>OX090902.1:13282200-14655325 GCA_944319695.1 Tiphia femorata | reverse complement strand
ATTACCGTATTTTTTCGTGTTCATCGATCGTCCGCGATAATTGTACCGTCAGATTCGCCTTCGCGTCCGGATTACGCTTCCACGATCGTTGCATCCGTATCGCGGAGTTACGTTGCGACCACGCGACTCGTAACGATCGCACTCGCCGACGCGATTAACAGCCGTAGAACGAACGGCACGTCTCGCGATAACGGGATCGGACATGCGAGTTACGCCACCATCGATTATCCGTCCTGTCCTCGCCGCCTAATGAGCAGACCCTTAACAGTGCATTAACATCTTTTCCCGGTGCCAATGCTGCGCACGATAATGGACCTTGAAAATTGATCCCCGTGATTTACATCGCGTCGGACATATGCGTTATCGCGTAGCGGTGGCGCGCAACATTCATCAATTATCGTTCGTACGCCCATGATGGCCGAATTATGTGACGTCAATTACCACCTTTGTCCCTCGGTCTGTAATTAATATCCACCGTTAGAGAATTAATAGTACGTTCGACGACGTTTCAAGGTATCGCGTGCTAGCGTTCCGTTAGAAATCACGAATAACGGGCAGTTCGGCGTGCCATTGTGTGTCGCGATTGTTTTAGGACTTGAGTGCGTGGTCGGAAAAAATTGTCGAGAGGCGCGTGAGTAGAAGAGCGACGTACATAGACGAAGCTCTAAGCTGCATCGGTAGGCAGGCGACGAACTGGCAGCAGGCGGGCGTTAAGAGCTGCAGAGGGCAACGGCGCGTAGTCCGTTCGCGCAATCACGATGTAACGAAGACAACAAGTACTTCCTGCATGCTCACGAAGTACCGAGTGGCGATGGTGCACCGTCCGCAGACTGTACGGGGGAAAGCAGACGAACGATAAAGCGCGGGCCACGATAATGACCGGGAGCTGTGCGGCGGTGATCGTAATAACCGTGACATCTGTCATCGTCCCTAGGCGGGAAGTGAGAAGAGAAGGAAGAAATTATGAGCGAGCGGCTGACAAAAAAGAAGTGAGAAGAGAATGAAGTACGTACACAGAATTTCGAGAAGCGGTTGGAAGACGTCAGACAAGAGAGAGACTCGCGATTTGAAGTATACATTTCGCGCGGCAATAACGAAAGATGTTTTATCTACCTCGGATTGAGAAACTGACGTGGAAGAAGAAGGAAACCGTTATCTGCTTTTTTTTTTTAATAATTCGACGACTTTGGAAAAAGCAACTGATACCTGCGAGGGCCCATTGTGTCTGCAAATATGTAGAATTTCCAGAAAACTCGAGGAATTCCTTGCTTTCGCGAGAGAGGAGCCGCGAATTTTCCTCCTTATTTCCAGCATCAGTGAAGATTCCACCTGCCGGGGGCTCATCTCTAGAGCAGAAGGATTCCCCTTTAATAACCGCGACTCAGCTCGCTTCGCAATACGAATGCATCCACGCGGGTGCATTCGCGTGCACGTGCATCGCACGTGCGACTACGACGCGAGTGTACCACTACATTCGCGAGGATTCCACCAGAAGTTCTAGGAGTACCCAAGAGGGAGCTCGTTCGGTAATAATTTTCTTTGGTTGGACTCTCGGCGACGCTGCTGAAGAGATGCACATAGGTGTGTCGCGACGCTGGTGATGCCTACGTGGAGAACGTACGGTAAAAAGAGAGAGAGAGAGAGAGAGAGAGAGAGAGAAAGACAGGAAAATGTATGGTGATGAGATGGGAGAAAGGAAGAGGCAAGGAAAAATGCTAAAAGAAGGGTAAAACGGGGAGCAGAAAATGTGGCGGAAAGGAGAGGAGAGGACGGGAGAGAAAAAAAGTTGGAAAAAAGTGGTGGAGAACAGGAGGTGCAGAGACTGAAGAGAGAGGGGAGAGGAGAAACGGAAAGTGAGAAGGATAAAGTAGGAGGAAAGAGAGGACAGAATAAAATAGGAGAGGGCGCCAAAGGAGGGAGGATAAAATCTGGCGACTGGAGGGCTCAGCCACTCTTCTCTTTCTAACGTTATTCCTCCCCTCGGCTTTTCTTCCTCCTCTAATCTAGACCCCAACGGTCAACCAATCCGATTATATTAGACCATTCAAACTTTTCCATCCTTATCCAGTCTGGGCCGGCTGGCATGCGCTTTAATTCTCCCATTTTTCTCATTAACATATTCACATGGATAGCGGAGAAACAAGAAGCGAAAGAAAAGAAGGTAACAGATGGAGACTACTCGTGCCGAAATTATGCGGAATGAATCGTTGCACGAGCCCTTTCGGGCCTCCCTTAGGAGTTCGTCGTTCCTCCTAGCCGTGTTGGTCTTCTCTCGTGGTGTCATTTACTTCGGCTCCTGCTGCTGCAACTGTTTCTGTAGCGTCCGTGCTCCGTTTTCTTCCTCCTTTCACCTACCCACTCCACACTTTCCGCTTCGCGCATAAACCAACGAACCTCTACACCACCTTCCGAGAATGTCTCCTCCCAAGCTCACTCCCTCTAAGCGTCTCGTTCATGAACGAAGCTGTGCGCTATCTCGAGTACACGCGAGAGAGAAACTTCCCCGAGGAGATTCGCCGATGCGGTTTCCGCTTCCACCCTCTTCGCTCTTCGCCAAGGGCTCATCCACAGGATTGGAGCGACCGAGAGGAGAAGCGAGGTTCGTCCACGTGACCGCGAGGACTAGGTGAGGTGAAGGGAACGGGTAGTAGGGCGTTGATTATGCGACTTTTATTAACGAGGAACGCGCCCTATCGCGAATCTCCGAGGGCGTGGGAACGAATAAACTTCGTTGAGGTTCAGGCCGTTAGGTCTGAATTTCGGTGCGAGACCCTTCGAGTTTGTTATTCTTGCAAGGAAATTATTTGACGTGGTGGCGTCCGTTGAACTCTGACTTCTCGCTATGCGTCGTAATATCGTTGGGGCAGAGAAGTTACTGTGGCTAAAAGTGGATTATTAGGTGAAGTAAAGGGTTCGAAGGAGTGCAAGGAGGGTAAATTCGTTCGAACTCCATCGTTAAACGGATTTGAAGCGAGGACTAACCAATAATGAACTGTCGGCGAAGTTACGAAATAACTATACGCAAAGTATTACGCTAGGTAAGAGTCCAGGAGGATTTAGTATGATTCGGTGTCCGTTTGAGGAAGATAATTCGAAAGGAAGATAACTTTGACAGAGGCTATTTTGCTTTCCGTTTTAATTGTAGAGGGCGCTCGGATAAATAGCATTTTATGTGATCGATGGCGTGTCTATTCTAAATGAAGAAGGATTCCTCAGATTATGTCCGACACGTGCGATTACTACCGATACCGTGTATATTTTAAGTTCCTCGGAATTTAACGAACGTGCGGAGCTCGACGCGGAAACTGATTTAAACGTAACTTTGATGGATCGCCTTTTGTCCCATGCGAGAGTACGAAATTAATTTTGCGAGCACCTGAAAAATTGTGATTAAAGTGGCAGACGAACTTCCCTTATCTCGATCGAAACGCTTTTGCTCGACGAAGAATTAAAAAAATCGGGCGTGCTCTTGACGGATATTCAGGAAGTGGCGGTGCACTTCTGTTCATAAATACTTGTCAGGTCTTATCGGCCGGACGGGACTATAAACTCAAAGACAAATAATGCGCGCCGTGGGCTGCGGTAGCCGAGCATTACGAGATTACTTGAACAACTCGACGACGAATTGGATGCAAGAATTTACTGTTTCTCGAGTTGTGGTTATTTAGTGGATAAGCCAGAAGGAATGAATGTAATCGCAAAAACCGTTCCACTGCTACGTTACTTTGAAAGAAAATGTTTGACGGTTTGGTTAAACGTTTTTCCGTCGACAAATACTTATAGTGTGTATGGTATGATAAGACTGGTATGACTGATACGATTGGTACGACTGATACAATTAGTATGATTGGTACGATACCGTACGAGTGCGGACTATTTAGTCCTATGGTTGGCAGTCGTGCGATATTGGCGCCAGAGTGTACTGTTGCCAAGCCGGCAAGAGTGTCGATTTATATCGCGAGTGATATGCAAGCTTTATGTTTCCCTTATGTTCCTTGTTCTTTGTTCTCTACCTAGTACCTAGTTACGATCTTGATAAATCATTTAATTCTACTACATACTTAACATCGCCGGTGACACGTGCGAGGTGATTATGGGCTTTCGTCGTGTAACTTTGTCTAGTATTTAAATAAAATATACGTCGATGCAAAGGGCGAATTTTCCTGCAACCTGGAAGTTTCTTCGTGAATTTTCGCGACGCGTACACGCGTTGCATTAACGAACTGACGGTAATGGACAGGCTTGCATTTGTCACGTGCATCAACGGAGAGTAATATCCTTCGCGGAGGTGCATTTTTCTTTCTCCACGATCGTTGTAACGTCGCGCGACAAAGACCGAGGGATTTCGGTGTCCAACATCCCGTATTAGTCTCGTCGGCACCGTTGACGCCCACGAGGGAACGTAACGCCGAGGGGTCACGAGTGGGCCAGAGAGGGCAACAAAAATGTTCAAACGTCGCGAGCAACCTTGGAACTTCAAACGAATTACATCCCACCCTTCGTCTCTGTCTCGCGTCCCCTTTCCGCTGTTTCATTCTCCCTCGAATTCTCCTCGCCCCTCGTGTCTCTCTTGCAGGCTCGCTTTTGCCATCATGTTCTTCTTGTCTGCGAGACTGAAAACCAAATCAGGCAAGGACCCTCCGATATCGGCGCGCCACCCGGCCTCTTAAGGGGTAGAGCACAAGGTGAAGAGGGCAAAGTGGATGGTAGACGCCCTCAAAGGGTCGTACCTTCCGGTCCCTGGACACCCTGCACCCTTGACTACCGGCTAATAAATTTATTCTGAATTTCATTCGCCGACGCATCCGCCCGACGTCTTCATTCTCGATTTCTTATAGTCGACGATATTGCCTCTCGGCGACGAAGGCTGAAGAAGGGTGAAGGGAGAAGTAGAGAAAGTGGAGGAAGAGCTCTTCACTCCTCACGCGGGTGAGGCAATAAGATCTCGTCGTGGTAATAACTGCGTTTGCTGCCGACGTCGCTCCTACGGGAAGTGCAATTGATAAGTGGTCGAGATATTGCTCTGGGAATACGAATTTATGACATGTTACGTCCACTTGGGTTATATCTTAGATTTTTATCCATGCATAATTTCGTGACGCTATTAACCGCGTAATTGGGAGCATTTTCATCCTGCACCTCGTAAGATCGTTCTTTACGTTCCGAAACAAATGTCTCCATAACGCAAAGTCATGGCTTTGCATTTAACGTGTTCATTTTCAACGCTTCAGAGGTATATTTCCAAATGTTCACCCTCGTTTCCATTTAAAGCGTCTCGACTACTTCCACTACTTTCAAAGTCGTCTCACTGCCATCTACCATTCGACCGTTTCACTTTGCTCCTTCGTCGTATGTTGTTCTCACTCCATCTTATACGCGTGTTACCCATCCGAACCTGAACCCTTTTGGATTTAGGAAAGGTCGTTGCTCAAGGGCGTAGATTTTAAACACTCATTCGAAACTGCGCGTTTTAGAATATCGTTTACTCTCGAAATTGTTTAACTTGTAAGTAGTCCAAGATAAGAAAACAATTGCAACATTCTTGATATATTTAAACTCTTGTTTATCGAATTTCGATGCGCGAAAACTCGCGTAAAATACGCTCACCGTCCTTCTTTCTTCTCGCACGGGTGCTCGCAGGCGAGTGTGAGAACTTGACCTTTTTCGAGTGCGGCACGCGACTGCTCGCGGAGGCCACCGCCTGCAAACGTGACGGAGAAGAGAAGGAAAGATGAAGAAAGTAAGACCAAGCTATCAGAAAATGGAGGGAAGACAGGATGCAAGGAAAGACGATCTCCAAGAGTCATTCACCCACTTCTCTCCATCGAAACGGTGATTTATTAATATTAACGATTATCAATCGTCCTGATCGCGCTACCGACGTGGCGGTCTACGAGGCAGATCGCGCTCGCCCCTGTCCGATTCCACCATTCATGGCTTTATTTACGGCGAGTAATTTGTGTATCGGACCGGTTATAAATTGTCGGCGGAGGGATTTAATTATCATTGCAGCGGGTAAATTATACGTATCGACGGTGATAGATCGTCGGAGAGGATGAGGAGGGAGGGAAAGTTAATTGAGGGAACGCGAAGCAGGAGAGACAAACGGAGTGACCTACATGGCGAGACGATCGCGCTCCGCCTAATGCGAGGCACTCGGAAGGAAAACGTTTCTTTCCCGTCTTCCAGCTCGTTTTTTTCTCCTCTCTTACTCCTCTTCCCCGGATAAGTCGCGCGAGACGCGAACGCGAGAAGGAAAAATGATTCGCTCTACGTAGACTTGGATAGGAGAGAATAGCACGAATACCATTGACCTGCACATTCCTCCGAGAGATAGGTGCGCGAATTAAGATCGCAGAGGAGAGATAGAGAAACGGCGCGCGGGGCACTCGGTGAGAATTTCAAGCGAGTCGCGCCATCGTCTGAATTTTCCGCTCGTTTGTTTTTTCGATCGCGATTCTCGCTTGCCGAATGCGTTAGTAGGGCGACGAAGGTAGACATCGAGGATCGCGAGAAAATTCATAAAGACTTTAGAATATCGTCCGTATCTCGGTTGACCAAAATTCCGCTCAAAGTTTCCTACGATTTCTCAACCTTTCCACCCATCCCTGAGATTTTTCTCTACCTGTCGCAAGGTCAACCCGTCATTTGGACGAGAATTACAAGCCGCCGCGCGCCCTCAAAACGTGAAAAGGAAAATCATTTGTGACGAGGTTGAAGAGAGAAGCGTGGAAGGGAAACGGGCTAAGCCAGTGGCACAAAAGTGTTCGGTGCTTACCGCGAAGTCGTGTGGAAAATTCCAGTCGGTCACGACCGGCAGGTAGACGTCTTCTCCTACCTAATACCGATTGTATTTCTCCGCGAAGAATATTCCCTTCCCGTAGACAGATGCTCGCTTTTAGCGTCGAAGCTTCGGTAATCTTTCGTCCCGAATTTGTAATTCTTCCGATCGTTTGGTTCGATTCGTCGTCGAGGCGGGAACGAGCATCGCTTTGTACAATGGTACCACTTCTCTCCCTCTCCCTCTCTCTCTCTCTCTCTCTCTCTCTCGCTCTTTCTCTTTCAGAGGACACCTTCGAGGAATAATATCGTGGTGTAGGTAGAATTAAACACTGTCGTTTCGGAGACGTGAATGAGTGGGAAAGATCGAGAGAAGGAAAGTCAGAAAAAGGGGGAGAATCGAAAGAGGACGGAGGAGGAAGGGTAAAGAGCAAGTCGGGCCGACGATCCTCGTGCCAATGTAATTTCTCGCATAAATATCCGCTGTCCAATTACCCGGAAATGCAATTTCCTCAGGAACGAAAGGTAACGGCATCTTTTCTCTTTCACGGACGAACCGGGCGGTATGGAAGGGAAGGAGGCCGCCTTTGGAGACCGCCGACTACGCCGCAAGGCACCACCTGCAAAAACTCGATTCGATTCCTCCCGCTGTCCGGAAGGCGCACGCTCCACTCTATTCGCCGAAAACAAGTGCGAGGAGGATGACACGCGTGCGACGATCGATACGCGAAGTGCGTTCCGCTCGTAAATAACCGTGCGGCCTTGCGCTAGTGATAATGCGCGAGACACGATATTTTAATGGAGCGGTATATCTGCCTGGAGTTACGAGAGGACGGTCCAAGCCGCTTCCGTATGTTTCCACGGGTCTATCGAATATCCGTTATTTTCCCGTTTCGATTCTTTAATTCGTAGAACTAGAAGGAGAGCTTAAATTCGCGACCCTAAATCATCGAATTCAATCGGTACGCACCACGACTGGAGACAAATTTGCCACTTCGGATGATTATCGAAGGATCGAGGAAAAAGGTTTCGTTTCGGGGTCTGATTCCATCGTGTCGTGGGGATCATCCCGTCCGGCTCAAATCCGCGAGAAAATTCGCCATGGAGGCAGCGGAGCGGTTCGGCGGGTACGCCTATGTGAGATTATCAGCTTCGATCGGCGTTTATCAGTGGAGTCGATCCGCGCGAATTACCGCGCAGGTACACTCCGCCCTGCTGTGTCTCTCTCTCTCTCTTTTCTCTTCCTTCTCTCTCCTCTCTGCGTTCGTCTTTCTCCTCCGTCCACCCTACTCGTGGGTAGCGCGCGAGCGACACTCGTGTTGGCCTTTCAATCAACGTAATTGCCGTTCGATCAAGTTCGATCCTAACCGATCTTGTCCAACGACAATGACGATAGGACGAGACGGAAGAAGAGGGTGAGGCAGAGGAGAGAAACAGTGGGCGGCGACGGTGAGTCGTGTCTCTCGAAATTGGAAAGCACCAGCTCCTCGCACGAGCGCTCGCACTCTATCTCTCCCAAGTTCACGAAGCGCGGGAAACATTATCGATAAATCGATCGTCCGCCACGCGACGCACGCTCTTTGCTCGCTGCGTTCCTCGTTCAGACCGGGTTCACTTTCCGGGGTCCGTTTGGGAAGGTCGGATCCTGTCTCGAGGTCTGAAGGGGATCGAGAGAGTTTCGATTCGTACCTTCTCGTTTCGCATCGGACGGTCAACGAACAACCCGGTCAATTTGGTAGACAGGAAATATGATTCCTTGAAAGTTCCTCTTAACCTTTTAAAACTCACTTTTCCGCTTGGCACGTTTCTTTCCTGGAATAGGATAAATCGACGATTTAGCGACGATAATTGAAATGACTCTTAAAAATAGAACTAGTTGAAATATAGGTCTCGCAAAGGTTAAAGCGATCAATTTGCGAATAGCGGTATGTAAAAATGATCACGTTCGTCCTCGAACATCCACATCTCGCCCCAATTACCGAACATCGAGTTTGGTTTCCCTTCCTTAATAACCACATCGAGGATGGCTCCTGAATCTCGCCTTGCAATATCAGCGAACTCATTCTCGTCTCTTACCTTGCTCTCCATCTCGGCAGTCGATATTTCCACCCGCTTCGCGTCAAGCCATTCGAACATCGAACGTTCTCTCACGGCTAGTTGCTCGAGCATAGGGCGACGAGGTGTAAGGAAATATTCTCGGGCAATAATTTATTCCCCGTTTTTCCGCGTAGCCGTTAAACGCCGCGGGGTCGGGGCGAGCGATTAATAACGGCCTCGCCGTAAGAAGAAAGTGGCGTAGGAGGTGGAGAAGAAGCGGGACGTGAAATGAGAAGGATCGTTGGGGCGGGAGGGCGAGGATAAAAGCGGGTGAAAAAACGGCGGGGAGGTGAGACCCTGGGGTGCGGAAGAGAGTGGAGAAAAGGTGAATGTGGAAGTGGCGGAACGGAAAGACGAGTCGAACGGCACTCACTCGTATCGACAGGGAGGATCGGTGAAAAGCGATCGGAGTCTATAATTCAGGGAGATACGAGACGACAACGAGCGTAGTCGCACTCCAGCGGCCCTCGGCACCTCTTGCCTCCTCCACCTCTCGTCTCCGTCTTCGTCACTCAAATCGTCATCCTCTCCCTCGTCACGTTCTTCGTCACTCAAATCGTCATCCTCTCCCTCGTCACGTTCTTCGTCACCTCTCGCGCGTACTCGCGCAAAACGAAGGAAGAAGGGAACGAATAAACGAGCGACGGTAAATACTCGATTAACTCGGTGCCGGAGCCGAGAGCGAGCCAGGGGTGACGTGTTTTCACTGCAAATATTATGCCCGCTATCTGTCCCGCACGATCTTAAGGACGCGTCTTTTCGATAGCTCGCACGGATAGGAAGGTGAGAAGGTGAGCAGCTTGACGGTGGGATTGCAGGTGGAGAGGACGCGGAGGGAGAGATTAAATGGGGAGAGCAGAAGTGGTGGCGAGAACTCGCAGGATCTTAAAGAACGATTCCCGAGGTGCGACGCGCTCGTGTTTCTTTCGTTTCGCTCCTCGCCTTCTCTCGTCGCCCACCTCCTTACCTTTCATTCTCCATCGCTTCCTTCGCTTCCTCCTCTTCGGCGAGCGTATCGTTTTCGAGGTTGCCCGGTATAATCCTCGGGCGATCGTTGTCGCTTAGATCGACGACACTCCACGCTCTCGTGCCTTCCCTCTCGCGCGCATTCGCAGCGGAAAGCACCCTCCACTGGCTCGCGCGCGACGGGGTGCTCTCCTTCTCTCCTCCTCCCATCTGCGTCGCTCGTCCCCCTCCGTATCCACCGTCAAAACACTCCCTCGCTCTTTGTAACTCATTGTCAGTCGCACTTCCTGCGCCCTTTCCTCTCGCACCCTCCTTTAAACCACTCGTCTCTCTCCCTTCCTCTCGGTTCCACCTTCATCTCCTCTCGTCCCTCCCCCTTCCTCCTTCATCGACGCTTCTTCTTCCTCTCTCCTCAACCCCTCGTTCGCTCTTTCTCGCTCTTCTTCCTTTCCGTCCTCCCTCCTCATCCCTTCCTCCCTCCTACCTCTCTGCACCCTCTCTACTGCACGCGTGCACCGTGGTGGTGGAGCGCGTAGGGACACAGGCGTGCGTAGCGCACTACCGTGGATTATATCGGCACATGCGCACTCCCGGCCACGTCGCCTCCACTCTCCGGAAAAGCTCCTCTCCGCGATGTAGCCGGCGGCGTGTCAAAACCATTCGGGGGAGCCCGGTCGACGCTTTAGTACGGCGTGGCACTCGATCGCGTACGGACGTCCTTGGACCGACCGTCGCCACAGCCGTTCACGCGACACGCCACGAACGTTTGCTCATCGCAGGTCAGCTCCCTCGCGTTCGCGTTTTCGACCTTCGGCGAGAGCGAAAGCGGGATAAGTGCTGTCATCCGCTCGATTTTATCCATCGAGCTCGAGTGCAAGGGACACACGATTGTTCGCAAGGCGCGCGAGGAGTTATCCTTTTCTCGGGCGAGAAAGCGAGAGGAGATTTCGTCGGAGGCGGTGCTTGGTTTCGAGGACGGCATGGGGATCGGTGCCTCCCACGCAGGTATTTCGCAAAATTTCATTTCTCCTCCGATCGTGCGTTACGCGTGCGAAAATGCGTTTTTATCGTCTCGCTACGAGTGCCGAAACAAGGGTTTGATGCTTCGGATGGTTATCAGCGGTTTAGGAGCGTGAGAACTTCCTCGTTTCCTCGGAGTTTCGTAATTTTCCATGTTTTCCGGTGGAGGCTCGGTGCGAATGCATTCTTCGAGTGTTTTTGTCCACGCGAGACGAAATTCTCGATCGGGTCCCCGAGTAGAATAGACGGTGTTTTCAAGTTTTCGGTTTCTCGACGCCACACATACTTGCGCTCGGTCCGCGTCTACGATTGTGCAAACGGCGAAAATATTGTGTACCAATGGCGCGTGGCGCGACGTTATTGGGACCTCGACGAGGTATTTTTCACGATGGAGAAAGAACTCCGATGAACGACAGGGGGGATCAATCTGTCTCCCGCCTCCGGATGGGACCGTTTGCTCTTCGCCTTTCCCGCTCGTTCGTTTCTCGTCTGTCGCGTCATCCGTAAATATTCCCGCTCTTCTGCTCGTCCACCCTCTTTCCTTCTCTCTTTCTCTCTGGGTTTACTCCGAACCCTGCTTTTCAACGCGCTTCTCATTGAGAAGATTCGTCGTCGGCCGTGAGTAGTTGTGCACGAAGCAGAGACGGTGAAACGGATGATCCGCCCTGCGACAAGAGGTTCGCATAGACACGCGAGAGTTTCTTAAATTTCGGTACAGTTTCTTGTGTTCTTTAAACGCGGTCGTTCGCGCGGGCGGGAATGTCGAATGACCGTGCCTTGTAATTTACGAAAACATAGATGACGGACGATAGGTTGTTTACATTCTATGATATATAGGATGTACGTTCGACTCGAAGTGTGCAAAGATATTTAAGGAAATTCCAAGGAAAGTTTTCGTACGCGTGAATATCATCCATAATATTCCACCTTCATTCCAATATCATTCCTTAATATCGCCAGAAAATCGTGCATAAGGATAAATTAAAGTTAGGGTGCGAATAAAAAAGCTCGTTTAATGCTGTTCCATGAGCTGTACATACGTGTATTTTTGTATTTCATACGTCGTAACTGTGAGTCCAAATGTTCGCCCTTGCTTCCAGTTCACGACAGTCTATCGTACGATTTACAAAATGTAATCACGATCGAACGAGGACACGAACTTTTCGGCCGATCGATTTAGTTACATTAGCAGCTATGTCCCGTATCGCTGCTCGGCACTAGACGAGGGTTAGAGCGACGAGGCATTCAAATATATTCAATCACCCTATCGACATTAACTGTAAGCTCGGATACCGCGTTATTGCAGGAAGGCGCGGGGCCATTGGATGCATACGCGTGATTTTCGTTGATGCAGTAAGCCGATCCGCCTGACACTCATTAGCATACGATAATTGGCAACGCCGTTCACCGAGCTCATACTCATTCTCTCCACCCGTAGCGATTTCGAGCTTCCGGGCTTTTCCAATTTCCAGTTTGTGCACTCGCGCAACCGTGTCGAAACAGTCACGGAGCTTAACGACGAGAGGCAAGCGCTTCTCGTGTCTGGTCCAATCTTGCCCTTAGTATCGTGTACTCCTTTTTTGTCATGCGATTCAACGTTGTTATTGCAATTAGCATTTATTACCTTCGGCCCGATCGATCGAGCTCGTGATTAATTTCCAATGTTTCGACTTGCAGCAAACAAAATACGTCAGCGCAATAAAGCCAATATATACCAAGGCTTCTGTTCTTTTTAGGCACGAACGTAGAGAAAGTGTCTTATTTAAAATTACTTCTATCATTATCTATAAGCTTCGCGGTTCTAGTTCTGACAACGAGATAGAATTTGCGTCGAAGAAGAATGAGTTGAATCGTGCGAATAAGAGAAAAAGAAAAACGCGAGCGGGACGTGGACGTTCCAGAATGGGTCTCTCTCGTAGTCGAGAACCAGTCGCAAGCTCTCTTTAAAATTGTCACCCGCTCCGCTGTCGGTTTCTCTCTCCTCTCGCTCATGCACTCTTCCATTGCTCACCTCTTCGCACGCGGCAGCCGCATGCGGACGAGCACGTGCCGGAACTCCCGCTTGAAAATCGCGTTTGTACGGGCGTGCGAGCTCGGCACCTGAGAGCGTCGTTGAAAAGTTTCGCGCAACGTGGTTGCGCGCCAGCTTTCTCGCTCTCCTCAAGGTTCTCTCTTGCTTCTTCGGTCTCTCCTCATTCTCGTTTCCTCTAATAACACGAGGAACTGGCGTGTTCGCGAAAGCGTGAGTGTACGTGCACCCGCGAGGCGCGGTTTGCTATTCTTCCTTGTCTCCTTCCTCCACTCGTCCTCCTTTGCTCCGAATTTCTCCTTCGCGCGAGTTCTCACGGCTTCTCTCTAGTTTCTGGTGTTCTTCGCGCTTCTACTTTAGTCTCGTTACGCGGGGCTAACTTTTTCCCCGGGCACGTGGCGCTCGTCTACGTGGACGAAACTACGCGGAGTTGCAGAGGCGAGTTACAACGCGTAGACGCGCACGATTGATGTGGCGGAAGGAATGCGTTGACGCGAGGGAAACGGGGAGTGGAAATTGGATGGTTCGATGGGAAACCGCAGGACAAGAGGAACGGGAGAGTTCTCTTTGATGGATACTCCATCGAACGCCCAGATGCCTCGCAGATTGCGACCGTCATGCGTGCGATATTACCACGGGGTTGTAAAATATTATTGCGACGTGCTCTTCTATTGTTGTTTACAACTTGAGAAATGCTTCTTTTCTCTTTGCTCTTAGGGTTTTTATAAAGTACGATCATTATTCAATGGAGAATCGCTATGCTTTTCGCAAAACTAGAGGAGCACGATGCATTTGTGTAAGCTAGCATTTATTGCAATTAATAATTAACGACGAACAAATATTGCGGTCTCGGAGAACGTGGCCTGAGAATACATTCGTTGCCTTTCTCTTTTCTTCCTTCTTAATAATAGCAATCGTCGAAACGGTTGGAGCGCTTACAATTTTACTACGATCAAACCGATGCGTTTTGCCGCTCGATGAAATCTTTAAGAACGAACGCACAATGGAAACGCTTTCCGAACGTCAATCCGTTTAGATGATTGCGCGGACAGCGGGGAGAAAAGTCTAAACAGAAACTCCTATTCCGTGGCGAAGCTTGCTCAAAATTCGCCTTTCGCGAGTAAAACCGTACTCTCGTTCTTTCTTCGCCCCTAATTCTTCTCCACTCCTTATGTTAAACGAATACTGGCATGTACTAACCAGTCGTCAATTTCCTCTGTTGCAGAGCCCTGAATCGAATCGACTGGATCGACGTTAGAGTCGACTTCCTTCAATCGAGGCCATTCGAGTTCTACTCGAGAGGAAGCACTTCGATCGGGCCAACCCCCTCGTCGTCCGGAAGGTATACAAAATTCGGAAGGTACACGAAAGGGACAAGCCGTCGTTGTCCACCCGGTGGTGCTTGGAGGACGAAAATCGAATTAGGGTCCTCGAGGAGGTGCGCGCGTGAAAGTGAGAAAAACGCGAGACGGACGAAGAGAAGGAACAAGGGGGAGAAAGGGAAGAAGGGAGAGAAGGAGAGATCCTCTTCCTGGATGGATCCGTCGTTGGGCGCCTCCTTTTTCGTTCCATCGCGCCGCCACCTTGGGCTTCCTCCCCGTCGCCACGAAGGCCATCACCACCTCCAACACCACCACCACCACCACCAAGGCCACCCTCCTGGTCGCCAGCATCCTCCCAGTCGTCATCACTACCGCCTTCTGTTCGCCAACGTTCGCACCCTCGCACCCATCGGACGTATCCAGTGAGCGTCCGATAAAGTACCCTCGACACGTTCTCCTCTCGTCGTAGTCTTTCTCCCGCTCGTTCGAGAAAAGGGAGGGCGCGAGTGGAGAGAAGCGGAAGTGGCCACGAGACCCGAATTGGTCCTCCTCCCGGAAACAGGCCAGTAGCCGCCGGCTGTGCCTCGACAAGGTCCATCGCCAGTTTTGTTTCTTCGTCTCCGTCTGCTTTTTCCTTCTGCTCCGTCGCGGCTCGGAAATTCGAAGAGTCGAAGATCACTCGGAATTGGATCTGCGAGGCATAAGAAGAGGACGAGAGAGAAGGCGCGGTGTTTCGAACTCGGGTGAGCTTCTTTTCTTCTTTCCTTTGATTTGTAAGACCTGCTCGGTGTATGTAACATTTATGTAGGTGGGACGCATCGAGGTATATGTCAGCGCGAAAACATTAATCTATATCAGGAATATTTTGTGGAATATTCTATTTAGAATTTTACTGGGATGTATATTATTCAATATGTATATCGAAGGTAAGCTGACTTTTAGCTCAGGAAAAAATCGAGTGGTCCGATTTGGGTAAATTTTATGGTTTGGGTATTCGTAATGGATTTTTGCATCGAACAGTTGTCGGTTGTGATCGTTGATTTTATGGAAAAAATCGAGTGGTCCGATTTCGGTAAATTTTATGGTTTGTCTATTCGTAATGGATTTTTGCATCGAATAGTTGTCTGTTATGATGATAAATTACTAAGTGTCACAAATTGTTCTCTATATTCACTTCTTCGACAATTTGCCTGAGAATTTGTCAGGGATCAAAACGAGTGAATACAGGACAGGAAGATATGGGCGTGGGGTGGAAGACGGAGAAGTTTTCGAACAAATTCCTGCTGTTTCGTCTTTTAATCTCGCACGCGTCGAGTTAATTCCGAATTAAAATCTAATCTCGTCCCCTCGCGCCAGTTCGCATTTTTTCTCTTACCTCTCTCTTTCTTTCTTATTTCTTCTCCCTTTGCCAGGTACTTCCTTCTTCCTGTTCCTTCTTTTCCCTGCCTACAATGCCATCTCCTTGCTTCTCTCCTTTTTCTTCTCCCTCTCTCTCTCTCTCTCTCTCTCTCTCTTCTCTTTTCTGCTTTTACGTTCCCGCGCCCACTTTTCATTTTTGCACCAACGCCTTTGTCTTCCACTTTCTTTCATCCACCTCTACTTTTCCCTCGACGTGGACGTGTTGTCCCGGGACGTTTTGTCGAGGCCCCGCGACATAAAGCTGGAAGCACTTAAATCGTGGCGCGTCAAACCAACGGAAAAGTTAATTGCGACGTGTCATTCGTTATTTTCAATGAGACTTCTCTCCATTGTCTCGCCATGCGTGACAAACCTGCCGACAAATCGACTTATTGAATCTCCACTTACGGTTCCTGTCAGCGTTCCCCTGACCTTTTTCTTTTCACCACGACGACTTTAAATGGGGTGTCCATTTGACGGTAAGCGTGTCAGATTTGACAGATCACGCGAAGGCACCCTTGCACGCAATTACTGGAGAATACTCTTTGTTAATATTTTCTATCTTCCGATACCAGTTGAAACATACAGCGGAATTAGTCGACGATTTTACGCAAGGGTTTCATTTTATGGAAATAATTCTGTACAGTGTACAAATAAGATCTTACAGCATCCATTTTTAAATAAAGTAAATTGTTTCTATAATATTACTGCCAAATCGTGTAACTTCGTTGGGCTTTCGGCTTACCCGAAAGCATGCTGTTCGATACGCGTGTACGATTTCTTTTCAATGGACGTCTTTTTTCTTAATCGACGTACGACGCAACGAATATTTCCCTTCGGAACCGGAAACAATTCGTCTACAACTTTACCCCACTCGATCGATTACTGGAGTGTTCGTTCTACGAGCCTGTTCGAGACTCGCTCAACTTGCGAGACTTCCGCCGTGTTTCGACGTCTCGCGGCGCGCATTAATTCCCGCGAGATTAGACCGCATGTTAAATTATATGCTTCCGTTGTTTTGGGCGCATTTCGGCATTGCACGCGTGCACGTTTCAATTCAACAGATGCACGTATGATTCGCGTACGGGCAAAATATAAGCCCTCGATGGATACCCCGAGATGAAGCTCACCAATTAATGTATTCCAAATATAATTAAATTCGAGTTTTTAACTATCTAATTTTTACATTTCTACGTAGCCGCTCCCATTTTATGCAGCTCGAACGCTTTTCCGCTGTTACGTTTATGCCAGGTATATTTTTTTTCAATTTTTTAAATTTTAATACTCGGGTGATTTAGCGGCAACAACCGACTCGTAATTAGGAATGGGATTTTGAGAGAAACGCACGTTGTTCATAGAAACAGTCCATGCGTTGGATAAATTGAATTTTTCCCTGTACAAAAACTGTATGTGGATTACACCATAGTACAACGAGGCCATTTTATGCTGGAGCCATTCAGGCTTACTATAATATTCTACAAATCGTCGTAGTCGTCGGATTGTCGAGTTTAATTCTTGGAATAACAAAATATTTTCGTTCGTTCAGAACAGTTTTGAAAAAAAAGAAAGAATAGCAGATTGAAAGTGTATAGAATGCTGCCTTCGCGCATACACGTTATCGCAGTCGCAATGTTTTTTTCCACTTCGAGAACACATAAAATCACCTTGTTCCCAATACCCAAAAGGTTATAAAACGTTTTATTAGTAAGCGCGCGAAGGACAATTCGATACGCAAGAATAGTAAGCTTTCCCATAAAACAACTTATCCTTATCGCACCCGTGTGACCTATTCGGGCTTGAATCTTTCGTTCGACATTTAACAATCATACTTCCGGTATCGACATATCTCGAACTGTAGAAACGGCAGCGTCGAGTTTTTCCGTGTTCTTTTCAACCTCGCTCGCGGAACACTCAAAAATGCATGACGGAAATGTCGTTCACCACCCTCCTGCCACTAGCGATAAGAATTAAACGACTTTTTTTATTTCTCGCATCGCGACGGCAGCACGGCGGTGTGGACGCGTGATCGATAATATCGCGACTACCTCGCGGTGAATCCTCGACGATTTTTACTAGCGAGCGCGCGCGATGGGATTTATCGTTTGGCTTTTATCGCGCGATGGCTTCCCGTTGATTATTTTTACGAACAGACCGCGAGATGCAAGGGACAAGGGGGGCGTCAGCGCACGTTTGGGAATTGTAATTTTTTAGGGCGCTCTCGGCACATCGTCGGAGGACGTGCTGCGCGAGGTTGACGTAGCGTGGGGGTGGCGGTTGGCGGGAAAAAGGGACTCGTGGCGTGGCTCGCCGGCGAAAACCATCGATCGTACGGAAGGTCGCTGAGCTCGCGGATTTCGCGACGAGGAGCGGTGCCGGAAGTGGAGCGGTGGTGGATAAAGCGAAGGGAGGAAGCAGGGGCACCGCGGGGTAATAGTTTTCACGGACGTTTAATCAACCGTAGTGCAAATTTAATCGTAAGTCATAGTCCACCTCCACCCTCTTTTCACCCTTTTCCAACCTCTTGCCCACGTTGTCTACCCCACTCGCGTACCCGGCCTTCCTCCAACCTCCAGCAGCCTCGGGTCGAGTTGCAAAATTTAGTTTCCCTTCGTTGGACGGAAACTCTCCTTCATTAATTGAAACCAGTTCGTTTGGATATAATTATTTCGCGAGGAAATTTGCGATAGATTGAATAAATCGTTCGGACGATATTCTCCCAGGAGGGAATGTTTGAGTTTTGCGGGTAGCCTCTATGAATGGTCGAAATGTAAACTTCTTGCAAATTCTAACACGCGATATTGTTATAGGCGATATTTTTCGCATGAAAAATATGCGAAGGGAATTTATTTACACGGCGAGACACTCCGTTGAAAAATGAAATTGTTAATATTTTCCGACAGTTCGTTCAACCCCCACATTTTTCAGTTTTCTCTGTTTATTTTTCATATCCATAGAAGCATTGCCGTGTAAAATATTTCCACGCATTTTAGTAAAATTAAAACTATCGAATTCGGAAGTGATTGGATGTATTGCAATGCCTTTTTACTTCTCTTCTGTGTCTCTTGATTTTCTTCTTCGCGCTCGTCAACGAACGAATTTCCGTTGATTTGCGAGAAGAAAATAATTTTACGTGGACTATTCGCTTTTTCCTTCGTTGACGTTGATTTTTCAATTTGCATTTCGCTCTCTTAATACCTTAAACGGAGACTGACGTTCGGGGTGAAACCAGAAAGAGGAGAAGGGGGGTGGATGGAATTGAGTGGTAACGCAGTCGCGGAGATATTTTTAACTCTATCGATTCACGGTGAACTTCTTCGAACTGACCTTGTTGCCGGGAGTGCGCACCCACGCGTCTCGGCGTAAGCGTCCGAGAACTTACAGGTGCGCCAGTCACCTTTCTTCCCCTCCGCGAGCTTCGTCTTTTCTTACGGAAGTGTATATACGTGCACGAGCGGGCATACATCGCGAAAAACTTTTTACCTGCATTAGGCATACGCACCTGCGCTACAATCCATTGGACGTGTTGTCTTGCGAGCACTATTTTTCTGGTTCGCTACTCGTCTGAAGCTGAAAAGGTCGACGCCGTCACCCGGTCGCTAATTGTTCTGCAAAATATGAAATCTTTGTCTTTTTGCATTGTTTCTTTTTTTCTCTTTGGTTCTAGCACATGTTTTCTACGAAGAAGCGTACTTTGCACGACTGCGCGTAACTTGTGCCTTCCGAGTAGTTTGCAGATGTAATTCTAACATTCTCTCGCCAATGACTAGATTGTCTATGGATTATTTCGAGACAGTTGGAGCAGGTTACAGGCACACGTTCGTTAATCGGGTATACATATACGAGCCTTAGATTTTAAGAGTACATAATGCAATATCAATTATTTTTTCTGCAATATACGCGAAAAGGGAAAACGTATCGTGAGATAATCCTAACCCCACCTTGGCCGATTCTTCCAAGAACGTATTAACGCCACACTTGACCCGAACGTTCGAAACGCCAGCAAAAAAAAGTTAAAAAGAAATATCCACGTTCTCTCGCGTCTTCATCTCACGATTGTGCTTCTCACAACGTACACATCTTTTGTTTCAGATTTCAAAAGCTCCAACCGTATGAGGTCCCTCTCGCGGAGGCCGCAAATCGCCGGCACCAAAAGAAGACCAGAGATATAAGGAAGAAAATTTGTGCGGTGCGTTGGTCGAGTCCGAGAAAATGTACAAGATTCTGCGAAGGGGCTCGGGGCGAGTGTTCGCGCTTTGTGCGGTTGTGCTGACGTTGCTCCTATGCCTCTACTACGTGAGTCAGGCGCAGACACCTTCGACGGGTCCCCCGGCCGCCATTCTCAACGAGGAGATCAGATACGACCGGAGTTTAACCTCCGCGATGCCCGAACCATCGCTGGCCACTTGTCCCATCATAGTACCGAGGACCGCCGACATAGATGCCCAGCAGGAGTTCGAGAAGTTCGAGTTCCAGGTGAGCTTTCCGATCTTTCCAAGCTTTTCGATTTCTCCGAGGGCCGCCTCACCGTCGTGGAACTTTTCCACGGAAGGACGCGAGGGATCGACTTCGAGGTCGATTCCAAGATAGTGCAACTGGCGGAGATCTGTGGTGAGCGGGTGGAAAGGTTGGCGAAGCGGAGAAAGGAGACGTGGAGAAGGGCAAACTCGGTTCGTTGTAAAAAATGTATGTCGAAGAGATTGCGAGGTGGAATTTTAAGCGGGGCATGGTGCTCACGGCGCGCGCGTAAGGTTTGAGGAAACAAAGGGAATGCATTTTGGAGGAGAAGGGAGATTACGAGATGGAGGCTGGAGAGAAGATGGGAAATGGAATGGTATTTTATGTTTCGAGTAAAAAATATATCGTATATTCTGGCACGGTGAAGTGGTTGTTCGCGCTCCAACCGCGTCCGGGTTTCTTTCTTTCCGAATTCAATCACCGATGGAGAGCTACGCGTAAAATTATTGATATTGAAATTCAAAACTTTCGCTTCGCTGACTAATCTTTTCGTGCAACTACGCTTCCACGTTTTGGAGAGTCAGGTGTATTTGAACGCGCTAATTTACTTTCCATTAGCGATCGCGGTGTATGAAAGGAGAAAAACACTCGTAAAATTCGAGAGACGTAATTTTCGAACTCTCCTAGAAAGTATCCTTTGGACAATTCGCCTTTTCCTCCTGCGCGCCGGAAAACGAACGGTTCGTCCCTGCCGGTTTTGGGGGGGCCGGGATTCGTCGGGATTAGGCGCGCGATCCGCGACGCTTAAAGGCTCTTGCGGACAGCTAGGAAGGATTTGGACAGAGCGCTCGAGGATGAGGAGGAAGCGGAATTCGTGCCTCTTCTCGAGCCGTCGGGATCATTTTGCGCTTGATCGGGCTTCGGGATATTTTCGGATCAGCTATCGACGCTGACCAGGAGCAACGACCCATGCTTTTTTAATACCATCCATTGATAGCTGCTTCCGAGGCGAGCAGAAATCGTGAATGTTTTGTCCGCGGAGGAAGCAAAAAATTTATTACCCAATGACCTCTCGATAACCCCGATAGAAGTCAATTTCAATCGAGGATGCGACGTGGCGAGCGGAAATAGCGATAAACGTGAACTTCCGATCTCGATAAATACAGATCCCCGCAAATTGTCCGAAACGGTCCGATAACGAGGGCGTAATTGAAGGACGCAAGACGTTGGATCCTTGCACGTGTAGGTTTAATTGATAGCCACCCCCTAGTCGACGAACGTCCACCGTTCTCCGGACAATTCCAGGAGTTACGCACGATCGGGCCTCGAATTACTGATCATTTGCATAGCCAATACCGATATTTACATCCCTGTGACGTAACGTTCGAGCCTTCTACCTCCTGGGAGGAGTTGGCGAGGCCGAGATTCTCTAGATCGTGGAGATGCCGAAACAGGTGCAGAGAGGGTGGAAAAGAAGGAGAAGGGACGCAAGTGGCCGGGGGGCACCGAAGTCCGGCAGTTTCGAAAGTACCGCGTCATTAGACGCGGGAACTTTTCCTCCTGCACTTTCCTCTTCTCTTCCATTTCCTCTTCAGCTTCCTCTTCCTCCATCCCTCGCGTTTGCGCTCTCTCCTCTGGGAGAAGTCTGCGCGCGTATCTCGTTGATTTAATGACCGATGGTTCTGAGAGGAGATGGAAGCTTGGGAATAGGAACGTGGTGGTTGGCAGAGCGAGGAGAAGAGCGCAGAAGAAACGATCCCCTCTCGATATCCCTTTGCGCGGAACCGCGACGAGGGTGGATTAACGAGCTTGCTTTTTGCGCCTGTTTTCATCGTTTTTCCTTGAAACGGAAAAACAGCAGGCGGAATAAAAGCGTCGCTATCGAAATTTCTTTTTTTCTTCTAACCGCGATCCTTTTTTTCTCCCCTCCCTGGTTCACCGCGCACGATTGACAGCTTAGAGGGAAATTGTCGAGAGTCCGTACAAACCCGATTGTCTTTGTTCGCGAAGCGCGAACGGTATAGTTTTTTTTTTCTTTTTTTTTTTTTTGCGGCTACCGTGTGTGCAGTATGGCCATGAAGGTATCGAGTGCTAACGATGATTCCATGAGAACAAAGTGGCGATCGCGAGAGTCGATTGCAAATTCGCGTTATTCGCATGAACGTGGAACGGTTTAGCGTATACGAGTGTTCGAGTTATTCGTTGACTGCTTGTGAAATACGCGTAGAATGAATGATCGAACGGAGTCAACAATGTGACACGTGGAAAATACGGACTAATGTAGCGCGCACGTGTATTGAAACCGTCGAGGTTCAATATGCAATACTAGATCTTCGTTTATCTGTTTTACTCATTTATCTAGCTTGTCAATTAACGTCGATTGGATGGGTTTGTCGATTGGGATGGCCATTAGTTCTACAAAAATTCATTTCTTCGGCGCCAGGTAGGTATTCAGGTCAATTTTGTAGAGTGATTGTAATCTACGGAGAATTGTAATGTAGGACTGTTGTGGAACTCGAGAAGTAGCGCGATCTTCTCTAACTGTATCATTCTAATGAAAATAACTGAAATTCTTGTAAGATCCCCGCAAAGAGTTCGTTGGGTCCCTGTTGACTGCACGAATGTTCATACTGCAACCTAGCGCAAATTTCGATGATATGTCAATTTTTAATTTTTACGATTTATAAGCGGGCAAGAGAATCAGAATGGCTGGCTTGAGAGGCGTATCAAAAGAAAAGTTTCACAAACTCCGAATGGAGGATAGTTTGGGAGGAATTTCTTCGGTTGGGAATTGATTTTTGCGAACAGTGCCGTGCAACGTCAATACGTAGCGTGTGGTCGAAGACGAACACGCGAGCGTATGTACAATCCCTTTCAATTAGATTCAAGGTGACCGAGGAGGAATTAATGTTTGTCCCGGTGCACTGAATTATCTCGATGTCCACGAGTGGAAACGCGCGGGCACACATGTGGTACACCAAGAACACTCGAATAGATGGTCGCCCATCTCGGCCTCTAATTCGTTTTAATTGCAAACGTCCTGTGTGCGTGTGTCTTCTCTCGAAGCGTTCCACGTCTCGCTTGTTCGACTATCGATCGATCTTGGCAGGCCGAGGATACTGGAGGAGTAAGAAAGAGGGGTAGCAATAAGCGAACGCGATGAAACGCGCGTTCCAACGATCACCACCCCGACCCTGCACGGAATCGATCGATTCCTCGAGGAGAGGGCGCCAGAAGTTGATTAAATTCTGCGAGACGTCATTGGGAAGATGCATTACTGGCCTACTTGGAGGATATGCGGATCTCATGTCGGTGGTTTTAATAAGACTGTCCTGGAGGGTGCGTGAGAATTCATAAAGCGGAATTCAAACGAAGATATTCGATTTTATGAACGAACTCGTGCTATCGCTCTCCTGCTTTCGATTTAATGGAAATAACGAAGAATGGGGTGTGCCATTTGACGAAAAAGATCCTTTGTGAATGTGTTAATCCCTCCGATCTTCGACCTGATTCGACAAACCGAGTTACGTTGATCGGTACGACAATGCATCAGTCTCGACGAACGATCTCGTCGTTGAGTGTTAATTAGAACTCGTTTCTTAAACAAACTTGCACGGCGTCGTTCTGTCATTTGCGATTTCCATTGAACGAACTTCTTCGAAGGCGGATTAAAAACGAGCAATCCGCCTGCCTCGTTGAAAAATACAGCGAGTGGATGGTCTTGTTTTCCAGCGGCTCTATGAGCTTGCGAAATAACGCAATGAATGGCCTGTGGAACAAATGGTAGAAATAGGAGATTCTGCGCACGTGACGTTCCGCTCGGGGAGAAGGACGAAGACGACGTTACGAGGTCAGGGAAAGTTCGAGGAAGAAAAGTGATTTCGCAGAAAAGCGAGAGCCGACTCTGGTGGAGACTAACCCCGTCGTTCCATTGGCGAAAGAGAACCAAAAGAGGAAGGAGCGAAGCAGTGGAGTTTTCCCTCCATTCGACAACGAGCTCGATTTGTCACGTGCCCCGAGCAAAATGAATTTCAATGCCAGCAGCTCGGCAGGTCTGGAGTTTCGAATTTTCTGCTAACGATCCGACGAATTTTCGCGATAGGCGACAAAAAGACAGCTTTATTCGTCTCAGGCACCAGATCGTACGAAAGCTTTCCTCATTTTCTAGCCAACGGCGCGAAATTGCATCTCAAAAATTTTTCAGCGTAGAGTCATTGTGCTCGCGATCCGCCCGAGAGTAGACTAGGATAGGAGAGGGATTTACGAGAAAGGATACATCAACGCGTTTTCAAGTGTAGGTTAATTAACGATTGGTCGGGCCATTTCAAATCGAACGAGTGATTACACCTATTTACATTCAAGGTAATCTGAAATTGTGTATCCGGTGACAGGTATTTATTTTTATCGTGTGTCGGATTCTAGGGTAGCAAGCCCCAGCAACGTGGAAATGTCGTTTTCGTGCGGTTGGTCAGTCGATTCGTGCTAATAATGTCTGCGAAGCATCGAAATGGTCACGTGGCCAGTGTATGTTTGTTTCGCGGGTGAGGATAGACAGAGGAAGTGACACGCAAACAGGTGATACCACGTGGGCGTGCGCATCGAGAGTACGAATAAATTGTTATCTTTATTTATCGATGCGCTACGTCTCGAATTATACGCTATCTCGAATTGAAGCCCGTCGAACCGTCCAGCGATTCCACGCCACCTTTCAAGCTCACCCTTCATTATCCAATATTTACGTAGAGAGGGGTACGTGTATAAGCGCTGAGTGAACTCGTTTTCGTTTATTCGTTCGAACGTCTTTAGTTCCTTCGTTTTTCACGATGTTAATTTCGATCGCGCTTGTTCGATAAATACACCCTACGCGAGCATTCCTTTGCTCACTTAACCTAATGTTTCTATTTGCTGATGTACGACGATATTAGTTTTGATCGTTTGGGGACGTTCATTAGGAACTTCAGGGCATCCTTTTTCTCTGTTTTCTTCACATAGGACATACGAACTGTTTTAATGTCTACATACTTAACTTGATCGAATGTATACGCTCACGTGACACTTCGAAACGATTGAATCATTCCAAATTTCTTATTTGCAATCAATCGAACCACCAAGATCATTATGTCGCTTACTTTTGAATAAACCTTCCGGCTCCTCCATCTTGCAAGCAATCGCTTATAGCGGAATTTTCTATCGCACAAATTTTGCCCGCGTATTTCCCGCATGGGCGCGCACCGCCGGCCGTAGCGCGAAAACCGCGGGAATTTTTCCGCTCGCTCGTTTTCGCCGGGCATGGCATTCTGCACGCTTGTTCATCGATTATTTATGGCGTCGCGTGATGAACGACTCTACCGCGCCAGAAATTTCGATCGACATGCGTGGGGGCTCCCGAGTAATTTGCCCGAACGGTGAATCTAGTTTGTCACATTTATACGTACGCTCTTCCCCCGTAGTCGTTTCCCTCTCGTGGAACGACTTGTCAGTGAAGGGACAGCAATTTTCGATAATGCGCGGAACGTTCGAGCTCGCCTCGTTGCGCTTTCAAGGGAAAGAGAGAAATGGAAAGCGAGTGAACGAGACGCCGCCGAGGGTAAAAAAGGAAGAACGGGGAAAGGTCCGATTCGTTCCGATTATTTATTTGTCCAACCGATCTCCGTGAATAATTCACGCTGGACGGTGTTCGGGGAAAAGTCCGGATGGAAATTATGAAAACCGGAGAGAGACGGACCGTATAGCGGTGTTGCTGATAATTTATTCGTGACAGGCAAAGTGCGGTCGCTCGGATACGATTGCAACGAATGCAGAATGATTGGTCAACGTGGTTTTCGATCGACGTACCATTGATTTCCGCATTGAAGCAGTTTTTGTCTGCAAACAAAATTTGTTTGTGGTCGTGCTCGTATTGGCAGGTACAAGTACCAAGAAGTGTCACCGTTCGCAATTTGGCTCTGTCTCCACTTTCTTTCGTGGGGTTTCACGATGAATCAATCGATTAAAATAAATTAGGATTGATTCGGGTGGATTAAGAGGCGCGTGCGATGTTTCTTGTCTTCTCTCGCAGTGCGAAAATTTACTTTCGGGATCGCGAGGTGTTCAATGGAGACGATTGTATTTTTTCTTAGCGACGTCTAATCGCGTCTCGCGCGCTCACTCGCATAACTTATCGTTGGCTTAAGTGCACGGCGAAAGTCAATTGTGCTTAATTGCGACTGAAGGACGCGCGTGTGCCTGTTTATTTCCGGTTGGGCGAATCTCCGGGATGAAGAAATTTCAACGATGGATGTCGAAAATACCCTCTGCCGATGCCGTGGGGTAAAACTGTGGAGCGAAACAAGAATTATTGATTGTGTAGAATCGTTGGACCTATAATTATCGCGATAATTGACTGAATTTTTGTTCACTTAATTATTATGCTCGCTATCGTATTCTTTATTATTACTGGAGCTTGCCGATTATTCGAATCTGTCGTTCGTACGATGTTCATAACAGCAAAATTTGAATTTATCTCGGAAACTTTATGAAAAATTATTATCTCGCCTCGCGCATTATGGGCGCTTTCAATTAATGTTCAATGTTACGGAATGAAATTTATGCGCATTATAAATTACGCATGGCGTCGACGATGGAGATGGATGGTCGATGATGGGTAACCTAGTGATTGGCTCCGTATGATGGAACACATTGCGAATCTGCTACAGTCAATGTGACTGGTGCAACCGTGGTATTTTTACTTCTTCTTTTCGTCTTCATGCGAACCAATCAAATTGTTCACTTCATTTCATGAATACCTACTCCAATGTAAGTAATTATGGAAGTAATATGTCATGTCCGGCTGATGCAAAAATTGTTTTATATATCAAAGGTAACAAAAACGCGCAAAGGATTAATTCCGCACATTCCGGCCACTTATTGGAGAAACAATTGCAGGGCGTAGGGGCAAAAAATCTCGTGAAAACGTAAAAGCAGCAGAACGAACCTACCGGTGATAAAAATTTTATTTTCCTCTTTATAAAGATATCTTTATCCGCAACGGTGCACCGTAAAAATGGCTCTAACCACATTCTCCCTACGTCGATCCGTTGGCAGATAATCATATCGAATTGTAGCAAGAAAATAATAAAACTTGTGCTCACGAAGCGAGTTTTTCTTGTTACATTTTAAAATGACGAGAATTCGAAGTATAGAAGTTACTCGACAATCTTCTGTGTTCGAGATGTTAGAAGCCTTCCCTTTTTGCACGAGCGAAATCGGTCCACGCTCCGTTAACACTTTAGAACGATTAATGAGCGTATTCCAATTAGACAGCGAATTGGAAAAATTACTTGACTAGAGGACCATTACTTAGAGTTGCCTTCTCGACGCGATCATCACGTGGCGTTGCACAGTGGAGGCTTCAGCCATGCATCGTGTTCTTGTATTAAATTTTTCTTCCACGACAAGTCTCGGGCTCCCTCGTTACGCGCGATCAACTACTGGACGATAATTTATCTCGGAACGAAACGCGATTCGATTTGCATTAGGTGGTTCATTAATTTACGTAATTAGTCCCGCTCGCGCTTGTCTGTGTCACGTTCTCCCTAGACTATGCAGCAGCCACGCGGGAATCGAGGTGGGAGATGAAGGCTGCGGTTATTACCGCGCTTATCTCAAGACGAGGTGCTCGTTAATTATTTCTGTTTCGCCGAAACAATTTGCGAGAAGTTTTAAGTGAACGGCGGATTTTCGTCAAACGATGCTAGGCGATCTAAATTTGGACCTGATCGTTACGCGGGCGTGAGGTCGTCGTATTCAGCGTCCCGAATAGTCTGAAAAATGATATTGGAAGTTACCCTATAATACTTTAAATTGCAGAGTATTGCGTGCTTGTAGTGAAGCGTCAAAGTCGAGGGATTCTGAATTTTCAATAATACAGGAGCTCATTTGTTTACAAAACTTGTGCCCGATTTCCCAAGTCATGTTGAATAATCTTGGGATTGTCATCTTCAACCGAATCCCAGATCGGCAAATACGATTAATTGACTTTGCGACTGCTGGATTGTCCTCGTCCCGTCGTCGTGTTGGATTTAAAACAGAGGTCGGCAGAAAATGCACTTTTCGGCCGATTTTCAGATGACTCCGCCTACCGTCTCCCTCTTTTCCTTGATACACCGCGCGCCGCATTTAAGCCGATCCAGCCTCAGGAGCGTATCGTATTCTCCGCAGAGTGGAGCCATAGAAAAGCGAAAGAGAGGTGAAAACTTTTTTATTTTATGAAGTGCTTTTTTTGTTGTTGATATTTATTTCCAATAGTTTTCCACGTAACCCATGAGGTACTATTGCAGAAGCGTTTTTCCATGGCTCCACTCTGCGGCGAATACGATACGCTCCTGAGGCTGGACCGGCTTGAATGCAGCACGCGGTGTATCAAGGAAAAGAGGGGGACGGTAGGCGGAGTCATCTGAAAATCGGCCGAAAAGTGCATTTTCTGCCGACCCCTGATTTAAAAAACTGGAAATTTTATTTTCCGATATGGCCGAAAATTTTGTCTCGACATTTAATATCTCCTCGATCAGAAAAATCTTTGCCCATGGACGGAAGTGGATTGCCACTTCTTTCTCGCGACACTATCCATTTCTACCTTTCTTTTCTGTTTTAACACACTTACGCGTCCGTATACACTGTCAGGGTCTCTCACTATCCTGCCACCAAGCCGGCACCGGAGCAATGTCGCAGATTTATTTCCACCACCCAGTCCCCCTTGCCCCTTTATATAAAAACTGTGTCAATATCTCATTTGCCTAAAAGCACCGGGATGAGTCCTTCACTCGTTCTTCGTTCATCGTTGGTGTAGCGCTCGAATTGCGCGCAACGTTCCCAGTACTCAATGCGCGTGTGGGTTACCGATGTATGCGTAGGCCGCACGTGCGCATTCAAGTGAAGCGAATAGAAGGAAAACAAATGAATATTTGGCGAAGTGAGGACGCGGGTACGAATATCGGAAATGCACTCTATAAAGGATCAATCGGAATATCGGTAAAGAGATAGCATGCTGCAGTTTCGATCCTATATTGGATTTGTCCTAATTAATCCAAAGATGTCGCAGTAAGATGGTCTAGAAGCCCTTCAGAATTAGTTCCACCCCTAATAACACTTGCGACGATTTAGCCAAAGCGGCGTTTCTTAGGCAGAACGAATTATTCAAACGATTTCACTGGAAAAACATCTGGTTTCGCTTACGAAGTAAAACCAAGCGTCGGTTTCTTGACTTACCTTTAAAATTCTTACTTCACATCCAGAACAATACTCCTGAATACACATTCTTCAGTACTAGCGTAATTATTCTATATACATTCGAGACAAGCGTCCTGGCGATTGTAGATACCGACGCCATTCTCGAATCTCGATTAAATTCGTTTAATGTCGGGATTCCGGTTTAGGGATCGGACGAATCCGCGGACAGGATCCAGTCGAAGCTTAGCTTTGGAACGCGAAGGCGTCGTGGAAGCGTTGGCCAACGTATTGCCGGGGAATTAAGCGCATTGTGCGACGCCCATTGTGCCGTGGGATCTTCCTGCTAGGTTTAACGGTTAGGAGAGATATTGGAGAGCAGGCTGGAGGAGGATTTCACCAGCGGAGAATGCGGAGGAGGGTGACGCTTGACCGCAAGGGAGAATCCCTCCTTGCCGCTTTCCGGATGATCGGATTTTTTTTTCTCTCACCGCGGTCATTCAACCGGATTCTTCGAATCAAGTTCTATTTCGATTATCGTTAAGCAAGTTGGCTCCGAGTCCTGATCCAAAGGAGATTTTTAAAGGTCTAAAGGCCACAGAAGGGTGGAGCTCGACTTTTGAAACTTGCATTTCTTCAGAATATCTACCTGCCTTCTGCTTGACGAATTTTATTTAAATTTTGTATGGTTTAGGGCCGACCGCTATGCTTGTATGAACGATTTATACGAGGAGTACCTGTAAAATACAGAAAAGAAGGGAGAAAAACAGATATTTATTAGCAGAAATCACAACGCGGGTGTACAATCCAGCTAAAAGCTTCACTCTGGCAAAGGCATTCGGTGGACAATTTGTGCGCTTCGATCTCTCTAAACACGGACGCCAAATTTGATATTTATTACAGTTCGTGTTTACACGAGTTCGTATCATTTTACGCGTAGGCAAATGTCCGTACGCCGATCGAAAATATGCGCTTGCAATTCTCACCGAATTTGCGAGAACATTGTAAATGGCGCCGATATGGAAACAAATGTAAACGATAGTCGTAGCTCTGTAACAGGAGCTTATCAGCGAAACCATTGTTTACGCATGGGAATGCCGCGTAATGCGATAAATAATTTATTCCCGAAACGATTACCCACACTTATACTTTACAGCGTAAACCAACAAATAAATTACTTTGTCCAGAATTTTACACGTAACGAAGATTATCGCGAAATAATTATTTGCCGACCGAGTCTCGACGCAATGGCCGACGCCGATTCTACGGTGAAATTCAAAAGTGAGATGCTATCCTGTTTTTCGAAAATAGCCAAAAGACCCGAGAGTTAAAAGACCGAATTCGTTTCAAAGACTTACGCCTCCGCTAGTACACGGAGAGGCGCGTGGGTGCAGAACGTTTCGTGACTCCAATATCACCATTCCCTCTAAAACTAAAAGAACGAACGAGAGAAACGCTTCCGACGCACGACACACCCACCCGACGCATTATTCTCGCGGTAAATCGTTCCCGTTTCATATTTTTCCATTCTCGTGGAACAAAACTGCGCGAGGGACTCGACGATTGAACGTAGAAAGCGACGGAAATAAAGAAAACTCAGAGAAAGAACACTAACCGAACAGGCAGCTTTCGCGCCACCTTTACATCCAGCTTATATCCTGTTTCCGATGAAACGGAAGAAGTACAAAAGCTGGAGGGTAGAGGGTGGGGATCGTAAAAAGGTGCTCAGGAAATTTGTAATTTATTTTATGGCCGGCACGTTGCGTGCTCGCCTAGAATGGCTCGACGCGGGGAGTCCGACAGGAGTGTGTCACGCATCGAACCAGCCCGTTCCTACACGCGCGTGTTATCATCTACACGCCTGTACCATGTAACGCCGATCGCGTTTCCACTGATCTGCGCGTGTTACAGATACACGTGTGCTCGAGCTCAACCGGAAATTGAACATCGATGATCGCGGCGTTCGAGCGACGACTTCCGCTCGCGAGGTATCAAAGATCGAAACGGGGCTCCCCGGGGGCTTTTACGGCGCGTAAACGGTGCCTCGTATAATTACGAGGAGGGAGGATTTGCTCGTTCGTGGGAAGTGTGGGGGTGGAAAGGAGCGGAAGGGATGAAGAGCGAAGAGAGACGGAGGGGCAGTTCGCTGATCGAAGCAATGCAATAACCCACCGGCCACTCGAATCCCAGTGACCTAGTTAATTTTTAATCGCCTTCGCGGAAATTTCGTTTCCATCCTCGGAAATTGCGTGGATTACGGCGACGCCGAGGGCGGTGGGCGGCGGCGGTGGTGGTGGCGGTGACCGCGGGGAACGGAACCGAAGCTTAAATTCATTTCCCGCGCCGAAAGCGGCAAGTGAGCGCGCGGGCTATTACAAAGCTGCAGGTTGCGCTTTTAATTGAAACGCGCTACCATCGTTAGTCACGGGCCACTGACGTATTTTGATATCGGGGCTGGAGCACGCGGTCGATCGATGGAAGTAGTGGCTACGCTCATTTCGCGGCTAGTGGGGACTATTGATGTATTTGGAAAATTTCCTCGCATCCTCTCTCTTCCTTTCACGTGGGTCAACGAACTCTAGTATATTTACTGTTGCGAATACATGGCTATTTAGTTCGAGAAATGAAAGCAATCCGTTCGAACCGTGATACTACGGGGTGTAGGATCGAATCGAGTAATTATTATGTACGAAAAGCTTCTGCATATTGGTTAGTTTCGCCACTTTTATTTTTCTCGAATCGTGGAGAGCGTGCTGGAAGCAGAGATTTCTTTACATCTTTTCTATTTTCATTTTGCTCCGATGGGAGAAGCAATCATTTTTCATGCGCCCCACTCTTGTTTTTATTATGTACGCGGGGATTGAACGTGGCCGACGCTAACGGCGTGGACGCGAACGGAGACGCGACGCTCGACGTCGACGTACCACTAGGAACATCGTTAATGCAATTATTAACGACACTACGCCCCTCGGTCTCGACGTGGGCCACTTTAACTACGTTAGCGACGTCGCTTGTCATTATGAGCGCGTTTCACGAAACGGTCCGTAAGTTCGAAGCTCGCGCCAATGTGGGATTTCGTGAATGCGACGCGTCACGAAGGGCGAATGACGAGCTATTAAAAGGGATTTTAGAGATTAGCTGTATCTTTCTAATCTGCTTTCGAAGTCAAAGTCGTTTTAAAAATGTGTCCGGTAAAGGGTCTCTTAGCATGTCAATTGTACTGATGGGATCCCGCATTTTCCCGTGTGGCTCGGAAAAGCGGAAAGTCGTGGTGTGACCGCGCCGTAATTGTCCGTGAACTTCTCCTACTTTTTGTCACCTTCTCTCCGCTGTTGTCTGTCGGCACGTGCCTCGAGAGATCACGGTGAACGTGGGTAGACGAAGTTAGAAGGTCGCCTAGTGGTCGCCATGCGAAATTAACGCGTGCATAATTGACGCGAGCGGGGCGGCACGTGCAGTGAATCGAAAATACGACTTTCCGTGAAATTTTACCCTTTCACAGTTGGCATTATATGTTTCACCGTAGATTGTGGTCGCGCGAGAAAAACGTAAATATCGAAACGATTTGAAAAATTGTGAGTGCGCTTATTCTTTCGTTTCTGCCAATTCCTGCTAGCTCGAGTTTTTTTAATTGGCAATCTTGGGTCTCCTTCGAACACTCGCGGCAATTAATACACATTACCGAATATTAAGATATTAAGAAGATACCGTTAACTCGTGGGAACCATTTGTACTTTCTTAATTATCAACGTCTCACACGCGTGAACATTTTCATCGCGATGCTTTCTCCTTTCTCTCGAGGATTCCGATTCCACTGGGATTTGTTTGGCTCCCGTTCATTGTTCGTCCGGACCGAATGTTAGTTTCTGGTGGCTCGCGGAGCACGTGCGCGTGCATTGCAGACGAACGAGCTTACGGAGGAAAGGGTGGGCTCCCTTCTGGTCCAACGTTATCATTATTATTATCAATTGTACGAGCAACGGGCTGCCTATTGTTTCGAGAATAGTTATTCCTCTCGACTGCCCATGTTCTTTCATCCGTTCGCCGTATTTTCTCTCGTTCTCGTTTTTCACGCATGTCTCGCCACGCTTCCTTTCCCTCTTACAAAAAGCTCGAAAAAATTAATAAATAAAAAAGAGAGATCAAACCGCTTGTCGAAATTTCCTCTCGGTTCGACGCGCTTATCGCTCACCACGGTTGGATAAAATTGTAACGAGCAATCCGCGCCAGACGTAGTTAAATGAAAAAGAGGCGAGGGCGATGGAACGCTGGCATTGTTCGTCGGAGCATGGAGGAAAACTTCTAATTAGGGGCATCGAATAGATGGGCTACGCTCAACGGACTGGCATTAGCGCCCGGTACGGACAATGACGTCCTTTCAAGAGCGAACGAGGCATTGGTTTTTTCCACATTGTACAATTTTTTATTTTAAACATTAAAACGCACCTGAGAGTATCTTTCTCCGTGGACCAATTTTGATCTTTTATTGTAATTTTCGCGTAACGTAGGATCAGCGGGCAGACGGTTTGGCAAAGAAGAGACGAGAGAACGAGACTGGAGGGAGGATGCCGAGGTTGAGAAGACCGAGGTGGGGTTGGTCGGTGGAAAATCTGAAAACGACTGGCGGCACCCCCAGGCCCGCTCAATTTAGGCTTCCTTGCCCGTCCTCTTCCTCTCCGCTTCCGCCTACCTCGTGTTTTCTCTTTGGGCCGTCTATCTGTCTTCCACCCCTCGTTTCCCTTGGCCATCTATCCCCTCGCTCTTCTTACTCGCAGACTACATTTCGCAATTTGCTTAAGCAAACCTTTCCGGAAATTCATATCCGACCACCCCCGCCGGCTCTAGTCCCTTCTCTCGTTTCGTCATCCGCCGCGCTTGCCTCCCTCGTCCTTGACGTCGAGCCGAAAACGGTGCCGGCGGTGCCTCTCCCAACGGAGCCTCCCAGCCGGATTTTCCCATCTTGTTTTCCTCCAGTCTTCCCAGATTTTCCGCCGGGAGCGTAGACCGCGCGCTCTCCTTGCGAATTCTCGTACGCCGGTAGGCACGGGACGAGTAGGTACGCGGATTTCGTTTATTTGAATTTACCGGGCGCGTCAAACGATTCGCGCACGCGGCTCTCCCATCGTCGAGGAATTTGTTTACACGCTACGACCGACGTCTTTACGAGCCGTAAGTTGTAGGAGAGATCTCGTCGCTCTCGTGTTTGCCTTCACTTCGAAGCCGACGTCGTATTTTGGGAGTCTCGAACGTGGAAATCGATAAGAGAAACATTTATTAAAATTGCCTCGTGGAAGACTTCACGGCTGAAAGTAAAACAATCTATTCTTAGGGCTTCTACGCACTAAGCGGCTACCCGCAATACGGCTAACCGCGCGGTTGACCGTATACAACAAAATGAATGTAACTGTCGCTGTCGTTCGCATTGCGGCCGCATGAAAGTGTACGTGAATGCGACCCGCGCGGTTGGCCGTGTCGCGGGTAGCCGCTTAGTGCGTATGTAGCCTTACGGCTGCTTAGACTCCTCGATGCCAGCAGCGTGAATCGCGTTACACGCAAGTCAATAGAGGAATTATCGAAAATGAAGCCACGTTTCCTTTGATAGATTTTCTCGCCAATTAGTTCGCCCGACCATCCGGATTGTCGAGAAACGCAATCATCTCCTCAAATTATCTTCTGGCGTCTGCACACTTGTTTGCTCCTTCACGGATCGGCGGGATCGCACGTTTGCACGCGCGACGGCTCGTGCTATTCACCCTCCTGCGCTTGCCTGTGACACCGGGATCCCCTTGAGATCGATCGACTCACGCACGCGAATTTGACCCCCGATTGGTTCAACCCCTACCCTCGTCCAACGAGAGATCGTAGCGCGTCGCGATATCTCGAATGTCCCTGGTACTCTCGTGTCCTTACGGCGTGCACCAGGACGAGGTTGAGGAGGTGGTGAAAGAGCAGGAGGTGGAGGAGAGTATCGAGGGCGCGCGCGTACGTGCTCGACAGAGCCGTACGTGCTTCATTAAAGAGCCGAGTGCCCTTTTTCACGGGTGAACGAGGGTGCGGGGTAAGCGCGGACAAACACGAAGAGAGGGAGGACGAGTGAATGGGTGAGAAATATACGGGGAGTGAGAGGGGAGGAGGATAAAAGGAGACGGGGTAATACGAGAGATCCTTTCACTGGGCTACGTGCGGCGCTTCGATATGTTTCGAAAGATTCGGCGAGCTTAACCATCAGTGCTTACGAACCACGAAAAACTGGACAAGATTCTGTATCTGCCTTAACCTCTTGACGCCCTTGGCCACATATGTGGACATTTAGTTTCTCGTTAAACTATATCGTTTCTACTGTAACACGCGTGGGTATTATTCTTTCCGAAAATTTTCCATTCCTGCCTTGTTCTCCGATCATTGTTAACGTTGTCGACGAATCGCCATTGCAAGTGAATAAATTAACAATCAATGCCGACTTGATACCAGCTTAAATAAATTCGTCCCTGAAGAGGTTAAATATGACGCAGTTTACATGAACTTTGTTTCCTATTCCTATGTTTTGGGGGCCGTTGATTACGAATCCGGGATCTGAATTATAAAATTGAAAGTAGCGGATATGATATGGGTATAAAGTGCAGTAAAAATATTTATTTCGTATAAAAATGTGTATTGAATGGGTTGTAAAGCTTGCTTATTAAAAATTTAGGTAAAATTTTCGTAATTAAACGTAACAATAATACTCGCATGCAGTTAACGTCCTCGAAATAATATATTATTTAGGAATTTCAGAAAATAATATAAATTTTAATGCAAGCTCTTATTTAAAACGATGTCTGGTAAAAATCATTACTATAAAATATGCTACAACACTTTTTATTCAAATTTGTGCAACAGTGACATGGCGGATAATTATAACAGTACGAAAATCCGAGATCCTACGCGATAAAAGGCAAATGCACGCCATTTAAAGAATTAACCTTACCTAAAGCACCAAAAATCGTTAACGGGTAATTCTTCGAAATAAATATTTATTACTTCAAAATAAGTATTCATCCTTTTACAGAGATTTGTCATTGGTACATCGATGGCTAAAGTAGGTGCTTACATGCTTGCAAGGACCTGTAATTTTAGTCCGTTTTAAAAGAGTAACATTTAGACTTTTTTCATACAACACCTACTTGTCGAATCTCAAAATTAATGACGTACAGAGTTAGCCACATGTCTGCACTCTATTAATTGTTAATTTTCTTCGCATTTTGTTAGTTTCTGTGATAACGCGTCGAAAGACTGACGGAGCATCGTTGCTCTCTAAATAACGTATTCCCTTACGTCGGCGAGGAGACACGACAATGTGGATTTGTCTATGCAATTCCCAATTCTCCGCACTCCCACGCTCTTCGTCCCATTATGCAGAACCCCTTATAATGCATGTCATGTACGCGCGCGCGCTCACACTTGCATAAAAGGCATCATGTCCCGTTGCCAGGACAGAAGAAGGAGAGCGTTCCTCAAAGGAGACCTCCGTCCTTCTTCCATCCTCTTTCGTTTCTCCAAGCTGACGACGAAGGCTCGAGTGAACGATAGATGGCGGAAAGATGGAGAAATAAAAGCGAGGCCGAAGGGTGAGACGGAGATGTGGATGCGCAGGAAGGATGCACGTTCATGCTTTATGTGTAGGTGCATGTAAATCACTGCATTTGTACCCACCGCGCGCGTATGCGCGAAGGAACCAGGGAGAAATGGAGGCCAAGCCAGATATAGAGAGGAAGACGCGAGAGAGCGAGAGAGAGGTGAAGATTCTGGAGAAGCGATTCAAGGGACACAGAGGGAAAAGTGAGAGAGACCGAGAGAAAGAGAGAGTGAATGGAAGAGGAAAGAAGCAGAAAGAATTGGAAAGGAGACGGCGAGAGAGAAGGCAGATATGGATCAAGAGAAGTACAAAGTAAGGGAACGAATGCACGAGAGCGCAAGGAGACGGAGGGATGTAAGAGGGTGGAAGGAGGTGGCGAGTGAGACAGAGAAGGAGAGAGAGAGAGAGAGAGAAATTGGAATAGAAAAAGAAGAAGGAAAAGCACGAGGATTGAAGCAGAGGGAGGAGTACGCGGTTCTTTGAGGCAGCCAGCAGCGTACTGCGTTGGCACGCTCTGATTTGCAAAAGGCATTTCCGGAATTGCCCTTCCTTCGAGCGTGTCACGATTTCTTGTTTTTTTTCCTTCTATCTCCTTTCCTCGCTCCCGTCCTCCGCGTCCTTCCCATCCCTTCTCGTCGGGAAAGGTTACGACAGCAGTGGGAGCCTCTTCTCTGCACTTCCGCGCGGATTTTCTTTTTCTTTTCGCGAGATTTCCGTTGCTTTAAATTAACCATCCGCGATGTTGAAATTAAATTATAAGAAGTAAGGCGGCGGGAGAAGAAGCAATCTCGTTTCTCGAATTCTTTTGATCGCATTGCTCTCCCTGCTTTGTTCCTCTTCGGACGAAGAGTGGAAAGATTAAAAGATTAAGAGATTATAAGATTATTTCCCCTTTTCAATAGATCCTTCAATGGCGCAAATGGAAAAGGGGTGGAACTGGTACGCGTTTGTACAACGCACCGAAATATCTTGAATATAATATGCTACCTGGATTTAACTCTCGGAAGCTGTGGGTGAATACAATGTTATTAGACTAGGATGGACAATAGATTCGTCTTCGTAGAGAAATAATGGAAAATCTCAAGAGAAATTCTATAAAGATAGACCGTTCGAAGTAAATATTAGCGTTTCTGTTCGACGACTTTCAGCGTTCGATCGGGAAACAGAAACGAACCGGCGACAACGGGTTTAAGACAGCTAAATTAACATGCTCGAAGCGAGTGAAAATTCAATTCGAGAAGATTAAGCCATTTGCGTTGCGAGAGAATCTTGAGCGAGCGTCTTAAATCCAATTCCGTGAGTACCAGCGACGAGAGGAGAGGTGCAAGCCCGTCGCCTAGCTCGGCTTTAAATCAGGTAGTTTTTACAATGTAAATAACGTCTACGTCTTCACGAGTTTTTAAGCGATAAAATATTCCGCGCCGGGTACACGAGGCCACGTCGAAACAGGAGTATGAAATTCAAGGTGGAGATTAAGTTTGTTGGGAACTTTGGTAACTCGCGTCGGGTCGCGCTGGGTCACCTCGGTTATACTTAAGAGTTCACACAAACGCGTGGGAATTCTTCTGGGCACAGTGTTGTTTGTGTGAACGCGCACGTGTCCACGCTGCTGTATAACACTGAGTTTTTTTCTTTTCCTTATTTTTATATTATTAGGTATTTTGCGGTATATCGGGCCATTATGATAGTTTCCTTTCTGTTGGCCGACGAGCTGCCCCGTAGCATAAGCTGTAAATAACTATTGTTCTAGGTCCATTGAAAAATTGATTTTTGTCGCATCAAAGTCCAAATCAAACAAGCTGCCTCAACAGGCTGCCCTTTTAAGTCTTCGTCGTAGCATGCTCGTTTCTTTTCTGTGTCACATTGCGCAAAGGAGCCCGGTACAATAAAAATCTACGCTGCAACACGAATATTAATTTTTGCATACCAATCAGAATTTTCCATAATCCTGGAGAAACTGTTGCTGTTTCTCACAGTTACAATTTATGGAACCGGGCAGCGATTAGCCGAGCTAAGCGGACTTAGCATCCAAGTTTTCCCAAAGCCGCTTGCACACGTGACGAGGACATCGCGTCTCGTGGTCTAAAATCCTTACATCCACGTCGACTCATCTCCACATTTACTCAACTATTTCCGAATATTCTCAGATCTTCGACGAATTGTCCGGAGTCCATTGTTATATGTCAATGCTGTCCCGGGCGTAAGATATCGCGTAATGGAGAATGTTGATTACTCCCATCGTCCTTCCCTAAACAGATCGCATGGACGAACATCAAGGACTACTCCAGTGTCTTGGCAATGTAACTCGCTAATTACCGGATAACATCGTATGTCATCGGGACTCCGGAATCGATATGCAGTTCAATCGCATTACCCTTTGTCCCGTACGAGTTCGACAGCCTTGAAGCGTATCGGCGCATTTGCATTGGGAAGCTTGAGTCAAATTGGGCGACCATTTGATTCGATGTTAACTTCCAAATCGGTCGTTGTGCTCCTTTGATGTACTTCTACGTTAACGTGTATTCTGCAGTTTCCACTTTGACTAACTTTGTGATATTCCCTTGCGAATGGTCCGTCTCCGCTCAGCTGCGTTACCCGTTAATTGCACAATCGCAATCAATGACAGCACGTGATGTAATTCAACTACATCCGAAACGCACGAGCTTACCCCGGATTTTCTACGATGGCACAATAAAAAAAACCGCGGGATGATAGTATGTTCGCACGAACGTAAAGTAAAATGCCCTTTTGGCACACGGACAGCAAGCTCGAATTCGAGTTATCAACCGTGATTGGATTTCCAAACCGCCTGCACATATATTATTTTCAGCATCCACTCTCGTGGTAACCAAACCACACGGAATTACTCTCGCGCGCGTGTGCGCGTACCCTTTGCGTTAGTAACACACGTGTGAATTCGTCGAAAGGGATGAATCGAAAATTCGTCGCGAGGTGACAAGCGTCAATTAAACGTTCGCGAGTGCGGGGGGTGGCAAAAAGAGACCGGTGCACACGGAGAGAAGAGGACAGAGTGGTTTATCCCTCTCCTTCGCTTCGAGCGATGTAAACAATGCGAAAATTCAATAATTCGCTAGCTCGCCACTGCCACTTCGCAGCACGCCTCTCCCACCAGGCCGAAGTTCAATATTTGACTCGGCTTACGGATTAAGCTCTCCCTCTTACCCTCTTGTCCCCTTTCAACAGTAGCTTTCTTCTTCCTGCCCGCCCACTTTCTCCCTCCCTCTCTCTCTCTCTCTCGACTCGTCCCATTGAACTTTCACGATCGGTTCTCTCACAAGCTTGAGTGAATAGCGTCGTTTGACCTCGTGGACTCGTAATATCGACGAGTTTCTTGCCACGATTTCTTAAAAAAGACAGGAAAAGAGCAAGGAAGATCACATTCTCGCATTAAGAACAGGAAGAAGTGCGACAACGAGAGAAAGTGGTGGAACGTCGATTCGAATTTCGTCACGAGGATACTTGTATCGTTAAGTTGAATTGTGTATCCATCGTTCCTAAGATGCAGAGTCGATATTGCTCACTGATAATCACGATTCTTCGAAATTGAGGATATTATTCTCTGCCCGCATTTTTCCAAGATATTATTAGTATTATGTGGGGCGCTCTCGAATCGACAACCGAGTGCGAGTCTTTTCCTGTCGTCGGCGTTTGAGGTCAATGCGAAGCAAGACTACGAAGAGCAAGGAGCGAAACTTTATTTTCGGCGAATAAAGATCACCTTTATGAACTGTAACCTTATAATACATTATTTACGGAATGAGTAAGCGAAAGCACCGCATGTAACTTGCTTTTAGTTAATAACGCCGATGTTGACGTGGAAGATTTTATTATTCCTGCCAAGGTGACCTAAGAGTTTAACTGACGTATTTTCACCTCGCTCGTAGGTTATTTAATCGTATGTCATCCACGGTGAAGCAGACGTATCATTTATTTCGGTAAAATCTCGAAAGATATCGAGGAACGTTAATTCGGGACATCGGGAAATGGAACGTCGCAGTTGTCGAAATACACGATCTCCTTTCTTTGGTGCTAGCGGCAACTTTTAATGCGCCTACCCAAAGACATTCTTTTTCCCTTATCTGTGGCCGGTAGAAGAGGAGGGTTGGACGAGGGTGACGCGTAATTAGTAGATCCGCCAGAAAGTGCGCAACGCCGGAGAATTTAATTTTCATTCGTACCGAAGTCTAACGAGATAATTTCCTGCCGCGAACGAGCGAAGTTCCTACTCGTTGCTCCGAGCGTCGCCTCATCCGTCGCCTTCTCCTTCTTTTCTTCCAGCTCGCTTCTTTTTTCTCTTCCTCCTCTCTCCTCTCCTCCCCATCCCTCGTCCTCTCGTTAACTCCGACTTTACGGAAATTTCTGCGGCTTTTCGCGGAAAACGCTTGGGTTCTCCTTCGGCTAACGACGGCGCGCTGCTCTGGTCTTCGTCGTGTGCTACGCTAGCCAGGATCACGATACATATTTACGAGACCGCTTACCCACACTCGGACGTTCCCTCGCGTGTAGCCCACACCTGGCGATATTCTTCTATCGTGGCCATTGGTTGAAAAATCGTGGAAGTCCGCGTCGAGAGAAATACTTAGTATACGTGTCTGTAATGTACGGAGTGACATTAGTGTAGGAATTAATTAAATGATGGTGGTTAACAGGTTATTGAATTGGTCTATTGTGATTTGCTTAGTATGAAATGTATGTAGTTAAGTAGACAGTCCAGTAAGATTATCGCTACACTACACTACTTTATGTCGCTCAATTCTATCTTCACTACGCTACTCTCACTACGCTACACAACTCTGTCTTCACTATGCTACTCTCACTACGCTCTGCACCCTTCGGTGTCCAACTCAAATCTCTGCTCTGCACCCTTCGGTGGTCAACACAACTCTCCTCGTCAGCTCCACCCTGCACCCACTCGCGACACTCTGTCCACCCACAGTCCACCTCACGTGCAACGCACGTGGGCCTCACTCCTTGCGCACTCAACGGGCCCTTGGGCCGTGCGCTTTCTCCCTTGAGCCTAAACAGACGTAGTCATAAACTTAAACCTAAAACTTAGTCCTACACAGTCGTCGAAACGTGACACTGAATGTTCTTCGCGGCTAATATATACAACCCCACATTAGTACCCACGATTTACAAGCGCGTCCACACATGTCTAGACTCACGCGTACATGTCCGACGTTCTCCTTCCACTTCGCCTAAAAAATTGTTTTAAGACCGTTAAGAGAAGAACTTTAGGTGTGTGGCATGGTTGGCGCGTTGGTTACGTAAGCAAGCAGGCTCGCGCACACGCTCTCTCTCTCTCTCTCTCTCTCTCTCTCTCTCTCTCTCTCTCTCTCTCTCTCTCTCGTATCAGTACGCGCGTCCACGCGCGCGCACACATCTATTCGTATCCTCTTGCCTCTAGGTATGGCGCTTCCTCGCGTAATTACAGGGACGCACTAATTCACGCGGTCGAAGGTGGTGGCCCCCCGCCTTGGGTTTTGGTTTTCACGTGCATGCGTGTGCGCGCTAATTGACCCCTGCAGGAATGTCTCGACATGCTACCGTCCTACGGCGCGGGTCGCGCGGAGGTTTACGCGATATCCTAGTTTGGATCCTCGGTAGGGCGGAGAGGACGCGGTTAATCGTGTCGCGAGCATGCCTTCGGTTAACTCGGAATGGATCGCGCGATTAATTAAGGATCGCTAATGAGGGAATTTGATCACCCCGTGGGGTCTCCGAAGGACCCGTGGTCACCAAGGTGGGCGGTGAGTTCGTTAGAAGCAGGAGAAACGGAATGAAATTAATGAAGCGAGTGAGTGAGTTTGTAAATGATATCACTATGGTATCTTCGTCAGCACTAGCACTTTGGTCAGAGTGTGTAGGTGAATAAAAATAAGTGGCGATGATTAAGGAAGCGAAGGCTTGTATATTAAACGTTTCTCTTCGAACAACCCAGAACACCATGACCATGCTCCCGCACTTACAGAATTGGGAGGGGGGGGCAAGATCAATCTTTATAGGGCTTCGCAGTTTCGCAAGGAGTAGACGCGCGATGCCGCGGCATGCTCGAAATGCGAACGTCGCCTACAATCAGAATGTAAGTCTGGGTTGAATGTAGGATTTATTCAGACATGCGATTTACTCCCGTCTTGAGTCACAGGCAAATGAGTATTGACGTAGGTGTGGCACATTTTCCTTGATGAAAATATCCCTTCTAGATCTGCACTTTGTACCTTTCTTTACAAAATACATCTTATGCGTACCTATTTTCAAGATGAGTATCGAATGCTTAGCTTTGAGACTTGACTCGTCTTGGATTATATCCGCGAATCTAAGAACGTACGTTATTAAACGGTACAAAATTAATGCGATTCGTCTGCGAATCTCGTCGAACGATGGGCGAAATGGAAAATTTACGGGTTGCGATATTCGTCGGAGGAATAATTAGCAAAGGACGTGCGTCGTATCGCGACGTCGGCGTCGTTTTAAGAAACACAATGGCGGCCGACAGTTTTCGACCGAGAGGTTCGCGCAATTACCGTGCTGACCGTGAATGAAGAACGATGTTGCGACGCAGTGTTGTGCTCGTAGCGAGTGTCAATTAGGTTGGCTAATCAGAGGTCCCGCCTAGTCTCCGGTATCGTAAGGCGCGGCGAGACTTTCCGCGTATCGAGTTTGGTGGTCGACCGATGGGAGTCGATGTTTCTGCAGAGGGGCTCGATGAGATGACGAAATTAGGGCGATAGACTGTCATTGACTAACAAACTACGACTTGTAAGCTACAAGCTCGTGAATTATCTTTAAAAATGGCTCAGGAGTAATCGAGCAGGTTGATTACAGCTCGTTCGTCGATTCGAGAACCAATTGGACGGAGAGACGATGAATTCGATCGATACATGGTAAAAAGTTGCTTATTTTACTCGTACAAACTACGTCTTCCATGTGAAATAAATTATACTTAAGAAGAAACATCGTAGAGTCGTGTAGGTGTATCTAATGAAACAATAAGGAATTCAGCACTACTGTGCAAACGGAGTTTCAAACTCGAGCGACTATACGAGCAACGCTATGGTAAACAGAAATAAGCAAGTATCCGGGAGGCGTCCGATTCTTTTGTAATTGCCACTTCAATTCAATAGCCTTACGACTTAACCATTTTATCCATGACTTCTCTCCTTCAGTGGCTCGAGCTGCTTCGCAAACTCTTCTCGAGGACCTCGATGTCTCCTTCGACAAAACTTCCGGACGAAAAGAAGCCTCATCCGAGTCTCTTTAAGTGGATTTGCCTACCGGAATTGTACGTGTCGTCGGGAGTTCGTTCGCCGGAACTTCCTACGACTGTCGTTCCCACGTCGTTACGCCATTCGTGCTTTAATTTTGGCGCGCCCTAAGCGACCCCTTTGGAGTCTCGAGCGGGTCTGGAGTTCATTTCCGTGGCAGACTTCGTGCATTGTCGGGGACAACGGCCGAAACGAGGGAGAACGTTGCCACTCGCGAAATGGTCGTCAGCTGCAGGTGCAGGGACGCGCTTGTAACTCCGCTTCTCAAGAATACTCGGGATTCTCTCCGCTGCGACCGCGAAGTTTGGCCACGCGAGCCAGGCCCTCGTCTCTCGCTACGCTCCTGGGCCACTTCATTGTCTTCCTCTTGCTCCTCCTGCTCCTCCTCCTCCTCTTTCTCCGCAAAACTTTTCCGCATGGCTTCTCGCTAATCCGCCGGCGAGACGCAGTAGATTTCCATCCTCGTGGCGGAGGATTTCGCAGAGGGCCCGCCAAAAACGGACGATCTGGTATTAAAAAAGCGAAGGAACGCTCGGAGGGCCCTTCGTTGGACGCGAAGGTTAACAAGCGCGGAAATATTCCTCGCGATTATCCTCGAAAGTCTCTCGTCCAAAAGGGTTTCCTTTCCGTTCGCCACGTTAAAACTCCACCGATTTCACCGGGCAAGTTTTCCCTTAGGAGCCACTACTCGTCTTTCGCGCATTCCTCGAGTATCGCTACTACTCGAGCTTTCAAGGCACTCGACATCACGTTCCCTCGAATTGTCCCCGATTTGGCTCTCATCTCGAACTTCGCACGAGTGCTTCTATCGATGTCGAGGCGTTACTTGACCTTGAAGAAAGTCGCGACATTCACGTATAGCCAGTCGGAAAGAAATCGAAAGTCCTATTCGGAGAGTACGCCGTGCCCGACCAATCCTCGACTATTACTACTGCCTTTCCTCGTCCACTATACGCGAACCATTTGGATACAGGTGAGTTCGAGCCTTCCAGGTTATTCGACCCTATTCTCTCTTTCTACAAGCTTCGAACTTCTTTGTTGTGAACCTTCGAACCACTCTTGATAGGTATTATCGCTCATGAGACCTTAAGGAAGGTTCAGTGTTACGCGCAACAGATTCGAGATATGACAGTTTGTGAAATGAAGGAAAATTCATACGAGTGGGTAACGGTGTTCGTTGGCTAAGGGATAAAGGTTAGGATTAGGTTAGGATTAGGTTAGGGTTACGGCTAGGCTAACGGACCCCGTAGGTATTATCGTAATTATCGTAATTACCGTATCATGCTCCAGGGACTTCTCTAGGGCTGACCACTCGTTGACCGGTTCCACTGTAGCCCGCTGTTCGCTTTTACCAAGTAGATCAAATTCGACCCGAGACATTCGCCACCTCCAATCCCCACAGAAGCGATTTTTGCACTTTTCCATAACCTCGACGAATCGGTCGCAAATCAGATTCGAACAAAACCCAGAATTTTTCGAGAACGGCTGACTCGACGAACTGTCAGATCGGTCGTGGAGCGTTACTACTTGGGAGTGGAACTATCGCGCGCGACGGGACGCCCACTTTCCTTCAAAGAACTTTACGCGAAAGCTCTTCGATCTAGACGCTTCGAACCATTTCTCGACCTTGGACGAGTTCGACAGTTTGACGGTGGGACTCGCAGGAGTTTTCGAAAATTGCCGTGAGCGAGCAAAGTTTGCAATTTCATATCGGCTATGTTGTCCTTCGCGCCGTATGGAAACGATTGGCCGAGCAGGCGAGTTCGTGCTCGATCCTCCATTGCAAACGGAGTTTCACGTCTAATAAAATTGTCGGCGATGTAACGCGACTAACGGATCCATCGAATTCAAGTGCAGAGTTAAATTTATTTTTCTTTGAAGCGAAAGATTTAAATTTAACGCGGATATAGAATGTTTTCGGTGGGCAAATTAATCGATTTCCAGTGGTTCTTTTTTTTTGTGCGATTTCCGACACGAAAGCCTTCGCTCGTGCGGCGCGCGTTTTTTTCCGCTGGCCTGGCGAACGATCGACAAAGGCAAACCCGTTCGTGCGAATCGCGCAGTCCACACAATTCTAACAACCCCATCCTCGACGCTCGGTTGCACAATGAGGCCGTCCGGGGTGCGATATCGGACCACGTGCGCATATTTTTAGCCTACGTCATGCAACCGTTCCTTTTTTTTTACGACCGAGCGAGGGTCGTGCGTTCGGTAGTTGCCTCGTTTTCTCGTCCGTTGTCCTTTCGCGCATCTCCGCATTCCATAAAGACTTTTGCCGGCAACCTTGGAAAATCAGAGGAAGATTCGGGGGTTGAAATCGATAAAGATCAAAGCGTCGATTTCTCGATACGTTCGCGAGTTACGAAAAAGGAAAGAATACTTGTACATTATTAGGTACGAGTCCGGAAGCTTTATTTCCAGCCCGAGCACTAGGCCGATCCATTTATCAGAATTCGAATTTGGCAATGTATTTCAACGCTCCCTTTCGCGACAAGCAAATTATATATTTCCCGCAATTTCTTATCCTAAATTTCCAAATAAGCGACAGAATGTTTGGGACGGGTTTTTTGAAAACGCGCGCTAAAAATTGCAAATCTTCTCGCTGGAAGATTGTCTCGTAATGTCCTGGGTGTTCCATCGATCTGGCTCCATTCAACTGCCAAGAACTTACCGGCCACCCCTAGGCGCGTTCATTCGATCACTCGCTACCATCTTCCAGGCACCCTCGGTGCCCCTTCGTCCTCCACCCCTGGCCCTCACTCACGTGGAATCGATTCGGGCACATCCGTTCTCCCAGCGTATCCCAGCCTCCATTCAAAGGGGGAGAAGATATCTCGTGACGTCATCTTACCACCGATCTATAAACATCCCCTGGCTTCTCGCACGTGTGTAGGTGTGTCTCCCCATTTCCACCCTTTGCCCTCGGCGACTACCGCATCCAAGCAGGAGGTTACATCGTCGGGAATTCCCCGAGGCGTGTGTACCGCCGATGCAGTTGCACTTATCTCGATACCCGATAGAGTTGCCCGCCTGTATCCAGACGCGAGTTCAATTCGTCTAACGACGTAGATATCGGCGTTTCCTATCGGCCTCTTCTCGTCTTCCTTTATTTTTCCTTCCTTACGTCTGACCCTGAACCCAGTCGCCCCGAAAGGATATATTTTCTAAGACGAAGGGACCGAGAGCGGGGAGAGAGAGAGAGAGAGAGAGAGAGAGAGAGAGAGAGAGAGAGATGAAGATTCGATGTTTCGGAGATAGGGTCCGACAGAGGAAATGTAAATTGCAATTTTTTATTCCTCCGTCTGGCATAATTCCGAGGGCTTCTTCGGGGACGAGACTCGAAGTGGTGAAGAGAGAAAATGTAGGAACGGATCGAATGGAGAGGAGATTGGAATTCTCGATATTGGAATAAGACTTCGACCAACCAGCTTCCGAGGAGTATGGTTAAATTAATGAAAATTAGAGGCTTCCGCTTGGCGCGCCTTAAAGAATATCTTTACACACTTTTACGGTTCTCGATCGAACAAAAAGAGAGCAACGAGAACGCAAAGAACGATGTCCACGAGCGCATCGAACCTCCAGCCAACACCAGTGATACTTGCTCAACGGGCCGTACCGAGGAATCTTATTTTCGCGTAACTCGTGTAATACGACTGGGACGAGGTCCGCTTATTGTTCCGCTCGTTCGAGCGTAAGCGAGCGCAATTTGGTGGAGCCTTCGTGATTCTCGAGGCGGAGGGAGCCAAGCCGAGAGATAATCGAAGAACGTACGGCGAGCGAACACGAGCGGTGCAGAAGGCACGGCCATTCGGCGGGACACAAGAGGAATCTCTTTTGGCATAGGCGACTTCTTGTTTCCTTGCCAAACGCGCGAAACCCGCGCCACGCTCGGGTGTGCGAGGGGCGAGGATAGAGGCGAGAGCGGCCGATAAAACGTTGCGCGCATAGTCCTTGGCAAAAATGCACGTAGAGGGTAGGCACGCGCGAAAGAGGCTTTGATTCGTCGAGAAGCACTTTCCATAACACTTGTCCCCTCCCTTGTTTCTCCTTTCTCGACTCTCGACCCCTTTCGTTCCTTTTCTCCGTCATTTCTCTCTTGCTTTCCTCTCCGTTTTCTCACGTGACACCTTGCACTTTGACGGCAAACGAGTTTACTTTCTCCTCCGTCGCTCCTTTTCCTCTCTCTCTTTCTCTCTCTCTCTCTCTCTCTTTTCTTTCAGCCTCGATCGCCGCGAGAAGAGGGAGGTCAGACAAAATTTAATACCCCACTCTTCCACGTTTTCCTCTTGATATCTCGACGCGCTGTCGGAACATTCCTCGTCTGGATCCTCTCTTCCTGCCGTTGTCTCTGGAAGGAGAGGACAACGTGATGGTCGAACGAGCGAGAAACAGGACGGTTGTGTTGGACGTTGGACCCGGCGCGTACCGCACGGCATCGACGCGCGGCACGTATTATTACTCGTTAGTTATCGAGCACCGTCGCCGCGGCCGGTTGGGAAAGGGTGCTCCATCGAGCGTGACGCGACGAGAGCGGCCCGAGAGAGCAGCAGTCGGGCGAGAGAGGACTGTGGAAGAGAGGAGGAGGAGGAGGAGGAGGATAGAAGAGGCAGAGATGGAGAGGGACCGTTAGCGTGCTCCGCGGGACCAATTGAAATGTGACGGAGCGCGCAGGATGCGCGTGCATGCGGTACACCGCGGCGGTGCATCGTCAATGACGACGAGACTCGAGTGTGACAAGGGGTGGTAGATGTGAGGAGGGTCGCGTATCGAACGAGAGAGTGACAAGGAGAGAATCCAGGTGATGGAGAGGGAGAAATTTCGAGAACCACGAGAGAAAGAGAGAGAGAGAGAGAGAGAGAGAGAGAGAGAGAGAGAGAGAGGTAGTAAATAAGCAAGGACTAAGAACGAGGGTGCAAACGAGAAGAACGATGAAAGACGAAGACTAAAAGGAGAGGAGGGGTCGAGATTCAGGGTAGAAGGACGAGAGACACCCTCGTGGAATCTAGAGCCTGTAATTTCCAGGATCTCTCCTCGTCCTCCGAGGTATCATCGCACGTCGATGTATAAATAGGTGGAATACCTCGAACTTAATAGTATCCAACGGTGAGAACGAGGGCAACCGCGCGCGTATCTGCGCGCGCGAGAGGGAGAGAATTGTTTGTGTATTGTGAAATTGCCAGCGCGTAGTTACGTGCACGCCAAGCGTAACTCAAAGCGTGCGTTCTCGCGTTCTCTTCTGCTATCGTTTCGAGAGAGAAGATATTTTCGCGCGAATGCTTTCGTCGTTAGGAGAACGCGCGTGACAAGCTTCTTCGGAGTTCTTTCGCAGGTGGAACCTTCTTGTGCTGACGCTCTTCTCTGTTTCTCGTCACCGTGGTGCCGCGTGATGTCCCTCACGTTCGCGCTAAGCGATACGACGACATTCGACAGGAGAAACCTCTTTAGCCTGTGAGTGCCTCGCGGTTACGTAGACCTCGACTGATTTTGCCGTAGTGAAACGGTATTTCGTAAATAAGGTGACATCCGATTGTAAATTATTTGAACATAAAATAGCCCGCGAGCGGAAGGCCGCGAGACATACGGGATAATTGAGAATTTTGGTTACAAGCTGACGAGTTGTTTATTTGCAATTAAGATTCTACTAATGGATATTTTTGTTCGCTTTGTTTCAGGTATGTATCTAAGGACGCTCTTCAATCGATGAAAATTAATTTGCGAATTGTCGAAATCAACAACAAGGTAGGCTGAATCGTTAACTTAAATGTAACATGAGAAATGAATCCTTATTTAGGTATGACTAATGTATCCCGATGCGCAAATATGAAAAAGCAATTCGATCGAGCGTCTAATGACGTAGTTGATACTGTATAAATTGTACTCGAAGTGCAACCCTACCTCGGTTACTATTCTTCGACTGTTCGTCCTTACGGGATTTCATAAAAATTGATGCCACCTCCGCAACGACACTTTATTCAAAGATTCGGCAAATACGATTACTATCGTGTTTTGACGAACTAAAAGAAAAACCACGTCGTAATTCGCGGTTGGCAGCTCGCAGAAAACACCTACCTGGGGAATTTTGCGATTCGCGGAGGGAACGGTATGCGTCACCTTGAATCAAAAGGTTCACGAAGGGTCCTCTCCCTACGTACTTCTACCGTCGCAGACAGGCAGACGCGGGACCTTAAGCCGGTACTTCAATTAAAACAAAAGGGTCAACGACCAGTGATTGGCTCGCCGCCGTAAATGGCGTCTGACAGTCTCTCCCCCTAGTCTCGAGCAATTCTTTTTCCACGACTCTCTCTCTCTCTCTCTCTCTCTCTGTCTCTCTTTAGAAAAGGGGGGACTCTTCTCGACGGATTAAACCGAGGGGCGCGCGTGTGTCACGCGCGCACACACGCGCGAAACCAATGGGGCAGGAGCGCGTAGTCGGTTGCACACACCCGACCAAGAAGATCGTAACGCTCACACCTAAAAGCGCAGCACGTGCGGCTGCGCCTGTCGTCCGTTTTTCTACTCGTAGGTGTTCGTTTCACTCGTGGGTTGCCTCTTAACGTGTGTGCTCGTGCGCGGGTGCGACGAGTGCACGTGTAAAAAGTCGTACGCGCTCCTCGCATGAATTTTCCAATAAAAGCCACGTTCGAGGCACCAGCTTCCACCTACTTCCTCCTCCACCCTCCGTATCCTCCCTCCTTGTCTGCCCTTTGGCCTTCTCCACCCTTCTCGTCCCTTCGCTGCCACCAACGGTACAGACGCTCGGCATCGCCCGCCACCGTCACCGTGGCACCTCCGTCGCTTCCAGCATATTTCCAGCCCCCGTCGACCCACCCTCTGGCCTCCTCGCAGTCTCAACCCTCGCCGTTCTCCTCCTCTTTCTCCACTTTTACCTCCAATACCGCTACGCCAACCCCTCGCCCGACCACCTTCCTGGAATTTCCCTTCCGCATAGTTCCTCGGCACTTCTCACGTCAGCTGCGATCGTTCGTTCGTGAAATTCCGCGGCGCTCGATATCGGCTTTTTTTCCCACCTTTTTCCGCCCACCCTCTTTTCATTTGTCCCTCCAGACCCCGCGTATCTCCACCTTATTGTTGCCCCTTGGTCTGCCTACTCGTCGCGTGCCTTTGGTATTCTCCGCACTCTTTGTCTCGTCTCTTTATATTCCTCTATTCTCCACTTCTTTCCTCTCGTCTTTGTACTCTCTGTCGTTCCTCACCCTGTACCTCGTCTTTCTTCCTATCAATGGAATCTCCATTGTTTCCCCATCGATTTCGGTAAGCAATCGATTCGTCCTCGATCGCCGTCCAGTACCACCGAGTGCGTAACAGTTCTGAATAATGCACCTTCGAACACGCGAAATTTCCACGAGAAAGGGAAACTTCCGTGCTGGGGAATTCATCGCGGACGAAACGGGCGGTGATTGAAAAAGTTGTAGCGCGCGTTTGCTCGGCCGGGTCGAGAGTGAAGACCGCGAAATTTGAATTTCGAGTCTCGACCCGATTCGCCGAGATCGGCGGTGGATTTCGAATGGAAAGGAACGAATCGACGTGTCGAGCGCACGACTTCTCCCCGCCGTCGAAAGCGATGCGGTTCGGTTCGACGAGCTTGAGCAGGGGCGAGAGTGACGGAGGTGGTGACGATTAATCGCGAAGCGCCGCCGTCATCGAGGACGAGCGATGAACGCGCGATCGGTCGTTAATTATTCGATTAATCGGACGGCTTAATTGGATATTTATCCCGGCGCGATGAAAAAGTGGGATAGCAGGCATAAATAATTCATCGGCCGAAAATTGGAAGGTCGGTGGTTGTTTCGCCCCCTTTCGCTGCCCCCTCGCTTCCGAATTACAAAAGCTTCCGCGGTGCTTTTAATAATCGATAGGGGCGGGCGTGGGTCGTGTGCGCCGGGTCTGTGCCACGCGATACGCTCCACTATTTAATAATAAATCTCGCGAGCGAACTAACGAGATTGTTGGTCGCGCGTACGTACGTGCCGCGCGTGCTGGAAAAGAAATTGCACGACGGCGGGACACGGGATGCGTGGGCGCACGGTCAAATATTAAAAGTGACCAGCACGCGATGCGAACTTGTTGCAGCCACTCGCCGCTTCTTTTTCTCTTCCAATTGCTTTTACAAACGAAACAAATCCATCGATAACTCGACACTTTATCCGCAGAAGAGATAGAGAGATTACGCGCGAGACTTATGGATTCTCCTATTTGTACCGGTCCTATTATATACCGGTGATCGTTTCGAACGTAAAACTGTTCTCTGCTAATTTCTTAATGAGCTGACGTGCCGATAGTGCATCGTCCTCGCACTGTGAAGATATATATATGCACTCTGGTAGAATTGCCTGTTAAAGAACGTGAGATAAGAATGACGAATTTCAATCGACTAAATTGAAATTCCAGAAGTCGCGTATCTTAACGACCAGTTATCTTCACCGCTGAGAAATTCATTAAATTAAAGTAGTTTTGTAAGTCCGACGATTGTAAGAGATAATTTCGAGAATATACGTGTGACGATTAACCCTTATGAGTGACCACGCTATTCCGAGTGTATTGTCCGTAATTCTATTTTTCTCACTCGACGTTCCGTTGATACGATTAAATGTAACCCAATATCCGTTCTCTGAACCCTTTGCAGTCTGAGATTATTTTCACACTTCCTTTCACCAACTCGTTAATGATATATGCATATGTTTTATCACGAAAAATTTAGGATAACTTTTTAACTGCAAAAATAAAATATTAAAATATATCTTTAGTTTCTTTCATGTTTTCGCCCCGTTTTAACATTTTATTACAATCTGTCTTATCTTTTTCATGCCATCCGTGCCGGCATTCCAATTGTAAAGGAATAAATAACATTGTGCGGTGCGTTGCTTTTTCGTTTCCAATAATATCGGCGAAATGTATCGGTCCAGCAATTCCACCGAGAAATTTCTCTCGTCGCTATAATATTTATCGTGTAGACAAGACTGGCATAGAAAAAGTCGGTCACGTGAGTGCCTGGATCGGAGAATTAAACCGACACGAGAAGGAAGGCGCACGGCATGACCGTGGGGAGTGAAAAGGCCGACGAGAAGGCCGCCGCCCCTCCTCCCCCACCCTCGACGAATTAAAACTTTGAGTAATTGGAGACTGCCAGGCGGATGCAAACGCGTCGTACGTTAACTCGTTTCTCTTCCTCTCTTTCTCTCTTCGGCGGAAGCTTTTTGCTCAGTTTCAGGGAAATTCGTCGTTTTTCGGTAGCAAGCTTCCACGAGTTTAATGCCACGAGCGCCTTCTTTTTTCACCTCTTTCTATCATCCCCCCATTCTCGTCATTCCCGTTCTACTGATTTTCGTATGACATCGTATCGGAGATCGTAGATGTAGAAATAAACTGGGAGGAAGTTTTCAATAGTTTCGAGATTTGAAAGTAAGTAATTAACAGAACCTGTTCATTATGTTCTCCACAGTTTCTTCCTCATTCCACTTTTATACTGACACTTCTCTACATTTCATAAATTCCCGGTTAGAACTGTTTTCTTGTGAAATTTACGTCCAATTAAATTGTCACTCGTATACAATCTATACGACTGTAGTGTCATTTAGTCTCGCTAAACGTAACAGACTTTTGCTGAAACCTAAGTGGATCGATTTGACAAACAGTTACGGGACGTGAAACGACGAACGTTTAAAACAAGCCCCAAATCCGGGTTCCGACCACCCTCGGCATTCGTCAATTCTTAGGCGGCAGCTGGTACGAGCTTTTCCGTGAAAGCTTGGGATCGGCGAATCTCGAGAACTCATTTGAGAATCCCGGCGGTGCAGCAGTGCGGAAGGTGCAGAGGACGTCGCGCGTCGCAGACGCACAAACATCGCATCGTCAAGGGCCAACGATGTCCATGTGTCTCCTCTGTTCATCTCTTTCTCGCGCTCTCTCTCTCTCTCCCCCTCACATTCAACGTTTCTTTTTACTTTCTTCTCGCGCTTTCAGCCCCCTCTCCTCTTTCTAGCAAGACAGAGAGCATCTTGAGGGCACTTTAAAAAGCAATTTCTCTGTAAATTTCCCCGACCTTTTTTCTTCTAGCTTCCGTGCGAGGTGCAGGAGTGGCCTCGAGAACTGGTCCTTTCGAGGGGACATCTACCGTTCTACGGTTCTTCTTTCTGTCCTCTTCTCCTTCTCTTTCTCTCTCCCTCTTTCCGCTTGCCCTTGTAGGGTCCTTGTTCGTCTCTTTTCTATTCGCCTCTCCCCTTCTCCTCTCCTTACGGATCGACGTACGATCGCCTCGAAGCAAGAGTGCGATTTATCGACTTCGAGGGGATAGTAACGAATCAGCCGAGCGTGCTGAGGAAAAGGAAAGAAAAGTCAGGAGGAGAGGGAAGAGAGAAAAAGAGTAGAGAGAGAGAGAGAGAGAGAGAGAAAGCGAGGGAAACTGGAGGGAGCCGGTTATCCGAGATGGCTCCTTTTTCTGCCATTTTTCGACGCTTTACGATCCCGAAGGTAGTATCTACGTTCTCTGCACGGTTTAATTTCGCGCTTTATTTCTCCCCTTCTTTTTCTCTCTACCCCCCGCGCGCGCGTGCCTCTTGCCTTTTGTTTTCTTTTCCGTGGCACTCTCGGTGCTTTATCGCTCTCTCTCCCCCGATCCTCTTACTCTCGTTATCCGTCTTACTTGTTTTTCAAAATTACTACGTGCTGCGATAAATAAAATGAGTGCTATGACAAACAACACGAGCGCGGTATAAAGAAGCCGAGTGAGTCGGTTTATCCGCGTGAAAATTCGTCTAGAGTCAAATTCGATAGGATTTATTTCCAGCGGAATGCATAGGGCAATATCAGCCCAATCTCTTTTCTTCCTTGGAGGAACGTGAAATAAAAGCTTCCGTGCTTTCTCTGTTTCGCTCCCTTTTGCTTCATTCGTCTCGGGCGGTATCCTTTCGTAGAAGAAGAGCGTGGAGGAGAAGAGTGAGTGCGAGGGAGTTGGGCAAGGGATGAGGAGATGGAGATGGTCCAGTTGTGCATCGAAAATTGTTCTTATTGGGGTACAGCGTATTTGCGATGAGGCCGAGAGAGAAACGAGAAGAGGACCGTGGAACATATGAGGATGGTAGGAGGGAGGGGCGGTTGAAGAGGGCAATTGTTGCGTCTTAGAAATAAGCGACGTCGGCGACGTTAGATTGGAACGGGGCGATAGAGTAAGAGGAAAGAATAAAAGTCACATGATGTTAATTGAACTGGAGAGCACGCCATGAGTGCACGTGACCGGAGTACAGGGGGCGAATATTAAATTCGAGAGAGTTTTTGTGCAGGGATTAATAGTTGAGATTAATGCGTCGACGTGTGAGCTCCACTTGCAACGCATTAAACGAGATAGGACGGTTTCGAGTTACATAATTTTGTTAAAGAGAATCCCATAGGTGTCCATGAGAAATTGCTATCTGACGGTGCTCGTATTGCAACACTTGGAGTGCCTCGAGAAATTGTGCATTTACTACGCACGAGATCGGGGAATTAAATTCTCTCGATTACACGCAACGATTTGGATAAAACGATTTATAAATATTCACGAATCGTCGGAGCGCTTTGGTAACGCGTCCTCGTCCATCAAACTGCAAACTATTGAACAATTCCCCGATTAAACTAGCTTAGACACTCGTCGGGACTAGTGGGGTGTTAAGCCTTTGGCTCACGCGGTTGAGAACGTTTCACGCGTGCGTGCACTCACGCGCGCGCACCAACACAGTCGTCCCGTACTCACACGTAAACGGCCACCCCTTTCGAGAGGATTTGCCGCTATTCCGGTAGTTTAATTGGCTTACGTCGCTCCTGCCGTGGTTTTTACTATTGCCAGACGGATTATACAGCTGGAAGGACCACCCTCTTCTCTTGCTCGCTTTTTCTCTTTCTCTCTCTCTCTCTCTCTCTCTCTCTCCGTTTCTCTTGTTCTCCCTCGATCAAGAATAGAGACAGAAACCGGACGACCCTCCCCGACGATCTCTCGACGAAAATTGTTGTCGTCGTACGTGCGTCTCAATCGCTTTTTCCGTTTCCCGTCGTCCAGACGGCTCTTTGACGTTAAATAATAAAATCTCATCCTTTTTCTCGGCTTTCATAGGATTTGAAAGGACTCTCACTGCAAAGGCATCGCAATAGCCGATTGTCGAGCACCGGAGGACTCATTCAAAAGTTTCCGGAATGGATGGTGGGGCATTGTATAGTAAGAAGTTTATAATCTTTATTCGATGCCGAGCAACGTGCTTACGCGCAGGGAGATATCTACATTTTCCTTACTCTTCATTTTTCATTCATATAGATTTTGCCCCGTTCGGCGTTTCGAGTGAGTAAAGAGGAAAATACGTGATTAATTAAAACGAAATGAAAACTGTACTGAAAATTTCACAATAATATCGTTTTTGACATACAGCCACGTAGATTTATTTGTACGGTTTGAATCCGCCAATATACTGCGAATGAAATAATTTGTAAACGTTTGCGATAATGCATTGTTCCAAACAGAAATTTAATGAGTCTAGTGGATTTTGCCAACGATACGAATCCTCTTTGAATTATGGAGCCAATTTTAAGCATTTATCGCATTATGTGCCCAACACCTACGTAAATCGCACACGGTTTCTCCTGACAAATTTTCCAAGCCCACTTCTATCTCGACCATTGGACGAAGCACATCCTCGGTACTTTGGAGGTGTACGCACACCGTTCTACACCCACACGCTTCAAGATCTCACATCTGACAATACAGCGCACAAGTGGCCTTGATGACCGCACGTCGTCACCCACGCGTGCACCCTTTGGTGAGTTTTGCGTGCGGTTAAAAGCCTTCGCGCCGTCCAAGAGGATCTGCTCTGCGTCGGCCATTCGCCTGCGATTTACTCACCCGCACGGACTATCTCTCGACTCTCGGAGGATATTCTAAGGGTTGAATCCTCGCGACCCCTTGCAGAGACACGGTGATAGCGTAGGCGGTGACGGTGGAAGTGGTGGTGATGATAGCCCCGGAGATGGTGAGAATGGTGGTGGTGGTGGTGGTGGTGGTGGTGGTGGTGGTGGTGGTGGTGGTGGTGATGGTGGTGGTGATGGTCGTTGGTTCGTTCGTCCGTTCCAAGCTGCGGTAATGGATTTCGTTGGGAGGCCCTTTGTACTCGCGATTAATCTAGGAGAGACGAGATAGGTGGAGTACTGGAGAGGGCAATGCTGGGTGAATAGGTGAGAGAGAGAGAGTGAGAGAGAGAGAGAAAGAGGGAGAAGGTTCTTCCATCGGATCCTGTCGAGACTACGGCTTTGTTGTTCCTGATAGTCCAGTGTACGCGGGATGGTCCGCGCTCGCGAGAAACGTTCTCTGAGCTTGGCCTCGCGCTCTTAACAAAGGAGCGATTTAAAGGATACTCTATCGGGTTTCAATTCGATTATTTAAATTCACGATCACCAAGAGAACACCGGAGAAATCGAAAGGAAACCAAAAACGAAGCTCGTCCAGAAGGAAACCTACCAATTCATTCGACACAGTTGCCTTTCAACATTTCTGTTTCCCCCGAGGAAAAAAATGAAAACGGAACATTTTCGTTCGTCTCATCTCCGAAGGCCTGTGTTCCGCTTTGAGCTTTCCAGCCGACGGTTTATCGGCAAATGACGGTAACGCATTTCATTTCACATCTACCGCTCACGCAAGAACTTTTTAAAGCACTCTCGCGTGTATTACGGAAATACTCTAGTACACAACCGCGGAGTATCTCATTCGCGTTCGCGAATAAAGGACGAGTTACCGCGTCCCACACGTTCGCACATAATTCTCGCGCAACGAACGTTCTCCGTGCGCTTTTCCCGTGGCGATCGCTCGAAACGACAGCGGCGCTATTCTGCGTTCAATTATTCAAGCTCATCCGCGATCGACGCGTATCAATACACATCCCATCGGTAAAAGAATTCGCACCAGAGTGCCGCAACCCCCGGCTACCACGACGCGGGCGTCCACGTTAATTACAAAAATTGCCAATCTCGATAGATTTCAATTACTTCCGGCGCGCGGGCAGCAGAATGACGCACGACGCGTTGATCATTGAATCAGCTTGGCGAGAAAATCCCAGGACGCCAAAGGACGCTCGCCGTTCCCTCCCCATCTCGTTGTCGTAAAGGATAGTTAGCGCTCCCTCGGGCACCGCGCTGGTGAATGTGAGAAAGGCGTCGGTGGTGGCAAGGCTCTCGCCCCTCTCTCCAGCAATAATGATCGTACGTGTCCTTTGAATACGAAGGAGCCAATGATGAATCGGCTTTACGTGCCGTAACCTTTCGATCGTGAAAATTTACGATGCGTTCGTGCTAACCGTATCTTTTTCACGTTGGACGCCGCGCGCCGTCGCCCTGGGTAACATCCGCGCACAGAAGAAGAACGCTGAGGACGACGGGGAAGAGGAGAAAGCGCCGGGCGTCGCGACGCCTCCTCGTTATCGGGCTTCCGGCTCGATAGTTGGCTCTTCGGAAAACTCCTTAAATAGGATATTGGCCTCTTCGTTATTTATAAGCATCCTGTCTCCTAGGTATTGCTTCTCTCGGCCCCTTTCGGGTTCGAGAATGGAAATATTCTTGCCCCGTGAGAGGCAGGCACGTGCTACGCGAGAAGAACGAGACGATGAAATTTCGTCGTTCCGGAAATTTCGGGATAATGAGGTCCATCTAGCGAGGAAGCTGAGCTGAACACGAGAAGGGGAAATCCGAGAGTGGTTCCAGGTTGAAGAACTGTCAAGCGCCCTGCTTGGAAGAGATGATAGCACCTTAACGTTTTAGCGGTAGGATCAGTAGTTTCGAAAAGAATTGCTAATTATTCTAGGTTGCGAATGTATGCTCTTTTTCCTTGAAAGGTCCGAGTGAATGCGTCACGCTCTACTAAAGCACATTTATCTCCGTACGTCCCACTTTTGCTCACGGAGAGTTTTACGCATTGCGACACATTCTCCTCCTGCTTTGCGAGAAGGAGCTGCATCTTTAGAAAATGATATCTCAGAGCAGTCACTTGCTTCGACCTCCCCCACTGACAAAAGCATCCGAGGAAACGTATCGACTGTTCCTCTCGCTCCACCACTCCTACGTACGATTCTCCGTGAGCCAAAACTTTGGCGCGAGAGTCTCACGTTCGGGGAAACGTGCAGTTCGCTTCGACGCGTTCTACCTCGTTCCCCTTTGGAAAATTAGTTTCTTGCCCGAAGTCCGCCCCCGACGGCGGCAGCGCCAGCAGCCTCATTAATTATGTAATCACGTTTCGTTGCACACTCGCACCGTTCCACATTTCGTGAGAACAAACACACCCCGCCGATTCATCCTGTGTCTCTTCCTCTATTTCACTTTTCACTTTTCGTACTTGCTTTTACTAGCAGCGCTCACGCGTCGTCTCCGTTTCCGTTCTCGATTATCCACCTCCATCTAACTTCCTTCCTCTTAGGTTTCCTCCATTTTCTTCTGCCTTTCCTCCGCCCGTCGCAGCATTCGCTGTTAAATATATTTTTTCCCTATTTTACATCCCATTGTGGGTAGTTATGTTTTTACACTCCGTTTCATTATCCTTTTCCTTACTCTCTCTCTCTCTGTCTCTTTCTCTCTCTCTCTTTCTCTCCACCCCCTCCCTCTTTCGTTTCAATCTACATCCAACTCTTCCTATCCTCGTTTTCTTCTTACCTCCCGACTCTTTGGGCTTCTTACTTTTTACTGTTCCCAGGAAGTGGATTTGCACATTTACCTTCGCACACAGAATCTCGTAACCTCGGTACGCAGCTCACGAACGATTATTACACCTCGCGTCGCTTAAGCCTATTCCCCCTCTTTCTTTATTTCCATTACTATCCTTACGTATCCCATGCCTTTCGCCCTTTTCCTCTCCCATCCATTCTCATTCCACCTTTATACCGGAGCGTAATTTTCTTTACCTTCGTGCTTTGTTCCGCCGGGATCTCTTGACTCCGGAATAATAACGAGTATTTCTTTCTCCCTCCTCCGTATATTTTTTCGCCACACCCTCTCGCCACCCTTCTCGTGCTCCGTCCGTTTCTTACAACCTCTGGATTTACAGTTTTACCCTCTTTCACCTTTCATCCTCCTTCCATTGCTCCGTCTCACCCCCGCCCACCACATCTTCGCTCTTTCAATCCTATTAATTTCACTGGCAAGCTCCATCGCTTTTACAACTAGCTTCTCGTCTCGAGATTTCTCCCCATATTACCTACAGATTATTTCCCTCGTTGCCTCGATATTACGCGAAGATATAAAATCTCTCTCGGCTCGAAGCGACCGATCTCTCCGGCAATTTCTTCGTCGGAGTAAGAAAAAGAAGAACGACGAAAAAGAAAAGAGAAATAATTTTCGGATCATCGCCGTCTCGAAAACGCACATCGATTGAGAGAGAATATCAGGTTTGCCTCATTCCTCTCTCCCGTTTTCTTTCGCTTATCCTTTCTCGTCGTCAACGCGTGTCATTGCGAATCTTCGCGAGCCTCCCACGATTACTGATAAAAACGTCGGACGTGGATGACGTTCGCGAGGAAGGAGTTAAGGGGCGAGAGGAAAGAAGCGAGCGAAGCGTGCGGCCGTTAAATTTGCATAGCCAATTGTCGACGACGTCGCCGCGGAAACGAGGAAAGACTGCGAGTAGGTGGCTCGAGTTACGCTCGACTTCGAAGATTGCTTCTTGAAGGGCCGCTGGAAGAGGCACTGTAATTTTATTCCCCCACCCTCGAACCTTGCTACCTTCGTCGGTTAGCGTAAGTAGGATTCGCCAAGTGGACGTCCCGAAGATTTCTCGGATCGGAGGGAAGGATTTATGGAAATATCTGTGCTTTCGATGGGACACGCTGGAGAATAGGGGGGTTGAGAATTTTAATGGAGAAGGGGTGTAACGCGAGCCTCCTCAGTCCCACACGAAATTTCTCGTTGTTAGTTTTGTCGGCGGACTGCCGCGCGATACTCGAATCGCAGGCGTCAGGTTACTGACTTTTACGTAAAATTCCTCCTGGACTACGGTCTTCGGTAACATCATCAGCTCGGATGGTAAATTTCTATCGAAGATCCAACGATACCCTAATACTTACCCGAACCGACGACTTTTAATCGTTCCTTATCTTCGTTCACTCGGTCAACCTCAATTATCATTACCATCGCCACCGAGCTCGTCCATCCCGGCGCATTCAATTACGGTGTCTCCCAGCGTACCGCAAAATGACCATTCTCCCGCGTTTCCGGCAAAATCATCATTAACCCACTCACCCGTTCTCCGGCGAGCGCGTCGGCATATTAACCGAAATGTTAATATCGCGATGTTAATAGGGTGGTGGCGGGACGGGTAGCCGCGAATCATCGGCCCGCTAGAACGCGTCGCGCGCGTCCGTGCAAAAGCGCTCTCGCTCGTCATCGCGCGCGTGGTCGGCATTTAATGACGCGTCCACTCGCTCACTCACTCACTCGCCCGTCCGTCCATCCGTTCGCTGGCTCCGCCATCGCGCGACGATCAATTATACAGTGGGACACCTCGATGTCGTCCGACGAAAACACAACGTCGCTCGGTTTTGGTCGTCCCGTGCGTCCTTTCGACGGCTCGTCCCGCGGACGGGACGGCCGCAGCGTTAATTTGCGAAAATACGCGCGACATCGTTTGGCCAGAGCTCGTCGCGCGCGATTCGCCCGTTCCCGCTGTCCGTCCTGTACGTCGCGGCAGCATTCCACGCTCCAATGCCTTTCCGTCGCTCGTCCTTTGCAGGATGTTTCGAACACCGCGTCAGTTCGATCGCTTTACGGCTTCTATTTACGGCAGGACTATTCGCCTTTGTTCGTCAAATTGATTTCGACATTTTCCAATCCTTGTATTCTTCTTTTTTCTCCGTTTACTCGTTAAAATTGGTATCAGACCCAAAGAAGCCATCGATGCTCATTGTGCTTATCACGGATGATCATAACGTGTGCTTCCAGGTTATGATCGTCCAAGAAGGTACGCACCCTACGATTTACAACTATGGCGCGCACGAAACCCCTTGAAAATGCGCGTGGAAAAGAGTTCCGTGCTCGTCTGTTTAGACCATAGACTTAAGCTAACCGTCCATTAGGTCAGTCAGGGAGCGCGGCGCGGCGCGGAGCAATGCCGTGTTTGAAAAAATACATGTAAATGAATACCTATACGGGTGAAATATCCTCAAAGGACCGGAAACATACGAATGCGGCGCCATACAACGATATTTCACCCGTATACGTATATTCATTTGCATGTAATTTTTCAAAACCGACACTGCTTCGCGCCGCGCCGCGCTCCCTGACTGACCTAATGGCCGGCCAGCTTTATACTCATAGACTGCGCCTCCTTATGAGCGCGTTGAAGACTACATTGAAGGACAGAGATATGGCAAAAGTGAGGACTTCTCTCTCGCTATGTAGTAAGAGAGGGGGAAAACAAGAAGGGGAAGGATACCGCAAACTGCACCGTAAACGCTCTTCCCCTTTTCTCCATTATTCTTCCGACCAACGCTCCTGTTAGATAGAGACACGCTTACTCCCACTCCTCCCACTATTGCTCTCTCGTTTTAATTTAGTCTTCAGCGCCTCTCACAGAACGCTCGGTCTATGAGTATAAGTCTATGGTTTAGATATTCCGTCTATTTTTATTTCCCTTGTTTCTCCGCGTGCTGGAACGACCACTCGGTTTCGCTTGCTCGTTCGCGAGATACGCGAACTTTTCGGCTTCGCGCTCGACCTACAAAAGCCCGCGAGCGGCTCGCGTTAAATCCATTCGTTAGGAACTTAGACGGTTTTGTTCGTGACAAGCGCGTTTAGAGGCCCCCGCGCGAAATTAACCTTAATATCCCTGCAACCTCGGCGCTGCTTCGTTTCGCTGGTAGATAAACTGATTATTAGCGGCACGAGTGAGCCTCGTGGCTCGAACCGCGCCAGGTCGAACCCTGACCCTGTCGCGAACATACCGTCTCAGAGAAGCTTAACGTCGAGACCAACTCGCCACGCACGCCGCACGGAAGGCTGCGCTTGTCTCGCAAATATTAATTGATGTTATCGTTTCTACCCGGTGTTAACTAATTCGGAGAACCGATTAACGCGCCAACGCTTCGGCAGGATACTTCGCACATTTTAACTCCTTTGTATAAATTTTTTTGTTCATTGCAGAACCTTCGAGCGATTTACCGTCGAGATCCATTCCTGCCTCACATGCCAGTCAAACGCTAGCGTGGTCTTCGCATGTTAGCCCACGTTAGCATTTGTATGGCGTCGACTAATTTGTAGAAACGATTAACGCGCGAACATTTCGACACCTGCTTCGTGCAATGTCATTTTACTTTCGCGTGTTAATTTATTTCGCAATGCCCATAATATGTAAAAGCCAGGAGTGGTATTCGGATAAAATACGAATGGCGCGATGCACGATGCTTCGGGCATTTTGATTGTTTTTTTATACATGTACATATATTTACATTAATTCGTCGCATCTGCTCGCTGAAACGATCACGCCTCATCTCGCACATGTCAAATTGTTTATGCATTTTTATTGATCTATTGATATACGTTCTCCGTTCGTCTCGTGGGAAAAGTTTGCCACGCAACGCTGGCACCTAACGTGAGCCTGCTGGCGCTCGCACAGAACGACCCGCGACGACGACGAATCCTCGACGGTCGTTTCGATCGCAGAGAGGGGGGACCCAGCCACATTCTTTCCTTCATTTCCTCTTTTTTTCCATTCCTCCTTTTTCCTCTTTGGATCCACGCCGCAGAAATCGACCGCGGGCCTCTGGAACGCATACGACGAAAAATTCTTTTCGGGAGAAGTATGCATTGGACGAGTCGAGTAGAGAGAGGGGTCAAGGTCGACGCTTCGGATATTCTCCGACTCGACAAGATGAACTTTCGTGTGGGTGGTCGGGCGCGTGGGTGTTCCCTTTAGTAATTTGTCCAACTACTCCGACTCAGAGGGCATCTCGCGCCCGTTCGGAATAGTCGGCGCAGGTTTAATGAAGTGACGCATCATTCGCGATACGTTCATCGTTCATTTGCGGTCCAATAATTATCCGTCGAGTACTTTACAATTTTTGGCATTTCCCCGTATAATCGAGGTCACGAGAGTTAAGGGTATTGATAACTTTTTAATTCCCTATGGAGAATTCACATTTCGCGGTGCGCCTTTAATAAGACTTTTCCTTTTTCCAAGGATCCAAAAAGTCCGCGAGCGTGTTCGTTCAGATGCAAAGGAAACTGAGAAGGCCTGCTCTTTTTACGAGTCGCGCGAGCGAAGAGAATGGGAATTTATTCGGATATTAATTTGGCCGATTTATTCGAATGCAAACGCGCGGACGACGCGTTGGCCGCCTACACTCGTCCCTCCTCCTCCTGCTTCTTTCATTTCGTCCCGACGAATATTACCGTTCGCCATTGTGCGCGTTATAACGTTTCCCCTTCCTCCACTCCACCTCTCATTCTTCTCACAGGAAAGCCCCGACGTGTCGCGCGAGAAACGAGGAAGTAACGACTACCACGACATATTTCTTTCTTCACCCCCCTTTATTATTACGTTTGTCCGAAAAAAGGAACCGCTCGCGTGGAACCTTCCCCGGAAATTGCTAAAAGTTGCGGGAGGCAAGCTTTTCCATTGGAGGGGCTGGCGCTCGAGAGGCCGATATTGCCCTTTTGTGCGGGACCAGCGAAGGAACAAACGTGCCCCGTTCCTCGGGATATGTGAGGAACACGGGAGAGAAAGGAAAAGATTCTCCGAACGTTCAGTCTAGTACGACGTGCGTTTATCCCTAGCAATGTTAAGCGTTTCAAAAATCGAAGTATTTGTATTTCCATCGTTCGAATGGAAGTAGCGACGAAGCTGAGCGAAGCATTCAGCGAGTTATCGTATATATATTAGACCACTTTTTTTACGCACGCATTTATTTTTTTGCACCACGCAAAGGAGCTCTGCTGTTGTGAGAGCTTAAAGAGAGAGAAAGAGGGAGAGAGAGAGAAATGCAAATTAATCGAAAAAGTTTAACCGACTTTGGCAAATTGGCTGAGGCGTTATTTATTCTTTCGACTTGGAAGAACAGCGAGGAGGTAAAAGAAAACCGATTTTCCAACGTTAATCGATGTTAAGTGGGAATTTCAATTTTCTCTCGACTCGGCGCGTTCTAGAATTCAACGTTTTCGACAAAAGCAAAAACAGCCTTCGATCGTTTTGTTCAAAGTCCACGTAAAAGGCACGATCTATTATTCATCGTGCCTTACTTCGTATAAGCGCACTGGATCCACACAGCACAGCAAGCCCGTTTTCTCCCGAGCCCCGTTGTATCGCACCTACGTACAACGTGCCTACCACGATAACAAGGGGGCAATTAATTATTCATAATTGATTAACCCTGTTTTTGATTAAGTCCCGCGCACGCGCACATCCGCGTACTCACGAGCGGACACGCGTTTATCGCCCTTACACCGTCAGGGTGCCCCATCACCTCCTATCTGAAAACAAGAAAACGCCATCGATTTAGCGGGTAAACCGAATTAAATGCGGAGGAGGGCTAAGTGCAGTAGACAGAGCCAAAACCGTTGAGCTTCCGTGCTTAATTGCGCGTGTACCGTCGTTGGCCCTCTTCACGCTCGTTCACCCCTAGCCATCAACATTGCAATCATTGTCCTTGTTGTTATTGTTATCGCGATGTGCTCGCAGCTCGCAAACCTGCGCTTTTGCGGGTCGCGAGCTTTTCGTCGCTACAGCGATTTCGTCAGGGCGCGTATCAGTTTCGCAGATAATTACAACGTGACGATGGCGTCATCGACGACAAGGGGCTGCGAGAGTAGTAGAACAGGGGGTGAACTAAAGCGCGAGTTGAGCGCGATCGTGTCCCTTCGTCGAATCGAGGATTAATTGGTGGGAAACAAACGACAAGTGCGCGAGAGATCGTCGCAAGCGCGCGTTGAAAAATGTTTGTTTATTACTCGAATGACAGAATTCGATTAATCGAGGCGTGTTCGCGCCGAGAGGGAGGGTAGTTGGTAGATCGACGGGCGTTGCCTTTCGAGAGGGTGAACAAAAGAGGGTAGGACGAGAACGGCGACAGAGGATGGAGCGACGACCGACGCACAGTGGGCCGTTTGACGATTCTAGCTGGACAAAAATAGGAAAATCACTTTTTCACGGAAGCGAATGACAATTATTTATTTCGATAGTCAAGACCTCAAAGTATCCTGGTATATGCAATATTTCCTCTGAATAAGTCGTTAAATAAATTATAATTAACATTGAAGTCAGAGTAAGACTAGCTAACCAAAGTAGTCGTTTCAAGTCACCTGCATTCAATCTTACACCACACAAGTGTTTGTGGGACGATAAGTTTCGTTGATGGCTCGATATATAAGTACAGATCTCTAGTTTACAAAACCTTTCGGTTTCTTGCTGTAACTCAAATGGTTTTCGTGTAGCACCATTTTCAATTGTTATGTGCAACTTTTCGTAATTCTCATATATAATTAGACTTACAATTTGAGTGCTGCGGAGTTCCGCGATGGGCTTTGGTGCGTTTGAAAGCTTATTCCTTACCCTCTCGAATGCCACAAAATTTGGGTGCGGTCGCCTGCGGCTCCGGTTGTTATTTCAATTGTTATAAGTAACCGCGCGGTACATCCCATAGTATATCTCCAGAATTAATCAAATTCTGAAGAAACGGCTCATTGGATTGGAATAAAATTTGACAGATTAATCGAAGATGTACTATTGTGCTTATATTAAACTTTCCAGACCGCCATTTGTAGCCGTTTCAAAATGTCGGTTATTGATATTCATAGCAAAGTTGTATTCTCTTGAACTCTCGTCGGAACTAGACAAAAGTTGAAAGATACGTGCAAATTATGTCAAAAAGTATATTGTCAAATTTTTAAACTTTTGTCTTGAAACGACTACTTTGGTTAGCTAGTCTTACTCTGACTTCAATGTTAATTATAATTTATTTAACGACTTATTCAGAGAGGATATTGCATATACTAGGATACTTTGAGGTCTTGACTATCGAAATAAATAATTGTCATTCGCTTCCGTGAGAAAATGATTTTCCTATTTTTGTCCAGCTAGAATCGTCAAACGGCCCACTGTGCGGCACTGGGGTCGTAAATCAAAAGCCACAAAAGGGACATAAATCGAGGAATTACTGTATACGTATATCAATACATATATAATATATCAATATATATATATATATATATATATATATATATATACAGGGTGTCCCGCAATTGGTGTAATCCCCGCGAAAGGGTTGTAGCTGAAATAATTCTAAACACCAAAAAAAAAAAATTAGGGTTATGGTTAGGGTTAGGGTTAGGGTTAGGGTTAGGGTTAACCTTAAAAAATTAGGGTTAACCCTAACCCTAACCATAACCCTAATTTTTTTTTTTTTTTCCTCTACGGGCGTGCTCATTCGCCTATGTTTTTCCTTAATTTTTGAATTCTTAAGGAAAAACAGGCGAATGAGGAAAAAAAAAAAAAATTAGGGTTATGGTTAGGGTTAGCGTTAGGGTTAACCTTAAAAAAATTAGGGTTAACCCTAACCCTAACCATAACCCTAATTTTTTTTTTTTCCTCTACGGGCGTGCTCATTCGCCTATGTTTTTCCTTAATTTTTGAATTCTTAAGGAAAAACAGGCGAATGAGGAAAAAAAAAAAAATTAGGGTTATGGTTAGGGTTAGCGTTAGGGTTAACCTTAAAAAAAATTAGGGTTAACCCTAACCCTAACCATAACCCTAATTTTCTTTTTTTTTTTCCTCTACGGGCGTGCTCATTCGCTTATGTTTTTCCTTAATTTTTGAATTCTTAAGGAAAAACAGGCGAATGAGGAAAAAAAAAAAAAAATTAGGGTTATGGTTAGGATTAGCGTTAGGGTTAACCTTAAAAAAATTAGGGTTAACCCTAACCCTAACCATAACCCTAATTTTTTTTTTTTTTTTTTTTTTTCCTCTACGGACGCGCTCATTCGCCTGTTTTTCCTTAAGAATTCAAAAATTAAGGAAAAACATAGGCGAATGAGCGCGCCCGTAGAGGAAAAAAAAAAAAAAAATTAGGGTTATGGTTAGGGTTAGGGTTAGGGTTAGGGTTAGGGTTAACCTTAAAAAAATTAGGGTTAACCCTAACCCTAACCATAACCCTAATTTTTTTTTTTTTTTTTTTCATCTACGGGCGCGCTCATTCGCCTATGTTTTTCCTTAATTTTTGAATTCTTAAGGAAAAACAGGCGAATGAGCGCGTCCGTAGAGGAAAAAAAAAAAAAAAAAATTAGGGTTATGGTTAGGGTTAGGGTTAACCCTAATTTTTTTAAGGTTAACCCTAACCCTAACCCTAACCATAACCCTAATTTTTTTTTTTTCGTGTTTAGAATTATTTCAGCTACAACCCTTTCGCGGGGATTACACCTATTGCGGGAAAGTTCCTTTGCGAAAAAGTTGGACGAGGCTTAATTTTTGAATTACTAAGGAAAAACATAGGCGAATGAGCGCGCCCGTAAAGCCCGCGCTCAGGGCCGTCATGCTCGCCACTCACCGCGGTTGTAGACGGGCGCATCGCAGTGGTAAGGCACGAAGCGTTGGACAGAAATTATGTCGAATAACAAATTAAAATTCCAGAATAACTTCAGATGGCGAACCCCAGAAGGCGACGGGATGCCTAATGCATTTCCCGATGCAAAAAAAAATTAGGATTAGGATTAGGATTAGGATTAGGTTAGATTAGGTTAGATTAGGTAGATTAGGTAGATTAGGCAGATTAGGTAGATTAGGTTAGATGAGGTAGAATAGGTAGATTAGGCTAGATTAGGTAGATTAGGAACCCTAATCCTAACCTAATCCACCTAATCCTACCCTAATCTAACCTAATCCTATCCTAATTTAACATAATTCTAACCTAATCCTAACCCTAATCCTAACCCTGACCTAATCCTAATCCTAATCCTAATTTTTTTTGCATCGGGAAATGCATTAGGCATCCCCTCGCCTTCTGGGGTTCGCCATCTAAAGTTATTCTGGAATTTTAATTTGTTATTCGACATAATTTCTGTCCAACGCTTCGTGCCGTTCCACTGCGATGCGCCCGTCCACAACCGCGGTGAGTGGCGAAAATGACGGCCCTGAGCGCGGGCTTTACGGGCGCGCTCATTCGCCTATGTTTTTCCTTAATAATTCAAAAATTAAGCCTCGTCCAACTTTTTCGCAAAGGAAAATGTTGTTTAGAATTATTTCAGCTACAACCCTTTCGCGGGGATTACACCTATTGCGGGACACCCTGTATATACATATATTGATATATTATATATGTATTGATATACGTATACAGTAATTCCTCGATTTATGTCCCTTTTGTGGCTTTTGATTTACGACCCCAGTGCCGCACAGTGGGCCGTTTGACGATTCTAGCTGGACAAAAATAGGAAAATCATTTTCTCACGGAAGCGAATGACAATTATTTATTTCGATAGTCAAGACCTCAAAGTATCCTAGTATATGCAATATCCTCTCTGAATAAGTCGTTAAATAAATTATAATTAACATTGAAGTCAGAGTAAGACTAGCTAACCAAAGTAGTCGTTTCAAGACAAAAGTTTAAAAATTTGACAATATACTTTTTGACATAATTTGCACGTATCTTTCAACTTTTGTCTAGTTCCGACGAGAGTTCAAGAGAATACAACTTTGCTATGAATATCAATAACCGACATTTTGAAACGGCTACAAATGGCGGTCTGGAAAGTTTAATATAAGCACAATAGTACATCTTCGATTAATCTGTCAAATTTTATTCCAATCCAATGAGCCGTTTCTTCAGAATTTGATTAATTCTGGAGATATACTATGGGATGTACCGCGCGGTTACTTATAACAATTGAAATAACAACCGGAGCCGCAGGCGACCGCACCCAAATTTTGTGGCATTCGAGAGGGTAAGGAATAAGCTTTCAAACGCACCAAAGCCCATCGCGGAACTCCGCAGCACTCAAATTGTAAGTCTAATTATATATGAGAATTACGAAAAGTTGCACATAACAATTGAAAATGGTGCTACACGAAAACCATTTGAGTTACAGCAAGAAACCGAAAGGTTTTGTAAACTAGAGATCTGTACTTATATATCGAGCCATCAACGAAACTTATCGTCCCACAAACACTTGTGTGGTGTAAGATTGAATGCAGGTGACTTGAAACGACTACTTTGGTTAGCTAGTCTTACTCTGACTTCAATGTTAATTATAATTTATTTAACGACTTATTCAGAGGAAATATTGCATATACCAGGATACTTTGAGGTCTTGACTATCGAAATAAATAATTGTCATTCGCTTCCGTGAAAAAGTGATTTTCCTATTTTTGTCCAGCTAGAATCGTCAAACGGCCCACTGTGCGACGGTCCGTTCTATCGAATCCACTCTCGCTCTTGCGCCCTCGTTGCGCTCATCGCTTTTTTAATTAATGTAAGCTGATTGTGCTCCACGAACGGATTTCTCTCCTTCCGTTCTGGCAAAATTTGTACACGAAACGCGAATCAGGGACAGAGGGTGGACGGGGTTTATTTCACATCCACGAGGAAGGAAAGTGTAATATTGGCGAGTAGAGGTTCTCGAAGCTGAGAATATTATGAAATAATAAAAATTCAGGATGATCAGGTCTCCTAGCCGACGCTTCGTTCTTTTTTTCTAAAGTGCTGCAAAAGTGCTCGTGATCCACGATTGTTTTGAAACTCGTAGAAAGCACTCCGTGCTTGCACTCTCGAGCGCGTGCTGGTGGACACTTGACTCCGTTCTCCGCAAAGGATCACGGTGGTTTTAAGGGACCTGCGGCACGTAAAGCTCCCCTTGGCACGGTCACGCCCGCCCCCTGCGTGGCTTCGGCCGTCACTTCGTGCGAGCTTGAAAAATGAGGAGCTTAATTTCAATTTGCCATCGGCCGGCGCGGAAAGGCCTCGCGTGATTCTGCCACGATCGCGGCCGCCGATAAAGTCTTCGCTTCTCTCCTGCTCTCTCACTCTCTCTCTCTCTCTCTCTCTTTCTCTTTCTCTCACTCTCACTCTCACTCTCACTCTCTTTATTCGTAGCCTCCGTCAGTCTTCGTTCCTCCTGTTATCGTCGCAAGCATCGTTTGTCGTACGTTACCTGGTCACGGACGACTTACCGCAAGGCTTGCGATCGGATCAACGTGCTTCCCAAATTTTTTAAGGGAACGCATCGCAATGCATCATGCGCGAAGAGTTTTTACATTCGGTTCCACCGGCTCGGTAACACGTTTCTTGAAAAAGGAAAGAAAAAAAGGAACGTGCCGTCATAATTGTTCAGTGAAATATTTCCACGCTTGATTTCGTGTTATATTTTTTGGCAAAGTATTCGAGCAGTGAATTATTTTACAGCAAGCGTAGGCCGTGCTTGCGAATGAGGTGCATTATTAAATTGCAGTGCATTAATAAAAGAAGTGAAAAGTGCAGTTTGTAATCGTATATAGTCCCAGGAATAATCGGTCTGTCGGTCGTAAGTGGATTGTAACTTTAACGTTGTAACACGAGGTACCTGTCAAATAATCAGATCGGCACTCATGCAACTTTCTCTTGTACGGGAAAGAAATGTACGGAAAAATTGCATGCCGTACATGACGGATTATACAGACTGGATACTTCATAATCTTATAATCCTTTTATACGGACAACTAAAACCCGTTACTTTTATTCGCTCGATATCACGCGATTGGGCGGGCTTACCTACCAACCTATCGACTTTTTAATAGCACATTCTAAAATCACTCGATTTTGATCAGGAGGAATATATGCGAACTATTCATTTTTAATCCAACAAATTTCTGATACGTTGTAAAGCGGATTAAAGCACGCAATGAATTTCTTTCACGCATCATTACCTGTAGTAATGAACGTAACTCACTTAAATACTTGTATTCTTAAACTCGAGAAATAAATAGTACAGCCACATGAGGGGATTCTATCGAAACGCGAACGTATGCTCGTCGTCTATCATAATCCGAGGTACACGCATGCACGTACTATCTTCAATTAGATTTTAATAAATTACAAATTTCTGCACCTGTAACGAATCGCATTACCGCGATCCTGGAGCGTCATTAATCGAATGGCCATTAATTGGGGCTCGCTTATCGCTCGTAACGGCAATTTATTAATACCCGCTCGTGGATCCACTTACGCGTCGGTTCCGCCAAACCGCAAAGCTCCCGTTGTGATTGCGAACGAGTGGACGATTGGATCGGCGGAAGCACTACGCTCGCACATTCCTCTTCGAGAGACGCACTGAACCTCTCATCTCGTCTAATCGCGGAAAATCGTTTACCCGTGATTCATTTCGCGTGTAATATCGAGAGATTACGGTCCGCGCATTTGCTCCGACGCATGTTTGAGTCCCGAGCGCAGTTTAAGTTTATTATGCATTAAATTGAATAAAGGAAAGTAAATAATCATATGAAATTGCACACGTCTGCTGTATAAATTTTCTATGCACCGGTTGCAATAACCTCGCAATTTTCAATAATTCATTAGCAAGGTTTAATCACACGATATTGCATATACGTATGCGCATAAACATCCTATGCATCGTTTATAGTCACTTCGCAATTTTCAACAATTCATTAGCAAGGAAATAACCTATTTGTAGAAATACCCAATCTCGAAAGCAGCCTGTTTTAACCCTCATTTTTCAAAGCTTTCTCATTAAGCGTACTCATCGAATACGAAGCAAATATTCCACGTCGCACCTTCTACAAGGAACATTCTCACGAATCTAGGGAATTCACGTGAATCCTTCTTAACGGAGTAACACGAATTTCGTGCCGATCGCCGATTAGATTAATTTCATCCGGACGACGATTGGATTAATTTCGTGATGGAAGACGCGAGGAGGTGAGGATAAAGAGTATAGAAGGAAGAAGATTCGACGAATCGATGGTCCCTTCTCTTATCTCAAGCGAACTCTTTCTTTGGAAAATTCAGAGCACGAGGTTAATGCGAACTGTTTCTCTCTCTTCTCCCCTTCTATCACGTTCTCAGTCCCGTCCTCCTCTACCAACCTTCTCGTGTTTCCCTCGAAGGGAGGAAAGGCTCCCGTACGCCCGCGGCAGCTTCCGTGAACGCAAATCGTTAAATCGAATTTCGCGCGCCGTGCTGTGGAAGGCATTATCGGTTTTTAATCAACTCTCGCCCTCTTTCTACCCACTTCAACCCCCTCCCGCCTTTCTTATCCCGCGTTCTCGCGCCCTCTCACCCTTATTTTCTTTTTGCTCCCTCATCCCTTTTTTCTCTTCACCTTCTCTCTCATTTACTCCTCCTTACGACCACCACTTTCTCCTACCCCTTGGCGCCGCGCTCGCTTCACAGGTCTTTCCTATAAGAAATTTCTCCTCCCTTCTCACCTCCTCTCTCCTCTAGACTCTTTCCAACCGGTTAATCGACGCTCGACGAAAGCCCGCGACACGCGCGAGAGCAAAGACGGCCGAGACAGTTGGGTCAGGTTAATCGATCGCACCTTTAAACTTGCTCGTTGCAGCGCGCGCCCCTCCATCTTTCGCGTCTCCAACGATTCTGGCTCTTTGCATCGATCTCGTCACTCTCCTGCTATATTCAAGCACACGAAGATTTTCTCAAGCAGATCACGTCCATCTGCATACTCCCGAAACTAATATACTCTGGACCTCGAATATCGGCTTGAGACGATTAAGGATTGAAAAGAAGCCAGTGGGAACGAAGCAACGAGGAAGAGGAAGGACGAAGGAGAAATGTGCGTGAATAAGAAACGTTACGACGTGGATGCGAACTTGCGGCAGAGAGCGAACGAGAGCGGAACGGAGAAAAGTAAAAGAAGTAGAAGGGAGAACGACACGGGGGTACGTGCAGAAAGCAAGAGAGAGGACGAAAGAACAGCAGTAGCGTTGGATGTTGCTAGACGCGGGGGTGTTTCGTGGAGTATGCCGGGGGCGCGGATCGCGAAGAGGGATGAGTACGTCGGTTATTGACCTTCGTGGCCGAGCTTTCTCTATTTTCGCGAGCAGCACTTTCCCAGTTTAATGGGTCTCAACGAGTCTGCTCGCCGTCCGCGTGCCTCTGACGGAAGGGGAGGAGGAAAGGCAAGAAGAGAGGAGAAGAGACGAGACGACGACGTCCCTCCTTCGGCGCTCACAGACGCCTTTATGTTGCGACGGCCCTGCCCCGACGCCCGGCGTCGTTGCAACCCTCCGCGCGTACGGTCACCGCGCCACGGTATCCGCAAGGCCTGGAGAGGAGGAAGTGTGTGCAGGGTGGTGGATAGGGAGAATAATCTAACCCCTTCTTCCTCTCTTGCCCTCTCTACTTCTCCTTTGGCCCCAGCACGCTAAAAGCCAGACCCGAACGAGCCCACCTCGTCCCATCCTTTTATTCTCTCGCCGCAGTTGCGTCATTCTTCTCTCTCCTTCTTTTTTCTTTTCTCTCTTCCACTCTCTCCCTCTCTTTCTCTCTCACACACATATTCTCCTTCTGCCTTCCACCCTCCTCTTCCTTCGATTTCTCTCTCAATCTCCATTCCTTCTCCCTCGGCCCTCTATTCACTCCAGAGGTTCCTTCTCCTTTCCTTCCTTCACCACCTCTTCTCTCTCTCCGTCGACCACTTCATCCACGAAACGGAAAGTGTGCTCTCGAGGCTGTCAGAGGGGGCCAGGGAGAGTCCGACTCTTTTACGACGCTTTACCGGGAAGCGACGAGATTTCTTTTGACTTCGCCGTTTAAGCGTCGTTCGCCCGTGACGATTCAACGTGACGCTTTTCCCGAAAGAGCGAGAGAGACAGATATAATGGTAACCATGGGGAGAAAGAAAGAATGAGAGGAAAAGGCACGAGAGGAAAGCTCGGATAAGAAATGGAGTAAAACCGAAATTTGGATAAACTCCTCGAGCACCTTAGTGAAGTAAAGTGAATTTTTAAGAGAGAGTACAATGTGGTAGTTCTTTCGCGATTTTACTAACCCCACGACGAGAATCTCTGCAATTGCCGTTCAGGTGACAAATTCCCGGAGAAAGTATTTTTTTTTTCTCCATCAACGGCATGAACACGTCGGAAAAGCTCTCGCTGGGAACGCCTATTGTTCTTTGTGGTTGAAAAGCACGTTTCGCCTTTTCGAAGGTAGGGCGAATATAATTGAGAACGATTGCGATGGAAAAACTTCGACGCACGAGCTTGCCCGTAAAACGTGCGAGAGTGACATGGATTTTATGGATTCAACTGCAATGACTGAGGGATACTGAAAAAAAAACAAAAGCTCTGCATGGGGCGATACCCGGTATGAAATTGAATACGATTATTAAGCGCGTCATTTGCTTGATATTATTTATATTATTGATAAGCCCACTGTTATCCGTTTGCGCGCGCATACGTACCCGAGGATTTTCCAGGCACCTGGGAATATTGTTAATTCGAGGAGTAAATCATAAAATTCTCAGGGACAGTGGTGGCGAGTAAAGAAACGTTGGCCCATTTCTAACGAATTTCAGGAGAATACATGATATTTGATGCGCGAGGAAAGTCATTGCTGCCATTTCGAGATATCTGTTTCGCAAGAGCGACGTAGATATTTTTGTGCGCGGATAATGAAATTTGATCATTCTACCACCGTAATTGAAGTTAGCTAAACATCGCGGAGTTCGTTTGATTCGAGGGAGAAGCAGGTGATAATCAATTCTCGCAAATACCATTTCGACATTGCAGACGTTGCATGAATATCCACGGTAGAATTCTGAAGTGAATCTCGAGAATCTCGGGAATTTGAAAAGAATATTTCGAAGTTTCGCTGGAGGAATTCAAATGTCACGCATACTGTTGGACGTGCTGTACAATGATATAAAAAGAAACGGACTCGAGGGTGGGCGGAAACTGCCTGGATCACGTGGCAAACCACGAGGGTGGTTGCGAACGGAAATTAGGGGTCGCGCGTGTTCAGGGAATAAATGTAAGAGGAATTTGAGGCTAATGGAAAATCCCGAACGACCTGTTTAAGGGCCCAAAGTTTTCCAACACTGCGAAACTTTAGATTCCCCTGATTCTCTTTTTCTTCCCTATCTTGCGCGAGTTCTGGAAAATTCCTCGAAGATCAACGAGGCTGCGATTCGCGTTTCCGAGCTTACGATTTTCTCTCTTTAGCTTTCGTACCTTGCACCCAAGGGGACGATCTGTTGCGCAAGGATATCCGCGAACGTTGTCGTTGTTTGGCACAATCGACAGATTTGATTTCTTAAACCTCGATCGAGGCAAGGTGATTTATTCGTCATTCTATCGAAACATTGCATTCGCGGTCCAAAAGCATAAAACTGTTTTTCTCCCGTGTACTCTACAACCTAACATCAATTTCGGCATACCGAATGACCACTTGAAACAACTGCGCGCAGTTACAATTACAAATATTTCGCGTCGTCTCATTTCCTTTACGATTTCGAGGAGAACGGCAACCCCGAGATAGCACGGTACAATACTTCGCGATAAAGGCCGTAAATTGTCCTCGACGTTATACCAGACTTCTTTCTTCTTTCCAGTCGGCGCTCGTTCGCGCAATATCGTCCGTGCAATGCCTTTGAAGTTGATTTTAAAAGAAGACGAAAGTTCGGTTATTGCACCATTGAAAATGGACATTTATTTGATGCGATTAGCGCTTTCCTTCGACTTTCCTGTAAGCGACGAACCCCGTGGTTCGACAAATAAGAAATAGATGGACAAAGAGTGTCGACGGCTCCTTTTTCATTCTCATAAGAAGAAAAATATTCCACTATGATCTTTAGGACCTTCTAAGGAAATTTCGCGTGTATTCTTTGTCACAAAATAGCCCGTAAATCATCGTTACCAGGCCACTTACTCGCGAGTATTCTTTTTCTACCTCCTCGCTCCACCGTCCCTTTCGACGGACATTATCGGTAGTTCGGCCTCTCCGCATGGTCGACTTTAAAAAGCTGATTAAACTTTGTTTTCGAAGTTATTATAAGCTCTACGGGCCCGCGCGGTAGCCCCGGCCCAAGTTATCCAGGGGTATACGTCCGATTTTTAGTACTGTTTCCTTAGTTTTAGCTTTATCTCGAGCCGTTTACTTCGCCGATTTTCCACCTCTCTTCGCTCCCTTCCTCCTCGGAGATAAAGGAACGAAGGAGGGGGCAGAGAATGGTACCGACGACATGAAACATCGTTGCGGATGCCGCTCACTTCGCGGCTATAATACGAAGCGGCGGAGGAGAAGGGCGAAAGGCCGGAGGAGAGAGAAAAGGAGAGGAGGTGGAGATGGAGGGAAACTTTTTCTATTACCTCAACGCGCCACGGAAAACTTTTCTTCAAAGCCATCGAAGCTCTCCATCGATGCGTAGCCACCGTACGAAGGGAACCACCACCTCTTTGGGTCCGCTCGGATTTCTCATCTCAAGCCGCCGGCCACCCGCGGAGTGGCCAGCCTGCTCAGATGGGCGAAGGGAGTTCAGGTAGTCCTGTCAGATTGTTTTCATCTTCTTGTTCCTTTTGCACGAGCGGCATTCGTTTCCCTTTACAGGGCACTTTACCAAACCTATACAATGAGGGCTGGCGCAAAAGTACCTCGTATCGTAATTCTTCGCTTTCCTTTGAGAATTTTTATTTTATCACCCCTCGCCATTTGCGATGCCTGGATCGGACATCGGCATGTTTACCTGTGGTAAGCGTGCCCTTGACCAACCTTTTCCTTACTTCGTTGATGCGGTAAGCCAAAGGTCCTTAGGGAGGTGCACGTGATTACTTCTCCTTCTTCCTTCTTCTCGCTAGCGTTATGATTCTTCTATAATCTTTCCAAGGTGCGCCTTTAAACTGAAGACCGACATACGGGCGTATATTGCGACAGTTCGCAAGGTCATGTTTTCATCGATCGATTCAGAGCTCGTTTTATTTTTCTGTGTCGGGGTTCGAATAGCTTCCATTGCCACGTCTACCTGTGGCATGTACGTCCTTGGTGGACCATACTTTCGACTTCTCCGTCTCTTTTCTCTCCAACCAGCCGCTTCACCGACAAACTGCGATAACATCAATAATCCAGGATCGTCACCCAGTTACGCCGCGATGGAAATACTCACGTAGGCTTAATCGTCAGGGCTGTTGCGCGATATTAAATTGTCATTGTGAAATTGTTGTGTAACTTATAACTTGTCCACGATCGTCTGCCTTTGTAACACCAGAAGTGACATTGCGCCCTTCTGTCTTTTTTTCTACGAATGATGTTTTTCTTTTTTCAAGGACACATTCGAAAGAAAAGTTGAAACTAAGGAAATTCGCGAGTCCGCGGAGAACGATGACACCAGGCGGCAAGCTTACGCGCATCCTGCGTACGCGAGCTTTCCTTTGATATTAAAGTAAGCGTCAAGCGCACGCAACGGAGCTTTCCCTTCAAGCTTTCCAAGACGTGTATCCCGGGTCACGAGTTAACTAGCTTTCCGTTAGCCGTCGCATTATCTTCTCCACAATGGACGACGTAACGAAACACGCCGCATCTCCTCTTCCTTTTCTCTCTTTCGCCATTTCTCTCTCCCTCGTTCGCTTCTCTTTCACTAGTTTCTCCGCGCCCAGGACCGTTTTCCATCCGCCCGCAGCGTCATTCCTTTTCACCCACCGCCGATTCTCCTTCGGTTTCCTTTTCCACTTTTCTTTTTTTCTCGCCTCCTCCTTTATCATCCTCGCTCTCCTCCTCCTCATCGTAATACTACTCCCCTTTTATTCAGCTCGACGTTATACCTCGCACGGTTCACCGCTCGAATGAGTAATGCCGACGGTGCACGGCGACCCTGTGACCCCGGGGACCACCGTCGGCCGTCGGAACGTACTACAAGTCGGCGTGGTACGTGCGCGTCCACTTACAGTTCACCCGGAGTACGTTGAAATTACCGGTGCGCGGCGTGGAAATGAAATTTCCACTGGGTGAGCCGCCCACCGACGACATTCGAAGCTCGCGTTTCCCACACTTTTTCTACACCTTCCCTTTCTCGTCGCGCGCTTCGATTCCTACGTAACTCGCCTCACGTGTCACGAATTTTTCACCTTACGTCAGCCGGAAGTCTGCGAGCATACTTATTCTGCTGCTTTTTAACGAGGTCTAAGAAACGTAAGATCGAATGTTTATCCCGACGTGATATAATATCATTGTGAGATAGAACGGTCGCTGTAGTTCGAGCAGGCGTATCGGGACCTACCGCGAACCATCTGAAAGTGACTGCTATTCCACGTACGGGAAAGTGGGGCACATTGGGATTGTTAAGGATTTTGAGCCTGTATTTTCCACAATTTTCATCCAATTTAAAATTTGTAAGAAACATAAGATATGTTGAGGTTTTTGTTAAAGGACGATACCGGCTAATAGGCAAAAAAAACCGTCTGTATTGTTAATAAAGTAATTTGTTAATAAGTGCAAAATGTCCGAATCTGCCCCACGGTGGGGTAGTTTGGGACTGCGATGGAATTCCTTAGAAATTACAGTTAGAAAACACAAGAATCTATTTATTGGAAAAAACTACCGTCCACAATTTAATCCTTTGCATTCGGTTATCCCCTCTGAGGGGACAATATGAAAGGCGCCGGGATAATGCCGAGTGCGAATTGTTAATAAACAAATAATCTACCTTTTACAGCTTAGGAATGTTAAGAATGTTACTGTACGTTATAATAATACTTCTGAATTTTTTCTAATTCAAAATTACTTTCGATGTCTGAATCCATTGCTTCATCCTTTTGCATTTTTTAAGTAATTTCCTCTGTCTCAGTATCCTCATCTGTTGAATCTAACTCTGCTCTTTTTCTATGACGTTTTTTTATTTGTATTTTTACGGGTGCTATTTTCTTCGAACTTTTGTATTAGATCTGTGCGATCATCGGGATTGAGAGGACAAGTCCAATGTGCCCCACTTAGGTTGTCCCAATCTACCCCACAGGTACTTCGAGTGGAAAACGCATCTATTCAACAATTCCTTCTATGCATTTCATAAACATAACTTGACTGTATAAAGTCAATACAAGATGGAATATGTTGAACATCAAACAAAAGCTTCATTATTTATTTTACTCAACTTATAACCTTAAGAACAGACACAAGAAATGCTTATGTGGATACCCGAAAACACTAAAACTTTAATATCTTCAACAGTTTTTTATCTGTGATTGTGAAAGCGACTGATATTGAAGGAATTAGTGTCTAACTGATTCTGACAAGACAGCCAACTTCTAAATCACAATAATTGCAGCAAAAATCGAAATGTCCCGATGTGCCCCATGCCCCAAACTACCCCACTCTCCGCTATACGGTCTATACGGCTATAGGTGCCGGGTCAAAATGTTTATTCTAGAAGGAGCCGAGAGCGAAAAGTTGTCGCTCGTGCGTTACTTTCGTGCAAAAGGAGCGCCTTGATGTCGCTCGTCCAAATTGACGGAGGGTCCTGTCACTTATCCAAGTACACGGTGCCCACTATTCCGGGGGAAGGGTGGCCACGCGACCAACATACCGGAGCGGGGCGAGAGAATCCTGGCTGTCATAAACATTGCAGCTTTATGGCGACCACGCGCCGGAGGTCCCCGCCTGCCTCTAATATTTATAAATGGCGGGGGGAGGAAGAGCGAAAGGAATAGTACGTTACGTTACGGCTGGGCGTTTCATATTTTTCCAACTATCCTCGTCGCGACGCACGTACGCGTCCTGCCATACGTCGCAGACTTTGTACCTTGCGTCGGCGTGACACGGAAATATGGTTCGTTATATGTATAACCGGTTCCGAAGATGGAGAAGGTGGAAAAGGTGGAGGGGTTGGAGAAGAAGGAGGAGGATGCCACTAGATCTGGGATCACCAGAAACAGGACGACGATTTAGAATAAACGGCAAACGAGGCCGGGTGTAATTAAGAAAGGAAGACTCGTCGAATATTTGGGGCGGGACTGGATGGAAATCGTAAACTTGGTGATTGGGGAATATTGATGTCTTGCGTTTTAATACGGAAATTTAGCGGGTGTATCTAAGTTTGAATCTTCCTTTATTATCGCATCTTATTTCTAATAACGCGCATTGCAAACCTTATTAAAAACGAACCTTGTCCCCTCTCATCCCTCTTCCTCGAACGTAACCTTAATTCTCCTTTTCTCCGACAACACAAAGGTCACTCCAATTTTCGCCGCACGTCGCGAAACGCTGGTAGAAATTTCATCGTCGACCTACTCTCGTTTTCCTTCTTCCAAGAAGACGTAGAAAGTCTACGCGATCCTTGAATCGACGCGGGCGCTCGCCGTCGTATGGGACGAAGAATTGAGAAATTTCCAGGCGCCTCTTCCTCCTCGACGTTTCCACCTCGCGTCCTCGAATCGCACGGGCGAATCTCCGAAGATTCGTTCTTGAGGCTTTCGCATGCGGGGTTGGAAGCCGGGCGCGTAACGAGTACGTGTAGTTCCACGGGTGCACCCTCATGTAAATTCGCATATGCCCACACCGTCATGCAGCTGGATACGTGAGTACATACGAGGTTGGCATACGTATTCGACGAAGGCATACGCATAAAGGAGAGAAGGAGGTGGGTTACGCGCCCTGCGGGAGGAAAATCACGGGAAACGTCGATTTCCATTTGCCGGTCGTATTTTCGATTTCCATTAAGGATATATTCCCTGGGCTCCACGATACCTTCCTTTCCGCGCCCTTCTTCTCTCCCTTCTCTCGTCTCAACCATCCGACCGGTACGTATGTATATGCGGCCAGGACGGGGTTGGTTGATCCCGCGAGGGGTTACTGGAAAAAGTTGGGGTAGGTGGGGTCGAGGGTACCTACAGTGTACGTGACCCAATTGAAAAGTCGATACCTTTGAAATTCAGTGTGTAAGAAAGGCCCATCGTCGCCGTCTCCTCATCTCGTTCGTCGCGTCGTCCTCGAAAGCGATGACAAGCAGAAGGAAGAGAAGAAGGACGATAGATGCGTCTCCGATCCGTTGGTAGGTAGAAAGGAAGCGCCGCGAAATCGACGAAGCTTCTTCTTCGTTTAAGATGGAGTAGGATGCTGAAAGATCACGCGAGACGATGGGATACGATGCGTTTCTACGATAAAAATGTACAGGGAGAATTCTTGAAGAGGTACGTGTAGAATTTTGTGACCTCGTTGCTATGCGCGCTCGATGATATTAAATTTTAGCGTGCTTGTCGTAATGCAAGTTTTCGCGAGAGCAAAGGGAAATTTGATGTTTATCCGAGGATGAGCTCAGAGATTGATTTGTCAATGGGGCTCCTCAGCTGCTGTTGTTTAGAGTGTTTAGTTATATCTAACGAAGGATATTCATTTTTTGAAAACGGCTTTTTCGTCCTATTACACGAAACGTTACTAGGAATCTTCGGAGATGAAATATTTTCGAAAGTCATCGATAATCGATGCGCGCTTTCATTTCCGTATAGATCAACGTACTATTTGGAGAAAAGCCGGGAATAATCGGCCATCGCCACCACGCTCCTTGATTAAAACGAAAATACCAGGGTCATTTGAAAGCTAACAAAATGTAAAAATAGTCGACAGTGATATACGCAAATGGATGCCTTTCGACTGTTTCGTAAATGTGCTGAATAATTTATTTTTGTCTGGAATATCATGGACTGTTAGTCCGTTTTATTGTAAACCTCGGGAAATGAATATTCGAAAATGTTCTTAAATATTTACTAATATCAGCCCGATTTTCGCTCAAGCAATCGTCTGGACATTTTCATCGAAATGCGATGTGAAATCCTTTCAAATATTCAAGAACACCGTCGACGCTGTGACCAATCGAATATTTTTGAATAGTCGGCAATGCGATCGCCCAAATAATGGATTGCCTGTGTATGAAAGATTGATTTCCTCGAAAATCATGCAGAATCGACAATCTGCTGGTACCCGTTTAGAATAGGTATATTAAAAGACGGTTGATATATCAAGCGTATCGAAGTGCAAGCTTTTCACGAAAGAGCTAATAAATGCATATTTGATTTTCTGAATTTTACTGTACTAGTAATTTCGTTTTTGACGTAGGTCGAATTATACAAAATGCATTGCCGTAAAATCGGGCTACTTTGAAAAATGAAAATTTAATTGACCAAACGAAGAGAGTGATTTTGAAATGAATGCTTTTACCATTTCTCTGCGTGCAAAGCACGGCGTCGATAATTTCATTTCGAAAACGTAGTTTTCAGATTTCTGTCTCGAGTAAACGAGTATTATTCACGGTAAGCGAGAAACATTTATATGGTAGACTTTTTAAACTATTGATAAACTGTCGAAATAATACTTCGTTGATGAAAGTTTCAGGGAATGATGTTTGTTTGATTCTTCGTCGCTTCGTTTATTACCACTGTTTTATTCACAGTCATCGATATTCGAAGGTTTCGGCAAAAGAATTGTAGCGACCGACGATTTCTGTCTGTTAAACGATCGACGTTTTACGCCACGCACACGATTTAGAGAGCAGTCCATGTAGGTTAAGGCAAGGAAGAGACTCGACCGGGTTACGCAATAATCCCCCAGCGAGAAAAGGGGAGAAAAAGGGAATAGCGCTAAGGTGCTTAGAGCGTGGAGTCGAAACGCTCAGCGGAGGGTGGAGACCTTGGCCGTATCTTAGACCAACCTGACCCAACCTAATCATCTGGTAGAACGCCTTTGAGAAGGTCTTCGGCTGACTTAATACTCCCCTTCGTGCCAGTTCGCGCGCACTCGTTTTTCTCCACGACATTCGTCACGTCGCACAATCGCCATCGATTTCTCGTAACATAAGTTTTCGCTAGAACGCTCCACGAATCGAATAATTGGTTCACAGTAGGTTGCACCTAACTGTTGCCTTCGCAACGATCATTTTCGTTGCTTCTGCACGATCGATTCCGCGTGAATTGACGAGAGACCTTCTAAGTGCTCGTAATGAGAGCAGGTCGCGCGATAATTCCTCAACTGGCGAAAGTGAAAACTGGAACGAGTCTAATGTACTTAGAGAGTGGCCTTAAGAACGCTTCCATCTGGGTTAAGGCCTTGACCGTATGTTCATTGGATCGGAGGTAGAACGATCGGCAAACCTGTCGCTGATGGTACCCTCAATTTTTCTAACTTTCGGTTAAATTTCCTATCTCGAGTTTCCAGTGTTATAAATTCTTTCCTTTTTCTTCTTTCATTAAATGATTCGTGTTTCGTCGCGAAATTGAAATGCGCGTATAATTAGTATTTCTTGGGACATCGTCCAACCTCACATGAGCATTAAAGAATCACAAAAAATACTTTTATTATCAACATATGCTTACATTTTCTTACCTCGAAGTCATATTTTACATATTAGATGACCCTCCGAATCGTCCATTATGTCATTTTAATGCTATCTCTAGCTTCATCAGCTATATCTCCAGCTATATCAGCCTTCTAGGTTGCCAGAGCGAGATGAGCAATTTTTCATCGCGATATTGTAATTCGAAAAGGCAAGCATTGGATATAATTAGATCTTATCTGGCGATATGACGCGACGAAGTCCCGATGAAAAAATGCTCAAGACTGCTCGATCAAATGTACATACGTGTCCCCTTCTGTTTCCATTCATCAGCGTCACTTAAGGGAGCCGAATAATTAATTTCGAGTACGGCACTATTAATCTTCCGGAGGGGTCCGAGGAAAGATTACATGGGCGTTGGTGTTCGCAGATCGATCGATCCCACGTACATTGTTGGGATACCGTGCAGGTTTCAGTAACGGAACCAGGCCACGTGATAAACCTGTACCTACCTATCCCGGAGGAAGCGAAAACTCTGCCATTCTCACATGTTTGCTGCAATCTTCGAACTTTGGTTACCGCGATTTCGTGGCAATCTTCGTCGAGAAGAAGACGAGAGAGTTCGCTATCCTTTGAGGCAAGATCCTTATCACTCTTCACATTTCCGCGATTAGAGCGGATTTAACTCTGGATCGAGCTCCGACTGTGTCGGGTGTTCATTAAATAGACGTATAATCCTAATAAAATGGAGCTGCACGATGTTACAATGCGATCAGATGGGTTTGAGGCTTTCCCTAATTTATTCAATGATCGGGTTGAACGAACGAACGAGCGAAGTTTGCCTAATTATAAATTAAGTCTATCTCTATTCAGATTTTAGCCAATTCCACGTTTTCCTCTTGCGATCGACTGTAACACTAAGCGAAGGACCATTCCAAGGACCGCCTGAAATTTCGATTCTTCGATGTAGAGTAATCGGCTTTCGGTAAAGCAAAATGTCCACCGGGAATTCTCTTTGAGCTTTGTTCGATATCGTTCGAGGGACGATCGATTTTTTTCACCATCGATAGGAACCTCCCGGGCACTCCAACTCTTCGTAAAGGTGCTTAAGAAATACCGCGTGTCTCGCGTTACCCGAGCGATGTAAAATCGCTTAGCGCGCAGCGCACGTGCAAATAAGCCGTTGCGGATGCGCGTAATCGAATATTTTATCGGGCGACTCTCGCTTTTAAAGGGCATTAAATTCGGAACTCGCGGTAATATCGCGAGTGTCGGAAATTCGTCGGCAGGTCGAAACAATAAATAAAACAGACGGAGGATGGCATTAGTGCGAACGGGGAAAAAAATTGAAAAATAATCGCCGACTTTCGGGCGTCCTGCAAATGCAAATGTTTTCGCAGCAATTACGATAAAATTTTTGTCACTTTTTAATTCGGCGATGCGCAACGCCGAGAATGGGACACGACAAATATTATGAGCGCGAAACGAATTAGCACATTTACAGCCGCTATTTTTTCAACCTTCGGGAAACAAATTTTCACGCAGACGCAATTTTTCCTTCGTGAGCGAAGGCGAGCGAATTACAACTACTCGCGACACTCCCACCATCCATTCCTTTTACAGACGAATTCACTTTGAATATTTTTCCACGTTTCAAATTTGTACATTCACGACGCCCTTTCATTAAAAGCGCACGCGTCCGAGATTTTCAGAGGGATCCTGGTTTCTCTTTACCGCCTTATCTCCCTCATCCATTTTTCCTCGAGACTTTCTCCCGCTGACCTAGGCGCAGTCTTGCGTCACCCGTCAAGAGGAAGCCACCCACTCCAAATCCCACTCATCTTTTTTCAAATCTCTTTCAAATTACCCAAATCCGCTCGAACCCGAGAAGCTGCGAGATGAAACGAGCCCCGTCAGCGCGGTTGGCCTAGGAAGGCGCGCGCTACCCTTTCTTCCTTCCGACTTCTGCGCATCGCGCAAGAAAGCAGAAAATTAAAGGAAGGAAGCATTGAGAGAAACTACCAAGTTTAAAGTTGCGCTCCGCGAATTACGAAGGAAGCCTTTTCGCCGAATCGTCCGGACTTGGGTGCTTCTCTTCCGGTTTACAAGGCGCGAGATAAGGGTGGGTTGACGTACGGGGATGAGCATTGCAATTTTTAATGAAAATCAAAGAGGAGCGGGACAAGGCAGTGCCGTCTAGTCGACGGGGGTGATGAAACGTTCTTAAAAGTTAGCGCGACAGGTCGACGAGTGACAGTGAGGCGGGACACGGGGTGGGTGGCGCGCGAGGGACGACGAATAAACGAGGGCGGAAAAGTTTTATGAACGATCCTCTTGCCTCCCCTTCCACTCCCCATCGTCTCTTCCGTGTCACCGACTTTAACGATAAATAAATAAAGGAGTTTCCCAGCTGCGCCTTGGAGATTTTCGCGGGCTGCGACGGAGGACCAATCGGGTTCGTCGGGGGTGAAGAGGAAGAGTGAAAAGACGTTTTCCGGAGAAGGAGTTTAGAGCGAAGACGTCAGATTACCGAGGAGGATCGGCTTCGTTTTACTTTAGCGTGAGAAGGGGTGCAAATAAACGGCGACTCTCCTACTTTTGTTCGGGTGAGGTCTCTACGCTCCAAGGGGATGCGACTCGTGATTAGAAGGTGCGATTAGCCGATTATAAATTTGCTCGTTAGGTGGCTCGCAATTTCTCTCGGTATTCTGATGTTTAATGCGTACATTCGGGATGAGGACATTAGGCTGAATTATCTCGTGTTTACATTGCGTAGCAGGAGACTGTGAAACACGTTCTGCTTTTGCGTTGTACATGCAGAGAGGAGCAGGAGAGCGCACGACAAAAATACATATCGCATTCAGGTTGCTTTCTATATCCGCCATATTTCTTCCCGTTTTACGGGCGTCGCGATAACGAACGCGCTCGCGGGGCCACGAACGACCTTTTAATTAAAGTTTATCACACACTGGGCACCCCTACGGTATCGGCGGGCGTCCTGCGCGAATTCATTGCCAATATCGAAGAACGAAGAATCGCGCCGGAATGTCTCCCAGTAGTACAATTCGTTTAATTAACATCGATATTTTAAAATTAGAAATAACTCCACGGTATTCGATTATTAAGGAAATTGCTTTTACATGGATTGGAACGTTAATGGAATTCTATCCGTTCTATTGAATTTCGCTTAACTCACACTCTAACGCGTTTCGTTATTCATGCGCGTTCCAATCGATTTCTACATCGGGGCGTTTGCATTTCACATCATTTTTAAGGTAGGATAATTGCATTTGTTTCTCGTAAGAAATAATTTCACAGGAGAACCCAGTAATCGTTCTTTTTAAATATAATTGTTGAATATTCAGTGAATTAATAGTGACAACGCGAGTACAATAAGAACCAAGAGTTCACTCGAAATTCGTTGTTTTAATTTTCTCACCGAATACTTCCATTTTTTGCGTCACTGCGCGCGGGATGGAAAAGAGGTGATTTTCGGCTTTCTATGGAGTCGAAGCGCTTAACAATTTGCCAGCACGATTAACGAGTTAATTAACCGATCGACGTAAATTCCAGTTCCCCGCGTATCGTTTTTCACGCGCTAAGGTCCATTACTGGAATGATACGCGTGCGTGGAGAGGGAAGCGCATTAAAATTCTACTGTTAAATCGAACGGTGGGAATTATTTAAAATACGATGCACCCCCTCGAGCCTCGTGAGGATTACAGCGACCACTTTGCCTCCCCCGTAGACCAAAATGAACACGATCGTTTTACCGTTTGAGCTTCATTCATCGAAATGAATCGTTCTTTTTAGAATTAGAAACAAACTTCTATAGCAGCCTACTTCGACGGCCTTTCCGCGCGAGCAGCTAACTCATTGCCTCTTCGACCTTCGCTGTAAATGTTTAATAATTAATTACACTCAAATTAGAGTTTGCGAGTACGCGGAAGGGCTATAAGATAGCGGAGACGATGGGAACAGACAGGAGGGTGAAGTTTAAATTTAATTCTCTCGGAACAATTCAAGACGTGGCAATTAAGCCTTAAACGTTCTCCTTCCCTCTTTCTTTTCCTTCTCTCCAGCCACTCAAACTCTCGTTTGTTCTATTATCATAATATCATTAAATACTTCTCGTTCCACCGACTTTAATCTTAATTGTTCTCTTGCTTACTCGACAATCGTTTTGATAACAAATTTAAATACGAAAGATAACAAGAGAATTTCACGCTGCCTTGCAGTAGACGAGAGCTACTCACAACCGAGGATCCTCTTTGACGTTTCCTTTCATCTTTTCCTTCTTCTGCTTTCTTCTTTTGGTAAACTTTGACTTATGACGTTCTTTCTTGCGCAGCTGTTACTTCTTTCTTTTCTTCTTTTAGCGATACCTTAGAATTTTCAACGTCATCCAAGGAACGACATTGGCATGAAAATCAAGAATTTTTTGTTTCATTCTAATTACCTGGTAATATCTTCGAATATAACTTTCTGTTATGGTTTGGAGTTGTCCAAAATTATGCTCGCATTCAACCGGGTCGGAGTTCTCACTATTCTAAATCGCTAAATCATTTCTATTTCAAGCCGTTTCGATAGTATCAAACCCATCTAAAATCAATTGGTCCAATCGCGCAATTTTGGGCTCAATTTTCACCCGGCGACTCCTGGAAATAACTTTGCCACCGTAAGCATTTTAGTGTTATAATTTCACTCAAATGTCGAGATTAAAGGAACCCGGGCCCGTACATAAACGACGAAATCGCATGTCGAACGGAGAGGTAGCGAAATTCCCGTAACGAAATTTTCTCTTTCTCGTCCAAGTAAATGCATCGTAACGCGCTTATGGCGGACTCGAAGCTCGCCAATGCAAAACAGGCGGGAAATTCAAAATTTTGCGACGAAGAAGTCTTGCCTTGGATCTACGAAAGGATTGGCGTTACGAAAACATCACAGTATAAATTATTTAAGGATTCTTTTTCGAAACTATATTCTATAGCACAGTGGACTTGACGAGAAGATGCGAATTGCAATGTTATTCTTGGGATTGCGGTAATGATATGCGAATGGCAAAATCCTATATCAACTGGACTGCCCAAAAGTTCTCCAATGAAATTAGCTTTCCATTATTCGCCAGCGAAATGCATACTCTACTCACCACCCCCCTACTCTTCTTGCGCTTCTTTCACCCATTCATCCGCCGAGTCTGTTGCACATTAAATCCTGCGGGGATTTGAATAAGAAATTACTTTTACTAATACCGTACCAGAGCCCAAAAATATTCTACAAAAGTGTGTGGTATACAGTCACACGTCGAAATGCGGCCGAAGTTGAAACCGTTCGAAATCCTCGCGTATGAGCTATCCATAATATCCGATTTATCGTTAACAGAAAATTATTCTGTAATGGCGGCGGCGCTGGAGAAACGAGTGGCTTGCATGTCGAACGAGGGGGCGAGCGTGAGTTTCGAAACTCCTCCAAACCGAATTTGCACGCTCCCCGAGTCGATTGTGCATAATGATCTCTGCCCCTCCCTTTGTCATAATCTATTCGCGTTGAACCCGAGCCGCTTATTGTTAGTTGGCAGAGATCGGCGCGCGAAATTCGAAATGCCATGAACGCGCTCGTTAATAAGGCTCGCCAACGGTGATAATCGTTTGATAATTTCGCGCGATCTATCCAGTGGACTCGTTGTTTAACCCAAAATTATACCACGTCACGATCGACCGTTTGCAACCCGCGTACGCACCCCCGGCCGATATCGCGACGCTATGGGCCAGTCTCGAAACGATGCAAATTGTTTTATCGCGACCGCAAACGAGATTCTCCGCTTCTCCACCGCACCCGCTTCGTCCGCTCGTCTGCCAGCAAAGTTTCGGCGCGTTCGGTGATCGACGTTGACAGTGGAGCGCAATCAATGTCCAACTTCGTCTTTTTACTTTTTGTTTCTATACAGTAATCGCGAAGGAATAGAGAGGAGAATAAAGTGACGACGGAAAAGGGGGGCATGTCCACTAAATCAACTTATAAGTGCGTTCTTCTTCGAAGCTTCTCTCCTTTACTTATCAAAGAGTTTATTGTAAGCGCGACATCGAGCTCTTCACTCCTTCGTCGACGTACTCAACGACAATAATCTTCCGTATACCGAAAGGGGATGAAGGGGTAAGAGTGGAAAGGATCACAGGAAGCCACAACCCATTCTCTGTCAATCACGTGTCGAGAACACAGAAGTACTTAGCGCCCTGGATGCACCTACTTGCTTTCCTTTTACCCACTGCTTCCCCCTGTCACCTCTTGTCTCTTTCTCCTCTTCCCGTTAGTCTTCTCATTTTCACCTTCTCTCTCCACCCTTTCTCTCTATTCTTTTCGGCTCGTACTCTCACCGTGTCTTTAGACCCACATGCAGTAATAAACACGCATACTTATGCACATGTGTATCTATCCCTTTTAAAGTTGCGGGAGGGTCTAAATTCGCGATGAGAGTATGGACTTTAAGCGGCCCCTAGACGATCAATATTTTCGTCAATATATTGCACAATAATTGATATTGTACAATACACAAACAATATACAAACTTTCAATATGATCTACAGACGGTCAATATTATTGTACAATATCAATTATTGTGCAATATATTGACGAAAATATTGATCGTCTAGGGGCCGCTTTAGTCTTCATCTTCACGCCTTTTTCGTCCTTCTCCTTTTTTTCTTCCATCATCCTTGTCATCTTCTACGTCGTCATTCACGCGTCCACATTTGACGGGCCATTAAGCGTAGAAGGGGACAAGGAAATTGTGGCTCTGGCGGTGTGAGAGGTGGATAAAACGCGAAGGATGCCTTCTAATACGAGCCAATCAACTCACCCCTGTAACGCACCCCAGACCGAATTTCTTCGTCGCGAGATATTTCAGCGTTGCTCGTAAATCCCTGCGACGACGGAATGAACAATATGGGGCACAGGCGGAACTCCAAATTATATATCCAACGTCGAATATTACCCTGGAATGTGATGTTCGACGAGAATATCAAGGCGCATTGCTATTTTGCATGAGACACTTGCGTGCACGGGAGGCATTGAAGGATTTCCGATAAATATCGACATTCTGGCGGGCTCTGAATTCGAGGTCGTGGGTACGAAGTCTTCGGATCATTTTCCGGAGCGTGTCTCTATCCCGACTTTGCACTTGAAAAGTTTGAAAAGGTGGGTAATGCATTATCGTACGCGACATGGATTTTTAACGGGATAGGGTAAATCCGGGAGACGTGGCCAATTTCATAAACAAAGGGAACACTGTATTAGATGGCGACGCTGGCTTGTTAATCACTTTCCTAAATCCTTTACCATAATAGATATTTGCAGGTATTGTAAAAAGAAAGTCAATAAGATAATTGCTCTTAATCTTGTTTCATACTGTCAAGAAATTTTAACATACAGTCGGAGAACTTTGTTCAGAACTTAGAATTACGGTATTTTATTAGATTATCGAGGGTTTACCACGATGTTTATTATTCATCGCTTCTTCTAACCCAAAAGCCATAAACGCCAGGTTTCTATTTAACGTTAACATTTGACATGGCCATCTGACACGGGCAGTTAGACGAGATGGCAACTTATTCTCTTTATTGTTGTGCCTAAAAGCTGTGCCCATCTTTTCCATACTTATTCCAATGCTGTTGTATTTTGGAGATTCATCCGAGAAGTGATTCGATTCATTTCGATTTTTTCTCATCTCACCCATCATTTCGATCTCTGTTCCTCGTTCACGTCGGTCGTCACTCATCTCGGTGGTTTCCTTCTACCACCGCACTCGTTCTCTCCCTTTATCGCTCACTGCAGATCTCCAACCCTATCCTTCTCATGCTCTCTCGACGATTCACCACTTCACCTTTTCGTATACTTCCTCTTCAGTCCTTCCTCTCCCCGGATCCCGCCCTGTCCCCTTTTTACACAGTCCGCTTGGGGCTTCCTCAAAACGGCTGCGCTCATTTCCACCTACGTACTCCTCCTCGAGGCGGCAGGCACCGACCACCTACATCGACCCAATTATTTACGCCCGAAGCGCGCGCCCGCACGGGCGAAAAAAACCCCAACGTTCGAGAATTTCCCGCTCGTTCGGCGAGAGCATCGATTGCTCTTTTTCAACCGCTCGCGCGCTTCCCATACTCTCCTCCCATGCGTTCTCGCGATTTTTTTGCCCATTTTTTTTCACGAGCACCGCTTCCTACTCGTTTCCACGTTTCGGTAGAGCGAGAAGTGGCTGAAGGAGGGTGAGGAGCAGAGAAGAGGAGAAAGCGTTGGGAAAGCCAGCGGAAATCAGTCTCGAAGTTCAACATTTTTCTCAACGAGGGTGTAACCGTCTCCCATATTCTACGATTCATCTGTAAACTTTTCCATTCTCGATACAACGAAAAAGGTCGAAGGAGTAGGACTTTCAATTAACATAGATGGCTCGTCCGCGCGCATTGACCTAGCAAAAAAATGCGTGGTTTCCTGCAAACGCTCGGAGAGCAAGCTGATCGCGAGAGGACAATTTACGCTGCAGCTGCGAATATTCGGTGCATGCGAACGCGCAGTAGTTTCAATTTCTAGAAGTAATTCGAGAGTAATTAACGAGACGCAATTACGTGGACGCTGACCCGTTCGAATTGCGTCGCGACGGCGAGGGTCGAGAGAGGATGGCGGCATTTGGCGCGTCGGACGGCCCAACTGGGGGTGGTCAATGGGAGGCGGATGGAGAACGACGGTTCGCAACGTTAACGTTTTAATATAATATGTTAATCATATTAGGTCGATCCTTTGTCGCGCGCGGGATTAATGCGAGTGACGAGCCTCCCGGCACTTCGTTGCTTCGACGTCGATTAAATCGCTCGCTCGTTCGCTCGCGATGATCGGCCAGAAAATCTGAATGGAGCTTAACGATCGATTCGATCGCGCGCTGCGATACGTCGAGGCACGGCATCGAGGCGATTTTCGTCCTCTTGGTACGAACGAGAGCGCACGATTCGTTTTAACGAGCCGCATGGATTTCGTTTCTTCGCCAATTTACCTCAGCGAGCTCTGCGCCTCTTTTTCCGTGCCTATTTTTAGTCCCTTTTATCCGTTCCTTTTTTATCCGTCATTCTCCGTCCCGTTTTTGTCGATCTTTGATCTTCTCTTGATTCGCGGCATCGTTTTCCATCGGTCCGTAACTCCTCGACGAATTTTCGTGGAATCCCTAACGAAGGTAATCTCGATCGGAATGCGATTTAAATGTTTTGGTACGGGCGCGCTAAGAGAATAGAGGAGTTTCTCTCCGTCATTTGCAATGGGGATCGGACCACCAAGGGACCCATCGTCCTTGAGAACCCAATCAGAGTCAACATCAACCTACGGCAATCGCATCTTAGCCATTTTGCCCATTCCCAATTCTAGTTGGTCGAAGGCCCGGGGATCGCAAACTATCGATAAACTCTCGCTCGAACTACTACCGCTTTCCAACCCCTCTTCTGATCCTCGCGTCGTCGATTCAACACGAAGGGCCACAAAACGATCTTACGCTTTGAGAACTTCACCCTCCTTCCCCTGCAGCTCCTCCTTCCGCCAGTTGGCCATCGAATCGGAGTCAGTGGTGGAAACGAGAAGAACCAAGGCTCCCGGGCTCGTGGTCAGTTTCGTTATTGTCGTTGTCATCGTCCTCGTCATCGATGCCAGCTTTGTCATCAACGTCGCCTTCGTAGTTGTAGCGCTCGTCGTCGTCTTTATAATTGTAATCATTTTCCTTCGAATCCTTATCGTCAACATATCATTACAATTGTTCTTAAGTTCATCGTTATCCTACACCTAAATCTTGTTCTCCTCGATGGTATTGCCTTTATCATCGTCATACTTCAAATCGTGTCTATCATCGACTCCATTATTTCTTCTTGTCATCGTCCAGCTGTCGTTATCTGTTTCCACGTTGACGTTGTTATCGTTATTGTCGTGAACGTCGTAGCCGCGCAGGAAGAAGAGGACCAGCACCGGTCTAATGGAAAGTGGAAGAGCCGGCAAGTAGTAGAGCCGCGTAAAGTTTGCGCAGCTTTCAGCGAACGAAACTGCTTTTACCTCGACGAGCGGTCTTTTCTCTTCTTCCTCGTTGCTTTCGGTCTCTCTTCTCTCACCATCATCCCCTTTTCTCAATTTCCTTCTTCATCGTTCTCCCTCAATGACGCGAAGTACATGAAAATATTCAGACATCTCGCGAGGGGTGGGATGATCGCGAAAAAGCAGATAATCTGCTTGGCCGTGCAGAATTACGTACGAGATAAACCGTGGGCAGTCAAACGGTTTGAGAGATAAAGGGAGAAGAGGTTTATAAGCCGGTACCATTGTAAAGTAAAGTACGCGCATAAACTCCACCTCTCTACGACATTACCGTCGGCGAATATTATAACTGTCCTATTGTACGCGAAGTGTATTAAAAATTTGCTCCAACGTCGGAACTAATGATCTCATTGTAAACTTTTTAGAATACGTCGGACATTTGAGTTTACGTTCGTAGTGAACGACGAAGGGGCGAATGTACAGACCCTGGAATTATCATTGCACCAGACATAAAATTATTCACGAATAAAAGAGATAATCCGATGCACAGGGATGCATAAATATAACGAGGTCCCATGTTCTAACTCGTGTCCCACGGTTTATAAATTCTTCCTGCCACAGCGTTTGAACTAAAACATTAATGAGAAGAATGGTACATTTCGACAGTTCCGCAATCGACATAACTCCTGGGTGCGAAGAATAAAAACGCCATTCGAATTCTATACTTTCGCTTCGGCTCTCCATTTACCCTTTTGCTCGCCATGCCCGCAAATAGAGCGAAGAGTGTTTCAATTCACGAGAACAAGAAGGGAGTTCAAAGTCCCTTCTTTTCTTCTCTCCAGTCGCTAACCCCTTCCCCTGCCTTCTCCTCTATCCCCCTTTCCTATCTTCCGAAGGATTTACCGATTTCCGGTTGACCGGCGACGATACGTCGGCACGCGCGTTCGTAGTGGCCGCAACCCCGAAGAAGAAACCCGGAGGATCGATCGATCAATCGCGAGGCAGAAGGATAGGGGGATAGTAGCAGGAGCCCGAGGTATTGATGGAGGTGGTAGCAGCTAACCGGAGGGTATCTCCGACCTATTGGTCCCTTCCCTTCGACCCCTTCAACCCCTTTGGACCCCTTCTCGTCCTCACTCTACCGTCCATCTTCTCTTCTCACGACCGCCTCCTCTTCCAGCTCCACCCCTCTTTCTCTTTACCTCCCTTCCCCTTATCGACTCCGCTCGACGATAGACTCACCATCGTCCACCCTTGTAAACTCACCCCCTGCCTCCTCCCACCCTCTCTCCTCTCGCGGTCTATCAGTAGTGGCAGTGCCTACGTTCTTGGAAGCTTGATAGAGAAAGAGAGAGGGAGAGAGAGAGAGAGAGTGAGAAAGGGAGGGATGAGAAAGGGTGGAGATGGTCAGTAGATTCCGAGCGAACGTGCGAATCGACGCGGTCGATTCGAACGTCTATTTGTGTCGATCGATTCGACGATCCTGTCCGGCCGTTTATCGTCCAGCCCCCGGCAGCCGGGCCGCGCTAGTCGGTGTTAAGCGAAGGCGTTGGAGAACGTCTGCCTCCGATGAGGGGAGCACGTGGCGCGCGCGCGCGCGCGAATGCGCTATGCTTTCTCAGATGATTGTGAAGGGAGAAGGATGATGCCAGATCGACGTGCAAGGGTGTGATTATTTTCACGTGGGATTTTCAATGAGTTTACAATAGTGAAAGAATTATTTTCTAGAGACTATACGAGTTCCAGTCTTTCTCAACCTGGGTTAGGGTTCATCAACTTAGACGATTCGATTTTGACGAACGGGGTTAAAAGAATTTTATTTAAAATCCGTATTTGCGGACCATAAATATAAAGTCGACTTTTGCAACCTCTTATTGCGAGCTCCAATCTCGATCCTAGAAACGAACCTCGTTCGTTCACCGAGCAATTTTACTTCCACCTACTCCCGTAAAACATTCTTCTACTTTTTTCTGCTTTCTCGCTTGTAGGTAATCATCGCTCCTACCTATCCATTTGCCAACGATTCGAACCCCATTACGAGATCGACGCTCGTCTCGAGCGTCTCTAATACAACAGATTCGTGGAATGTTCCAGAGTTCGTTCACCCTATCGTGATCTTTCGGAGATTGGATTTTGAAACGCGAGTCGAGCGCAATTTCAGTTCGACCGAATTCGATTCTTACGAGGAGAAATTATAGCGGGTGATGGTCGAGACAAACGGGAGTAGTAATGCACTTCGGTTGATCGCTTCGGGAATTTGCTCGGCTGGTCCTTCAAGGATCGACGCGTCCAGCCAATATCCTTTGAGGAAGTTCCTCTCATTGTCAGTCGGCGGGCTTTCTTTTGCCGCCGCCCCCCACTGACGATGGTTCGTGTCTTTCTTGTGGAAGTGCCTTACGCTTCGAGGCACTTCGTAAAACGCTTCTCGTTCTTCTCATAGAGCTAGAAGATGGATTGGAGCAGAGACCAGGTAAGTGGAAGTGGAGAAAGGACGTATCCGGTGGAGCGATAAGATTGATCAGCGAATGGAAGGGGGTGGGTGCTGGAAAAGTGAAAGGATATGGACGTATAAATGGATGAATAAATCAATGTGGGAGTGGAAGCACCGAGAGCAAAGATAGAAATAAAATACAGTGATTCGAATCAGCTGCGGTACAGGTCGAAGGATATTATAAAAGAGAATCATGGATCGAAAGAAGTGGTACTTGCGCCCTTATAGACGTATGTTGATACAGAATTGAGAATTCTACCCCCGTAAAATTGTAATCGTAAATTGTCGATAGACCAATGGAACGAGGAAGAGATCGAATGCAAGCAGCTGTGAATCCACGAGTGAGTGGACGAGAGAGAGAGAGAGAACCTGCGAACGGACCGGCGAATAAACGTACGAACAAGCCGAGGCGAAGACAAAAGTGGTGAAAGCAGCTTTACCCGCGATCGCTCTCCATGAGGCTCCCTGTAATTTCGTTAAGGTGCGTAAGATCGATAGGGCGAAAAAAGGGGGCCTCCATCCAGAAAATAATCCCGCGAATCCGGGACGCAGGATTGACGAAGGTGGCTGATGGAGGATGAGGGTCGCCCTCTTTCGTCTCGAGGGCAAAGCCTTTCGATACCGATTAATTAAGGAGCCAGAGATGAGCCTTCCGTTCTTCGAGGAGACGGCCGGCCTATCGGCAGATAATCGCCAAATCCTGCGGGAAGGGACGAGGAATTCCTTGGAGAAAGTGAGCCGTGATAATGTCTACATTGGGTTCTTCACCTCGGCCAATAAAATTCATTCGATTGCCCGATGAGATTGAAAAGAAGGTGCGACCTCATTAGAGCGTTAAAGTCGACTGAAATCGTTTCCAGAAAATGATCCTGGAGAATCTCCTCAGGCTTGGGTATGCACGTGGCAATATCAATTGAATTTTACAGTAACGACTCCTCGTGTAAGAGTATTTTCAAAAGCGAAAGGAATCTCGCTCGTGGAGAATTGGAGAGAAACGAAACGGCAAATTACAAGTCTAAACAAATGAAAGCTTGGGAGGATCTCTTTGTAGTAGGGTAGGATAAACCAGAAGAAAAAAGGATGCTTTCGAAACGGAAACTAGCTTGGAGCGAGTGGTAAGTCGATCGGTTTCGCCCTCGCTTAATCTTCCGGTGGGTTCGGCCTCCCCGCCTCATCACCTCCGCCTTCTTCTTCTTCCCCTTCTCGTTCGCTCGGCGGCTTTCAGCCGGTGTGAATGCCGCGTTTACGCCCGACGGTTTACACCCTCGCCACCATCGTGCGACAAGAACAGCCGAGCTTCCGGTCTTGCGACCCCCACGACTGGCTCCTACCTCGAGATCCTTCCTCCGCCATCTCCCCGCTTCATCCGCCCTCGTCTGCCACTTCACCCCCAGTAGGAATGTATTTCCATAGATTTACTTACCCTTGATCCCTTCTCTCGTCGCCCCTCTGCCCCCTCGCCACTGCTATCATGGCTATAAATCATACGTCGCCCCTTCCTCTTCCTCTCTTTCCCCATCTCTGCCTGGGTTTCTCTCTCTCTCTCTCTCTCTCTCTCTCTCTCTCTCTCTCTCTCTCTCTAACTGCCGTTCCCATTTCTCCTCCCCACTTTCTTTTTCATTCCGTCTCTCCTACTCCAACAATGTTCTTTTCGTCCCCCACCTCCCATCACCCCGTCTCTCTCCCTCGCGTTTTTTCAGGCCCGACTTCTTTTTATCTCTTCTCACCCATCCGCTCTCGCGCTCTCCATGCACGCCTCCTATCATCGATACCCTTTTATTTCGCATACCTCCAAGGTCTTCCTTCGCGTTCCTTTTCCTTCTCCTTACTTTTTTATCATCCGCGAACTCTTGCTCTCTTCCCTGCTCCTCGCCTCGACCTTCGCGCTTCTCCTTCTTCCTTCGGGTCTACATTCTTCACTTTTTCCTTCGTAGGCGTATCACGCGTTCACTCGATCTCTCCTACCGCCTCTCTCACATTCGCTGATTCCACGTCCTCGGGCTAATGGCGATCGAATAGCTATCGTCCTGCCATTTTCGAGGAGTTTGGGGTCCTCGGTTGGAGAGAGTCCCTGATGGATCTGAAACTCCCTCGTATGACTTCCTCTCCGTTATCCTCTCTCTGCCACCTCGCCTCCTCTTCCTTCCTTGCTCTAGATAGCCTTGCTGTTCGCGCGAATGCAAGACCGGCACGCGCGCTCGTTTCATCCTCTTCGTCGACGCGAGAAAATTTCTCAGTCCTCAAGTAGCGCGAAGTCCTTTCGAAGAGCAACGAGCAAAAGAAAACCGCGATTAAGGAGGCGGAAGGGGATGAGATCCTTCCCCGCGCCAATTCCTCTCGCACTTCATTTGTTTTATCTCTCCACGAAGAAGCACCGACGACGAGGTATCCTCCTTCACGGATAATTTTTATCCTGCGATCAGATTTATCCCACGACAATTTATCCTCGACGAAGAATCTCGTAAACTGAAAACTGACTTTGATCGAAGCCACAATTTGTCCCTAGTGGATCGGCCCACCTGTTTCGCAAATTACACGACGCTCCAAGTCGCTCCTTGACATTCGAGAAAAGCATGACAAAGTTCCCGGTTAAGATCAAACTCCATGGAAAGTTTTCACGAGGACGCTAATGACGTCTTCCTCGCGGTCGTCATCCCCCTCTCTAGACGCTACCTCCGTCATCCCTCTCGTGATCTCCTTCACGGCGAAACGTCATCGAGCAACTGGCGGGACCTCAAGAAGGCGGAGAAGTTTATCGCGAAACCGGGGAGCGTAGAAATTTAATGGCTACCGTAACTACCGTGGCATCCTGGGTGCGGGTGGGCGCGATTGTGCGTGGCTCCGGGGCCAAGGTAGATATGTAGGCGGGCGCCTAGATAGATACCTAGCACAGGAGGGTCTTCGAATTTCGAGATACTCCTACGTATCCCTCCTATCCTCCGCCGTCCCATAGCCATAGGGGATCGGCAGCTACGTGTGGCTCGTTTCCACGGCCGTGTGCGTCTGCTCTCGAGAAGCACGCAGGGACCTACAGGGACACGTAGGTTGCTCCCTTCTCTCGTCTACCCTCCACCAGTCCTCCATCCTGTAGACCGGAGAGGATCGGATTCCCCGCGAATTCCAATTTCGCTTTACCTCATTACTTCCTATCCTCGGGGCCCGGCCAGCCCGGCAGCCTCGCTGCTATCGGAGACGCAACCCACGCCTCTTCTCCTTCTCCCTTACGCTTTTTCCTTCTCTTCCATCGTATATCGCGAACAATCCGCGCTACCGTTCCAGGTGTACCAATCCTCCTCGTAGGTGAGTGGAGAAGTGAATGCTCCTCTTGTGCCACCTGCGATTGTGTTACGAGAATGCGGGGGAGTAAAAGCGACGAGAGGGATGAGAGGATAGGAGAATCAAAGATTGCGGTCTTTCCGGTTTCCACGAAGTCTCCTTGGGAATGTTGGTCGCGTTTGTGGAAGACCATTGGGCGATCCCAAGGAGTCACTCGCCAGTTGTTGATATGAGGAGATGTTGCTGGATATGTTTGAGACTGATGGTGAGGGTCGTGAATTTATCTCTCGTTCGTAGTGCTTCTTTTACAGGAAGCGAGAGCGACCGGCTTTTCCTACCACGATTATTTTACCCATCGAGGTATGTTCCTTTCCAACGTGGACAGTGCTTGGATTATCGTTATCAGCTCCGACAGGATCGTTACAGGGAGGGTTACATCGAGCAGGGCGAAAGGTAGAGCGACGAGGGATGAGGAGAGTGGAGAAGGGAAGTTGCGAGCCTTCGGGGTAAAGCCGAAGCTTTCGCGTGAGCCCGTCATCTCGTGCGCCCTCGTGCATACACGTCGTCCTTCTACGTGCGTTTACCCTATCGCAGTGGGTATCGCGTCAAAACTATTACCGAAGATAAAGCCGTTATTAATATAACGGAGAGGCGAGGAGACTGCGAGGCGCACGCGATCGTCGTGAAAAATTTTGAACTTGAAATTCACTCCGGGATATTGGCCGCGATTCTTCTCACTATTCGTCCATGGTTGTCAATTACGGTTTGCATCGCGAAGTGTCCTTTATTCGTTCAATCGTCCCATCATACCGCTACCGCGCTCGTAGTTAACGCGCAATTTTTTCTCAAATTTCCTATTTACTTTTCAATTTACGTCACAACCCGCCACAAATCGTTCTCCACTTCCTTCGCCAATCGGATCCACGCCATCGTGGACGTTCAAAATTTCTAATTCTCCGCCGAAGCCGGACCCGTGAAATGCGAGACCCTGCGAAGTTCGCATTTCCCTTGGCCACTGCCAATCAAACCTCCTCACTGTGGCATGCCCCGGTTTGATGCATCGCAGCCACCGTAGGAATTCGTGGCATCGACCGCGGTTATTTAATCGAGGCATGACGCGTCGAGACTCGACGGTCGACGTCGTCGTCGTCGTTCTCGCATGCGCACGCGTGCGCACGACCTCACGCGCGCTGTGCGGTGTGGCGATTTGCATGCTGGAACGACGAGCAACGGAGGAGGCGAACGAGGACGCGTAAATCGCCCGTCACTTTGCCAGCCTCGCGAGGAACGTTGGAAGATCCTGCGGATGCACAAGGATTAGCTAACGAAGGACGTTAAGCTTTTGATAAAGTCAGCATGAGCTTGGGGCGGATGCGTTGAAAGGTCCCCGCGGATTTCGACATGGAGAAGGAAATATCTCAAATGACAACAGGCATTTGTGCGTTTCACTGAATTCTGAAATCCTGAAAAGCTGTGCATCGCACAGATTAAATTTTTTATCACTCATATGAAACCTGGATAACGTTCGCTCCGTTCGGAAGTCTGCTCACGCGTTTGTACGACATCAATGCGAGGACATTGCGCGGCATAACGTTCTATGGTCAAAGCTATCTGGACATGCGGGTTTTAAGCTTGAGGAAAATCCGTTGATCGGATAACGAGGTTTCTTGCTTTTTTATTTTTTGTTTCTTATTTTTTGCCAGCGTTAGAGTAAAGCTTAAATTTCTTGGAACTGCGAGGAAAGTCAAAATTCTCTCACGCTTCACCGACGTTGGGCCAAGCGACGAAAAATGTGTATTCTAAAAATGTTTACTGTTGCGCGTAAAAGCGCAATAGACCTCCTTATGGCCCCGGAGCGGTCCGCGTGCGAGTATCCTGCGCGTGTGCGCCTACGTAACGCGTACGTGTGACCTCGGTGTAATCTATGCCCGGAGGTGTAGCGCACACATGGCCTGAGCGGAAGGGGAGAAATGGAAACAAAGAGGAAGGCGAGGAGGTATGAGAGAAAGTCAAAAGAAGTGGAACGCCGCCGTAGGGAGGAAGTGTGCAAGAATGAATTTTTAACCGAAACGACATTTGGATGTTTTAAAATGTAAAGAAATATTAATTACTTCGCTAAAAGTACGAAAATTTGCGTGCACTTGTCACTTACGTGACATTACCAATGTACAGTTCAGTGTCCGTTATCCCAATTAATTGGGACAATGGTGGTTCGATTGATAGACGTGCAGAAATGTACCCAGCTTATAATTACAATTGACTGTAAAATTAATTACCGACTGTAAGATTATTATTATTACCGCTGTCTTTTTAAATGGCGTACGTTAACAGCGATAAATGAAGTTTGACATTGCTTCGATTTTGGAAAAGTGCCACCCAAGTGATAGACTGACAATGAATGAGTCGAAGCTTTGTATTGGGAACATGGCCTCATAATTTTTTTGTTTTGCATTATTTTAACAATGGCCGACGCGATAACCGCTATTTTATTGTAATTCACGTTGATCCGATTACGAAAAAAATGGAACGACAGATGGACCATTCTTTTTGAAAAGAAAATGGCAATGAGTCTTGCACGAAAAGCGTATCGTGCAAGTGGAGAGTGCGCGTGTGCGGTCGACGTTTCGGGTGGCGAGGTTACGCGTGCCCGAGAGTGCATCATGGCACATGCAGGTGCAACGAGAGGATATTGCACCACCGGGAACTTCAACTGAGATAATCTTACTCCATTACGTCCTTATTCTTGTATGCCCTCGTGAAATAGTACGCGTATTAAAATCTATCGCTTGGGAAATCAAGGTGGAGCGCGTGGGTCGAGGAATGGAAAACCGCTCGCAAATACTTTCCTCAAAAGACGTGAATGCACAACGACTATCGCTAATCGGTGAAATTCTATTTCGCGTGCCATCGCGAATCGTATCTTCGAAGATAGTAGACCTACGATTATTCAAACACTTTCACGTGTGATCTTCGTGTATGTCACACGAATTATACCACGAGATCTCGGTAATTCATCCGCTGCCGTTCTATCGAATGCCAATTCTATTTTAACAATTCGCTCCACTTTCAATCTGTTCACTCGTACCTGTCTCTCAGGGAGAGCAATACCAATGCAGCGTACCTGAATATCAGGGAATATTCGTCCGTAGTCGTAAATAATCGCGAAATTGCGACTAAAATCGTCCGACGCAGTCGCTATGTTCGATAACTCGAGAGCAACAGCGATTAATCTCAAATTCTCGGTTACGAAGGTGCGATGGTAACTCGACGTGTGTACCATACGAAGAACTGGGATGGAGAAGCCAAGTGGGAGTGCGGCAGGAACTCGATACCCCAGCAAGGGAAACAGGTCCGCTTGCGATGTGCTTGCAATATGCTTACAGCGTGCAATTGAAGTGCATCGTCCCGTAGATGCAGTTCGTGCTTCGAGGGAACGCGATATGTCCAATGTTGATTCAAATTTCTCCGTTTCCCGTTAAACAATTCGTGATGCGCGCTGCTCGTCGATAGCAGAAGGGTTGAAAAAAGTAGAGAACGAAACGATGCAGCGCGCTGTCGAAAAGTCGTTGCACAGTCAAAAAATAAAACCGAGGGAAAGGAAAATCGGGAATTTTCATTGAGGACGTGCCCGGGCAACCAAGTAACGAACGTGTAAATAATATCGAAAAAAAAAAAATCTCGTCGAAAGCGCGACCGAAGCGCCGATAAATCCACTTTTATCGTGGTGCGCCCTGCATTCGGTTTTATTATACAGTGGGATTTTTTAAATCGTTGAGCGTCTCTTTCGGTTTGGTGTTTTTTTTTTTTCTTTTTTTGTCGCAGCGACGTCAGCTTCCGCGTCGATCGAAGCCAGTTTGACTGATTTCAGTCAACGATGAACGCTCGTTTCTACGCGTTAAATTTTTTTACTCTCGCTCGATGCTGACGCTCAAACAGTCGCGTGCGTTTACGATCGTCGTTCGAGCGAATGTCGCACGTTGTTTCGAAATATTTCGCGGATGCAAGTGCGAGTAAACGAAGACCAATCCCCGACTGTCGATATCGAAAACGAAGAAAGAGTCTATAAGTGGATTTTCATAGTTTGAAACGTACAGGCACGTAGTATAATCTCGAAATCAAATGTACATTATTCGTATCTACAATTGAACTAAATATGGAATATTCCAATTTGCTAAAGTGCAGGCATTAAAATACTTCAGTCCGTAGAACGGACAAGAGAATCGGGTTCGCAAAATGCAAATGATAATCCCGAAATACCGCTTGGATATTTCTGGTCCCACTTAGATTGTGTATCCTGTTACAGCTCATTCTCTGTAATCGATTTCGCATGTCAGGGCTGGATTTTATCTCGACTTTCGCGAGGGAGTCGAGACGAAAGCGTGGACAATGTTATTGGAGACGATAATCGTCGAAGGAGATACGATATCGCACGGCCTATCGTCGTAATGGACGATACGGATTTCATGTGTATCGTTTCCATCGACGAGGTCTCCCTCCTCGTTCTCCTGCTTTCTCCCGGCAAGCTAAGAGGAGGAGAAAAAGCATTTACCTCGATCGTTTTGATCGCACGGTCAGTCGGGATTGTTCGATGACATCGAGCTAGAAACGGGAACGACGAGGGGCGATTCTGATTTTTCCTGCGCGCGATTCGTCCTTCGTCCCTCGTCCACTTGGTCCTCCGGGTTCTCCCGAGGGAAACGTCAACCCGTATTGGATCGTATAAACGATCGCTCGAACTCGATTGGCCGAATTCTTCCCTCCAGTCTTCCAATTCGTGTCGCCAGGTACTCTCCTTCTTTCGAATTTTTCTCTCACCCTCGTTCCGAATTTATCCCTTCCTTACTTCCTACGCTTCGCATTTTTACTTTCTCCAACTCCGAGCTTCTTTCTTTAGCGCATTAATAATCGTCTATTAGTACTATAAAGTATTGAAATAATCGAATAACCTATTGTGGTCGTGAGCAAATTTTCCTTCCATCTGCAGAGGGTAACTTTTTAATTAATTCCACGACGTGCAATTCCGCTACGCGGGCCACCGCAACTCCGCAGCCAAATTGTCGACGTCCAAGCGAGTCTCCGCGCCTCCACGCGGTTTCACCGCGAAGTTCGAAGGAGAGTTGAATTGTCGAACCATGCGACCCGGTAGTTTTTTGGCGCTGTCCGCTGTGGCTTTGCAAGTGACTTTCGTTCGTTGGTAGAATTTGCAAGGATAGAGGGTGTGTGAATAGTGGAAATGGAAAGGGTGGAAGGTTTGGTGGCAGTCACAGGCTATGAGACGTCGAAGGGACGAGGGTGGCACGAGTAAGCGCAAGTTCTAAGCAAATTAATTACAACGTTAATCGAGTAATTTATATTCATCCCTTAATTCCCATGGATTTTATCCACCCCCCTTCTTACCGTCGAAAATCCAAGCGAACTGTTTTAACGAGTTCAACGCAGTTCCGCCGCCCGTTTTCCATTGATTTTATTCGTCTTCCTCTTGCCCTTCTATTTTCCTTTTACGTTAAGTCTCATCGTATTAAGTCGATAAATCGAAAACGGTCTGTACAGTTCGAATTTCTTTACGCCAATGCACTTTTATTCTTCCGATATCCGTCTCATGGTCCAAATACGAGACGATGAAGGGTAAAGGAGTAATTAAATATTCGAGTCAATCGAATTTTTCAGATCTTCTTTTACCTCGAACTACTTTTCAACTCTTCCGCGCGAATCTTATTACTTTATTAATCTTATAATCCGATTATTCTCGTAATCACCGTCCTATGGTTTCGTTTCAGCCCTCGTGGATGCGCAGTCGGGAATACTGGGACGACAGCTTCGAGGCGCGTTACTCTGAGCTGAGAAAGGACCCCACCAGGCCACCCCTCAAGGTAAATTTTCTTCTGTCCAGATACATCCGTCTCTATTCGCGAAGAGCTGCAAGTCGAACGAAAAGTTATTGATTGCGAGCTGCTGAACGCCGCACAGTGTGAGAATTCGCCAAACTAGCGGGACAAAAGTCAAATTTTCAACCTACACCAAAATCTTTGGTAACTATCGGTTTTATTTGTTAAATACACAGTTTACAGAAACCCGAAAGCCATTTTTTAATATCTGGTGTCCACAATAAATAATAAATATTGAAAGTGAGGGTATATGAGACGGTGATCGAAAGACATGTTTTTCTGTGATTTTGTGCGGTGAATTTTTGTAACTTGCAGTCATCTGATGTTCTTCATTTATTTTTTTACATTTAAAGCACATTCTGTAGATTAGCATAACATATTTGGCAAAGGCAGATATTTGTTTTTTACCACATAAAATATTTTTTCTAGTCGGAAGGTGAAAAAGTGAAAATGTTAGATATAAAACAGTCATAAAAAATGTGTTGGCAGCGAGTGGCAGGCTTGGGTCCACGCAGAGATTAAAGGTGAAAGTATTGGCTTTCAGAAGAAACAACAAAATTCTGCGGATTTTTGCGGGTTTGGGAGATTTTGTAAATATTATTGTTACGCGCTTCAAATCAGGCGTATAATACTACCTACAGACATTGGTCCAAAATCGTAAAATTGTTTATTTCTCTACCATTAAACAAATTTTCTGATTCCTCTGCTCTTGTATAGTAAATATACAATGAAATTTTGTAAGAATTTTCAAAATCTATTGTATTTGTGTAGTACACGAGCATCGAACTAATGACTACAGTACAATAGGCAGAACGGTTGAGATTTTGAATTGGGCAGAAACATTACCTTTGTTATACGAACAGGTAAACTTTTCTGAGAGTAACATGGATACTGATTCCCAGATGAATAACCAGAACCCCGTATTTTTTTAATATAAGCCATATCAGAAATTTGGATGAATAATCTATCTATTAACGTTGCTTCTAATCATAGTTCATTATGAAGAGTCCAAAGCATGTAAAAAATGAAAGTAATGCAAAATTTCATAACAATTTTTTTCTCTTAAAATCACAGGAAAATTTCAAAAGAATTTAAGATGGCGGCACAGAAACTTTACTTTTACTAAATTATTACATACTTGATTTTGCTGCTAAATATCGTCCCGATTAGACACAACATATTGCGCAATAGATAGATTAATCATCCAAATTTCTGATATGGCTTATATTAAAAAAATACGGGGTTCTGGTTATTCATCTGAGAATCAGTATCCATGTTACTCTCAGAAAAGTTTACCTGTTCGTATAACAAAGATAATGTTTCTGCTCAATTCAAAATCTCAACCGTTCTGCCTATTGTACTGTAGTCATTAGTTCGATGCTCGTGTACTACACAAATACAATAGATTTTGAAAATTCTTACAAAATTTCATTGTATATTTACTGTACAAAGGTAGAGGAATCAGAAAATTTGTTTAATGATAGAGAAATAAACAATTTTACGATTTCGGACCAATGTCTGTAGTATTATACGCCTGATTTGAAGCGCGTAACAATAAAATTTACAAAATCTCCCAAACCCGCAAAAACCCGCAGAATTTTTTTGTTTCTTCTGAAAGCCAATACTTTCACCTTTAATCTCTGCGTGGACCCAAGCCTGCCACTCGCTGCCAACACATTTTTTATGACTGTTTTATATCTAACATTTTCACTTTTTCACCTTCCGACTAGAAAAAATATTTTATGTGGTAAAAAACAAATATCTGACTTTGCCAAATATGTTATGCTAATCTACAGAATGTGCTTTAAATGTAAAAAAATAAATGAAGAACATCAGATGACTGCAAGTTACAGAAATTCAACGCACAAAATCACAGAAAAACATGTCTTTCGATCACCGTCTCATATACCCTCACTTTCAATATTTATTATTTATTGTGGACACCAGATATTAAAAAATGGCTTTCGGGTTTCTGTAAACTGTGTATTTAACAAAGAAAACCGATAGTTACCAAAGATTTTGGTGTAGGTTGAAAATTTGACTTTTGTCCCGCTAGTTTGGCGAATTCTCACACTGTGCGCCGTTGGAAATCTCACTTATCGGGTTAGCGCGATAAAATAAAACGGGGCCGTCTATTTTTTCAGGGAACTCGATAAATTTCATAATGTTAATTCCATTCTGCGGTCGGGTCGAAAAGTTTTTCACGATGGCCTATTAAGGATGGTAATATCGAGATATCGAGAATCCTTTAAGCTCGGGCATTCGCGGAAAATATCGGAATATCGAGCAAGTTTTTAGCGACGATATTGTGGGAAATATCGGTACGTTATTATGAACTTTTAAACGGACGGATGTCAGTGCAGTTTAATCGCGAGGCATCGAGAGCGGCGATCCTACGGAACTCTTCACTCGGCTATTGTTTGCCGCAGGGAGAAAGCAGGCGAACGAAATAAATTATTCGCCTGTCTGCCGCGAAATTAAAGATTACGGATGTTTACCGCCCTCTGGGCCACAACCGGAACTCGAAGCTCGATTTATCGGCCAAACTGAGCCCAAACTATCGGGCTCGCGTTTCCGCTTAATTAACGCTTCCCCGATTATTGGCTTATTAATTGAGTAAGAGGCAGAGGTGCGCGTGCGTTGTCCTATCGATAAAACGATAAAAAGGCCCCGATGCTTTTCCACGAAACTTTAGCCTTCCTCCTTCATCGGTCGCCGTTACGTTCGAAATTGATTGCTCCTTCGTTATGAAAAGTCAACGTCTTACCCTCTCAAATTTGTACGCGCCTACATATACCTACCTACGCTTCTCCAATTCACGACGATAACTAATTTAACTCGTCGGGCATGTGAAAGAGACTTTATCAGCGGCATCGGCATGCCGAATTTGCCAGTTCTAATTTTCTTCCATTCGGAGTCCCAAAAGTAAGAAACGTCAGACAAAAGCCATTGCTTCTCCTTTTATAGCCTGATGTGTAACATGACCGAAAAAAGAAAATTCATTTATATACGATTAAGGGACAGAGAGAAGAGAGAAAGACTCGAGATTCCATTTTATTTGAGTATTTATGTTCTCTTCTCCTCCCTTTTTGCTCCCTTCTGTTTTTTCTCTCCTCGAAAATAAACTGCTCGATCCGTGGGATGATGCATTTTCCACCTTTCTACTCCGCCGCGGTCACATTTATCCTGTCAGGCTCGAATAAAACTTGCCCCGCGTTGCGACGCGCGGGAAGAAGTGAAGATCGAATGGAGAACCCAGAGGAGATGCACGGATTTAACTCAAAAGACATCGTTAAGGCGCATTAATTCGTACCAGAGGTGAACAACCACTAGCGAATAGCTTCGAATTGTAAATAGCGACAAACGCAGCTAAATTCGCTCCTACCTGCAGCTTTTTCTCTCCGTCCTTTTTCTTTCAATTTCTACTTTGTTGTCTCCTTCTTTCTCCCTCTTGTTCTCTCTTTCTCTTCTTTCGGCAACCAGGAGACTGGCGTAAGCTTCAGGGCTCGAGCTTTTCGGTGCTCCCTCGAGGTCGACGTTAATGCAGGAGTCCAAGATTTACGAGTACGGTCCAACGAACTGTCGGACGGACGGATGAAAGTAAAAAGCCCCTTCCTTCTAACGTGTCTTAAGAGAGTCACGAGCGAGAAGTGGCCAACGGAGTTGCGAGAAGGTTTCGGGGTTCGCGAAGGATGATCCAAGGACGAAGTGCCCTTGCGGGTAGTTTTAAAAGTTGTGAAACGGCTAGACGAGGAATTGTGACCACTACCGAGTACAAGGTAAATTCGAGAAAAAAAAACCCGAAACTGAATGGGAAAAATGCATTTTTAGATAACGGGGCGCACCTGTGTCGTCGAGGAGAGCTACACGTTGAGCTTGATAAATTCAAATGATATTTGCGATAATTCCGGCGACTTGGCGCGCACATTTCAGCGATTATAAATATGGAATTAGCCGATGGAATGATATCTACGTTTCATTAAATTTGCACATTCTGTAAATGTATTTCATAAGCGATCGCATTGATTTTACAATTGTTATACGTGTCCACTAATGCCACGGAATATTCTTGAAAGATGGATTGACGTATTTTAGGTTTACTCGATGGAATAATCGAATTAAATATCACCTTATTTCAAATGTACACATATAGGGGAGCTTTAAAGTTATAAAAAGCACATAACAATAATAAAAGCCGATACTTCTTAAACTCTTCAACCTCGAGAGCAAAGCCTTTTGTGCATTCAAGTAGTAAACTACTGCATTGAGCAGACCAAATGGAAACTTGGACTCTTATCGTTGCGCCATATTTTTTACCATCTCTTCTTCAGTTCCCTCGACTGAACAATATTTTATCGTTCCAATCCTAATAAATAAAGCAAGGCTGACTGATAAATAGGTACCTCCGTTGTTGCCGTGAAGTAATCAAACAAATTTATTCGCGAAGGCAAATCAAACAACAAGAATAAACGGTAACCGGCGTATCAATTTAATTTTTGTCAGCAAATAAAAACAATGTGGAGCCTCGCTGTCGATCGCATGTTTATTTATCGAGAATAAATCTATTGAGCTTAAACGGTTCGACGAGTATACGTAAGAACGATTCGACATCCATGTTGCCTGACCAATGATTTACTTTACTACTAATTAATTTTGACTCCTATTTTCTCATGCGAGCATGTCCTTATAAAGCGCCTAGGCGGTACATAAATAGCGCGGGGCAAAATCCCAATTTAAAATCACTGACTTACGCGCAAATAAAATTTATATTTATAATCCTAGTGGGCCTCGGGGTAGCCATTATGTCTTGAGCACAGTCCACCCTCGGGATTCTCCACACACACCCGTGACTTTGGCGATTTTATCCAGAATATATATACGTATTCCCCATATACAATAGTTTCTCCGCTTTTTATCGTCCCCGTACTCCGCTGTAAACTGCACGATTCTCCGGTTTCGCGATCCTCCCTCCGATAAGCTCCCCGCGGAAGCTCGAAAGCTCGTCTAAATCAAAGGGCCAATCTTCGCGGTACTTCGCTCGGGGACTTGGAGCCACGAGCTTTTCCGTTTGACTTGCACGGCCGCTCGAATCGGAATATCGAGTTTCGAGCATTTCGAGTTGCCCTCGGCGGAATTGGCGGGAGATTTAAACGACTCTCCCGTTGAGGGAGGAGATCTCGATACGCACAATTTAACGATATATTTCCCGGCGATACCGGGGGCATTAACTTTTGACATACGGCCTTTGTGCAAATTTCTCGCTCCGTCGAACCTGTCCCTCCTCCATTCGAGCCATCGATCTTGCCGACTTTACGCTCGGATTCGAAGGTTTAGGCCGATTTAGGGACGACCCTTCGCACGTTTGTTACTTCGCAACGCGAATTAAAGGGTCCACTTGGTGACAAATTATCAGCCATTGTGCTTTACGTTGGATTTATAGCGAGGCGATGGTTTATCGGTAATTTTAATAAACACCGATGTAAATTGCGTTTCCACGCGAGCCCGTTGCTCGAACGACTGGTGTATTCAGAGAAACCACGACAAAAGGTTTCGTTGCGAGCTTTTTCAATTTTGCGAATCTCACCGCGTAGAAAAAACGCTCACTCGAATCACGTTGTGGCGAGAATCAAAGAAGAAACTGCCGGAAGGAGCACTTCTACTTCGAGTCCACGCCCGAAGATCCTTTTCATCTTCTCCTCTGAAACCGCAAAGGGACAGAATTCGAACCTCCTAAGATTTTCGACTGCCCCGATGAACGTCGAGGGTCCTCTCAAAGAAGGCGACTTTTTACTTTGTTACGCGGACTAGTCGTGGCATCTTGGTCCTCCGCTACCGAAAAGTGCATTACGAGCTCCCGGGGTTAATTTTCGCCTGTGACGCTTCTGCGAACTTTCCCGAAACATCTTGCTACAAAAATTACACGTGCCGCGGTGAAGTTTCTTAGACCACCCAGCGCATCTCCTCCGTTCCCTCGAGGCTTTTGTTTTTGGATGCACCGACCGCAGTACCAACGCAGGTTCCTTCGGACGAAGCAGAGTTTCCTCCGTGATTTTCCTCCCTCCGTGGATTAAAAATGTGTGTCCTTGTATAGAGAACAAAACAAAAGAAGGAAAATAATAGCGTAGCAGCGACAAGCACAAAAAAACTTGATCGACATCGTGAATTTTGCAACATACAGAAATTGGTTTTTTTTTTTCTCCATGTTCTCGTTCCACCTGCGCCGACAAGGAAACTCGCGAAGGAAGATTCGAATCTTCCCGCGGGAAAATGACCGTTCTCCGGGCGTTCTGCCAGCTGCACGAGAACGAGTAATTACGAGCGGAGAGAGCAGCGAATGGAGCGAACCGCGCGTCATTCGTCATCACACGGGGTAATCGTGGAGAAAATGCAAGGAAAATGTGGAGAATATGTAAAACGCGTCGTTCCGCTGGAACGACGGTGCAGTGCCCGGTAAACCGGAAGTCGTTGATCGACTTCCTCCGCGATTCGAGGAAATCGCGCGATTGTGCATTGGCGAGAGGTAAGTCTCGTTCACGTGCAAGATGCCACGGAAAGGGAAGGGGATAGAAGGCAGCAAAACGATGTCACGCTCGCTCGGCGATCAATCGAGCGCGAGTATTCCTCGTTGATTCTGTAACTTTTATCCCGGCGACTGCCTCGCTTCCACCGAATAGTCACGTTGTATATTATTATTTCATCGATCGCGATGGATTATGCACGGGCAACTCACGCGGGAGGTTACTTTCCTATGGACGAAAGGATGTCACACCCTTCCGCTTCGGCAATCGCAGAACTTTGAGATACCGAGTTACAGGAAGTTCAGGTACATTGTTCCAATGCCGACGTCATTGTTCAATCCTCGTTTTCCTTTCGAGGACTGCCGAGCTACTCCGAAGTACCCACCCTTGAAATTTTAATCTCGCGTTTCGAGAGACGCGCGAACATACGCTGCCGGAAATAGTTTCCTCGGTGTATTCGCTTTAAAACCGGAAGCGTGGTAACACGGAGCGCTCGGTCGTGGCTGATGGGAAGTGGCGTGGAGGTAACCGCGAACGTCTTGTAAACTTGGCGGGAACCTGCGTCAACCGTCGAAACCGATTTTCTCGGTCTAGCGGAATTCCGAAGGCCACGTCTACCATTCGACTGCCCCTTAAGAAGACAAACGCGGCCTCGACCTCCTCCGTCACCTTTTCCCTCGCTCGCGCTTCTCTTCTTTCTTCCGATTCCTCTCGGCCTCTCTCTCTTTTGCCCCGGATAGGCGCAAACAGAGTTCGACAAGTTCGACAATACCGGCTCATCAGGCCATTGTCGTCCTGATACAATGGTGGGCGGTGGCCCTTTCGAGAACGCGCGCAACAATGGACCCTGGCCCCGCGGATTTCGTTCCAGAGTGCATCGAGTGCATGCACTTTCCGTCTCCCGTGCCAAACCCTTTCCTTTACCTTCTTCCGCTTTTCTCCGCTCTTTCATCGTATCTGCCTCATTTCAACGGTTTTATCGTACCGATCGATTCGTCGTGTTCGTGTTTTCCACTAAAGAACTTCGATCCTTCGAACGCTGCAGTCGTTAATAAGAAACGCGCGACAGAATAGCTCCTTTCCGGAGGTAGTGACCGTTCGTAGAAAAAAATAAAAAGCAGGTTCTCCTGATTTTCGAATCGAACAATTGCCCAATATTACCCAAACAGTTATCGATCACCGTACACGCGGGAGAAGGAAGCTCTATTTCTATCTTTGCCTTCTTCTATAACTGTTCTTGTTTTTCCAATTTCCGTCGACGTCACCGCATTCACGCGGATACATCTCGGGGGAGCGAGCTTTCAGTATCGAAAGTGGACTTACGAGCTGTACGATTGCGAGTCGCTCTTGGACGCGGCACATCAGGAATAGCAACGTGGATTCACCCGCCTCCGTTGGCAAGCTAATTAAGCCGACGTATCTGAGGCATTTCGGGGATTCGTTAACGAAGTTTCGCTTCCGCGTCTGTCTCTCTCTCTCTCTCTCTCTCGCTCTCTCTCTTTTCTCTGTCCTCTCCGCGCACGGATGCGCCTTAAGGCTATCGAAAGCAGCAGCATCTACTCTACTACCTTCTCTTGGTCGGTCGCTCGGTCCCATCCCTTTCTCTCTTCTCTTTCATACCTCTCTATCTCGTTCCACCGTCATGTATCCATCCGCGTATCGATCACCGTCGACGTCAGTTCATTAGTCGCCCGAGCGACAAAGACGTTGCGCTAGGTTCGGAAGCCACTCGGCCCAAGCCCGCCCATCTAACACTGCACAACCCTTAAAAGGGCGCGTGCCCCTTCCGCTCCGGGTCTCTCATCCATGCAATAATAATTACGGATACGCTGGCACCGCATTACGCGTACCACTCCGTCCTTCATGCTTCATTCACACAGCACTGCGGCTCGTACATGTTTAAACGAATAGGAAATTGCGAATGCTCGACCGTGAAAGTTTCAGCACCGCTGTTGTGCACGAGAAGGAAGAAGAGGAAGAAAAGGAACGGGTGCCGGAAACTGGAGCTAGTGGACAAGACGGGGGAGGGAGGGAATGAGCTCTTGTGCCGTTTTACACGACTAGCATAGAGACGTCGTCACGCGCGCCACGCTCGTAATTACAATTAGAGTTGCGATTATTCGTTAGAGAGTGCGCGCGTAACGTGTGAAGCCGTAGTGACCTGGTAATTTGCGAGCGCACTCGTGGAAGAAAATAATTGTTAAACGTCGACTGCGGCGCTCGTTCGTTAGGGACATTGGAAAGAATTCGATTTCCCGCGTACCACGGGCAGCGTTTAATTACGTCTTCCTTCGCGTTCTTTTTTTTTTTTTTTAACAAAGCAATTTTGAGAAGTACGCGGAAGCTGTTGAATAATTCGCGGTACGACGAGGAGCGCGAGTTAACGCGCTACGCCGATCTCTCGCGCTCATCGTGTAATTACGCGGGAGTCGAATTGTATTGTGGGGTTCCTTGTTAAATACCTGAAAGGCTACTCGCAATTGGTATACCAGATTTCCTTGCGCAGCTCCTAGGTATTTCTCTTTTTCTGATTTTCTACTCGCGTCCGTCCGAATAATTTCCGCCAAACCCAAGTACTGCTTCTTTATCGAGGAACGAGGGTTAAAATTTAACGCAAGGAATAATTTTCACGAGTTACGCGAGCCTTTTCTTCATTCTCATTCGAGAGAAAAAGCGCGACCCCGCGATCGGTCGCTCGTACCTTTCGCAAATCCTTTCCACTCGTGTCGCGCGGGAGAAATCGCCGAGGATATTTGCAATTCCTACAAGGAGAGGCGACCAGGAGAGTTCGGCGAGTCCGCGTCACGTAGACGCTTGTTCTCGTTCCGAGATTACGTGGAATCTTCGCCGATGGGGCGAGAGGAATGGGACGAATATTTATAATGCCCGAAGAAAAGTTTACAAGGGGGGTGGACGTGATTGTACGTGAGAATTTTTCTCTACTCCCGTTGCTCCTGGGACTTCCTTAAGAGGGTTATTTATTCTACCAACCCTCCTCCATCCTCCACTTTGAGTTGCTACTCTTATAGCTTCTCTACCCTCGTCCTTCTTGCTCCTCGAAGCGAAGGGGTGAGGGTGACTCGCGATGCAGTGGAGAGACACGGAGCATCCCTTCGTCTACTTCCCCCTAACCCACACGACGGACCCGTGTAAAATCACGCGGGTGATTTGCAAAGCTGAGAGACAAGAGATCATTTTTCTAAACTCCTCGCTTCGTACGGTATTTGCTTACGCGATACAACGAACAGAGTGGTCTTGGCTCTTACAGATTCAACGGTCAGTATCAATTAAGGACAGGTACGTGAGTACCGATCGTCCTCGATTTTGCCATTCTTGTAGAAAAATCGTTCGACCGTTAGCGGTGTCTGGATGGAATGTAAATATTATTATTACTCCCCTTATAATAAACCAACCCGAAGTACGAAGGAAAATATTCTGTCGAATAAGAATGTGGAATCCTGCCATTGAGGAGCTCCACATCTATGAGAATCGTCCACTTTCGAGAATCCCTCGTTAGAAATTATTTTTCCAAACACAACTCGTTCGACGTCTCGTTCCTCCTTTTGCTCGATTTTCCTTTCAAGTGGACGCGAGGAGTTTGCTCGAGCCACGAACTGGTCATTCTTCGGTACATTATCCTCCGTCCGAGATGTTGTCGTTGGACGAGAGAGGAACAAGGGAACTGGGTCTTTTCGAAGAGGGACGACAAGAAGGGGGAAGCTTTCTCGGCCGGACGAAAAGAAAGAGGAGAGTAAGAGGTAGAGGAAGAATCGCGTCGAGGGGATATTTTCCACGGAATTTCTCGTGGCTTTCTTTTTAACGGAGAAACGAGGCGCGGGAGAGAGCAGGTGGAGAAGGCGGGTGATTCGCGTCGCGTGTAAATAGTCTACGCGGGGCTTCCGCGGCGAAATGGCGCGCACGATTGAAGAAGTGCAAACGAAGGATCGAAGGAGGCAAAAGTTGTCGAGTGGCCGACAGTGAGACCGAGGGTATGCGTTCCTTGTCCCCTTAGGACATCAAATCGGGAGCTCTCGATTCGAGGAGAGGATTACAAGGAAGAAGATAAGATGAAGAAATTACTGGAAAGGGGCGAAAAGAACTCCGATAACATTTGTAGTCCGCTTTCCACAATTATTACTCATCCTCGTCCGCACCACTCCGCTTTACTATTTTTCACCCTATACTCTCTTCGAGCGACAAGAAGTACGTTATTTTGCACGAGGCAAACGCGCTTAATTTTCGCGGCATCGTACCGGTCGACGATTTGCACAGGCGTAAACCAAGCGGAAGAAAAGAATCATGTATTTTGGTAGTAAAAAGAAAGTAGATTTATTTCTCCCAACTCCCCTTGTCTATAAACAGTTACCCTATTTCGTCTTCCGTTCTCTCGCCATCCTTCCGACCGCATTCTTCCTCTTCGGGGTAAATACATGCGCCAAGTACGAAGTGCGTTAGCCGCCCTTAATCGCCCTTAAACCCTAACGCCCTCCGGTCGCCCACCCCTCGATAAAAGATAGGAGATCGCAAGTGCGCGATAAATACGCCTATTTACGCGACGCAGCGTCGCGCACTCGACACGACCTCCTGACTCATGTAACGAGATTTACACCGGCGTAAACTTACCTGCGCCACAACTCCGTGCATATAATGAGTGGCGTTCCTGGAGTACTGGAGTGAACGAGCTTGAGAAAGAGCGAGAAGGATAGATGGAATACAGCTTGAAATACAATGGAGAGAGTGAGGAGCTTCGTTGAAGCGAGGCAAGGGAGTAGGCGAACGAGAAACCAACCGAGCCAGCAAGAGGCATCGTAAACAGAAGTTGTTTGGAGCATCATAACCCCCCAACGACGGGGCTGAAGGTGGAACGGCGGTGGTGGGACGTCGAGGACGTCGTAGTTGCCTCCGCCGACTATCGCCTTTGTACAACCGCCGTTATTGTTCGGTCAAGATATCGCGAGAGGGTAGGGAGGCTCGAACCAGAACGAGCGAGACGAAGTGAGGAGGAAAGATGACGGCGAACGAGAGAAGAGGATAGACAATGGGAAGGAGAGTGTGAGAGAATGGAGAGAGTCTTTCTCGTCTGGGGTGTCTAGGACGTCTTGTGGAAAAGATGTCTGACGTGCTCAAGCGCCTTTCACTGCGCCGTTTTCGAGACGACTTCCTATCCGGCCGACAGTTTGTCCTCCCTTGCGCGTCCCTCATCTTTTCACGCCACCCACCCATCCCACCGAAAGGCTAATAACTTCGGAACCGTCTCGCGCGTGACATTCTCCCTCTTTATGGTCACGGTGTAAAAGATAAGCATTGTCTGCGCTCCTCCGCGCCGCGTCGGCCGTGCCGGAAGTCGTACGTGTACGAGGGGACGACGTCGCAAAAGATTTTTCCCGACGACCCTTCAACGACGGCGGCGGCAGCGACGGGGCCGTTGCTGCTGCTGTTGCTGCTTGATAAAGACGTTCTTGCTGGCGTAGCTGGTGACGCGACGCCTTTCGCTGCTTCGCGACGTTCTACGGTGGATTACACGAATGGCCCGGCAAGACGGCTCGTAAACCCGACGTAATTCGGCGCGAAAGACTTTTTCCCAGCGATGAGTTTTCTACTACGCGAGAGAAAATTCCTGGCGACGATTCGTTCGCGAGAAGATTGAGTTTGCGTTCGTGGATGCGATATAATTTTTATCGTGAAAATATTTTCACCCGAGTGGAGTTTCGATCTTTCGTGGAAATAATGGACCCGGGGTAAAAGGCACACTTCGGTAATAATCACCTGCGAATTTAATTTCGCAAGGTTCTACCGCTTCTCCCGATCGAAGCTTTTTTTCGGTTTTCACTGTCTTTTCTTTACCACGTTCGGCGAGTCTCTTCCGCGTGAGCGCAGGGTGAAGATTCTCCTATGCCGGCGAAATAAGAATTCACGGTAATTTCTTCGTTTTTGATTCGAAAGTACGCGTGGTACTTACCTCCGCGGTCCTTTGTGACATCAACACTGGCGCGCCACGTCTGTCCTTGGAAGTATGCGCAAGTCACCCGGTAGCAGACATGGAAAGAAGTGCCGCAATTGAAACGCAAAGGGACAAAGTGCTTCTCGTTTAAGGGGCTCTCTCCGCGAAGGGACGTGGATTTTCGCGCACAAAGGAACTTTCTCGCCGGAGGACGAGTTCCCTGATTTCCATCGGTTTTACGTGTATCGGGGTGCACGTGAACCTACGGCAGACTTGTCTCGAACACCCCAGTGGTTCCCAACGACTTCGTTCCAGACGGTGGACAAGAATTTTTCGCCACTCCCATAATCGCATTTCGTCTAATATTAAAATCGTGAATTCAAAGTGACAAGGCCTCGTAGATTCTAAGAAAACTCGCCATCCTTTACCTATACTTTTCCTTTAACGTCACATTGACAAAGTGGTTCGCGAGAATCACGGTATCTTAGCATCGTATTCGACGTGGTTCGATCGATCTGTCGCAATACACAATGAACCCGGAGACTTGAAAAAGGAATCGTCCAACGAACCACCTTGAAAAGTGTAGCTCTCGTGACTCACGTTTGCCACCTTTGCGGTTAACGACGAATGAAACGATACCAACGAAATAAAAGAGCAGCAAGAACAACACTTATTGTTAGTGGAGAGCGGAACGATATCTGGTCGTTACGCGGGCGAATATCTCTTCGTGCTGAGCACACCTGTTATGAAGGAAGGACATATGAACAATCGTCGTAGCCTCGGATATTTTCTCGGACGTGGCGAATCGCGCGGCACGGCTCTCGCTCTTTGCCATCCACCCCCGCATTACGAGGGCGTCGGCCAAAACGAGGGAGCATCTCGAGTTATGCGAGACGCGCTCGTAAAAAGCGCGGAAACATCGCGCGACATCGTCCGCGCTGTCGACCATCCTTTCGTCGGACAAACGCAACTCGCCGGTTGGCCCGAGGATCGTAGAGCACCTACGACCTACTCCCGTCGGCATCGTAGCGATCGTCTCCCGTCTCATCCTCTCCGTTCTTGCATTTCCTTTTATTTCAGCGATCGTACAACCCTCTTTTTATGCCTTCGAATGCTCGTCCGGCCGAAGACTCGAGGATTGGAATCTACTGGATATGAAACGAGCGCTCGACAATTTTAGGATCGATGCGTCGTCCAAATAACGAAATTTACCAAAAAATGGAAAAACTGTTTGCCATTCTCCGGAATACCTGTTCCTATTCGCTGTTAGCAAATTTGAAGTTTCCTCGATTACCGTATTACGGAAATGCGAGAAAACGGAGACGATTAATTAATTAGGATCAATTAGGCGTTAGAAGCATCCCCGAGTATGAATCTCTGTACATCTATTAGTGGTCACTGGGTAACACGGGTTTTCTTTTTTGCCGTCCTACGGCCTGCGACCAACGATGCTATCGAATGTCACGACTCGCGATAAAGTTACAATCGATGTAACGAGAGGCGAGTTCGGGGTCCAGTGCTGAGCGACGAAACAAGTGGACATCTCTCGAACGTGTTACGGAGGGATTGAGCGCGACCAGTAGCAAGCAGGATGAGAACAGACGAAATGTCGAAGTGAGAGTGACGCGAGAGAGGTGAATGGACATCGTGAAGGAGAAAATGAGGGCGAAAATGGAGAACGAAGAGGATGAGAGGAAAGAGGACCGCGAAGCACGGTGGCAGCGAGCCGGGGGCGTATTAAAGGGGCGCTACGATCCTGCACGCTTGTCTCATGCATACCAATAAGGCATTTGCGTCACGCGCGCGCGCACGTTGGTCCACTCCACCCCTGATTTGTCATCCCCGCGCGTCCAACATCTCCGATCTGCTTATTATACGAGCAAGATGCATGCGGGCCTTTCCACGAACCAACAAGTAGTTTTTCTTATTTATCTCTTCTTTTTAACACGTTTGAATGAAAGGTACGCAAGGCCTCATCCACCTAGTCCGGCTCGAAAATACGCTGAAAGAATCGCGGACCGTTGTCCGGCGTACTCCTGAGACCTCGAAATATTTTCCATCCAAAGTTTCGCAATCGTTAAAAAGAAATGGAATAGAGAATTTTCGGTGCTGCGCAAAAATTCTCGATGGTAGGAACGATGGAAAATCGCCCACGAAGTATCTGTAATTATGCTTATTCCCTAGATTCCGCGGTCACTTTAAAATGCAAATTCAATCCTAATGCATCGACGATACGCTTCCGAACGATTTTGTTCGTTAATCCGAAGCGGATTAACAACGCGTCGATATTCTCTACCCATCGGTGGCCGATATCGTTCCGTTTATCCCTGCGCGATGATCTGGACTGGAATACGTAACATGGAGAGAGAAGTAAATGGAGGGAGAGCGAGAAACGGAAAGAGATCTCGAGAGCTTTATGTAAATTCTGCGAAGGGAGCACATTAACCAACTCCGTGCGGTTTGCGAAACGTCCTGTCTGAAATATTCTCGAATTACCAACGTCGGCGGTTCGAGATTAAAATACCGCGTACCTAGTCCTGTAATCTGTCACGTGACACTGCCACGAATCTATCTCAAGAGTCCACATCCTTGGTAGGCGAACTAACCTGGAGTTCAATTTTCCGCGCAGGAGTTTCCGCCCCCTTTCACCCTTAGCGTGCGAAATATTCGAAACTTCGTTACATCCCGAAGTACTTTGCAACCTCGTTTACGTTAAGGTCGGCCCACCTCCGAACATTGACGTGGCGAGAGGAGGACGCGCGCCCACCTTACGAATCTCGGCGCGTGGCTGCATAATGCATGCACTCGCGATGCATCGCTCAATCCGCATATACGCGCCTACTGCATAATGATTTACGCGCGCCTCCCACCGAAATGCCACTCGCTCAAACCGCGAACTCGTAGCGATGCTAATAATTTGCATTATTGTCGATTATTGCACCCCTCCCCTATTTCCGTGCTAATGGACGATCGTCTGGCGTCACGGGAAACGACATTCCGTCACGCGCGAGCGAAAAGTCGTCCTCGTTCTCGTACGTATTGTCGCTCCAGGGAGAAGGAATTTTTTATGAGCGTCGCTCAGTGGTGGTGGGCGTCGGATTTCGTGAATGGCGCGAGACGTCGTTTTATCGTTTCGCACCCTCGCGGTGCGAGTGGTAAGCAGGGATTGGATCGCGTGTCTTTAATCGAGGGTGGAGCGCGTTTTAGGGGAGGCTTACGCGTCGAGCGTTTAAGATAGCGATGTGTCTTTCTAGATTGGATATGGGGTAGGTCAGGATAATGTACTCTTGTCGTCTCACTTGTACGAGGTTAGAGATAGTGGTATTGAATTTTTTTGTTTTTTTTAACGAGACGGGTACTGCGAGGAAGCGTAAAGTAAACGAAGAGACGGAGAAGCGCGTAAGACAAATTTTCGTATATGCGCATGTATACGGGATTTCTTGCAGATTATAATAATTGCACGGACATTATATCGCTGTGCCACAGTTATAACTATAATTATTGTTGCACTACCTGGAAAATTAATTCACCACTCGAGATTCCAGAATCGGGGTCATATTTAGATGGAAATATCTTGTCAAGTCACGTACACGCGAGTAAAATTAAATTCGGCGAGCATTGGGTAACACTAATAACCAAGTCCGTGAAATATTGAAAATGTCCCGGTATCGACACCATCGGCGATATAGAAATAGAGAAGTGGAGAGAGGTGAAAGAAACGAGGGAAAATTGTACTCGAAACTCGGTGTTGGACGGGTGTCCTGCGTTCACGTTCTCGTATCCTCGACTTTACGGCTTCGTTTTCGCGAGCCGTGGAAAATGTGGTGACCGCGACGGAAGAGCCAAACGCGCCCGGGCGTCCCATAATGGCCACTCGGAATTTACCGCGTGCATTCGTGCATAATGCGTTGGCCCGGTCCACGGCACGCCTCGCGGATTCGTTCGCGGACAGATATCCGCGAGGCTTTAACGCGCTACGGGCTCCACGGTGATTGCGACGAGAAAATGGATATCGAGTTTCATCGAAATCCTTTTTCGCGTCCAGCGGTGTTCAACGCTCGTAAAATCAGACGGCGTGTTTTCCATCGAGCCGATTCTTACGCGACGCTCAAGCGTCGATTGCACATTTGTTAACCTGAGAGTCGAAAAGTAGATTTGTATTTGAAGCTACGACGCTCGACTACAGTTATCCACGTATATTCTCTACCGTTGAACACCGTCATTATGCTAAGAATAAAAGGAAAGCGCACATTTACTTGACGATTCGTCAAATGAAACCATCTTCGGCATCATTCTGATAACACCGCTAGTCGCATCGTTCTACTAGAAACCTCGGCGAAAGGATTATTCTTCGTTCTAGTTAAGGGGAGTCCGCGTGCCCCGCGATAAAGCGCCGGATGGTCGAAACACTATCCAATGCGAGACTAAATGAAATTCGCGCGCTCGAAGCCTCGCGGAACGAATTTTTGTTAACGAGAATTTCCCGACAACGGCGGCGGGCGTTGCTCGTAAAACGAAGGGAGAGGCCGGCAGGAGGAAGAGAAAGAGAGAAGGGGATGCGTACTGCGTCGGGGTTTTTCTCTCGGCGAAACGCCCCGTCCAATTTGTCCGCGCAGTGAGCGCACGATCGAATTAAAGCCGACGAATTTGATCAGAGCATGGAGAGAGAGAAGGGGTTGCTGCCAATTCGGGGAATCTCCTCGCGAGAATTTCTCGCACAACTCCGTCGAGAGGAGGCGCACGCAAAGGGAAGGGCGAAGCGTGAATGAACGAATGGACGAGTGCGCCTGGGTGCTCGCGTTTAACGCTTGTTATCGCATTCGTCCCCGATACTCGCGTGAAAATTGGCCCGAGCGCCGAGCGACTTAGCGCCCACGCCAAATTTTTAGCCATCCGAGCCACCAGAAGCTCGACGCGGTTACCCGCCGGCAAATTCGTTTTCTAAATTGACGCTGTTGGCAGTACACTGTCAACAACATTCGCTCCAGCGTGTTACTTGTTAGTCGCGGTTGTTTATTCAACGACTACGTACACCTAGGGACGAACCAACCTGTTCCGCGAAACAAAGAACAACAAAATTACGGTACTCCACGTTAATTGCTAGGAAAACGTTAGACGCGTACGATTCGTATACAGCGTGTGCCGAAATATGCAGTATCGAAATGAGAAGACGTACGGCGTGTAGACGGCATGGACGAAAGTAAGCGCGGTACCCATATATGTAATACTACTATATTGCTAATGGACTGAAGAGACGACGCAAACACAACGGTGCAGACATATGCATATGTGTATATCAACCTCTCACTCTCACCATAGTTGTACTATGCTCTCACTTCGTACTTTGGTGCAACTGCACATGCGTGCGTTCTAAGGAGCTGCTAACGCATGCGCATATGTTCGAAAGTACGATGTTTTGTCTCACTTTCTCGGCGCCGCTCCCGCTTATAGGAAATATACGTAGCTAGCAATATAGGAGTACATATTACATATATGGCGGTACCGATGTTGCGGCGCGGCAGCGATCTAAGGACGAAATCGAAGACACCGAAGACGTACGTGGGCGCGTGTATGCGTGCGTGAATACGCGAGTGTGCGTGTGCGTACGGAGCAGGACGAACGAGAAGTCAGTGTACGACGATCGCTCGAGACGTGAGCACGAAATAAAGGTTTCCGTTTCAATTCTTGTTTATGTCGGACCCGGGCACCCGTTCTTCTCCGTTATAGATATTAATTTGTTGTTATACGTGAGTTTAATTCTACTCGAAAGAAGCAAACTCACACGCTATTAGCATGTTGATTTAGTTTCAGCAGCGTATATTTTCGCGTATACCGTAGTAGGTTTCGATCGCACGCTTCGCAAAATATCAAATCCATAAAGGAAAAGCTATTTGCAGAATAAACATTTTGCGATCTACCCCTCTTGCGCATATTTCAGAGTAGATCCGCTTAATTGCTCACTTTATATACAAACCTAACCCTGCATTTTTCCCCAACCTACAATTTGATTTTTTCTACGATTAAAAAGTATCCTCGAAAAATGAATTCTTTTCACTCTCAACAATCCTCGCTACATCATGCGTTATTTGCAACTGCAGTAAAAAAATATCCTATTCGACATTGCGAAATAAATGTGGCCATATATCGAAAAGAGCTCGCATTAACTTTAACGATTCGGCCTTCCCAGTGACCCCGTGCAGTAACTTTTAAGCGGACGGCAACTCGCTCGCGAATAAAGGCGCTAATTAATGCGCAATCAGTGCCGGGGGAATTGTTTCGTCACGAGCGACGGCGTGGCTATCGCCAGTCTCGGCCGAATCGGTTGGCCGTTAACCGGGGCGCCTGTGTCAATTACGAGAGTGTAATGCCATTATGCGCGAACACCGGCGACGTAGCCGGTGGTTTAATTAACGAATTTCCACGCGAGCTTGGGGCGAGCGGGCGTCAGTTGAGAGCCGCTGGCTAATGCAATGCCAGAGTTACGAAGCGATGTAAAAGATCCTGATTAACGAGTACCACCGGCGGGCATCGCGGAAGAGAGCTCGGGATTAGGGGGTCGATATCGAAACTCGAGGCTGTAAACAGTTATCGTCGTTTCCTGCCTTCTCCGCTTCCTTCTCGTCCTTCCTTCCTCTTTCTCTCTCTCTCTCTCGCTCGTTTTTCCTCCTCTCTCACTTTCTCTCGCGAGGTCCTCCTTCGTTGTGTGTGCCGGTCCACAGTTTCTCTCGATTCTCGATCGTTTCTTTTCTCTTCATCATCGAAACGAAGCGAACGGATACCGAAAGAACCGTGTCCGACGCATTCTACATTCTTTCCTGCATCGCAGATGCAAAGGCGTTTCCTATTAGAAATAGCGCGTTTCCTTAGTTTCCTCAGTTTCTCGCAGTCGGATGAATAATCACGAATTCTTTCCTTTGAATTTTCAGGTTATCCTGGTGCCGCACAGTCACACCGATCCGGGATGGCTGAAAACGTTCGAGCAATACTTTCACAGCTCCACGAGGAGCATCTTGAACAATATGGTCGCGAAACTGCAACAGTGGCCGAACATGACCTTCATATGGAGCGAAGTGTCCTTCTTGTCTTTGTGGTGGGACAGGTAAGCACTGGCGAAACATCGTGATACAGAAATAATCTTCTCAGTTGCCTGGCCATTAGAAATAAGAATGCGAATTACACCGGAAGTCAAGATCGCGCGCCCTCGATTGAGAAAGCGTCGCGTGAACTTGCATGGCGGCTCGGAGTCCCGTTCCTGCGTGGATTAACGGGGTCCGATTAAATCGGAGATTAAATTTAATCGTCGAAATCAAAATCGTCCCTCAGCGTTCTCCCGGCGCGCGTGTCGGTTGACCTCCCCTGGACGATTCTCCCTCCCTTTCCGCTTCTACTCTCGGTCTTGGGTCACCGGTTTCAGTTGAGTGGAATCGAATTCACCCGAGTTCGTCCGATCGATAGTTAGCGCTCGGCTTACGCTATCTCACCGAGGGAATACGGTAGCCTCTGCCGATAGATGAATAATTACCACGCCCTTTAACGTCTCCGGTCCTCCCGCTTATCAGCTATCCGAAATTGCTCACCCATACCCAGCATCGACCAAATCGCTTAATACCCTTTAGAATGATGTATACGGGTTGAATCGTGCCCAATTGGAAATTTTGCGCGTAGGTAAGTAGACGGAATTCTAGGAGCACTCCTGCGAGAAGGTGGAATCGATCTTGAGATGTCCGAAAGAAAGCGTTGGCGAAGGAACTACTGCTGGCGGGAGATGGGTGGAACGATAGAAACGTCGACGCTGTTGTGCACGCGTACGTATCGCTCGTAAGAAGTTCCTCGTAAAGAGAACCGTTAGAGGACGGCGATAGCGCTAAGTGCGCGGCTAAAGTACACGTGAGCGAGGAACTAAGGCGTGTCCTGCGATAAGAGCGAGAACGAGGAACGGAGAGAAGAAGTAAGAAGAGAGCCAGGAATTGAGAACGGACTAATCCGTAGAGGAGACGTTGAGTAGCACAGCTCGGACGATCCGTAAGGATCTCGTTCCTTCGTCGGGGATGACGTTGCAAGAGAGAAAAGCATCGAGAGAATTCTTTCGCGAACGTCATCCACCTTCGACGAGGGACGAAAAAGATTTCGCTCGAGAAGAGCCCGAGAAGATATCGAAAGGATAGCGAAGTAGGTGAATGATAGAGAAGGATGGCGTAGTGCGAGAATCTAGCTGATTGGAACTTTTAGAGGGCAGCAAGATGGGTGGCATGATTGAGGAAAGAATGAAATTCGCGGAGAGACAGCGGAGGAAGGTTCCTTTCGAAAAGAATTCTCCGTTGTCGTCCCCGTGAAGTCGATTATCGCGTAACGTTTAATATCAATCTCTGCTTCCGTACGCTTTCGTAAATATATCAAATTCCACGTAAGAGCTTCTTCTCCAAGTCGAAAAAAAAGCACGAAGCATTTGCAACCGTATCTTCGTGCGTTCTCGACTTCGGAATTTTCCAGTTTCTATATTCACGAATTATTACGGTTCCGTCGACTTTCTCGTCTACGTTGTCCGCGCAGTTTCAAAAATAGCCTCTCACTCTTTCCGTCCCCGTCGCGATACAAGACGAAATTCCACGAGACGAGAAACTTTCCGCAAGAAATACTTCTTCACCCGTAGGACCACCGCAAGACTATCCTTCGATTACAAACGTTCATCGCGAATTCTCCCGTCGAGAATTCCGCCGCTTCGCCAATGCGAAAAGCAAGTTCGCGGATCTCTGGCAAAACGGTTAGAGCAACAACTATTGGAGGTAGGGTAACCGCCTGACCTTACGGCTGACCCCACAGTGGCGAACCTCGAGGCTCTCCAAGGGTTGGCCCGCTAGAATGGGGTGGAATTCGCGGCGGCTTTATGGCCAGCGCAAACCGCTTTCGTCTTGCCGAGGGGATGAAGGGGCTGGCCTGGCCAGCTTCTACGTGCATCTACCCGCTGCGAAATACGCGAAGGACTAACGAAGGCGCTTCGTGTGGAGACCGAGAAGGGAAGGAAGTCGAGAGGGTGGAGGTAGGAAGAGACACGGTGGTAGGCGTGCGAGAGCCACCGACTTCGCGCACTAACGAAACCGCCACAACCGAGCAGTGGGAAACGGGTAGAGCAGGCCAAGTATCCCGTAAATCCCGCGTGCCCGTGGAGGAACGCGACTAGTATGGACTGTGATTTGTAACGAGAAATGCGTGGCATCGAGTTACGACGATGGTGCGGCCCCTGCTCGACTAGGTGGGTGGGTTGGCCGTTGAAGTCTGAAAGCGAGATACGTGGCCGCGCGCACACGCTTCGGGAGCACGAACAGATTTTTTTTTTTCGTTTTATCGTCCGATCTCGTTCAGGTTGTAAAAGTTCGCGATGCTTTGAAAAAGACTTTGCCCCCACTCCTCCTTTCATTCGTGAATCACGGGCGCTTCAGATTTTTCAATTATTCGCTTAAATTATCTTTATCGTATTCCTCTTTTCACTACTGGCGTATAAAAACGTCTATCGCTAGTCCTTCGCAACTTTCACGAATGAACTCTCGCACAATTCGAACCTAGAGTTCGTTCCCATTTTAGGGAGATGATAAAAAGAGTTGCCTCTTGCTCGAGAACAGGACCAAAGAACAGGCTCGAGGACATTGAGTCGGGATTGGACGTAAAAGCGACCCGAGCCAGCGGGATAATGATCAAATAAGGGAATATGAGAGAAAACCAGGAGACAAAAGGACGAAGATCTTTAAAAATAAGAAAATGACTAGCAATTTCGTTTCACCCCTACATCTGCATAGATCGAGTTCGAATTGACACACTTGCGATTCTACATGGCGAAAAAAAAGAGGAAACAAGAAGTGCAATATCGGAAGGAAGGATAAGAAGAAAATGGCAAGGGAGAAGATTGTCGTCTCATATACAACGAAGCATCCAGTAAAAGCAGGGGATAAGAAGAAAAGCAAAGCCAAGGGAGGTAACGTACGACGTAGTGGCAACGCGCACGGACAACTAGAAAGGAGCGAGGGATACAACGACCTGGGAGTGTAACGAATACGAAAGCGGAGGGAAGCGTGGAACTAGAGGGAGCGAGAGAGGGTGGAATTCGCGGCGGCTTTATGACCGCGCGTAAACCGATGTAACGTGCGGAAAGTGGAAACCGCCTCCTCCTTACGAACAGAGAGAGAGAGAGAGAGAGAGAGGGGGCGATTTTGCGTCCGAGTTGGATGCCGAGGCGAAACTGGACGCATACATCGCGGAAATCCTTTTCAGTCCTTCCCTCCCTTCACCTTCCACCCTTCACCTCCACCTCTCCTAGCACACCCACTAGGGAATGCGGTTTCACGCGGGGCTATGATTTGTAACTGGGCGATGGCATTACACGGTATCAAATAATGCTAAGTAATTCTGAGCGCCTAGGTGAGACCGCAATGTGTCTGGGTCGAAATACGTCGTAGCAAAGGAGGGTGGCGGCTAAGGGTGGATCGTGTGTGCGGCTCCCCGCTATTAATTATGCGCGCATTTCGCCCTGGTTACTCGAACCCACCACCGCGAGAGGCGTCTCGTAATTACACGTGTAATGGTCGCGCGAAGGATCGTCTCGGTAACGCGCCAGAAATTCGTTCTCGCAGGATCAACCCGAGACGCATGAAAATTGGACGCGGGCACGTGACGCGCTGCGTGATCGCACGATGATAGGAGAATTACCGCGAAACGTTAGAGCGCTTAGACCTGCGTGGGACAAGACGGTTTGGAAGGCGCGAGTAAATAATCTAATACGTAGGGACGACGAGAGAAGGATTAAACTTCGCTTCAATGCGCAAGGCTGATTTTGATCGATGCGAAATATTTGAGAACGTGGAGTAACGCGGAAATGCAGAAATCGAACGATTAAACTCGCCACCCGCCGTGACGTCTCGATTAACGTCTCGAATCGGCGGTGAAGCAACCGCGACTCCCTCGGAAACGTAATCACGCGGGATCGTATAGGTCTCCAATTTGATCTCGCCCGGTGCTATATAGGAAGGTATCGCCACGAGCTCGAGGATACGTTCGAACGACGCTACGTACGTAAGGCGAGATTGGAAGTAATCAGCCGAACTTAACTCGACCGCCTGATCATCGAGGGTAGTGGCATACGGTGATCTAAGGGGACAATGGAGGAGGTCAAGAGGAACGAAAGGAGTCTCGCGAAGTCATCCTAAAGGAGAGCGAAGGAGAGCCGGATGGAGAGAGATCGAAAGAAAGAAAGACAGAGAAAGAGGTGGGAGAGAGAGAGAGAGAGAGAGAGAGAGAGAGAAAAGAAAAATACCTAACGAAAGAAGGAAAGATCTAGAGGAACAAAAGAAAGAGGAGCTAAGGAGAGAAGAGGCGGATGAAAGAGGAACTTAAGAGAAAAGGAGCAAGGGAAGGAGAGAGAAGGATAACGAGAGAAAGGGACGCGTAGCAGAAGATAGAAGGAGAAAGAGGATCGGGAAGGTGGAGGAGGGTCTGACGAAGGACGAAGTGGATGGAGCAATTCGTGGTGGGTTTTACTGCCGACAGTAAAGGACGTTACGCGGGGAACCGTCTTGGAATAGGGCGACGTCCTGCGTCCTACGAGCCTGCCACACACGTACGCAACGATCCTCCTTTCCTCTCTTAGCTCGCGTAAATGTCGTCGTCCTCGTCGTCCTTTTCGTCCTGGTCCTCGTTGTCGTCCCACGGCGAACGCGGGCTCGTAAACGTTGGCCCTGCGATGCACCGCTAAAATATGCGACTCCCCCTTCGTCTATAGGTTTTCTCTCCTGGTAGGTCAGTCGCGCGTGCTTTCGAACGCTAAGGGCAGACAGCGACGCGTCGCCTCTGCGTGCTCCTTGCTCCGTCGTTATTAAAAGCGGAGAGGATCGTCGGGCGCACGGCCATCGTTAAAAGTCTGAACTGTCGAGGAGAGAGGCAGACTATGAGAGAGAGGGAGAGAGAGAGAGAGAGAGAGAGAGAGAGAGAGTGTCGCACGCACGGACAATGGGCCTTAAATATGCGCTGCGCAAATATATCACGCGTTTAACGACGTAGCTGTGGCATAGCGACAGCACCACCACCAGCGACAAGGTAGCCCATAGACGTTTGCACTCCCGCGACTCCACGGATTAACGAACTTTTACGTTTTTCGTTGCAGCGCTCATCCCACCAAGAAGACGGTCGTCAAGAGGTTGGTGAAGGACGGTCGCCTTGAGATGACCACGGGTGGTTGGGTGATGACCGACGAGGCCACGTCGCACATTTACGCCATGCTGGATCAACTGATCGAAGGTAGGCATCGATGTATTATACGATACGATAGTAGTGGTGGGTGGCCGGGCGAATCTCAACATCTTCTACCCGGGGGAGACCTCTGTAAGTCGTCCGAACGTCCTTAAGCTTTACGTACCCATCAAACCTCCTCGTGTCATTGGTAAATGCGAAGCTAATCAATGAAGCGCGGCTTTGTTCTGAAATTGAAAATCTCTTCCACTCCCACCGAAAGTACTTGTGTACATCGGAAAACGTCGCGTCGTCCACTCCGGGTCCTGTCGCAGCTTCAACGTCAGATTTTTACCGTTATTCTCCTGCTCGATGCTATTCGCTTCCACTCGCCGATTTTCCAGACGATCGAGAGAAGTCGCTTCATATTTTAAGTGGATCCCACCACCGCCGAGCAAGGAAACGATACTAGCGAGGGGAGGGGACAACGGCTGAGGGTCCTTCGAGGACTGCCTAGCGAGGATAGCTCATAGTAGAGAAACGGGGACAGGAAGGGGAGTAGACAGGGGTTGAGGGGTAGAGATGGAAGGACGAAGGATATTTCGTACGTATCCTGATGCTCTCCTCTCGAGTATTCCAGCCGGCAGGAAGCAGTAACGATACCACAGAACGCGCGCGGAAAAGGCGGCTTCGAAGTGGATGAAAAGGATTTCTCGTGCTTCCGCGAGAGATGAAGGAGGACGCGGGGTGGGTGGAGAGGGGCAGAGAAAGGAGAGAAAGAGAGAAGAAAGATAGTAAGGATGCACGCGAATGAGGAGAAGAGAGGGGAATCGAGGGAGTAATAAGACGATGGTGGGTTTCCGCAGAAAATGGATTTCCCCACTCCTCACTCCATTCCATTTCTTCACTCCTTCTCTCTCGCCCTCTCCCTTTTTCGACTATTTTTCTCTTCATCTTCCTCCTTTCGCCTCGCTCCTTCCACCTGGTTCTTTAACGCTCCTGATTACGAGTCTTGGGTACGCCGGACGATAGAAATAAGGAGGAATATCTTGGCTGGCTGGCCCGGTCATAATCCTGCAACCTCCTTGGGTCCTCCTCCAGCTCGCAGTGAAAAATTGTTCGCCAACGCGAGGATGATAATCGCTGAGAAATGTCGATTATTCTCACGACCCGCGATCCCGAAGCCGAGGATTATCGGGGAAGGGATCGTATTACCGGCTGCGATATTTTTACTTTAATTCTCCTTTCCGCTACGCCGGTTTACCCGGAGCTGTGGAGAATATTCGGAGAGGGAGATTGGATTAGAAATAGAAAAAGAGAGAAGGAGGTAGCGAAACACTTTTGTCAAGTATGGATAAGTAAACGAATAAGGAAGTATGCGATGCTTCCGGCATGTCTATGCGACCCGCGATAAATTTTCTAATTCTCGTTTTACGACGGGTATCAATTCAATTAAACGTTCTTCGGAACGGTAGTACTTATTTTGATTACACGCTCGAGTATTCATTCTTATCCGATACCCTACGTCCATTAAATAGAAAAAAGTAGCACGCATACTTATTAAATTAAGCGTATAATATCACGTCGTAATCCCACGTGACTTTACCTCGCCTCTATTAAACTCCTTGCAGGCTCTAACTCTAATTTTCATTTTCTATTTCGTCCCCGGAACCAGCGCGCTCTAACGACTCTCTTCTCCTATTTCTCCATCCGTCTTTCTCTCGCGCACGTGCACATCCTCTCTCCGTGAAATGATACTGTCCGACATTTAAACTCGTACTCTATGCGAGGCTAGCCGAATGATTAGGACACGCTGAATATGTATGAGTGCACGGCGTATGTTTCCACCCCACTCACGGACTACCATCGTTCCTGTAACTTGCCTCGCTCTACGTGAACGATGCTGGCGTTAACTTTTCCGCCACTCGTCTCCAACGTGGGACGTGGCTAATAATGGCTACGCTTCGAAGCAGGACCTTTGATGGAGGACTTGCCAAATGCTCATAGTTATCTCACTGCAAATCCTAAGTGTTTCTTTAAATTGGGGGATGGAACAATAAAAGAATATTATTAAGTGTTATTCGCATATTTCGTGAGTGTCGAATCACCGTCGTAGAAAAAGGAATGAGGAAGCGGCACAATCGTCCTCTCCCATGTCGAATTTTCTGGCCCGCGTATTTCGTAGCGATACCCTAGGACGGAACGAAGATTCTCCGTAAAATTTTAAAACGAAATTTCCCACTCGAAGGGAGACATCGGCGTCGCGCCGAAAAACGCACGAAACGTGTTTGCCGCGGGTGCAATGTCGCGAACAATACGCTTCCGACGGCTACGGGCTTTCGCCGCAACGAGATTCTTTCAACGGGATTCTCCTCGTTCGCCGGGTAACAATCTCGAAAGATACGACTATCCTCCACGGATAGCCAATGGCGAACGATTTTCCAGAATCGCGCGAACCACTCGTTTGGTCGCGCGAAAGCACCGTACACGCCTAGGGACATTTGCATACGGAAATGGCGCGCAAGCTACGCGATGCACCCGTCTCTTTTGTTTTTCGCTCGGACGCATAGGAAAATTCCGCGATCGTCGAAGCGTCGGCATCGCGGCGGTGAGTCGACGTCGGCCAATTCGTCCGGGCCCGGCAATGGGCGAACCGCGCAAGCTGCCCGGGGCCCATAGACATTTTCGTTTCACCTACCAATCGTTTGCAAACGCTCGGACGTTTCCACGACGGCAATTCTATTTGCGGGGGATCGGGAAAGTTTATGCGAGCGCGCGCATCTGGTCCTGCCGGCCGTAGAGGCCGAATGGGAAAATGGAAAATTGAACGATCCACGGTTATGTTCGATTTGCTGTACACTCACGATGGATTTTCTATCGTTCCAACACCAATGATCTGTTTGCTCGGGATAGAGGCAAAATGCCCATTACCGTGCACTTTATCTGCAATCGAATTTTTGTATTATTAGATGGAATAATTAATCGCATAATCGACGATACATCCGTATAAACCTTCAATACGCGTGGGTAGAAGGCGTAGAATATTCGAAGCTTTTAATGGTAGAAGCAAAAAATGTCATCAACATTTTCTACGACTTTTATTTCGCGTACTCGTCATTAATTCACGCTCTCGCGGGCTCTCGTTATCCGCAGGCTTCGAAAATCGGAAGAAAAAGGGAAAACATCGTTAAATCGCGGAGAGCGACGAGGGGTGAAAGGAACGGTACGAGAACGTATCATTAAAAAAGTTCACCCAGCATCGACGAAGTGTTTCGACCAACCGAGCAGTATTTTTGCTTTCCCTGTGAATTGAACTTTCCGTTCGAATGGATTTTTATGCAAGCCCTTGCATGCTCGTCGATTTTGCCTCATCGTGCGAAAGCATGTCGCCTCTTTCACCTCCTGGCGTGCAAATAAGGAAAACAATCATCACTCCCCATTTTCCGCGGTTCGCTCATAACCGAAATAATTACCATCATTTTCGCAAGACTTATGTCTAACAAACGCTTTTGCTCCTGCTCCTTTTTTTTCTGTGAAACGAGACAGCGCGAAAAATGGTTACGTAATCGAGTCGGATACGGGCGGTAACGAGTAAGAAGAGGGGTGATTACGTGTCCAGAAAAACGTAGTGTATACAATGGTGGCGAAGCTAGTGGAAGGGTGAGTTTGAGGAACACGCTTCAAGGATCACAGAGAAATGAGAAGTAGGCTAACGAGGTCCTGTTGCCAGGCCCCGGAAGACAATGCCACCCCTTTGGAGACAACCAACTCATCCCATTCCTTCCAAGCTCTCTTGGATTCAACTCCCTCGGTGTTTCTTTTTTTTCAACGTCGAGCTAAAAGCTGCGATCTTCGGAACGAGTAATTGTCTTTTAACGTAGGCTCATTCGCTTCGTACAAACAAATAGTACCTTACGACCTTGTTAAGTTTCCTGCACTCTCGAGAATAAATAGCTTTCTCATTTCGTGCCGTTTGATCCACAGGAACCGATCAATTTCAATTGGAATTGGAGATCGCTTCGAAGTGGCATGCAAATTCACTCCTTCATCGGTTAGCGACGTCAGAAAGAAATTTGCGATAATCCCCTTTTACCTGCCTTCCTTTCTCTCCTCGCGTTTCACTCATTAAAGAAAACTCTCCGGTTTGCGAGAACGACTGGCGATTACTTTGACAAAATGTAATTAAGTCTCGAGGCTCGACGGAATGCCGAGTCCGCTCGCGGCATTCGACGAAGGGTAGATAAAATGTAGATGGATAGAGAAACGACTAATTGTAAGTACAGAGGGAAACGAAAAGGGATGAACGCGAGAAGAGAAAAGGAGAAGGAGAGAAGGGAGCATAAGGGAGTAAGGTGAGGGCGGACGTAATTGAGAGAAAAATGGAAAGGGAGAAGAGAGTGATGAGAAGAGAAGAAAGGGGGATTTGCATTTTATAAATAGGACCTTCTTTGTGGTAGAACATCTACGAAAACTACGACGTTGACGTTAGTGAAAACGAAATTCCGTTGTATTTTCGTCTTTTTGAGCTGTTTCGATGGCACACCTAGCGCACGGAACGCAGAAAAATAAAAGCATGCAATTGCAGCGTGAATTTTTAACGAAGCAATGTCTTTTTTCAACATCGCGCCACTTAGTGATTGTATATCTTATAAGGGAACATCAGAAACTACCTCGTCAGAATTTTACCTGCAAGAAATGTGTTGTAAAGAAAATTAAAATAAAAGTTGTAGAATAATGTTGTGGCCCGCTTATACAGTTTGTGTAACATTCATTCTGGAAAATTATGCACGGTCTAAGTCAGTAAGCTGCTGCGCTACGATTCTGTACACGTGTGGTTCGAATCCTAGTTTTGATTTCTTTTTTTTGTTTTCAAAGGATTTATGACGTTGAATATGTTTACAATAAAAGTATTAATATTTCGCTATTATATCGTATCACGGAAAGGTAAAAACTATGCAGGAAATGCAAAGTTTGCACAACATGTGCATGTTAATAATATTATATTTCTATTAGAATGCGAAAAACTTTTTTTTTATTTGAAAAACTGTACATACAATTAGCATTAATCATCTTGCGTTAACTGACATATGCTTGGCTGATATTGATCGTAAAAGCAGGAAAAACATAAGTTTCGTTGGCAGTGAGCGCAACGAATAAATGTAATTTTTGCGCACGCGCATTTTGTTTGCGACATGTGCGCTGGGAAACATCTCATTGACATTGAGAGAAATTGGTAATATCTCGTAGAACTAACTTCAACGCACATCAATCGTAACTTATCATAGGTCGGAATGCTCATGAACATCGAACTTTTATTTCAATTTTCTCGAAAAATCCTGACTATCGCGTTGAACTATTTTACCAGGGGTTTCTTGATGTACCAAAGTACAACATATTTCTTGCAAGTCAAATTCTGAGGAGGGGTTTCTGGTGTTTCCCTTGTTAATCGAATCGAGCATCATGTTTATCTTCGAAAAGGAGAAGGTCCGACGATGTGGAACAAAGTTCGGGACTATCTCCTGCTTGAAATCGATTTCAACTTCGAACGAGGGGAACTGCTTGTTGAGCGATTAAACGACATTCGTCTCACATTCCGTTTACTTCTCTCGTCTTTTTTTACTCATCATTTGCCGCTTGTGTTGCATTCGGGTCCGAAGGAGAATCAGAGAGCAAAGAACTTGTGGTCCCGGAAGGGTAGCATGGACCGCAACCGAAGCACCAGGCATGCTTACACGACCGAAGGGAAATGTTCCGAGACTGCGATACACAGAGATTCCCTTCGGAAATTCTGTACTTCCAACTTACAGTCACCGTGCTGCTTCCAACTAGATCCTCCTACCCCCGTCACTGCGAAGACTCCGCGCGAGAGTACGAGCTGTAGATCGAGTCTGATTCCGACCGATCGATCGACTTTCTTTCATCTCGTTTCTTCGCCTTCCTCCTCGTTGTTGAACTTCGTGGAAAATCGTGCCGCGGAAGAATCTCGTCCTTCGATGGAATAGATGCTACGCAATCCAAAGATTTCGCTACGGATAGAGAGCGGAGCTTCGGCCGCGATGCCTCGGTGGTTTCACCTCGATACCGTCCTCCGGCGTGTGATCGTATCTGTATATAGGTCACGTGGCTTCTTGTAAAGAAACCTCTCATTTCTGCGAACGATTTCTTCCAGCATAATTTTTCTCTCGTCTCTTTAACGATAGCGATGGACGTGGAATAAAATGGGTAAATCAAAATATTTCAAGGTACTGACCAAGCGATGGACGTCATTATGGGATGCAGATATTTTTGGAATTTTACAGAATTGACCCGTGGATTCTGTTTCAAGCGGAAGCCCGTCGTTCTGTATTTTTCGGCCGATTACATTGTCGAACGTGCAGTTTCCGGTTTACTTCCGTCGATCGACTTCCAACCAAGGAGATCTGCGAAGACGAGCGAAAATTCCGAAAGAATCGCGTGCCCCGACAACGAGCGCGCCGCACGATCCAACGCAGAGGAACTCTCGCGTATTACAGAATTATTCCCAACCCATCCTACCGTGAAACGTATCGACCAATTTGTTCGCGATGGGAAATTCAATTAAACGCGATTAAATCGAGAGTATTTTGAAATTCAATCTACGCTTGATTTATCGTTCTATTCGTTGCCCGGGAATAGGGAGTCGTTTGCGCATTATCAAATTACTTGGACGCAATAACCCCGAAAGGTTGAACCAAATTTCAGGAATACAATTTTCTTGAGTGCTTTTCGTGAATCGAGGGAAGAAGAGGAAAAATGAAGAATCATCGGATAAAGGGCGCGGGAATTCCGAGAAGAATCGTCCCACTCGTAAAATAAATCGCTCGTAAGACCGCCATAAAAAATTTATCCAAGATATTTTCTTCAGAATTTTCCTTAATACCCTGTCAATCGTCAATGGAGCGTCACGAGGACGAAGGAATTCTGAGGTACAGAACGATTCACATCGACGATTCTACCTCCGACAATTCGATCCGTTCTAACCCTTTCCAACCGATTAGACACTTCTCACATTCTCTCTCTTTCTCTCTCTCTTTCTCTCTTTCTCTCTCTCTTTCTCTCTCTCTCACTCTCTCTCGCTCTCTCGGAAATCCAGGGAAAAACTGGAGTAAACAACCCTCGATCGACCTCTTCTTTTCTGTCCTGGAAGATCGTGGAAGGCGCAACGAGAGGTTGTCTACGGGGATGCGAGCTTTTCCTAGGAAATTGTTCTCGAACGCTGCAACGTCTTATTCCGAAATCGTGGGAAAAAGAATGAGAAGGTGGACGAGGCATGGAAAGGCGAGGGAATATCGAAAGTAGGAAAACTCAACGACTGCGACCACATTGCAAGAGAAGTAGTGAGGGAAAGGAAGGAAGGACGAGGCAGGAATTCTCACGAAGATACGAGCGGCACATTCTATTGAAAATTCGAAACACAGACGGCTCGAGACTTTCGACTTCTCCCACCCCACTGCTTCTTCTTTTCCATATACACGCACTGTAAGTTCTCGATGTTCAAAATGATAGTCAACTTCATCTTCAATGCATGCCTTTTTCTGTAAACGTGTCCTTCCGACGCGAGAAAAGATGTACAAGGATGTGTACCAAATACGAGAGAAAAAGTAAATGCGTTAAATTAACTCATCCGCAGATTACAGAGATTTAAAAAACAAGAACAAGAGTTCGAAGTAAGTTACAATACGCACAGATAATTCTGACAGGGATATAACACACAAGTGTGAGTGTTAATGAAATACCTTGAATGTCGGTTGATTGCGTGGATCGCTCACCAGGTAACACTGGGAGATCATACCTTCCTCCTGATGCCACACATTTTTATTATTGAACGTTTCGAATGTCTAAATACAACGGACTGTCTCCAAAGAGCACAACTAATACGTTCCACCCAGCTGACCTGTGGTGATAGGGTTCGCTCGCGAGGTAGGAAGGGTGTGTTCCCACGATACGCATATCCTACATTTTTATTGGCAACTGCTTACCGCGTACGTGTAAATGACGCGTACGTCTCCGATAAATGACCGGAGAATTAAATTGACATTGTTGATAAGCGAAGTAAGACACAAGGAAAGACTGATAGAAATCGGAGAGGAAAGCATATATGGAAAAGTGGCCGACGCCGACACGAGCTTTCGATAATTCGAACATCTCGTTCGCGACGTCATATTTTCGAGCTCGAGGGCGTTCTCCGCCTATTCTGATGAATTCGCAATCGACGGATAACCCCATTGTGACGTGAAAAAGCACGTTGCGTCGATCGATCGATCGGAATCGCGATTCGTGCGAAAAAGGATTTGAAAGCCATAGTTAGTCGAGGAGCGTTGCTCGTTTGGGCGGAACGTGGAAAATTTTTCAATCGCCTTTCCATTCAAATACTAGGACAAACTATTAAAAATTCGCCGTTCGTTTCCCAATAATGCCGTCGGTGACTGTATCGCGAATACCTGGAAATCCGCGAAACACCCATGAACGACGTCGATGGACGCCTCGATGCCTACAATTTCAAATAAACGCGTAGGCTAAAGTCGCGCCACTAGGAAATATTCCCGTGAAATGCGGTCTTGCGAAATGATAGATCGAAACCATTAAAAATTCCTCTGCTTCGTCTAACGTCATCGAAGCGAGTAAGAAGGATATCTCGTAATATACGGATACAGTGGTGCGCGCGCTCATGGACGTCGAGTCGTCTAAAATTTTAAACGGACACAGACTGGATTTGGTGCCGTCGTTCCGCCGTAATGGTCCATAAGCGGCGCGTCACCCACCGTCAATTGACGTACGTCACTCGAGCCGGAACGATTCGCATTTCCAGTAGGTCACACGTCGTAACGCGTAACGGGTGTTCCACGAGTTACACGCCATTTCGCGTCCGCTCGCAATCATAATTTCCAATGTCGCCAACTCCCGATATCGTGCGAACGGCCCGCATAATCGTTTCGCGCGTCTGCCGTTAAACGTTTGGAGCGCACTTGGCTTCCATCGGTGAAAGCCTCTAAATATCGTTCCCCGCGTCATCGAAACCAGCTTCCAAGGTTCTTAAATTTCCCAAAGCTACATTTCCACGACTTACTCGCGCATTCTCCGTTTTCCTACACGATCACTTACGAACATCCCGTTTTCTTTGTGCATTACGAGCTTTCATAATAGGACCGTTCCATCTTATCTACAAATTTTCTCGAAAATCACTTGGCGAATTTAATCGTCTCCACGGAAGAGTTACGCAACACGTAGGTACCGAGCGGCGGACTAAAATCGATCGACTGGGACAAGAGGAGGGTAGGAGGTGGGAGAGGGGCGCACGGTGATCCACCGTTTGTTTCCATCCCCCGGGGCACGTTAGACAACGCACGTCACCGCGTAATTAGACCGACATGATAATTTTGCGAAGCGACGATAATTTCGTTTCGTTCGACGACCGGACTCCGCGCGCGTTCGTCAATCACGAGCGAGTTTTGTTATGCGAACGGCGAACTGGGCTTGCGCTCGTGCGCGACAGGACGCACATCGATACGATGAATTGCGCGGAGCAAGTGCTACGCGACGTTGACGAGCCGGTGCGCTCGTCGAAATATCGTTCGCAATTACGAGGAAAAAGCTCGACGGTAAACCGCGCCGTGTTTACGAACGACGAACGAAGCGCTCGACTATGCGACTCGACGCGATTAGAAACGACGCGCCGCGACGCCTTGCGGGCGTACCGAGTCGTTTGCGTTCGAAATGTTCGTTCGGCGTGCCAGAATGCAAATTCGCGGAGTAATATTTGCGAGCGATCGCATTCTCAGGGGCATAATGTTCCTGTGCTTACTCGAAAACAATTGATAGCTGCGAATCGCGCTTGCTTCAACTTTCTTAATAATAGATTTGTATTGCAAGCGATCTGAAATACGCCGAAGGATAGAGCGCGCGGACGTACCCACTGAAGCTCCCATTAAACTTTGCCGAAATAAATCCAGGAATCCTTTACTAACCCCCTAAAGATACTCCTTCGTGGAGCACTCCTTATCAAGGTCCATTAAATCTCCGCGATCTTCGTTAACCGGTTGCGCCGGCCGGGAAAGGCGTCGGAGATAAAGCGGAATGTCCAGCGAGAGCAGGAGGGAGAAGGAGAGTGAAAAACGTGAGGAGAAACGGAGAAGGGGAGAGAGAACGAGAGAGCACTGGAAGAGATTTGCAGCATTTACTCGACTCTGCCTCTTTCTCCTTCTCTCTCTCTCCCTCTCTCTGGCTCTTCTCCATTCTCCTCTTGCACCCTACCCTACCCGATAACGAATGCCGCATTTAATTCTTGCCCGGACAGACGAGCCATGGTGTAGCTCCGGCAACGGTAGCTCACTGCCTCGCAAGCGGGTCATCCCGAATTCCGTGTATCTCGCTGCGACTGCAATTGCAGCCGCCGGACGAAGCCCTCCCCCGTACACGTCATGGATACGTAAATGGATCGTGCTAGGTGATTTACGACGGCGACCCACGGTCCCGCATCTCATTCCCGATCGCACCTGCCCCGATCAATGGCGTCCTGATTTATTAACGTCAGTTTCACGGCGAACTCTCCATACGATTCGACGTAAGAGGACAATGGCTGGTAGCTCGCGAGTGATAATGGACCGAGTGATCGAACGCACGCGCTCTCCGACGAGCTTCGTGAAGCGTGACGAGGTTGACTGTGCAATTTACCTTTAGCAATGGGTAAGAGAGAATCGGCGAACGAAGAAGGTAGAGGAATCATCTTCATTAGTGTTTTTCGCCCTCGAGATATCCTTCCTGCCCTCGTTTCATTTCGTACAAGAACCGAGAGATTTCTTCGGAGACGTTAAGTGAACTTTCCATATCTCGAGTTTTTTAAAGGGGGTAGTTTTTGTAATTGCGATCGTTGCGGCGATATTGGGAAGCGCCAGCTCGTAGGAAGGACAATCGACTCAATGGTACTACCGAACCTATAAACAAAAGCACGACGATTCTGGTACACGAGCGATGTCGAGGAGACAAGTCGTAGAACCCCGAAGGTCTCAAAGTGGCCAAGTCTTTCTTATCTCTTTGCGATTTCACCGATCGTCGTGTCTCTCGAGCTTTATGTCTCGAGAATCGTAACAGTTCGAGTGATACTCTTGCGAGTGCCTTTCGATAGTTCGATCACTTGAACGAGTCCCATCCTCGAGTCTGATAACTGGTACTTTACCGCATCGAAGCATTTTTCTGCGAGACCCCGCTCAAGATGAGAACACTACAGGGCGCCCTGTATATTCTCATTGCTTCTTCGATATACTTTTTTCCTCCTTTAGCTTTAGAAATTGTAAAAATTCTCTGATATCCTCGTAGCATTAAATGCCAAGGCCAGTGCCAATTTACATCTTACGTAGATTACAAATTGTTTCACTCAAGCTACCCACTTTACACTTGTAGCTAATAAAAGTGTATCCTCGCAGATACTTTTGGATCCTAGTAATTGTGTTCCAGTCTCGAGGACTCAGTTCTCTACGCAAGTTACGTACCCATCTCACCCTGTAGTATCGATAGGGGCTCCAGGTATTGAGAGTCGGAGAATTCGAGATATCAACCCGTTCTCTTGCATTGCTCCATTGCTTCGTTCTTCCAACTCAGTTCACTTCACCTCCTACACCTTCTCTTCTGCCTCTTCATCTTCTCTGGCCTGTAACACCTCCTTCCTCCTCCGGTCCCTCGGCACAGCGCGAAGGAAGTACGATAATAACCGGAAGTTCACCGGGACGAGTCCATTAGCCGGCTACCCTCCGGTATCCGTCGCTCGTTTTCGTTTCGATGGGATGGGTGAGGTGTCGGTGGACTGAAATTAGCGGCAATTAACGGGGCGCACGGCGCCACGGCCCTACACGGCTCCGCAAGGATACAACGGCCGGTGCTCTCCTCCGCGCGAACCCTTCCCCCGATCGAGACTCAAAATTAAAGCAACAAGTGGCCTGGCCACACAATACCTACGCGAACGTCCTCGATATAATGAGGATCCCATATTTTATCGTCTCGAGAACATCTCGCGCTTCATTTTATCCACGCAATATGATACCGATTTTTGACCATGTCAAGCAAATCTTCCATTCAAAATCCCCAAGGAAGAGGATTAAGGAGAACCAAGAATTCGTTAAAAGAGTGCAAAGTACTTTTTACAAAAATCCTCTGAATCCTTCGCTCGCTCTTCTATCCTTTCTGTGGTAAAGGAGTCTCTAAAGTAACGCGAAACGAAAGATGAGAAACCGGAAGTGACCCATTTTCCTTTCGCCGTTTGAAAAAGTGTAGTTTTACGACCGGTCCCCGGCATTGATCGTGCGCCTGCCATCCCGAGCGGTCAATATCAGCAAACACAATGGAACTAGGAGACAATGGAACGATTACTCGTCGTATCCTCGTAAGTACTCCGGTAATACGTGGTAGTACGTTTCACGTGCCTAAGTTGTGCGCGACAGAGATGGAGAAGCGGAAAGGTAGAGAAACGCCCGAGAAAGCGATACACACACGCGCACACTGAAGGCCACTGGAACGAGGCTCGCCAAAGTTGCTCGCGAATGTGCCACGATCCTGGTCCCCCTCGAAAGTTTCCAGCGTCCAAGAGTGGACGCGACGCCGTCCACCAATGAACGTCGAGGTGCTGGACGAGGAGAAGGACGTAGAGCTTTCGCGAAAGCCCCGTGCGACCCGTGGTCCATGCCACAATGGGATCCGCGTGCTGCTCGGAACGAAAGTCAACGGAATTTGCGGAAAATACCCGAGGATTAAGGTCGAGGGGGTTTCCCTCGAAACGCTCGAACGTTGATTTGACTAGAGCGAGGTGCCTCCGCTTCCGGAAACTTCGACCACTCTCGCTCTCTCATCTCCTCTCCACTTTTATTTTCACAGGTTTCCACGTTTTCCGGTTTTCCTCGCCGTGACGATGCCACGGGTGCCAGACGCGGTTGATAGGTTTGACCGGACATCGAGTGGCTGTAGTCAATGATTATTTATCCTCCGCGAAAAATGATTTCGTAAACCGAGCCTGCCTTTCTTCTTGAACTTTCTACGAGTACACCTCCGCACGTCTCGACAAGGACGCAAACCAAACGTAAACTCCGTCTTTCGTACTTCGCCAGAGAATAATAGGGTCCTGGTGTAGAAGTATAATCGTAAATATTCTGTACCTTACCCCGCTGGTTCAACCTTCCTAAACCTCGTTTCTCGTTTCTCTTATTGAAGAGAAAAAGTAGGTAAATCTCGATGGATCAGCGACGAAATTAGCGGAAGCGTTTACGCTCGTGCGAATCAACCGATCCACGGGTATCCGCTTCGAGTTTTTCTAACCACCGGAGAAGCGTGGAAAGTAACGATCACCTCCTGCCCAACGAGTCGACCGGCGCTCTCAGTAGAATTGCCGCGGTGGCCATTACAGTATCGTTACGGTTTATGTGCGAGAAGAAGAAGCGGTGGCGGCGTTGGGGGCGTAGAGCCTGGCGGTGGCAATGGCGGACGCGCTCGTAACGGCATCGGGGTGGAGGGTGGAGGGTGAAGGAACGAAGATGGAAAAGGAGGTGGGAGTGGCGCGAAAGGGGCGGCATTAACCCCTGCGAGCTTCTAGTGCGATAACTTCGTTAATGCACGACGTCTCGAGTCTAATGACGCTAGACGGCGTTTCGCGAGACGGCGGCGTCGACGTCGGGACGCTCAGTGTAGCAAGGAGATTTTCAGACCGATCCTCGTCTTCGTTTCTTACGGTCCTTACGAACTTTTTCCTCCGCGATTCTTCTCCACGCCGAAGTTCCTCTTCCTAGACGATATTGAGTTTCTCCTTTCGCGAGGTGCGGTGCGCGAAATTCTCGAGAGTTTATCAGGTTTAACGCACGTAACTAACGTTTAATTTTATTTATCGCCGAAGGGTTAAAGTGTCTTTTAAGAAGCTTCTGCGAGAAGATGAGATGGAGGCTGAAGCGCGTAACCGTTCAAATTAATTCACCCACATTAAGAGAATTACCTATCTGTTATTTTTATAATCGATTTCTCTCTGATCCCATGAATAGTTGCACAGCACGGCGTATAATTCTTTGCCGGATAAGCGAATCTCGTAAAATAGACAAAATGTATGCGTTTTGATAGCACAGCTGTGACCTCGCAGCGTGTCCCTCGCGATGGATCGAGAACACAGGGCCATGGTATCTTGGATTTAATGGGCATCGAGATAGCGCACAACTCGATTATTCCATCACGGGTAGCGCTAACTTCCTTAATGCACGCACTCATAGCTGAGAACGAAACGGTGGCGTCTAGACGATTGAATCGTCACGGGAAGCTCTCGAATTGAAATAAATCGTTGCGAATCGATTCCATAAACCAGAGAACGATTGGCCCCAATACTCTGGATATTTCGTCAAACGTGCAGCCGATAAATTTTCAAATAAAAATTGGCATACGTTGCGCGTTCGATGCAAAGCGCGCGTACGCGGGAGCAAGTTGATTGGATTCAGCCGAATGACGTGAAAAATGATTCAAGCAAGGAGAGTCCTGCCGGCCCCTAAAGTTAGTTTATTGGCTGCAATATTAAAGCGAATACTCACTGGAAATCCTTTCCTGTAATTTAATCGCGGACGAGATGGCAGAACGCTCCACTTATAACACTGACTCCCAACCCCTTCTTATTCTCCTTTTAACGTTACGTCCTTGGCTCCTGGGCGTCTGGCGCAGTAACTTCCTTAATGCACGCATTTCCAGTCTAACAACGCGAGGCGCCGTTTGCAGCACGGCGGAGAAACCCACCCCCTTCTTTCCATCTTCCACCTTCGGTGTACCTCTCGTAGTACTCGCCAGAGGCAAGCAAAATCTCAAACAATCCGAACGATATCACGATATTATCATATCTTTTTATGAACCGTCCTCCTCGTCGTATTATCATTTCGCGGCTTTCGCATTTCTTTCCACTGTAAAAGTTTGCAGTTTCACCGAGCAAGCAAAATCACGCTCGCCCTCCGTATCGTAAGCGTATCATATTATTCAGAAGAATTTAAGACCCTCGCAAGAGTTCACGATCCTTAGCGATGTCACCAAGTCTACCATTTCCTCCGGCGGAGTTTGCTTTAGATCCTTCGTCCCTTCGATCGAGGGAAACGCACTTCGCTACTGACGCCATTGTAGTTTCGCTACTCGCGACTCCACCGTTTCGCTCTGGAGAGGAGCGGTAACGGTATTGGGGGCTGTAGGCAGGCCGACCACCCCCTAACGCGATAACTTCGTTAATGCACACATGTCGTGTCTAATGAGTTATAATCAGTCGAGCACCGGCTGAGTGTAGTTTAATGGTTTGTTCGCTCGCATTAGGCCGTCCTTTCCGCTTTCACCCTCCTCTCTCGTTCTCTCATCTCCTCTCCTCTCATCTGCTTTCAGACTTGTCCATCCTCATCGTCGTTCTCTCCACTGCTTCCTCCTCCTGTCTGTTTCTCTCACTCCACATCGTGGATCCTCAACGATAATGCGCTCCTTGCTGGCACGACGGAGAAAGAAGAGAGAGAGAGAGAGAGGCAGAGAGAGAAAGGAGTGGTGAACGCGCAATTTGCAGGCCCGACCGGGCCTTCTCGAATACTTAATTAAAGCAATTTCCAAGCTGCGACGACGGTCGTGTGGCCGTCCGTGGAGTCTGCGAATTTGGATTTTACGAATGGAGGTGGTGGAAGAAGTAGTGGTAGCAATTGTGCGACGGGTCTGTGTGTCAGGACTTGTAAGTCGTAACGTTGGTCGAGGATCGTCCGGAATGGTCAGAACGTGTGGTAGGATATACCAGAAAAATACTCGTCCTTGTATAAGTTTCATCGGTTGAGAATTTCTGAAATTTCAACGTCAGAATTTTACACGCGAGTCGACTCGATTGTGCGCTTGCAGAAAGAAGGAATATAAATAATCGAGTTTCGATTCCTTATTTACGATCGCATTTGTATTACTCTCGAACCACATTTTCTTGTATACATAGAAGGTCGAGCATACGACAATCGTGCATGCTCACAATTTTAAAGCGCCCAGGTTTTATTCGCAGGTTGCCGGTCGTATTATTGGCAGACTACAAATTGAAATAGTATTCGGATGTGTATAAGATTTTTCGTCAAAAGACAATGTCTATTTAAACAACGTCGCGACACTACTTAATATAAATACGCGGAACGCAAATGCGGAGGCACGGGAAAATTTCGAAATTTCCTACAAATTTTTTTTATCTCTCGCGTTACCGCTCCGCCAAGCGTACGTACAATATTCACGTCAAGTAAACGCTGCCGGACGAATTTCAATAAAATATCGCTCCAAACGGTTGCTCGATTTTTTTTTCGCGAACCTCACCGCCCGATTGACGCGATTTCAATTTCTCCATGCGCGTAGGATCGTACGTAAATAAACTGTTGCGGGATGCACGGCGCTAAATATCGGAGATAGATTAAAAGATTATTATTTAGTATCGACTATTGGCGTACAAGTGAAAGCGTGGAAACGGCCAAGAAACGTCTCGCTTTTGTAGAGCGACTTACGACGGGAAAGGTAGAAAAGATAAATCACAAAATCAATAACAGCCCCTCGAAACAGAGAGAGAGAGAGAGAGAAAGAGAGAGAGAGAGAGAGAGGGAGAGAAAGAGAGCGAAGAAAGTCTCCTTTTAATACGCATACCTCGTTAACGACAACACGCCTCCTCGGTTATTTTAAAGTTTCCGAGTTATTTCGAACTTTCTAGACGTTCCAGCACAGCGGCAAGAATCGCAACGGGCGGCCAGACGAAACGAACTGAAATTCTCCCGGGAGCTTTTTCGACCTTCCTCCTCTCTCCATTCTTCGCTGTCCGCACGAGGTTCATCGACCAGCCCTGGCGGGCACTCTCATCGCGTCTGATAATTTCTAGGAGTGCCGACAGCAGGTTAATACGAGGCCGATGCACACACGATGGGCATGTCGGATGAGCACGATGGGCACACGATGCGCTCGCGGGAGTACGATATTAACGTGCGATTTAACCGGAACAATGGCGGCGTTCGAGGGGCGCGCCGACGTCGACGTACCTGATATGCAATTTAGCGGCGTTAAACAATTCCCCTTACGCCGGGCGCTCGTTAGCTTCGCTATCGAGAACGACTGATTCTCTCGCCGAATTACCGTAAAACAGGAGAGGACAAACGGGAGGCAAGCGTCCGGGACCGCCACGAATATCGAGAGGTTTCGGTGCTTGTTGGATGCTACGTCGTGTTACGACGTGCATTCCCTTTGGTAGAAATGATTATTCGGAGAAAAAGTACATGCCGACTCTTACAGTAACGCGTGTATGTAGATACATTCGAGAGACAGGGGAGTTGACAATTCATTAAGAAAATATTAGGGAAATAAACGATTAGAAAACTCTCTAATGAGAACGGCTGCTCGAATAGTCCCGGCGATAAACCAACAACTGATATAAACGTAACGTTACGTTGCGAAAGTTTAAACGAGAAAATGAGAGTAATTTGTATTGAACAAAAATAATCGTAATGTAGAGTTGAAACAGCCGGTTGTACGGAGGAAGACGCGTATTACATCCTAGCTGATCGAGTAACGATGTTACAAACTTTTTGCCAAGTTTCTCTCCATTCGGAGAGTCTGTCCTCCCTTTGGCACAAAGTTCCGAGCTACGCGAAACATCTTTGTCGTCCATTACTGCAGCCATGGAAATTACATTGAAACGAACAGCTGAATTAAATAACAACTCGCGAACGAGGAAGCACTGCTGCGAAAGTTTGCCCTAAAACGTTTATTAAGAAACTACCAAGTTCGAAATGTCTCCTGCGGGGTCTTACCGGTTGCGTGCCAATTACCGGTAACGCACTGCGAATTCTCGCTCAATTGAGCATCGTCTCCGCAGTTTCTCTTGTTGTGGAAACAATTGTAGTAAAATACAGGGGACGTCGAGCAAACGCTACGACGGCGTCGTATTACATCGTAAATCGTTGGAAGTACCCTGAGAAAGGAAGGGACTTCGGATTTCGGTTTAAGCGATCGAGTTAAATCGCTCGCGCATTCGTTTCGCGAGCAACGGTGAACCGATCGAGGGCTATGGAGCGAACGAGTCTTCGGGGATTTCCTTTTTCGTCGGGACAAACTGTAGATCCCCAGTAGAAACGCTTAGATGGAATTTCCGAATGCAGCTGCGTTCTTCTCGTCATCCTACCATGAGCTCTCCTCGTGAATTCCAATCGAATACACTTTCTCAGACTTTCTTAATCCACAAGTTTTGTTCGTGAATAAAATCAATTACAATTAACTAGTAATTATTAAGCAGTAATTAGCCCGCGATGACAATGATTACGTTAAAAACGTTTCACGTCGAAAGAGAATAGTGACAGTATTGTCGATAGAATGCAGCTTCGAGTACATGTATTTATGGGCGTAACTTCATTGCAGCCCCGACAATTAGCCAATTGCTTCATATCGAACCGATGGGATGCGTACCTATTCGCCGATACCATCTGGTTGCAAGCACATTTATTTTGGAATTAAACCGTATTGCAGACTTCATAATCGAAAATCGAAAATTGGCAAAGAATCGTGCCCGGAGAATTATTTTCGTCCGAATGAAGTACCGAACCGAACTTGGCCAGCTGAGAATCGCGATTTTAACTTCCGCTTCCACGTCGACTAACGACTGTTCTTCCCACGCTTCATCTTCCGCGTTACGATCGTTTTTTGTTACTACCAAGAACTTCGTATCGTGAAGCAAGATCTGGACGAAGTCCAAATGAGAAAGTCATGGTGCGAGGACTAACAGCAAGCGAGTCACATCTGAAATTCATACGTAAATCACCTAGCAACGTTCTACCAACACGAATTTTCCATCGTGGTGGATACGAGGAGCGAAACAAAAATCAAAGTTTCAAGCTGGCAATCAGCGCATCGCTAATCGAAATCTTCCCGAGGAGTTTCCTAATCTCGTAAAGCCTACACCTGCGAAAGGCTTCGCTCGCGAGCAGATACGCTCCCGGTAGGTCTCTTAAGTCGATTAGCTCGTCATCGTCGTCATCTTTTCCCCCTCTCGCACCTACTTCCTCCATCCTTCGGAAAAGTAATCAATCTTTATCAATCGCGCGCGTCTTTGCTGCCACGGAGCCTACCATCTAAATAGACGCATCAGAGGCAACCTAATTTCCGCCCTAAACGTCCCCGAGTGGCATCCTTCTTCTCATTCCATCGCATCCGCCTCATTCTCCTACCTTCCATCCATCCCGTCGAGCCTTGTTTACCGTGCGCGCGCCTCCACCGCCTCCTTCTCGCATTTCCCTCTGCGCATTGTCCAAACGCAATAATTTAGCGGGATGTACTAATTAGATTCGGGCCACCTAGAGACGCGCGGCTAGGTGTCGGGGTTGCCTAAGGTGTCGGGAGACCAAGAGAACGAGAAGGGAGCGGAGTACAGAAGGAGATGGGGTTGGGATGGTAAGGTGGTGTAGTTTCTGTCTGTCGCAAGCGAATGCCTCGTCCCCTACATTCGCAAACTACCACTCGGTACTTGCTACTCTCTCGGTAGTAGTATATGGAACGATAATGGCGACTCCTTCTTGACAGCAGCGAGTGAGAACGGACCGAGCGTGATGCGCCGCTTCGACTCCGAAGTGATACCTTTGGTCTGGGTTCCTTTCAAAGAACTTATCTCGGGTCAATAATTCTGTCCGCTCGTCGAAATTGAAATGGCTAATTTAAAGAACGCCGCTAATTAGTCGTGACAAGAAGATTACCCGAGGAAATTGCTACGTCGAAAGACACTTGAACGAAACCCCAGAAAGGAGAAAAATTCGTTCGAAGGAAAGAAGCGTATTTTGCGGTAGACCTGTGCGGGAACGCGTTCCGTGGACGCCGTGGGAATCGAAAAAAGTGAATCAGAAATTGCTACGAGTGCATCGTCGTCGAATGCGCATTCGTGGCTCGAGGGGAAGGCGAAAAGCGCAACTCGTGCGAGTGGCAAGCAAGTGGAAGCAAAGTACCGCGAAACTTTGCAGGAGAGCACCTCCTGCCTTCACCCACTCGAGTCCGACTGGATGCACACGGATCCTTTGCGCGCATCCGTCCGTCCCTTTTCCTCGTGCGAACGCGTCCCTTCCACCGAAACGAGCACGGCGACGGACCGATGCGTTCAAACGCGACGCGTAACAGCGTCCTCGTAATAACACGCGCACATAATGTCGTTCGGAGAGAGTGGAAAAGAGAAAGAGAAAGAGAGAGAGAGAGAAGCGTCGATCGCGCAAAGTGCCTCGTGCTAGACGAGGGATGCTCTCGCTCGCATCAGCCTCTGATCTTTCCCCAGCGAGAAATTGTGGCACGCACATTCACTGAATTCTGCGTGTACGGTAGCACTCCCGGAAATATTCACCTAGCGCACGTATGTACAGTAGCGAAATACCACGATATACTGTGGATGCAGGCGCGGGAGTGGTGTGTGTATGTGCACAGTAGAAGCACTCGACGAACCGTTCGCGCAAAAGCTACTGCGTCTGTGACGTGAAGACTCCAACGCGGAATCACCTGGATGGACGCGTGTATGCACGTGTGCACGAAGGTGCGGAGGGCATGCGTCGTTGAAAAGGCCGAGAGATATCTGAATGGGGTTCTCTGTGTGCACCGAGGCTTAAAGTTCGCCCTTTGAGGGAGCCCGCGAGCCGTGGCCTCGCTACTGCTGGTTCCAGCTGCCGTCGATTATTTTTCTTGCCAATCTGTCGGGGATCTCACCGCGGGCGGCCTGTGGAAACTCGCGAACGCGATGCGCTTCAACTTGAGCGCGTCAATCTGGTTAACGCCTAACCTAGGAGAAACGTCGAAGGGGGAAACGCAGGTTACTCGCGTGTTTGTACACTGGCCGCACTGGGTGTCCGCGTGGGTGGCTGGATTCGCATGGCCGCGTAGATGCAGGTGCGTCCACGAATTCGCGATGGATGCAGATGCGTATAGGTGGGCCGATACGGAACGCGACATAAAATTGAATGCCATTCAATGCGCTCCATTCGCGCGTATCGCTTTATTCCTACTCGTCGTCGACCTTTTTTCTCTTTCATCGTTCTACCCTTCTCTGCTTCTCTCTCTCTTCTCCAACCTTTTCTTTCTTCGTTTACCTTCGCGTACGCTCTCGCCATTGCTCGCGCACTCACCTCATCCTCTCTTCCACCCCTGGCTAACATCCGTATGTTTTCGAATTCGGCGCGAGTGGCCCCGAAGCGAATTTGTTGCTCCATCGTGAACGAGAGTACCTCGTCCCATGAGTTCGCTCACCGAAGCGAGATTCGATCATCCCCGATCGTCCTCCGTGAGTCGTTCGAAGAGGAACCGCATATCTCCTGTTAATTTTGCGATGACGACCTCAGCATTTGGAATCAGCCAAGGTGCTCCATCGACAATATCAAACAGAAGCTCCCTTCGACGTAAAGGGATCCTCGATCATATTTGTTCCTCGTCAAGGAAATTATTCCGTAAAGAATGGTCGTGAAGAATACGAACAGTTTACGATTGGACATTACAAACTGTCATCGTAAATATTATTCGATACGATAAATTCTTGCGCTAGACACAATCGCGCCCTCTTATAAATTTTCTTAAACGTCGAAATCCTATTTGTTATACCCCGGTGGTCTATTTGGAGCATGCCCTTTACGTCCCTTCGCAAATCTAACCCCCACATTGCGCCTCGTACGCTCAACGTCACTCGCTCATGTCGCGCTCGACCTACTCGACCTGCAGAATCTACTCGAACATCGAAGGCATCCCTCGAATCGCTGGTAATCGCCCATTTGAATTGACCAGCCGATAGAGCCAAACGTCACCGGAAGGAGACTGAGCGAGGAGATTGTACATGGGGCAGGTCCAAAGGAGAGGGATATTACAACCACTGGCAGGACCGGACGAATGAATTCCCCATCAAATTCTGGCCTTCCCTCTGTGATAAATAGACGACGATTACCCGTCGTCGTCACCCTCTGCGCGCGAGTATCGCAACAAAAGGATCTCGACCGGAGAAATCGTCCCCGAATTAACTGCCGACGCCGCTCCGGGTGGTCGAACGAAAGAGAAAAAGGGGATGGAGCGAGGGAGTAGGATGGCTGAAATGGAAAGGGACGGTGACGACAACACGAGCGCAGGACGAAATGTTCCTCGCGTTCGAGGAAATCCGATAAACAGATTGGGACGAAAAGGGGGATGAAGGAGAAGGGGGAGGAAAGAGCGGTAAAAAAAAGGAAGTTTCGCGCGGAGAGTTCGTAAATCGTTGGACGCGCGGAATGAGTAATGGTCGCGGAGCGGAATGAATGATGGTCGAGTTGGGGACGTATGATGGAATGGAAGTGGGATTTATGCGCGTGGATACGGGGTCGATGGAACGCAGGCGGAGAACCGTGCGCGCTGATTGAGATTCGTCGTGAAACAATTGTGTGCGAGCAGTGAGTCCGAGTGAGCATGGGGTGAAATGCGAGCGAGGTATTGAGATTATTGAAATGGAGTTTCGAACGGTTCGATTTCTTTCTGCGTTCGTTGCAGGTGGCGGGGAGCGGAGTTCTCGCGCGAAACCGATCGAAACGATTGTTAACTAAATTGTTTCATTCATTTTCTATCTCGCGTTATTCCGGTCCCATCGTCGAGAGTGAAAGAGAAGGAATTATACGGAGAGATTAAGCGTCTGTTTCGGCGACTGCGCGCGTACGGTGCTACGTAACGTGAAACTGAATAGGAGCATGTTACTTGTCCTCCTCCAAGTTCTCGAAGTTTGTTAGCGCGGAGTATTAAGGTCATTGGCGTCATTTGCATCAGCGTTCGATCGCGGACACCGCAATCGAATGGATTCGCGTCGTTAAAAGACGCGTTGATGGGGAGCACAGGATTACGCCGAAAACGATGTGGTTATGTTACGGCAGAGGTAATGTAGCTTCGATAATCTCGCTGCGCCCATGGTCCTTCTTACATCCCCTAAGGGACGTCGCGCGCATTGACTATACGTTACTCCTCGGTTAATCGAACCAGTTGGTACATTAAAATAGCCTGCCATCCGGATAATGTCATCGGCCGGGATAATACCGGATAGAATTTCTGGTGCCGTGATAACTTTTTCCGACGAAGACACTAATATGGACCGACTAATATCCTGATATTCCTCCCTCGTTCCTGGATAGCATAAACGGCAGGATATATCGGCTAACTACCGCTGACTTTGGGTAATTCTATTAGCCGTCCTCGACGACCCGAGCCACGTTCTCCAACCCCTGACTACTGCTCCTTCCCTCGTTGCTGCCTTCCAACTCTGGCCCTCGCTCTTCCACCCCTATTCACCCCCGTGCCCCCGAGGTCTTCCTGCGGGATTAATTTCGCGGCTTCTCTCGTCGTAAGTTTCCACCAGGCTCGTCCTCTCCTGCTTCGTTCGTGATCGACGACCTTTTTCATTCGCCTTCTTTCCACCTTCTCTGCCACTACCTCGTCCTCCACGTTCTCCTGCTCCTCCCTCTTCCTTCTACTCTCGAACTTTTTCATCGACGCGGGCCCCCGGCTATTTTTCAGGACGGAACGATATTACGTGAGCAACGTACGTGATTTCAACGGCGCGAGACAGTTTAATAATTACGGTGCCCCCGTGCGAACAGGAGGAAGGAGTGGCCGAGAGAAAGGAGGACGGAAAGAGAAGAGAGACGTTCGATTATAGCCGGGAAGGTTCGTCGATTACGGAGGATGTTTTTATCGTCGTGTTGTACGAGACTATCCCTTTGGAGAAAATTGGGGGAATGAAAATTTCGGGTTTCCTCGAAAGCCCCGGAGCGTACTTCGTTTTTGTGCGGAACGCGATGTACTCCGATGACAATTAAGTCAACGGCAATGGAAAATTGTTCGAGTGGACGCGAGCTTTTATGGCAGCTGCGACGGATTCTCAAGTAGACAGCTTTTCTGTACTCATAGTCAAGCGTTGCGAGGACGTTATTCTTATTACTATTCTTATTATTGACGCGATTAAGGGTGCAAGTGATAACGATAATATTTCTAACGGATTTGACTAATGAATTTAATGAATTTAATGAATTTCCAATGGATTTAACTTTCGAGGGAACTCCACACCCCCATCTTCGGTCCGTCGTTATTTTTATTAAGACCGCGATGTTTTTACACGTGTAAATTAATTCACCAACTCCCCTCCCGCTCGATCTCGATAGCCCACACAAGTTATGCGCACGAGGCACGCACTTGTCCACTGCCCTCCTGCTATGCGTTCACACATAACTCGTGTACTTGCTAGGGGCGGGCAGTGAAGTGCACGCGGGGTGCCGCGCGCCCTCGTAGATTCTGCAAATTTTACGACCTCGCGTGGAACCTTCGGTTGCACATCCGTGTGCATGTAACACGAGTGAGTGACATTTTTCTGATAATTATTATATTTCACGGACGCCTTCTTAGCGAACCATTTCGCGAACGCGTGATTTCCTAAAGAACATATTTCGATAGATTCACTTTTCGCAATAAGATCGCCAAACATCACGCTATACACTTTTCACCATTCATTAAATTCACTTTACTCAACTGCCGTTGATTACACCTCCCTTTGCCTCATCTACCAGTGAATTTAACACTTTCTACCTTTCTTATAATAACCACCAGTGGAGGATTGTCAATCGCCATCCTCCACAGGCACATTCAACGACATTTGTGACAGGATTTCTATTGAAGGGATTCCTCTGGAGATCTCTCTGAGTCTTCGCGATTTATTAAAAGTGTAACAGTTAAATAAATAAAATAGTTAAATCGATCCCGGCCTCGTCACATTTCACATAGTCTATCTACTACATAAGTCGATATGAGCGGCGGACAAAACTTAATTATAATGTGACCGCTTGACACTGCGATGTACAACTGGCCTACGAGGCCCTTATTTAGTTTTTAGAAGAGCAGTTTATCTTAATGCGTTTGGGACAGAGAGATCGGCTTACCGTTGTCGCTGTAGAGGCCGTAAAACTGATTTTATGATTATTATTGGGAGAGCCTCATCCTCTGAATATTCGTGGTCAATCGTTGGGCCTCTACTGCCAATCGCTCCTTGCTCTCCTTACCTCCTGGCTTTGGCGTCCCTACTTTCCATCTCGATGTCTTCTCTCTCTCTCTCTCTTTCTTTCTCTCTTTCTATTACTTTATCCATCTCTACCTCTCTCTTCCTCCGTCTTCGCGTTGCCTATTGGCAGGCGTAGCTTTACATATATCTGTACAGGGTGTTAGGAAATGATACAGGGCAGTAGAACGGGTTGCCTCGATCTGCAGGGGCTCGGTCTGTTGATCGGTAAGAGAGCGTGAAGGGGGACGGGATGCCGGTTTACTAGCACTAGGTGGCACTGAACGGGGGTAGGGGGTTGATGCTCTCGACTTGTGCCTCGTCCGTATATTAACTTCACTTCAATTATTTTAAATGCGCTTTACCGACCGGTAGCCTATTAATGGGTTTTTTCCAATGCCATCTAGCACCAGTAGACCGGCAGCCCGTCCCCCTCTACGCTCTCTTACCGATCAACAGACCGAGCGTCTGCAGATCGATGGATAGGCAACCCGTTTTACTGCCCTGTATCATTTCCCAAAACCCTGTACACATTTATACCTACGCAGAAGTCCACGTTCGTTGTCACAGGGCGCGCTAATTCAAAAGGTTTTCACCGCTACTAAAATATTCGAGCCCCTAGTATGCACGCAAGTGCATTCACGATTACGCATCCTGTCCCGCCGAATGTCCGCACGTTCCTGGATTGCACTACTCCAGCACAAAGTTGAAATTCTCCGACAAGTTTGGTACGCATATTCCGTGGTTACGCGAATGCGCGGTTAAACGCGATAGCGCGGACTTGCGGGAAAGTTGGAATTTCCCTAAGTTTTATTCACCATACTCTCTGGCCGCCGAGTCGCGAAGAGACGCGCGAAAGCTGCGCACTTTTCCACTCGGCTCCCGTTTCACAATTCCACGATCGTTTGAGCTTCGGTCTCACGAATTTCACGAAAATATTCGACTGCGCGAATTTCGACGGTATGCTTCAAATTTATGGGAACTACGAAATTTCCACGGAATTCAACAGCCTGTCGCAGTTAATGAAGAGCGCTTCGCGAATCGCTCGTGCAACCGTGAAATTTTCCGAAATACCTTGAGAAATTTGAAGCTCCCGCGGTCCAAATTGTGTTTCTTGCCACCCGCCTTCCAGTCACTTGGAGCATCCTTAATTATCTCGCGCGTTCTTCGACCATTCGTTCGAACTTCTTGCCATTACACCTACGTAGGGGCAATTACTTGCAAAATTTCTTGGCGATGCTGTGTCCAACTCTGCTCGACTTGAGGTCGGCTGGCACGAGATACGACGTCGTATCCTTCTTGACACAGGAGGGGTTAAGGCGCGCGTGACGTTCCATAGAATGTTGGTATTTACGAGCGGCACGCTCACGTTTCGGGGCCACCCTGGCACTGAGTGTACAAACTTCTTTTCCAACGAGTTTAATTACCGGAGCTACTTTCCGCAGCAGGGAGCGCAATTTTGCAAGAAAGTCGACGCTTAATCTCTCCGTATAATTCCTTCTTTTTTACTCTCAACGATGGGACCGGGATAACGCGGGATAGAGGATAAACGAAACAATTCCACCGTTTAGACGCGAATACGAAAACCTAAGGATAATTCGTTGTTATTGCCCGGTGAATTTCAATTTGCCCGTTCGCGGGATTCGCTCGTGGCGCCTGGGTAGCTCGCGATGTTTGCGAATAAAAAACTCGTAAATAACGACCCGCTTAATTAACCGTACGCGATTGCATCTCGAATTTAACGTGCGTCCTCCGTAACGAGGAAAATTTTGCCTAACCGTTACCGAACAAAATTGCGATAATTATTATTGTGCAATTCGCAGTCTCGATGCGATGCATGCCGAGTGAACAGCGTGGAGTGGAAAATGAAATCGAAGGTTGTGAAAAATTCAAATAAAAAATGAAATACCGAGACCCGAATAGAAGCATGCCGGCACAGTCGAGGGTAAGGTTGGGTATGCGCTTAGTTGTAACACGTGCAAGGAAACGACACAAGGTGGACGATTTTAAAATTAAAATTAAAAATTATACACGCAGATTAGCTTAACGAAGTTACGATCGTTTAACGTACAGGAGAGTCAAGCGCTACGTGCAACCACAATCGGGATGTTAGAATTGATTTGGAAGCCGGTTTAGATTTTAGGATTAGCATATTACACGGCATGGTGCTACGATACCGAAACCGACGACGCAACGCAAATTCTACGAACTCTCGCAAGCTCAGGCTCGCGTCTGCATCAAACTCGAGCTTTATTGCGCAAAGTTGCGCATTCTGCGAGTTCGGCCCGCGAGGGGAATCCCCGACGTCGTACATTGTCGCACAGGGCCCGTGACGATATTGAATAAAGTTACGCGTTAGGTTGAGCGCGTGCGCGTCGCGTATGCGATTCGGGCAGATAATTGCATTCTACCAACGGGGTTGCACGAGCTTTAAGGAGTTGCCCACGAGCCCCTCCCGTCTGCCAGACGCGCACCTTTAAATCTACTTGGTGTCCCGTGAAATTCTAATCGCAGCGGAAATAATCACCTTCAACTATATTTCGTGGACACTTTCAAGATATGAATCGGACGATGCAACGAACGGCATAATTCGACTGCAAAGATATTCTTCGATCGATATAATTCTCGATTGTCCATCTTCAACCTACACTTTCGTGCGCACTTTCGCAAGTCAGCTTCCAGAAGAACGAAAATGCTTCGAAACGCGCGAAATCGAAGCGCGAGCGAACTCGACGGCCAGGAGCGTTTCGATATTTACGAGAGAGGGTGGAAAATTGCATTTTCCTTGGAAACCCGCGTTCGATCGAGCGCGGAAGGGTATCGACTGAACGGACTTGCCGAGTTGCAGATCGGTTGGGGGAAACTCAGCCTGGAAACTTGGATGGACACGTTGAAGCACAGCCGGGCGAGAAGTATCGTACCACTGACGCGTCTCGCGAAGTTCCACTCGCTATTGATTTACAGAATAGCGATGGACATTCGATTGTGTTTAAAGGAACTTCTATGCAACTACAGTTTCCACCTCGTGCTCTCCTCGTCCGATTCGCCACTCGCTCAATTGCGGGGAAACTGATTTCGATTAACGAGTGCTGAAAATTTGACTGACGATCGACCGGTCTCAAAGTCAGACGCAATTGCTCCAAATTTTCCACGCGCGCTTCCAACTTCCTCCACGATTGGCTTGCCCACTTACGAGCGATAAGTCGAACGACACTCTCGATTCTCTAGAAATTCCACATACATTACGCACTACCAAAATCCCCTATCCAAACTGCGTCTAACATTATTGCTCAAAGTTGTCCTTCTCGTTTTACGCGCGTGCTTCCTAGCCCACCACTCTATCCTCGTGCCTCGCACACGTCGCAGGATGGTTAAGTTGCTATTTCCACGAGTTTCCCAACTTCCATTGCATACGGACCCTTGCGCACGCGCGCGCGTATTCGAAAGTGCACAGTTAACCGCACGCGGCACCTCGATGAACTCGAACAAATTTTGCGCTCGCGTTTTTGGTAAACTCGCGATTTTACCCGAGACGGCATTCTGTATTTAACCCTGTGCACAAATTATATTCCTTTCTTTTTTCAATTTTTACTCAAGTACCTATTGGTACAGCGCGGAGTCTTTTTAAAGAGAACATCAATTTAAAATGCGCCTGCAAGCGATACGCGCCACTGCCAAAAAATTAATGCAAAACGCGAGTGTCGTCTAAATGCTTTCCGAGTGGTCGGGAAAAGCCGCGCGCAATTCGAAGGCGAGAAACGCGGCCAGCCGAGGAACGATTCTGGCGAAGCGCGATGAATATTTGATTCGCGCCACGCACGCCCGCCTGGCCGAGTGAGCTTTGAAAAGCTCCCGAGGATGCATATTACCGCGTCTGGGAGCAAAATAAAAAGTTACGTTCGAAGTCGTGCCGATCGACGAGTTCAATAGCCGCGATTTTTCCGTTGCGCCATTTGAAGAATGGATTATTAGCACGAAAAAATAATTCTACGGGTACGATACATTTACGATTCTTTTCAAACGTGTAAAACTGATTGGTATGATCATTGAACGATACATTGCACGTTAAGGAGATTAAACATTTTTAAACATTTAAAATTTCCTACCCTCCTAAATGTGAATAATATCTTAATGAATATTCCTACTACTTACCAAAGTGGATTGTCAGAACCGTACCGCAGGACGCATCGAAATGTCGACGAAAAATAACGAAGGTTCGACCGTAGATCGATGACGCATAATGGAAAGACGAATAATTACTCCCCTGGCAAGAAGAGATAACGCGGAGAGACACAACCCCTACTCCGTTCGAGCCACCCTATTTGCCGGAACCGATGCCGCGGACCGCTTCGTTGTCGCTCTCTCGCGCACTTTAATTGTTAATCAAACCGATTATCGAGTATCAGGCCCATCCGGCGGCTAATGCAATTTCAAAAGAAATAAACGTATATGTATATTATTCTTGTCCCGAAACTTTATGTCCCCTGAGGACAAGCCAGATTGGCTAGATACAGTTATAATACAATATAAAAAAACATAGCACGCATGCAAACAAATCATTCACACGTACAAAGCATAATACATATATCGTGCCCGAATTATTTACCCACTTTCATTCATCCCATTCAGTCACTGAATATACAGCATGCAATACACACTATACGATATTTGAGGCTGAGACCGAGAGACAATTGTAATTTGATAAACCGAAAACACTCTTGCCTGCGTTCCGGCCAGTGTGGTTATAGTGCGACGACCATTTCGTCGTATTCCAGAGCTTTTACCGACGATCTCTCGATATCTGCGGATGGAGAGAGACACGGAGAAACGAAGAGAGAAAACAACGAGATGGCAGGAAAGGCGATTATCGGCAGAGCGAAGATTTCAGCGCGAAATCCGAAATACCGTGCTTTACGATAGACTTGCCGGTACGTTAATCGTTCTCGCATGGTTGAATATCCTCGTAAATATGCGCGACGATGCGTCTTTATTTTCTCAATGCAACCGCTGCTGTACGAGTCGATGAATAAAGCGAGAATCTCGGAAAGGCATCGGGATCGTTTCAACCTCATTTTGTCATTGGACCTTATCGCGCTCGGCGTTGAATAAGCTCGAGCAGGAATCGTTTTTACTGGCCGATCGTATCGGATCCAGGTTCGTTTCTTGTGGCCCGTTCCTTCTGCTTTTGACGGCCTCGTAAAGAGCGCCGCGAGATGAACATTCGAAATGAGTCGAATGGAACGTGAGCGAGGGCGAAGAGGGCGCGTAAAGCCTATGCTATCTTTTATATCCGATCTGCAGAAGACTGGCGCCCGCCGTGATTTCGCCATTCACCCGCCATAGGGCTCGTTTCTGGTAAAAGTAATCGTCTTTTAACATAGTGATCGGCCATCTACCGGCGCGCTCGCTCGGCGCGAGAATTTCGTTATTTTTCCGGAGTTCCATATTGATCCGGTCAATTGAACAATTTCAATTAAGGGAAGAAAAGCTTCGCTGATTGCGTACCGATGATCGTGCAAAAACATTCACCGGCAAACATTAATTCGTGCAACGTTATTGGAACAATCTGTTACCTCACGCGTATCGAGTAAATGATCAATTTCACACGTAAATTATATGCCGCGATTCACTTCGCCGTTTATGTACGCAGCGAATTTGTAGTTGCCCTCCCACCGACAGAAAATTCCTTCGAAATTACCGTCAACCGTACGTTACGGTGATCGCGTATTTGCCGAAAAAGCACGGCACGTCGTTAACCCGCTGTTCACGGAATTCCACCCCTTGACCAGGCGGGGACCGAAGAGAATCTGTAATATCGTCGCGCTAAACGACTCTCGACGATCGTGCCTGGACTAACGACACTAACCACCCGCTCTTTTTTTCTCGCTTCTCTCCAGGTCACCAGTGGCTGAAGACGAATCTCGACGTGAGCCCGGAATCAGGATGGTCCGTCGATCCGTTCGGCCACGGCGGCACGATCCCTTACTTCCTGCGAGCGTCCGGCGCCACGGGCACGGTAATTCAGAGGATACATTATGCATGGAAGCAGTGGTTCGCCAAGAAGCAGTACGGCGACTTCGTATGGCTCCAGCCCTGGGATCAGTCGGGCAAGTCCGACATGCTGACCCACAACCAGCCCTTTGACATTTACAACATCAAGCACTCGTGCGGGCCGCATCCACACGTCTGTCTCAACTTTGATTTTCGCAAGATACGGGGCGAATACACCGAGTACTCCGTCAGGGCTGTAGAGATCACCCCTAACAACGTCAAGCAGATGGCGGAGTTACTCTTGGAGCAGTACTCCAGGACGGGATCTCTCTTCGCGCACAACGTCGTTCTTATGCCGCTGGGCGACGATTTCAGGTTAGCAAAATGTAGTTTTTCCATCGATAGAATCTCATCGAGAATTCCACTTGTAAAATGACGAGATAATTTGGTGGAATCAAATTTAACCTATCAGGAGATTTCGGTTGGATTGATATTTAGCCGTAAACGAGTTCGCAATTAGTTGTGGATGTAGATAAGATCGATAGTACAAAGTTAAATAGGACAATAGTAGAAATATCGTCAATCTCGATTTTTATATTTTGAATTTAATCCCCGATTTCACTCGTCTTATCGCTGTTACTCTTTCCTGTAGGTACGATCACGCGATCGAGTGGGACCAACAGTACACGAACTACAAAATTTTGATGGACTACATAAACAGTCGGAAGGAGGAGTACAACGCCGAGGTGGTCTTCGGCACCCCCCGAGACTACTTTCAAGAGATCAAGAAGAGATCGAGCAAATTCCCAACCTTGAAGGGTGACTTCTTCGTCTACTCGGATATCTTCAGCGAGGGCCGACCCGCCTACTGGAGCGGATACTTCACCACCAGACCCTATATGAAGATCCTCGACCGGGAGCTCGAAGCTAATCTCAGATCCGCCGAAATTCTCTACACGATCGCGCTCAACGTCGCCAAGCAATCCGGCAAGGACATAAAGCTCTACGAGACATACTTCGAACAATTAGTCAAAGCCAGACGGAATCTCGGTCTGTTCCAACATCACGACGCCATCACAGGGACTTCAAAGTCCTTCGTGATGAAGGACTACGCCTTGAAATTGTTCGAGTCGATCTCGGATACCACTGGTCTCCAAAGCTTCGCAATCCAATACTTGGCGGCCACTCAGACCAAGTCGAATTCCATCTACGTCCTGGCCGAGTCCGACAGGGACAGTTTCGAGAAGCTTCCGAAAAAGATACCGATCGGCACGAACAGCCAAGAGACTCGCAGGATAGTCCTGTTCAATCCTCTCGCTCAACCCAGGCAGGAAGTGATCAGTCTCAAGGTCACGACTTACAAGGTACGCGTCCTGGATCCTCAGAGGAATCCAATACCCTATCAAATAGCTCCCGTGATGAACGCCACCAGTATCACCCACGACGTCTACGTTCTCCTCTTCGTGGCAGACCTAAAACCTCTTACAATTGCGACTTATCATCTTCAGCAAGTGGAAAAGATTAGCATGGAGGCCATATCGACCGTCTACTGTAGCAGATGTGGGAAGGATACGGTCTTCCCCATCAAGCCCATGCAAGTGGGTGATGTTCAAGTGGAGAATCAACGGATGAAGCTGTTGTTCGACGGTCAGACAGGATTCCTCAAGCGCGTGACGAAAAAGTCGAGCGGAAAGATCATGCAATGCGCCGTCCAGTTCGCTGCCTATCCTTCCGCGCAATTCCACAGCGGAGCTTACCTCTTCATGCCCGATCCGAACCTTCGAGACACCGACAAGGACGTCCTCGAAGCTTACACGCCGCATCAGAAGATCTACATAGTCAGCGGCAAGCTCAGCTCTCGCTTGACCGTCGAGTACGGAAAATTGCTGACACACCATGTGGCGATTTATCACAGGGACGACAACCTTGGCGAAGCGATCTACATACGGAACATCATAGACTTCGAGACCCCGCCTAAGAACAGAGAGACCGAGATGTTCATGCGTCTCCAGACAGACATTCTCAACGGCGATCCACCTGAATTCTACACCGATCTCAACGGTCATCAGATGATCAAGAGAACGAAGATCGAGAGGATAGGTATCGAGGGCAATTACTTTCCCATCACTACCATGGCCTATATCGAGGACACGAACCACCGGCTCACCCTACTGGTAAATCATTGTCAAGGTGCTGCCAGTTATCAACCGGGCTGGCTAGAGGTGATGCTCGACAGAAGAACCTTGTACGACGATTCGCGAGGAATGGGCGAGGGCCTCCTCGACAACCGTAGGACTGTTATCAAACATTGGCTCTTACTAGAGGACATAAGTGGAGATAAAGAGAAGTACTCGAAGCCGTCCCTATTTGCCAATCAGCTGAGCAACGCCTTGAACTATCCAGTGAATATATTTGTCGTGGATGGTATCGAATCCGAGATCACAATGGCACCTGAGATCAGACTACTCAGTCACAGTTTCCCCTGCGATCTGCACCTACTCAATCTCAGAACCAACCATGACCAGAAGTTGCCGCACTTCCCGGTGAACAGTGCCCTGATGGTTCTTCACAGGCAGGGCTTCAGTTGTTCGGTGGGCACCGACTTGACCTTGAAGCATTGTCCTCTCACGGACAAGCTCACTCCCGGCACGTCGTTCTTCCAACTGACGAAACTCAACGTGACCAAAACGTCCTTGACCGGGACGAAGACCAAGTATCGGCTCAAGGACGGCCTCCAAGACGTCAGCCTAGCGCCAATGGAGGTGGACACCTACAACGTTCAGTTCCTCCAATGATCTTAAGATCCTCTCTCGACTGTTGCGCGGTATCGATTCTGAAAGGACGGCACACGGTCGAGACGCGTGGGACGAAGGCCGACCAAAATCGATTCTAAAGAGATGTCCCATCTCTTAAGAACACTGCCTGGAGCTTCTTCGTGAACACAGCTGGGACGTTCTCCTATGTGCGATCTCCACGAAGACGGAAAAGCGTACGCTGGATTGTAGCCCTTGTAAATAAAACGCGCGCTCGTGCGAGCGGAGTCGATTAGCTATTAGAGAAGCGAGCGACCCGAACGATCGAGCGCGCGCGTCTCGTTGTACATAAGGAAAGTGAAGATCTCGCGCGCTCTCGTTCCCTTCCTTTCACTTCCAACTTCCGATTTGGGCACGAGCTAGCGAGAGAGAAAGGGAGAGCAGAACGGAGAGAGACAAAGAGAAAGTACATGCGGAATGTGGAGAATACGTGGGGGGTGCATGGCGACTGTGTGCGTATGGATGAGGGTATCGGAGCGTGTACGTGTAACAACCCCGCGGCGCTTTTTTCCTCGGACGTCTTCCACGCGCGACGAAGGAAGACGCAAAGGACGGAGAGAAGAGGAAAGGCAAACATAAGAAAGAGCAAGGGTCGTAAGATGGGAGACGCAGTGAAAACACGAGACAATATTTTGTAGTTCGTCTTATTCATGCCCGCGATTCGAACTTAGTCGCGTTCCATGGACAAAGAAGATAATATTGACAATGATAACAGTCTCGCGCGAAATCCGAGGAGCGTAGGGTGGAGTTATCGACGGAGTATCGCGATTATATACATATATATAATATATATGTATACATACGTATGTGTGTATTATATTGTACATATCAATGCCACGAAACTCCGTAATCGTAGTCCCGCAATATTGTGATAGGGGAGTAATGTAAATCATATACCTATTTTCGTATGTCAGATGTTTTATCGCCGGCCCTCTCTTTCTCTCTCCCTTTTTGCTTTTCCCTCGCGTGAACGCGCGCGGTGCTCGTCGCCAATAGTCAGGTACTTTATGCCCGATAAAAAGGAAAGAGATGGACGAGAGTTTCTTCTCTCGAGGACACTCTTCGAGAGACGTCTGTAAGGCGCGTATCCTCTTACTTACGCCCCGGAATTACAACTTCTCCGGGAACCTCGGCTTTCAAAGCTACGGGTCCGAGGGGGTGAGTGGTGTGGGAAGAGGAGGAACGCGGGATAATGTTTGCGAGATTAGCTCTCGACGAAGGGAGGAAGAGGGAGCGGGGGAGGATCGAGTCCCGGCGGTGATGTTTACAACGTTCTTCCAGTTACAGCGAACGAACTGTTTAATTTTAATTAAGGGCGCGGGTGAGAAAGTAGGAGCTGGGCGCCGACGGAAAGTATCTTTTTTTTCTCTCCTTCGAGAGGGGTAAAGGGGAGAGCGAGGGCGAAACTTAAGAATAAGTCGCCGAAAGGAGTGGAGGCGCGTCCCACCGGGCGTACCATGGACTTTTGTAAATATTAGATTAATTAACGGATAAGTCGTATCGCTACTGGCGAGCCGAGTGTCACGTTCTTAGGATGCAGTTTTTTTTCTTTAGGAGAGAGCAACGAAGCCAACGAGAACGTAACTCGAGATTGTGTCGGACGTCATCGTGAACGCGCGATGACGATGGGGAACGGCGATGAAGAGGATTGTATGCGCAGTTGAAATTCATTTTACAAAAAAGCGAAAGGGAGATTGTATATTTCGATGACTCACCCTACTCGATTCGTTGTCATCGACGCCAATCCTCGTTAGAAGACGATTTCCGAAAGTTTCGGGCATTGTAGAATCGTGCCGACAGATTTTTAGGTTGTTCAACTGCTCTTATTTATGTAGCTGTAATTATTACAATGGATCATTAGTTTTTATTTATTGTAGCGCTATGTATAATTTACTTTTTCGATTTTGCGTCAGGATAATTAACACCTTGCGTTTTAATTCCCCCACGTAGACCAATTTCTACCCGCGACGCTTATGCGCCGTTAGATCGCTTCCGGTTCTTCTGGATTGCAAGAGGAATTTCGTTACTTCCATAAATTTCTACTGTACCGTTAATTCGTATACCGTGTGCTTTTTCTACGAACGACAATTATCGAGTCAATTATCGTTAATTGCCGGACCGATTACCGTCCCGCGCGAGGGAGACCGTTCTTCTCTTCGACGCTGTGACTTGAAACGAATAGCGAAATATCCTTGGTATCTTGGCAAACCTTCGAACGGATGTCGCGCGATAAAAAGTCTCATGAAAAATCGAGGAAAGATTCCTCCATTCTCTTCGCGCGAACGTAAACGAGGAAGAGCATCTTGAAACGCGCCAACATTTTGTTCGACGGTTTGTCATCGAGCCGCGATCGAAGGAACCGTTAACCTCGAGAAGGTTTAACCCGTAGGGTTAAGAGCTGAAGATGTCGGGTAGCCAACAACGTAGTGAGTATCGATTGCTACCGACGACCTTTCATAATTCTCGCAAACTTGAAATAAAAGGTCAAAAGAATTTTCGTAAACGAGGAGGTCCCAGTCAGCGGACCGCGGACCAGTCTGCACCTTCGTGAGTCTCGTGAAATACTTGACGCTATGAAGGAACTCTTCGATGAAATTTCGATGGCATTTCAGTAGAATCTTCGGCGAGAAACGTCCGCGCGCTATTCGGCCCGATCGGAGGATCGCGCCACGACTGTCTTTGTAACAATATTGTAACATACTACGTGTTCTGTGCTGTCTTTAGACGAAAATGGGGGAGAAAATAAGAAAAATGAATTCTATATGAAGAAATGGTATTATATATAAATATAGATATATATATGAATATGTGAATATGTTCGCGGGGGTGCGCGACGGGTGACTCGCGAAATGTCCACGGGACGAGTCACCCTTTGACGCGTAGTGACGCCGACGGTGAGAGAAGAAAAAGTTGATGGAGTGACAGTGACGATTACACATGATATTCCTTATGTTACGATGTAATATTATATTTATTAAAATAAAGATAGTAAGAGACGTGTTTTAATCAATCGCCACGTCCTCGTACCCAATCGTGTGGCACGATCCGGATAGCAAATATTAATTTTCATTTAAGTTCCGTTACACTATCGACCTACTTTTCACAATTATAAAAAAATACCTGAAAATACGCGTGGGCTCTCTTCCTTTCGAAATCGCGCACGAGTGGAAACCGTTCATTACAGATTACACAGTCCTTTGTTAAAGGACAAGGAAGTGGAAAACGACCTTCTCTCGATACATTGACCGGAAATGACGGCAGTATATCTCTGATGTTCCGTATGCGGGGTGAATAATATATATATATATCATTTTTTCTTTTTGTCACGAGATTATAAATACTCCCAAACGGAGAGGGTGAAACGTATCGAGGTTTGGAAGGGTGTGAGCGCACGACTTCTGGGCTAAACGTTAATCGATACCATTCCTTGACATAATTCTCATTAATGGGAGCATACGGTGGCTCTTGAATGCCGATAAATGGCCCGCGAGTGTCGATATCGACGTTGGGTTACGTAATTGAATTTGGAATAAGCCTGATATAGGCGAGGGAAGAAAAAGCGACATGCGGAGAAAAACTGCGAACGGAATCTCGCGCTCGATGCAATTCGAAGGCAATTATTTTGTTGTTCTTTTCTTTTCTCCTTTGCGAATGCCCGTAATTACTTCGGTACATGGAAAATTAAATTTTCACCAAGTCGAAATTCGAATTCGGGAATAAACTGGCCGAGTGTAGTTTAATTTTTAATTAAATGCAATTGATACTACTAAATATTGATTTCCGGCTGAAATATTCTCTAAACGTTATCAGCCTGTTCATTATCAGTAGTGCATTCACGCGACTGGAAAAGAGTTTCGCAGGTGATTTAATTTATCAGAGCCATTCTTCGCTCCACGATTTCCATAGATCCTATCGCTAATTTTGAGACGCCGTAATACGAGGCACCTTACGCGATAATGAAATCGCTCTATCGAATAATAAAATCTAACGTGCCTCCTATAGACGACGAATTCATTTTCCGGAGATAAAGGAACAAAGAGAGAGAAAGGAAGAAACTTGCTTTCGCTAAGCATCCGGGATGGAAAGGCATCGGTCGTCTTAATGAGCGAATGCTTCGCGCAACGAGAAGAAAGGGGCGTCTCACGATTGGCGAGACGAAGGCGTCGGAACGGACCGACTGCTCGTGTTGACGCCTCGTTCCTCTCGGCGGCGTCGTTAATTAAAGAATTCGCGGGAAGAGGTTCGAGGGTGGCCGACACGGAGGGTGGTTGAAGGAAAAGGCCGAGTCGATTGGCGAACGAAAGGCAAGGTGTTACCGTCAGCTGAGCGTGGCGAATTCTGCGACGAAGAGAACGACGACGGAACTGGAGAAACTCGAGGAAAAGTGCCACGAGGGGGTTGAGCCGGGGGTGAAAGTCTAGAGACGAATCCACGTCGGATGAGGTGAACCGATGGAATGAACCGGGAGGAGAAGGCAAATGGAAGGATCCCGAGGCTCGCTGTAAAAGGAAATCGAATCGATTGTAATTAAAACTTGTATAATGAAGGCGCCATCCGCGGAGAAGAGCGAGAGTTTATTCGCTGCCAAGGGGAGATCGAAGGGGCTTTCGAGAGCCGCAGAACAAGCGAGAACGAGTGCCAGGTGGAGGTAACTTCTCTTTCGTTGCGCGACCAAATTTCCGACGAGTAAGTGAGATATTTCATACAATTAGTCGGATAATCCGTCGATCGACTTTGTCAGTCCAATAAATTCATAGCGAGACAACGGTTACTCGTTGGATCAATGATAAAAGAAACTAGACCGAAAGGAAGATCGATATTCATTTTTACTTATAAAGGATAGTCAACTTTAACTCCTATGGATAATTGACTCGATGATTTAACTATCATTTGAGTTCGAGTGTATCGGACTCGCGACATCCGCCCATTGATTAAGTAATCCTAACGTTCCGATTCCAGTAAATGAAAATACAAATTCGAAAAGTGTGCAGCTGATTCATGAAGAATATTTGCGGGAAGGTACACGAGGTGTACAAAGGACCGGTGACACAAACAGTGGTGATTTTAAATTTTGCGGCGCGGTTTACGAGACGCATCCTCGACGAATGCCATTGGCTCTCTTAGCTTGCCGCTCGGCCCACCACCCGTTTCCTTTTGTTCGCCAATATTACGCACATTTTGTACGGCTTTCTCGATGGCGAAAAGAGGAAGTGTGGAAGGCCATTGAATCGAGAGGTGCCGCGGTAGGCCGTCATTGTTAAAGTACCGTGTAACAATGCAGCTGGAAAACCATCCGCGTCTCCCATTCTCCACCTTCTCTTGTCTCTTTCCTCTTTTCCTTCTGCTTCTTCTTTTTTCTCGCCCTTCGTCCATTCTCGTCCTTCCGTTCCAACCAGTCATCCCGCGCCGTAACTCCTGGCGTCGCTGTATAAATCACACGGCCATTTCCCGACGAAAACCTAACTTAAAATTCACGATGGAATCCTGCGAGTAAATCTCGCGCGGACAAGAACGCTCGCGTTTCTCGAGGACGGAGAAAAGAAATCTCGATACTGGAAAAACGCATATCGAGTTCGCTATTCGGTCTATCCTGGAGCACCGCTGGCCGACATTTTATTTCCATCGTAAAGAACATTTTACGGGATGTACCCGCGGACGTTCTTTCGTCCGCATCCCTCCTTCAGACGTTTCATAGACGTCGCGGGGTCTTTGTGGACGCGCTTGCTGCGCAACGAGATATGCTGATCGTGCCAATTTCGTTCACCTTCTTTCTCATTTTTCGCTTCCGCGAAACGAGATGACGGAAACCGGAATTTTGCCAAGCGCGCGATCGCGCTGTGTAAATCTTGTACGATCGAGGAACGTGAAACTGTTGGAAGCGAGGTAAGTAGGACTCGCGATCCTTCAAAATCAAAGTTTCTTTGGTCCGCCGAGGGATGGTGGAACCCTTAAACGATCGTCGTAAAATTTAAAGGGCGCGTCGCGGCTGTCTCGCTAGAGGGAAGTTTTGATTAAAAGTCTCCAGCTGCCCTGCGGTCCGAGGTCCTTCATAAATATCGTAAACGCGAAGGACGGGGCACACGCGTGGGAAGGTAAAATGTGGCGAGTGCTTTGCTGTTTAGGATCGAACGTGCATCTTAAATCACGAAGTAAGCCGCTCGGCACAGCCTCCGCTCACACCTCCTGCCTTTTACCACCGCTCTCGCGTAAACGTATCCGAGATTTCGTTAGCCGGCAAAGTGCGCCAGTAATTTATATGGTAATGTAAGGCGGACGAGAGAATTATAAAACTGCGGTTCCACCGCACTCCGCGATGACGTCCACCAATGGATTATTTAGTATAGAGATCCGTTGACGGTCGTGAATCGTCAAAGGTGGGAGAAACGGTAGAGAAACGTTTGACGTTCGACGTCTGTGTTTTCAATGCGAAACTCGTACGCAAAGTCCCCCACTCAGCGAGTAGCATTTTTCCTCGTGCGTGAATCGTGACCTCCAGACTCTTACCAAGTAAAATCTCGCGAAGGTTGACACCTGATTTAATACTGTGCGTTGCAGCGGTGGAGAAGCGTATTTGTTATTCGTAATTATATGCCAGTATATGCAGTGACGACGCGCGCGACCGTCATATGGATCGTAGAACGCGGAGTATACGATTTATATGTATATTCTTAATAAGTGCGTTCACGGTAATTCATATTCTCGACGTTATTTCGGAGATTGAAATCGACGTTTCGCAGTGAAATACAGAAAATCTTGACAATCGGAAATCGTTTCCTTTGCACCTCGCCACGAAGAATCGTTCGCTGTACTGGCAGCTTTCTACCTTGGCGTAGTGCTTTCGCCACCGGAATTATTAAATCGAACGTTTCGGGGGGAGAAACGTTTCTACTCCTCGAAAGTCTCGAGGAGCTGCCGCTCGTAAAAGTCACGTAGGCGAAGACCGTGGCGGTAAATTTAATCAATCGAGTAATCGCGGACGTACGGAGACGCACTCCTGGTTCTCGTTGATCCTGAAGGAGGAGTACTGCGACTCGATGGGAAGCCGAGGTGTCGTGGCCTTGTCCCCATCTCCCTGTCCTCGAAAGTTATATCGGCAAAGTTTCAGCCCTGGGACTCGGCCGCGCGCACTTCCACCGAAGATGTATTAATTTCGAGCAGGTGCGAATATCGATGAGGTTCGACCGCCTCCTTTCCCAGTCCCGCCACCCCCTAGACGGGACCTATAGAATCTCGAGAAGCTCGAGGTGCGAATGGAGCCGTGCCAAATCCGAACGACCAGCGACAAGAGAATCGACGATGAAGGACCGAGGGTGATTTAAAGTTCGCTGAGAATCTTTCTGGTACATCTCGAGGACAGTTACAAAATTGAGGTATTTCCTTGAATCGGGAGCTGCTCGTTCATTACGATGCGCAAAAGAAATCAATACGAAGATATCGTGGGATAATAAAAATAGAATTTCCCTTGAAGTATCTACGGGCGTTTTTGATCAGCTTGGCTCGTTAAGTTTAACATTTGTTTGGATTCATATTTATGGCGATTACAGGTCAAAACGACTACTTCCACTTTTTGAATTCTATGAAATTTTACCAGTACAATAAAAAATTGACGCTAATCCTTCTACGTTTAAGAATTTCCACTAATTTGTTTTCAGATGAGTCGGTCGATTAACGAGACAAGCAAGATAAAACAACCAAAATTTAAGATTTCATCGCCTCTTCGCTGCTCTATGAATTGACGATAAAATTTATAGCTACTTTTCCAACGACTGAGAAGTAAGGCGGTGTCGAACAAACTTTCTTTCTTCTACCTGTTAAGCGAACTGGCGGTTGTCGATTTTAAATTCCAAGCGGCTCTTCCTTCTTAACGAACGACAGGCGCGCTGATGTGCCGCGACTTCGATTCGACAGGGAATGGAACGTAGATCGCGAGCTAGCGTCCAGAAAGAGAAAAATATCACCTAGTTCGGGGTATTCACGGTTGACAAAGTTGGCCCGACGTACAATGTCGGACTGAATACTCGTTCACGCGAGTTTCGAGAGAATCGCGAAAGAGCCGAATGCGCCTTCATGCGAGTTCAAAGCATTCGCGAGTGAAATCATTTATTTCAAAAATCTACCCGCGAAAATCGATCTCCAGCTAATAAACGCAACTTCAAAGTTCCAACCCACCTTTCGAAAATACAGTAGAAAATATATCCTCGTGGAATCCACGCGTTTGTCCTCGGCATCTCGACCGTCAAAACAAAACCGTCAAAGAGTCTTCCTCTCCTTCCCCGTCCCGGAAAAGTTTGCGAGAAAAATGTGCACGTCCGCGCATCGGCAGAAGCGTGTGTCCTACCTGCGTGCACGTGTGACTGTGTTGGTGAAGGAGAGGGAGCAGGCTCGCGCCCTCGGTCCCTTAAACAAGAGGAGCGCGCGAGGGAGAAAAACGAGATAGTGGGGGTATGGCCTGTTTACCAATAATAAAGTTCGTCTGGCGCAAAGTAAGACGAAGGGCTCTTCCCGAGCTAGACTCTTCCTCCAGTTAGAAAACTCCGAAAAGGGAACTTGGACCGGCGACGCCTGCGCCCTGGCGTCCGTTTACAAGACATATTGCCTTCGGATTACCAGAGACGAAAGAGAAATGAAGAGAAAGAGAGTGAGAGAAAGAAGAAGAGGAGTGATCGAATATCGTGGAAAGGAGGAAAAGGAATTTAAGAAGAGAATCGTGAATTTTCTTTCCACTTGGAAGTTAACCTTTCTTTCCACGCTATGTATTTTTCGCGCGGTTCTCTACCTCGTCCCTGCTTCTCCCCTTATTTCTTCCGCCACGTTTCTACACCGCTCTTTTCATTCCTTTCTCTCTCGTTTTCTCTCCTTCCACGAGTCTCTGTCCTTCGCCGAAGCTTTTCTTCTGCCACCCACGCATTCAGATTCTCCCCATGCGCCCTCCCCTACCCCATCCACAAATGTTTTTGGTGTCGATAGTAAAGATTTTATGTGCGGCAACCGGAAAAAGCTCGCTTCACTGATTGAAGCAGTAAATCGGGCCGGCGAAGTACCGCGATCGAGTGGGGGTAGAAAAGCCGGCGAATGCGGTGACGACGTAAAATTCGTGAGGTGGATCGCGAAATTTTAGAGAACGGAGGCCGCCCTCGTTTCGATTCTTTACGATCGCGAGGAATTATTAAAGGACGGGAGAGGACGAGATTCGGGGAGGTTAGTGATCGTGAGACAATTGTTCCTTGCGCATCACGATCCTCTAATCCGACGCGAGTGGTTGTAATAAAAAATTACACGGTGATCGTGCCCATGATCATTCTACAATCGAAACAAAACAATAGATTTTTATTCTACTACGATTCGGGCAGACTCCTTGTCAAAATTTGGTCCACTAGGTGCCGAGAAACACAATGAAGAAGAACAATTTAGCAACGTAAAAGTTTCTAACGAGCGAGAAAAATAATTCCTTTATTCCAAGAATAATTACTTCAGCCCCTTGCTCAATATAAGGATGAAAAAGTAAAAGCACCCGATAGAGCGGACGACCGTCTACTTCGAATTCTTCCCTTTAAACCGGTCATCTTAAAAGCTATTAAAACGAGAAAAAGATTATCCGTTCGTTCTTAAAACTCTAGTCCCGGGGCGAGATAAAATCTTGAAAAAATCCTCCAATAACCGAATCCTCTTCTACGCGGCCTCTTTTTCTTCTCTTCGGTGCGCACGCTCGCAACGTCGAACCATTGGCGAGAAAAAAGAATTTTCCAGAAGAGAGATCGCCATTTATATCGAAGGAAGTCGGTCTACCCCTCGCAGTCTACCCTGTCGGTAAGATAAATTGCTATTCTGGTCGCAGGATAAACGAGCCGCCCCTCCGCGCTCTCGCTCACGCTCGTCCATCCTTTCACCTCCACTTCCACCTCCTCGCCTCCTCCTCTTCTGCTTTTTCCACACCGCGAATAGAGACATACGTGCTATTTCATTGGCAGGGACGGATATAAGGGGTGCGAGGAGGGTGGCTATGGCCCGCGCGCGCGCTCCTTCTCCTTCCTACTTCTTTGTTCCTGGCGGTCCTTCTTCCACCGCACCTCTAGCTCTACTCCTCCGTACTCGCTCTCGCGAAACGGCGAGACAGGCAAGTCCACTCCATCAATCGGTTGAGAAGAGCTTATCAAACTTTCGAAGTCAGGCGGGCGGCAATATCGTTCCCTCAATGTCCTACCTGCTGGCTCGATCTCTCTTCCGGCTCGTCAGTCCAACCCCTCCACCCTCTACTCTCAGTTCCTCGTTAAAGCCGCTTATTACTTTCCCAGCACGAAACTATGGACAGGTCATGGCGGGGCGTCTCAATACCACGACGGAATTTCTCGACTGGAGTGGAACGTGTGTGAGGTGGAGAAGCTTTTAGGAGCTTTCCACCCCTTTCGATCCCGCGAACTAAGGGGCTCGCAGGATCGAAGGCGTTCTTGTGGCGGGGTAACGAGAACGACGATGAGAGAGGATCGTGGAAATAGGATGGTCGTAAAAATCGTGACAGCTTCTGTTGTTTTCGCGATAGGTGCAAGAGGTTGCGCGGAACGCTTGTGGACGATGTAGATGAATCTTTCCACATGAATCGTTCTACACGAAGGTGTATGGTGTTAATGTATTGAATTAACGCTATAAACACTTTATTTCAAAAGCATCATAAAAATCCATCACTGAAACAATTGCATTTTACGCAAGACTCTAATGGAACATAATGATTAGATCCTAAACAGATTCGTTCCCTGCGAGTTCGTATTTTAGAATTTACATTGTCCCGATTAGGAAAGATGGGATTTTAGCGTTATATCGCCGACTTTGTGCGCGCAGTAGAAAGCTGACACAGCATTGCGAGTCTCACTTAAAATAACTCGATGCGATCGGGTCTTTCGCGATTTATGCGAATTTAATGCTCTCCGATCTCGTTCGTCATTTATAAAGATTAAAACGCACGTCGCGGTAGTCAGCATTGTCGTTAAGAGATTCTAAAAACCGGTGAAATCTGGAAAATCGCGACGAAAGATGCAACATGATTTAACGAACGAAGAGTACCGTTAAAGCTCATCCTCCACCAGGGCGGTCGCGCGGCGTCTGGAAAAATACATACATGTAAATGCATGTACGTATACTGATGGTTCGCGCCGCGCTCGTATATTAGGGACCTCGGCGAAGATTCCGCCAAATCCGACCGCATTTTAATGGACGGACAGATTAAGTACGTAATCTTGCTTTACGCCCAATTATTCAAAAGGGTCAAATTTGTTACTATGTTATCTTTGCATATACGCTAACGGTGCCGAAAACCGTTTTAAAAGAGGTGACGCAAGAGAGTGTGTTTATCCTCTTTTAGAAAAAAACCCGAGCCACGAAGGAACGAACCGACGAAGATAAAAAGGGGGACAACGATACAAAATTGAATCTTGTTAAAAACTGTGCAGATACTGGAAATAGAATGAAATTGGAAAGCGAAGTGTCGGACTGACGTCTGCGAGCAAGAATGGAATATAATTCATGAAGGAATATGCGTGTCTTACCGTATCGATCGCAGCCCCGTGTTATTAAAAATCGATACCGGGTGAACGTGGATTTCCTTGATTAATGGAGATTAAACCTGTCGTCTCGCAAAATCCAGGAATGGAGAATTATCTGGCGATAACTTCGACTGTCTGTACAAAACGCAGTAGAAAATCGGAGAAACAATTCCCAGAGGATTCTACGATTTATCGAATCGATCGGATCCTTCGAGCTGAACGAGTAGCGCACGACTTATCGCGCGATGGCTCGATCGCAATTCGGTCGGGTGCATCACGGGAAAAGCGAGAGCACGATCCATCATTGTCACGGTATTCTCGAGTTCGACGGCGATTAAAGAAGCGGAGAAGGGTTGACGAAGCAGGTAGAGTCGAAGCGACGCGGGAAGAGATGAGGAAAAATGATGAAGGGAGGGGAAAGTGAGAAGAAACTGAAAACTGTGAAACAAGGGGGGAGTAAGATGATGGAGTGATCGTAAACTGGGCAAAAAGAAGAGAATTGAATCAGAAGAAAATGAACGAATAAGATACCGAGCTTTATCGTGCAGGTATGGAGAGCGAAGAAGAATAAAAATAAGAGATACCGTATGGGAGTAGAAAAGAGAGAGGGAGGGGGGAGACAGAGAGAATTAGAATTAGAATTAGAATTACAATTTATTAACCTGGACCCAAGATCCTTCAAGCGCTGAACAATCAAATCAAAAAAAATAAATTTTATAGAACATAATAATAATAACGACAAAGGTAATAGGAGAGAGAGAGAGAGAGAGAGAGAGAGAGAGAGAGAGAGAGAGAGCGAGAGAACTCACAACCACGGTGAGCGGTATAAAAAGTTTTTTTGGAGCAATGGCGAGACGGAAAGAAAGCTAAGAGTTTCTGGCTAGTTCTCGTCAGAGAAAATTACCAGAGGAGGCAAAGCGTCCGTGCGCCACCTCCACCTCCTTCTTCTCCTGGACCACCTCCTTTTCCTTTCCGAAGAGAACATTTCCAAGACGGAGCAGCAAGTTCGACTGGAAATTAGATTAATACAAACGCAGCAGTCCTATCAAAGAAAAGATGGACGGAGAGACGGAGATGCAGGAAGATGGAAAGAAGAAGAAAGAGGAGGTGGAGGTGGATGAAGAAGAGACACAGATTTCTACGACTGGTTCCTCTAATTGGATCGCTCGCGAGCAGAGCAGCGAACGGTCCCCACGTTCTGCACAGGTAGGGGGCGGCAAGTCTGAGGAGGTGGCGGAGGCGAAGCCGTGAAAATTTCATTTTTGCGCGTAGATGCAACGGTAGACGTGAATGCCGCTCGTAAACGTTCGTCGTCCTCGTGATAACACGCAAGGGCGTCGCTACACGACTATGAAAAGAAAATCTCATAAGCCGACCTGCGCGCATAATTAATTTCCAACGCAGGGGATGGAAAACGAATTTATAATCTCTTGATTCTCAGTTCGCTACATGCTCCTTCGCCATCCTAGCCACTCGCGACCTATTCTTAAGAATTTGGGAAAATCTCTCGACCCTCCAGATGTGGAAATTGGAGATGGTCCTGAATTTTGCCCGATTGCAAGAGAGGCGGCTCGCGATAATTTTAAATTTACGGTATTCGTTGAGCCTCGCTAAAGTTACGTGTAACGTATGAATTTAAATATTTGTGAAGTAATCGTGATGTAATCGTAAAGGGTTGCCACGTTGTTCCTTCGATAGTCTGAAAATGAAAAACTCAAGAAAAGAAACACAAAATTCCTATTGTTTTCTGATATTTCCAAATGTACGACACTGATTGCGCGGTAGTTGGATCGTTAACTTCCGTGCGACGAGCTTCTTTAGCAAAATAGTTAAGCTAGGTTAACGTTTGTCCTCCCAAAGCATTCTCCTCGCCTTATCGAGTTCACGTAGCAATAGCACTTGAAAAGGAAAATTTTTAAACGATCGATAGCCGGTTAGACGAACTTTAAATATCGACTCTTCGATCTTTAATATGCGAGAAGATTCTCTCCTCGGGACGAGCTACACCTGGCGCCGGGGATCCAGAACATTAATATTTATCGAAGTAATTTTATTACAAGTTCCATTTGCCTGGACTCTACCACCCGACGAGGCCAACGCCTACCCTCGTGGCACTACACGCGAGGGCCAGGGTTCGCCTAAGAAGAGACGTAAAATTTTACTGCCTCGACGTCGTAATGAAAACCACCCCCTGCTACGCGCTAAAATTCCACGAGCACGCCCGTGTACCTTTACGGTGTACCTTAAGATAATTATTATCGAGCACGGCTTAATTTGATTCGCCCGATTGAAAGCTTAGTCGAAGTTTCTTCGATTCTTCGTACCCCGGCGGAGTGAAAAAAGAAAAGCACGCTGAAATCTTGCTTGGTTAAAAAAAGAAATGAAATAATAGTGAAAACGTTACCACCGACAAGTTTCTAAGAAAAAAAAGGTTTAGTCACTCGTGTTATCCGGTGAAACGTTTTCGAAGATGTTGCGCACTTACATTCAGATGTAAGTTGCGCGGATCGTTGGTCGTACTCGACTAAAATCCGAATGATCTCGCTCGGTAAGCCGAAAGCATTCGCATCGGTTTAAACTCCTCCGAGCTGCCACCAGATAGCATTCGAGTTGCCTGGTAACTTTACGCGCCACGCGTCAACAGCTTCGCGACACGGACAAGTGCGTAACACCAAAAAGACCCCCGAAGATCTTCCTACGTAAATCTCTCGAGTGTGGCCCAACGGTCAAGGTCATCGCACTGATTACGAAGCGAGGCACACTCGAACTGCACCGGCCAGCAGATGATAACGCGCGTATCCCTATCAAGCGCATGGCCGTGGTGTCAAGCGGCGCGATAACAATTCGATTTTTTTACTCTTCATCGAGTTCCTTTCTCTTCCCTTGTGGACGGTTGCACGCGCACTCAAACGACAACCGACGCGGGTAAACAGATTGAAAGTCTCGAAATGCGATAGGAGAAAGACGCGTTAAGCGCGAAAAAGTCTCGTGTCTCGTGCCAGAGCGCAGCGTTCGCATTTATTGGCATACATCCAAACCTATCGCGAGTAGCGCACTGTTTACGTTCGAGTATATCGCCATAAATCTCCAATTCAGCCTACGTCAGTGAATTAAAAGTAGCTCGTGGATCCTCGCAATGACTTCGCCCGTAAAATGATTACTCTCATACGAATATTATGTAACCGGGTAATTATACACGTCCGGCTAAACCGGTTAGTAACGCGAACAAAAAATATTACCCGGAATTGTTTTTGGGTATGATCATTTGCGAAGCATATAGAGGGTAATTGGTGGGCGTCGTGACGAGTGTGAATCGTCCTTACCTCGTTCTCGCGAGTCTCCAAGGCCCTACGCTTCGTTTCGTGAATATACTTAAAATCTAATTTCATAACCGGCCGAACGATGCTTCTCCATTAGTCTTTCGCTTTATCCTCGCGCGTGGCGAGCACGGTCGCGAAAAGAAATATTTGAAAATGCCGTAGAAGCGCGCGGTCGGCGCCCAAGTGACCGAACGACGCCGCAGACGCTCGACCCCCCCAGGCGCCATTGTCCACACCGCGGCAGCCTAATTTCCATTTATTATTGAATTGATGCAATTAGATACGTCAATCGAGTGGTATAATGCGCGAGCAACGCCGCGTGAGACACCCGGTCTGGTTCTCCTACTTGGGCCGCCAGTTGAGGATAAAACGGGGGCCGCACGACTCAACGGGTGCGTCGACATCACGACGAATTGTCCAGCGAGCCAATCTTCAAATTCTCGACCCTACGGAGTCTTCGACGAGACAGATCGAATGATTCGCGACAGACCACCTAGCGAGCGAATCCTCGATTGGCCGAATAGTTATCGCATTAAATTATCTTGAGCCCGAGGAACTTTCAAGGCGTCGAGTTCTCGACGTACCGATAGTTAAGTCGTCGAACGAATTTTCGAGTGTACGAATAGCGTCGTTGACGCGGCATTGATGGAATCCAGAGAGCGAGTCGTTGCTGACCTCCACCGTGACTTCTTCGGAGTTTGGCGGCAGAGGAAAGTTCGAGTTCGGCGTTGCGATGGTGTCAAGTTGCCGACGAATGGTCGAATCGTCGTGTCGCAGAGAGTCGCAAATCGGTCGTTACCCGATTCGAAAGCACCGCTCGACTCGCGTCTGTTCGCGCGAAGACGCGACCTTGCAACCTTCCGCGCTATATTCGCATCCAGACCGGTATTCAGATTCTATTACAATGCGTTGGCGTCAGGTCGCAAAAGCACGCGTGCCTACTGCCGGATTTCACGATTAAAAAGTCTTGCGTACGCGCCATTCCGGTCGGCGACGACCCGTCATTAGGATTAGCATGTCGAAATTAGCCGCATTTGTAGGCGACTTGTCTGCTTACGCGCTAACCTGCCCGACGATTCATGTCGATCGAGAATCCATCCGCTAAGTTCAACCGTCCTTCTATTCAATAGCAATTAAACTTTATGGACGGTCAAAGAACGACCATGGCCATGTGAAATTAATAATTGAATATCCAACTCCGCGATTCGATTCGATCGAGAATCCATTTGCTAAATTTAGGCGCGCTTGCATTCAACGGCGATGAAATTTTTATGATGAATCAAAGGCGACCACGAGCAAATAAAATTCATAATTTCGGATCCCTATGTGCATTCCATTCAATTTCCAGATTGATCAATAAAAGAGCACGAAAATCAATAATCCTTTAACACGCAGAAGACATAATGCTGACGTAAAATCTTCGAATTAGCATGCAGCGCCGGAGAAATAGCGATCGTTCAACGTGCGAATCGGTCAAAAGGGCAATCCTTAGGATCGATCTCGGTTCGAGCCCAATCAAGCACGGCGCGATGTCACGGAGATCAAATTTTATAATTAATCGCGTCATTGACAAAAACACGTGGCTATAAATATCCTCGCGACGATTGATTAAGAGTGCTTAAAATAAGCCGAAGCTACGCTACCTGCTAGGACCATTGGGACTTTTGAGAGTGTGAGATAAAAAAGAGAAATCTCAGTGGTAACTATCGACGAAAAGATAACTGCTCGGAGCCATGCTATTACTTCATCGAGAGTTCCTAAACATCGAATAAAAATCAACAAATATTTTTAGCGCGATAACGAATCCAATTCGTACGGACCTAGCTTCCTCTTTTAGATTAGGCGCCGTTATCGTGCTCGAGACGAGTCGAGCCATTGAAAGAAACGTGACCCGGGTGGTCACGATGGCCTGCGTGATATACGAAAATCTTGTCAATGGAGGCTCCTCTTCGTAAGACAGCCAACCACACACGCTTGTTCTCCACTTTTAAATTTTACGTATGCCGTCCCCGTTCGCTCACGAGTTACGATTTAGCTTACGCGTACGCGCTACCTATCCGCGTCAAAGAACAAATTCGATTTATGATCGAAAGTGGGGCATAATTGTTAATTATTATTTTTTCAACGAACCAAGTACTCATTCATTTACGAGTTACGATTTTTTTTACCGGCAATGGGTCAACCGATGGTATATGGTTCGGCGAAGTGGCACGCCAATCGGTTGATGCATGCATCAGACAATACGAAAACCAGATGACTCACAAGATCGTAATAAGGATGAAAACATCGCTCATGCCAGTTCGTCGAATATTTTGGGAATATTAGGAAGCACGATTATACGCTAAGACTCGCGTTTTTACGGGCGCGTTAGAGCGCGATTATTAACAAGATAAAACACCGAGTTAGCTTCGAGCGATATCCCAATAGTTGCAAACTTCAAGTTGGCGGGTAAAGCGAAAGATGCAATATTATGCAATGTTGGGCTTCTGGAAAGTGTCGTATTTGATGGACACTAAACGGTGATGCATACAGCGGGCAAGTGTCAATAATGCTGTTATTCATGCTTCGTTTGCAAACTCGAATAGCAACCATAGCAATACGGCAATTACGCTCGACGAAGTGTAGGCTTTACGCGACCTTTACCCCGTATGCGGTATATTAACAAATGCAAACAGTTGGGATCGCTACGCTAGTGTAAAGACTTCTTTCCGCGATTCTTTTGCACTTACGTCACTTTGTCGTTACGTCGAACGTCACTCCCCGTCGATAAAACAGCAGTCTCGTTGGTTAGGGCGGTTACGTCGCAAATCTGAATGCACATGCGTAGCCAGCGGATGAATGTACTCGGAATACGTAGTTTTTTATTTTTCACCACGTGTGATCTAACAGAGCACAGGAGGACGGGAACGGGGCGGACGATATATGCACCTGCGATTGGTCATTTGCCGGAGGCTCGTTCAAGTGTTTAAAAATAAATTAGTGCTCGTCGGCGTGTCGTGCGAGTTAAATTGAACAGGGCAGTGCACTCGGGGAATTTACAGAGAGCATTCGAGTTTCGTTATATGGCCCGTAGCGCGGATAGTGATAAGGCACGCATGCCCGTGTAATTTGTGTACAGTTACGGTGGTCGATGCTGCAAGATTCGTGAAAGGTTTACCGATCGGTAACACGTGTGAATGTTTGGCGATGTAGTGCCCATTGTGAAATCGATCTCAGATCGTAGTGTTATCTGTGCCGAAGCGTGTGCTACGGAGTTTCCGACATAACCTCGAAAGTGTGCCCTCGCGCGGTGCTAGATCGGTTATTGCCCTACGATCTTCCTCGCATTGTCGTACCGTAATTGGATTAGCAGAATATACGGCTCATCCGCTCGATTCCCGTCTTGCACGATCGCATTGAAAGCAAACGTTGATAAATTGTTGGTGCCACAGAAACTCTGACGTGTCTCACACTGTGTTCCTTGCGATCCTCGAAGACAACGCTCGCAGACTTCGATCGTTAGCCTATATGCGATATTATCACGCGCGACACATTGAGAAAACATCGTTGAAGAAAGCTTTTTCTGCGTCCGATGTGCGGGCACGTAAGTACGAATGAATTACATTCCGTTTCTTTTGATACGAGTTATCGGATGACTTATTTCTGTACCCTCATATTTGTATTACTGCAACTTTTCAGTACACTATTATGTGCACTTATATGTGCTCCTTATAGTTTTTGGAATATGTTTGTTCCGCCGCTAATACGAGCTTTGGAAGAGTTTATTGAAAATGTGATTTATGTGATATGCTAATTGCGTAATGCTATTGATAATTGAAGACAAACATGTATATCGTTCTTTTTGGATTCTTTAATCTTTGGTAATAAAATTTTATAGTGGTAGATAGTCTCGCGCGAACAAAATCTACTTTTGTTTCTGAATATGACTGTATCGTAAGGTTTTTGTATAATGATGATTTATCGTGTGTATGCCAGTAGGAGCTTTGCAGATGGTATTTCTGAGCGCTTCGAAAGATGCTACTGAGAGAGACCTAAGGTGAAATGTCCCGCTCTTTGCCAGATAGAGTGGCAGGGCTTTATTACGCCCATGGCCTATTCTGTTCTTCTCATCCCATTGCTGTCATCTCGTTAGCTATATCCATTATATTACTATGTTGGTTAGTTGTAATTTATACAACATATTTATAATTGGCTGTGTTGTAGCTTCGGTCGACTACATCATTCGTGTTTTTTATTCAGTTATCCATTAGTAAATCTACCTATGCCAGGAAATGCTCCAAGAACTGTAATCAATAACACAGTCGTGCCAGAAAATGGAACCGATCGCGCAGCTTTATACGTACAACAGGTGGTTTTACGAGTGGGCGTTATCCCATGGGCAGAAGATCTGACGTTAATGGATGCGTTCAGGGGGCCACTCTTCGAGGTGTTTAACCTCTTGGAGATTATACAAAATTATCAACATCCAGAATCGTAAGTAAATACTGTTTCTATTTTAAAATTCTGCGTAACTTTTGCTTATAAATTATGCATTTGTCTAGGTTAAAAACACTTGGACAGGTTTGTTTACACGTCGAAGCTGTTAAAAAGAGAAATGCTAAAAAACCAGAAGTTTTACCCGAGTATAATTGTCTGGTGCTGTCGCCGGCAAATTTATGGCAACAAAGTATTGAGTTATTTACGCAAGATACAAATTTACTCAGTACTATTTTTTCATACCAAGTAAGAATGGCTATCTACACAGTGTAAAAATTATATGTGAAAAATACAGTCGTTAGCACAATTTCTAACTATTTCAATCTATTTTCGTTGAAGAACATTCAGAAAGGGAAAATAAGCCTGGCCGAAGTAATGTTTGGCATGAGTTTAAAAGAGACTGGAATAAAACGTTATCCTGTTAGAATTCGTCAAAGAATATTACAATATGCTGTAACAATCTATTTAAAGGATTACAATCCAGAGTAAGTGGTTTCCAAAGGTTTATTGTCACCAATTTTTTTAATTTTATATAATACATAAAAATTTAATATATACAAAAATTAGACACCGCTTTATCAAGCAAATATTTTAATTTTCCAGATTCATTAAAGGATTACAGCATCGACTAAAAATGTACTATCACCTTCATCAAAGTGAAGACAATGCAACGCATATTATGCCTATTGACGAAACATTACATATATTCTACCCTGGTGAATTTAATTACAGTGACTTCTTTCCTTTGATGATGACTTTTTTTGCACTGTTCTTCTATATTTACTTTTCTGTGCGTAAAATAGAATTAGTTAAATCAAAAATTGGAATAGCTTTTAGTGCTAGTATAACCGTGATAGCATCTCTGTCTATGACCGTTGGAGTATGCTTTTTCTTTGGTCTAACCTTGAGTTTAAGTGGGAAAGAGGTATTTCCATATTTGGTTGTTATTGTTGGTTTAGAGAATGTTCTAGTATTAACCAAAAGTGTAGTGAGCACTCCGGCACATTTAGATGTGAAAATCCGCGTTGCTCAAGGCTTGTCAAAAGAGGGGTGGTCCATTACAAAAAATTTACTTACTGAAGTTACAATCTTAACAATCGGCTTGTTCACATTTGTTCCTGCCATTCAAGAATTCTGCATTTTTGCAATTGTTGGATTACTCAATGATTTCTTTCTTCAAATGGTATTCTTTTCAACAATTCTTGCAACTGACATCAAGCGAACAGAGCTCTCCAGTGAATCATCTAAATTTCATATGACGTGCATTCCAACATCGCGAAAACAACAATTTACAACAACTATAACGAACAGAAAGCCTAACATTTTTCGCTCAAAGTCACATCCAAGATTAAATGGCTTATCAAATGGACCTACAAATGTTATTGCACCGAACACACAAAACACTCACACTTTGGCCAAAATTCCAAAACGGCTACGTCTGGTTCATTTCTGGGCAAGAACACGTATTTTTCAACGAGCATTTATGGTATGGATGGTTGTTTGGATCAGTATGATCATTTATGATACTGGCATAATTGAACATGTGATACATCTAAGTGATACGTTGAAGCCAGAGTCTGAGATTGATGGTTATACGATAGACAGACCACAATCAATAAACGAGTATATTGAGTTAAACACACTAAAACCTTTGCCAATACCATCTGCCAGTATTGCTCCAGATCATTTAAATACCCAGGTAAATATAAAAGGCTGCTGCAATATTGTCTAACTGCTATTATCTGGAACAGATACCAAGTATTCATCAATTTAGAGAGTACTTGCAAACAGTAAATTTTAAGAAACATAAATATAGATACGAAGGTGGTATTTCACTAATGAGGTTTGCATTATCTGCAAATACATTGTTCTGCTTCAGAATGATTTGTCCAACAACATAACAGAAGAGTTAAATAAATTGAGACCTGTGGACTTTCCACCTTGGAATCGCTTATCTCTATATCACTGGTCTTCAATTCTTTCAATGTATAACATTTCTGTGGCTGGAGAACAAGTGTCCATTCTTCCAACAATCAAACTATCACATGCGATCAACCCTCAAGTGGTGAGACAAATCAGCAATCCAAATGATGTACAGCAATTTCAATGGCAAAGCTTTGCTACTGCTGCCCTTGATCCTTTAGACTTTTCAGGTTTGTGAATATTTTACAAAGCTTCTCTTCATTGCAATTGTAAGAAAATGTTATGAAATTTATCATTAAGTAATTGGGAAGTAATTTAGTGACATTATATTGGGTACTAACAAATAATTATTTCAAAAATTATTAAATTCGCTTTGATGGTCATACTTATTTTAAATAGTAAAAATGCCATCCACATCTTTATTAAATATCATTTTGACGTTTGTACCTAAAATTGAATCCTAAGATAAGGTTTCATAATATTCTGAATGTTATCATACCAAACTTTTGTAGATATGGAAATCCCTACAAGATCAGAAGGTCGAGGTTTTAACACTGATGCCCCCTTCATACCCTCAAGTCCCATGGAAATATTTTTGGCTGCAGTGCTGTGTCTCATCAGTGTAATTGTGGTTGCATATACAATGGTTGTCCTTTACCGTTGTATTTGCTCTAGAAATTATGCAGAATGGCGTGCAAGCTGGCATCAGCAAGAAAAATCACACGATTCAGTAACACAATTAGTTTTGGAAGCACTACCACTAGTTCTTGAAGGCCATACCCAAGAAGTCGAATGCATTGCAACTGATGGGAATACTATAGCTAGCACTTGTTTAGCTGGCCATATTCGAATATGGGATTCAATATCTGGAGAACAAATAGCTCATGTTGATAGGAAACAGTTCTTCAGTAGCCCCAAGAAAAGTGTAAGTCATGCCATATCGGATGGTGATGAATTAATGTCTGATTATGAGAGTGGTTCGCCACCTTCAAGGGGAGAATTAGAAGGAATAAATTCAATGGGATTTTATTCTACACCTTCTGCCATTCATCACAGAAAGTTATCACCTTGTAATTCACAAAAGATAAATAATGGCAATAATAATAAACGACATTCTGTCAGTAGTTCTCTAGATTTTGATTATCAAATCAATGAATTTAATGCTGACAAACGAAAACATCTCCGACGAAGCTTAGATTATGCTTATGATTTACCAGATTTAAAGCCTGCTATTAATATCAAATTTTCTTCATTTAAATATTCAAAATCCCACAAAAATTATGATCAAGGCTTTGACTTTGGAGAACAATATAAAAATCTTTTGGATGAACACAATAAATCTGTAGACGAAATTCATAAGTGTGAAAACAGAGATCAGCTACGTACATCAAATGGAAATTTACATAAATCTGATTTGATAGATAGCAACACATCTCTAAATACAGATAAAACGATGCAATTGTGCCATGGAATATCTCCAATATGGTGTATGGACTATCAAGAAAACTTAATTGTAGTTGGCTGTGCTAATGGCAGTCTGGAATTCTGGGAAGGAACTTCTGGTAGATACAAGGTCAGTTTTCAAAATCTATACAGTAAAAGTTATATTAGTAAAGTTTCAAATGTAACTAACCTCTGTAAAATGATTACAGTGCCTATTTGATGATGGATCTGGAATTGGAATCTCTGCTGTTAAATTAATTGGTAGCAGAGTGCTATCTGCAAAGTTAAATGGTTCTGTTGATTTCTTACAGTTAGAGAGCTACAGTGAAGGTCAACCAATTGATTGGGGTTTTACTTCATACCGGAGAAGTAAATGTTGTTTTAAATACTTATATAGCTCTAAATGATGAATTTCTGCATGTTTTACATTCTTACTTACCATTACACAGCTCATGTTAGAACCGGCAGTGCGGGATCACCAATGGACATAAACAACAGCATGCAATCAGAAGAAGATCTGCGTTGTATGAAAATTGCAACGCATAGAGCACATCAACAAGCAATAACTGTACTCGACAGTGAAGGTGGACGAGTACTCACTGGTAGTCAGGATCATACTTTAAAAGTATACAGGTGAGTGGCTTCTTGAAAGTAAACAAATAATTGTAGCATGTATTATAGAAATCATATTTTTGTAGACTGGAGGATCAGTTACCTTTATATACTCTTCATGGCCACTGTGGTCCAATATCTTGTCTCTTCATAGATAGGATTAGTCCCATGACATCTGGAAGTGGATCTCAAGACGGCTTATTATGTGTCTGGGATCTTTTAACGGGTAAGTATTCGACATTAAACTTTGACCTTAAATATTATACGCACGTTTAAAAGTTTTATGTTATGTATATCCCAGGTACATGCATGTATAGTATTCAAGCACACGATGGTGCTGTGGCAGCTATTACATGCTCTGTTTCATATGTGATAAGCATTGGAACTGATGAAAGATTGTGTGTATGGGAAAGATTTCAAGGGCATTTATTACATGCTCTTCCAGCACATAGAGCAGCATATAGTTTGCAGTTAGTCATGTTAACGCATCACTTACTCATTACCAGTAATCAGGCAAGTTTTCTGCCATTTTATCTCATCCTTCTATAACAAGTTTAAGCGATAATTTTATTTTAATTGTAAATACTGTATTTCAGGGTTCACTTGTGGTTTGGGATGTAAGAACAGGGGAACCAGTTCGTGAAGTAAGATTGGGACATAAAGACAGTTGTATTTTTGTAAAACAAATGTTAGCTCTAAGGGACAGTGTCGTTTGCGATTTCGGTCGGCAGTTAAGAGTAATCAGATTTCCATTGGTTTCCGATAAATTAGACTAAGTTATATGGATGCATGTGTATATAGTGATTTACGTTTTCTTTGTCCTAACATTCATTCTCGCGCGGATTGCATGATGTAAGATTTATCAGTCACAGTTTCTGTCAGATACACCAAATTTTGACACGTCATCCGTAAAAATTTGTAAGGTACAAGCATCATTAAATTAACATTTTATTTTAAAATATGTGAGAATTTCGTTGAGTTAACATAATTCGTAGTAGGAGACTCCATAATGGTGAAGTAATTGTACCAAATAGAAGGATACAAAAAGTTGGAAGATATTATCTAAATGCATGCGAAGCTGTTCTTTGCAAAACCAAAACTAGGAGATGGCGTATACAGTCGCGATGCTCCTAGAATCTGTAACAATTTATTAGTGGTTTCATCGATTATTTTAAAAGAATGGCTGTGTTACATTTTAGAGGCATCTGTTTGTTTCAACGCGTTTGACGCAATATTGAATGTATGTATAATGATATTTGCATTACAATTTGAAAACCTCAAATCAGATTAGTGGACTGCATTGATCGAACGAGCTGTTAAAGCTGTCAACGATTCTCTCTCGCTAATTATAATTGACTTAGAATGCTTTCTATGCTTTTCTAATATTCAGAATGCCTAAGAAGCGTTAACAGTCCCGTTCTGAATACCGTCAACATGACAACATGATATTGAATTTGCATTTGCCAAACCGGTGCTGTCTTTATTACACACACGATTACGTCGGCCCAATGCTAAAATATATTGAAGGAGATGTTATAATGTAAAGGCAACAAGATAGGCGCCCGTGGCGCATTGCGCAAGCTGAAAATTATTATGGCAATCTAAATAGAAAATTCATATGCAACATAAACGAGTATACTCGCAAGATTATGTATAGCGTGTAATTATAAAACGGACTTTAGTTGAACATAAAAATGAGTAGGAAGTGTTATGAAAAGTGTGTCTCTGTTTAGTCGTTTTGTCTCGTACGATTGTTATGAAATGTTTTGGATATTTTTAAATGTTATATCGTTTTTATCGATAAAATTTTATTTGACAAGTGCAACGTTACGCCGGTACGAACGTTGCGGAAGTGCCTTTACAGCGTCCGTCATTTTAGCCTTCACTCATACATTTATTGCGATCAAATATACCGAATAATGTTATATGCAGAAAAAAAAAAACTCGAGGGAATTGATTTTGATATTGAATCGTATAGAACATATTCAATGTTATTTCGTAGCAAGTGATTTCCGTTGCCTTTGATAGAGTTGCAACAAGGAAGCGAACGATTAGAACGATTATTGAATGTATATTGAACGACGAACCGAGGTTGAAATTTGCGAGATCGAGTGAACGGGCTTCGCCGATCGCGCAGAACTATTCAGTGTATATTTATAGATACATTTACGTCGTACACGACCGAACGTTTAGTCTTACTTAAGTTTAACGATATATTTTCTTAAGATAGATGATCAATCCAAACGAAATAATGTGGGTCCTATTTTATACGATAACGTAACGACTGCGAAACACTCGTTACCGATTAAGCGTGAGCCTAGTGAAGTATAATTCTGCTTTATGTATTTGTGGTAGCTACACGAGGAAAATGAGCATGCGATGTCGAGCACACATTTATCTTATACGCGAGAATAACACGATCGTACAAAGTTTTTCATATTTAGCATATACTTTACGTAGACTAAAAATTCACATTAAAGCTTTACAAATTTAACAAGCCGAAAGGAGGCAGTGAATTAATTACCCGCGCATCGTATTGAAAATGAAATCGATATAAAAGGAAGAAAACACGTTATTTATCTTTTTTAAAATAAAGTAACATAAAACGACGGTAGTCGAAAGATGACTAGTTTATTCGCCTTTTAGACTGAATCTACTATATGTATAACGATCTATATCGATAAAACTTTTATTTTCGGATATTCTATTGGAAGCGAACGATGGATTATAGGATCACAGTGATCGTTCCATCGATATAGAAGTATATATTTTTCTTAACCAAAGTTGTACATCGCGTCGGATCGCGATTCCGCGTGGCGATATAAAATATAAATGAAAGTGCTTCTAACGATGCCGTTGGCTGGCTAACGATCATTTAGAAACCTATGCAATTTTTGTATTTATTTAATTAAGTTAATGTATCAAAATGTGTCGTACGCCAGACTTACTGTTCTTAATAAATTGTCACGTTTAATACGTAGGGATTTCTTATTCTACCCTTTTCTTTCTCCTTGGATTGTCTTTAATGGAATTATCGACATACCTATGACAGAAGCCGCAAGATTTTAAGTGTCCTAAGGAGTTTGCTCGTACCCACCGCAACAGAAATTTCTTCTGCACTCGGAGTTGCACTTTGACGAAAAAGCACCTCTTACTAATCACATCGTAACGATAAGATGATATCAATGGCAATCGGCATCGATGTCGTACAGACATAAACCGGCGATCCGACGTCCTGCTTAACTAACGATACCATTAGCATAATCTTTTGAAATATTCATCGCCACATGGGAGAAGTGTGCTCGATCCGTGAGACCGATGGACGCCGAAATGGGAGAAAAATTGCAAACTTTCCCAAGAGAACCTGAGCATAAAATCGTCTGTTCGTACCAAAACGATCAAATTCACTGTAGACCGATCGCGAAAGCAATGCTTTCAGAGGCATTACTTTAATCCTCCTGCGGCTACCTCTTGCGAACGCGCTCACCCCGTTCAAGCAAGCTTACGTCTAAGCGATAATTATACAATTTTTGAGAATCGGATACGCGAGGCTTATTTTTATTTCATCGTTATATTTATTGCTTATCGTCGAGATGCTTCGAGTGCGTCGAAGTTATTAATAATGCGAAAGGTACTTTCCCCACGAGACCGAGCAGGAGAAGGGGAATGGCGTGGGCGTTAATTAATGTCCAAAAATATGCGACTTTCGGATTGCAAATATCTAATCGGCCTCCTGTACAACACAGACGGCGTGGCAGATAAGCTAATTAAGTCTTATCTAATCCGGTGCAAGGAGGGTAATTCCAAGAGCAGTATCGTTGCAGTTCCAACATGATAAATATCTCTGCTCTCGTTCAACGATATTGAAGAACACAAATTTCCACCCTTTACTAGTCGCGCAAATGACTCATGTTCCTCCCCTTTGTATTTTCACAATGTGGCAGCTAATGACTAATTGTAAGCAAACGAGGCAATTGTGAAGAATATCCGAGAGCGAGGGATTGGTGAGTTTATTTAATATTTCGGGCATAATCAAAAATGGCGTGACGTAATAACAAACATTTTTAAAATTCTATAAAGGATACGTGAAATACTTTCTCTCAAGTGTACCAACAATTGAGGTACTTTAAGCGCGCTATAAGGAAAAGATAAAATCAATTCATTTTACTTCATACAAATATTTAAAATGCCTCTAAGAGGCGTGGAAAGACTATGCCCTGTAAAGGGGATCCTGTTTTCAAGACATTCGAGAGATTGTGTTTTAACACAACAGAAAGAGTGAGAATGAGAGAGACTTTTAGTTGAAACAACGACACACCAACTCACCCTCGTGTAACTCATATCTAATTTTTGGCGGCCGACCAGCAGTCTGGGTAGGAACGTCTACTTCTACTTTGAAATCAACTCAATTGGGTTACAGCAAATCTAGCTGGACTTATCGCAGGATCTATGGAAAATCGTAAAATTGCGGAACCTACATAAATATATGTATAACACATGATACGCACGCACGTTTCATAAGTAATTATCCAATCCGCTTATCGCGATGCTTTACCTTTTAAAAGTTCCTCGTCGTAATTGCTACTACAGGCAGATTTGTCGCAAATATAAATAAACAAGCAAGCTTTCGGATCAAGTATCAGGTGCAGCCAAGCTGTTAAAAATAATCACATACAATTGGATTCCGTGAAAATGATGCTCGTCAATTGGAATTCTTTATTCCCCCGTGCACAGATAAACAAATATCCAGGTTTTTGGTAATATGACGAACACATCGTTGTTTACCGGCAGGTGTCAAAAATATCTCGTTTTATCGTTAAGTACACATATCTTTCCTACCTAATACCGGAGTTATCTACGCATAATTTGACTTTGAACACTCGAATTTGCATTCCCTCGATGCCGATAAGTCGATCGAGTATTTTTAATCGATTCGCGATCTATCACAGATTCACCAAATGCATCGTCACGAATGTGATTATTATTAATCGCTCGACTATCATTTCTCTATGTCAAAAAGCCCCTTTACGATTGGTCCCATCGTTTCTTCGTTCTCTACGCTTTCTCGCAATTTCCCACAATGTGATACCAACATTCGTATAATTGTATTCTAAACATTGCAGCTTTCTCCACTATCGTATACAATGTCATCCGTGGCTCCGCGAATGACGATATTCGCGCAAGCTTGATTGACGTGCCGAAGATAAAGCTACAGAAACTCCGAAACAAAGCTGACAATTGTAAACGACGATGGGCACGGAGCTTTTCTGGAATTTCTACATCGATCACGATTAAAACGCGACAAAAAAAAAAAAACAATGTTCCGAATACTACCGCGTACGTCTTTCTTTCGAAATAAATATTACGTGAGAGATGCGATATTAATAAATAGCAACGCGACATTATTCACGTCAACTCGAGTACATAAAAATTCCCAATCAGAATAAGTGCAGCAGACAGAATTTAGATTCGGAGAGTATGCGTACACACCTACGCGTATCGATATAATCTTTTCGCAAATCCAGCCTTGGCTCGTATTTACACACCGTATTGTCGTAGGACGTTGACGTAAGATTAATTATGGTTGCTGGAGGGAACATTAAAGGATTAGCACCGCCGCAGGTGCTCGACATTTCTGTCTGAACACGGTCTAAACAAAATCCGCGATGGTGCTTGTGATTAAGAAGTGTCGTTGATTAAAGCTGAAGTCACACAAAGCGCTACGTAAGCTATGTACGCTATGTTTGGTACGCGTTACCCAAACAGTAGATAGGGAACATAGAGGACATAGCATCGCTGCTCTATGTGGCCACAGGCTCCAATTAAAAACAACTATTTTTTTGACGCATACCGAAGATGACGTACGTAACGCTCTGTGTGGCTTCAGCTTTAATCAACTTCGGCTTAAGGTAACCCGTAGCGAACTTAGCATACGAAGCGCTCTATTTGGCCTCAGCTTAAGAATGCATCGACGTGAGAGAATTTTCAATATCCGGGCAATAAATCAAAATGGCGCTAATTAATCGATGGTTATCTAAAGCTTTGATTAAAGAATCGGCAAGAAGAATAATTAAGATCAATCGCGTTCATCTCCTCTGCCCGTTCGTAAAATGATTAACGGTTGCATTATCGTCTCGGTCGATTTTTATTTTGTCCCCCTGCTGCGTCTTATTTTCATGCGATTTTGTGTTTGTCCCCCGCGCAATTTTAACGCACATCAAAGGATGGCGTCGAAAGATCCGTTCTCGTTTGATTTATTGATCTTTCGATATTATAAAGCACAATTGCCACTTCAATTTTGCAATTATCGAGGCGTATCGTTTTTAATGATTTACTGTTCGAGCGGATCTCGAGATCAATCTCTCTTCCATTAGCCAAACGATATATTTTCTTATAAGGCACAAAGTGATTGTATCGCTAAACGCGTTACTCACTTGTGCACCGCTTCGTTGTTTATTATTTTTTTTTTTTGTGTAACACTTTTGTTTTCCCGCATTTGTTCACCCTGATGTTTATGGCGAAATCAACAATTAACAAAAAAAAGCTGCAATCTGACATTCTTCTCGATATTAACTCCTTCTTACCCTCTGCTTCGACAGATGTCCTTACATGAACAATTGTATGAATCGTCAACATTGCGTACGTTCTTTTACTTAGCATTCTCTCTCTTTCTCTTTAAACGAAGCACTGAGTAAGCTCAATTTGCTCATTGAACGCTAGTGCTTTAGGAATTACTCATTCACTCGTAATCGAATAGATTAAGATTAGAGAGTGATATCGCATGCTTGTCCAAACATTTTACAAGTAGTAAGTACTTACTTCGAGTCACTTCGAGATGAGTGTCGCCTATCCGGTGACGTTCTGTCTCAATAACGGGAATGACTGACTGTAGAGTGGTTCTGGAAAAACAGATGCGTATAAAATATGTTTTAATTCTTTGTAAATGTTTTGAGAAAGATTAAGGCCAAATATTTAACCGTCGAATAGGATAGTGAATTAATAAATAATAATGAATAGCAAGCGTTCATTTGCTCTGTAGCAAAATATTCTACGTAATGTTTTCTACGTTGCCAGTAATATCAGTCTCAACGGAAAAAATTTGACAATACGGTTGTTAATGTATACCTACAATATACAATTAATCTACTCACACCTTCAGTGATTAACTGACCCTGTAGTTTATACGAAGTATCCTTATCGGCGGCAAGTAATTTCGAATTGTGAAACTTTCAGAAAATGATCGAATAGCTTAAATAAGCTGTTTTATATATTCATTTAGTTTGACGAAGGGTACCGTCTTTCAAAGTTTACGCTATAATTTCTTGTGCAAAGTGATATAAAAGGTTCAATATTAAGTAAAACAACAATAGTCCTTGATAAAATTTGTATTAACTACAACCCAACCATAGTAGAAACAACAAATTAAAAAATTACCAAAACGTTAGAAAACTTTATTCGCAAATACTAATACGTCATAACTGATAAAATATCAAGAAAAAGTAATATTCGTAAATATTCTATGTGGAAGTTTACTTATTAATCTGTAAAGTGATACACTATCGAAGGAATATAGTTCTAATAAAAAAGCTACGTAAAACTTTAATAAGGAATAAAGAATCAAATGTCACAATAATTTACTTCGTTTTTAACGATGTTTTTACAAAATAAGTTCGGTCACAGCCTGACTGGCACAAGGGCATGGCTGACGGCAGTTACTATACCATTGAGCAATGTGATTGTGTGTGCACGCGTATGCACAAGCCTTTTGAAATTCACGGAGACTTACCGGGAATTATCAACACCGCCCTTTTTTTAACGGTCCGTTTTTGGTTCGCCCACCTAATCCCACCCTACCATGTAAACCCCAGTTTTCACTCCGTTATCTCGTCACGCGTCGTATCAATTTAAACAAAGGACTTACTTGAAACCTACGAAATTCTACATTTCCTCGTTACTTCTAAATCTATGATAACACTTCAACCTCGACGAGGCTCCTATAAAACATCATAGCGCCTAATTGACAATACAAACTTCCATTCAAAATTTTAAGCACTATGCAAAATCCTCGTTAATTACGCAATTGAATTCGTTCCAATTTCGAAACATTCCTAAAAATGAATGATCATAGAAATCTTGACGTTCAGGGGCTTCCTATGACGTGCCATACGAAAGTGAAACAATTTCTGTACAATTATAAGCATTCTGAAAAATGATCGTCAATTAGGGGTGTGCGAGTACTCGTAATTTACGAGTCGAGCCCAGACCGGTTCGCTTCCTCGAGCCGAGTCGAGCGTTCGAATTTTTCAAGTTACTCGAATCGGCGAACTGCTTGAAAAAAATTCGAACTACTCGAAAACTTCGAACAAGTCGAATATTCGAACTACCCGAATACATTCGAGCTACTCGAACTATCGTTCGTATATAGTTCGATAATATTCGAGTAGCTCGAATGTATTCGGGTAGTTCGAATATTCGCCTTGTTCGAAGTTTTCGAGTAGTTCGAATTTTTTTCAAGCAGTTCGCCGATTCGAGTAACTTGAAAAATTCGAACGCTCGACTCGGCTCGATTTGTCGATTGTTACTTGACTCGAAATTCGAGTACCCGAATAAATCGAGTACTCGCACACCCCTATCGTCAATCGTGTCCCATCGTGGACCGAAAGCGACTGACGTTTCGCTGACGGTCACGTGCGCGTGAAGGTGCAAGAGAGTCGGGGATCGCGAACGCGTCGCGAGTGGAGAGATGGGTGGTAGGGTAAAACTGGAGAAGGGGCAATTGGGGAAGACTTGTACACGTTGGCATCATATACCATACCGATTCATCGCAAGAGGAGGGAGAGAGGTGGTTACGACGGATGGTGAACGAGGGAGGGATTCGAAACCGAAAGTAGTAGTGTTGCTCGGTTTAGCATCGATAGACAGTCAGTGTGTCACGATAGGCCGACCAGACAAACGCCACCTCGTCTGCATCCTTCCTTTCTCTTTCCTTCTCTTTTTCTCTTCTTCCTTTCTTCGTCTTCGTATCCATCCTATCCGCGAGAGTTTCGAGCTCCGCTCGAACGAAATTCGCGACAAGAACAAGCAAGATCCGAGGATTCACGTTTGTTTCGTCCCATCTCCATTACAGTCTAATTCCTCTGTATCGCTCCGGCGGCCACCGCTAAAATCACGATTGGAGGTCGACGAAGAACGCAGGTGGTGAAGGTGAAGAAAGGCTGAAAAGGAGAGGCTACCGTCGAGGAGAAGGTGGGAGAACGAAAACGAAAGTAGAACCTGTAAGTTTCGCGGGCTATACGAGGAGTTTGGTCTCTGATGCTTGGTAGCCTTCCAGAGAGCGTCTAACGACCCGCGTCCGCCTTTCGGGTGCTCCACGGAAAAGTCAACGAAACGAGAAGCTAAGGAGAGAAAATCTTCAAGTGCTCCGGTTGCTTTCTCGCGCGAATTACGTGAATTGTTCGAGGATCCTGTGGTGCGCGACGAAACCGTCTAATTTGCAATGGCTCTTGACTGACATCGGCTTGAGAAGAGAGAGATATTCTTCCGTGTATCGTGAAAGAGGGAACACGAAGAAGAAAAATCGAAAGATCGAGATCGCGGTTCTCCGGAAGAGTGGGATTTGACGTAAAAGCTCAAAGAAATTCGAAAAGAGAACGTGAGGGAGACGAAGACGAAGATCTTTGCAAGTACTTACATCGTGTTCGCGCAGTAGATCGGCGCCACTTCTCACGGCTGCGAGATAAACGAGGAAGCAACAGGCGCTGTTCGGCAGACGAGAAATTTGCTTAACAAAAGCCATCGCCAGTAACGCGACGCTTCGCACACGAGGTAAAAGATGTGTTTCACAATATTTCTGGCGAACACTTAAATGTATTCTTGGTAAATCATCGCGGTACTTGATTATCATCTTTATCGCAGTAGCTAATCGTCGAGATAACCGTTTAACCGTCCGGTCAGTAACCAAAGATTTACCATTCGTTCAATAACCGGAGGAGATATCGAGTTCGATAATCGATAATTTTTATCGAATAGGTGAATTAATAAAATTCGGACGAAAAATTGGCGTCAAACTACTTCAACTTTGGGGATCCGGACGGTTGTAGAATTTTTTTAAGGAGACGTTGATAAATTCTATCTTGAAAACTGAAATGGATACCCGGGTACCCGGTTACTGACCGGACGGTTAAACGAGCAATTTAAATTACTTACAGCATCCCGCGCTACTCTCGCCCTTTTCGATTCAACCTTATACACAACTCGTTCGTTTTCCTTGAAAATATTCAACGGACTGACTCCTATTATTAACCGTGAATTAAAATAAAGGAAAGAAACGAACCTCTAGAGATCGTTCTGCTCGCGCTTTATGTTTCTACGCACAGGCTCGTCTGGCTCGTTTCTCTTGTACATACGCACGGTCCAGCCTGCTTCTCAGGTGTCCTCGAAGGTCGGTGGAAATCTACAAGCATCCTGTCACGAATATACAACTTTTATGAGATAGAATTTACTTCTCTTTCTTTAGTATCGCAATCATCCGATTAAAAAATCGAATTCAAATTTGCGGACTCTCTCTCTTCCTTTCTCGTGTTCTTCGTATAGACGAAACCGTGAGTAGTGCGTGTGGAATGAAACGCAGGCTTCTTTCAGGATCGGGATGCATTGGAGACGGTGACCGTAAAGTAACGACCGTGGGCGAAGGTGCAATTTGGGACACACGTTCAGTCGACACGAGTCATCACCTGTGAGCCGACGAGTTTGACGACCTGCGCAAAAGGAACACGTGCTCGACATCATGACGGAGCACAGCTTGGAGAACGTCGTAAGGTAACTTTTGTGCTGAAATAAATTATAAAAGTGTCTCGTGAACTACACGAGCGAATAAGATTTTTCGGTAGAAGCAATGAGCGAATTTTTGCATAACATAATTTTTGATTATCTTGGGCCGATCCAGGCGTGAGTTGTTTTCACGAAGTACGATGAGTTCAGTGAAAGTAGAGTTTCTCAAGCGCTGACCTTAGAATGAGTAGATACGCGTCGAACTTCGTTTTACTTTTCTATGATGCGTAGGTACTTGTCGCAAGCACACCAGTGTATGACAAAAATATTTTCTTTTTAAAGTCGAAATAAGGTTCGGTGAAAATGCTTTTTACAATCTGTATTATATTTTCTTCGCGGAGAAACGCAACATACAAAATTCAAATAATATCGTCTTAGGCACAATTGGAAAGTGGATTTCCATTGTCCCACATACGTACCTTCTTCAGATCACCATTACAAATTTACACTTTTACCAATTAATACTCTCTTACCCACTGACCCGCTCACGAACGCTCTCGAGTTACACGAGCTACTCGCACGATTCGCACGCCTGCGTGCAACCAGTTCCCACGAGTAAATGGAACGGTCTTTTGAACAACGATCCGACTTCTCGATTCGATACTATCGACCGGTATTTCAAAGGCGCGTGGTATGAGGAAGTGAACATTTAATCAGTATGCGAAGTGAAACAAACCGTCTCAGTTCATCGAACACGTCACGTTACCACCCGTGCGCTCGTAGTTTACAAGCTAAAATCTAGTTTCTCCACTTTTACAGGGAAACAACACGCGCTAGATTAAAATTATGCGTGTGTTCGTTGGAATCTTGCTGTGTTGGGTCACGCGATTTGCGCGAAGACGTGAAATTTTCTCCTCCGTCTTAATTTTTCCCGAAGGTTGGACGAAGCTTTTTCTCTCTAATTCATTGTCCGCGAGACTGTAGAAAATTACAGGAAGCCATGAATTACGTCTGGTATGAATGATCGTTTGCACCTACGTCATTAAGACTCCCGTCTTCGTGAAGGACGGACATGAGTTTTCCGGCCTTTTTTTCCGTACGCCATGCACTCCTTGTCGGAATTTACGTAATGCAAATTACTTGCCATAAAAGTTGTACGATAAGAGACTTCAATCGAAGCACGTAGACGTGGGAAATAGGAAAGAGGAAATTTCATGTTTTCCATAGATGAAGTGACGAATGCCGATTGACAAAAATCGCACGAGAGAATATTTTGGGTAAAAGTCTGTAGATATGATTGCACTGAGAGTATATCGCGAGAAGAGATTTACGGAAAAGCTCAAATGTGCTTTGAAACGCTGCTTCTGAGTTCTCGATAGGTCGACTCGACCAAAATTTCACCGCAACTTCGTCGTACGCCCTTGTCTCTGCAAATCGATAATTGATGCCCCGTAATCGAAATACCCCGTCCGCGTGACCGTAACGAAAGATTGTGCGAGATCTTTTATCAAATACGAACGACTAAAACAGTCAACGTTCTTTCAATGTTACATAAATTTGTCAACATATCGTAATTACGTTGGTGCGGAAGACGGTAAGAATAAATCGAGACACGCGGACTTCTCGTTACTTAACCCGAGTTACGGATCTCTCGCATATTTAAAACGGAGCTTTTCTCCAAACGCGCTACCATTCGAGGCTGGTTTTATCATTCTTAAACAAGGAGCCGACGAGAAAAGGCAAACAATTATGATTCTCGCGGTTTAATCGCTTACCGCTTATCACGAACGAATCGACTTAACACCTACGTCGATACGCGAGTACGTCATGCAACTGTTACTCCGTTTTGACGTTCTCCGCACTGTCGCTTAAACAATGCGGTATTGCAGTACGCCACAGACGATGCACTTACGATACACTCAAAGCGTGGATTAAAGTCTGCCTTCCTGCAGTTGCAACGCGTCTTGAACACGAGCCGATACCAATCAGTCTTCTCAACATCGGAGCTCGAGGAATTTCCCTTTTGCTCGTGAACTCGCAAAACTCGTAAGACACCTTCGAACGTTATAATTAATGCGATCTCTAACTGACTAGATATCCGTTTCCTGTTACGAATGGAATGCTCGAGTGCACGGTCGAATGCAATTTCGATGCGGTAATCCACGAGGAAGAAGATCCCAAGTGTTTCGACACGCGTGAGATTGTTTCGGTATTTTCACGTAGGCTGAGTGCATATCGGTCGAGTAAATTGCTCGGTTAATGTTATTGTTGAGAATTGGCTACTTCCTGAGCATAGTTGAGCAAGGACTGTCTCAGTATCGGTATCCAAATTCCTACGAAATAAAGGCCACTAATGGTCTACTTCATCGATGGAAAGTCGTATGGGGTACCTCCGGACTAGGTCAATTTAATTGTTTCGTTTAGCGACAAATTATCTTCAGGTCGTGCTAACGCTTCTTTTTCGTGACTTTCGCCATACGACGCAAATGAGCACATTATCGGAGAAGAGAGTTGGCGACACGCACATTGGGAGATTAAAAATAATTACTTCTCTCCACGCGCCACTTGAACACGGTCGCGAGAGAATAAAGCATCTAAGAGAATTTATATTTAATTGCTTCTTCGAGTGTTATATGCGCGACCAATCAATCACCAGCAGGAGAAATACTCAAGTGCTTTCTCCTCGTCTCCCCATTTGTCATCGTTCGCGAAGTCTACTAAGCGCCAAGTGGATTTCGCGAGATCAACACGGATTTTCCAAAAGACAACTCGGATTTCGCGAACCACCGAACCGATCGATCATTTCAAGTCTTTTGGAATGACGCTCGATGCTGCCACGAGATCAAGTCCGGCTTGTTTTTCAACTTCGCACACAATTTAATCCTCGACGTTCTACGCAGTCTGGATTGAATCTAGAGATTCTTGTCCTTCAGTCTGTGGAGCCCACATAGCCACCTAGACTTTTAATTTTACGGTGGCAAACGCAGGTTATCACGAGTGGGAAGATATTTCAAAAAGAAATAGAAGGTATACTTTTCGATACCGCCTGCCTAATTCTTTCTTTAAATTTGATTGCCGGGTACTCACAATAAAAGGACGCGTGAGACTCAAAGGTCGAAAATTCAATGGCGTAACTATAAATAAGAATAAGGAAGGTAATTTCCTTCGTCCTTCGGTCCTGCTGGAAGGACGACGCCGGCGCTTGCGCCTCGAGTCACTCGATTAATACGCAACCGCACAGTTGATGAACGTTGAGGAAGCGCAGATTCCATCAAATGATACAGCCAAATGATTTAGCAATTTCCTTATCGACCTCGAGAACGAGCCAGAGAAGGTCTACGCGTGGTCTACGCTCGTGTGATTTCAGGATTATGACTTCCGGTGTTTTCACATCTGTTCACCGGGCTCCATTTTTTTATTAAGCCTTCCCTTGGCCTTTCGTCCATCATTCAAATTTTTTGACGGAGGCCGCACGATTTCACGGGAGTTCCTTTAAAATTTTCGGGTTACTCGTTCGAGTATATTTCGTTTGTTGACACATTGCGAAGGAACGTAATTGCATAATTGGGCGGGATGTTACATTGCTGTCTTAAGAGGACGATTAATATCCTCGCGGTAAAGATAACCGTGTTTGAGGTCATCGGAAATATGCTTATTTTCACAACATTTTCCTTACAAACCTGCCATCTCAAAATGATACATCACCGCATTTCACGTTTCGTCGAAGCTGTTTACTCATATTTAAGACAACCTGCACTTAAGAACTTTTTTACAGGTACAAACGAGATTGTTCGTCGCACGAACACAAGCGAAGCAATGCACACATTTATATAAGGCACCTAAATATTAGTCTTTGAGAAAAGAAGCCAAGCGTGTAAGCTTATCGGTTTAAAGTACCAGACAATTAGTCAACAATTGCTTTTCTGCTTGTTCGAAGCTCACTTCTTTAATAACAATCCTTCATACGTTGGAATACATTAATTGGTATATTTCATTTCTTCACACTCTAGCGGCAAGAAAAATGGATTAAAAGAATTGTTAATTTACCGGTTAAAATGCACAAATGTTTATATCTCCTAATCGTCCTTGCACGACTACGTCAATGAAGTCGTGAAAGAATGACGTTCGACAGGTGTCGACGGAAAGTGTGACGTCTCCCTCGCGTATTAGCGGATTAGCGGATTAGAAATAATAATCCTACCTCGTACCACGATCCGATATGTCTTTGGAATGGAGCGCGACGTCCTGGAAATATCGTTGTGCTCCAATACCGAGTATCACCAGATAAGAATCTAAAATCTATGCTTGTCCAAGCGCCTTTCCAGCATTTCCACCATCATTATCTCGATCGTAAAGCTATAAATCGTTGGACTAATGCCACGGGATCTGGATCGGATTAGATCTACATTAGATTTCCGTATCTCTGAGTACATACATCCGATTGTAAATATGTCTCTTTCGCGGTAAGGAGGCGAAAATGCGAAAAATGTCGTACTTGTAAAAAGGAGAAGCTGTTGAGCGTCGAAATCTAAACGCGACCTTAAGATTAGCCGAAGGATCAGAGCGCATTTTTCAATTTCCACGTATAACGATCATGCGGTCTGCACGGGAACGGGAGATGTTAAACGCACGTGCCGCTCGCGTGAAGAATCCTCTACACGTGCGCTTTACATCGTTCTACTGACAATTAATACGAATGGACGGATCCTCTCGCACGAGGGAAACCGGCTCTAAAAAAGATATGAAACAAAGGTAGTTCCCAGTTATGCTCCCACGTGATGTCATTCGTCGTTGTAAAATATTTCAGGTGGAATTTCGGTCGAATGTGTTTTGCCTGACATTTCACCAGTATCGGCCTGTGTAGAACTGCAAACTTACCAAACGGCGGAGTTGCGCGTCACCTGCAATTAAAATCGACATTGTTGTATTACCAATGAAAGGAGCCTCGCGCTGAGTAGTGGATACATGATCGAGGTTGGAATTAGATACGGAATTAAATCCGATCAGGATTACATCTTTGAAACAGGAGTCTGCGCTTGTCAGACGATTAGGCATAATTATGCTACGAGCGACACAAATTGCTGCCGGATTTCGTAGTGCAGTAACTCTACTGCTCTTCAAATGAGATTCCGAAGCGAAATTAATTCGACACGCGGGCAGAATGCGATCGCGCAATGTGAAGGCGAATATCATTTAATAACAAATTATTTATTGCAAAAACATGTATGAAACGTCAAAGTAAATTCTTTCGTATTCACATACGTGCCTATACTTTACGAAAGAAGAATCTGTCCCAATTTGCAACATGATCACCCCACGCTCCGGAATCAATGTTAGATCCATTATGAAAATTTCCGCGTTCGGAAATACTCCTTATAGTAACATTGCACCCACGTGCCCATTGTGTACCAGCATATTGTTGTATTACGGATGCTCTCAAATTTGTATGCGACAAAGTTACGTAAACCGGCGATTCGAGCGCAAACCTCAATCGACCATTGAGAATGCAGCTTGCCATGCCTATTCGACTCTACACCTAGTCACGAGGCATTTGGCATCGTTGCCATCCAGCACGCTCACCGCGAAACTGCAGACTACCTCGGAACAAACGCGACGAATCGATCATGGGATTGCAAATGAAACGTCGGATGCGGCATGGTACAGAATGAATAGAAGCGTACACTCATGTGCAATTACCGGCAGGAGCGGCCACGGAGGTGGTCACCGTGACGAGAGGACGGTTTACGAGTGCGCGTGGTCATACGAGCGTTTGCCTGCCGGGGCTGACATACTTTATCTAGACAGGAGGTAGGTGAATTAGAAAAAGGGAGAGAGAGAGAGAGAGAGGAGGAGAGAGAGAAAATGATGGAGGAAAGGAAGGTTGAAAAGAGAAAAACGAACCCAGAAAAGGAACGAACGTACTTCGAACCTGTCGGGCAATGTTGAGTGGACGATCGTTACTCGAGGGTCTCCACGATCGCCATGATCGCCACGATCGTTTGCACAGGCAAGCAAGAAGCATACTAAACGCACGCTTCTCACGTGCAAATCCGAAATGACCCCTGCCATTACTCTTTTCGGCTAATCGACGGACTTAATCGGCAGTTTATTGTAAAAATAAGAAGTTCCGAAGAAATTCATTCGTCCTTCTCACGGAAAACCAAAACACCTTTAAGGCTCTTTAATTCCATCTGCGAAGCCGAGAGTAGTTGGCAGTTGAAAAAGAAAACCTTTACCTTTACGTGCACAGAAAATTATAATTACCCTCTCTTGGAACTCTCGATCGATTCGACCTAGGTGCTAGCTCCAACACGTGGCAAAGATAAAAGGGACGACGAAATCGCTGAAGGGACAAAACTTAAGAGGACGAATTTCCATCCTCGCAACACGGATCGGAAAATTTTAATCACCTCTTCGAAACTTCGATCGATTCAACCTACTCTGCAGTTCATTCACCGTTTCCCCGCGAGCGAGGTGTAGAGCCCGCGGCCGTGTTTTTGTCATTGACATGATTCGACGTGAAAGGGCCTTAACTTCTAGCGATTATCCTTACGTAATCGAGTAGCAGCGGCAAGCCGGTGGCGGCCAACGTGAGCTTCGTTTGCGCAATCGAGCGAGCGCCTACATCGCCGTTAAACAGTTCGCATAGACAAATGGACGAACAGACGGATGGAGGATCAACGAGCAGGTGCATCTCCGACGCTACAATCCTCCCTATTATTTTCCATCTGCTAAATGGCGCTACGCGTATACAATTGCAGTCGCTAATAGACAGATTATAGCCAGTGTTAGCCATGGATAAGCGACGAAAGTTCATTGCCTGCTCCACGCGTGGTTACTGCACTTTGCATGGCTTGTCTGGTCGAAGTAAATAACGGCATCTAACACGATGAAGAGCTCGAAGTAAATATGCAGTTGCGCGTCCCACCGCCATCTTCACTGCCTATCTGAGAAGGATTATCGTACAATGTCCTCGCGCGGCTAATCGCGCGAACAGCATCGCGACGCATTTTCTCATTTAGTTCCGGTTAATCTACGCGTTTCCTCCCGCGGTTCGATAATTCGTACACTTTGTACATTGTACCATGTTAAACGAATTGTTTTCTATTTAGAAAATCCGAGAGATTTCGTTGATAAAAAACTGGAATGAGCAGGTGTAATTGGAATTTTGCGAAATCATACATAATAAGGAAAACCACGAAGCTCTAGGGAAATTACCTGGACTTGCTTACTTCGAATAATCCGAAAGACGAGTTTTCCTAGAAAATGAAAAGGGCGAGACGACCGAATGATTTGACATCTTGAAGCAGACCTAGTTAAGATTGTTCTCGCGCGATCGATCGGTTGCATTTCGTGATACCGATAACGAAATCGCAAGTACCTCCTCATAAACACTCTCATCGAAAGCTGCTTGTAGCGCTCGAACGTGAGACGGAATGTGAAATCAGCCGTCAATTATCACTTAATCGCCAATCGGCGAAGAAAGGCGAGCAGTCGTATCTTTCATCTGAGATTATCTTCTTCGCATCTCGAAAACTGCCCGTAATTTCCACTTCTCGATTACTTCCAGAATTATCAATTCTTGTTGAGATTTCGTCAAACTGGAAAGGAAGAGCTAAAAATGGAACCTGGAGAGAATGATTAAGTCGATCTGGTCCGCTTCTGAACCCGATCGATCAGAAAGCTGGACATCCCCTACGGTTTCACACGCTCCCGTAAATCTAGGCGTAGCCTTTACGACCTCGCAACGAGCATTCCCCTTAATTCCGCGTTCTACGAGCCTGCCCATAGTTCTACCTCCCTGTCCTTGGAGTAGCTCATTTCGCAGCAGGAGGAAGCTTCACCGCGCGACTTCCTGCAATTTCCTTGAGCCAACTACCTGAACATCCTACGTTCATTCGATTTTCGCGAGCTCACGTTTCTCGGTTGGCTTCTTCGCGCTGGCTTTCGACATCTTGCGTAGATCTACGTAATCGTGGTCGAAGGTTACGAAGGTAACGCGAGTAGATCGTTTTAAAACCCGATTTCTCCGCTTCCTTTCTAACGTGGAGTACATAATGGCGAGGATGTCTCGCTTCAAATGGACCAATGTGGTTTCGATGCATTTCTGAACGACTTTGAATTTTTTTCCGAGGACAATTTACAGGCCCGTGTAATGTTTACGGAGGTTATTTTGAAAATGCGTGGTGTTTGTACGATTATCATTTTTACTTGTTTCGTAAGTATAGGTATACCCGGCCACCTTGGAAACTTTAATTATGTTTATCGTCCGTCGACGATGACTAGCGTAGCGTCTCTGTGCTGCGCGAATAACCGTTGAGAATAATTACTTCCTTTTATCTCTCGGCCTGCTTAGTTTAGGACTCGCTGAATTTTCTTTTAAAGTGCCTTTGTGTTTTTCGCTCACCAGAAACGGCGAGAAGATACAACCGGCTGAATTGAACGGAAATACGGCAGTTGAACCGGTCTCCAAACTTAGACAGGCTCTACCACAATGTTGCGCGGTGAGCGCGAAAAATCTTCTTCTAATCACCTTCGGTTCGACCTTGGGATTCTCCACGATTCTCATCCCGGAATTGCAGAGGGGGACTTCGGAAATCAACGTATCCAAGGAGGAATTGACGTGGATTGGTAAGAATGTGAATTATCATTAGCAGATAAATCCTTCGGGAGCTTTATGTAATGAATAATGCGCGCAAAAACTCGCGCGTCATTTTCCTTCTTTCTTCGATATCGCAGTGCAAAATCGTTCGTAAGATAAAAACGCTTGACGGGATAATTGCAAAGTTCTTTATTGGACTTTCTAAAACGAATCTCGTAACTTGCATAGATAAGTAGTCGATTGCATATGTTTGGCAGCGATAACTGCTTTTATTCCGAACTTACTCTTTCCTTCTTTTCTTGAAGGGCAGCTTCAACGATGATTGTTAATTTTACTTGACATTAATTTTCTTCCTTTCGATCGACTTCAACAGGCAGTCTCAACTTGTTCCTCGTACCTATTGGCTGTTTCGCGAGTGGCCCGATCTCACAATATTTGGGAAGGAAAAGAACGATGATGCTAGCGAATTTACCCTTCATTGCCGCGTGGTTGATCTTTCATTATGCCACCACGTCAGGCATGTTGTTCGCTGCTCTTGCCATAACTGGACTGACAGGTGGTTTGATCGAGGCGCCGGTAATGACGTATGTTGCCGAAGTGACACAACCACATTTACGCGGCATGCTCTCCGCCACCTCCACCATGGCAGTCATTTTGGGGGTCTTCACTCAGATGCTGGGGGGCAGCCTGACTAATTGGAGGACGGTGGCCATGGTGAACCTTGCTTATCCAATTCTTTGCTTTACAGCGCTGTGGATGGTACCCGAGAGTCCTCATTGGTTAGCTGGTAAGAATAACATCTATTTCCTGCACAATTTATTATTCTACAAACTTGGCTTTACTCTCGTATCTTATTACATTATTATAATATTCTTCAAAACGATGCACAATCTCTTGGTGAGCTTACATTCGCAATAATAAAAATGAGAGAGCTCTTTGCAAAGAGCGTTTACCTATCCGCGATTATGCCCACATATTCGCAATTCGTTCTTCTATTCTTTGCCCTCTTGCAAAACTAGAAAATAATCTGAAAACTTTATAGTCAATTCGAAATCTCTTGTAGCTAAGGGTCGCCTAAGAGAGTCGGAACGCGCGCTCTGCTGGCTGAGAGGGTGGGTCCGACCATCCCACGTCAGACCGGAATTTCAGTCCCTCTGTGAAAGCGTCCGCAAGCCCACCGAATCGGCGGATGATGTGCCGCGCGAGAGCAAATGGCAGCATTATAAGAAACGCACCTTCTACATACCGTTCATACTCGTAACGACTGCCTTCTTTATTGGCGCCTTCGGCGGCACCGCCACCCTTCAGACCTTCGCCGTGGTGATATTCAAGGAACTGAAAGCTCCCATCGACGAGTATCAGGCTACCGTGATTCTAGGCGTAGCGGAATTAGTGGGCACGCTGATTTGCGTCTTTGCGATTCACTTCACAGGAAAACGAAAGTTAACGTTCCTATCGGTCGCTGGCAGTGGAGTGAGCTGCCTCGTGACCGCCATCTACGGATATCTAAGCGACAGTCAGTTGCTCGATAGCGTGAATTATACATGGCTGCCTACCACCACGATGATAGGCGCTGCTTTCCTGTCTCACGTCGGCATCAGGCTCCTACCGTGGGTCCTGGCCGGCGAAGTCTTCCCTGTTCAGGTAACGGATTATAACAATTCACTTCGCCATCTTGGCCACTTCAAATGAATAAAATTTTAGGAAATCTATGCTAACGCCTTTTCGTTCGTCCATTCGTCAGGTACGAAGCAGTGCCACAGGTAGCGCCGGTTCCATCGGTTACATCTTCACCTCGATCGCTAACAAGACCTTCATCTACATGGTCGACGGTATCTCACTCCCTGGTACCTTCCTCTTCTACGCAATGATGAATTTGGCAGGCGGTTTGATTCTCTACTTCATATTACCCGAGACCGAGGGTAGAACTTTGAGGGAAATCGAGGAGCACTTTGCCGGAATTCAGAACCTGAAGACTAGGTCTAGGAAGGAGACTTTGCATTTCAAGGAGAAGTGGGCTGCAACGAATCCGACAGCCGTATCTGACGACACCGAAAGCAAACTCTGAAAGAGACTTAAGGAGAGCGAGAGGGATACTACGAGACGAGAGACGGATTAATAAAAGGTTCGCAGGATGCCTTGAGTTCATCCTTCGTGCAAGCACATGCATCTGAGAGTAAGGTCCCCGTATGATACGCGAGAAGATCGATGGAGAAATGGAAGGAAAGAGGAAGTGGTTTCGTAAGAATACGTTCTTCATACGAAAAGACGATGGAAGAATCGAGAAAAGAATTTTGGTTGATGATTTAACAAACGCCAGGATATCTTCCTACTACTCATCCTTGTATGCTTTTTCATCGGTATTCAACGCAGGACGATTCGTCCTCTCGTCACTCTTCGTAATATTCGTACCCCGTTAAGGACTTCGCTTGTCCAGCGGTCTTTATTTATCTTTTCGCGGTGAGTTCTAGTGCCAATGACGCTACAATCGCGATTGAGATTAGAACGCGCAACGATACGAACCGATTCGGTCACTTTCGTGGCATTTCGTGAGATTGGTCTCTCGGTCGTATATCGCGTCCTTTGTAAATTCCTTCGCGACCCCTTCTTTTAGTTTTATATTATTATATTTTTTTACTCGGCCCTTCCCTCCTCGGAACTACACAACCAAACAATAGAGTAATCGTACGACGAATTTCGAGATTCGCTTCCACTTAAGGACACAACAGCGAGGCTTTTATTTTTCTAGAATAGATATTCAACGGCTGACCGGTTGTGCTGGCTTTTTCATGTAATATTGATTATCGATGTGAGATTGCAGGGAGTACCGCGCATAATTTTTATCACAATCGCATTTTTAATCAGCAATAACATTTCGGCGATTCACTCGCTTGTAAATATAAGCACGACGTATGGGTGCGAACAGATTCGTCAGCAATAAACCTCTTGGTACGTATCTGTAACGTGAAGCCATTCCGCGAGGGGGAAGAATAGACTTCGAACAAAATCTTTGTAAATAGATTGCACATATAGATCACTTTTTATAAATATCGAAATAAACGAATATACATCCTACGCCGCTCTACCAAAAACGTATTTTGCCACCTGCCACAGCCTCGGAGGATCGGCCCTTAAATTAATTACGATCCAGATTCTTTATCTACGGAGATCATACGGAAGATCTTGCGCGTCGTAAATTACATAATTCGTGGAATAATTTCTTGGAATCGGCAACGTATCAGCTTTTCTTGCCCCGCATCTATGAAAGCCGGGACGGTCTCTAACCCGCCATCTCTTTTTGAACCTGCGAGATTGTTGTTAAACATTCGTATCTTATCACTCGAACGTGATTGTTACGAACCATCAATATTCGATGGTGCGACATTTCCTTCGTATATTTTAGTACCCTGCAACGTTTCTGTTCATTATGCAAATACACTTTGAGAAAGAACTCGGCGTACACAGCAACGCGATCGAGATGCGTTCAATTTAGCTTACCTCGACCGGTCATAAACCTGGGATAAAGGAAAAAAGTCGAAGGGCGTTCGAATGCGTCGACCTATCCACAGATCAGGTGAGATGTAGTGGAATTACTTAAGTTTACATTTCGTGACCGGGTCTGGAAGTGCGCTCAATGTTCCATGTGATCATTCACCCGTCCATGCCATCCTTTTACACGTGCGATCGAGCAAAAAGGTCTATGCGATTATATTTTCAAGTCTCCGATCAAAGGAATCACTTATTGCAAGACGAATGTATGCAAAGAGATTTAGAGGCTAATTTAATTTGAATTTGTCGTATTCCACAAACGCCATTATCTTATACGTATATTATCTGAAACACGTTCTACAGCAGATCGGTAATTGAACGTGTGTTGTGCATCGGGCCGTCCCTTAAAGTTTAAAGGCGAAGCAATCACGGCACAGTCAACTGACTTCCCGTTACAGAATCCGATACAGGTCCCTTCGGAGCTGCACATGCAACGTTCTTTAAAATGAAAATTTAATTTTAACCTCGGGTTTCTTTTTATCCGTACTTCGAAATCTGTGACCGGCAGTAATCGTCGCCTGGCATTGGACGTGTTCTATTCTTGGACACATGAAAAAATTCTTCGCGTAATCCGCGCAACAGTTGACAACAGTATTGACTACCGTTAAGTTTTTGGTTTCCATTCGAGGGACTTTTTACAGTTTCGTAATTCAAGCGCGAATAACGATCTATCTTTACATTTTATTCCATTAAAAAGTGTCCTCGTAAAAAAGAAAACGGTCTACCGAGCGACTGCTCGTATTTCGTTGTGTTTGAACGAGTACCTGCTCTTACGCAGTCGCGTGAAGCGAACCGCTCGATGAAGGGCCCGTCCGCTCGTCCAGAGTCGACGTCGCTGGGGTCGCTACAAGGTCGATAAAGAAGTTCGCGGTTGACTATTCTTGTCGGGTCTCCGCTCTACGGATGGTTCGAAAGAGCGCGAAACATAACGTCCAAGAGAATCGACCGTTACCAAAGAACGACACATTGCCTCGTTCGCCATCTCCTACCGTACCTCCACGAATTTTGATTAAACAAGCTTTTGTATAGTCGAATTTTTATTCGACTACACAAAAAGCCAAATGTACTCGAGGGAATCGTAAAGGATAACGAAAGGCCGATGGGTCGTTCTCACGCACCATTGACCACAGCTCGCTATCGTTACCCCACTACGTCGCACAGTTCATTGAGAAACGAAATCTTCGGCGACCATCGAGCTGGTCCACTCTCGGGGTCGCATCGACCGAAGGGAGCTTGAAAAACCTTCGATACCCATATTTTTTCCAAGCCATACCCATCGAGACCTCCTAACACGAAACGGTCCAGAAAATGAAATCTTCTCGCGTGTGAATTTCAAGCGGCGGAGGGATCCATACTCCGAAATCAGACGGGATCAACAAGTGTCGCTCTCCCCCAAGAATGGAAGCTTCTCCTACTGGCGGTTTATATTGATGTCAGTCGGGTTGCCTGTGGCGCAGGCGCAGACCGACTCGGGGATTGGCCCGACGGGCGGGGGTCCACGAAATGGTCGATATTTTAGCTATAGTAGGGACTATAGTGGCGCGAGGCTTTCCCGAGGCCAGCAGTCCAGCAGTCTCTTTATAATCGTCGCGAAATAACCCCCCACGGTGCCCGAGTGTGCGACTGGCTGCGTGCGGAAGCATCTCAAAGAGGCCTCCACCAGCTCGACTACCTCCTCGTCGTCGCGCATCCGGGGCTCGCATCGCTTCCGTTTCTCGATACTCGCGTCGAGGCTACGTCGTAACCCTCGCGCATCGTCCTCGTCGTCGCGGTGCTCGCGGTGGAGGTGGTGGTGGTGGTGGTGCTCGTTGCCGACGTCAGAGTCATCGGTCCGTCGTAGTCGTCGCCGTCGCGGTGGTGGTGATCGTGTCTTAGGTCTGCCGGAGGCGCTGTCGAGGGTGAAACGCCGCGGTGCATCCTCCTCGTCGTCCGTCGCCCGTGAAGGATTTCCTCTTCGCAGGAGGTACGAAAGAATCAATTCGAAGGGAGCGAGTAGAGCGAGCTGGAGAGGGACGGCCAGCGAGAAATTAGTCTTTGACTTCGCCGACGAGGCTCGTGGGCGGCGAGCGGGTCGAGGCCGATCGACGGACACAGTGGTAGAGACCCTGGGGCGCGGAAGAATCCTCGATCATCCAGCGAGACCCAGCAGACATCTCGTGCGCGCTGCCATTCGGCAGTAGAAACGTCGGCCGTCCCGAATCGAGCCTGTAAAATTTCTGTTCGACCGACTCGGTGGCCGTCGATAGGCTGCTTATTGATTTCTCCGTATTCTCGCTCGCTCGCTCGTTCCCTCGAGCCGTCATTCCATCTTTCTCCCTTTCGTTCTTCCTCGCTTTCACCTCGCCTTTCTCGCCCTTGCTCACCCTCCGTCCTTTTGGCCTCTTCCTCCACGAGCCTCGTTCCCCGTTCCTGCGAGGGACGGACTCGGTCCGTTTCTCTCGCACCTGGGGCCTTCCCGCTTTCGCTCGTGTTCCTCCTTCGAGCGAGCTCGTTTCTCCCTTTCTTTCTTTCTTACCTTCTTTCTTTCCTCTTCTATCTCGTCGGGTCTCCTCTTCCTTCTCTTTTCCACGTACATTTCGGCCCTCGTCGTTCCTCGCCACCCCCGCGCGCCCTCAGTCGGGAAAAGTGCGGGCGCGCGACGCCAGAGTTGTCACAACGCGTCGTATATTTCACGATGTCCGTGACCGCGTTTGCTCTTACCTCCGCGTTTCCGGCCTTCCTTATTGTCCGCCCTGATCGGCCACCTATCTCCTCGACGAAGCTCTCCTCTCCTCGCTTCTCTCGTCCTTAACTTTGAAGGAAAGGAAAGTCTCGTTCGTATCTTCTCTTACGTCAAGACGATCAATCTGTCGCCTCAACGATGTTCAACCAACCCCGTGTTTCCCAGCTGGCCTTGCGAAACTCTCCGATTAAGATAAACGCGAGGAGAACGCCATTCGATCGGGGATGGCCGAGGTGAAGAGGGAGGGAGAGGGGTGCCTGTATTGAGAGTGAGTGGAGAGAGATTTTCGATCGTCTACGCGTCGCATTTGCACGAGCGAGCGTGGTAGTATCGACGAGCGGGCCTCTTCCTGTTGGCCTGCTTTTGGTATCCAGGGACACCCAAAGCTCGTGCTGCCTTTTCCTTACGTTATACCCGTCGTTTCCGCTTGTCGCGCAATTCGATACTTTCCAAGTACCAATATACCTTGGAATTCCGCGAGCCTCCTCGTCTCCTTTATCCTCATTCTTCTGAAATCTTTTTACCAGGCGAGAAGAAAGCCTTCGTATCCTCGTGCTTTCATATCCGCTGCCTTCTCCTCTTTACCTCCTTTCATCCCGAACAATCCCACGTACGTTTGACATTTTCTCTCCTCGTTTCATTCCCAGATCTACTCGCCTCCTCGTCTCTCCCCTACAAATCATTTTGCCATTTCTCTCGCCCGAGAATTTTACTTGTAGAAAATTCGAACCTCACGAGATCTGGTCATAAATCTCGAGGCGCCATTTAAAGTGGATCCATTCCGTGCCAACTGTCGGCACAGCATACCCACCGCTGGAATATCTTATCTAATCCAGACCTGTGCTCTCCGTTCTCTCGAAATTCGTCAGGTGCGTCACTTCCTCCTTCTCGATCTCTCCCGGAAAGACGAGCATCCATCCTGCCGCATGTCCATGCCGTCCACTCGAGTGCACTTTTGGCTATCGATTCGTCGAGGCCGACTTTTTTTCTCACCTTCGTGCCTTCGCATTTGCGAGGGGACCTGAGGGAGGAGGAGAGAGAAGGGAGGGAAAGAGGAAAGAAGAAGAGGGCCACCGCGCGCGCGAGCCGAAGTGCTCATCGACGCTTTTTCACCACTTTCCTTTTTACGCTCGCCATTCTTTGGGTGTCGCGAGCTCCCCTGTAAGCGAGAACCTTTATTTTCCAAGAGTACGTGCTATCTCCTCCACCCACCCCCTCCACCTTTTTTTCTCCACACGGAGAGAGACTCCATGCGTTTCTTTGTCAAGAGCTTTTCACGAGATCATTCTAATCGTAGTTGGTTTCCTCGTGAGGGAAGCTCGCATTGTTCGTTTAGATTGAGTCTCGAGTAGGATGGCCAAGATGCAAATTGATCTCCCCCGAAAATACCTCCTTTCTGCCTGACTGCTCGCACCCTGCCAATCCTCCTTCTACCTTCTCCGATTCTACTCACCCGTAAATAGCCAAAAGTTAACCCACCTACTCGTCCGCGAAAAAGTCGATGTCACCTTTGTGGGTGATTACTCACGTGCAAAAAGGGGAAATTCAGACCTGACGCGGGAGTAATTGTGCTTCTTATCTCGAGTAGACCGATGAGAGAGAGAAAGAGAGAGCGAGAGAGAGAGAGAGAAAGAGAGGGGGAGAGAGTGGACTTTCCTCGCGCGACTTATCGATTTGTTGACAGGGTGCGATACTCGCTCCCAGCCACTGCTCGTTTTCGTTTTATCTCGGTTTTAATAGCCCCCTCGGTCGAACACGAAGTCCGAGCGATTATTGAAGATAATGAGGGATGCACTTGAAGAATTTCTCGTTTTCCTCTTATCTCGATTTTGTCAATATCGCGGAATTAAAGTGAGGTGTGGGGCTGATTTATCTCCTTGTCTGGACCCGGTGAATTTGGGGCGAATTCGTTTGAACATAAATCTGGAGGGCGAATATGCGGAGGATCGTGCCGCAACTTTGCGCGGGTACACGAGCGAGGAGAGATATTTATAATTAACGTCGAACTGCTCTACGTTGGCATGACATATGGCATACGCTTTATCTTTATCGCGACGGCGAACCTTGCCCCACTTTGCTTCTTCGCTCCACCGCCTCTAACATGCGAATCGCGCGAATCCGCGAGTTTCACTCTTCCGGTCGGATATCGCGCTTCCCTCCTATATTTTCTCAGCGCTTCTTCCAAAAATGCGCTCGTGCGCTGGCGCGCGAGCAATTAAGGGCAAACGCGATTCTTCGATTCGTCGCGATAGGTATTTCGAATCGGATTGTGAAAGGAATATTGAACAACGAATCTGCTTTAATCGAAGCACATTTGGCAGAATATTGCGTGAAGATTAGGCATACGTGAAACCTATTACTCCCATGGAATATTTTTCGAATAATTTTCTTCATATAAGTACCGTCGCTAAAGAGACCCTTCGCTTCTCACGGCGGAATTTTTAATAAAGTACGCTCAGCGGAAGATCGATTCTGCGAAATTTTCATCGACTATCGCGGACAAGACGACAACGTGAAATCTACATTCTTGTTAAATTGAATATTCCACTCAGGGCATGGGAAGTGACGGTTCGTTTCAATTAGATCAGTGGTTCTTAATCTTTTCACAGTTACGGGACACTTTCGATTAGAAGGATAATTTGTGGAACACCAAAATTATTAAGACGATTAATACCATACTTTTAGATGGTTGATTCAACCACCGCGGTGCCGCTACACGACAAATTCCAAATTATGGCATTTTTGTGTGCCCTGCATATTTACTAACTATGCATAGTATATGTATATGACGCTTTCACAATTTTGCGAAACGTTTATAACAAGTCCGCGAAGCACCGGTTAAGAACCACTGCACTAAATCCATAATCTCCCTTCAACAGGAGTACAATTTCTCGTCGAGATGCTTCCTTTAAGCACATTCTCTTGTCACGATGAAAATTTCAATTTCTCCGAGAGGTAAAGGAGATGATTTTCACGGTGAATTCCGCCTCCACGTGCTTTCGCGTAGAGTGGAAAAATTCCTGCCTCCAGTTCAGCCCGAGTTAAGACTTCCCCTAGAAATGTCAAATGGATAAACTCGGTCGTGTATCTCCCGTTTCCTTCCTCCATGATTTCGTTCTCTCGCGCCCTCTCGAGCTTTACGATGGAACGCAGAAAGCAATTATTTTTCCGCTTCTGCCCACGCCACATTGCGTCTACGCGGAAGCGACCTTCCCTTCCATCCCTTCGCGAATCTCCAACGGATCCCGGGACTAACGCCAGTTGTCACTGGAGCGTTCCAATCGATACGAACCTGCGAGAGCGGTCTAAACTTTCCCCGGTTTCCATACCAGCGCGGGCAGACATTTATTTATAGTGCTCATAGGCCACAATTTATTTCCAGGTGGGGTATAAGCTCTCCTCCCGAGTGCGTCCAGATTGATTGCGCTGCCCTTCGTTTCTCCGTTCTCCTCTCTTTCACTTTGCGCCGCATCTCCTCTCTTCTTCCTCGACAGCCAACACAAACGTTCTTCGCGGCCGCTCAATTTCCTCAGGGCAGTATTATACGAACGGTTTCGTTTGCTGGAAATAAAGTTGGACCTTCATCCTCCTACTCACCCCCGTTGTCGTCGGTCGAACTTGTTTTCGCGATTCCCTTTCTTCGCTGACGAGTGGTACCACGAGATTTCTGAGAAGCTTCTCTCCGAGAATAATCTTACAAATTGCAGCTCATTTGCGCTCATCCCCGGTTTGTTTCACGGCGTTCTACGTCCGTCTCGAGAATATTATCTCTTAGACTATTATTTCGCAATCTCCAGTCTAAGGATCTCCTTTTCAAATTATCTACTTTTCGTTTCCTTTGATGAGAGAATCGAAGCTCTCGCCTTTATAGTTATCGAAGACCATTGGAGGGTGAACAAATTCCGTTCGACTCGAGCGACTGGAAAGGTATTTCATTTTTCTCCGACGTCGAGCGCTTCTCACCGTTACGTTCCAACGTCCGTCGGATTTTCGAGGCATCCGATGAGCGCGATATAAAATATCGACGCGGCCCGTGAATGGAGGGTGGCCCGTGTGGAACGGGAAAGCGTAATAAAATTTATCTCGTCGCAAGCGCGACGTGCTATCGATCCGTTTCGACTCCCGTCGCACGTCGACCAGTAAACGAGCGCCGTGCGTGCGTATACGAGGTTTTCGTTTTCCAGGGGCAGCAGTGGAACGGAGGTTTGCGCGTTTGCTCGTGACGCTCACACGCTCTCCCCATTATAAGCGCCTCAGTTTGAAGTTTGTCCAAGGAGTGTCCATGCGAACGATCCCATTGGAGGGAAAGTCGTTTGTTAAAAACATCATCTCGACGACCGATCCCTCGCGAGGCGAGGGTATCGGAACGTACTCGATGAGAGGCCAATTAAATGAGCAGATGCGAAATTAAAGGACAAGGTTCGCAAGAATCGTGTCGCGTATATCGTCGAGAGAAGAATCCTGGCACGTAATTGCCCCCTACTTGCGAATAATCGGCAACTACTCCATTATGCCAATAGTAGTAATTTCTTTCTACGAAGATTCGCCGAAGCACATCGTTAAGGAGCGCATTAACATAAATGCCACCGATTTGTACTCCAAGCGCACGAGCTTTCATTGAAATCGGACGATTATCGTTTAGGCGAACAACAAGAATCGTCTCGTTTGCAGTTCACGCTCGTTTCACGATCCGAAGGCTACCTCGAGAATATTCTCTCCGAGCGTTCCCTTAAAAGAAGCGCGATGCGTTTAATCGTGTCTTTAAGAGAATGAAACTCCACGAGCCAAATTCTATTCGCCGGTCGTTGCGAGGGTCGAGATGAAAAAAGAATCGCAAAAGAATCGTTCTGTTTTGCTCGAACAGTTACTAGATGATGCGCAAGTGTGCCACGCGTTTAAAGGATAGATCGTCCACTTGCGAGAGAATTCGAAGGCGGGGTGGACCAATTGGGCAAGTGTAGCTCCGTTTGAAAAGCCGAATGGTACCAAATGAAAGAGCCACCATGTGAAAGCGTCGCACGTGTGTTCGCGGTGGTTTCGGTTTCCAATCAGACGGAGACACAATGGCCGGAAATTCAGCGAGTACGCATCGGAGCCCCAGCAAGCGACCATTAAATTGGAAAATGTCGAGGTGGGGTGGACCGTTTCGCTTTCCCATGTTCTCTGGTCGCGCCCGGTCCATTGGGGATTGTATGATTCCATAATGTCCGCGTTTGAATCCCAGAGAGATAGGTATCGGTCCGAGATATTATTAGAATGTGAAGATCGTTCGAATTGCGGTGCCCGAACAAAAATAAAAGACGCCCCGGAAATTTACAATGACGTTACTTTCGAATTGAAAATCGAACGGTTAGGCAATCGACAGTGGGAGATAGCGAACTTCATTCTGTCAATTTACTCGGCTCCCTTTAACGATCGGATCAGGGGAAAAGGAGAACGAGAAACTGGACTCAGGGGTCGCAAATTCGATTAAACTCCGAGAACACGCTCGTAGATTGGTCGAATAAACAAACTCCGCGAGGCTCTGGATTGAGATCGTTGCGCTGAAGACCAAAAAAGGAAAAGCGAAGGGAATGAAAGGTGTGCGTTCAATCCCAACTATTCTTTTGCGCTTGAAACGTCGAGACGGGACAAGCTGATTCCGTGAACTCATTGTAATTATTTAATAAAGTGTTTAATTAAATAGTTGCTTCCTATAAAAACGTGGTTCCACTAAGAAGCAAAACTGTTCGCAATAAAGCACGCGCGCACGCACACGTATTCCCTTACGGTATCTTGAGCATATTGCTCGAACGATAAAGTTCGTCGCCACAGTCTCAACAACATAGCCAATTACGAAGTTGGCGCCACTTGCGCGCGATTATTTTCTACAATTTGATCGTCGCACCAATAGGAAGAAGAGGAAGAGGAGAAGTTGGTCGGTGAAATAAAAAACTCGTAATCGTAACTTTTTAATCGTTCGACCATAATCGAGCATCAATTGCATAAAAGACGCCGTTCCACGTCGAAATAAATTGTGGTGAAGGTTGATTAACTCGGATACAGCCCGGGCGGCTTGTTTAAAATACCCATAACAATACCTTCTGCATTTTTATTCGATTTCCTAAACCAAGTGTGTACTCCGGACCCGCCGGGCTCTTATGCTCGCAAATTTTCTATATCTGCTAATATGCATTATGTATATACAGTTAATTACATACATTATCGTATCTTTGCATATTCCTTCGCGACAAAAAATTTCGAGGGAACATCGTGATCGGAGAAAATTCTTTTCCGCGATGAGATTCGATTCTCCGCCTTGACCTCCCTGGAAGTATGTAGGGAGCGATCGATAGTCGAACCAAGGACATTCCCAATTTCACCGGAGCCTCGACAGATAATTACGGAGCGAACCAACCGAATTCTCTCAATCCCCGAATAACAAATCGAACGCTTACTGGAGCACGAAGAGTCCACCTCCTTATCAACGAAAGGTCATTATTTCGAGCGACTCGCTAGAACGTCGAAGAGAGTGTGCTGAAAAAGATGCGCAAGAATGAACGAAAATATAAATTTCTACATTCTCTTGGATCACCGGAAGGAAGCCAATCGACGAGTCCATTCGAGAACGTTTCTATAAGACGGGCCACCGTCTAACGTCCCACCTGTGCGAAGCAGATTATCACACGGACTTGAGTAGGGTCGCGCCGGAGATCGTGCTCACATGGTATCGCGCCGGAAATTTCACGACACCACTCCCGACGACTAGAGCCACTAAGAAAATAACTACCGAGAGAAAGAAGCTCGACGCTCGCCAGAAGGGGAGCCAGTTGAGGCGACCACGCACCGTGCGATACCGAGTGAATGGATTTGGCCTCCGGACAGATTAGAAGGAAAATGGGTCACTCGGCTACCCCTCGCGCGTTTACGCCGCTTGCTTCCTCTTCTTCCTCTTTCACCTTCCCCTCCTTCACCTTCTCCTCCACCTCCTGCTTTCGCCATTCCTACGCCCTCGCTGCGTAAAGCAAAGGGCCCTTCTCTCGTCTCACCCTCGCTCGGTGAAATTCTTTTGAAGCTCGCGAGCCGCGAAGGAAGTCGCGAGGCAAAGGCGCAATGGCGTCGCTCGCGGGACTAGAGAAGAATGAGACGGGTAGACGAGAGGGCGGCGCAAGAGGGTTGAGAAGAGGTTGAAAGGGCGAGGAGGAACCGGTGGAATGGGGATAGAAGCGTCGAAACGCGAATGCACTTTCGCGCACACCCGCAAGAGAGAGACAAATGAGCGTCGAGCTCGTGGAAAGAATCCAATAAACGACCCCGGCAATCAAAATGGAGTCTACGCGATGACACGTTCTCTTTGGAAGCGGAACACTCGGGAGTGTTTCCCTCCCGCGGAGTGATAAACGAGACACGATAGTCGACGTCGAGAGGAAAGTTTATTTTCAGAATGGACGTACCGCGGTGCGCCTCGAGAACGAGGCTTAACTCGATAATTACGAGAACAATTCTATATCGTAGGATTCGCGATTCCATCGAGCGGTCGACGTATTTCGCATCGACTCTCCGTCCACAGAAAATAATGAATTATTTCGTACTGAAGGGTACGCACCTGCGCTGGCCCAAGCGAGCGTGCAATGCGGAAAACAAAGTGTGACGGACTGGCGCGTAAGCGCGCACACACGTGTGCCTTATCGCAGTACCGGCCCACGTTACGAAGCACCGGGGAACGAAGAAACCGCAGACACCGACTGCTGCGGACAAATTCGTTATGCGCGCATCGTGACGCGCTCTGCCGCAGGATCCTCCGTCGCTTCTTCCGCAGAAGTGGGAAAAACTCGCGGGCTAGCTTCGAGGCGACGAACGTAGAAGCGCCAGTGGAAAAGAAAAATCACTGGAGGAATTCTGACCTAGTAGACCCGTAAACAAGTAGTTTTGTTCCGCTTTCGTATCGCTTTGGGAATCGTGGCGGACCCACCGAGTTCCGGGAGCTCGTGTGGCCAACCGCAATAAAATGTACTCTCGACAAGGATCTAAAAGAAACCGCGACAGCACGTGTGCCTCGCGTAGATACGAGCCTGCCGAACGAAAACGAGCGTTTCACACGTACCGGTACTCTCCCACGCACACTCCTTCAGGAGGTACGCAACACGGTACCGCAGATACGCTCGTATCGATATCGCCCTACGAGCTACGAGCAAATGGTAGAGGAGGCGCGGCGCTGTCGAGTCGTGGTTCTAACGCTCGTAGACGAGCAGCGGAGCAACGTTGACAGCCACGTCGATCGTCGGTGGCTCGTGGCCTGCCGTTGTATCACTGGTAGCCATTTCTGAGCAAGCGACGTACGGATCGCGAGCCGATCAGCCTAGAGGCCTTCATTAACACCATGACCCGCACGTCGGACGGATCGCCATCATCAGTAATTCCCTTATAGATTAACAGCACCTTTCCGTAGTACGTTCGAGTTTGTTTCGCGAGTGCGAGAGGACTTCGATTTAAGCCAGGCACAAAGATAAAGTAGAGAGTGGAAGGAAGAACTTGAGGAGGAGGATGTCAGGTGGGCGGCGCGGAAACGGATCCCGCGCACCTGTTAAGGACTCGGCCTTCGAGCTGAGGACGAGGATGGTCCGAATGCTGACCCTCATCGACATTACCTCGCAGAGCCAGCTTCCGGTACCGGAAACACGTCGAAGAGGTGTAGGAGGAAGGAGCGAGGGCGTCGAATAATTCGCAGTCAGGCCGCGCGCGTGGAAATTTGCGAGGGTGGAGTATCGATAGGGGGACGACGCGACGTTTCTCGTTGCTTCGTTTAATGCTGGTCGAACGATCCTCGGACGAGGAAAATGTCTAATACCGAAGTTGTTTTCTTGGAGCAGGTTCGAAGATCCTCAGTGATCCTTGATGCCAAATAGATGGGGCTCAAAAAGGATTATTCGCTTAGTGATTCTTAAGAGTGCGCCGGGGAATTTAGAAAGAGACAGTTTCAGTGGAATATTAGTTTTAACCTCGTAATTGGTGGTACTTTGAGTTACAAGTGGTAAAGCTTGAGAAGAGAATCGAACGTGGTCGAGGAATCTTTTCTTGCGAGGGTGTACGTCTAGTGGAGAGCATCGAAGAAGGTATGAAAAGGGCATTAAAAAGTCAGAGAACGAATCTTTCGGAATTTCTCGAAGGACGTATTCGCGGCTCTCGGCTCGTTGCAATCGCCTCGTCGAGGACACCTGGCGTCGTGGAAACGCAGTAAGGACTCCCCGAAATTAAATCGCCGAAGTGGAGCGAATTATTTTAATCTCCGGCAATTGGGCCGAATTAAACGAAGCCCGGGAATGGTGATTTTTCTGGAATTGCAACGGTCCGTCGAATCCGACCTCCCGGCCTCAAGGACGGGCGCGCAATTTCCTCCGGAAACTGATAAACGGCTAGTGGCTCGAGCGTCGCCGAGCGCAAGGAGGTGGTCGGCTCGTAATCCTCGCGCGCGCGTCCAACGCCAACGCCGACGCCACGCGTCGCATCCGCCGACAATGGCACAGCGATTAACGATTGCAACGAGTTTTGTATAACGTTTAACGTGTTACAGAGCTACCTTTCTCGAGTATCGTGCGGCGCATCGGTAAACTTATCTGTTGCATCCGTCGCGCGGACGCTTCGCGCGCCGGCCCGTCCTGCGCTTCGATTTTACGAGGAGCGCGTGTTTTTACGAGACAGGGAGGACGAGTGCACCCCCGCGATAAAAGTGGCCCTGCCAGGTCGAGAAAGCGACGCACGAATTTCCAGCTGGGAGAAGAATCGATCAGTTTCGGCTGTTTCTTTTTGTCGCGCGGCCGGTCCCGCATGGGCGCACACGCGCGTTATAAATTAATAAGTAATTGTGCGATTCGCCGAGGTGGGTTCAAAAAGGAGGGGGGGTTCGTCGAAACTGCTCCAAGATACGCGAACGAAGCACGTCAAATGGAATCGTCTCGAATCTGTTATAGATTCTCCTGCGGACTAATTCTCGAAGCGAACGAAGAGAGAAATAAACGCGATTTCGAATGCGAGCGAGGAAAAGCCCTTAATCATGCGTTTGACGCGACAAGAGCGAGCTGGCATCAATTTTCCGTGAAGTATCACTCGAGTTTGTAGGGCTTAAGTGAAGCGCCGGCCATTTAATTAGAGCTTCGCTGGGCTTTGCTAAAGAGAAAATTTCGTTTACAGCGAACTGTGGGTTATACGTGCAACGCGTACTCTCTTGCTGCACCGTTGGTGATCGCATTAAAACGGTAGCGTTGAGTTGTTTAATTCTCGATATTGAGTTGCAAATGAATATTGTGCGTTAATGGGATTTCCGATATCGGGAGTATCTGGGTGAAACGAAATAGGTAAAGCCTCCCGTTATTACGGGGCGAAGCTGTGTTACTGGAAAATGAGATAAATACGCCTAACGATTCGAAGCCGGCAATAATGTTACAAAGTACATTACGGTACAATTATATGCCGTGCGCCGTCGTTATTACTATGGGAGTGTATATTAATAATTCGCATATTTAAAACAAATATTACCTGTACATCGCACGGTAAACTTAACATCGCGACGAGATCGTCAGGCACTTCATCAAAATTCATTTACGTGCTATTTGATTCGTAAACATCGGAGTATTAATGCGTCACGAGTAACGAAACGGGAGTAATGAAATCTCGTTAATGTAAAAACTCGAATTTGGACAGGTCGCGTGCACTCGATTAATTTCTCTGATACGAGATGCCTTCGATAATGAACTATTCTTCGCAGATGGCGGGTCAGGACCCGAAGTGGCAAAAAGATGCCGCGGATCAAAACTTCGACTACATGTTCAAGTTGCTGATAATCGGCAACTCGGCAATTGGAAAGACGTCGTTCCTTTTCCGCTATGCGGACGACTCCTTCACCTCGGCCTTCGTTTCGACAGTGGGGATCGACTTTAAGGTGAAGACCGTCTTCAGACACGAGAAAAGGGTCAAACTACAGATCTGGGTCAGTATTTCACTTCATATTTTCCACTTTCGTCCAGCGGTAATAACTTTCCGTCGGCTTCAACATTATCCGCTCCTTCGGATGCACAGTGTACGATTTTGCAAATTTAGCGGAACAAAAGTAAAAAAAGCGACAAACGAAATATTTATTTTTAATCGCCAAAAAAAGAGTTTATGAACTAAATACGACATTCTTAAAGTGTAACCGCAATCGGCGCCCTTATACACGGCCCGTATATACTTCGCATTTTAACATGCAAAATAACTTTTTGATGTTTAGATGTTTAAGAAAATTTTATTAAACCCGATTGATAAGACAATGACAAGTTTCTTGAAACTATAAACTTCGTTAGATTGGTAAAAATTATGTACACGTTTGTACCCTACGATTTAATTTTTTGTATAATCCTAGTACCCTACAGACTCGATTCAATCAAATTTTCCGTGCATGTGGTTGCATTTCTACATGTGGGGGACATTGGTGTAAACATCCAAATATATAATCACTATCTGAAATAGAATCACCAGGAAACGAAAGCAACCCTTCCAATAAAAAAGTTAGCCATTCTAATGACACTAACAGTTGCAACAGTGATTGAAAGTGGATTACAATAAGCGTGTTTTAAATTTTAAGATTTATTTTATGGTTATAAATAAATTTCAATTAGAATGAAATTGTTTTCTTCCTATAAATAATTTTGTCCTGTTAGATTTGCAAAATCGTATACTGTGCGACGGAGGAATTCGGTTGCTGCGTTTCGTCAAGAGCAGTTTGTCTTCCACGTCTGAGTTGGGTCTGAAGATACTCGCAGGTCTTGCGGTGATTGTGTGGAAGACATACGCCCGTAGCTAAATATGGACGTTTACCAGTTTAATGGTAAAATTGCGCCCGGGGTCGAAAGCAAGAAATACGGTCTCACGTGCTACAAAACATTTACCATCTCGCAAAATTTACTTTGCACTCAAACCTTCGGCTGCGACGCTACTGGAAGCACGCACCTTACCTGAGGCTGCATATTCCTTAATTTCGTAATAGCCGGTCTCGGATATTTTATCGTTACTACGTAAACAAAGGTCGAATGCGAACAGGTCGTCAACGTGTAAGCGAAATTATGAAATGTTATTAGAAATACCCACGTGAACAACTCCCCGTTAACTCAATTACTACACGGTAAACATGCGCAAGGCGAAGGTAAAGAAATCAAGGGTGAGGTTGAGACGCGAGAATTTTATTCTGCGCCGTGTACATAACTCAATTTCTCTTATCATACGACGGAATAAAGAGAGAATTATTCCGGTGCTTCGAAACAATATCCCTCGATCCATTTATTCCTACTATGAAAACACATGCGCGCGAGTAAGCATGGCAGTAGCGTTGTCAGAACTTTCGATAATACCTTCGAAGGTTGACCTCGGTGAGCCCGACGAATTTGGGTTTCTAGCCTGTGTCTTTCTCTTATCTCGATCGAACTTCGCGCAGGACACGGCTGGCCAGGAGCGATACAGAACGATCACAACGGCCTACTACAGAGGCGCGATGGGCTTCATCCTAATGTACGACATCACGAACGAGGAGTCTTTCAACTCTGTCCAAGACTGGGTGACGCAGATAAAGACCTACTCCTGGGACAACGCCCAGGTGATCCTGGTGGGCAACAAGTGTGACATGGAGGACGAGAGGGTGATCAGCTTCGAGAGGGGCAAACAATTGGCGGAACAATTGGGCGTCCAGTTCTTCGAGACATCTGCCAAGGAGAACATCAACGTCAAGGTATCTCCAACCGGGCGTCCCTTGCTTCTCAACACCGTTCATCAGCTCGTACACCCCAATCGAAGTCCCTAATCGTGAAATCTATTGTATCGCGCGGCATTGTCGCAGATTGAATTTCCGTCTAGTCGCGCGCAGTCAACCAAGATCAATCGTTGAGCGAAACCATCGTAATCCCCCAAGAGTACGCCCCCTCGAAACTATTAATTTCACTTAGAATTTCGATCACCCGTGAATGCCACGCCTTCCCAATTTCTCACGGGTACCAAGATACATCCGGCTCGTTTCATCGATCACGATTATCGACGAGTGAGTTTACAAGCCCCTTGCTTTGAGGTTGGCTCACTCGCGCCTATTAGTACCAACCACCGAACGTCATCTCGAGCGCGCGATCCTTAGCGCCCGCTTATCGAATCCTCGCTCATACACTTCTCTCCGTATCGTCGTAGAAAATTCTCCAACGTTCGTCGAACGAATTGCCCCTCGTTCCGAATTACGTCATTCCTCTTCTCACCTTGCGGCGACTCGTAAAGCTGCCAGTAACTGCGAGGCACTCGCAATCAGCTCGCAATCGTTCTTCTCTCTCATTTTCATTCTTGTCCTTCGATCCTCCCTCCGCACTTCACCCTGCCAACATTAATCATCCGCTCCCACGCATCGATGTCTACGCGTGGACAGAAGGGTGACCAATCGAATTGCGCCATCTGACGTACGTCCGTCTGCTATCGATCTGTATGGCACCGCGGAGCGTAAGGACGGACGGACGGACGGACGGTGAGAGAAGCGTCGGAGAAGTGCGCACGAGCCATCGCCGATTATTATCCATCGATCATTTCTTTTTTCTGCTTTCGACAGGCGGTGTTCGAGCAGCTGGTGGACATAATATGCGACAAGATGAGCGAGTCCCTCGACAACGATCCGACCTTGGTAGCGGGCGGCGCGGGACAAGCCAAGGGTCAACGACTCACCGATCAGCCAACCAATCCAGCGAACACCAGTTGCAATTGCTAAAGATCTCCTCCGTGGGGGCCGAGCCACGTGAAAATACGGAGAATGGAGAGAGAAAGAGAGAGGGAGAGCGAGTTGTGCGAGGGAGATAGAGAGAAAGATAAGGAGGGTGAAGGAGAAGCGAGGAGAGGGAGAGATAAAACAAGTGCGTGGGAGAGAGAGAGAGAAAGCAGGTGAGCAGGAGGCGGAATGAGAGAGAACGGCTCTCGGTGTGCGTGGGTGCATACGAAACGTGCATCTGTGTCTGCGTCTGCATTGTGTTCGCATATAGAGAGAGCGAAGGGGCAACGCGCGCGCGCGCGCGCGAGAGAGAGAGAGAGAGAGAGAATCGCCTGTGCGTCGTTGGATCTAGCTACTACTATTACTATTACTAGTCCACCCTCTTAACGCCGTTCCTTCCTTTATTTATTTCTCCTTTCATTTCCCCCCTCTGTTCCTTCCGTCTTGCTCCTTCACCTCTCGCGACATCTAATTCCTTTTTTCCTAAGCTTCCTCGATAAATCGTCACCGTCGTGGCCAGCGTGATCGCTACAAAAGAAATCGCACCTCACCACCGTGCTGCTGATAACGTTCTCGTATGAGTCTTACGATGCGCTTATGGCCTGATTCGGTCGAGGTGCTGTCGACCCGATGATTGTCTTACCTGTGATCGACTTCTAGCGAGAAAATCGATCGCGTGAGAGTAACGTGCGTAAGGCGGAAGATTCGAATGTGGAAGTTCTCCTTTCCTTCGACGAGTCGAGACTGTGGTCGCGGGCGCGCGAACGTCGACGACGCGAACTTTGGGGGACGATCGATGAGACAGAGAAACCGTCAAGGGAAGAAGCACTCGTGGTCGTGAACCGATCGGTACGCAGACGGGACGAAGATCGCGCCTTCGTTCTATCGATCTAAACTGAAGTATCCAACTAGAGTCTTAAATACGTACGGAAGAATAAGTATACGGAAGAGCGCGACGAAAGAAAATTCGTCGAGCTTTTAATCGTCACGCGTGACACGATGAGAAAAAAAAAAGTTGAAGAATTTTAATTCGCGGTCGCATCGGGCGAGACTTTTTCCATTTTATCTATTGGACGTCGAACGACCATCGTGGAGGAGTTCGAATCGGAATTCGGTATCACTGCGAACAGAGGACCGAGGAGAATCACGGGCGGTAGCTTGGTATTTCCAGGGCTGGACGAATTCCAGAATGCGATCCAGGTCAGATTCCTGAAGTCTGTTCAACTCTAATTGCAAGGGGCGAGCAACCTCCGATCGATCGCCCCTCGATCCAGCGTTGGACCACGGGTCGTGGGACAAGGAGATCTTCCGATTCGATTGAACGTGCGTAAAAGAGGGAGGAAGAAGAAAGAGAGGATTTAAGAGGGGGTGGGAAACGAATGTACCAAAATATCGCGTCCATCCAACGTGCCGACGATGTTCGTCGTGCACCTTCGCGACGAGTTTAAAGACAATAAAATAGTCTCGATTCGCGAGGCGAAGGAAGCTTCGCGCGCGAATCGAGATCCTCGATCGGCACGCGATTACGTAAACCGAGTTTTCGATTATTTTCGACGATAAGGAAAGCGAAAACGAGAGGTGGAGAAACAAACATGCAGAGAGAGAGAGAGAGAGAGAGAGAGAAAGTGTGCGTGAAACCAATAGAAGAGAAAGAGTGAGTGCTAGAGGAAGACGAAGAATGAGGAATGCAAAAATAGATATGTAGAAAGGGAGCGAGGGGGAAGGAGAAGATTCGGTAGGAATGAGGGATTGGCCAGTTATTAATATTATATTAATATTAATAGTGATTAAGCCTGATTGGCCGTTGCGGCACGGTGCACAATTAGAATTTCGAAAGGATCGCGCGACTGCATCGGGTTAATTGTCGTTCTACGGTTATTTAGAGTTGTCGTTATTACTATTATTATTGCTATTATTACCGACTTACGATCGATCTTAATCCGTACGTTACGATCACACGTTTATCATATTATACCTATTACCATCGTCGACGATGTCGTTAACTTTGTTACGCCGAGCATTCGGCAGATCGTTTCTTCCGATCGCATCTTTTCTTTCACGAGAAATCGGCAAGATCTTGTTATACGTCGATACGATGCACAACTCGAAGCGGACCTTCGCCCTTGGAAGCTCCTCGGGAACTCAAGCACCTGAGCACCGGTCATGATGATGTTAATAGAATTTTTAAAACGCGACGGCCGAGGCGCGTTGACGTTTGCCGTTGGCAAGATCGCGGGGCCGCGTCCACTTTCAGGACGGGCCCATCCCGTCCGCGCGGATTCCAATTGACTTCGTCGACTCCTACAACGAGAGCGAAGCGACGTTGTCTTGTTATCGACTCGTTTCTGAACATACACGACCGACTGTCGCGATCAGATCGATTGTCTCGCGAGTGGACAGATGGTTTGCTAAACAGAGGAAAAGGAAGAAAGTGGGAGCGCTCATTTCGTCGAGCGTAACGCCTAATTATGCAAATAGACAAAGGATAAGAATTGCAAATGCGAGCAGGGAAAGATATCGTCCACGTAACGCACTCGCGACCTCATTCAAATGCCTTCGCTTTTTCCGCGATCGAATATCTAACCGACGAAGTGTCTTTTACATTCGCATTATAGCCATTGCTCTTCGCTGTGATTTCTCTCGTTCGTGAGTCAATTGGAATCCACCCGTGAAAATGCGCAAGTCCCAAAGCGTAACTATCAAAGGGAACTACCTACTTTTGCCTTGACATCTTTGATATCGTGTCCTAGTGTCGTCACTGTGTCTTCACATTTTTCGAAAGCTCTCGTCTGACGATTATGTCAGCTCCGCAAGAGTGTCACGCTAGATAACTTCTACTATTCTACGGCAACATTTGTAAAAGCAGCGAGCGACTATCGATTCGTATAAATCGATCATCCGACGAGCATCGAAGAAACGAGAGCATCGATCTATCGTCAATTATCGATAAATGGGAGAGAGGGAGAGGGAGATGGAGAGGGTGAAATTAAAGAGAGAGACCGGCGGGTACGCCGCGCATGGCGCCTCGGCCGCCGCTAGCGCGTTAAATGTGAGGGAAGGGGAGAGAGAGAGAGAGAGAGAGAGAGAGAGAGAGAGTGCAAGAGATAAAAAGTTAGCGGAATAAGTGGACAGAATAGGGGAGAATGAAGAGAGAAAAGAGAAGAAGAGAACCTCCTAGGCAAGCTGCCCTCTGTACATAAAGAAATAATAAAAAATACATTATATATATATATATATTATATTATATATATAAATATATATATTATTGACTCTGTAATGAAGTGTAATGTACGCGTTAATTATCCGTGTGAATTATGAGAGTTGAGAGAGGAAAAGAGTAGAGAGTGAAAAGAGGGAGAGAAAAATGGAAGAGAGAGTCGACGAGGGTTGTCCTGTCGCAGCCTTCGTTCGCCGTTCGCAAAAAAAAAAATCAGCCCGCGCCAGCGTGCGCCGCGTGTACTCCACGATGATTGTTAATCAGGGGAAATTTGTTAACGAAGATCAATTGCGGTTACCTTCCTCGTTCGAATAATGCTAGAGGAAGCACTCGTACTTTAACGGTGTTGCGACGTTCGACACGCGCTCCCGCGATTCTTTACGTAATCGTTAATGCAAATTCTGTCACGAGGAAGAGCGAGTAATGTCGGACGCGGCCCTCCACGGTGAGCGCGGGCACCTGTATGTATGTACTGTACCGTATGTAAACTATACTATACATATATATATATATATGCCTAATATTAATAATAACGACATTAACGAGAAAAAAAAAACACAATATTCTATCACAAGAAAAAGCATACGTGGAACTTACTTCGCAGGCATTACGTTGATCGTTTGTAAGTGACAGATTGTACTCTAAATAAGCTGTATAATTTTAGCCCGATGCCCTAAACAAAGTGGAGTCGATGTTCTCGCGGCTAACGCGTCGTATATGTTAATTGTATACGTGTGTATACGTGAATTGTGCGTGTGCGTGTGTGCGTGCCTGTGCGTCTCTTCACAGCTGTTGTATCCGAGACGGTACGAACGAGTATTGACGCGAGTCGATCAAGCGGAAGAGTGACAGGAACACGCGTGATGGAGGAAGAGACCGCGTGGAAAATATGGAAAAGCAGATGATGAAAGAAAGAATAATGAAGGTTGGGCGAAAAAGAAATGCGAGGGCATGCTGTTCCGTTTACGTGTATAGAAATGCGGAGACGATCGTATTGAACGCGCCGGTATACGAAGAAAGGGAAAGGAGACGAGAAAAAACGAATGGAAGTGGAGTAAAGCTAATTTGCAACAGGTGTACAAATCATTGACAACAATTCGAAGGACCAATCCGCGTCGATGACTCGTCTCGCGACCTTTGATCCACGACCTACGGAGGGTTTTTATTGATTAGAAAACTTTTACCTTGAAGTACCGCTTTTCACCACTAACTGCCTCTCCTCACTTTATCGAAGGAACAATCTCGTCGGCGGGGCTCGGCAGAATATTTTTCGACGGGTCTTCCAATGATCGATCGCTCGTTTAAAGAAGAGAAAAAAAAAACGAAGCAAATAGACGACGGCCGGGCGCGAAACTATTTGTCCACGGAGAGAACGAGAGTGAGAGCTAGCGAGAAAGAGAGAGAACGAGAGAGAGAGAAAGATAAATATTATCGAGTGTTTGAAATAAATTATGAAAATGTAAATATTCATGGATTCCGACAGTCTCCATTCTTCTTCTCGGGCGCTTCGTCGTAGTAGACGACGAATCGTCGCGGGAACGAAAATTTGTCTCTTCGCTTTGCATCCTCGGGTTAGGAGCCCGAGTGCGAGGGGACACGCGCTCTCTGCTATCACGATGACAAATAATAAAGAGTGAATGTGTATAACGAATATGCCTCGTGATAAACTCTCAACGATCAAATTTTTCTAATGTTCGCGACACTCGTACGACGAGCACAAATCACTTTATCGAACACTGGAGTAAGGAGAGTAAAATTGTTTACCCGTGAGTTATATACTCGAAACGTTACTCTATCTAATTTAGTAACCCCATTATAGTGGATTATTAACACTAATCGCCAAGAAGGAAGCATGCTACTGTTTACACGGAACGGGTCGACGTCGATTCCCAATCAGTTCGAAAATTATACGAAGATAATTTATACGTCGACCGCGATGTTCTGTTTTTATTCGCGGTCGTGTCATATGTGATCCATGATATTTTAGGTTCTAGAAAGACAAGCATAAGCGTCAACTTCTCGTCTTGTCGGCGACAATGAGTGAGATGCGATTTATCGTTATTGTCATTCCACAACGAACAAAGTTGTCATCCCCGTGCAATCCGTTGCACGACATCGAAACGTTCAGAATTGCAGTCTATCCTAGGCAGAGCTCCGTGGGCAAGAATCTATTCTCGACCTGAATAACGCGGCTATTATACGTTCCGACGTATCCTTTATTACTCCATTCTCCATTCTAATGACGGTGCCACGGTTTGGCCATTACGGATAATTAATCCTTCCTTCCACGTCGGGTCGCGAGTCAGCTCGTCATTTTCCACTCGGCTAATCTCGAAATTGAGAGGACAATTGATTCCAGGTAATCCTGAAAATAATAAGAGGAGAAATTGTGCTTCGTACACGATCGACATTCCATAGGCACCTTCAAGGTAAGATATACATATGTTCTCCTCTTTTGTTCACTCCACGGTTCTCTTTCTTCTTTTTTTTCATAATGAGCGCATGTAATTACCGAAGCAAGGGAAACTGTAGTTGGAAGATGGTTCTACCCCCTTTCGTTCTCGTTCCCTCTTCGTAGACGATCCCTTTTCAGAGAGAAAGAAAATTCAATTAAAATTTACGTTTCAATTAAAATTCAAATTAAGTTATGCAGACACCGGTGTAATTAGCGAACGTACCCTTTGCAGAGGAAAAGTTCCGCCAGAGAGTGCAGGCAGGCGAACGTATCCTCCGATAAATTACAATTCTGTCGCGCATGGAAATGATTATCTGTGCCTCCTTATTGACTTATACTTTTTATTCGATAATCTCCAAATGTTCCGGATTGATTCTAAATGCACCCCATCCGTACCGATTTATATTTGCAGAATGGTTATCGAGTGTATCGAAATTATAAACAATGTGTATGCGTATTATTTCAAATAAAACAGTTCTGAAGCAACCACGTGTCGGTGACAATGCGTTTAATGCGACTAACCAATTTTACGTACAGGTAACAATGTAGTAAAACGTAGAAATAAACCTGTGGGTGCCGTCTGTCATACGACCTGACACATTGCCCAAATTATGCCGTAAATCCGTATTATGCAGATATTTCACGACACTCAAAATCACTGCTAACCTGTACGAATATTATGGGTGGACAAATACCAGCGGTAGCAGAACAATATACAAGAACAATGTGAAAGCTCGTTAATTAAAAGCGATAAAATATGCTGATTCACCGGTACGCGAAAAATATTTCCCACTGTCCACGCGCTGGTCCAAGGGCGCGTCGGAGCGAATTCTGATTTAATTTCACCTCAAAATGCACGGTCCCTGCCCTTGAGCGTTCAAAAATGATCGGATACAAGCCGCAAATAGATTTCTTGGCAGTATACTTGACGACAGAGCTAAGCTCGCCACGGGCACACGTTGTTGTTGTTACCCTCGCGGCCAGATAAAACTTGCGCATGTGAACGATAAATTTAACGAGTCCAATATCGCGTGCACACCCGGAGCAAACGACAAGCACGCGAGGTTAAGAGATGCGAGCCATGAATCGCAAAGCATTTCAAAAAATATATGGAAATGGTCGAACGTCGATACGAGGGATCGACAAATTCATATTTCTTGGGAGCACTTATTTTTACCCGCGATTCCTTTCGATCGTTGGCTACGATTGCAATATCGAAACACAATATCTTGAATGATCGAACCACAGTTCAGGAAGCGACAAAATCGTCGTGAAATCGTCGACCGGGAATTGGTCCCTGCCCTTGAGTGTCTAGAGGCGACCCGTGGACCGTCCGAAATAGAACGTTTGGCTCGTTCTTGAGGGACGAACCTAAAGGCGGAAAGACAGTGGCACCCGTGATGGTCGTCGTCTTGGTCGTCCAGGTAAGAACTGGCTGGCCCTGCATTTAGCTTCACCTAGCAACGTACGCCCGTCGTCGGACGAGCGTCCCGGCGTGACGTCTCGTGACGTTAGTCGACGAAACGCGTGCGAATCTTGAAAATTCTCACCCCCGAATGTATTTTACGAATTTCGGAGGGTCAGAGATTTTGCGGAAGCACCGGTCGTATATTTCCTTTGGGAAAGTCAAGGGAAGAATTTCGTGGAGCAACGAAACGTGGAAGGGGACAGTCCAGATGATCCCTTGGGGCATCTTCCTCCTCGGCCAAGCGATGCATTTCGTATCTGGTTTCCTTTCCTGTGCTCGCATCCGTGGGCACTTAGATCGAATTGTTCTATAAATAAGATACGAAGTTATCGATCTTCCAGAGACAGGGTGGAGTATGAGAAATAAACCTTTAATCTCTATTCGATGTGCCCATCCGACGAGGTTTGATTTTTTTATTGAATTTCGCGATGGGATAACCCCATTGATCGGTTCGCTGGTTCATTGTTAAAAGATAAGCTTACGGAAAGTCATTTTGAAAATAGACGGCGAAATGTTAAAGCCAAGTTTGTAAATTTGCAAAACGGTAGTTCTCACCGAACACTCGAAAATAACGACTGGGACAATTTAGCAAATTATTGCATCCAACCTCAAAACGTTTACTGGATTCGTTGAACCGTCGAATCGGTTCACCCGTCATTGAATATTCGCTTACTAGCATTCGATTCCCTTCGCATCTCGCGCAACGGCCATTACTAATCAAGGATAGAAAAAAGCTCTTGTTGATTTCCCAATAGCATCGAATACTTCGTCCCGCTAATTCTTTATTCATGACCGATCATCGCACCGAGGACAAAGATATCGTCGTCTCCGGACCAGAAATCAAATTTTCAGTAAAACCCAATCATCCTCAATGGCGATGAAAGAAAAAGGAAACTCGATTACGACCAAGGCGCATTTCGATGGGATAAATCCTTCTTTCCCCGAGAATTCCTGAGATTCGTTGAATGGTTACGATGGAAGGGGAGGGCCTCGTAAATTTCGGTCTCAACATTTTACCCTTCTACGCGATTTGACCTAGGGGTGTCTAAAGGTACGAAACGAAAGAGGTAGGAAAGGATGGCGAAAAAGCAACCATTACAAAGAGCTGTGGAGCAAGACGGGGAGAGACGGACGGCAATAACGTGAGTACCAGGCATGTCTTGCTCAACGACGCGGAACGTCCAGAGGATCAACTTTGAGGTGATCGATTATCGAACGAATGACCCAATTTAGTGTGGAACGTAGTCGTCGTGTTTTGAGCACGTATGAACGTCTAAGGGCATCGAGACGCAAGGATACCGCGCGTCCAGACGTTGTCGGGCAAGAGGACGACGCTAGCGCAGCATCTCGACAAAGTTCTTTGGCGACGACCTTCCCCAATCGTCGTATTACTCACATCTCGAATATGGCGAAAAGGCCATCGTTGAAATTTCTCGTGCGAATTTACGATCGTACGGACGGACGAGATAGTCGAATATGTCGAAGTAAATGCTCAAAGAGGTAGTTTGACGGAAAATGTAGGGCGCTTGGATCCAAGAGAGGTCCTTCAGCAGGTTCTCGAGTGGGTTTGTTAAATGGATGGCAAACAGGAGCTCGGGGATAAGGAAACCGTCAACCGCTCAGCTACCGAAGGCACTTTACGATGCGGGCTTACATAAAATCTCCCGATTGGCTCGGATTAATCAGAATCGCGCGAAAGTGGGAAAGTTAAGGTCACCCCGTCTTCTTTAATTGTCTCTGAGGGGGCACGCAACACCCCCCTCCAAGTAAAGGAGCTGTATATTTTCTTCTTTTATGGCGTGCCTTGCTGACGTTTCATTGGTTCCCTTGATTAACGACGATTACAGGTAAGTTTTAAAGACTAAATTTATAGTAGTCAAAGTGCACCGACGGATGCTTGGTTAGCGTGGTAAAAAAACTGATTGTGCCAAATGGTTACAAGTTCTATGAATCGGATGAAATTCTTGGTGGTGTTAAATAAAAAGAGAATTTCTATGAAAACTTAGCATGTGAACAGTTGGCGGTTCGATGCCGTTCAACTGTAACCTTTCCATGTGTACCGGTGCAATTTAATCGTCGAATTTTGCGATTTGTAATTAAGCGGTACAGCTCGACTATGATTCCTTTATGAAAATAACTGATGTGTAACCTCCGTAGACACAAATTTCCCTTAAAACGTAGAAGAGTTCTCGAATATATTTATCAAAAAATGAAAGTACGACAATGTTCATACTCGAAATATGCCAAGGCGAGATAAGTCGTGTCTTTTTCCACCATTTCCGAATGGAACGCGAAATTTATATTCGCCTCTGCATTTCTCGAACACCGTTCGTGTCAGTCTCTCGTGAAGCACCCCTTTCCGTAACTGTCGCCATAGAATCCGAAATCAATTGTTTCGAGTACGATATCGTGATAAAAGATCGTATCTTTATAGAAGCGTGGCACGTACATTCTTAAAGGGAAACATTCGATCGATGAAAGAAACGATTTGTTATTATTATGCGATAGATTTCAGTCCTCTACGACACCATACGTCGTAAAATAAGTCCTCGACCTTTCGTAAAAACTCGTTCCCGATATCTTCTCGTAACTCGATGAAAGCTGCCCGACCGATAGGTGCGTTACTCTCGTACGAGCGATAAGAGATAGAATTTATGGCACATCACGGATATTTATTCTCCTAAGTACATCATAATCTTTATAAATCTCGTGGGAGACAAGAAACGACTTCTCGAATTTATTTGAAATTTCTCACTTCCACCTGCCCCGGCACGGATTCTCGTAATCAAGATAACAAGAGATTAAAAAAAAAGAGATCCCATAAGAAGTTTTCCGTTACAAACAATTCTTTTCAATTGAGATCCTTGATTACCCACGGCTTCTTCCATCGTCCCCAATCGCCGTTCGTGACCGTTTCCTTTAACGCGAATATTCGCCGCGGCTAGCTTTCATTCACGGATCGGTGGCGAAGTGAAATATTTCGTAGAGCTTCGACCACCTCGAGGAAGGAAATGCTCGATCATCCGGAAGAGTAATTGACGATCGATTTGCGCGTGCCCGAACGCCGTAGCGTGTTGCTCGAGAGCTCGTAACGATATTCCCCATTCTGGGAAAAGGTCGTACCCACGTACGAGCACAATCTCAGTAAAATTTTCCCAAAGAAAAACAAACAGCGCGTGATTTTGCCACGAAATATTTCAGTATTTTTACTTATAGTAGGGGCGTAGATAAGAATTTCTCTAAATTATTTGTTTAAAAGGTACGTCACACGGAACATGGATATGTCAATTGAAAAAGGGCAAGCGTTGTCTTTTTCCAACGAAGCGCGTCGCGCAGTCCAGGCTGTCGATGGGTAGACTAATGAATTGTCCGATTACGAGAAATTTTTAATATCACTCTAAGCCCTCTTGACGTCACGAAGTCCATCGTCCATCAATGCAAATACGACTGGCAAAACGCGTAAAATTCACGCGATTATTGGCTTTCAATCGCGTAAATGACGTCAATAGTCCCTTTCTTCGTAGCGTGGCTAACGTTATCGACGTGTCAATCGTTATTTGAACCTGTGGGCAGCTTGTGAGCTGAGCGTTTTTTCGCTCGACGAAAATAACTTCCGACGAGAAAAACAGAAAGATAACGAATTAATTGATATTTGATTTGGCCCGATGACAGGTGGATTTGGTTCGGTCGAACGCCCACGTTCGCGCATTTTCGTCGATAACAGTTACGATGAGTCTACAAGAAGAAAAACCGTCAACATTAATATCGCGGACGTTGAAGTAACTTTTCCGTTATTAACCAGTTGACTGCCACATCATCCGAGAGGTTAGGGTTCGGTCAATAGTCGGTTGTTAACCGTCAAATGTCTACTTAGATCGTTCATTTACATGCAATGAAGGCGTCACCAAAATTCCAGTAACGTAATAATCGACGTGTCCATTATAGGTTCGGCGCGAGGCAACACAAAAGGGACGAAGCGCAATGGAATTTAATACGAATGGATCATCGCGACGTGCCCTGTATAGGACTCGACTGTTCGTTTCACAAAGGCCAAAACACTGTAGAATTGTCTCTTGGAAGACTACCGATGGAACGGTGTTGGCTCATTGGGTTTACCCAGAATTCATTTGAACGGGGTTTTTTTACGTTTGTCCCCTCGCGCATCGAAAAAATCAATTTGCACGGGACGCTCTTCCATACACAAAGCGCGCGTTGAGAATTTTAAATTCCATCGATCGGGCGACACCTGCGAGCCCGGATAACGTCTAGGTATTACGCGGAGCGATGAGTTTCTAAATTCCCGTTTCGCAAGGGGTGCGGCCGTTAACGAACTTGTCAGGAAGGAACGGCCGTATATAACAACGGGGATGAAAGCAGGATCGTTAGGGCGATTCGTGGAGCATCACAATCGCGAAACGTAACGGCCGTAGAAGTGGAACGTGATCTGATAAAGGAGGAAACGAAGGGCAAAAGCGACCCGACAGAAGGTAGTTTACTGGGAAAATTCTCCAAACCCGATTGACGTTCCAATCTCTGTGGAATGCTCGATAGTTCGTGCCTACGAGAAGGAATTACGTGCCACTCCACGTGAATCGAATATCATTACCGCCTTTAGTGGCAGCAATTATTTTCCCCTAAATTCTGCGGACCGATCATTTCCACGAACACTCCTATTTCAACGTCGACGCGAGTCAATTGTAAAAAGTAAGCGGAACGAAATTAGGGCCCGTAGAGATATTTACATCGGGAGAAAAAAATCAAACGTTGAACTCGTGTACCTCGGTCAAGGAACTATCGCAATCGTCGCTGGTCTGTAATGATTCTGAGATGTCTAAAGGAAGGGGAGTGCGACGCGCAAAATATTTGCTCGTCTCGTAGGTACGACGGACGTGACGACGCACGAGCGTTCCGTTACGGAACAAACGAATCTCTCTTCTCGTTCGTACGAGAAGCGAGGACGGCGACGCTAGCCGAGAATTTATGGCTTCTTTCGCGTAGGAAGAATTTTAAATGCACTTCGCGCGACGAGACTCTTGGAATCGTTCGCGACGTGATACCCTCTCGCTCGAGCTATCACTTAAACAAAGTTGTTCCCCAAGTGGGAAGAGATTTATATGCTTCTCCCGGAATCTTTGTGAATCCTTTTCTCGATCGTGAGTTAAATTACTCCCGTGGAAAACTGTTCGGCTTCCTTTCGAGAGGAACTGCGGCCAATATACGTATACAGGGTGTCCCGCAATAGGTGCAATCCTAGCGAAAGGGTTGTAGCTGAAATAATTCTAAAGAACATTTTCCTTTGCGAAAAAGTTGCATGAGGCTTCATTTTTGAATTATTAAGGAAAAACATAGGCAAATGAGCGCGCCCGTAGAGCCCGCGCTCAGGGCCGTAATGCTCGCCGCTCACCGCGGTTGTGGACGGGTGCATCGCAGTGGTACGGCACGAAGCCTCGGACGGAAATTATGTCGAATAACGAATTAACAGAAATAAATCGATTAGTCATTATTCGTATATATTTAACAAATTGTCATCTCCCTCTTATGACCCTGACCATGACCATGACCATGATCCTGACTCATGATCATGGTCAGGGTCATAAGAGGGAGATGACGATTTGTTAAATTTATACGAACAATTTATTTTAATTCGTTATTCGACGTAATTTCCGTCCGAGGCTTCGTGCCGTACCACTGCGATGCGCCCGTCCACAACCGCGGTGAGCGGCGAGCATTACGGCCCTGAGCGCGGACTCTACGGACGCGCTCATTTGCCTATGTTTTTCTTTAATAATTCAAAAATGAAGCCTCATGCAACTTTTTTGCAAAGGAAAATGTTCTTTAGAATTACTTCAGCTACAACCCTTTCGCGGGGATTACATCTATTACGGGACACCCTGTATGTTTGGAAGGATCTCGACTACTTGCTTTCGCGCAAGGACCACGAGAACGATGACGACGTCGGCGAATGCCGTGGGAAGCAGGGATTCCGACGATTTCTCCACGAAGAATCTACCCACCCAGGAAATTGAGAGCTGAATTATTCATAGTCGTCGTTGGAATTTTACCTCGTACAACCGCCCGAGGGTAGGGGGCTTGTAACGGAAGTTTTTAAAAACGTCAAACGTGAATGTCGAGAGGATCGATTCGCTCGGCGGTTTGGCGTGCGACCAGCGAGAGGAGGATGCCGCGTGCTGCCTTACGAGATTGCTTCTTTAATTCATGACTCAATCGTTTAAGCTTGTTAGAGAAGGACGAGAGAGACGGGGAAAGACGTTCAGGGACGAGGAAATTATTGTTCTCGTGGCAGGTAGCGCGTCCAATGGAAAGACTGCAATTGTTCCGCGATTTAGTTAGCGATTGAAATTGTGATAATCGTTTACCGCTTGATACGGACGTTCGCCGATGTCACTCGCTCTACAAGTCCATATAATTGAAAAGAGAATTGTCCGTTCTCGTGAAGAATCTCGTGCGAAAGCAAGGGATGAAATAATTTCACGCTCTCCGCGGCGCACAACGGTTGTCGCTTGCCCTCTCGACCGACCTCTCTCAATCTCCTTTCCTCATAGGACTTCGACAATTGGTTTACCGCCAAGAGATTATATCTATATGCATATTTTTCTTATGCAATGCAACACCATCCTTCGTCGACGCACTTGAACTTCTATGAAAGCGACTTCTATCGAACTTCTACTCGCAACAAGAGTGACGTTGTTCTCTTGTGTTTCCTTTCCGACTTTCTCTTTGTCTCTCTCTCTCTCTCTCTCTCTCTCTCTCTCTCTCTCTCTCTCTCTCTCTATCGATCCAGATCCACTCACCGATCTCTAGAAAAATTCTCCACCAATCGCTACGAAATCTACGGTGCCACGCTCGGCCGAGAGAAAAATCCTCACCCTTCCGTGCGCACACGTACTACTGCCGTCGTCCTACGTTTTATTTTCAACGTACGTCAAAATACGCTCGTTTGATCCCGAATTGCGGTCAGAAGCAGGGGCGGGAGGAGGATGGCGCGCCATTGGGGTTGACGTTTACCTGCTCGTTAAAGTCGCTTCGCACGCCACGAGGAAGGGGATGAAGAGGATTTGTACACGTGGGTGAATCGTTGCGTTGATTATTGTGCGTTTCGCGCGTGCAGGTGTGTGGGTGGTCGAAATGAATGTGCCCAGAATTTGTCGAGCCGAAGCTTTCCGACTGCATTCACGAGATTACCTCAAATAATAGTTTCATTGTGCGTGCACACACCTTGTTTTTCATTCTCCAAGCGAACGATAACAGGGTTTGTTGGACTAATATTTTTCCATCACGTTCCTCAAATATTTTTCAAGACGAGAATCAGAAAAGAAGGGAGTCTTAACGTTTAATCTTTTTTTTCGCAATAAACGATCTGTGCGAAAGAGGTTTAAATATTCCGTAATATTATTATCACCGAGTAATCGTAGAAATGTTTAACTTATGGATAGAAGTCCATCGTGAGCCGAGTCAATTATGTTTCGCAACACCTGCGAAAACATAGGCCCTACACGATTTTCCACTTTGGCGCGTAAAACTGCAGAGACGTTTTTATTCGCCAGGGAAGGTACTCCCACGATCGATTCTATACCGCCCACGCGGGGACAAGCTCGTGCTCGAGACTCACGATCGAAGTAAATTTCTTGGGGAGGGTAAAGTTCCGCGGGTAGAAAATTCGGTGTCCCTGTTTCATGGGGAGTCGAACAAGCGTGTAACATCGTGCTGCCAGGGGGAGACTGCTCGAAACTTTCCACTTAAACTCAATTTCGCGAGGTAAATGAGAGCCTTGGTATCGGTGGCTCATCGGACGCCGAAGTCTACGCGCGACGCTTCAAAAAACGGATTTCGATGTATTCCACCGGGTACTGCTGTTTTCTCGCGACGCGAGACGGTTCGATGAAAGAGGTATTCGTGGAAACTTCAATGGCTTCTGAGAAAACGATGTTCGCGCGCTCTCTTTCAATCAGTAAATTCCTTCGTGTACACAAAAAGAGGAAGGAAAGATACTCGAGTAACGATCGATGCTGGAAGCAGAACCTTCTACCGCCCACGCTTGCCCTTGCCGAACAACTGGAAGGCTCGTTAGTTCTGAAAGAAATCCGAGGATCGATGAACGACCTTCGAAAAATTTGAAAAATTAAGGTACGATAAGAAACAAGGCTGCCATTAAAGGCAGTAACGGCAAACATGATTATTTTGAGCAAAGCAACGAACTGATACGCGAGAGGTGTCATGGACTCGAGAAAATAAGTGTCGAAGAAAAATATCTGACCCGAATTACCGCTCACATTTAATTGAACCGGATGAGATATTGACAACGGACCTGAATCGCAGAGAGAATCAGACATTTAGAGGCTCTCGACCTCGAAATCCAGATAATGATGCGATGATTGAGAGAATGAACGAATCCTCGAACATAATCGAAGGTGAAGTCGTTGTTTATGACATAAACTTTATGGCGTCTACTTGACCCTTCTTCGGTCGAATTTTCTTTCCATTAAATCGCCGACGATTCGCTGCCGACGATCCCTGGTCCCTTTCCCTCTCACCCTTTGTCTACATCCACTCGCAATTCAAAGGAATAATAATCGAGAATACTCGTAATTACAATCGCATGTTGCCTTTATCGTATGCGACGCCACGAGCCTGTGTAAGACCCACTCCGCCAAGCGATCAAACGAAATGTCACGGATAGTCGAGTGTTCCGCTCTCATCCTTACGATCCTCCGACGAGCGAAGAGAGTGGATGGAAGTAGAAGAATCGGGGGAAGGAGAATCGAGTAGAAGGAGAACGATGAAATGAGGGTGAAAGAGAAGGAAGAAAGAAAGGATCGTGACATCGAGCCATTTCTTTGACCGACTAATATATTCGCGATGGATGATGCATCTTTACGAATGCAGTTCCCATTGCACGAGCGCAGAGTTTGTATGAGCTTTTGCGAAGTAATCCCAGACAATGTTCGTCGGACGATCTAAAGCAACATTGGAAATTAAGGACGCTTCGTGATCATCGGACTTGAGCAGAAAGTCGCAAGAGCGCCTCCTACTTTTAATATCAAGTTCGTGAATAATGTCTACCTAGGCTGATTGCATAACCGTTTCATCGAAATGATTATTTTGCACGTGCCCTCGTTATTATTCCACGATGATGCGCCAGGAGAAAAAAATTCATCTTCCGTTAACTGGAACAAGATTCGAACCCGCGACCTTTCTCGACCCGCTTCCCGCAGGAACTTCTCTATTTAATAAGCTTCGCGGCTGCCTCTTGCAAAACTTCTGTGATCTTCGGCATTATGCACTCTGCGGTAGTGAGGTATTGTATGTATAAATTAGGCGAAACACTCCGTCCCGTTTCGCGTCTTTTCTTCGAATATATCACTTTTGGAAAGGATGGACACGCGTGCGTCACTTAATCCGAATGAATTTGTTATTTCTATGATAAAAAGTTTCCACTTGGAAAGGTTATTTGCCTATCGACCATCCGTCACTCCCGCGAACTCCTCAACTCTAACGTCCGTCCAACGCACTCGTGATTTATTTTAAGACCAGTACTCCCGGCGCAAGCACAGTCCGCTCTTCATTCATTCCAAGAACGGTACACTTGTGACAGGTGCAATCTAGACGCTCCGCCTCCATCACGCGATCCTAAGCGCAATTCAACTCGTGCGCCTACTTACATAATAAATCCATCCACCTCGATTCTCGTACTTTTAATGTAAATTATGATATTACAAGCATACCGACCATAACATTCCACGATCTCTCGAATCTATTCCTTCCCCTCTCGCAAGGTGCACACCTCTAACGCAATCGATAAACACATCCTCGCACAAAAATTACCTTACTTTGTGCGGAAAACGAGACAGACGGGAGCGTCATAAAACTGCCCACGACTCTTTTCGTCGAATGCTTCTCTGGTACCTACAGTTGGCACTCGACCCCGTTTTCCTTGTCAAGGGCCACCTCGTAAACCCGCTGAACTCGTGCACTCTCGCCTATTACAGGAACCGCGTTAAAGCAGTCGTTTTAAAAAATTTAATGCACCACATTTGGAAGGTTGCGATTCGAGCACCACCCTGTGGTTGGGATTCCACAGCACTCCCTTTGCTTCTTCATATTCGCTCTCGCTTCTTGGTTATTCTTAATCTTCTGTCCGAGATAAGAGCAGTTTACGTATGAGTTGGCGGAAGGAGAAGGAGTAGGAGGATGAGAAGAATAAGCGAGAGGGATATTTACAGCTAGCCTCGATTAAGAAATCAGATCGATCGATGGAGCTTTTGTGCTGTCCATTAAGCAACGCCACCGTCCTCGAACTTTCTCGAAGAATCAGGAATAGTCCTGACGTATCGAGGACCTTTTCGGGATAAGTTGTAAGAAATTTAAGCGCGAGAATAAAACCCCGTAAGCAATATACCTATATTAAAAATTTCGAGAATGATGAAAGGCATAAGAGGTGGTATGCTCAATCTCACTTGCTCGTTTAAAAGCGGACGAAACGTCTAGCAATTACGAATAAATATCAAACCATGTACAACAAATGAATGTTATTTAATTGGGAATGAAATTAACGGACACTGGTAACACACCAAGAATAATTTGAAGCTTTGCCCACGGCAAATCGAACTTCGTCGTATAATTTCGCCTGGGGAGAGAATTGAATTCGTGTCGGGTGATCGAACATGGACGTTATCATCGGCTGGTGCCATAAACCTAGCACAACATTCCGTCATATCGCATTTGCGACAATAAAAGGCCACCAATCCACGGACGTTCGATGGAACGAAAAATCGGTAGGTGGCTCGTGTTATCCTCCTACTCCGCCTCCTCCTCCTCCTCCTCCCTCCCTTCTCCATATAATGGCACAATGATACACAGGAAGTCGAGAATCATCGGAAAAACAAAGAAGAGAAGGATGAAGAGCGGAGAGGGAAAAAGGAGATCGGGAGACATTCTCATTTAAGTTTCCAATTATTTTCCAACTTAAGCGGTGAGCTGGAAAATCAATTGGATTCCGTTATTGCGTTTACGCTTACGTTAATTTTACTCTAAATTATTAATCCTCGCAAATTTCGTTATTTGCCAAACTTACAAGTGAGCCTACGATCGCCAAAATTCAAAAGTTGATTAAAAATTTCTTTAACAGAAGCGACGTGCCCGACGCCACGAAATGCAAACACATGATAAATTTCATTGCTCCTGCAAACTCGACGGCAATTGCGAAAATCTGTAGGACGTAATGAAACAAAAGCATAGAATATCCTAAAATACCCTACTATCGTGTACTTGTATACAAATTACCATAATTCTGCGTACGGCTTGCATTCGAAACGCATGCCTTGTTCACGTTGTTTTGCTTCCTCTCGTTGCCTACCACCCAATATTTCCGTCATTTACATTCTAACGTCATTTTCTCGATTCTCTCTCTCTCTCTCACTCTTCTGTTCTCTTACTTTACACGCTCATGCGTGCGCAAAACGTATCGTTGTAGAGATTTCTCGTGAGGTAGGCAGAGATGGGGTAGGGCAGCGAATACGGGAAGTGCACTCATGGCGATAACAGCGCGTTCCTGAATACGTGCCACGCCTAATTTTCACGATCCTTTCGCTACACGTTCCCATTGTATACCCGGAGATACTCGACCCCACTGTCATCGTCGAGAGTCGCTCAGCTCGGGGTAGACCCAGTGACCCGCGCGCGCGCACTTCTGTCCGTTCTGTTCGTACCACCGACTACGCTCACCCTTCGGCTTATCTTCGTCGCACTAAAGCCTTCACTCCATGCCACGTGCCTGGAAACATACGGATACACGATATCGCGAACATTTACATTTAATTTGCACCCTCTTAAGTATCCGCCCCGATTTCCTTCTCACCATCTCGCCGGTAAAATTCGTTTCGCGCTTGTTACACGGATACTTGGCAAAATACCCAAGAGTAATGCACCTGCTGTGCTACAACAGGGAAATATGTCGGAGAAGGGTAGAAAACGTTTCTGGATAATCTACGTATAGGTCCTGGTTAGATCAATGTTTGACGTTCTGGATTGGTTACAAAGCGATTGGATAGAACCGACTGTTCCCTATCCCAGGGGTTCGAATTTCTTCCGTGAAATTGTACATACGGCGAAGTTAAAAAAATTATCCTCATATATCAACGAAAGGAGTTGGTATGAGATTGGATCGTATTTGAAATTCGTGGTCTGCAAATCCGTTGGATAGATCGTATCTATTTGCAGAGATATCGAATCTATTCCGTGAGATACTGTACACATCGAATGAAAAAATCTCCATTACCTTCAATCATCAAGCCATCTGAATTTCAGAGTTTTGTCGATTTCAATATTTCCACGAAACGGTTTCACTCGCTACAGGTACCACCCTACGATACACTGCTGACTACCCTACCATTTACACTAATTGAGCGCCTAGAGTTTGCGTAAACGCGATGTGCATTGTTTCTACTAGTCGCACACTGTTATGTCTGTAATCGACCGGGTAGTTAGCGTATCAATTAAATGGAGCTACTTAGAGACTATTTTGGTCACGAGGGAGCGGAAACTTGCACACTTGTATAAGTTCAACGGTAGCCTTTGCTTTAACTCATAAGTCTTAGGAGATAAAAGAAATTCCTTCCGTGCTCCTGTAGAGGTCCCTGATCAATCCATCCTATAACAATCACTAATCACGACAGGAACTGCCGTAACGTAAACCACTGTAGTATTTAAAAATATACCACAAAGAAAATTTTAAAAATTATTTCCAATGATATACAGCGCGATGGAAACGTGAGACTTTCGTTAAAATTTGCCCAGCTGACTCTATCACTCCGTGACTTCTAAATGGAAATGATCCAATTAGCCGTCATCCTCGTCGAAGGTACATAGAATAGGGATGTAGACGTAATTATGACAAAACGAACGGCAATGCATGCCGTATGCAACTGATGGTCTCTACGCGAGCGGGGAGTGGCGTGAAAATCACCACGTCTCGTGCGCGCAGGCAAATTGTCACCACCGGCATCGTATTATCGGAGAGCAGTGTTGCAAATTGTGTATTCCGTCGTGGTACACGCGACGACGGGATTGGCTCGTGTATCCACCGAATCCTCCACACCTTTCTCATTCCAAGCCCATCGTCAGTGGTAACCCTTGTGGCACGCAGATTCAAACTTGCACGAGCTTCGGCACCCAGGACGCCTGTCATCCCTCAAAGCGTCGTTGTGACGTCCCACGCGCTCCTTTCGTCCTTCGTCACCGTCGCCCCTCGTCCGTCATCCTCAACGTCCTCGTGGGACTAATAGCGACACCAAGATGATGACAAGAGCAGAGGAAAGAAGATGAGAAAGACGGGGTTTGCAGAAAAAAACAACAAATCTTTCGAAGAGATATAATCTTCTCTGCTAAAAGCACCTTGTTTTATCTAGAATATGCTCTTAGCTATGCGTGTCAGAGAAACGTACGATTATATATCATCTGATTTTATTGAATCTGGTATATTCTCAAAGCACACCGAAGAGGGCGAAGGAAAGAAGATATTAAACGAACGGACTTTAGCTTCTGCGAAGAAGTAGAACAGAATCTTTCGTATATGCCAAGATAACGTAGGTCAAACGAAAAAGTAGACTAAGAGCACCCAGTGACATTGAGCAAAACTATAGTTACCATCGTGGAAAGTGTGCTTTTCTACTTACAACTCCGGTAATCGCTGTAAAGAGAAAGTTAGACGATTATAAAGACAATTATAGAGAACAATTGTAAAGACAATCGAAAGGTGCAAATTGTCGAACGCGTATTCGCATGCTAAAAATCTCCTTCGAAGGAGAGAAAGGAGAAGCTGTGCAAAAAAAAAGTCGAAGGGAAAGATAAGAGTAGTGGAGAGATCACGGGAGCAATCTGAGAAAGTAATGTCGATGTCACCCCTATGTTGGTACACCCCCCACGAGGTGTGGAGAGAAGCGCCTGTCCCTTCGGCGTGGCTCTGTCGCGTGTGCCTGCCGGCGCGGCGTGGCGTCCACGGTTTCAGTTCTGCGCGGGCCTTCGTGGCGCGAGGACGTGCGCCGCGGTCCAAGTGGACGTTTGTCGTGCGTGCGTGCGTGCGTGCGTGCGACACGCGCGTCCTACGCGAACATCATCCTCTCGACGCTTTTTCATCCGCAAAGAAAATTAATCTTTTTCGCGTTTCCACTCGTGCCCTTCGAGCTACGTGATTCGTAATTTTCAAGATTGACTTTGAAGAATCCCCGAGACTGTGTGAAAACTTTATCAGAATATATTATCTCTATCGCGGATCGCGCAGTGTCGCCCGGACCACTCCACCCTTTTTGGTTCTCTGTGCGCGAATTTATCTTCGTGCGTGCGTGCCATTGTTCGTTTTACCTTTATGTTTGCTTTTCCGTTTTGTTTTACTCACAGTCGGTAGACTTGACTCACCTCGTGCCGCAAGAGCCGTTCCGCCAAGAAGATCCGAAAACTTCGCAGCGACTACCCGCATGGTAAGCCACGCAACAGTCTGCCACGAATATCTCGAGAATTTCACGGCTGTTTCTTTAGCTTGTATTTTATTTGCGCCGGATGAGAAATGTAGCGACTATCTACTAGATTTAGATGAGGCGCGTGAATAGCTGACGGCTTTGCGTAAAAAAAAAAAGTTTAAAATAAGCAAACGAAAGTAATAATTTTAAAAAAAAGGAACGCCGCTATTCCCAATGCCATTTGAATATTTTGAATGTCCTTCGTATCCGTGTGTGATCTGCCTGATGACAAAACCACTTCTGAGAGATACACCGTACAAACTTGACATTTTTTGCAAAGACTAAAACGAACCCCAGGGATTGTCCGCGCGCGTGCCACGAGGAGCTCTATCCACATTTGGTACGCGTACCTACGCAGAAAAATAGATAAAAGTAGAATTCGTTTGTATTGTCTTTGGCGAGCTTGTAAATAGAGAGGCGTCGCGTCGCCCGGAGGACAAGCGAAAAAGAGACAGGCGTCGGGGTGGTGCGGTGGACCGAAGCAATTCGAGGTCCCGCCAAATGGGCTTTAAACGGACAGACAGCCGGATGGACAGTTCCACTCTTCTTCCTTTTTCTCGTCTTTTCCTTCCGCCCTCTTCTTCCCTCTCGCGCGCGCCCACCGCGGCCTTAAGTTCTCTCTTTTCAAAGCTCATCCTCACCTCTCCTTCTCGACTTTTCGATTCTTTCCTTTTGCGGATCCTCCCACCGAGATTTTCACCTTTTTTCCCCACCCTGTCATTCCCGATCCACTCTCCTCCTGTTTCTCTCGCGCCCCGACCTTACTCTTATTCCGCTACGTCCACTCTCTCTCATTTTCACTCACCTCTTCGTTCTTTTTCTTTTAACCCTCGACGTTCTCCAATTCCTCACTACGCGTTTCTTCTCTCTTCCATCCTCGCAGTCACATGGCGTCGCGCTCCAGTATCCTCCAATTCTCTGGTTCTCCCTCAATTTTCTTGTCCTCCATCACCAAATTTTCCCGTTTTTACCCCCCCCCCTTTTTGTTAAAATCTCCACGGTTTTTATACTCTCGCGAGCACTTGGCAACTTTCTTCGTTATCTTTCTCGCTTCCTTCCCTTCTCATTTTCGTCCCTCTTCATTTTCGCCCCTACGCTTCACTCCTAAACAACCCTCCTCACTTTCCTTTCTCCCATTCACCTCGCTTTCGATCTGTCGCTTTCGATCTCAATTCTCATTCCCGTTTCTCTTCTACCTTTTTCCCTTTCTCTCCCTCTTTTCATCTCCCTCCTTCTCCTCTCTCACGATCCACCTTTCCCTCCACCTTCCTCCTCGATAGAGTGTATACCCACGCTCTATATATAGGTGAACGTATAAATAAATCCACGCTGTAATATTTAATGCGGCCGGCCGCGACGAGTCAGCCGAGACACCGTGGCCTGTCGTCTCCTCGTCGCCTCTCTCTCGGCATCACTCGCGAGGGACTTCGCGTCGTATTTATCGTACAAACGACGCGTCCATTACGGCCGCCGGCGTCCTCCTCCTCCTTCATCGTCGCCGCATCAGTCCCCATGGCGTCGAGACGGGCCGCGCGTCGTCGTCTTTCGCCGTCTAAAGATTCGAAGAGGCCATCCGCGCGATGTACCGTCGAGAGAAGCTCGCAAAATTTCCACACCGTTAAGCCGTCGCGAACCAGCCAACCGGTCGTTCAGATCGTTTTCACCTCCTCGTTGAAATTTCGGTTTAATTGCAGTTGAAAAGAAATTTCGCGTGCACCGCCCTCAGCGATGCAGAGAGAAGGGGAAAAGCGGATTGTTAATTCCACAGCTTGGTCTTTCGTTCGTGGGACCACCCCCTTGCTTACCTCTAAAGTAACTCAAGTTGCCCGCCGACGAGGTAGTTCGCAAAGAAGTATTTCAGGACTTAATGTAATTTGAGAATAATCCCGCGGGCGAACTCTGAGCGATGAGGAGGAGTGAGAGGAGAACAACGACGACGACGTCGACGAATAACGTCGATGTAAGTAGACGATTTCGTGGTTCGTTGAAAGATTCACGAGTCTATCCGATCCGACGAGCTATCAACGGACGATGTTGATATCTTACGGAAAATCATCGAGAGGGGAAAGAGAAAATTTATATGGACAGCAGTGGCTAAAGAATTAAGGAACTTGTGGCGAAATCCAAGTTGATCTTCGTAGACTTTCGGGTCCTAATGTGGCCTGGAGGTGCGGTTTATCCCGTGATATTAACTTTTCGACGAGTGAGTAGGTGGAGAAGCAGCGAGAAAGGAGAGAAGGAGGATTATTGGAAAATATCCTGGAGAAATATTAACCGCCATGGCAACGTGTCCTTAAGATTTTCATCGTAATTGGAACGCGTGCTGCATCCGTTTCCCCGAAGGATAGTCGCAGAGGATCGGTAAATGCGATTCTCCTCGTCGAGGGGATCCTGCCTTATAAATACGCGCGTCCTTTCCTCTTCGTCCTCGTACGAATAGAGTAGAAACACTCGGCCCCTTTCGCAAGCGAGGCTCGGTACGATGTGTGTACCTGGCGAGGACCTGGCTAATACAGGGGGCTATCGGATTCCATTTTTAGGCACGACCGCAAAGGGAGTCGCTCATTATTTTTCTCCCATCGCGAGCGGCTCTGGACCTCGTCAGGTTTATCGAGAATCATTAGTTATCGATGAAGCTGTATTAACCCTGAAAAGCCATTCGACGTTAGACCTTGGTAGGTTTGTTCGTTTATAATAAAATACACGGGGCTACTGGAGCTATTGCGCGAGATCGTTCGTACTGATACTCCACGACGATATTCCAAATATTAATATTATTATTCGTTTCGTAGTTTAATATCGTTGTTAGAAAAAAATGTACGCCGATTGATTGTTCCAACCGGATCGCAGCCTTTGAGTTTGAAACGGGAAACGGGCTGGTAAAGCTTTTATTTTCCTCTTTGACCAAATGCTTAAAAGTTGATTCGCCCAATTTGTTGAACGAGCTTTCTGATTTTTGCTGTACAAGTGGAACCGTAATTCGATAGAGCTGACTGAACTACCGCGACCCCCTTTCAAGGGAGCGAATGTTCGTTGCCCATTGACTGGCATTCGAGGGACGACTTTGTCCATTGGCTTCTGCCTCCCAGTTGGCTCGTTCGGATGTTTTCACTCGGAGTCTCCTATTAATGGTAGTACGGCACAAAAGAATCGCCATTGGCTCCTTTCCTAACGCTCGCATCGTCCTGGTGTTGCTGGTTCTTACGAAACAAGCGTACTAGCCCACGGTACATTTACTGCGAATGGATTCTCATTGTACCGTTCTGTAGACGTGAGATTCCATCTCCATTTTCGATTCCGTTAAAGAACCGAAGAAAAGAGAAAATATCGCGATGCCTTGTAGAGATGAGTACCGACGCGGGCAACTCATAAGCGAAAATTTCGAAAGGAAGAAACGCGAAATCTTTTATCATTCCACAATTACATCTCCAGTTATCTATTTTCAACGCTACGTATCCTTTGACTCTTTTTTTATACATAGTAACCTGTTTTATAAATAAGAACAATTGTCTCCTTAATTTGCTTTCAGTACGTGGCGGACGTTTTCAAGAAATGTTGAGCTTGTCGGATGGTAAATATCATTAACAGTATCGATCGTCGAAAATGGAGCGTAATGGGAGAAGAGGCAAGGGACAGTTGCGTGTCCGTCCGTGGTCGTTCGATGGTTGCCGGGATCCGCTTAGATAAAGGGATACACTAAACAAAGGGCTAATTCCGCGTGATCTTATCGCGACTCGCACTCTACGCGCGCACGCATCCCTGGCCATTTTATTACTGTGTCGCGCGGAGTTGGAAATTACCTGGGACGCTTCGATTCTAACGAGTGACCTGCTTTCCGTAAATACACGCAACCATTTTCTGTCATGCCGATTCGGGCCCTCTTGAGTATGTACTTCGATTTTTCGAACTCGTAACCCTCGCGCGAGAATTTCTTTAAATATCGATCTCGAGCTTGGTCGATGATGACTCGACTTCACTTCGATTAAAAATATTTTCGTTGAGTATGTTTGTCCTTCGGAACTGTATCGTAGAAAATATTACTACAATTACACGAGGTATCAGACGCCACTGAATATCTGGAAATATCTTACGAACGTAATTCCTAGAAATGCTGCTTTATTCCCGAAGCAAAGCGATTTTCTGCTCCGATCACGGCCTACGTTCGTTTCTTGTCAATGCGTTCGCAGCAGTGCCAATTGAAAATTCCACGTGCTCGTTTCCTTCCACGACCGGCTCTCTCCTCTCGTATCCGAAAGCCTTAACGTTTCCTGAGCGAAATAATGGCTCCGATCCCGTTCTTAGTATGCCGCTGGCTCGTATAACACGGCTATTAACCCTTAAACTAGACGCCTTCTTCGGTAGCCGAGGCATCCGAATTTTTACGACCTCGTGAAAGTTAGCGAAATGTCCGTAGTCGATTCACAAGATCCTGCAACGATACGATAAACAAATGTCGGTAGGTTCCAACGAATGAACAACAGTGTATTCATTATTTATTTCCCAAAAATCTTTGAATCGAGCGTTATTCGAAGATTTTTGGAATTGCGCTCTATCAAATCCGCTACTGGTACCAAGTGAATTCTAAATAACGTATCGCATTTATAATAGACACGTAACTTAACAGATGAATTGATTTAATATACGAATTCGCGAAAGACGGGAGGTGCGAGAATATTCGTCGTATAGCACGTGCTGCGAGGAAACGAGTATGGTGTCCTCTCGTGATATTTGAATGCGCCGGTATCTTTTATAAATGGGTAGCATTTTTCTTAGACGTACCAGAAACACGAGTCTGTAAGGGTGAAAGAGTAAAAATCGTACGCGAGACGAGCAGATTTCTTCCAGATCGCACGTAAACTCGCTTCCATCCCTTGTCCGATTTGCCAGTCGAGAAAATTGTCGCTCTAACGCACGACCCACTTTCATCGAATGTTATCATCGCGAACAAATATAGCGTTCAGGGTTTCGCGAATGGTTTACTGAATAGCGACTGCCCCGTCCATCCACCGCTCGAGTAACCAAAGTATTCAAATCCACAACCCTCCCCGGATGGGACTTTTCCACGCGAAATTGTGTCGTAGCCCCGGTGGATCGAAGCTCGCCTAAAATTGCGGGTCGTAGGCTAATTGCGGCGCGCGACACCGAGCCGCATCGAAGAAAGGTACAAACGAACACAACCGCGGGATATATCCACCGCGACGTTTGCAATTGCTTTTCACTGTTCCCGAATGCTTTCATTTATGGCCCACAGTGTTTTGTTACTGGACAACTGCATTTTAAATTACACGCATATTTAGATAACAGGGTATCTTATATTTCGTATACCCCCGTGTACCATTTCCGAGATTGCATGGATAATACGCGGCGATTCTATTGCAATCTTCTTTCTCTCTCTACGTTCATTGCGTAACGAATTACTAGAAACAAGGGAATTGCGCAATAGCGCTCGTCTGCGAATAAGTTCCTCGAGTTTATCGAGATATTCGAAGAAGTTGTATTTTCTGCAAACACCCGCGATCTCCTATCAGAATTTATTTTTTTCTAGGACGTGTCCTTCTGCTCGAACGAGAGTAGCGACGCGATCTTCGAATTTTATTTCCACGAATTTCAATATCTACCTTCAAGCATCGTGCTCGCTGAAACCAGACATCGGCAACTTGATTCGTCTGTAAAGCGTTTACTTTATCGTCTGGAAAGGATCAATATATCTGACACGATTCTCGATATTTTCCAAGTGTATTCGTAAAATTCTCGCACCAGAAGTGCTTTTGCGATCGTCGCCTAGAGGATTGTCCAAGTCCCTTTATTCTCAGAAGAGTAAAGTACGCGTATTAGAGCTACTCCTGCTTTTCCATCAACTGTACGCATCGAAAGCGATCATATCGCACTTTCGTCACTTGTAAACGTTCATTTAACAGTTACGTTAAACAAAACGAAGAGAATTATCGATCTACGTTGCTAGTGCAGTAACACTCACCGACTTCGATTCTCCGTACCACTGTGATCGATTTCTCGAAACTCCATACACGAACATTCCTCTTGCCGTCTTAATTCCAAATCCAATGTCGCGTCGTCGAGCTACCGATAATTCCGGACGAGCCCCGCACGACAAGAATTCACGGGCATAGTCGAAACATCGATCGACGTCACTCGCGATCCACTTATTTTTCAAGAACCCCGACACGTTTCCAATATACCGCGAGCAACCTTAACCGTTAAATGAGCGATGGAATTTTTTGTTGCTTACGCCTCAACGTCCATCTTCCGAGCCGCTTTCTTCTTTTCGAAAAGTACTTCCAAGACTTACCGAAGGGGGCAACGGCAACAGAAAGAAAGAAATTGATGATCTGGTGCTGGATGGGAGGGAAGCAATTGAACGATCCTCGGAGATCCGTCGAGGCTTCATTCTTATTATCTCAATCGCTTCCCTCACTCACTCACTCACTATTTCCACGGAGAGAAAATCTACAGACGCATTGCGAGCTTTTTTCAAATCCTACGCAGTTCACTTTTATTCCACGGCATTATCCGGGAGTATTGGAACGAGCAGATTGAAATTCCATCGCTATTGTATCCTACCGAATCTTTATTTTCTATAGACGCACCCAACGGCGTTTTACATCTCTCTTTGCGCAGCAATCATTTTTCATCTTTCGCCGAAGTTCAGTCTCCAACAATTACACGCATATTCCCACGAATCGTATGCTTTTTTATTTTTAGTACGGAAGAAATTCATTCTTATCGAAGCGCAATTCAAACAATATCTCGTGTAGACTTATATTACACGCGTTGCTCTCCCTCTTCAAAATCGAAGGTATGAAAAAAACCTTGAAAAGATGCGCATACTTTCGACAAAGGCATTCCTATAATAATAAATCGTGGCTGCCCGCAATTCGCGGTGACGCGTGCGTATGGATTCGCATCAAAGCAAACTCGGCGGCGCGTTACGCGTACGTGCTCAACACCCATACCGAACTTCCGGGTCAAACAGAAATAATGGCCCGGGGTGTGCATAGGGTATAGCGCGGTAACGAATGCCATTTACCTCCCTCTCTCATTTTGCCCTTCTACCCATCCGTCACCCTTCTTGTCTCTCGACCCTTACCGTCGCATTCGAAATTCCAACGCGTTGTTACGCGTCCTCCCTGCCGGACCACGTCCGAGGTTCAATGGCAATTGCACGAAAGCATTCAAATTGTTCGAGAAAAAAAAAACAGACTGAATAAAAACAGAGTGAATAAAAACAGAGGTGCGGTGCCAGGTTCACGATGAAAATTCGATGCTCACGTTTTCTGCCTTTTTTTTACGATCGAGCTAAGCTTCTACTATACAAAAAGACCGACCTCTTAAACGCGAAACTCTCAAATGGAGAAGAAGCGGGAGGAAGGAATGAGCGGGAAAGGTTGGGCGATACGGTTGAAGCACTTAGCTGCTCATGGTTATAGATCGCGAGTATCGTTTAGGAAATATTTATAATCTGTCTACGGGCCACGTGGTAGAAGCGGGCCTGGAAACGACCCACCCCGACACTCTCCTTTTACCGCTACGAGGAACTGCGAACGATTTACCGTCGGCACTTCGCCTCCTATAGAAAGCGGTTCTCACAAGATTGTCCTGGGCGAAAGATTACAGCCCGTATGGGCGCGCGTCTGCGGTTTAGAGCCCGCTAAAAGAATTCGCAAGGTATGTGTCTCCTTTATGCGACACCGCGAAAAAGGAAATGTAGTCCGATGCGACTTAAATTATCTCGAAATAGCCCATAAATATGAACAAACGAGGAAAAGATTTGTTTTTATTTTGGCGAAATCAACGAACGTGCGGAAAATTGTCGACGCATTTAAATCCATCTCGGAAACCTTGAAACAAGCTAACGTACCCCGTGTGCCTCACCCGGACAGAAATTTTATAGAGCGGGCGAGTAATTTGACGAGCCCGCGGATTAAAAGCATTTTTATAAGGCTATCTCGCGACGACGATGGAGGACTGAGGGAAGGAGACAGACTCGGGCGTGCTACCCAGCCGCTTGATTTTTCTTCCCTCGAATCCAATTACACCTAATGCAAATGGCTTCCACGACGATGGTGGAGTCCGAGTTGGCAGATGTCACGGCAGGAAGGGGTGAGAGTCGAAAGAAGAAGGAAAATGGAAAGACGAGATAGAGAGAGAAAGAAAAAGAGTCGGTCCGTTATAATGACTTCCAAACGAGTGCGCGATTAATCTCATCGAGAAAGGGTCCGTGAGCAATTCGGCTCGCGTGGTAGTTTGGTGGCAGGCCATTCGATTAATTGCGGGGGTCGAGGGGTCGATCCGCTGCGTTATTACGCCAAGAGGGCTAGAGCTAGAGGGTGGAAGCAGGAGACCACCGGAAGAGATTAACGGGGAGGATGATCCCTTAGGGTAGCCGAGGCGTCCGTTTACTACCACCCTTCCGCTCGCACCATCTTGTCTCGTGGCGTCTAATGCTCTTGACGCGGCACGCTATCCGTTGCGCGATCCCTCGTATTATGCGAAGTGAAATTTGCCTCCTGGGAGCCGTTCACTCGCGAAGGATGCGAGGGGTGCGAAGGAAAGGGTGAACGAGTAGTGAGTATTAAACATTCGCGCATACATATCGTTGATCCTCTTGATCGAATTTGCATCTAAGATTCTCTATACGTTGTTTTACTTTCGCGTAATTGACATTTTTCGTTACAGCCAGATTTAAGCCTGTGCTAGATACGAGCGAGAGTATGTTCTCGATGACCTTAACCCTTTCGGGTTCCGTTGGCTTCTCGATGAAAGCAATCCCTCGGTACGGACGACTTACTTTGCATGGGATAGTGACGGATAATCGATTAAAGGTGCTGGGTTGAAAGTCGACACGGCTAGGTGTCGTCAGTGGAGGATGACCTCTTAAGGTCATTTACGGAGAGTCTTTATCTTCGTTAATATTACAAAGCGCTGCGACGAAGTCTCTACTTCAATATCTCTCACAACGAATCTCACGAAATTTGAAATTGCCGAATCTTTATTTGCCGCGAGGAGATTCGAGAGATTCTCTTGCAGAGATCTCGATATTTCCGTATCTTAGTATATCTAGTAATTTTCCGATCCGCGGTATCGATTGTTAATATCGTTGAGAAGCGAATCCAATCTCGAGGTCCGCAAAAGTACCAGTTAAGATTCGAGCGCGCGCGCACCGGGGCAATTTCTGGATTTTCCTCGATCGTTATTTCCGACGGTTCTACTCCTCGGACTTCTAATTCGCGGAGCGCGTAAAGTTTCTTCATTTTGTTCCCGCTTTAATGAAAACTTCTCGAACGCGCTGAAAGAAGGAGAATGAACGTGCAAGTCGCGATGCGAGCAAATCAAAACGGCGCGGGAGGATTCCGATGTGAAAGACTTAAAAATAATTTAGGAAGACTTAACTTTAACTTTCAATCAAATTTGATACTTATACGACGGTTCGAACCGTTCTTTATCGTATGTGCGGAGCGAAACAGTCACTCTCAACTCCTTAATTTCATTCCTCCCAGAGAATTAATCTAAACATTTCTATGTGGCCCATCCGAATGAGTGAACTTCATTCAACATTGACTTCCATACCGCGCGAGTTCACCGGCCCTTGTCCTACTTCAAGGTAGGGGTTCTCGTGCCACGAAAATGTACTCTCATTTCACCGAAATCCTTTGACCCACGTGACCAAAGCGCGACCAGTGGAAGAAATTAATTGAAACTTTGTCCTGAAATGCAAGGAGATGGTAATCGTCTGAGGTCCAATTTACAGCGATTTTTAATCTTTCCCCCTGGGTTTAAGTGGAACACGAGCAGTGAAAAAAGGAACGCGGCGGACTTGGTCGCGGAACGGTTCGCTCCGCAAAGGAATAATTTCGTTCGAAAGAGAATAATCTCGTTCTCGAAGCGGAGACGAGAGTCTTGGCCGTGCGACACTAGTGCCGGGCTTCTTCGATTAATTACGATGTAACGTCTTCCTTACATCGAGCCGCGACTAACTCGATTGGACTTCGCATCAGCGTCTCTCCTCGGCAGTAATTATCGATTATTAACATCAACGTTGGACTCTCCCTAGAAGGAAATGCCTCTGGTCCTAAATGGAGAAGAGGGTTTCTTCGTTAATTCAATTTCAGATTACAGAAGGGGCTTGTAAAAGCCGTTTATCGGGGTGTTTAGTAACGCTGAAAGTTTTGCTCGTGACACGAAGCGGGCATACCTTGACGGATCACGGCACGGAAACGGATATTCGCGAGAATCTTGGTTCCACGTAATTACCACGTCGCAATTTCCCGATTGTTGCGCGGACGCGGTCCTGCCAATTATCTGAACGATTAAATTACTCCGCTTGGCTATTTCGATGCCATCTCGTCTACCTCGATGCACTTAATCATTTATCGATTTTAACCTTTGACTTTTGCGAACATTCACGACATCTCACCGGGTCTCCGTTAATTCCATGTCGAATGAAATTCACCGGGCGCGCGACCAGCGCGAGATTTATAAGTTCGGAGGGATAATTGCTTCGACGAGTACTTATCGTTATAGGAGAACGGCGAAAGAAGTTCTCCCGCGACTACTCGTGAAAAGTTATCTGCGAGGAAATATTGTCGGAGCTTGAACTTGACGAATCGTAATGGACGAAATAGCACCGCCTTCTTAACGAGCTACGGAACCTGCGAACACGGTCGATCATCACCATCTACGCCCTGTTACATCTCTCAATCATTATTCGCCACCTTTTTTTGTCCTTCTCTTGTTCTCCTTCTAGCGCTTGACTCGCATGCTCTCGACACAGACTCGAGGGCGGTCGCAAAATTTATGCTACGATGTTATCGAGGGGCCTCGACAAAAATCTCGTAAAGGTCGAGTTACGCGACAACGGCGTGGCACAACCCCGAATAAGGGGTAGAGCACGGCAATGGGGGAAAGGGAGAACCTGGTCGAACGAAAACGTCAGCCAGTGACACGCACGCTCGACCGGAACGAGGAAAGGCAACACATTCCTTCGCACGCGAAAACTTTCCCTCCCTTTCCTCGCTTGTCCCATCAACCCTTTCTGGCCCCCTTTCACCCCTCTTCCGGTGAGATAAGGAGACGAGAAAAGTTTCGCGGGCACCGACGAAATTATTTTCGCTTAAGGAGAGGCGCGTGCGCGTGACCTGGTGGCACGAAATTCTCGAGTCGCGTGTTCGTCCACACTAAAAGAGGAAGAACTCTTGACACGACTTCCTATTCTTTTCCTTCTTCTTTTTCACCTCCTTCTCGTACGCCTGCTTCTTCTCGAACACCAACTTGAAAATAATCATGGACGAACATTCTGTTCGAAGCCTACGTTGGTTCGTTCACGAAGATCCGCCGAGGGTGCGTATATGATAGGATAGAAAAATAAACAGGGACAGGATATGGTCCGTGAAGTCTGGTCTCACTTTTACGAGAAGGGCCAGAGATGACAATGGATTCAACAAATGTAAAATTCATTTATTTGTTGTCGATGATGTTCTAAGAAATAATTGGAATTGATAATTTAAGTAAGATCCATTCCCGACCACTGTCGAAATTCATCTCGCTGAATTTGTGCTTTTCTTTCGTAAGAAAAGTTCAGATCCTTGAAATTAACTTTAAACGATGGAAGTTTGGCTCGCTTTAAAGAAACGAAGGTGGGTAAGTAACTGGGTAAAATCTTGGTCGGTGAAAAAGGGTACTGAAAAGAGTGAAAGTAGCGTGTATTCCTGTTATTGGAGATTCAACAAAGAAATACGTCACGTTTAACCTTTGATTTATTGGGAGAGCAAGAATACTTGGTCAAAGAGTCTGAAAATTATTTAAATTCCTTTGTTCAAAAATCTTACAGGACTTTGTATTCTTAAGCATAACTTTAAATGGTGGTACCCTGCTTAAACGATCTGCGCCCTCGGTGATGATGGAAATCTTTCTTATTGTTAGACCGTGAAAGGTAGTGATACGAAACTAAAATAAAGAGACAAAGTTCTCTTGGTAAGCCATTATCGTGGCACGCTGAAAGCTCTGCTAGTTGGAAGAGAAAGTAATAATCAGAAAGTAGAATAAAAATAAGCTGCGAATGTTCCGCCTTGCGATCTCAAGGAAACCTTTCAGTACTTCTTCCCTCAGACGACCAAGTAGGTATTCCTTTTATATCAAATGAAATGGTAAGGCGCACACCCACAAGTTACATTTCTAATACTCGTCGAAAATTTACAATGGAGTTAATAAGATTCGTAATACGAAGTAGCACTGGACAACTTTAACGTATGCAAATTTGTCCTCGGGGATAGAACTGGAAAATCTGGTACACCACTGCATCACCGATACCCGTTATTCTGGGCATGGAAGTGAATTCAACCCACAGCGGAACATCGAATGGAAATAAAACGTGCCATCTCATAAACTGATACAAGGAGTTACGCGGCTGAGGCCGTTCGTCCTGTCGATCCGACGAAATGCACCATCCTCTCTCCACAAAACTCTCGGTAAACCCCAACGTCGGATCTACAACGCGAAGTGTTCTGACCTTTTCGCATTTTCCCTGACTCCGTTCCAATTCCGCTCTCCTTCTTTCTGGCATGAGGCACGGTTAAGTGCGATTCTTCAAATTTAATCCTGCCGACAGCTCTGGGGAAGCCTGTGGCGTAGATGCGCGCGAGTCTCAAAGTTGGATAAAGAGCAAAGGAGGAGGATCTTCGAAGCTCGCACAGCCAAACGCGATCAGCTGCGTGAGATTCATCAAGAGTACAGCTATACGACTCAACGTCTCGTCATATTTTTGTTTTCCCCACGCCCCTTGCTGCGCGCGTGCACACGCAACGAACCGCGACGAAATGAACACCCGGATGCGGTTTGACGTAAGCAGAGAAATGACGCAAGGTGTCGAGACGGAACGACGACCAACCACGACCGTGAAAGACTCCATCGAGTTTTCTGATGCCGCCGGATTTCTAATGTCGAGTGGTACTTCTTTTGGGAAACGAATGGACGAGCGAGACGAGGAGACGCTACGATACGACCGCAGGGAGGTAATCGATTTTGTAAGGGCGTCAAGAGAAGAACCGCTTGACATCGTTGCTCCTTTTTGTTTGACGAAAAGAATTGCGGCCAGGACGCATAAATTTGTCGGCGGGACTTTGTTCGGTGGTATGAAAATTTCGTGGATTGGTATGAAAGTATGTGGTTGCCGAGAATGATTTATGGTGGACCACTGCGTCACCGACTGTCGTAGCTGGCGCCAATCGTGAAAAAAATAACAGCCTCTGTTAATACTGAAAATAACCCGACAAACGTACCTCGCGCAAGTATAATTTGAACAGGGTGGGTGGAAATCGGAAAGGTATCGTTTTCGCTCGTAATTACCAATCTGCGAGGACGGCGAACAACGGTAATAATTTATACGCTTTATCGATTATCTACTCTTTGCGATGTAACGTTATATTACTCGAATCGGGTCCGATGTGTAACGATGTGTAATATTAATTATCAATGCATTATAATATTATTGTTCCATAAAATGCAACCTCCGTACATAACTTGAGGCAAACACGAATATTTCAAATTTAATTAACGACTATTTATTAACTAGAACAGAATACAACACAAAATCAATAGATATGCTAAGGTGTGGACTGGCCACGTGTCTATAATATGTAGTCTCGCTGCCGCGACACTGACTGGATGAAGTCTCGACCACGCTCTTGTATACAGGTCTGACAACTCCTGGGTGAAAAGTGATGCCAACAATGACCCTTTTTTTAATTTCTATAGCAGCCACTAGAGGCATTGCGAACGAATACTCTTGATAGATACAACTTTATTTTAGGCCTTTTGTACTTAACATTATTACAATATCCAAAGTTTAGAAGGGTTTCAAACCAATGGTACAGAATAGTGTTTTCAAACCAGTTGTTAATAATACACGGGAAGCTATGACGGGGTTTCAAGTTATGTATATTAGCTACATCCGACCACAACGCATCCAGTTAGAAATTAAAAAAATCGTCAATAAGGTGACCAACCCCCACCACTGGAATTTGTAGGAGATGTCAGACCTGTATACAAGACCGTGGTCTCGACAGAGAATGCTCGCTGAACAAAGCCCAGTGAACGATATTCCCAAGAACAAATTTGCATCGCCCACGAAAGGAGCGATCCTTCGAGACGTTCTCGAACTGCTTGCCAATTGTGGCGATACACGCACCGCACACGCCCACTCGCTACATCACGCGCATCCATGGACGGCCACGACAATAATTATTATTTATTGGATTAATTAGTTACATAATAATAATCCGACAAGGGTAAAAATTTGAAAAGCAGCTAAGCATACGGGAAAACGACGCCGGGCGGTCCCAAAGCAAATTGATCGATGTATGTATCGATGTTCTTTACTCGTCGCGAACGTTAAATTAATTAGCTTCTTCGAACTCGTAGAAAGTGATTAAAAAATCAACGCAATGTGGTCGAGCATGAATAAATGAAGATCATAAACATATCATTTTGGATGCTTCGACAATTCTAACAAGGATCTGACGTTGTTTCTTTGCAGAAATGCGGCTCGGCATCGGCAACGTTACGCTCGATCTCTTGCACCGCGTTATGCGCCACCGAGACTATAAAAATAATTATGGTTACGAGGTCGCCGCGCCGTAATGAAAATTGTCTGAATACCGCGAAACGAGGCGCGTTGGGAATCGTGTGCGTGCACGAACAAAAGGAACACGTAGAATGGCCTAGGTAAGAGAGTATCTCACCACGGCATCGAACGAAGTCAAGGTAGAATCGTCGTGTACGCCTTGAAGAAACGGCCAATGCGTTCTGGCATTCCAACCGCTTGTACTTGCAAATAGTATGAAATTTCCATTGCAAAGGGCTGCCAAAGCGAGCGTCGTCGCGTTCGCGACTTCGTCGTCCTTCGTGGCCAAGCTGTGCACCTACGCCAGCCCATTCGACCGCGTCTCATCGCTCGCACAGCACCTACCCTCGTCGGCCTCTTTGGTCCTCACGCTCGCGAGGTTCACCATGCAGCACGTGACTCGACGTAATTTCGTGTCAATGGAAACAAGATAGTTCTCTTCCGTCTTATCCCCATCCTTTCGCTCGTACCGACTCCTCTCGTTCCTTTTGTCTCGTTGCTGTATTCCATTCGCACTTCTCCAATATTCCTTTCGTTCGCCAAGTTTCTCCAAATCTCCGAGCATGTTTCGCTTACTCGGACTTTTTGTCCCCGCTTTTTCTTCCTTTTTGTACATTTCGCTCTCTTCCCGCTGTAATCCCAACGCTCGTTCTTTCACAATTTTCACTCGTTCGCTTCTTTTTCACTTCTCGCCTTACATTCTCGCCCACTCCCTACCCCTTCACCCAATCTCTCTCTCTCTCTCTCTCTCTCTCTCTCTCTCTCTCTCTCTCTCTCTCTCTTTCTCTCCACCTTCGATTTCCGTTCCACCTTTTTCTTTTTCTCAGCTCGTCCACCCACTTCTTCTCGGTCAACGAAATCCCCAGACACACTTGACTACGCGCGGTCGAAGAACTCTTAGGAGCTAAAAAGACTAGGATGCGCCGACAATTGTCCTCTCCCACTCTCATTTCCAATTCCTTTGATACCGACCACCACACCCCGACTCTAATATCCCCCGTCGCTCGTTTGAACCGCGTGTCTAAAATTCTCACGTACGAGTTACCCATGCACTCGACGCCCCTCGTCTTTTTAGAGCGCGCTTAATTGCGGAAGCTCGTTTCTCCTTTCCGTATCCACCTTTTTCACCCCCTCATCCCCGTTCCTGTAAGTAGCCGTGGAACTTACTCGGTTAGCGGTGTACTGAGAGTTTCCGTGCCGCGCGGAAGATGCTCGTTGCTAACCCCCAAAGGCGGTATTTTCCTTTTTCCGTTGCTTCGCTTCGCGTACGTCCACGAGAACCAAGAGGAGAAAAGGAGTGCTTTGCCCGGGCTGTTCGTTTTTCTTGTCCTTCGGCTTGGGGAGGGTAGAGGTAGAAAAGGGTTGCCTTCTTCGACGAAAGCACCTCGCCACGTAGTTACGTGAAAGTCTAGATGCGCAGGACGAACCCGTAAGATTTAATTGCAAAGAGCTCGGGCCCCAAGGAAGCGTGAGTAGTTTAAATGCTACGAGCAGTTATCCATGAATTTTACAAAGCGAAGCGGGAATGAAACAAAAATTTCGCGTGGTTAAATTTTCAGCGATCAACCAAGAGATTCCGAGTCTCACGTACGGTCTACGTATTAGCTTCGACACCTTTGGTGCCGCTCGAATCCCAGAAATCACGGGTGGCCACGTTCAATTGGCAATTCGTGGTTCTCTAGCCCGCACCGAACGCGCCAAAAATTCCTTCGGTCGCTCCGTCCCCTTCTGCCATTGATTCTCAAACTCTTGAACTTCGTGGCAGTTTACGACGAAGGCCTCGCGCGCGAGCGGGCGGGCCACTGGTCATAGATCGTGCAGCTTCGCGAGAATATACAATATGCGTTCTGGTGACCCCGAGATCAGTGTCGCGCCGTAAATCTCTCTTCGGTGCGCGAGATTTGCAAACGAGAATTCACCGCTGCTCGGGACGTGCGAGGAAGCGAGCGAGCGAGAGAACGACGGGTTGCGCGAACCGTTGGCACCCGGCATAAATATCGTTACCGGACGTAGTGGAATACGCGAGCGTGAGCTTTTCTTAGCCGGTGGTTCGTTGGCGACGAAAGCAAGAGAGGCCGAGAGAAAGGAGGGACAGGGGAAAGTAGCCAGGAATGAAATTCGTTGCGGTTCTCGTGCGCGAAGTTCGGTCGATTACACCGCTCAAACGTATACAGTGTAGTAGGCATGCATTCGCCAAAAAGTATCGGATTACGGAGTATCAACTACGTTAGATTTGCGCAGATCCGAGAACAGATGAAACAACATTAATGGCACCATCGATTACTAAATGTTACGTCAGCGGTTGCATTCGACTCGAGACTCGATACCAACGTAGATGTGCTCTTAGGGCGCGTTTATAAGTTCAACGTCGCTTGTTTTTAGGCACGACCGTAAAGGGAGTGACTTATTTTATTTTGGAATTAGGTGGAAATTAACTCACCGAATAGCTCAACTTCGAAATAATTCCGCTCTCCCATCTGCCATCGTCGATTTCTCTTATCTCTTCACTTTTCTCCACCACAGGCGTCGGCCAATTAACAGGACATCGTTTGAAAGTAATCCGGTATTCCTTCGTCGATCGAGGAAGTGCCTGTCGAGCGAAGCAATTTACATTTCACCGAGTGCGCGTCCACATGAAATCCTACAATTTGACGTGGGCTTGATGCGAGAACGCTGTTTCCACGTCCCATCCACCTCCTATACTCTTCCCACGAGCGCAATTTTCCGCTCGTTCCTCTTTAGGGACGCAATTCCCCGAGTGTATCGCTCGGTCCGATAACGCTTCCGCCTTTTTGCTCCACTCTCCTTTGTCCTCTCAAAATCCGACGACATCGAATTGCGTCCCCTGGGGAGGAGCAACGTAGGACGAAGTCAGTGAGTAGGCGGATGTAACGAGGCGCGCCATGTCGCGTTAAACAAATCAAGCCCTCCCGTTTTCGCGATTCCCAAACGGACGAATTGCGCTTCACCGGGCTAACAAACGCGACGAGACGAAGATGGATAAAGCCGGACGCGAAGAAAATGGGATAGAAGATGAATAAATGAGGAGATAGGGGCTCGGACGGGATGGAGAAGGATGGAGGTCTCGGATACAGGGGGTGTAAATAAGGGAGGGCGGCAAGAAATAGGGGGTCAACGTAAGCAGAGAGGCAGAAAGACAGAGGGAGAGAGAGAGAGAGAGAGAGAGATAAATGAGAGAGGGCGGAATAGAGAAAGATGGGCACGGAAAGGGACGAATGGACCGGAGGAAAACAGAAGGATGGCCGGGAGATGGGAAGGTGGAAACGATGAATAAATGAGAGGAGGGCCGTGGACGAGATAGAGAAAGATGACGATAAGGGAAACATGAATAAGAGAAGGAAATGGGAAAGTGTCGTTCCTGGGTGAGCGTGCGGATGCGTGCGTGAGAAAGAGCGGAAAGATATGGGGAGAGAAGCGCGAAGACTCGAACGAGCGCGGGAGAGCAAACTCGAGGTTGATGTATTTTTGGAATCGGTGGCACTGGGCCGTGAACATTTGTCAAGCGAATAATGCGAGGGGTAGAAGGAGACGAGGGTGAAGATACAATAAGAGCGCATCGCTATCGTATCTCTCGACCGCATATAATCGACCAATGGGCGATTAAACTTTTTACTTACGTGCCTCCTCCATTCTCCTCCACGGTACGTTCGACTGCCGCTTGGGACCGTATGTAAAAGTGAAGATAACGATTTGCACGTAGTGACATTTCGATTACAATCAAACGAAATAGATCCTGCCGCCGGTATTGGGAGGGAGTGTAAATATTTACGTCTAGCGCGGTGGTTTAAATGGCCAATAAAAACGTTGTATTCTTTTTTGAAAAGGAATCGCTCGGATTCCTTCGGATTAAACAATAGAATGAATTCGCTAGTGCGTATTACGCGGTGCAGAATATTTTGAACGAAATCTTTTCTTTTTATTCAGCACGGTTGTAAAAGCTACGAGCGTATACATTCCGCCTGGCCGAATTTTAAGACGGAAATATTTCTACAATGAACCTTCAGCGAGCCAATAAAGTTTCGCGGAGTGTCTGCGAAAAAAATAAACGCTTGACAGGAATAGCGAAATTTTATCGTAGACTCTCGACTATAGACAAGCGCCGCGCGCCTTCTGGATTTACCCTATTAATATTCCGGTTAAAATTCAGGGCGTATTATTCTTCGCGCGCATTAATCCACACCGCGTTCTCGCGTTGGTGTGCGGAAACGAAAATATTTGTCTTGCCCACTGACGTAATGCCGTCCTTCGGCAGAGAAGCGTGTCATCTTACGTCCTCCGTCGAACGAATGATGGAACGGAATTGATCGCGCATTCTTTATCGCGCTTGCAAAACAATAGAAAAGGAATGCGAAGAACGTGAGATTGTCGGTCTCGAATCTCTTCAAACAAATCAACGGCGGAAACAAAATTTCAAAATTCATAAAAGACAATGTTGACCAAACCACAATAATCTGCGATACAAAGTTCGATCGTTCCGCGAATCTACGCGAATCACACCTGAGATACGTCAGAGGTACCTTAGAAGGGTCGATATTCTATAGAAATTACACCTACACTTCCCTGACAGAATTTGTTTGGACTGTTAAACTTGCCGTGGCAGTTGACGCTTCCACTTTTAATAAGGTTTTCTCCCCGAAGGTATCGAAATTATTGGAAATCTCGAGTTCATTCGCAGTCAGGAAAGTGGTAGAGGTGGAAAGGAGAACGAAGAAGGAGAAAAAGGAGGCGCGACGATCCAAGATGACGTCGAATTAATTGGCTTCGAGCGCGCGTTTATGAAAAGGGGCTTTTTACTTTCCCCCCACGCCTTCCTCCTGCTCCTCCTTCTCTCCCTCTTCCTTCTTCTCATCCCCCTTGATGCAAATGAAGAGGAGAGTCGTTGAGTTCCTCGACGTCATCATCGGAGCGAGATTTGCTCCATCAAACCTTCTCGCCGGCTATGTTCGCGAGGTCCGATCGATACGAGGGATTTTAATTCATCGTCTCGCGACGAATTCTCGCGCGCTACTGCATGGCCGCAAACGAAAACCAAAAAAAAAATAATCGAACGAATTATGAAAACAGATTCGATACGAGCAATTTCAAAACGCTCCGCCAGCCGAATGTCGCGAGAGGAAAATTGCAAGTGAAAAGATTCTCTTCTTTGTGCCTCTTAAAATCGAATGGACAATACTCACTACAACCCAACGTACACGTCGTACTATTAAAGCAAACGATTCCCCTCGTTTCCTCCGTTTACCATCACTTTCTACCAATTAACAACGAATTCAAACCGTCGAGCATCGAAATGTCGCGGACCGGTGGCGGACGAATTATATGCAATTCATCCGTTATTAATTACCAACCGCAACATTAATCTGAACCTCGTCGATTCGACAACGCATTTGTCCAGTCGACGTCCAATCCCGAGTAATCCTCATTATTCATACGACGGGCTCTCAATTACCAACCGCGACTCTATGTTAATCGTCATGCCGGAGACCGTTCAGGAGCACGTAGGATCCTCTAGAAGAGAAGCGAGAGAGGTACGGAGTTAAATAAAGATGGGAGAAAGGGCCGACCTAGTTATTTTCTCCTTTCCGCATTTTCACAGGACGGATTCTCGGAAGAAGAAACGGCAATAGAAAGAAAGAGAGATAGATAGATAGATAGATAGAGCGAGAGAGAGAGAAGCAAACTTCATTTCCATCCTTGCCTTTCTTCCTAAAGAAGACCTGGCGGGGAGAGAGGGGAACATTCAAAATAGAACCTGCGTTCTTCTTCCGATCACGTCAAAGGATCCTCTGGGCGTTTCATCGTTTCAGGCGAAAAAGGCCTCACGGCTGCGAAAGGCTATGCGAGGGCGCGATGTGGAATGGAAAAAAGGAGCCGGTTGGTGGTGAAGGAAGGAGGACGGAAGAGAGATGGGAAAAAAGGGAAAATTCATCGCTCGTATACCCTCTGAGCTCTCGAGGCCCACGTATCAAAATCCAATTCGGTTTTACCTGCTCCAAAGTACGGAGTAGAGGGTTGTAGGGAAAAAGGAGACGGTCGGATATAAATGGAGGGAGGGGATCGATTAGGATCCATCAGGAAACGTGGCTCGGCCTGTAGAAAAAAAGCGAAGCTTCCACGGAAGCCTCCTCTACCTCCAATCCAAATGACAATTCGTACACTCGACCTCATTGCCCGACTTCGTTCCGTTTTGCCTGAGAGAGAAACTAGGCTCTCCGGGGCGCAAGAGAGACAGTTACTTCTCCCATTGTTTATTATCCATCCTATTGTCGGTCTACTCGTCCCTTCGCCAGATTGATATTTAAAGAGATTTTAATCCGTTTATTAAGACTTTAAGCGCCCAATGTATTTTGTCTTGCTTACCGCTTGGCCGGTTATATCAGATTTCACCGAGATGTTGGCAAACAGAGATCTGTTTAGGTTGCGATAAGGCTGAATGTCCAAACGGAAAGTTCAGTGTCATTCGCCGGTGACTGACATGGCGCTTAACGTGGTAATCTACCTTTTTCATAGAAGGATAAAGTGCCGGTAACTAACAATAAGAGATATCGCAAGAGAATTTCACGTGAGATCGGGGAAGAGATCGAACGAGTAATACGAAACGCGTTCTGATGCAGTAGAAGGTGCTTGATTCGTATAGTTTCGAGCAAAAGATTAAAAGAAATATATCTACTCTGGTGCTTCGTTCGGATTTATAACGAGACGTAAGTCAAACTTGTTTGACGTATAAAGGATTAAGAGAGATACCACTCCTGGTTGTAGACATTGTTGTCGGATGAGCGGATGAGGCCTGCAGCCATCTCGATGCAGTTAGAATATTTTCGAGCTATTCGACCTACATTTCGCGTTTCTCAGTGTCGAATTTGAGAAGACCTTATGAGAAGACCCAGTGAGTCATAAATGGTCTACGAATTATTCGCCTCGTCGAGCTTACCAAATGCGAGTGCATCGCTTCACGGTGCTTCCGCCGTCACTGGTGAAACTCCCTTTGGTGCTTCGGGATTTGCAAACAATCTTCGTAAACAGCCCTGGGGCTTCCTCTCTAGACTCCGCGGAATGCGGAGGCAAAGACGGAGGGAGATTCCGAAAGGTGTGGAAAGACTCTTGCGGTCGACGTTCCCCAGTTAATCGTAGTGCCATTCGTATGATAATTTTAACGCCTTGCCGCTACTTTCATTTTCACCTCGCTGCCGTTCTCCCTTGACCCCAAAAATAACCGTTCACGGTGGCGCAATTATTTTAACCAGTTACGTCGACGCGTGAACTCTAACGAGGTATAATTACCCGACGCCCGTTCCGCTTCATCATTTCTAAATACGGAAATAACCGACCATGGGATGGCGATCGGCGTTGCTGGGCGAACTAGCCCGATCTGTTGGGCCAGAACGTCGCGCGGCACGGTCGAAAATGAAAAATATATTTAGAAGCAACAACGCGGAAACACGGCCCAATTGTGGTCGTCAGATGGCGACCAAACGACCACGCGGCTCACAAGTAAACCCTCGGTTTCGTGGTCGCGATTGTCGAGTGTTTCTTCTCGATCGTGAAATTTCTCGGGACTTCTCCCTTCCTCCCGGCCGCTTTTCACGGCGTTATTCCGCGTGAACACCTTCCAGCCACTTTATTCTCAAAGAGGGTAAATTGCCTTTGCGCGCGGCCGCTCTTTGTAGCCGACACGAAAATTTCTAACAGAGCGACTTTATTTATCGCCACGGAAGAGGGGCGACCTCTTCCCGACGACGGACGTCCTTCAGGCCGACAAAGTTTTTCCTTCTTAAAACTTTGCTCGCACGCGCACCCTACACGCGAGAAAAAAGGAAACGGAGAGAACTGTTAAATCGTATGCGACGTCGATCACGTAAATGGGACAGGAAAATTTGTAGAACTGTTTGGTTTGTAGGTCGATGTAACATGTATGGTATTGTTCCATCTCACTCGATGCCTCGCACGCAGAAAAATTACCTCGACGTAACTAATAAAGATAATGTAATGTAAGCGCATGCAACGCGACGAGGTATTATTCCCACGTGTAGCAACTGAGCCACGTCAACTTCAACAATTTCTCCTATTATAAAATATCAAGTGAATGTAGAGATAACTCTTCATACGCGGTTTCCATTTCAGTTAATGAAATCAAAGGATGCCAAGCGTTGCCGCTGCAGTTGACAGATAGGATTGAAAGCACTTTGTGAATTTTAACAATCCTTTATGGCGCAAGGTATTAACCTAATTTTGCAAACAACTTGTTTACGATGGAAATTCGCTACCACGAACGAATTCACTATTTGTTATCGCAATACAACGTTGACCGAGTGAATTCGTTTTATTGTCACTTTTGTTGAAGCAGTATAAAAAATTCAATGCCTCGAGGTAATTTTATTGTCGTTGTCATTTAAAATTCTATGAACTGGACAATATTAATTACCGCCCGAAAACCTTTGCTGTAAAATTGTAACATCGGTACCACACTTTTAAATATTCAACTGAACGTGTGTAGTTAAAAATAATTATTTCCGTATCGTATTATTTGATTGCGAGCTTCAGCGATTACGTTTGTCTCTTTAAATATGTATCCGCTTCTAAATTGATTTATCCCTGAAAAAATTTACCGGAGACTCGGAAACAAAACAATAAATGATGTTACCGGTAACTGTGGACGGAAAACAGTCGTAAATGCCATTGAAGGAAACTGGCGGTATCCAGGCCACGATCTAATTTTAAACGAAAGTTTATCCTCTCCGACGTACAGCTCTAGTGCGCACGAGATTCGAGAGTTCAGACTTTGTGGTTTAGCACCGTCAAGTAATACAAATTGCAATATCCTCCTACAAAGAAAACCATAAAGTGCGACGTTTATGGCTCCTTTCAAATTTTATTGTTACCGGTACTACAATACCTCGACCACGAAGTAACGTTCAAACGAATGTTTTTCTAAATAATCAACCGACTCACTAACCACTTCTTCCACTCATCGAACATCTATCGAACCTAGTCGCCTTATTTCACCCTGCACATCGTCATCATTTATATCCACTAGACACCCTGCGCACAGCACTCCGTCATAATCCATCGTGTACATCAAACACCATCCCTCGGATCGCTTCTCTCCATATCCTTTATCCATGACCATCGCACTTTTTCCCCTACCGTCATGATTATGTCTTCTCCCATCATCGACACGAACGCGCGCACGGCACCGGGCCTTTCCTCTCGCGCACTCTCGTGCGTCCGCACTCGCCTATTGTACGTCGCCGTATCTAAAGATTGCCACTAATGTCACGTGAAAGTGTTCTCTCCCGTGCGTGGCGCGAGGTTAAGTGCAACGCGACACGACCACGACAACGGCACGAGGGGGCCCTTTCGCCACTTTAATTGCTCGCTTTTATCACGTGGAATTCGCGCGCACCCTCGCCAACGGCGAACTGTTTAACTCGATAACATAACGTAATTTTGGGACTTTCAAAGCTTTTAAAAAAATTCACACCCCCCTCTCTACCCACTATGCGTGTCCTCTCTTTTTTTCGCTTTTACGTGCAGGCAGTCGAAGGTGCACCCATCGAGCGAGGCAAGCGTCACGCGAGGACTCGCGTGCGCGGGGTGGACCGTCACGGACACGCGTAATTAACAGCACGTGTGCACGAGGAAGTGTGCGACATTAAAATGTTAATAGGATCGACGCGAACGTCGGCGAGTAAATTTTTGCGAGGAGAATGCGCGCGCTAGGTAGTCATCTCTGCGTAAGTAAAAGCGCTTTTCACTTTCGCGAGAGATTCTCCTTGTCTCGGCAAAAGGAAATTTTCAAAAGCGCACTCTTTCCTTGTGCCGCTCCTGTCATTACATTTCGTTGTTTTTTACCGTAATTAAGATGGACTCCCGAAATAATACCTCCTCCGAGTTAATGAGAAAAGTCCCAACGCAGTTTATGCCGTCGTCCGATTATTAATTCTTTCGGCGTTGGAATGCCGCTATCACGGAGTGGAATCTCCCCTTTCCTCGTCTTGGAGCGCGTCGCGCCTACGGCCAAGAGTAGCGTGAAATTTGCACCCGAATAAAAAACTTCGAAAAAGAAGGAGAAAGAGAATAGAAGAAAAAAAATTCCGTCAATACGAACGTTGGCAATTATGCGCCACGCGATTGGGAAGTATGATATTAAAATGTTAATGAGTTTTCCGCGCTGGCACCCTTGATGCACGTGAGCGAAAGGGTCTCGCGTTGTTAAAGTTTTTCGAGAAGATTTTTTTTCTTCTTTTTATCATTATTATTTTCTTTCGCTCGTCGAACCGAGGACTAATCGGAACACATCCCGGTTTGCTATGCAAATCCTATGTAGAATCCTGTGCCGTGTAGCGCTTATGCGCGATCACAGTCTGCAAAATGAATTTACGATCGACTCACGGTCATATGAGCGCAAAGGAAAAACGCGCCCAATATGTCGGTAGAACGAGAACGAAATTTATGCATCGGGCGGATTATAGGCAAGGATTGACCACCCTCCCCTTTACCTCGCTCACGGTTGAATTAAATTTTGCAAGCGCGCTTGAAAGGGGCTTCCCGATTTTACATGGCGCACGAAGCGCGCGCGGATGAACGGAGTTTCGAGAACGCGAGAAATTTTGAGGTAGACAAAGAGTGTACAGACTGCATAGTCATATTGGTGTGTACCTACTTTATTCCTTTCAGTTGTCACATATGAATTTCCATATTCTCCTATTGCATTAATATCCATTTTCATCGTTATCAATACATTTATACCCTCGCGAATGTTTAATCGAACTCATAAAGTATTGTAAAAAACGCTCCGGCTTATTGCGAACTCTTAAGTGGGTTATGAAAATTTCAATGCATGCTCGTCCCACTCGTACGACGTGTAATGAGATTCATAAAACGTCATCGGCAATTTTCGAGAAGTTGTTTGGCGTTGAGGCACAACACCGTCGACTAGTAAACATCACTACCCACGGACGTAACATTAATCAAATTCATTGTGCCCAGTTTGCAAACTGAAATTACATCAAGGAACACTGGCACCGTTGAACGATGAACTACTTGCACGCGCACCCAGTATTTTCCAACGAATACTCTCCAGCATGCCCGAAAAATAATTCTATCTTCGCGTTTTTACTTTGTTCCCATGCGAGTTTTGCGCAGGACCATTTGCGCTCAATAATAAAATTAATACTTTTTATCAACATCCGCGAAGGCTATTTCACAATCCGGTCCGACTAATTTTTTTCGTCTATCCGAGAGGAGAACGAGGTTAATGGCCCCATATCTCTCTGTACTTTGCTTTTTCCATTCGTGCGATGGGTAACGAATCCGTTATTATACAGAAAGAAATAGTAAAAATACCTATAGATATTGGCGCGCACGCGTATGCGCCAAATAAAGCCATGCCTCGCTAAATAAGTCACTCCGTTAATGGTCGTACCTAAGAAGATTACCAGACAAATAAATTTGCGAAAAAATTTCGAGATGCGATCCGAAAATAATACCAGAAAATTCGGATCAGATTCTGTCGCTAATCCAGTGGTCCCTCCGTCGCTCGATCAGCTCCGCGTCACCCCATGGGTTTTCCGCAAATGTACAAGGAAGAGAAAGGAGATGATAAGAATAGGAAAGGAAGAGTATTCGGTCATGGTTGTCCCTGGCCTGTCTTGTTATCCATTCGCAAATGAGGACTGGCATTCTTGTAAGTCCTCGAAAGAAAGTGTACGACCATCCTCTGCGTTCGTCCTTGTAGAAGACGAGGGCCTCGAGGAAACGCGCTTTCCTCCCGGATTTCCGTGTGCGCGAGGAAAGGAGATTTTTCGTCTGGATATTGAGTGGTCGCGATGAAGAAATGCTCTCTCGACGTAATGGAACGCGAAAGGAATCGTGGAGCTCTGCAGATCGAGCTGCAAAGTGGCTTTGAAGGACGGCGACCGACGAGCCAATACTTTTGACGCATTCGTACCTCGAGTATGAGGTATACATTTTTTATTTGCTAATCCACGCACGAATAAGGATCCTCGGCATACAAAGAGTCTCGTGGAGAACGTTGCTAAGAGCTCTAAGAAGGACTTAAATTTCCGGAATTCTAATCAATTATATTTGAGAAAGACATTTTGCTTCTATTGGGTTGGCAACTAAGTGATTGCGGATTTTGTCGACAGATGAGCCTTTACACTTTCTTTTGTTTCGTTAACGTGTTCAAAGCACCTAATCTATATTTCTTTCTTATCATTTGAACTTCTACCTTTAATTTAGTAAAAAATTTATATCGATTGTTTCTTTAGTTTTGTTTTTATCCCAATTTAAAAATGGAATAACAAGTCGTGCACTTCAGACATATTTTATTGTATTATTTCCGAAAAGGCAAGAACACATCGCAAGCACAAAAGAAGTTATGTGTCGTATATGAGAATGGAGCCTTGAAAGAAAGGCATGGTCGAAATTGATTTGCCAGATTTCGTTCTGGTGATTTTTCACTGAAAAATGCTCAACGATTTGGCCGTGCGGTTGAAGTCGATGAGATCCATATCGAGGCCATTATCGATTCGGATCGTCATAGCACAGTGATATTGCAGAGAAGCTCAATGTATCGCATACATGCATTGAAAAAAAATTAAAATAGCTTGGCTGTGTTTAAAATCCGCAATCACTTAGCTGCCAACCCAATACTTTAGCTTCTCGGGGAAAAAAAATCATTGCGAGATAAAACGCGAACGACTTCAAGGCGCCCGTCAAACGTCGAACGTTGCACAAGCACATCGTGAAAATTGCCTCCGATTACTTTCGCATCAAGGAGAAAAGTGCTCTTTGGCGAGGGGTGAACAGAGATTTTCCCTCTCGCGTTTTTCGTCGCAAAAAATATTCTCATCCAGGGTCTACGGCGAGGAGAGCAAGAAAAAAAGAAGATAAAAGGAAGGAATGAAAAATGAAAGGAATTCGGCAAGTTACATTCACGAATGAAGTAACTCTTTCCGGACATTTAGCAGATTTTTCGTAAATGCACTTAGGTTCTATTCGCCGGTGCAAGTGGAGTAAGCGTCACTCGCGCATCACGGTCTCATAATACCGTCCAATTACTTAACCAGGAATTACTCGGCGGTGATAATTAATTGCTGCTCACGGACAAGCATGGCTGCGAATAAGATCGGCGCGCCGCACCGCGACCAGGGGAGGAAACGTGAGCGGAAGGGAAATTGTGGTGAAAATTTTCGATGGACGCGCGAGGTCGCGTCAAATTAATTTCGTCGCACTCGATAGCCAAAGGCGAAAGAACCGGCTAGTAAAATCCTTAGGACATTCCGCGTTCCTTCTTACTTTACTCCTCTCTGCCCCTCTTTCCTCGCCCTCTATTACGCGAGAAAGGACGCGGAATATTACCGTTTACTCCTTCGTCCGGCAAATATTGAGCAAGGTGTTCCGTAGACGATTAATTACCTAGCGAGCGCCACGGGCGAAAAATTCGAGCGTCGTAGGTCGGGGGCGTTTCACCGAGCGAAACTCGTCAAATTAATTTCGTCACGGCTCTCCTCGTCGCCGGTGCTCGGAGGCGCTTCGCGAGGGAAAGAGGACAATATTTCGAGAGTAACGAAATTCTATTTCGCCGGTAGGAGCCGCCGTTATGAAGTGAGCCTTGCACCTCCCCAGCGCGCAATATTTCCTCGTTGTAATTTAATAATTTTATTCTGTAGGCGACAATGGAAGGTGGAGCGACGCGAACACATCTTCGTGTTTTATCATTTTGGCGTAACAGCTTATAGCCACTCGATACAGTTAACGAGCAAAAGGAATAAATGAGAAGAGGGAGTCGAATTAAAGAATATCTCAATGACTTACCACGATCGGAGCAACAATAACCCTAACACTCTGGAGTACGATTGGGTCCCATTATCTAAGGAATCCATACGAATTCGTGCTTCCTCGCTTGCGTCCAACTACCGCCATATTATTAATCGTCACTCGTTTGCATTCGGATAGTTTTGTCTTCCGACGCTTTATCCGGCTCTAGGAATAAAACACAATGCGATAACTGTAGATCGCGGAACACTTTCATCAGTTGCCCTTTCGTAACGCGTCAAATCATCGAATTAACGCGGCCGACGCGATACTTACGGTTACGTAACGTATTCTGGTCGACGTAACCGAAGACGATAGATTAATTTGAACTTTAACACCTGCGTAATACAATTAATGCACCGAAACATGTATACCACACGCGAGCCGGAAGCAAAATGCCGTGTAGTATCCACGGTCGCGTGACGCCCATCTTGAGAACGGCTCAATGTCAGAGCGCTTGGACTTTAGATGCGCTCTACACATGGGCATATGTATACATGTGTGTCCACACATGTTTATTGCGCGCATCTGAAGACGCAGCATTACTAAAGTACGAGTGAGAGCAATGCCCCTTCTATTTCTGGGAATTAGAAATATTTTTGTCCGCTTAACTCGCCTCCTCGCAAAATTATATCCCATTGCAAATTTGCGTGAAAATATTTCTGACATACTTTTCCATCTTTTGCAATCATAAATGCGTTTTGTATGTATCCTTGATCCCGCGACATTTTCCCCTACCCCGAGAACTTTCCACCCTGTGCTACTCAATGCAATTTCCCATGTTTGAAATTTATTCCCTCGAATTTATCTCGCTTCTCGCCGAAGATTTTCCGGTTGAACGAAACGTATGTACAACTAGGAACCTTCCCCACGTTATCTAGATTGATCGATCGTTCACGATGGTAGCAGGCACGCGTCGTTTTCACACGGTATAGTAGGATTTCCGCAAAAACGGTGAATTCCACGGCGATACCGATCACGCGGTCTAATCCGTCTAATCCGTCGATTATTACGCTCCCATTGCCGTTCACCACGGATTCAATTGCGCACGGATTTAAAAATCCCGATAGATAGTTCCCGCTGTAAATATCATATGGGAGACCCATTGATGATAAATATGGAAAAAAGAAAATAAATATTAAAAAGCAATTCTCAAGCATTCTACGGTACCGATAAAATAGAAAACCTGGATTATAATTTATCATTTCCATTATTATCCGCATACTATATGAAAAGCCTACTGGAAGTCTCTACCCACCGGTTTCCAATAATTCCAATGCGTCATACGCGCAATTCAAAGTACCCCCCTACGCGCTCGAGGAATCAACATTCCACGTAAGTACGCATCCTCGTACGGCACCGACTAGCTACAGATCGATTATTCTCCTCCTTCGTGGAAATCGATGGATTAAGAGGGCACACGAATATATCGCTCGGGAGTTCCATCGAACTCTCCTCACGTAGGCGGTACAATCAGCACGAAGGATCTCTCGATTCAAGGGCACGATGAATAAAAATCATATCTCTCTTCGAACACGTGAAACCTAAACGAAAATTTCTTTCACGTTTCAGACAATGGAATCGCCATAGGCGTCCGACATTATTCTAACCAGCCCAGTCGACAAGCCCATACGCAGGAGTAGGATCAACGGGGGTGACCAGCAAAGTAGACGAAAATAATCAAGTAAGGAAGAAGTCCGCGTCGGGTTTGCGTCGTGCCGGAAAGATGCGGCTCTTATTCGTGGACAGGTACGCCGGCACCGATCGCGGACGTGTCTTCAAGGATGAATTGGTGGACAGCGATGTTGGCTCTCGCGGATCCGGGAAACGCAGCAGCGGCAGCTACAGCAGCAGCAGCGGCAGCTACGGCGGCCATTACGAGAACGCTTACGACAAGATTAACAGTGGCATCGCTCGCCACGAAATACGCGAGGACGGCAGTCACCTTAATCGTCCCACCGTGGAGCATCGCGTGCGAGACGACGTCAACGGGAACGTCCTTGGCGAGGATATCATTGGCAACGGGCGAGAGGACCTCAGCGGCTACGATATCTGGGAATGTACGTCATCTATCCGGCGGACGAGCTCCTGCGTATCTATGAGAATCCAATTCGTCGATCCAGTCCACTGACTGTAAGCGAGAAAGTGGGAAGACGAGCTCGCTGCCACGAGCTCGACGCGTCTGTCGGCCTTGTCCCTATAGACGGCGGGTCGAGGATAAGCGAGACCGAGCAACAGCTACAGGGGTTGAAGCAACAGGAACAGCGAGAAGGGAAGTCGCAACACGTTACCGCGAGTCACGCGCGGTTCGCGGACGAGGAGAGAGGAGAGGACGAAGAGGTCGAGAGGGCGCGGAAAGGTGGAAGAAGGGGTGGAGGAATAAGAGAGGGAACGAAGAAGGAGCGCGCGAGAAGCGGCAGAAGGAGCGCGTCTTCGGGCGCGAGGCGCGACGACGCCTCGCGTCGTCCCCGTTCGACCGCCGTCGTGCGCGAGAGAAGAGGTCGTCGCGTGGACGACAACACCAGGACTATGCAAAACAATCGGAGCGTCGGCGAGGAGGCGTCCGCCACCGCCGTCGCCGTCGCCAATCCTTTTAAGGAGCTCACGCAGGCGAGCCTCAACGAGCCCTTGAAGCAGCACAATGGCGCTACCCTCAAGCTCGTGCAGACCGGTGAGTAGACTTCGCTAATTGGATCATTGCGTCGTCCATTCTCCATTCTGCCATTCTACAATCCCACCGTAATCGCGAACAACGCTACAATTGTTCGGCAAGCTTAGCCAATTCTTTCGCGATCTGCCATCTCGACGTCGAGTAATCTGCGGATTTGCATTCTGTACAATTTTACGAATGAAGGTACCGAAGTATCCGTTAACTACCAAAATGTGGGTTAATGTGGATATAAAGTAGACCTCGATTAATAAATAATATTAAATAAAAATTAATTAAATATAAATATTAATACTTCGGAATCTATGCTATAGTTCAATGCGTCTCCTCCAATATGTATATAAATTTTGTAATTCTAAGGGGCCACCCGTATAAATGAATAAATAAAGAAATAAATAAATTGTATGGTTAAATTCGAAGGATAACGATAGAAAGGGTGAATGAGGAAAGCGCGTTTATTAGGGAGAATACGGATAAATAATTATTCGAAATGCCATCTTGCGGCTCGCCAGGACCTCGATATATCGGGAATGTCATCGCCAATGGAACTCCATTCGCGATATTTGAATTCTCGAGCCGTTTTGCGCGACTATAAATCCACATGCGACGAAGATACGCGGTGCGTCGCTGTATCGAATGGCACGGAGGAACGATGCAACTGTTAAGCCTTGTTCCCACTGTAGCAACAAGGAGAAACTTTTTGTATATGTCGGATGTTTCTCAAAAAGTCGCTGCTCGTTGTCGAATGTTTCTTCAGCGTGGACAAAATGTTCCGTAACTTTGATGTGGATTAGCATTTATTGGCAATTTTTTGCCGACAAGTGGCTACAAAATGTTCCACGTTGTAGTCTCAGTGGGGACATGACTTTACGCTCTCGTAACGCGAAGCCCTTGCCACTTCCTTTGTGCCATCGTATTCGCGACTTTTATACGTGCTGATACAGGCGCACTTCAAGGAGCGTAGATATGTATAGTAATAAGTGGATTTCATTACTCTCACCCCACGACCGATCCACGAACCGATCTTTGAAATACGCGGGAATCGCTGAATTGCCTTCTCACTTGACCTCGTTCTCTGCCACGAAGCCCGTTAGCTATTCAACAAGAGAACGGATTGGAATGAAAGGGACCCAGGGGTGTTTCTAGTTGGCCCATTGCTCGATATTAGGTTCGATGTAAAGGCCGCTTTTTATCGGTCGGCTAGTCGATCGTTCGTTCGGCCACCCCGAGCTTTTTCAAAAGCTGTAGCTCGAATTTTTCTCGCGACAAACGACGAATCGAAAATGGACGCGCAGAAATTTACAATGGAAAACGCGTGACCTCTCGCTTTTACGACGCACGAGCGACGCCGAGGCTACCTTCCCCGCGCGAGCACCACTTCGTCTTCATTAACTCACCACTTAATCCTCCTCGAAACGTCATCCCGTAATTTCGAATATTTAACACGTCAGAGGGGGTCAACATTTCGGGATTCACCGTTGCCCGAGAGACAACGGAATTTCCACCTGCTACCTCCTAACTGGACAGGAAACGCGATCGTGTTATAATTAGCCTCTAGGATTCGGATAGAATTTAGCGAAGCCTGATAGACACGGAGCTGAACATCGCCAACTTCCCACGGGAGAAAGGCAGTCTACCATAGTCGCATATTGCGCTGTTAAAGTACTCTAGTTTACTTCAGTTTCAGTTTCAATTAAAGGTGCCTGCTGTAGGATACACGCTTACACGGTACACCATTTTCTTTTACGCGTTTAACATAATGTTTCTTACTCACGCGACGATACATGACGATTGAACGTTCCACGTGGCGCAATCGGAAAGGACATTTCGTTTTACATTGTGAGGTACATTTTCAAGTAAACGCGCAGCTTGACGTTGCCTCGAAGGTCACGTCATTTACAAAGGTCGTGAAAAGTACGAGGGTAGGGCAGGCAAAACGAGCGGTAGAGGTTTGGTGCGTAGAACGTTAGGTATAGATCGATGCGGGGGCTGCTGGCACAGATGTATACCGGATTAGTAAAACACTTACTACTGCTTCGAATGCATTGGCAGTGTTCGAAGGAAAACAAGATAGTTCTCAATTTATTTAACAGGGCCAAGGCAATTGTTTCTTTCTCTGAATGTGATTGTATCCGACGTCATGACCTAGACCGATGAAATATGCAATTTAATCTCTTATCGCAGTTTCGTCTGTCAGGGCGATGACTTCTGGCAATACTACTATCGTCGTGGTGGCACCATTCCAGACTTATTTCGTTATCGAGTTTTACTGCGAAGGCGGAAGCGATGTCGCCTCTCCTTCGGAGGATAGCAAGACGACAATGATGATAAACTTTATAATTCATTTTACCGTCGCACTCGACTTGTCACGCGAATTCGTCACAATCTCCCTTGGCAAGAATAATTCTACAACGCTGATGCAATTTGTCGCTTGTTTTGTTTACTGTGCATTTGGCAACGGTAACGTACTCGGGTTTGTTAGCAAATTAAGGGTTTAATTTACGATTAACTTGTACGGCTCCGAAGGATTGTAGAATCATTCGGGTAAATTTATCTTCGTTTCTGAGAAGACTCCTCGTAACAATGTAGAATAACTCGAAGTGAACCACGTTGAAGTTACCAGCGTTCCTTACTACAAATATAGCATCAAAGATTCAAAGATCAACGCGTACGTTTGTAATCGTACTCTTCTCAGTACCACTCGCCACATATTCGACGCCGCATATCTATCGCGCGGTTCTTCCTTCCGATCCGACATTGCTTTACGTTCGCCACGTTTGATCGCTTTCCTGGCCAGCGACCCAACCCCATTAACGCGGCACCATTATCGTCAACCTGGTGGCAAAGTTAGTTATGCTCGACGCGACGTTAAGGAAAATCGACATTAAAACCTTGTCAGAGATCCTCTTACATTTTTTAACGGTCTCGCCGCGGTGTACATTCGAAGTTGCTCTACAGTTCCAATTGAGTTCCCTCCCTACGCTTAACTTCTGTTCACCCCACTTTACGGTGGTACTCGCGAGCTGAGGGCGTTTTACCTAGCGTTCACAGTTTGTATATTCCCCCGAGGAGAGTGCCGTTTAGGGATGTCATAAAATAATTTAAAGCCGTAGCTCTCCGCGTCTGGCGAACGCTTACGTACGCTTATGAGACTTCAAAAGGCGTCGCACACGAATTAGGAACAGCTGCGCTACATCCAGGCTATCGGAACGATAGAGACAGAGAGAGAGAGAGAGAGAGAGAGGGAGAGACACGATCGAAAAGTTCGCGTCTACGAAGATTTACGGCCTGGGTACCGTTTTGCGAACGTTTATTAACAGAGTGTTCGACGAAGGCAGTCACGCGACCAATATTTCAAAACTTTACTCCCCAGCCTCGCAGACTATTTTCTTCTCTCCTCTTTTCCTCGTTGACGTTTAGGGCCAACTCCCGTTTCCCGGTAAATGTATAAAAATGCCAGCAGCGATCCGAAGGCCGTTCCTAAACTCTTCTCCTCGCGCGGGCTCTGCACCTTGCGCGAGCGTGCAGCCCGGCACTCGTCAAAGTCAAGAGCATCATCGAGACCCAATCCAATCTTCTCACCCGTTCATTTCCGCCCGCCCAACTGATCACCGAGAGCAAAGCACCCCGAACCGAAATATCGATTGCGAAATAATAGGGAATTATCACGGCTCTACCGTTGCCCATCCGCTAACTCTGCTCCCGAACGGCACGTTTCATCGCACGGTCTTTCTCTTCCATTTCACTGCTCTCGGACCTCCTCCTATTTGAACTAGCGAGTAGCGCGGCGGCACGCGAAACTTGCCACGATGCTTTTAGAAACACTCGAGTGAAACGCTTCCTCCGCCGTAGTATCTCGAGTGCTCCCAAGGTTTGCTCAACTTTCGGCGAACTCGCGTGGCAAACCCCGTCTCTCCTCGCCTCACTAGGCGTCAAATCGATTTGCTCGGAGATACACGAAACTATGCTGCTTTCGAGTCTACCCCGTTTGTGTTGTGTGGTCGCAAAGTAGGATAAACCGGAACGACAGAGAAGCGGCGATCGGCCAACCGGATGGCCTCTCGGTTGAACGACGTTTAGCGGTCATGTGGCTGCCGAGGAAATGGCATTATCCGTTGCAAGCCCGACGTTTGCTCCGGGGAATTTGAGGATTAGTCGGCAATTATGGGATTTCGAAATAATTATCTGTAGAATTTTTAATTGAACTTTGCGAAGAATTAGGGTGCTGGAAGAATTTGTTTCGGAGAGCGAAATTAAAGAAAGGGGAAAGAGGTGGGTGAATATTAATGGCTAGTGTTTTTAAAAACAGCGGGCTACTTTACAAAGTACACGGTTTAGCTTCAATTACCTGTAGCAGGGTTCGAGGACCAGCCCCGTCCGGCAGTGGAATATTTTAATCCTAAATATATCCGTTGCCCGGCCATTAATCTTTATCGTTAGTACCTACGTCTCGATGGGGTGGATGCAAAATTTGAATCCTAAATACCGTCGTCGTGCCCTCACTCTTGTGCTCCGACCCTCCAGCCACTCCCAATTTGCCAACTTTGGTTGAAACGGTCCGGCGAATATAAAGTGCGGCAAGGGTTGCTAAACCCTCACTAATTCCAGACTTACTCCCAAACGAACGGATTACAGTAAGCATTTTCTCTACCTTCGATATCGTCTTCAAGACGGAATATTTGAATGGAAAAAGAGTTGGAGGCGACTCTCGGCTCCGTCATCACTTATTCCACCTATTAAAAGCACCGCTAACAGATGTCTCTTAAAAGAGGCATGGTTAAAGTTAAAAAGCACTTTGCGAACGAGGCCTAGACTCGAAATTACTTCTTGCGACTTAACGACGGCCTCCGTTTCGTCGAGGGTAACGAGAGACAAACGTTACCGAAGATCCATAAAGCATGGGGAACGAGCAACGATAGAATGAGTTACGGTCCCATAAAACCACGCCTGGTCACGCTCGCGTCGTGAACTACCTACATCCTCTTTTTCTCGCGTTTACCGTAGGCGCGTTACACAAAGTTTAATTATGGCGAGCACGTAGAAGACCGTGGGACGCTTCGCAGATTATTTACTCTTTATTAACGAGTACGTCACGTACAAGAGTCTTTCGTTCAAACATCGAACTCGCATTGAATGTGCGCGTAGCTCCGCGACGAGAGTATTTCACATTCAACTATCATTCAACTGATAGACGATATGACACAAGACGTTCGTTCCATTGAAAATATGGTACGTAAATTCGGCGTCGTGTCACAGCTTTCCCTTCGGGGAGAATAAAATTACGTCGAAGAGAAAGGAACCTTCCGGTGGCGTCGTTCATCCGTCATTTTTCACGACAGTTTAGGCAAAGTGCTACACTAAAAGTACATACGTCTCGCGGGGTAAAGATTAATTAACGTCGAGAAGAATTCGTAGCAAAAGGGGAGACTTCCTTAGCGTATCGCAAGCGACATCATCGCTCTTCGTCAACTTCGATCTTATCACCCTATCCCCTCTCCGTCCCGAAAAATGTTCGCCGATCTCAAAGTCGTTCGATGGGAACCACCCGAAACTTTGGAAACGATCGCGATCGTCTCGGCTTGCGTTTTCCACCCGACTTCCGTTGGCCGGCGTCCTTTCGGCAACCGATCAGAGACTGCCAACTTGGAGAGTCGAATTGGCCCGTGGCCATCTCTCGAAGCGGTGGGTATCGCCGGCCACTCTCGGATTCGTCGATTTATCGCGTTTGTTGCCAGGGGAGAGAAAAATTCGGCGGCGTCTTCGAGACACCTCGATGCAGCAAATAGGAAGAGCGAGAGGATGATTCGCCTTTCGTGCGGGCGCGCATGCTCGAGCATCTCAGGCCGAAGAAATTTGTCGGCCAACGACCAGCCCCGCTCGTTCGTTGTGTCTTAAGCGGACGATCGAGAGGATTTATCGCAAGTTAACGTCCCGTCTAGTGGCAATCTCCGTGATCGCGGGCTTTCGAAGCCTTCTCCGGGATTTGGCGCGCCTGTGGCGACGTGTTTCCTTGATATTGACTTCCGGAGGTAATAGATCGTGCGATCCTCTTACCCGGAACAGCTATCACGAGAAAATTTGTCGAGAAATAATATTCTCTCCGGCTACCAGGTTGATCGATCGATGGAACTGGGCATCGACGATGTACCTACGACATTCGTGCAAATGTCCTCGTGAGTTTTCGAGCAGGTACTAATGCTGTCGCGTAGAAGAAGAAGAAGAAGTTCGCCGTGAAATAGTAACGAGAGGATCGTTCTCGCACACGGCGAAAGAGAGTAACGTCCCGAGAATAGAATTACAAACCGCGCCGGTAGGACCAGCACGGCGACGACTTAGTTGGCGGTCTCGCATTGCTACTTAATTGGACCTACTTTTCTCTTTCTATCCGGCCGCTTGGCGGCGCGGGTCTCTCGCTGATATGCAAATCGTCCGAGCGTGGAAAATATGCAAATCGCCTACATCCGAAAGGAGCGGCTGGCCGGAGGTGGAAAGGAGACCGCTATAAAAATTTCAACGCCCTATGGAGAAACTCCTTTGGAAGAAGCTAGCCCCAAATCCCTTGGAAGGAAGCGAGCTCGCTCGTGCCCTCCATATTAACTTGAGATTACCGGAGCCGATCGTCTCCTCCTTTCAATATGATTATAATTAGACATTCCTTCCTTCTCCGTCTGATCCCGCTTGTTTGACGGTGAGTGCGCAGGGGAAGGGCTTCCCTCGCGGCTCGTTCCGTCGTAAACTGGAGCAGTAATCCCATCTAGCGGCGAAACAGGCTTAACCCACCAACCGACGGGGGGTTACGCCGTACGCGGAAGCGATCTCACCCCTCTCCCTTTTCATCCACCGTTCTCGTCGATCCCTCTTTGGCTAGCCCTCTTTTTTTCTCCGAAACGAGAAAGACCACCGGGGTAGAGAAAAAGCCTCTCTCTAGCGGGCGGGATTGATTCCGGGCTAACTTCGTTGGGAGTAACTTCGTGCGGATCGACGGATTCCGATGGCTACTCGGGGCGAAAAATTGGGGTTGCTCGTCGAGTCGTGATGTGATCCTAACATAAGAGGATGGAGGTTGAATCGTTAACAGAGGGTAGGAATAGAGAACGTTCGTTGGTCGAAGAGACCAAATAGATCCTAACCAGGATCGCGGTGGGATAAATATCCGATGGTAATAACCGATTTATGAATTTTTTTTCTCACCGCGGAAGTAAGTTTCGCTGCTAAACACGCGTAAACTCGGCGATGCAGGGAGAAATCTGCGAAAAAGTTGCTAATGAGGAAATTTATTTTGGAAACTTTTCACGCGCCCGATTCGCACGGCCGCATCTCCCGATTAATGTCGAGGTGCTTCCACGTGAAAACAAATTCTCCGCTTGCCATTTCGCAAGATTACATCCAAGACCTCGTTACCGCGGTATAAATAGACCCTTCCCCGTGGCGGATTTAGAGTGTATAAGCGCTGGTCTTACGGGCGTCCCGCGGGCCCAAACAATCTCTGGATACCGTCACGTGTGTTGACCCGAATGTTTATTCGAACTCGTCGAATCTCGTGACACGACGATACTCTTGTTAGACAAGCGAGTAAAACACTGGGATAAGGCTCCCTGTACGATCATTCGCGCCGGATCTCAATTTCGTTTCGGGGTTTCGTCTTTGCTATTGCTAGTTTAATGCTTTCTTCTCGCGCGTCGGTGAACACATTATTGCAGAGAATCGACGAATTAATACGACGAGAAGGATTACCGGTGAAATTAACATTTAATCAGATTTGGTCGAATAATAGTAGATATCCGTATATTACGAGAGTTTAATTTGCTTTCCCGATTAACGATAAATTCTCGACTGTAATGCATTACTCGCAAATGAGGTTTCACCTAAATCGTCATCGTTAACCAACTCCTGGCAAATTGCGCATTCTCGGATAACAATTATCCTTAAACTTCTTCGTATAACTTTCCTCGCAATGATCGTTATACTTGCTCGCCAACTGCGCCACCACCTAAACACGTACACTTTACAGCAACGGCATCGCGTATACGGTAGTTCCGCACGACTTTCGTTAATTGTTCCGGTCTCAAGTTTGCATCTTTTACCTTACCAACCTCGTCCGCTCGAATTAAGATCCTCGAGTATCGTGAAATACCGTTGCGATCCATTACTGGCCACAAGAGCAGAACACGCGTATTCGGTGAAACCGATATATCGCCAGCCCAGCGCAGTACAGAATTACCATGAGATACGTGCACATACCAGATCCACCTCAGACCAGCTCAGGGTACTAGGGAGCATCTAGACGATCAGGTTCGTCGACCGCGGCGACCCCGCCGCCAAGGTCGAATTCTTCGATCCGCGAAGCTGCGTCTCCTTCTCGCGCGTGACCCCGACGAGCCATCTGAACGACTCGAATCGAAGCTTCTAAAGAGAGGGGTGACTCGAAAGCTCCGCGAGTACCTTAGTCGCCTCCCACGTGCTTGAAGCTTTCGATCGAACCGTCGCGATCCTCTCGAGCGAGGCACGAGAGCACCACGTGCACCTGCGTGCGCGAGAAAGTCGCGCGTAGGAAAAAATCAGCAGGCTGGCAACCAGACAGGTAGGCAGCAGCACCACCGCCACCAGTAGCAGGTTATATTTAATAAAGGAAGGAGTCTGGTTGCCACGGTAACTGCGCGAGGTGAACAGGGACACGGTATTGATTCACCCCACCTGAATTCAGGTCAACCCCTGACTAAACACCTTTTCCATATTACACGAACTCTGTCTCCATTTTCAGGCATTCTCCTCCACCACCACTTCCTCACCTGCTCCTCCCCACCATCTCCATTCGACATTCATTCCCACCGCTGAGTCCCCCTTCGTCACCTTTCCTCGAGCTTTTCACTCTCGTCTTCTTCCCTCGTGTGAGCCAACGCGTGTCACCCTATGGCTCTTCACGCGAGCTCATTTTCGCGCCTCTTCCATGTACATACGTGGCACGCACGTACAGGCGCACACGTGTAGATCCAACCCGAAAAGCAAGAGACACGAATGTTTTTTTTCTCTCCCTCCCTCTCGTGTTCTCTTCCTCATATGTGCCTGTCACCCTGCCCACCATCGTCATCCCCTTCACAACCGGCCGCGGAAACCCCTAGAGGGGAATTCGAGTGCCGCGAGCAATTCCAACTTGAATTGTTAATGTCTAGGCCCCCATTTCCGGCGCTCTGCGCGTCCGACCTTAGCGACAACTAAGCCTGCGTCCTCGAGGGGTGCTGAGGTCAACATTGCGAGCGATTATACTCGCGCGTGAGGCGGTCGATAAGCGCAATCGATTCCACGAGATTCTCCGATAAGGGAGCCTCCAGGGACCGAGGTCGAATGTAGGCGGAAGAGAGCGTGTGCGTATGGCACTAGGCAGGTAGCAGTCGGTCGGCTGGAATATGTCGACAATAAAGCGAAATTATACGGAAATTCCCCATATGTGGAATGCCTTTGGACGCGTGCGCGCGTGAGTGCCTCCGACGTGTGACGCATGCTGGATCTCCGATCTGTCGCGACGTAGAAATGAAAAGTTGACGCACATTAATTGCTCGACGAAAGAAGAATGCTGATTGCTGATACTTCCGTTTCTATGTAGCAAAGTACGCGTGAGAAATGGAAGAAAGCACCGAGTTTGTACCTTGACACGACAATTTATATTCGGAAAGATTTTTTGAAGGAACTTAAATTCACGATAACGTTCTATCGAGACGAAGCGCCATAGAAAAGCCGGAGAACTGAGAAGAATGCGATCGGAAGCGAGATTTTCGAAATAAAACGAAACGCTGTAAAAACGACTCGAGTTTCTCGCACGTTTACATTTGCAACGCGAACGAGCTTATCAAACGGGAACTTGTATCGTGGAATCTTTTAAAGAAGTTCTAACATAATCGTCGATCGCGAGAGTCTTACTGTACAACGCAATTATGAAAATACGTAACGTCGTGTCGGGAAGCGGGCATCACGCGAGCCCACGGGAACCCGAAGTACCTAGTTGGTACGCAGTGGTAAAACTTGTTACTTACAGCGCCACTTAAAAACTTTGATATTCACCGTAAAACTTTTCAACTGAAGTTGCGCGGCAGCCTACCGCCTATGAGAGGTCGCACGCTTCTTACGAACTATGCAAACGTCTACAATTTTAGGGGCGTTACCGACAAATCGTCGAGAAGAAGGCGAAGAACGAAGGAACGAAGGGAGTCGTAGACGCGAGATAGGATAGAGAGGCGAGTTCGTCGTCCTGTCCGGTGCGCCGTTCCTCTTCCCACAGTCATTTTTCCTAATTTAATCGGCTCGGCGCCTATGCTCAAATGGCCTGCTCACCGTCGAAGATTTACAACTTCGGTATCCGGGAGATAAAATTGGCCGAGGAAAGGAGACATTTACGTTCGCTTCCGTGGTGTCTCAATGGACCGTAGTTGCCGTCGATAAATTTACGCCTTCGAGAGAAACGGGGAGACGATGGCGCGACCGACACGATCCTTCTTCTCATTCGACAAACAAATGCCCGCTTCTCCTAGCTTCATTCGTCATTCGGGGCGCCGTTTTCACGGAACTCGCCTCGCAGCAGCCTCGCATGCTTTTAAACGACTACGATTATTTCCCCTTCCGAATGCTCCGACGATCACATCCGAGTATTTTGTAACTTGTTTACGAGGGTGCGATATTCTTTTTTCCACTTCTTTGCGATTATGCGCGCCGAGCTAGCGCGTGGGAGGACGACGTCAAAGCAGCGACGACGAAGGTCGAAGGATGGAGTCGCGAAGAAAGAGGCAGCTGCTCGCGAAGCGCGCTGCATTAACGTTATACAATCTTTCGAAGGACTACTTTCTATTTCTAGATTCTATCATTCGGTTCGTTAAAGCTTAACGCGCCCTTTCTTCGTTTTTGCCGTAATCAATGACTAAAGCTGACCGTCCGTTACAATTACAGCGCGACGCCGAATCTGCGCAATGTGTGCAATTTGTTAATAGACATACCATCCTGAGTTTATGCCAATGCGCGCGAGGCATCGCTCCTCTATCTCTGTGTCTCTTTTTGTTTCGATGCTTCTCCTGTCGCACGATAGACACGTAGACGCATCCGTCTTAGCTAATAAACGGTACATATATGAATGTGCGTGCCTGCTGGTAAAGCAATCAATCTGATTCGACGGTATCTCAGAATCTCCGCATAGTACATTCATTTACATGTATTTTTCCAGACGCGATCGACCTAATGGACGGTGAGCTTAATACCGACGATTAGAATGGAATGGAAGGATCCATTATTTTACTCGCTCGACGCGAAAAATTATACTCTTATAAGATCGCGATTGTACTCGACGGTAGGAGACATGCGACTATTAGCGATCTTTCGACGAAGATCGGAGAGGCTGCACGTAGATGAGACGGGACGATAAAACGAGAACAATTAGGACGAGGCGACGGGGTTTTCGATAGGTCGCACGAACTCGAGAACGGCTGTCGAGTCGACTACTATTACGATCAAGCCACGGTGGCAGCAATTAAATTAATTTACCTGCGAACGACGTCGTATCCGCGACCTCCTCGTCTACCTCTCCTGCCGGTCGATTTCACGGACCGACGAAATCACTTAATCGTTCGGTGCAGTTCGAGAACCAATCAGACGTACGTACTCTCCTCAGGAGAAATTCTCCTGCTTCTCGGTGTCGTCCTGTTTTCCATTCTGTTTAATTAATGTCCCTGATGGTTTCCGCAAGGAATTTAACGAAATTTTTAAGCAAACGATATTTCTATACCTCGGCGGAAAGTTCAAAAGCATGTTTCTCTGGGTATACGAGATTATTAGCATTACACTTGTGCATTTGTGCGCGTGGAATATCAGCATAATGTAGCATAATTGAATATAATGTAATATCACTACATTATATAGATAATGCATTGTAATTGAAGTTGCGCGTGTTAACGGACGGTAAAGCCCAGGACCACTACTTTCCATAAATTCAATTTAACAACGGCAAAATTCAAGTTATCCTTTCGTTTTTCTTGCGTGTATGAATACATTTGCGTCTAGATCAAATATTTCGCATTGACATTCGCATTTTAGGTTACCTCGAAAAATCCGTCCCACGAGGACTCCATTAGCGAGTTATTTCGTCCGGAAAATGCGCGGGCTGAAATCAACCGCCCATTGTTCCTCAACCTTTATGTTTCACGGTGCATTAATTAGGAAATCCGTGCGCGCGCATCGCGCCGTGGGAGAAAGAGACCGAAACTGTCGATTCGAATTAGCAATACTATGAAGAAGACGGGGGGCGAGTTGAAAAATTCATTAATAACGGTCCTGGGAAACGACGAGAGACAAGGTGCGTGACTCGAACTGAGCAACGACGCGCATTTCATCCCCCGATAATTCATTTACCGACGATCCTGGACTGACCACAATGAAATCAATTAACCAAATTTTTGCGAAAACTGAGGCCCCGAACAATTAGCGTCGCGACACCGCGCGACAATCCATTTGGAAGGCTACTCCACTGAAAATGTTATTTAACGTTCGTCACTGCTCGCGTCTCCCTCCCTATTCCGTCCTCTCTCTCTCGCTCCTTATCGCTTTCACGTGCACCACAATGTGTCACCTCCCGTTTGGAAAATAATATTGGCCCGAGAGGTAAGGGATCACGAGGGAAAATGGAAAAAACCGGAAACGCTCGCGCGATTTTCACCCCGCGCGCTTTCCACCCTCCACTTCCCGCCCAGCATTGAACAATTTTGCGGTGAAAAGTGGCACCTCCGTATCACCACACGACCATCGATTTATCGACGCTAAAAGCTTTTTACCCTCTCCTCCTTTCTCCTCTTCCTCATCCTCCTCCTCTTTCACCCGCTCCCACGCCTAGAGGCAACCCTTCGTGCCTTACTTTTCGATCACGTCGTACTAATGGACTCGACCTTGGCGGGATGTCTTCCCTCCTCTTACAAAGGTCAAGCGTCTATTTACATCCTGCATTATTATCGGGCTTAATCGTGAGGTGGAAGAGGGACCGGTACAGGGTAAACGCGCCGTGCCTAACAAGGATCGATAAGACAGCCGTGGCCAGCCATTAAACTTACCAGAAGTTGGCTTCCCTTATCGCGGACTCTCATCGAGCACACCTTTCCACGGACTTCCGGGATCTCTCGCGGAATAGGCACGCGACTCGCGAAATTTATTCGACAACACGGTAAAAGCGGCCAAACTTAAGCTTATGAGTTTAATACGAATAAATATGTAATTCGAGGTGGGAATATAAATAAATGCTGGATTGACGTAACTGGTGATCGGATGAGTGACGGTTATCTTCCGCGAAGAGTTCTTTCAGCGTATATTACTCTACTTCGTTGTGAGATCAGCAACGCGCGTATCTTCTCGTTACGTGGATATTAAATTGCGTCGGACGAGCACATGGACGACTATACACCCAAGACCGACGAATGTTCAGGGACGCTTATATGTTTACCCGGAGAGTGCCAATTTCGAGAAATTATAATCGAACGCATACAGATCGTGTCGCTTCGTCGGTTCGAGAAATTTCGTATTCTCCGAGAGATATAAAGGGATCGACCGATTTTCATCGGAAAGTCTAGTACGACGATTAATTAGATACTCGTGAATCATCGATATCCGCGAATACTCTTGTCATCGAGATGATCTACTACCGTGCCGCAGTTTCGAGCTGGTCACACTCTCGGCCAATCAAAACGTCGTCGGTCGTTCTATAATTATTGTCGCTCCGAGGGCACGTTGCCGTAAACGTCCCCACCACCCCAGAAACGATATCAAGGATACAACTCGGCACCTTTCTGACTAAAATGAACTGGCAATTATTATACACCTACGTGGATTCCCGGCTGGCTGGCTGGCTGTTTGGCTTAAAGATCTACGCGCGTCCCACCAAGCTGGAAGATGTTCTTCCTACTCGCGATATTCATAGCCGGTAGATCGAGAAGCTGTAGAGCGTTGAGAATGAAAATGTAAATTAAGTGGCATTAACTGTGGAAATTTACGTATGAGAGCTTGTGCCGGGTAAAGGCCATGTACGATCTATTTTCCTTTTTGCATAAATAGTAATTGGAGATGAATGCAACGCAGTTAAAAACTTAATAGTATCCATAGTGCATCGTGATGCGCTAATTATCTTGGACAACGCCTCGCATTTGATTATAATTACCCTGCACTCTGACGCAAGAAGTTTCATTAATTATAGGGAGGCGCATTAAATAAGCATTAATATCAACTCAATGGGTTGCTCGTTGAATAGAATCTATTATCTTTTACGATGAGTTTACAATGAACACACGCTTCTCGCGACAAGTTCGACTTATCTTTGTCGGAGAGAAAGTTACGCTCTAATGAGGAGACATAAGGGAATAGAGAGGGGACGAGTAGAAAAATGCGAGCGTCAGACACTCCGGCTGGTTACCGCGAAAGATCGAAGTTTCTCGCTGGAAGATTACTTTTTTTAAGAGGATGGCCCCGTGCTCGCGAACGAGCGTCCCTGCAGGGATTAAAGCGCGCATGATAGATGAGCACGAGATTCGAGTAAAGTGATATATCGTTGCGGGATTTCGAGCGGACCTGTGTTCTTTCGAAGGGTTACGGGTGATTCTATTCTCGCATCGATCATCGTGCGTGGCGATTAAGCTGTGAGTTTTTCACGCGAAAAAGATTCGTCGACGTCGAACGATCGAGATACCTTTACTAGTCGATTCGGTGCTATCAAAAGCCGAGCGATTGAAAACGCTATTATAAATACGAAAGTATTTGACACGTTAGTTCTGTTCGATTAACGAAATTTCACAGGTGACAAAAATTCTTTCGTAAAAATGTGGAACCGAGAATCGATCGAACCGCACACAACCAGGCTGTTCTCGATTAAAAAAAAAAAAAAAGAAAGAAGAAAGAAGAGCTCGTAAATCGTACGCGAGCGATCGATTGGTACGTCGAGCGATAACAGGTGTCCCATGTTTTCGTGGAAGCGCGTGTACCAGTCATCGAGCGGAATAAATTTGAACTTTGGGGATAGGATGGATTAGGGAACGGGTTGGCGATCGGGCGCGAAGGCCATTGGCTTTGCATGAAACTGCCATCTCGTAGGGTGCCTGGGGTAATGCCTATGCAAACGTCTAATGAGGCCAATTTCTAATCTCCCCTTCGGAGTGGCCGGCGTCGACCTCATTTGGCCTACCCGAGGACAATCTCGATGCTCGTTAGGCTCAGATTGACGAATTAGAATCGATGCGAGGAAGGTGGATGGGTGGTAAAACGTTTGTCTTATCGGTGCATACGAAGGAGCACGAGCGTAACGCCGCGTGGTATCATGTGGAACCGCGCGCGGAGAAAAGTCTCTCTACCTCATCGTGTTCCGTATAGAAATTCTTATTTCCAGTTTTCCTCGTACAAACAGTACGGTTAAAGCGAACAAAGTGTAAGCTTTTTGACAGTTCGATGGATTCTTCGAGAAATATCCTCCGTAAGTAGAAAGCAATCTACGTGCTCGTGTGCCAAGCGAATCAACATTGTCCTGGCGCATGAACACTCGTAAATTCCGAAGTACACGCGTATCTATTTATCAATTTTCTTAGTTTCTCGAATTTTACGGCACCTCGCATCGTTTAGCTTGGCACCAATTTTAAAATTCAACTACGCCAGGATGCCATAAACTTTTTTGCTTTCGCCCGCCATCGAGAAAAGAAAAAGAAAAAAAGAAGGAACGGGAAAAAGCGAGGCGAAATCCCGCTTCTCTCTACGGATTCTCAAATCTCGCATTACAATTCCATCTCCCTGGCGACGAGCCAAGGGGAAGACGACGTATCAGGGGAAACATTAAAGTTCGGGCCACTGGCCACACGACGAACGATCGACAGAAGCAATTTCTGTTCGTCGGGTCGTGCGACAATAGCCGTAACAACGACGACGACGACGACGACTACGGCGCCAACAACGCGAGCAGGACGCACGACTATCAACCTCCTTATTTACCTATACCGATCGCGTAATCGATTCCCGTTATCTCGGAGCTCTTCCGAGCGACGTGCACCGACCCCCTGCACATCCCATCGGCCTTTCTGTCCGCGCTCTCACAAACGAGCAGAATCGATCGATCGTAACAACTTGACGAGGCAAGGCCATTCAAACAACGTCCGTGATGAGGAGTACTCGAGCAGGCACGAGAAATTTCCACAAAAAAGGACTCGGGTTACTTACCCGACGTCGCGACCTATTCCTACCTTGGAGGCCGAAGTTGCGGAAAGCTTCGAAGCACAGGGAGGCAGCAGCCACCCCATTGGAAATTCTGCCGGCAACGTGATTTCACGAAACTACTGGATTTTGCCTTTTTCACGCTTTATTACACCGCCGCCGAGGAACGAGAACTACCTACTCTCATTTATCGATCGTCGTTCGCGGGTGGACGCGTTAGAGACGCTTCGGTAACACGCGCGCACGCGAAAGTTCGATATTTTCTTAGATTTTTATCAAGTGCGTAGAACATACGTAGCCTCGTGGCAGGATAATAATGAAAAGATCGTCGTTTCGCTCTGTTACAGGTTTGCGATTTAGATGATAACGGATCCAAAAGGCTGGCTCTTGAGAAAAGTAAGCCGTTGGAGCGAGAGTCGTGTCCTTTATTTTATGTGCGATAGTTATATGTATATCAGTGTTACAGTAATCTTAATGTTTTGTCCTCTATTTAAGGATTTTGCTGCTCTTCGAGAGCAGTCAATAGGAGGAGAGCGCCACAATTTCGGGCGCAACGATAGAAATAAAAAGGAAAGGGGTTCATGACCGTTTTCTAGTCGGAATGGTGCGGGTGGACACTTGTCAACTCTATGTACACAACTGTTCTTAAATCTAGAAACTAAAACTAACGCTGGCATAACACCTCGATTCGATTAAGCGCAGGTTGTCCAGGCGCGTTTACCGATCCCTCGAAACTTCGAGCCGCCTCCATTCTGCGTGAATGTATTCGCGATAACGGGTAAGTTTAAGGCGAGAGGGGTATGCGTGTAAACTATGAACGTAAAGAAAAAACTCAAAGTAACGTTCAAAGTTTAAAACGATCGGTGCGAACTTTTGCCACGAAAGAAAATGTGGGGACCTCATTCAACGATCTACGATAATCTTCCTTCCCTTGCTATTCAAATGAATGCGAAATACTTTCCGAGAATGTTCAAGATTATGAGTAAAGTAGGTAAAGTGATTACCGTTGGACTTAATGCAGGCAACGCATGAAGTTGAGGTTAGCTGAAGTGGACATGTTCAAGTGGCACGGCGCGTTAAGGAACAGAGAAATTACAACGTAACCTAGAAGGACGTTTTACAAATGTTATTCGTTTCCGAGAATGCATAGGATATTTCAAAAAGTACTATAATATCTTTCATGCGTCACTCCTTGCCCTGTGCTTAATTTACAACTTCTCGGATGGGAACCGAGTGTAATGCGTAGGAGCGCGTTCTCACGAGTCAAGTTTAGTTGACCGATTTTAGTTCATCAAGAAAAGTGGTATAAGATTTCAATGAGTTTTAGTTCGCACATTTCAATAGAAACTGATCGACCGTTTTAGTTTTAAAATCGCGTCGAAGGCAGTCGTGCACGAAGTGAGTTGTACACATATGCACGCGTGGTGCGATTGGTTGAGAGCGAATTGGGCACTCAACTGAGGTTCACACGCTTCAAGGCAAGTTTCAACTTGAGAGCAATTCGTAATGACTCATCACTTGAACGACAAAAGTTTAATCGGATCAAGGAAGATTGAAAGAAAGGTTCTCACTACAGTTTTCATTGAACTTTTCTTGATCAACTACAATTGTACGACTAAACTTGATTCGTGAGAACGCGCCTTAAAGCTCCAACATTGAAAGTAGCTATGTAGGTATGTTATGAGAGTGTGTAATCAGCCGTTGGTTCAACTCGTTTTGCAAATGCGATAAATTTCAAATACAGACAATATTTGAAGTTACGTTTTCTCCATATCCGTAGGAAGTTTGTACCCATCGAATTGCACAGGACGAAGCGCACGTACCAAGAAAGAGATTTTGTCGTTGATCCAAAATGTTCACCCTCGTATAAATAAGATCGTGGATGCAATTAATTCGCACAACACCGGCAGAATTTCCTTAATCACTCTCTTTATTAATATCAATCCACTTTAAGGTCTAATCTCGTGCAAAATTAATGCGCATCGGGTCTTGTGGCAGCTGGCCAAAGCGGTGGCCGCGAATGTCATTTATTCTCGCGCGAAAAAAGTACGAGTGGTAAGCACCCGTGACACTTTAGCCAGCGTATTTTCGCCACCCTGCCGCTTCACTTTGACGCCCTGCTTACTTCCGGCATGGCACGTATAAACAAGGAATTTATTCAGGCGGCAAATACCAGGCGTTTCGACTATCACGTCCACGTGCGGTGTCACTACAAGTTTGTACCCCAAAACATTTCAACGACTAAAACAATCTATACCTGTCTCCGTAGAACTTCACTTTACCGTTATAACTCCACTTTGAAGTCCATACAAATGCTGGGAAATAATAACGGCATTTTTTACTCGCGGCAAAATGAGACCCTTTTCTACGAAAGCGCAATTAAATTACGGCACCGTCCAGGGGCAATTTAATAAAGTGCATTGGTATGTATTATTACGAGCTCATATTGCGCTCGAGAGAGTTCAAAGGTGAGAGCAAAGTTTCTCTGTGCATAGGCACCTACTCATCTGCGAATATACGGAAAGCTTGATAAACATTTCCCCAATGTCCACGTATATTCCACGCATTCCTAACATATGGCACGGAAAAGAGGTCGCTTTAATTACTCGAAACTCAAAAAGTCCGTTTCAATTTTTATCGATACAACACCGTATTAAATAGACATGTAATACTCGTGAGAAAAATGCGTGGGTACAATCGGATCGATCGTACCGTACGATTTTATTATTAAAAATGTTACATAAAATGCAGTCAAAGACGAACTGTTAATGATATTACAAAGACCAAACCTGAATGAACGAGCAAAAGATCCGAAAAGGAATGAGCGAAGGATAATAAAACGTGCTTGGAAAAAAAGAATAACCTGCTTCCCGATCCCTCTTATTTAAGCTCGCGCGGAAATATGGAGAATCGAAAAACATTACGCAAGCTTGGAACGAATCGTCAGATTGTCGATCGCGGTACAGGGCAGTCAGACCCCAGGCACCCAGAAGCGCGTAAAGAGAGGCAAGCGATTCCAACTGGACGGAATCGACATACATCGTCGTTTCAAAAAGTCCGCGAGCCCGTTCGCGAACGAACGAGCGAATAATGGGAAATGTCGGACGATGAAAGAGCGTTGGGCAGGCGTAATATCGGACCTGCTCACGCTCGTCGTGAAATTCGCGGCACAAAGTACGACGAACGGGGTGCGCCCTCGTCAATATCACCGTTCAGAAGAGCGAATAGAGCGCGCACGATGCTAGATATTTCTATTTTCTTCACGATTCCCTCGTCCCTTTATTACCATCAATCCCTTCCTCAAATCGTCTCAACGATCCCAGGAGAAGGTTTCGGAGCTGGCGTCACGCGCGAAGCGTTCTTGCCCTCATAAAAAAAGAAAAAGAAAAGGCGAAGAGTATCTTCTGGTAGATTTATCGCTCGAGGGTGCTAAGGTAATCACGACACGTCGACTAAGATACATTGTGTGCCCAGCAACCGACGTGCCAACGCGTTCCTCTTGGCTTAAACGGACCAGCTTTAGCGGCCACCTGTCACAAATAATGATTTCGTAGCCCGTCTGTCAAGAGCTGCACGATATCTAGTGAGGAGATTCGCGAACAGTCGGATGGTAGCTGAACGGTGAGTCTTTGTCAACTGTTACCAACAATACAGACGATTAAGTTTTAAGAACCAGAAAATTCCACGCGGCCGGGTGACAAAATCTTGTGAGTTTGCGGGTTCACGTGTTGGCACGTGGCTTCTGGCTTCGATTTAGTCTCAGTGAGTTTTTCCGTATGTAGGTGGTCATTACTGTTATGATAACGAACTAATTTTAACAGGACTTTCGCGATTCAATTTAGCTACGAATTCGTCATCGTGGCCCTTCTAAAAGAAAAGGGAATCGAGGATGGCATCGCAATGATCAAGCGAACCTCGGCATTTCCGCAAAAACATTGTATCTGCCAAGGCGAGTGCCAAAACTTACCTTGGCAGTACCTGCGGGACCTTGTCTGTCGAAACCGGCCTTGCAGATGCCTGGTGACTCCCACAGAGGTCTTAGGAGGAAGACGAAATATCTTCGCGAGTCGAAGATTCGACGTCGGAACGTTACCTCGAGAATCGCAAAGTCGAATCTCAAAGGAAACGAGATCGATACAGGAAGCAGTTATACTCTCTGTATTACGTACACCTACAATAGATCCTTCCTTCGACTTTTCGCTTTCTCGTGCCGTGCTCACGTAACGGACTCCTTTTCCCTTTCCGTGATATCGGATAGGGTAGAAATATCGAATCCGACTAGCGAGATATATTTTGTTCTCTCTCCTCTTCCTCGACAAATCTGATTTCACTCGAGGGACCACGAAACTTTATTCCCCGGGGGATTTTCAGTCGAGTGTTCCCAGTACGCGGTGCCGCCGTTCGAAGGAATTCTGGATTTAAAAAAAATTGTTCGGTTTGTAACTCTCTTCGTCCTTTCGGATTGGGTTAGCGCGGAATTTTGTTTCCAGCACTGGCTACGTGGGAATAGCAGGTACCCGAAAGTATTGGAGAGTGGTACAGAGCAGCATCCACTGGGAGATAAATGAATTCGTTGGTAAAGCCTCCGCAGTCCCCGGATGGATTGGCACTAGTAAAATCCTACGATTGCGATTGTCGTTCAAGACTGACGTCGATTCGCAAAGCTCCGAGCGAACGATAAATTCTCCATTCTCTGCCGGATTGGAATTTCGGCTCGATCGAATTCCAATGAAGCGTTATACCACGATAATCAACGGGTGTAAGACTCGCGCGAGTGCACTCAAAATATTCTGTAATGCATGTTCTATTCGTGAAGAACGATCGATTTGTCCGCTTCGCATTCTGCGAAGGCAGGCGGAGATATGGTCCGGAAGAGCCAAGGCCATAGACGTGCCAATCGTCATAAGACGTTTCGAGTTTGAGATAAAGTAAATTTGGCAGTTTTTAGAACTCTTTAATATCGTTTAATATCTAATTCGCATAATCCTTGTTAACCCTCTATGGGCTCGTGTAACTTTCAGGTCACATACTAATATATCGATGTTTTACCAAATAACGTGGGTCCTTCATAAGATAGTGTTTACATCTTAATTTGTATAATGTTTCGGGGATAACCAATAATAATATCGATGACAGTTGGCAGCACCATCGATTTGAAATATCAAAGTAAATGCCGTGCAAGTTTGAAAAATTTGCCCGGTAAATTTTTGGTTAATCCGCATATATCGGTATAAATCTATTGATTTTCGGTGGAATACATTGTTTTATATGTAAGAAGAAAATTCGGCCCATAGAGGGTTAAAGCATTTTCTGTTAATAATATCGCGGATGGGCAATATGCACATATTCCGTTTACATATTTGATTTCATTTACTTTGCCTTGGGAAGATAATGTTTAATTTGTTGTGACATTCTGCGACACAACCGTTGAATCGGGTGATGGGCGTGTGCATGAACTGAAATAAGTCGTCCCACCCCTACCCTAAATCCGAGCGGAGATAGCAGGTAAACGGTATGGGGTAGGGCGCGAGGTCAGTTGTGAAACGAACGCCAGAGAAGACGTGTGTGAGACGCATTCTGCAATTCATACATTTTTGTGATAAGTGTATTAATATATCGCACTATCTCTACACAGAAATTAAAATCGAATTACTTCATGTATACTAGCAACGTATGAATGCGCTACTCTCGTGCCTCCGCATCCGTCCCGGTTCTGTAACTATTGACATGAATTTGAGAGCGCGTATGCGAACGAGTATGACAACGCGGGTGATTTTGAGATATTAATCCATCGGAATCAACGGTCATTAGACTAAAAGGAGTCATGTCAATGATGGGCATATCAAAACCGGACACGTGTGGTCGGTCCTCACGATTTACTTCTGCGGACGCTATTGTGGGGCAAGACGTAAGGAATCGCATATGCAACAACTGTGTAGCGATTAAAGGAAGGGCGGAATAGAATGTTGCAAATAAACATGGAAATATAAGAAAAATGAAGTCTATGTAGACTTTATCAGATTCATTTCCTGCGCTTCGTTTCCACGATAAGTTGACACTGTCGCCAGAGACTGTTTGCGTGTCACCTCCTGTAAAATATTCACTCGCACGGCTCTGATCGCTTTAGATTATATTTATTTAACCTATTTACACGCATTTTTCTTACACGCGACGGTCTCGCGTCGTACGAGCGAGCTGAAATCAAACGTAAAAGGAGTTGCGTGTAGCGTGAAGACCGTTCTCGTGGAATGGTTCAATACGCGTGACACGCTTCCAGGTTTGCTCGCTCTTTTTTTTCACCAGGAGAAAAATTGATCGTGTCACTCGATTGAATGTAGAACTCCTCAATTATGGAACACAATTTTCACAGCGGACAAAAAATTCGACCGGTTAATTATATACGCGTCTATGGTCTGATTCTCTAATTTATAGTGTAATGCACAATGTTAGTTTCATCCACGTATAAAAGAAGCTCTTCCACAAAAATTACAAGTGGACTCGATATACTGTACAGTCATCTTTAAGATCAAATGCTTTGCGCAATATTTTCCAATTTTCCTCTAATAGAAATCTTACCTCCGCCATCCTCGTCCCTTCAACCGTACGCCCAAGAGAAATAAATTTAATGCTTTGCCCTGAATTCTTCCAACATCCCATCGATATCCTTTGCCTCTCCGCACCTTCACCTGCACTTTGACAATTTCACGATGTATCGCGCACCGAACTTATAAAGTTCTACTTCTCTGTTCTCAACAATAGTGTCGGAATTCGCTCAGGAGCTCGGCGCCGCAATGGAGAGCCACTCAGCGAATGTGCGTCGCCTGGTCGACGAGTTTCGAAGTCGATCGGGAGAATCGAGGATCGATTCCGGTGGCATGAGACGCGCTTGGGAAAGTCTGCTGCGACAAGTTGAGGCCGACGCGGCCGCTCACCTCGACCTGGCGGCCGTTCTGCAGCAACAACTGTCACGACCCACCCTGGAGTCGAGCTTTCATCGAAAGCTCCAATCGAGGAAGGTAAGCTAGCTTATCGTGCGAGCAAGCGTTTCTCGAAGTTCCTCGTCGACGTTGTAACGGAGCGGTTGTGCGAGGTAAATGATGACAATGGAACTCTAAGCGACGATACTTGTATCGGAAAGGAAAGTCCCTGAGAGGATTTTCACCGTGAGAACCACGTTTTGTGTGCCGTGGATTTCGACTATCGATACATAGTCCGAGTCGGTGAATCCGTGAAATGTGTTAAACCTCGGGGTGGAAGTGAACTGCTGCCGGTTGAGGGAGTTCGTTACAATGAGTATGTTGCCTCGGGTTACTAAAACGTAAGATACGAGTCGTAGAAAGGTAAACGAGGAGCGAGGCTATTTTTAAAGCTCTTTAAAAATGATCTGTGCCGTTAAAGAAAATGTTCGTTTAAAAGTTTTAATAAAGGTGGATAACACCAGGCGCATTTTCATATCTGCACGGTAATATTAGTTATTGAGGTAATGCTGGAGGTAACATTAGGGACGAGCTTCTCCGCCTAAAGCTCCAGTCAGGCAAGATAACTCTGTTGACGTGCACCATCTTGAAAATGTATGTACGCGGGTCTATACGTTGCAACTCTGAAGCGATGTAATGAAGTGTTTAGCCTGCAACGGCGCCTACAACGATTGAGCTTGCGCCTGGCAACGAGCTTTCAAGCAGGATATCAGTCGAAACACACAGGATGCACTCGCGACTCAACATATTTCGTACACGCCCTAGCATTTCTCACGTCCGCATGACTTACGAGCCTGGTTGGAATGAAAGCTGCAATCGGGGATGATAAGGTAGCTTTCATGAACGGGTCCTCCTTTTGAGTGCATTTTGCAAGCGGGGCACAAGCAAATAGAGATCCCACGATTTACGGCGCCACGCTGTATGAGAATTTTTAGCTTAAGATATCGCGAGCGTTGTATTTCACGCGTTCTTTCCATTTACAAAATATGTATTTCACGAATGGAAACCGTGACCCATAAGTTACTTTGAAGTTACGCAAATGATAGTTTTACAATGAAAAGTAAAACATTACCAAGCATCTGTCGATTTTGCGTCGATCAGCAAACAATAACGTTCGGTCTACAATCCCTTGAAATTTCGCTGTAACTTGAGAGATACGAGCTAGCTTTTATACTATACACCCTCTCATTCTCTTCGACGCATATAGCCCGAAGCTGCAAAAGTAACCCGATCAGACTGAATTCAATGGATTTTCTATAACACTGGATCCAACATAGAACCGAACGAGCTTACCTCAAATAGAAAACGGTGGTTTCGCATACGATATCCAAAAGATACGAGCAGTTTCGTGTTACGATCGTTGAAGTATTGTGCGTTTTCGAGTAATGGCGAATAATAGTTCCATACTTTGATCCCAACTCTGATTCACGTACAGGCTCGTGTACTCGAATGGGTCCGTCAAAACTTATAATGCGCGAAGCACGAACATCCTCGAAACTGTAAAGTAACACGGCGAATGGCGTGCCGTGACGATGAGCGGAACGAGGAAAGAATATCAAACCGAAAAGACGAGATATTTGCCACGAGGGTCTATCGTCGATACATCGTGGGTCACATTCTCAATGATCGCCGGGACGCTCCTACTTTAGCTCAACCTCATGGATGAGCTTCGCATAAAAATTCGGATCGCATGGAAAATACACGTATCCTAGGGCCGTTCTATTTTTCCGAGGTATGTGGAGAGCGTAGATATCGTAAAGCAGGAACGTTCTACGTTTTATGTCGAATTTCCCAAATGTTTCTTTTCACCTGTCAAAATCCACGAAACATGCCTGCTTTTTCGTCTCATCGTTGCGGTGAATTATTAATCCCGATGAAGATTTTAATCCAAGCTAAATTTCTCTCGACAGCTTGACCTAAACTGAATGGACGTAAAACGCTCATTGTCAATCACGACAAATTCTAGCTGTCTCGGTAGATTAAACGTTGCAATTCTGGGCGAACCGAGTTGTCGCGTGTATCTTCAAAGGAAAGTTTTCCCGGAAACCTCGATTGGCCAGGTCAAAGCATCCGACGTCCATTCTATTTAGTTTATTGATATACGTTGTATGTCTCAGAGTGAACTGTCATTTACGTAAAAGCATCGCGCAGATAAAAAGAGGTATCGATTGGCCGCGATGGATACAATCCTCCGAGTCCAAATAATCTTCTCCCTATCCGCATGTTTACCCGATACCACGATAGGTCATCGTGACCCGAGAGAGGTAAGTTCGATACCTTGGCGAATCGAATGTTCTCGCTTCCGACGGAAGTTCAATCACGAGGCGTGAGCTCATGTTGTATTTATGCGAACAAAGCTGTCTACCACGCAGTTATGCAAATGAACGCTTTCGATCCTAGTTTGCAAGTGCAGTCTGATCGTTTCTTCGGTAAACCGCGCGTGCACCCGACCTGTTTGCCACTGGCGCAACGTGACGAAGGGATACGATTAGAAATTTGATTTCCCAGTTGGACATGTTCGTATCTCATTCTTGAGTAGCAAAGTCCTGCTAAAGTAAACTCTCCTAAGAGATTAAGACGGTCTCCTTTGCCTTCCTTAACTCTCGTTGCTTCGTTCGTAAATATTACGCTTATTTCACATCGTAAACGAGAAGCAACGGGCTTACATAGGAAAATTCACGTTTTCTAACTAGGTCGCATTACAAATTCTAGTCGCGTGACACGGAAACAAGGTTAAATATTAGAGCGACGTGTGGCGTGCTCGCGTTGTAAATTAACGATGTTAGTCTTTTTATAGCGCGCGGGTGGCATTGTCAATTTCAATTTTGTATCGAAGGACGCGATAATATCGCGCACTTTGTATTCGAGAACGGTTCGCGGAATTATGCGAGCGCCGGAGGCTTTCGGACAGGTGATCGATTCGTCGTAGAACGAGAATTTAACACCTGGCCTATTCGCACGAAAAAGGGCGGTTAATCGAAAAGTTTACGGATATCACTTTGTTGCCGAACAGGTCGCACATTGCGTGGTCGATGCTTGCTCCTTTCTGGTCGTTCTTTGCTTATTTACCTTCGGCTCGACGCAGATCTCTTTTGCTGGTCGATACTTACAATTCTAACTACATATCTCATTGAATTCTTAATTAATCTTCGCGTTTATTCGTTAGCCACGGTGCTATTTTTCAGAACCCCAAACGCGCAGGATGTCGCGTCGATATTGTTTAATATAGATGCAATTATTGAACTTTCTCTCTTAAGTGGGACGCGCGCGAAGCAAACACATTTCGTTAGCGTTAGCGGCTGAAGTTGCGTTAGGAACTTCGTCACATGCAGCCGTTTACCTCGGACATAATCTCCACGTAGCAGGAATCTGTAATGAGCGTAACTTAGAACGGTAACGTCACGTAACCAGCTCGTTTCACACCCAATGTACATTATATCGTCGTAATTACCGGCGCACCTGGCTTGTTGACAGTAAGAAATTTCTATCAAGTTTTCCATTATCTCTCTCATTTCCGTCACGTACAAGCGGGTCGATTCCCCCCAGTAACGTCTTATCTTGAGTCCTTATCCCCCGCTGAAATAGGATGAGCACAAGATTAAGCGTTCGCCGAAATAATATTTGCCTCGGCCATTGGAATTCCAATTTATCTCCACTTTTTATTACGAAAATCTTCGACAAGGTATATTCAAACGCTCAATTACACTTTATATAAATTTTACTGACACATGTGTATATTGTTAAAAAGAAAAGTCCATCGTAAGAATGAATTAAGTTAGTATCGACGTAGTCTCGTAATCTCAAATACAAGAGTTTTTTGCATCAACTTTTTCGTCGTCAAACTTCAATTGTTTTCGAATAGTCTCGTTTATCAGCACGGGAGCACACAAAAACCGTAAGTCGCTAAAAGTTCGCCTGAACTCCTAAGCTCAACATCCGAGGCAGATTTCCATGTAAATCCCTTGGCTTGTGGGATGTTACATTCCCCGGGATTACGTTAGACGAAGTTCATTGGTACGAGAATATTGGACCGCTACCGTACCGCCACATTCAACGTCTACAGGTGTACCTTTCGACGTATGCGTCAATTATTGACTTTCAGTATAATTGCCGCGTGTGTCTTCGAACGCAAACTCAATTCAAACTAGGAGAATAATCTCTTCGGTGGTTATTAAAATTCTTAGCGAATGTCAAATTGAATGCATATTTCATAAAAAAATGAGTAACTAAGAATAAAGTGTCTCCAAAGGATGATTGCTGCGTGCATAACGAATTCTCTATGGTTGACAGCCCTACCAAAAACAAATAAATAAAGAAATTCCAAGTATTAATCAGTCGACCGTTTTATTCAGGTATTCGCCCATCGCGAGGCTTACGATCAGGTGATCAGCAAAACTGAAGAAAAGCTTCAACGGGCCAGGGTGGACTACAAACGTTCCTATGCGGCCCTCCTGACGATCGAGGGAGGAAATGAGCCCGAATTGAAGCGGGCTTATCTCGAGGCTCATAACGCTTACATTCTACAGCTGAGGGCGACCAACGCGATCACGGAACGCTATCAGTTCCATTGTTTGCCAGGTCTTCTCGGCGAAATAGCTGAAGTCTACGACGAGCTCTGCGGATTGGCCTGCAAATGCGTCGCCGGCATGTCCGAGGCGGCAGGCGAGCGAGCAGGAGAGCAAGCCAAACGCTACCAGATAGTCGCCAAAGAGGCTCAAGGCGTCACGCCGATCAACGATCTCCAGGTAAGTTTTTACCCAATTTTGCATTCGACGATGAGTAGTTTATATTGTGTTCGTTAGGGATATTTAAATCGCGCGAAAGAACTTTACCGAATGAAATCTAACCTTTGATTTTGTACATTAATTAAATGACCTCGTTCGGTTTTCGTCTTCTTTGTCCAATGATAAAATCGTTTATGAAACGACACGCGGAATTGATTTATTGCATGAGAAAAATGTGATACTTCTTGCTGTTAAAATGTATATGTAGACGTTCGCGAAGTTGGTTACGTGAAATCTTTCTCTTGTACGTAGAACGTGTTAAAATAAACATTCCAGGAATATCATAACTAACGATATTTGAATAATTTCCTCAACGATTATTGTCGAAGTAATTTGTTCGGACAGGCAACATGGGGATAGCAATAACCGCCGTATTTATATACATATACACATATTTATTGTATATGAAATGGCTTTGCCAGAAATTTCACCGTAATTATACGAGGCACGTTTTACGGACGGGTCGAAACGTAAGGAACGTGAGACAGGGGAGGCATTTGCCATCTCGCAAGGATAACTTCGGACTGCTCGTGTGTGTTCGCGGGAAACATGTGTGGGCGAACAAATTGCGGATGTAGGTGGGCAAAGGACACCCGTAATCGTACGTGCGCGAGATGAGCAAACGGTACGCCGAGACGTGGTGTGCAAAGCTCTTGTTAGGAAGTTACAAACGTAGTTCCCTTTGTAATCATGCGGATACGTTACGGCTAGGGTCACGCGAGTTTCGTTTCACTTGCCGCGAGTTAATTGCAAAAGACTAATTCACTGGTGACGATTCGAACGGTCGAATCGTGTAAGGTAAAATTTCAGGACGATCGCGACGGCACTGGGCCGATTCAATTTGAATGGAAGTACCTTTAAGCATCTGGGTTTCATGCTTCAAGTATTACGATCTGACTGTAAGAATACTTTTATCGGATGTTAAGATTTTTATTGTTGCAACGCGTTAAGTGCGCCTCGTCGTACTCTCGTATGCGGATAAGCTGGAAAATTGAAGTTAGACGTTCAAGTTGAGCATGTCCTTTCTCCACTACATCGTACATCGAGTCCGCCTTAGAGAAACGTCGAGTGCCGCTTATATTGTGACCTCAAACTCAAAGGCGATCTGAAGGGGCCAGTTCGGAGTTAAACTCAGAGAACTCGGGGACGAGAAGCGATGGGGCGTGCGTTTGACGCCCGAGGTCGAGAAACACGGTGGCAACGTCACTGTCGATCTCTTCCTTCGATCACTTGGCTAATTGAGATCCCGCGTATCCACTGTAAGATGAATTATTCGCGACACGTGCCACTGATCAACGTCGTTTCTGTCCGTCCATTATATCTGGTTCACTTTTAATTGTATAAGAACGTTCACGGCTGGCGTGGAGGTACGCAATATGAACATAATGCCAGAGCAAAAGTATTAGCAATGCTTTATTGCGTCCTCCGTGGATGAAAAGAAAACGAAAAATACTTTAAACTATTTTATGGGCTGTTACCTTAGTTCGTAACTTGCTCTTTCATCTCGTTCATGTAAAAAGTAGAGTTTAAAAGAAGATCGTAGTTCACTGCTACTTTCGGCCTACTCCACGAGAAACATATAGTAATATTGTCACTTTATTTCAATTCATTTTTAAAATCTATTCGAATTGTTATTTAAAATTGTTCGTAACTCGATACTACGGATTAATATGCGTCTAATAAAATCATACTTTGCGTAGGCTAAAAGAAATTGCCAGTAAGACGAAGTCGAAAATGAGGATTTAACTAGAAAGCAGTAAGCACACGCGATACAAACATCATTATCGCTCTCTCGCGATGAGTGTTCGTGACAGTAAGCCACAATCCATACGACTTGTGCATCGAATTCTCCGTATTCGAGTTAAATTCGTTCACGATTATCGATGTCACTAAAATTAGAGGCACGCGAGCCAATTCGATAAAATGTAACATCAGCCAGTCCTCGCGAGAGTCACTAAAGCATGTTGACAGGTGAAAGCTCCATATTCTTCTCAATCTTCGTGAGACGAACGATTAAAATTCTTCGTCGAGCGTCACGCGAAGGCAAAACGTCCGATGAAGTTCGCCCGCATTCACGAGCCCAACGATAATCGCTCGTACCTACCTCCACAGTCCAATTCGAAGGGAACAAAGCGAGAAGGGAACGTCGCGAAGTTAAATTCGAGTCTCTCGAATGCGCCGGGTTATGCCGTCCCGATTCTGCTAACAATGGATAGAACGGAGTGGTAGAATTCTCCTGACAGCAACTGATCAAAATTCTCTTTGTTCGCCTTCCCCTGAGAGACTATGTCGCCACAGACGAGACTCGGGCAAATTCGGCGAAAAGAAAAATGAATTCGCAAAAACACGATATCGCGAATATCTATGTTCATTCCTTAAAATTAAACCCCGTACGAGCCACGCTCTGCGATCGACTTCGCATTCACCTCGGTAGAGACTAAAAGAGGAGATCGACCGAAACTAATCGGTGCTCCACATCTACCTCGGACATGCCAAGTCTATTATCGTTTGAACTTCGAGTAATCTGTTCGCGACGTTCGTCAGTTTGCAAGTTTCTGAAACATATCAGGTTACCCTGGCGCATGACGTTACGAAGTGAAGGGTTCCTCGGTCCACTGAAAACAAGAAATCTGTAAATCGCACTAGAATCCCTTTTAAATCATTTCAATTTGGGATTGGAAAATGTGCATAAATAGATGTCGCCATAAGCGATGACCGATTAATTAAATTTCAAGGTAATTTAGGGCAGTCTGTATTTTTCATTGAAACGATTAATCAACCGTAGCTCCTGGCCCGAAGTTTATCGGCGAACGCGACGCCACGAAAGCCACCACGACGATTGTTCGTCGCACCCACACCACCGGAACAGGTGCCAATGGAGAGGATCAATCAAATTCCCGCGCTAAGGGACGAACTCGTGCCCACAGGCACCAGTGCCCTACCCCTAATGGAGGACCTTCGCAGAGAGCACGACAGCTTGACGCAGGAAATCGGAAGACTCCAGGAGGCCTTGGATACCCTAATTCGTATGCAACGCAAGTAAGTCCATATTATTTTTACGGGACGCGATCCTCGTCTCGGAGAACGGAGACAGGCAGACATGCCTTTTCGCTTCGAGTAAAGCTCATGAAAGTTTAGAGACTCCGCTCTTGCGGTCGATACTTCATGTGCCCTTTCAAAGGCGTCGTCTTTCAATTCTGGACGATTACGTTATCCTCGATATTGGAACAATGTGATTTAAGGTCGTCCAATTTGATTTTTATTTATCAATCACTTTCATTTTATATTTACAACATCTATGAGACATCGAAAGTATAAAAAAAACTGTCTTTCGTCGGATAACGTACTTTTATTTTAATTTTCACAAACGACACCGGAAAAATATATTTGAGTTGCTGGTAGGCAGTATGTAAAATTAGTCGGAGTGCGAAGAATTAAGTTACAAAAACGTTCAAACTTCTCGTATAGTACCTACACTATATTTATACTGTAGTAACTGTGATTCTGTAGAAGTGTATATTTTCACGTAATCTCGCAAAGATAATTGCTTTTATCGAGATCTTCTCGCCACCGCCGAGACGACGTAATAAATTAATCGGTCTTCGTTTGATTCGCAGGAGCGCCGAAAGTAATCTGTACACGAAAGTCGCGGAGCTACAGGAGGACATCTCGATGAAGCGCTTCGACCTCGGTGTGGCGCAGTTGCACTTGGCAGCCGTTCAAGCTCAGGTATTCCCCTTCCTTTTTTTCCTCGCCATATTTTTATTCTCTTTACCCACGGCGCTCCTTTATTCCATCACCGGCAGTAGATTGACCGTAAACCGTGCAACTTTATATTCCCCGGAAATCGACTATCGTAGGGCTCCCGCGCGTACGCCGCCTTGTGTTAAATTGACGTAGATCAACGCGTGTGCGTGTTACGTCAGCGTAGGTAAACGCGTAGAATATACTGGCGCATCCAACGATGGATCCCTAGGTTCTTCTCACTGCGTTTACACGGTGCGTGTTGTCGCGCCGCTCGACTGCACGACGTTGTTCACGTTTGCGCGAGCTTGTCGTGGCCTAGGACCACCCCGAGGGCCAGACTGCGCACACTATGTTCGTCGAACCAAATGGCCATCCTGGAAGTGTTCTCAGCGACATTTTAAAAAATAGCCAATGGACAAACGCTTCGCGTCAAACGGACGTAACGAGTATAACGAGCCAACCGTACGCTACTTTGTGTGCTAATATAGATTGTAAGCAAAGGAGGCGATTTTTAGGCACGACCGTTAAGGGAGTGACTTATGCAATCGCCATCCTGAAAACCGTTCGTGTGTGTGTGTGTGTGTGTGTGTCCTCGATTTCGGAAAAACGGCTGAACCGATCGGGACAAAATTTGGCACAAAGATCAAGTACATTACTGTGAGTTCACAATAAGGTTTGTGAGCCGCCATCTTGAACCGGTACAAAATGGCGGCAAATTCAAATATCGAAAAATTCATATCTTTGGTACTATTCATTGGATCCCGATAAAATTTTACACATACATGTACACGTATGCAATGACAATTACTGGAAATTTTCAAATTTTTTGGTTGGCCGAATCAAAAATGGCGGCTAATTCAAATCTTTAGTCTAGTATTCCGGCAAAACGACTGAACGGATCCGAACAAAATTTGGCATGTACCTACATCGAGTATATACCCATTTAGTGCCACGAAACTTTATGTACCGTCCTTCAACCGTTTCGAAATTGTAGGAAATTTAAGTATGGAAACGTGAGTTACGCGGTCGTGCCTATGGCAGGAAGCGAAGCTTTTCTGCATCCGGTAAGGCGAGCGCGAAGCGCGAGCACCCGACGATCACTAATCATCACTAGTTCATATGTACAGCGAACATGCGACAGAGTTTCACGTGTAACTTGAGCTCTAAGCTTCGTTTATCTCACGCGTCGTTTCATCGATGCGTTTCACCGCAGCGAACCGAAACTCTGTCGAACACTATGCGATAGCACAGGTCGTGGCATGGGGCTGTAATTTTCTCCTGAAAACTTGTCAACCGCCTCCTTCTCTACGTGTAACAACGAGGTCGACGACGAGGACAGCGAGCTTGCACGCTGCCGTTCAACATTGGAAGAAAACTTTTTTCATCCACCGCGGGTAAGCCGCGCCAAAGGGTGTCGCGGATATTGTGCGCCACCGCTGCATTTCCGTCCAACGGGCATTCAGGGCGAGAGATGAGAATGATTTAGCGAGGGATGAAGGGCCGGAGTGGCGAATGTAACTCCAAGAAATGAAAAAGGTGGTGTTGAATCAAAAAGTAGGTAAAGATAAGATGTTAAATGAGAGGTGAAGAGCGTAGTGTTTCAAAAAGGATAAATATCGAATGGAAAAGGTGTGGGGTGCTGGAGAGTGAGAAGGAAATATGAAAGAGCTGAGAAAGGATAGTCAGCCGGGTGAGGGTGCGTGAAGAGAGAAGGAGAAAAGAGGAAGCTGGCGGCAAGAGGAGAACAGGACGAACTGGAGAAAGGCGCGAAGACCCTGGGGGACACGGAAAAGTCGTTCTTTGACTTCGAAGATTGGATAGTGGTCGATCGGAGTTTCGCAAAGGTGACTTGGAGAAAAATAAAAAATGTAAGAACGGGACGCCGTGTACTACTTCGTCGAAAGGAGCATCAAAGTTCACGTTCCGAGGGACCGCGAGCGTCAGAACTCGTACGCTTCAAGAAATGCACAAGAGAGCGGACGTGCACGACATCCTGAAGTAAACACGGTGGTTCTACTTTAAGAGTTGAGACGCGCGAAATTCATTCGTAACTTGACTCCGACGTTGTCCACTGTGCAACCTACTATGACAAATATTGTTTATATCTTCAACTTGTCATAGACCTCGAAGTCGTGCGACTGAAATTTTGTAAGAAATCTGATTTTCTTACTCCTGAGCTTAAATCTAATTTTGACATATTGAAAGTCTGACGTTTACGTTGCTCGTTCTCTTCACCGTATACGAATGTACAATTAAAGACTGTCGATCATTCTTTATTTCTCTCTGTGAAAAATATGAACGTTACCGCAAAATAAAGCCATCGAGGGAAAACCTACAAAATACGTAGCTATCCCTTTAAAAAAAGTCTGTTTCAACAATAGCAGAACGACAAGCACCATCTTAAAGCTCTCGTAGAAACGAAGATAGTGCTTTTCTGTGTCGGATAATGGCGACAATGGAAAATCTCGCTATTCGTCATTAGTCCGATGTGCCCAGCCTTTCCCTCTGTTACGCACCGAGCGCCTAAGACCCTCATTATTTTTCACTTCTGCTCCTCGACCCTCGACAGATCATTCGTAACCCGTTTAGGAGTCGTCCAGTTTCACTTTGTACGCATTCTTTTAACGAAAGCGAACTTATTATCGTACATTCGAGCTTCATTCGTACGGTTTGTTCGATTCGTTCTCGCGCTTTCACGAAGATAAATCACGTTTGAATAAACACAATCAGAAGCAAAACAATACGTGACTGGCGTAACAATTATCATCTATAACGCGTCGAGAAAGTTCACACGCGAATTCACCAACGACTCGTCGCCGAGTGAAAGTTTCATCCCTCGCCTACGCGCCCACCCCAGCACCCACGCTCACAATTATCGCAAGACGCATTGCCCCCGGCACAGCGTCTACGAACCATCGACAAAACGTGCAAACATTTCTACCTCTGCTTTTTCTTTTACCTTTCCTTTCACAGAGGGTAAGTGAAAGAGTAAACATCAAGACAAAGGAGACCTTCTTTGTCATACCTTACCGCATTCGTTGCTGAATTAGTGAAAAACAGAAAGATTAAAAATCAAAAATATTTTTTCACCCCCGATGTGCTAATTAAATTGGATAAAACATCCCGTGTCAATTATTTTCAATATGATGTACGTTCACTTTTCCATAACGAATAAATAAATGCCAATTTCAGTTTTAATTCTACGTGTCTTTTCTTGCATGCAAGTATTAAGAGAAGAAGAAAAGTTGAAGTTGCGTCACATTAAAAATTAACTGCGCACGCCGGCATTGAAGCATACAAGTCAGAAAACGAAGAAAAATGTCGTATCGACCGTTGGCGTCAATAACTCGCGACAGGGCAAACTCTGGGAAACAGGAAAACGAAGAAGAAATAAATATAGTATATAAAAAATGTATAAAAGAAAAGACGAACGAGAAAGAGACAAAACTCTCTCTCTCGTCTCTTTAGCCCTCGAGTGCGCAGAGCAGCTCGGAGCCAGTGCCGATAGCTCGTACGATTAAAATTAGCTCGAGCTCTCCCCTCCCTTCTCACGCGAGAACCGGGAGAACCTCTTCTCATTGTTCGGTCCCTTCCCTCGAGTGACAAACAAGTACAATGCCCGTGCACCTTTCTCGAGAGATGCACGTGCACGTGGTGGCCGTGTCGCAGTGGCCTTTCGAGAAGCTTCGATTCGACGATCTTCTCACGTGTACAGGAGAGTGTACCATGCGAGTTCACCCGATAATTCGAGATCCGTGAAAAAGGAAAGAAGGATTGGAGTCGGTGGAGGATTCTCTTAGAACGGCTTGGATAGAAGATTTCTCTGGCAAGGTAGAAGAGGATCTTGGCGACGCGTGGAGAAGAGACAGCCGATTTGAAGAGGGAAGGGATTTTACGATTGGTGAGCTGCCTCTCTTTGTACTCGTGCGGAAGCGGAAGGATTGCCGTCTCTGAAGAGGGACACGAGGTTCGTGAAAACGTTGATCTGAGAATGACTTATCGCGAGAGTGGATTTTACCCAGAATGGATTTAGCAGGTGCGCTTCCGACGAATGAAGCATACACGAGTGTCTCCCTCAGTACACCACTCCGTGTCCCTTGCTGACACCGATCGAGGCATTTCCGAGTTCTCGTTCTCAAGCTGAATGTATCATCCCGGATTGTAGGGTACGTTAAGCGTGCTACTCGGCTTAGTGCTGAACGCTGAACGCCCACGATCTCGGTGAAATTCTTGAAATTCTCAGTGTCGCGACGAGGCTTCGTCGAATTCGTCTCGTTCGGCGAAACCGTCGTCGTAGGTTGTGCGATCCGCGAAAAGACCTGTCGAATCTCTGCTAACAGACGACGATAAAAGCGAACGTATGGTAGCGCGATAAAATGTAGTAAATAGAATGCAAATAAAAAGTCACACACTCTCTGGCTGAAACGCGAATGAAAGTGAAACATAAAAAGCCCGAAAAAAATATTCCGCGAAATATTCGGCGTTGACGTGGCGCAGCGATAGCCGAAAATTAATTATCGATTCGTAGGCGATTATAATACTGGCGTATGCTAATGCGCGAGAATTCTATATCAATGCTCACTTATGAATTATTAATTTACAATCGAGCCCGTTAGTCAGTGCGTCGATTATAACCTGGTCGAGTTAATTAGCTTCCCGCTTACAAGTATCTAACGCAGAACACCTGACTAATCGGATACGCAAGGCTGATCTGGATCTCGGCTCGAACTGCCCTAGAATATCTGCGATTGCTATTTGTGCACCCTTGTGTCCTGATGAAGCAAACTGGGAATGTTTGGGAAGCGTCGGTATATAAGCGGTAATCCGAGATACGAGGAACATCCGGGAGGAGGGGGTGAAGCCTAGCGCTCATCACGTCAAGGGCCCCGAATCTCTAATTAGCCATACTGTTCCGACTGGTTGCTCTTACAACTGGGTAGTTACAACGAGTTTTGGCCCGAACAGTCTGGAAGTGCGGAATCACGCGAAACGCTTCGATCGCGAAACATCGTGTTACTCAATGAGCATCTGCCTATAGGAATAATCTTCGCTTTGACGGATTTCAAATTGCAGAAATTGAGATTTTTCTTTTTATTCGATCCGATTACTAGAAACTGTCGCTATCATTTTAGTCAGATTAGAAAAAACTTTAAGGCTCCGATCGACCAAGATTTAATAACATTTACGTAGAAATTCGTGTAAGAGGTTGACGTGACTCGTAGAGTGGTACAGTTCGAAACGAGGTCCGCGCGCTCCTGATTCTTCGGAATCGAAGACGACGGTGTCCCTTCGCTTAAAAAACTGGCGTCTAATTTTAAACGCGGGGCAGCAGAGCGCGCGAGCACCGGCCGAGCAAACTAAACGCGGCCCCCGGGAAAATAAACGCCGAAGTCAATACCTCTCCCGATGGCACTTGATCGCGGTGCAACGATCTCGGCGCATTCGGAGAACCAAACGATGCGGTGGTTCCTTGCTTCGGCAAATATTTGCGAACTTCGAACAACCCGTCCACTCGCGGGTGCTCCGGGATGGAAAGACAATTGCGACAATAGCCATGGAATTCGCGAAGAGCAAACGAATCTGTGGTGAAAGAGTTCCGCGCATCGGCGCCTGCAAATTTGTTCCTCCGTGGCCGAGCATTCAGGCTGGCTACACAAAATTGTTTCGCCCTCCGATGCGATTCCATTCACGAAGGGAGCGCATCTTCCTGTTGGTCTCCGCTAGTTTTTAAAAGCGCGCGTGCACATCAAGCACAGACGATCGAGGGTCACCGCGTGACTCGCGCCATCCACTCCAGCAGAAACGCCCTGCGCGCTCGTGGCCGTCGAGCCACTGCTGAATTTGACGCGTACACGTCGGGACACTCTTGAGCTCGTCAAACCATCGGTCGGTGGTCAACCGAGCCTCCTATCTATCCGCGAGCCGCGCACATGCCCGATAATTGGAAGAATCGATTTCGTGCAATTTTTTTCTATTCGTTTGGCTCGCGCGCCAACGAGGCAGCTGGAACGAATGAAAGAGATTGTCGGCGAATAACGAACGAAAACATTAGTTTGCTCAAATTTCGAATCCAGTGTTCTCGTGACTGTCAAAAGCGTTTCAAACAAATTTTTTTTTGAGAGCGACATTCGTCGTTCGGATTCCTTAAATGAGGAACTTTGAAAGCAACGATGCGTCGTAGGAAGGTTTCGTTGAAGGGCTTTTGCATCGATCGATACTTTGGGGTAATGGTCTCGAACGAGCCGTCACGAGGAAACAGACAGGTGTTGATCCAATCGCGTATATGCTTTTACGTACACATGTAGATACGATTGTGGCACGAAGGTCCGATAACGACGCGCACGAAATGTCCACCTTAGGCGTACCCATCCCTCAGGACGTACCTATCTCGGATATCTCACCGATTGTCGAAGCGTTAAAGGGATTAAGCTTTGTCAATGCGTCTGCTACAATAGAATTCCATTAACCGTAAGTATAAAGTTGCACCTAACAAAGACGATTATCCAAATTTCGTCTAATCCGACCACCATGATCATGGAAATCTCGCGCTATCCACTCGACGTGTCCGTCCGAATCCTTCCGACTCGTCGGGATGGGTTCGTTAAATTTTGTTTTAATCGGACAAAACTGACCGCGAAAATTTGTAACAACCAGATCACGTTGACTGCCTCAATAGGAGGTCGAGCTCACGTGCTACAGGCTGATCGCACGCGATATCCAATGCTATTCTCAGCACTCGATTTATCGTTTATCTCGTCCTCGCGTTTCGCAAGCAACGAATAGAGATCCAAAGACACTATTTGTCCCTTCCGAGGAGGTGCACGTGACACGAGCAATTTCCAACAAAGTTCCACGTACTCACGAGACTAAAGCGCAACCGTGCGCCCACGCGCAATGGACGCATGAGTCAAGCGAATCTTCGCAGGGACAAATCCACCTGTTCCCTATTGAGAATCCTTAAGGGCCGATAGGAATGACAGAAGGGTTCTCCAATTCCCCGAACAATTTACTCCTACACCCTTTGGCAGAAATAAAATCTCCTTTTACTAAACAGAAAACCACAACACTTTAAAAAAAAGAAAAGCATTGTGCGAGACGAGGAGTAACGAAGAAACGGAGAGGACAAGAAAAGGATAATATTAAAGAGAACACTTGCAGATTGGTAGGATGCGTCGAAGAAGGTAGTGGGGCGTTTGAAAGACGAATGGGATGAAGAACGGGGAGAAGGAAGGTATGGGGGTATGTATCGGTAAAAGTTTCGGGGGGATTGGACTGTCCGTCGACAGGCGGCGTGGCTGACGGAGGGGGGTGGAAAAGGAGTTGGTGGTGGTGGTGGTGGTGGCGGCGACGTTAGGAGGGAGAGGACGTATAAACGACGAATAAATACGGCGCGCAATCGCACGACATGCGCCCTCACAACTGGGTCATCGTCGAGCATGAGCGCCTGAAAATCCATTCCTGGCCTCACTGTGTCCGCCTACCTAGGTCAGGGCAGCAGGATCAAGCCGCGCGTCGATATCGTCGTCGTCGTCCTCCTCCTCGTCGTGTTCCTTGCGGTCGTCCCTCGTGGTGGTCGTCAGTGAAAAATGGGCTGGACGACGCTGCGCACCCGAGTAGTCAGTATTTAATCGGCCCACTAGTTTGTAAAGGATCGCGCGAGTGAATCAGTGAGTGGAGAGTTTGACGTTGAGAGGAGTTGCGTGCACGAGTGAACGAGCGAGGAGCGACGAATAACCTCGTCCATGCGGTCGCGCCGCTCTGGGTTGGGGTTGCGCGTCGGTGTAACATCCGTGCGCATGTCCCCGTGTGCAATCTCGCGTGGGTGTGAGGACGTTCGTGGTTGTGTGAGTGCATGGCGCATCGTCTCACCTAGTTTCCGGGACGCCTCCGTTGCTGGGTGCTACGCGATGGGTATGAGCGCGCGCGCGCGTGTATGTGTGTGAGTGTGCGTGGATGTGTGTGTGTTACGCGCGAAAGAGAAAGAGAAAAGGGAACGTCAGAGTGGGAGAAGTATGTGTTTAGAGAAATCGTGAATGGGGAAGGCCGATTCGCAGCGTGCGAGAAATCACGTAGGTTTCGAGAGGGCGGAGAATGGAACGTTCGGTGCTAAGCAACCACTCTCCCTCAATGATTTTGTACAAAGTGGGGAGAGAAAAGCGTCCTGGGTGCAGTGTTTGGGTGCATCGACGTCGGTCGCGAGGATTGCGAGAGGGTGCCGCGCGGAGGAGGGAGAATCTGAGAAGCGATGAATGCATCCACCTGGCGCGCACTCGCGAAAGATCCGCTCTGGAGCATGCTCGTTCGTGGATCATCGAGGACGGCGCGGAAACGTCGATACCCTCCAGGACCTCGATCGAGAGTGTTGAGCCGGGATGATGCAACGTGGAAATTTCGGTGATCTCGAATCGAAGGCAAAGGCAAGCGCGATGCTACAAAATGCGAGGTAAACGCGAACGAAAGTATCTCGGTGGAAGGAAAAGGAAAAGGTAGCTTGAACCGGTGACACGCGACAAGAGGTACTATACCACGACAATGAGGAAGCAAGCGCCGTCGATTGAACCGAAAGAAGGAAGCGAAGGAAGAAAATAACGGAATCGATCTAAAGGATACTGTCTGCGCGAGGCACGTGGCGTTCCACTGCTTTGATTTTATGCGTGTACGCAGTACAGGTGGAAAATGAAAGACGCCCGCGCGTGCGTGTACCTCGGACCACCCCAATTCGGAGTTTATGTACTACACGTGCCGATCTAAAGCAACCCTAGCGCGGTGGACACGTGTCCACCCGTCGAGGCTTACATTCGTGGCCAGCAGAGATTGCGAATTGCGAACTGAGTGGGTGAATTGCTGAGGTTGGAGGAGAAAGTGGGGATGGGTACTGTTCCGGCACTGGACGAAGGAGCGCTTAACCTCTGGTCCTCTCCCGCTCCACATAATAGGCTCTTCTGAGTGCCTCTTATGCACTCGGTGCATTTAGCTTCGCGAAACCGCGCCACAGTTACGTGACACACAAACTGAAATAATACGCGACCCGCGTGGGCATGTCCCTTTCTCCACTGACGGCCGCTTATTCGACGGTTGCTTCGACGTCAACGAAGAATTTGGGGTCAATCGGTCGAACGAGAATTCTTGAGATTTACCCTTCGGTACAGAGACAGTTTAGGTCGTCGGAACGTCCGACATTCTAGCACCAACAAAAAAAGAATCCCTCGATTCGTTCTTCAAAGTACTGAAAATGATTCGATTACCAAGAATTCTCCCCGTGCCAAGGGGAGATTTCAAACCGAGAACAGGCAGGCCTGGTAACTTTACCCGGATAAAGTGTCAAACGTCCAGTTGTCGCTAGTAAATATTTTCTAAATTGCAAAATTTGTCCACACCAGATTCTACGCACTTGTCGTGTTAATTTGCATAAGCAGCAAACGCATCGGGGAACGGTGAAGAAATAAAAGCGATTCCTCGAATGTGATGGGCAAATTGTTTACCGCCCCAACGGAGTGCATGTTTCGCCACCAAATAAAATTAACGTCACCAGCGAACAATTTTTTTCGCGCCCTTTCACCTGCGTCGTATTGGGTCGGAAAACAAGCCCGTGACGCAGATGCATCGCGAGAGAAACAGTTTGGCGATAGACGCGTTAACCGCGTGCGGCAAATTGCATGGAGACCTAGGCGGATTCATCGGTGCATGCGTGCATCATTCCCTCTCCCGTCCTCCCCGCGACCAGTTCGATTTCACATAGACGCCCGCGTTGTCGATCCAATTAAAGCCAGGGGTCTGTCGTCGCATTAAAATTGCATTGGCTTCGTTCTCGGATTCCTGTTTATTCGTTGCCGGTTACCGCGTAGGACACCCAACACCGAGAGTGTTCTCCTCTCCATAAAATCCAACCACACTCTGCCGATAAAATCCAATGATAAAACCGTGATTTCCGTTGCGAACAATCGCGGAGGGTATCTACCGAGGATCAATTCGTGAACCGTGAGTGTTACTGGATGTACGTGCACAGGATCAGGAAGAGTCGCTCGAATGTGGAAAAGAAGAACGTCAGAAAGCCAGCGCGCAAAGTCAGTTTCAAATTTTAAGACGACAGAAATGAATCTTCGATATTTGAGTTAGAATTCGAGTTTTTATAAAGTTTTGAATAATTGTGAACAGAGCTTGATTCGGCAGGACGATTCTTGAATATGATGTTACGTGGACGTGAGATCGGTGTGGAAATCTGCGAATGGATTTGCGACTTTACGTTGCGTGACAGTGACTTCGGACAAATCGTGGAAAAAATTCAGAAATTTTCTTTTTCGATTAGAGTTTGTCTTTAACGTTCGTACACTCTGTTAATTTTTGTGATAGACAACACACCGATCGCTAATATTATACGATATCGTTTGCAGAAGGAGCTGTTTGGAGGTGGAGAGGCGGGTCAGCCGGATGGGGTGAGCAGCCGGAAGATGTCGAACGGCTCGACCGGAAGTACGAAGCACAAATGGCTGAAGGCGTTCAAAAGTCTGAAAACGAGCTCGCCTACGACGCCACCACCCACCGACAAGTGAGTGCCCGATTTGCTTGTTTTCACCCCCTAAACCACGATCCTCCGCGAGAGAATCTCACGAAGATAGAAAGGGGGTGATTTTTCATCCAAGGGAGGATGCTTCTCCGACGTCGAACGGGCACCGTTCGGGACCATCTTGTTTGGTCAAGGAATGGAATTTTTAACGAAAAAACTACCGTGGCTTGCAGCGCCCTGTTTTCTCAGTAAACTCCGCGAATTTGTTTTTTTCAAAAGACGGATAGATATAGCTTACCACCCGTGGTCGCAGGCTATGAATGCGAAATGTAAAACAATAAGTGAGTTTTCCTTTTCCTCCTCGCCCGTCACGTGTGCCGATTTACTTGAAATTGGGTAGCTTCTACACTGCGGAGAGTAGGCCGTAACGAGAATCTTGCTCGCTGAAATTCCTGATGAAAAATCGCCCACGGAAGGTTTTTACCTTAAAGGATAGTCTGGTCTTATGATTTTTCCACTTGAACGTACGCGTAGGTGCGTGTTTGTCTTACCAAAGAAAAAGAATAAACCGCATACACGCATGTTTATCAATGCATTTTTCGACTTTCCATTATTTCTTTCGGAAAGGCTCAGCGTTTATACAAGCCACAATGCTACTGTATTCAAAAAGTCTTACAGAAAAGACACCTTTAGTAACTACCGATCTTGTTTTGCGAATGTTCCACTAACAAAGAGGAAAGCAGGCGATGTACCATGCAGTTTCCACTGTCGTCGCAATGTCCAGGTAATTATTCATATTTAGTATATATTTTATTACCCTTGATATATTTAATATCTGGAGACACGATAGCGTCTCACGTCAACTGTTTAAAAAGAAAAAATCGTGAATCATTTAATTCAGATTTCTCTGCCATTTGATTAATAAAATTGCCATTGTAAATCGTTTTATAAAATTTCACAATTCATTTAACTATTATAAAAGCTCTCGCCAGGCTAAGAACTTGGATAGACACGCCGAAGGAAAAGCAGTGAAATCTCAGAAAGCTCGTCCACGAATTCCCCAGGTAGCCGGCGGCGGCCTTGCTCAGGCGCACGCGAAATATCGCGGTCACCACAACGTCGTTACATTAAAGCTTGCCTCGTAGCCTTAATTACATGCCAGGGAACTATAAGTGCCTATATAGCTCTAAGGCTCGTTCCAGGGTCCGTTCACCCGGAAGGTGAGCACGTATCTATAGACCTCGCCACTTGGACGGGCCACCCCAAGTGACGGAACCTTCGCCGTTATTATCCAGTCGAGTCTTTCGCCTGGAAAATTTTCTTTTCCAAAGCGGTCTCAAGAGTCTTTCGGTCTTTGTCGATACTCGCGAGAAACGGTGGACCATCGCATTATTAACAATTTTCGAATGCAAGACCTTGTTTATAGTTTTACGTTTTCAATGGTTAGCGTGTAAAATTCCACTTCGCAAATTTTGTTGGGATAATGATACTAAACTAACGGCAACGACAGGCGGCATTATGTTTTTATTAAATACTCACTTAGCGCGGATATTAATAATATTAGAACTATGAGAGTTACAGTCTTCCAGTTGCGCGAATCCTGTATGAAGTGGGCAATTTAATTTCAGAAAAAGTCTCGAGTCGGAGGGCGGTCATTCGTGGCGCGAGTACACATATAGGAAGATCACGCCATGCGATGCTTGCGGCCAGGTTTTGCGTGGTCACAGTCGTCAGGGTTTGAGATGTCGCGGATGCAAAGCGAACGCGCACACCGATTGCATCAACCTGGTGCAACCTGCCACCTGCCCGAGTCTCGCTCCCAAGAAGGGTGGCGGAATACCCCTTCTTCGTAGGCAAAAGACCCAACAGCCGGCCGACGAGCAGCCTCCGTCCGAGCACAGTGAGTACGAAGAGTGTTAGTGTTTGATTTTCCTTTCGTGACGTCCTTCCGTCTCCTTAACGCGTTGCAACAATCTCGTCTGGTGTCGCGGAGCATCGGTGGTCGCGAAGACAATTGCTGTCATTTAACACACAATATACTCTTTAATAATACGGCAATTATACCATTAATATTTCCCAGTTTAACATTTAATTTTCCTCGTTGCTCATCCAAAGTGATACGTGCGGAGAGAATTAAAACTTTTTTCTTATAATAGTCCAATTTTCTTACGGATTGGACCACCGTAAATTGCTGATTCGATCACGATATTACCCACCGATATTCCGAACGGCCAAACGAACAAAACGTGCACGAAAGTTTTACCACCATCCCGCTAAGCATCCTCGTCACCCAATCGACCGACTCGCCGTTCGGTCGACGATCGATCAACGCCGTCGATCTCTCAATCGCGATTAACAAAAATGATCATTCGCTAGCTCGCATCACGATTGATACCATCTGCTTCCTCGCATCGCGCAATTTTTCTCTCATGCACCATCGTCACCACGATATCACGCTCGTTCCTCTTATCTTAACGACGTCATTGTCCACCATTTTTGCACTTCAATTGCGAGAGAGCGAGAAAGACGATAGAGAAGAGGGAGGAGAGTGTCCAAAAAGGTCATTATCCTCTTTCGCTCGTGAGATTTTCTTCTCATTGCCGCCTATCTCTGTGTATCTCCCATGTGGACAGACGTGGACGCCATATACCAGGTGCTGAAGCAGGCAGGCGAGATACGTGGAAACTCGACAAACTCACCACCTACGCCCCCCACAGCAGATCATCCTCCTTCCGGTGCAGCACCTTCGTCAGCGAGGGCCTCCTCCCACCCCTGTTCCTCGTCCACCTCTGGTAAGGCACACCACCGATTCCTCTCGATTAAATTATATATTCCTTTCTACTAGCTACTTCTTCTTATTCTTATTCTTCTTCTTCTTCTTCTTCCTCCTCTATTTCTACTTCGTCTTCTGCATTCTCTTCTCGCCGGAGAGAGTGATTTATCTGGGACATGACTCGTGGCTCGACCGATGAAAAATCTTCCCGATGCCCTTGTAAATTGCGTTCTTCCCCTTCCTTTTCTATTTCTGTCTCTTCTTCTTCTTCTCGTTCTCTTTCTCCTCATTTCGCTGCTTCCATCCTACCATTCTCTCTTCTTCTTCTTCTTCTTTTACTCTTCCGCGTAAGAAGTATCATTCACGAATTTAGATAGGCCTCAGGATCACCGTGTCACAATGGCTTAACTCACGCCGATAAATATCAATATCTCGTTAATTATTTAATACCTATTGTTCGATACTGTGCTTCGGATATATCATTGCTGGGCGGAGAAGAATTTATTTCGCGCGAAGCAACGTTCGCGTGACAATTGAACCACTTGCGCTGGAAAGACGTGCTACGCACGTCGTAATGCTTTTGTCGCAGTTTCGCCAACGACGTGGTATGCACGTCGTAATGGAATAAATTAATTTAGAAAATATAAATCTCCTTTCGATTTCTCTGAGGCATCGAACACTGCGTGATGCCTCCCAGCGAGTTACGCGTGGACCGTTCTGGTACACGCGTCGATGAATTTTCTGCCAGCGCAAGTGGTTAAACGTGTCTCCATCCGATGTTTTACATGCGTCGCATGCCTACTTCATTTTACTCCACCCAGCAAAGATATACGAAGAATTGCATCTCTACTAATAAAATGGATTCCTACATATGAAAATCCCATCTCGATCGTCGAACCGAAAACGAACTTCAGTCTCGCGTAATCATCGCGACTTCGTTCGAGCGCCACTTTCGAGCAATTTCTGCGAAAAAATAATTATCGAGGACCACCCACGCCGCTTCGTAAGAGGCGTTAATCATCTTCAAGGCCACTAGACGCCATCGAGAAGCACTCGAGCTCGTTCGATTCGAGTGGTTCTCGAAAATCACCTCCGATTTGTCGAGGAGGGCTCAGAAGGGAGGGACGAGGCTCTCCTTGCGGTCGCGGGTATCAGTCTATCAACGCGGACGCTGCCATTCTTCGAGAAAAATCAAAAGAGAATAAGAACCTCGCCGGTTTTCGTCATTTACATATACTCATTCCCCTCGCTTGCTTCCACGAGTATCGCTCGGGGGAGATAAAAATATTCATCAGGTCCCCTCCACATCCTTCAACCTTGCTCTCGTCATCTATCACGGAGTTTGGACAGTTTTGCGCAAGTACAAACGAATAACGAAGGGAATCGACCCCCTCTACCGAGACACTAACACTCTCCACTGCCCTTAAATCCGTCGCGAGGATCACCGACGGGATAACACGGGATAACAGAGGATCCTTCGGGTTCTTCGCTGGCTAACTGCAATAACGATAAGGATAACACGGGATGGATTTGTGGGGGGCTTCCGCTGCCTAACGAGCTAACGCCGGAGAAAGCCTTTCGCAGGCATGAGACTAAGAGAGAGAGAGAGAGAGACGCATGAACTAAACCGCGAGAGAAACCCCTAGAGATCGAGCGAGAGTTGCGGACTAAAAGAGAAAGGGTGCTAGAGAAGGATGGAAAGTTTTGCAAATCGTGTTTTGAAATTCGATTGGATCAGGACGAGGCAGCGGTGGATCGATGTCCGGGACCCGACCCTTCGGGCAGCCGCTGGTGCTGATGACCCAGGAACCACCACCCTCGAGCTCGTCGTCCTCGCCGAGGTCACCGGAGTTGCCAGGCTTGAGAAGAGAGCGTAGCGCCAACAAGAAGCGATGACCCTCCGTAGGTCCATGGGGGCCAGCGGAAAAAGGAAGTAGACAGGGTGAGGGCTAGTGTATAGGCTGTATTGGGGTCGAGTTTGTAATACGGGTACCCTGCTCGAGGAAGGTGAAGAGGAGAGGTGCCATGGGGAGAGACGTTTCAAGGCGAGAAAAGTTTTGCACCCTCGACAAGGCTGCACTCGTTTAAGGGCGCCCTCGTACCAGAACTTCTCTTTCTTATCTGCGGGTGGAAGGTCGAGAGTGCGTGGCACCGAGCCCTTCAAGATTCCAACGCGCGATGTCAAAAGGGGAACGCGTAGGTGAGAAGAATTCCTTCCAAGGTGCCCCCAAGGGTTTGATCCCTCCACTCTCTTCGAGGGTATCTGTCGCGGATCGGAAAAATGGACTCTAGTGGAAATAGTTGAGCTTTGGCGCGCGGTGTATTCCATCGCGGCTGGTTCCATTTGTAAGGAAGTTTCGACGTGACGAGTGCGCGATACGGGAGGTGGAAGAATGTGGAAGAATGTGGAAGATGCGCTTGCGAGGGCAAACGGTGAGAATGGGATGAACGTGGGATATACCACGAACGTAAGAAACACACCCTGGAAATTCGTGTGAGAAGAATTCAAGAATGGCGGAGGAGAGCATCAACGTCGACGATGATCTATGACTTTGTCCTCGATGATTTCGCGGGACAAAAGCGCATCGAGGTGCAGCCAAGTGCATCGGCCCGCAAAGGGATACACCACGTGACTCGACGCTGCCAAGTGGAAAGACTGTTCCAGAGATGGAGAGGGTCGATGATATTACCATTTTTAGGTATGAGCACGCACCTGCGCGTGATTTAATTGAACTATTATTTTTGGTGGAAGGAAGTAAATTGATCTACGACGATATCCGGTTGTCGAAGGATCTATAAGACGATGCCAATTTGAATAAGAGAATGTGGACGTGAAGAGGAGATGTGATTAACGACGGCACGTTGCAACGAGAGAAGTGCCATGAAGGCTAATGGAAATGTATTAGCCTTCAAGCGGACGTGCGTAGGTCGACGATTGAGAAGGCTTTTCATAATTTTTCCATAGAATGGCGAAGGCAACGGAGAGTGTCATCATGTGAATCGATGCACGGTGAATGCCTCACCTCGGTGCAAATTGTAAAATTACGGTGAAAAAGAGCGAGGCAGGAAAAAAGCATGATGATACAAGCCTCGAATATACTCATCTTGATTTATCGTCATATGGGAGTGTTTCTTCTTTTTCTCGCGGAAAGAGACCCGCGCGAAACGTGCGAAGAACGTATAAGAATTTTTTTTTAACTTTGACTTCTCGCGAGAATATTATCGGCACGTGTCGATGATCGTCTAATGATCAATTTCACGCTCAATGAACATTAAATATAAATACAAAGGATATGGAACTTAATACCTGCCCTATGATGAGAAGTATAACAAGCGTTTCTTCACCCTACAGTCGATGCAAATCGTCAAAGTTCATTGTCAGTAGTTCCTAGAAAGTGTGATACGAATTAAATGCAACGAGATTTACCAAAAGTGTCCGCAGTATGGAAATTACTAATTGTAAGAGTGGCGTGTTTACGAAGCATAAAATCGTCCGAACGAGACGATGGATCGTAAGGGAAAAAAAGATGCACGAATAAATCCTGAAGAGTGACAAGTGACGAGACTGTGCAGAAAATAGTAATCGTTAATGAAGAGAAAAAGTAAAGCACGTGGAATTAAACAAAATAAAGACAACATCTCTTTAATTTACCTTAATTTCAGCCATCGATCCGTCGACCCTTGTCCTCTTTTTATTCTGTCTCTTGAATGAAATCTGTTTACATCGCCCCGCGCGTACAGATTGCAAGTACATTCAACTTGGTTCGCTCGTATCCCTAGTTGTCCTATTTCAGACGTCCTCAGCGGTGCGAGAAAAAATCCCAACGGAAGATTTAACGAATAAACGAATGGATCGTCCGTGGACACGTTCGCGCAACACGAAAAGAAAGAATTCAGCTGAAGAGCTAATAGAAGGATAAAACAGACATTTTTTAACCGGACAGCATCGACCAACTGAAAAACAAGCACCTACCCTTTCGCCTTTCATTAAAATGAAACGACGTATAACTCGAAAGTGATTTCGTCTTTCTGAAATCCCGGATAATCCGCAGGGGTCTCAAAAGACGTAAAATCGTTCCATTCTACAAAGCCACGCGGCTCAATCGAATCCCGCTTCTAATAGGAATCAATCAAATTCGCTCGAAGCATCGTCCCGCGCTTCCGGTCCGTCTGCGAATCACTACTCGAAGTGCATTCGGCCTTCTGTCAGTTAGAACGGATTAATCGAATAGAATTAATCGAATGCCCTTGGGCGAGGCATGCACTCCCTTCGCCCGTACCATCGGCCACCATTTCTCGCTGGGCTCGCGTAAGACAGCAAGAGTAAATGCATTTAAGAGAAAGTTAACGTGCGTGGTGGGAGATGCTCGACGTAGATGCACTCAGCTTCGTGATCTCGGTGGATCGCTAATCGAATGAGACGAACTACTCGGGGCTACGTCGAAAAGGGTAGGACGAGGTGTAGGATCGGAGCGAAGCTTGCCAGCGTTCATTAATTAAAATGTTTAAACCTTCTCGGTCACAGGGACGTGTAAAGCCGTAATCGTTTTCGATATTTCATTCGTTCGGTGGCTAATACAATTGTCAGCTATCCAATTAATCGAAAGAGGAGGGAAATGATGTTAGCGAATCCGTTTACACTGCTTGCCGGTTGGTCGTCCCACTTGCTTGTCGTTAATTAACGACTAAATGATACCTGACACCAGGACGCGTAAATTAAAATGTAGTCGCGAATGCGAAGCATCCGAATGAGCCCACGCTCTCTCCCACGCTTCTGAACCTCCTTTGCACCTTTTGAAAATACCGGAAACGCTCGGGCCTTTGCCTCCGAGGTAGCACTTCGTACCGAGATAATTAATTAATTCAAGAAAAGTGACACGCGCCTTAATTACAACGGAAGATGCCAAGCGACAGGAGCTGTCTGGCACGAATTCGGCCAGCGTATTTTCCACTGCTCGTCACGCGTGATACAGCAGGCGTTGCCCTCGCGTCGTCATCTTAATTAATTATTCAAAGAGTAATTAGGGGAAAAGAGGACCTTGGAGCCCGCGTCGTGACTCGCCGTGTTCCCCATCGTGTTTCTCACCGTCTTCCTCACCGTGAAGCTTCCCTACGCGAAAGATTTAAGAATACACGAGGTGTCTCAGAGTACTCGGAACTAAGAAGAATTTTATGGCATGGAAGTGGTTACATTTTCAAGTGATCTTCCGAAAGAGTAAATAGACAAATGTGTTTCGGTAGGATGTATTTTCATTCACATGTATCCGCTTCCGTGCTTCGAAAGATTATGACAGGAACGAGGAGAAGAAGAAGAAGCTGGAGAATGGGCAAAGTAACGAATACCAGGAATATCGTGAAACGTCATTTTTCCAATGCATATCAAGGACATCGCATCGAAACGGTAGAACAACACTTTGCCAAGCTTCAATACCGTGAAATTCAATCACGAGTGATAAATTCTGTAACATTGTCATAAATTCTAGATGTTTAAATTTTACGAAGCAGTTGAGCGGCGAACGAAACCCATAATGATAATGATATTTTTTCGAAATCTTTCAAAATCTCTCACTCTTCTAAATCATAGGGCAAACAATTGGCAAAGTGTTAAACCCATCAGGATCGAAACAGCTGCAAATGTAATCATTCACTGCGCTCGGCTGGAACGAGTCGTGTCCCGCTTTGTGACGCTTGTCAACGAATTTCCTTCATTTCTCTGTCCTTTGTTTTATTTCTTTCTTTCTTCGTTGTCGCATACTTTCCAATTTATTGTTAAGAATAGATCTGTCTCACCGTCAGTCCTTCAGATTCGTATTCTATTTTTCTCACATTTTTGCTCTATCCTCGAAAATATTTCAAACGTTCGACATTGGCGTCCTAACAATATTTTTTCATTTTTCTAAGAGCAACTAAAATGCTGTAACATTTAATTCTTCGATAAATAAGAATCGACCCGCGACAGTACGAAATCCAGTGCTCCGACGCTCTTTTCCCTTCCTCAATCGAGTTTATAATACATGCTTCGTTTATAAGTAGATCGCACGACAACGAGGTTAAAAATAAATGTCTACGCGACGCGGCCATTGCTTTGAGGGTACACCGCCGTTCGATCGTGAACTTCGATGCTTCGTTTTTATTAACATAATGTTCCATTAGCACTCTGGTAGATGGATGTACCCTGCTAGACACGATGACCAACCGAGACTCTACTATTTTTTTATTATCATTCTTTTACAGCCACTTAAAATACATTTTATTCGTAGAACTTTGACCAATGTTCGCAAAATTAATCTTCTCGATACTACCGGTAACTATAATCACCTGTTGTAACGCGCTCACTTTGTGTTACCGGCGGTGATTAGAGTCACGCATTCATATTTTACATTGGTTCACAATTTGAGCTGTTTCATCGCTATTGTTGCTTATTTTTTGTTTCCTGATTGTGCGTGAGTCCGTATTTTCACATTGACCCCACGAAATTAAACTGTATTACATTATAATATCCCGTCCTTTTCGTATCCCGCGATAAAGTATACATCCCGTCCTGACTGGCCGTTCAATAGAACTATATTCGCGAAAGACATAGCCGTATCGAGATAGTTAACAATTGCTCGTCGCTATTCACCTTGATTAAACGAAGGAAGAGGGAGTCAAGTGCACTCGATTACTCGTGCTGTTGCAAATAAATCATATTTCTCCCTACCAAATAACGACGTCAGCGTCGAATGGAAGAGCGATTGTTTCTAAGGCTAATCTTTTATAATCGATAATCATGGAACATGAAGCGCCGCATAGTCCACAACGTAGACGAGAACGACTGAACCTGCGGATGAAGAGTCTCAGTTTGGACTCGCCGGAAGGTAGTGCTCATGTACGTCATCGCCCTAGAGATTATTACACTTCGGGTCAAAGAGAATCCACGCCGCCTAGGCACTCCGACAGCGGAAGCATCAACAGATTATGTAAGTGTTGCTCTCTCATTTGAATTTTTTTTCTTACCCTCTTATCCGTTCTGAGCTGCGCCAAAAAAAGAAACATGTATACTGTAATTTCTTTCTAGAGATCATATCCGCTCTTTGTTCGATTTTAAGGAATCTCTTTACATACATGAGAGCATCGCAAACCCGCGTCACCCTCGCCATTCAAATGCAAACTTCCTTTCTGCCGCGTAACCTGAAAATTACTGACTGGTCGGTCGCCAACTCGTCAGACATCGGGCTTCCCAAAGAACTCAAAGATGGCATCGTCATTAAAATGGCATCGTTAAAAAAATCGGGTCACCTGCACGATCGATGATTCCGCAACGCGCACAGGTCCCATGCGCTAACGATCGCATATTCGTCTCGCGGTAGATTTCGGTATAAAAACGTGAACAGGTTCTCATATGCGGACTGTAAAAAAAAAAAAAAGATGAAAGTGGAAACTCGCACACCCACGATCAATGACTCGCGAAGAAGCTTTCGAGCCGCGCGTGAATGTCAATGGGCGTGCGACTGCATACAAGCATTCCCAATATCAAACCAGTCTCGGTGGATGTGCATTCAACGTGCGCTCAATGTGCTTTCAGCTCCGTGTAGTCCGGGTCAAGGTCACGCCGTGCACAAGCACATAAGAGGAGCCATCCGAATGTCCAGTATGGAGCTGCCCGACGAGAATGAGAAATCATATTCTTCAGCGAGTACCTCGCCCTGCCCGTCGCCGCACACGAACAATCAGAATCATTTGAATCCACCCGGAAAACGAGTGCTCCCGCCTAACAATCTCTACGTCGTGCTGTACAACTTCGAGGCAAGGCATCGGGACGAGCTCGACCTTAAGTATGACCCTCTTTTCTCATTTTTTTATCGCACGCAATAGCGTAGGTCAATAGTGTTGCCGAAACGTATATCTGTTTCTCGAAGGAGTTAATTATTCTCGAGAATATCAAAATTATAGTTCACTTCCATTTTACCGAAGCGTTGAAATGTGACTTTAAAAATACTCATATTTGCTAACCCGGGCTTTACACATTTATCATTGGCTTTGGTTCTTTCTTTTTATTACGCAATTTTAGAGCGGGCTACAAGGTGACCGTTATCGACAAATCGGAGAAGGACTGGTGGAAAGGCAAGTGTTTGGGCGGCCGTGCGGGTTATTTCCCCAGTGCCTACGTGATGCGCGTCGAATCAGGACAGAAGACCCTTCAAGTCACTCGTAATTTACAGTTGACCGATCAGACGACGTTGTTACGCGATCAGGTACGTCTATTGCTTCCCTCCTCACTTCCTTCCGCTAACAGTCGTAAACAGTTTAATCGATCTCAATACAGAATTTCAATCTCTCTGCTCTTTTCATTTGCTTCATTTCACATCTCGATTATTTCAAGCAGGCAAGATTCTGCCTGCGGTTCTAACAGTTCGGATAAATATCGATTATCGATCGATGAAGAAGTACAATGGAAGGTTAATTCGTCGACCCATTGGAAATGTTCATGTAGATCGTGATCCAAGTTGGGGAGGAAGTGGACGGTGTAGCGATGGTGAGGTGTGCAGCGGACGTTCGTTCGGCCGATCACACGGGCAAGGAGGGCGACGTTCTCTACAAGGAAACTCTCTGTCCCCTCAAGTACCTGCAGGAGGTGTGACAGCAACCCTATCAAGGCATCCAACCCGGTATAACCGGAAAGGAGCAACGTCAGCATTACACGAACTTACGAAATCGTCTGTCCGCCACGGCACGTCGCAGGGTACCCGAGAAATATTACGATTGTTTGCAGTGCGCAGAACAGTGCCGTCACGTCACCGCCACCTCGGCAAATTCCAACGTCGGCAACGACAACAACAACGTAAACAACGTGACCGACGTCGATCGGCGAATATCGAGCTCCGAGATCGGTACCGTTTGCACCAGCACCGACGACGAGGCTCCGAAGATCGTGACACGCCTGGAGGAGGCATTGAGCAGGAGCAACGTTCGGGCCAATCTGGTCCCTACGGCCAATTGTAAATCGTTGACCCTCAGAAATCAGCAGATCTCCTTGACACCCGCTAAGAAGAGGTCCTCGCTGGCGCGGCCGGTTCGCGTCCACGATTCCTTCGTCCAACCGAAACGCCTGATGGCCACGGGTTACGCCCTTCAGCCTCAACACTACCGGGCGCAGGAGCATCAGCAACAGGATCAGCACAAGCAGTATCAGCAACAGGATCAACAGCATCATCAGTCGACCTCGACCGACTGCGCCTACGAGGACGAGGAGCACGCCGAGGAGGAGACCAACTGGCCTATACGACTGCGGCTCGAGCAGATGTTCGAGCTGACTCTACCGCAGACCAAGAGACGCAAGAAGAAAAAGAAGAAGAAGACGGCGACGACGATGATGCTGATGAAGCAGCAACAACGGAGCAGACAGGGATCCAAGGACACCGAGAGGCTGCTCAAGGTATTCAGCATCAACAATGTGGACCAAGATAATAGGTACAACGTAAAACGGTGTTCCGTCATGTAGAGACACACTCGCGTTTCAGGGCGCTTCTTCATCGAGGGGACTCTCCCTCCTCCGTTACTACACGAGGAGCGAGAGATCGCTCTATCCATTCTTCTCTCTTATCCCACATCGACTCATCTTATCCTCTCCTTCCTATCACGAGAATAATAATCCGACACGTCACCGTTTCTCCGTCCTCTCCGAGGACCATGCACCAAACGCGCCCACGCGAGAATCCATTCGAGCTTTCTGGTTCACGACGTAAATCGGTGTCGTTTCCATTGCGTTTATATTTATACGTAAATGTATGAAAATACGGGGTGACCCTTGCCTAGGGTAAGCGCTGTTAAGAGGCGATTGCTGAGCTTACTATTTCTTTTTGCCAAAGTGTCGATCGAAGCTTCGCTTTTAAATTGTCAACGAACAACACTGGCTAATCGGAACGCGCATGGAGCGCGGGGTCCGCGGCAAAAGCGTTGGTTCGCACTAGCGAACGAAAGTAACGCATCTACACCGTATAAAGTCCACCATTCGTTAGGTCAGTTTGGCAGCGCGGCACGGAGCAGTGCCGCGTTTGAAAAAACACATGTTAATGAATATACGTATAAGGATGAAATAGCACTGTATCGCGCCGCGTTCATGTGTTTCGGGTCATCCTACGACGATCCGTGCTCATTAACACTTTATCGAACAGTAGCGGCCGCAGATACAGAAAAGTTCAAAGATTATTGATTCACTCGTCGACCATGTACCGTTTTCAATATTATATGTCAATGTGGAGCTTACGGTACAATCTAACAATTCTGTCTCCATAATTGATAACGAAGTATCGGTTCCCACGGTGTTAAAGCCTACCGTCCATTAGGCCAGTTTCGCAGCGCGGCACGGCGCGGAGCAGTGCCGTGTTTGAAAAAGTACATGTCAATGAATATACCTATACGGATGAAATATCACTGTATGGCACCACATTCGTATGTTTGGGGGCCTCCTACGACGATTCTGCTCTGCATCGCGTCGCGCTGTATGGACGGTCAGCTTAACACGTTGACTGCCACGTTACATTGAATCTTGGTGACTGCTTAGTTAACTATCTGAAGCGTTAATTATACGTCGGAATATCTATTTAGATCATTTATAATCAGGCATGGAAACCGTCACCCGAATTTGGGTAACATGAGAGTCAAAGTGTTAAAGCCACCGACGAACGGAGGAGAAATGTCACCTTCCACGTGTCTATCGCGTCGTTCTTATAATAGGATACCACACTTACACATGTTCATACACAGGTGCCATGCTATGGCTTTGCGACAGGACCACGTACGAAGCGATAAACAAAAGACGCCTGACAGCGCGATGGATAGATGTAAGGGGACATTTCTCCTCCGTTCGGCGGTGGCTTTAAGGAGCACGGAAAGAGCAATTGGGCAGGCTGACTGTAATGGTCAGTTTAACGCAAAATATTCTCACGCAAAAATTAAAGACAATGTCTAGCTATGCGTGTCGAAGAATAACGATGCCGACGCGTTTGTCCGTGATCACGGTTCTCTTCGTTGATCCCGCGCACTCCGATCAGCCAGCGTTCTTCGTTAATAATTCAAAAACGAAACCTCAACAGACATTTTTGCAAAGAAAAAAGTTTTTTCAAAATTACTTCCTCAATTACCCTAACACAGCTCTCACCCAAGGTACGGAACACTCTTTTATAATAATTATGGGGATGTTCGATGGCTCCGTTCGTCGGCACGTATCACTCGCGGTACCTCAAAATGAAAGTAATTCGGCTTTTCTCCGCCATCGCTCTATGAAGATCATGCCGACGTTGTCCTTCACTCGTTTCCTTATACCATCAGACGTCCGCGCGCACAATTATTATCTTCGAAGTCTCGTGCCATTTCATCGTTTCCAGCGAACTTTCGAGCCTATCTCTAATTTCGCTCTACTGGTTCAGTAGTTTCTTCCTTGCAGTGCAAGAAAGAATAAAAGGTGGTGATTGAAAATTTTCTTGACCTAATTTTTTCTTTGTAACATTCTCTCGCGTGCGTGCGGCACCATCGCTTTGGAGCTTCTCGAGGATTTACACGATCCCGGTAAAGCTTCTTCCTTGTAACTTCATTGTCGTCATCTTCTTCGCGACGTTACGCGAGTAAATGTTGAAAAAAAAAGGCCTACCTCCGTTCCGATCCTCTGCCCAACGGTCGTTCGTACTTGCTGCCCACGCGCCCGCGTTCACCCATCGGAGAAGATGGAAAGTAGGGATGAGAATCTCGCCATAATAAGATTTTCTCTATTTCGATGGTACCCGGGCGCGTCTTCGTAACGAGTTCTCTCTTGGGAAAGTTTATCATCCGTGTGCAGACGGGACACACTCGAATTTTCCAAACGTGCCGCTTTTATTACCAAGTAAGAATATTCGATAAGAGATTTAAGTGTTATACGTATTGAGCATTAAGCAGCCTGGGCCACGACGTCCCACGAGAAGTTAGAGGACAAAGATTTATCTAGGAAAATTGTGTGTGGGATGATGTAAACATACGTACTACACATATACGTATGCATATATGTATATGTAATATATATATTTTATGCGGGCTTCGTACGGGACGTCTCGTTTTAGCCCACTGACTTCTATCGTCGGATGCCAGTGTATTCCGACGTAAACTTTAGCTAAGGGTGTTATTTACAAAATCAGCCGAATATCGTGGAGTAAACGTTACGAACATATTCATGCGACGGCCATTTCTAAATACGAGAATTACTCGTGACTTCTAAAATTTATAGATGGAGAGGGACCGCTCGAACGCATCCAGATGCACGTTCTTCGAGTGCTCGAACGACAAGATTAAAGAGCTTCAGAAACATATTTTCCTTTTGTACGTATCACTTTAAGCTAAAGTTCGTATTATATCGAACATTATATCCCGGCTGGTGTATTAAAACGAGAGATTCTGTACCCACACTAAACTGACTTCGCTCGAATTACTAATCGCGCCAGGATCCGACGAAGACAAACTAATCTCGAGGACCACGAACTAAGTAAGAAGAGAAGAAGAACGAGAATTATAACAGAGAAATATTAAAGTATATCATCTACTTTTCGTAGCTTACTCGCTTGTACGTGTGTCGTTTCGCGCGCGTCGAGCCACGATACCGCATGACCGGAATTAATTAATCGACGACTAACTAAATTAGCATCCACTCCCTTTCCACGTCCCTCACTCCTGTAAATTCGACGGCGCGACCGCGTTTTTACAATCGTCGTTAAGAGCATTCTCGGAGGTCACGAAGGTTCCATGTTAAGCGCCAATAGAAAGATAATTGACGTTAAGGAGAATTAGATTAATTGTTGTTTGTAAGGAGCTAAAAAGCGGAGAATGAGAAAATCCTTTGAGGGATTTCGCGTACTCCTTACCACGCGTTCGAACGCTTTCATCGTTAACCTCGCCGAAAACCTAAGCGTGTCGCTTGAAATCACCGCCCTCTTTCTCTCGCTCTCTCATCCTGTCATTCCGCGATGATCTTGTTCGATGAAAAAAAGAAAGGGAAACGAAAATTGTTCCATCGAGAATCGCAGGATCGAAGAGCATGAGAGACTGGAGAGTGGAGTTAAGTACCAAATCAGAGTAATATATCGTTTACTGTGTACAGAGTGTACAGAGTGACGCGAAAGTGTACAGAGCAGTTGGTTGGGTAGCCTATCCATCGGTCTACAGGCGCTCGTTCTGCTGGCTGGCAAACGAAGGGAGTGGGACCAGGGAGTGGGAAATCGAGTGTGTTGGGGAGAGTAAGGCCCGGGATACACATGCTACTTAGTAGCACGATAGCACGCTATTTTCGAGCAAATGCTACCTAGTAGCAAGCAACTGGCAAATGTATACCAAAAGAGCATGCTAGTTAAGTAGCGCGCTACTAGATCGCACGAGGGTCTAATTTTGTGCTAGTAAGCATACTACGTCTGAAGGATAGCATGCTCACGAGTAAGTCTGAACGTGTTTACCGAACACGAGCATGCTACTGCCAGTCTTGTGTCTATCCCTCAATTGATTGAAAACACAGTACGGAAATTAAATCGTAGCAATGGCTAGATGAGGCGATGAATAAACATTAAATTTTATAATGTTATATCGCGATAACGAATGTTTGTGGAATGTACCATCACTTGCTCGAAGAACTTTTCGAGAAAGCCAATCTCGCACCCATGTGTTCCGTTTTCCCCTCTCTTGTTTTTTTAAAACCCTTTTTACCAAACGCGTTGAAAGAAGTAATATAATACTATTTATTTCATTTCGTAAACTCACTGAACGAAAGCGACCCATGTTTTCAAATGTAAGCATGCTCATGCAAGTAGACCTCAAACTATGGTGTAAACTAGCATGCTGTTAACTAGCATGCTAGCTTAAAAAAGTATGCCTTTTTAGTAGCATGTGTATCCCTAGCCTAAAGGGGAACAGGCTTGAAAATTACAAAACTGTGAACAAAAAAAACAGAACGAGCGCCTGAAGACCGACGGATAAGCCACCCGAGCAGCTGGCCTGTATGTTTTCCCAGCACCCTATACGTACGTTGTAACACTAATTACACTCTTATACACAGAGCTGGGGAGAGAAAACAGACACTCACACACACGCGCGCGCGCGTACAGATATACATATTGTATTACATTATATTATATATTACATTTACGAGTGCTGTACCAAACTTACCCATCCTGGCATATCCACTCTCACTCATTTCCACCGCCAACCATCCTCCGTACCAATCCAAACACCCATCCGATCGCCTAGTCCCGTTGACACAGAAGACGAATTAATATTGATTAACGTACCATAGAGCGTACACCGATATTCCAAAAACTACCATGCCCAGTATTTTCTAAGTATTAAAGTATGCAGCAGTAATGTAAGCCGTATCGTGTTTATCGTCATCGCTGTACTTAGGAGAGAAGCGAATTGCAATTGTTGTCGGCCCACGTGTCGTAATTACAATGGTAAAGGCACGCGCGACGAGGGGCTGATTCGAATTTCGCGCCAAATTTCAACCTTCATTGTCATAATTTTCTACCTCTATTTCTAGAGTTGTCCGCGGGCTCGAGACTTCGTTGGTAATACTAAAAATTTATTTTACAGTATTTAGACGAATCCTATGAAGGAGAGACTTGAGGTCAGAGAGCAGGCCGAAATTCGATTCACCCTCGATTCAGGATAAGATTTCTCGATGACTGGGATTGGTAAAACTGACTACCTCAGCCCAGTCGAGGCACGAACGTATGAGAGTTAAGTTTCGATGGAAATATTTAGAGAAGGGTGAGCTTCGTCGATGCATCTGGGGAACTCTCCGAGGCATTTAGCGTGAAAAGGATGCGCATGCGCGCTCCTGTAGCGAGCGAACAAGGGGATTCCTAAGGTGTAAGAGTTTGGTTTTTACCTGTTAAGAATGACTGCGGATTAGTTGCATCTGGTGTGCCATACCTCCTAACCTTTGATATATATTAACTGAATCTAGTCCATTTACAAGGAGATCTTTGGTACATACCACGCCCGAGCAAAATGCGTTTATTCGAATTCATAGACTGCACAAAAATATATTGTCCATATATGTATATATAAATATATATAGATATATATAGATATGGATACACACGTATACATATAGGATCCATCGGTGCTTATTGTTTATGCTAGTCTCGTCATAATCTCATCCAATTTTTAATCATCGCCTCTCGCTAATCCCTCTTTCCTTAATCCTATCGCATCATCGACAGATTTCGCACGGGCCACGCGATCAACCGTACGTGCGATTGGCATCGAGCATATTCGATTCGCCAGAACCGTCCATCGAATTAGTCCGTCCTGTCCCAAATGACGTTACACCCTGCCATGTCACCTCGAAATGAAGGACATCGCGTGGAAACACCCACTCCATCACGAAGGACATTCGTAATGGTGGTGATTTACTTCACTCCTTCGTCGGAGGATCAAGGGTGACCCAATTCTATGCTCTAATTCTAGTAGGATACATTGATGAAGCGTTTCGCGAATAAATTAAATTTCAGGACATTTATTTACGACCGACTAACGGAAAAGCTTAATCGTTTACTTTTAGGCCTTTGAACGACTCATCGGCCGGTGTTTCCTGAAGACCTTAAAAAGAACGTATCCACTCGTACCTCAAACGACTCGATACCTTTGCCGTGATATTATATTAAGAATTCAAAATTGTATCTAATTATATGCCAATGCTCAGCATGTCAGGCAGGCAGTTACACGAGACTATCGCATAGGCTCTCCCGCAGAGCAATCGCTTGAATCGAAATAGTACTCGAAGAAATACTAAGAACGAGAACTATCTCCTTGAATTTCTTTTTCGCAGGATTACAGTTGCTACTCGCGCAACATTTAAGAGACAACAAAGTATCATCACCGACGACGTTCCTTTCATAATACTCTTTATTAACCCCTTCTCGGGTACTCAGTGGGCAAAATACACAAAATCAACATTTCGTCTTTGGAACGAATCAATCTTAACGATAAAATCTCTCGCGAAGCATCAATCTAATCTTTTCTACGCGTATATAAAAGTTCTCCAATCGAGAACTCACTTCTGTATACTTCGGACTCGGAAAACCCCTCCGTCCTTTTACCCTGCGTCGGTAGTGAAATCGATAAAAAAGAAGATCTCGAAATTAGCAGTCTCCTTTTAAAGAATATCTCTACAGCTTCTGTTTGGCGCCTCTCAGGATGGGGAACTTATCTCCGGTGCATACGCCCTTGAAGTCGTCCAAAGACAAATCGTAGATAGCCACGCCTCCTAATCCCTTGGCCTTCGCGTAAGACGCCTTGTTACCAGCCGTGTCCGGATCCTCGTAACCCACCCAGATACCGTCAGTTCCACTGTTGCTGTCGTAAGCTTTGAACGCGTAACTTCCGTACTTCTTCGAGGGGTCGCCCACCCTTCTAAGGTGACCAGGCATCGCGCTCTCGGTCAGTCTGGTGCACACTTCGGAGTAAGAGAGTAAACCTGGAATACCGGTGAGTGGACCAGCTTCCCCGGCACCATCAGCCACGAGCGGTGGCACTCCAGATGGTTGACTCTCAGAGGTCAGTTTCCAGGTGCGGGCAAAAGTGGGGATGCCGATGACGATTTTGTTTCCGGGGGTTCCATTCTCCAGCCAGTATCTGCGAGAGAATGCAGAAGATTCAAACGTGTGCAATTTACATAGGTTTGAGATTAGTACAACGAGAGTAGGACGTGAGGTGTGTATGCAATCCTCGATCGAAGCTTGACAAGTAAGTAAAATGTCAATATTATTAATTGTTATTGTATAGGAGGAATGATTAGTGTAATTGTTAAGGTGCAAGCGCCTAACGGTTAGTGCCCCTCTCAGTATCCATAACCGTTTTTATTCTAGGATAGGTCGGTTGGTCTAGGACATTGTTTCTCAACCTTATTTTGCCCACCGCCCACTTTGAGAATATGTTTTTTTCTAGCGCCCCCCTAAAGAAGAATGTTTCAATGGGTGCAATTAAAACGCGTGATTTTTTTTGTCTTTTTAAGACTATGTTTTTTTAATCTGCCCATGCGAGGTCTTCTACTGCCCCCCCTGAAAGTCTCAAACGCCCACAAGATAGCGTTATCGCCCACGTTGAGAATCTATTGTCTAGGACCACCCTCAAGACTTTGTAATTTTTGCATTTGTGTTATGAACGAAGAGGGGCTCACGTGACTGATCCATTGATGTTATCCTGCGCCAAGGGTTTCCAACTGAAAGAAATTCCTCGTTCGCCTTTATCCAATCGCGCTAATGAACGCGTAGCATGATGGGGATCATTTTATGCACATAGGTTCTTATGGAAACATATCGAATGGAAGGATGTTTTTAACGCTTAGGTGTTTCGTTTACCTCGATTGTGTATCCACATTATCCTCGGCCACGCGGCCGTAACTGGCGTAGATCGGTGAGGGGTAATCTGCTTCCTTTGAATTACGCTCGGGAGTTTTTTGGTCGAAGGTCATAAGATGAACGGCGTCGAGATTCGGTGCGAGCAGTCTGGCATCATAATAAACTGCGAAACGAATCCGTGTGCATTAAAAGAAGCGAAATTGCGAAAAGAATGCGTGTACATTGAGCGAGACGAGATGAGATGAGAGAATAAAGAAGAAAAAAAAATGGCCGTCGCGACGAATCATATTTCTTTCCATAAAATCAAGCTGATAATAGGACGAAGAATCGCAAACGCGAATCAAGGACGAAATTAGCAATCGGACAATCAATTAATCCACGAGACCCTCCTATTTTCGTGATGTAACTTGGTGTAATTGACGAACGACGTTAAGAAGTAACTTTCAGCAGAAAGCACGATTAAAACCGATTTAAAATTTCGTATCGACGTGTCACCAGAATTTCCCTTTACATCGAACAGACAAGGCGTTATTGCCTGGGTCGTTAAATATTTCATGTTATCGCCACATTCGATTATCCCAGAGACACTTTCTCCATAAGTTCTCTTGATACAGACGCGGTTGAGAAAATTGAAAGACTGTCATCGAGGCTATTTACGATCTTTTACTCGTTTCGAAGGCCGCGAAAAGGTAATGGTATAATACGTGGATAATGCTATGGCGAAATACGTGGAGTGAAATTTCCACCCTCACCGGTAGAATTAACGTGCGGTAAGACGGACAAGGTCAACGCCTTGTATCTTGGCCTCAGCTGAGCCTTGAGGTCGCGCACCAATACGGTGAATCCGTCGCGATGCTCCTGCTCCTTCTCGTCCTTGAACTTCCCATATCCGAAGGTCTTCTTGACTCCGTGCCAAAAGCTACTGAAGGCACCGCGATTCTTGTGTACCTTCGCCGGCGGAAATTGCCAGGCAAGATCGATACCGTCGAACTCGTAATCGTTGAGTATACGATTCACCGAATTAACGAACCTTGTCCTGGCCTCTGCGGTCTCGGTCTGTAAGATGTAAGCGGAACCGAGATATTCGTGGTAATGTGAGATAAATACATCGGAACTAAGGAAAGTGGAACATGCGTCGTATTTACTTCGTATGTCAGATTTCGTAGAAAAATTCATTCCGTATTCTCAGCTGATGGGTCTCGCTGGCTCTTACCAGTGAGAGCTCAAACGAAAATGAACTTTCTTGTTCGTACATACAACGAAGGAGATCGTATACCCACTTTTTGACACTTTTAAAAACGGAGTCTCCATAAAGTATAAAACTTCCATGAATCCTGGCAAGCGTCCAACAAATTCGAGTCAAGGTTTTTAAGGTCGATAAATTCATGGTACTCACCAGCACGAGATACTTGTGAGTCTCCTCGTAAGGATCTGCGTTACCACCTATGCCGAGGTAGACCTTGAGTTCTGGATGGTTCCTCTTCTGCTGCGTAACCAATCTGTAGAAGGCATAACCGGCACCCGTGTCCAGGGAAGGCTGCAAAGATGTGACCTCGAAAGTATCGGGCGTTATGCCGGCAAAACCGTAGATCAGATGAGTACAGGTCGATAAAGCTGGATCAAGGTATTCCACTTGAAACTTGGCCGGTCCTGAGGCAACCACAGACGAGTTATGATAAATTGTGTGACAGGCTTGTGGGTAAGCTCGGACATTTCGAATGCGTAATTCTGTAGACGTTTACAAATCGTACAGAAATTGCTTAACACACGTGACGACATTTCTCCGATGGCAATTTTAATTTCTCCATAAATTTTACGGTATCGTTTTTTGTTGCTTTCTGCGATCATTTTTGCATTCGGAAAGTTTCTTCGAATAAACGCGCAATATCGAATAGTAAACAATGTAATATCGAGAAGTGTAGATTTCGCAAGTTCAAAAGGGCAAAGATGCCTCTAACGCGCCTCCCCCCTTCGGATTTCGAAGCAATCGAATGCCACCGACACAATGTCCGTCGTTAATCTCCCTTCATTTTCACGTCGTCGTCACTCGGCGATACCCTACGAAAAATGCAATTTAGCAAATTTGATTCTTCGCCGGTCATCGTCGACGAATCGATGCTCAGATATCGGCAGCCGACGTTCAGAAATGTTGCATGCGAATGTCACGAAATATCCGAACGTTCGATAACTTTGGCCGAATCGCGACGCGTAGAACGTCGTTTTCAACGCGCATTAACGATTAAATTTAATTAATCGCATGAACGTTTATTAAAAGGACAGGTTCTTCCCCGATTCGTGCCTCGTTATGTTTCCCGAGACGTAAAGCTAGCTCGAACTTAACAAATTAGTGAACACTTATTCAAGCGTTAAACGCAGCGAGGAAAACGATAGTTTGTCAACGGCAAAAAATCGTGAATAAGTGATCGATCGTTACACTACCTTCTCGTAGAAAAGATGTGGAATTCCAATAGCACACGATCTTGTCGTGGTCGTGTGTACTGGGATACGAAGGTTGGTTGACCGCATGAGCGCAAGCGACAGCGAAAGCCGCAAAAATTAACACCTTCATCCTCGTGCCGGCTGAAAGTAGAGATGTTTCGGATGTTACTTTACGCAATTACTTTATTCTCGGTACGCGAGAAGAAAACTTATGTTCGGGAAAAACATGGACCGTCCAGCGGAAACTGAGTCACGGGCGAGAATAGGTGCGTTACAAAAATTGATAATTACAAAGGACAGACAGGTTTGTTTCTAATTTTGTAAGCTTATAAATTTAGTCCGCATAAAAGAAGGAATCTTTGACACCGCATAATCATTAGACTGTCGAAATTCAACACTGGCTTGAAAATTACCGCGCACCGAGAATTCGCGCCACTTACCTCTTTCAACGAAGGGAGCGAGCGAACTGCACGGCAGGATGGAATCATGCAGAACTTTGATACATCGGTGCGATTCTTCGTCGGAGTAGTGGGGCTACACGATTGCGTCATCGTTGGTGTTTCTCCTCGTTGTCCGCGCGCTCGACACGCTTACCATCTCACAAACAGACGAATTGTGGTCGTCGTCGTGTTACAAGAGGAGAGGTCGAGACGTCGCGACGACGAGAATTTCTGTGTACGTCGTGAGTTCCAAGGTTCCGAAGGACATGTCTCCTCGTTATTCGGCGCGCTCGAAATCACGAGGGACACGCGCCAATGACTCTCGCTGAGTGGGAGTCTTCATTTTGGTGCTCGCTCGACCTTCCACAGGGACGATTATCCTTGTTCGACGTGTTTGAAGTCGCAAGCAAAACACGGACAAAAAAAAAGATAGACGATATTCTCTAAGAGCGAGCAAAAGGCGGAGACATCGCGAGCGACGAATGGAGACGCGAAGATCTCACAGCAACAATAGTCTCTCTGTATCTCGTACCTTCCAAGCTCGTGAAGGACATTCGGTGTGTCATTGGGCACGTCCAAGGTGTTTGTCCGTATAAAAAATAGCGGACGGCGTTCTCGCTTTGTTGTCGCGTGTCATCGAGGTAACTCGATTAACACCGTTTCAATTTGAGTGCCAATTTGTGTAATAGTCGCGTCGAATTTTTAGGAGCTCGAAGCATAACGCTCAAATACTTAAGATGTTTAAGACGTAGGTAAGGCGAAAGAAGCACAAAGGACCGATACCCTACTCTGATGAATTTTCAACAATTAATTCACGAGTTACGTAAAACCGAGGAGAAATTTTCGTGGAAAGAAACTGATTGCTGCAAATATTTACGTCGAAAGTCTCGTACCTGTACGGTCATTCGTTTCGAAGATCTTATTGTCATATGGAAATTCGTCTTGTTGGCTGGTTTTGGGGTAATACTGTTGTTTAGGGGACCCTCCTCCGATGACCTTCGGAATAGGCTCATTTGATGCGTATTTGCATTAGAAACAACTTTTTCCTCTGACAAAATTGGCGGTTTCCTCTCCAAAAGAAGATATTCAAAATTCAAGTTGAAATATAAATGTGATAAATGGAGATTGATCTAACCAGAAAGGCCTACCACGCTCTCAAGTTTAGATTATTTTTTTAATGCCTAACCATCGGTCCCCGCCTACCCTAACCCTAACCTAACCTAACTCCTAAATCTCCATAGCTTCTACTGTTTTGCCTAATTTTTTAACAAACAATGAGTGCCGATTAAAACCTTCGGATTGTTACTCAGGAGAGTGACCTTGATAATATATGTCAAGGTCAAAGTCATCGCCACGCAAGAAAAGGCCAATCCGAACCCGTGAATTTATTTGTTAATAACTTTTTACCAAACAATGACCGCCAATTTTGTTAGAGGAAATTTGTTTCTAATGCAAATACACACCAAATGAGCCTATTCCGAAGGTCATCGGAGGGGGGGCCCCTAAACAACAGTATTACCGGTTTTGGTATAGTTTTAGTGTTAAGTAAAAGTAAATTAAAGGAAATCCCGCATGAAGTATTTTAACGTTTGTCGAAACCGCGTCGGTCCGCGCATTAAATTTCTAATCAGCCTTACATTTGGTTCTCGTCGCGGTGGTACTTCAAGAACACCTCATGGATAGGAGGAAGCCGCGGATTTGCGAGAATTATGATAATGAGTTGGCACATACGACCTAACGCAGCATACGTTTCAGAAAAATGCGTTCCGCGTCCAGCAGACCGATCGATCTCGGACCGTGGTAGCCGATGCTACGAGTTTATCAATTCAACGGCGTTCGTAAAATTCCCCCTCTCGATTTCTCCGAGCCCATAAACTTTAATTGCATATTTCTAAACGCGCCTTCGGACACGTCACTCGCTCGTCCCCGTAAATCGATGGAACGTTCGAAGCGTTCCGCTCCGAAGCAAATTGCAAATGAGCAAACGAATTAGCGCGATTAGGGTTGCGCATAACGATCCATGGTCGACTTTTTTCCACGAACTCGTAATCTCTTTCCTCGTTGCGCGCTGATTTGTTCCTGTTCAAGACACGGTGTCCGGATACGGTTCGCAAATTTTATTATTCTCGTCGGAGGCTCGTCCGTGTCGTTCGCCTAAGGTCGACAGTCGCGAAGAATCTTTACGGATCGGACATAGTGCTCCGTCATCGGAAGAAAAAATAGGAAGAGGCGATCGATGCGAGAACGTCAACAGGAAATCGATGCTCGCGCAACTTGATTACGACGAGGTGCAACCGCATTTCATTGAATTACATATTAGCTACTCTAATTATTACCAGTGACTCACGCGCACCCTGCACTGAGAGGAAAGTATATGATATATCTAATTATAATGGCATAGTAACAGAATTATGGTTGGAAATATCATATTTATGGTAAATGTTACCATAATGTCGGTAATAATTACGATAGATGCATGGTATAAGGAACTATATTATTTTTTTACCCGAAATTATGGTTATTTCAACCAAAAGTATAGTATGGTTGAAAATATATAATGGTAAGAAAAGTAACTATTTTATTTAGTTAATATTACCAGAATATTTCATACATAGTCATAGAACTGACTATATTCACGTAGCACATTTTACTATACATATGGTAACAAGAACAAAGGTAATAGTTAATAATATAACCATTTGCATAAATCGTTCATTCTACTATATTTTCTATGGTTAAGTGAACTATAAAAATTTGACGCCAAATTTAACTATAAAATATAGTGCGATTATAGTAAAGCCAACCATTTTTTCCTCTCAGTGTGCGTTTAAAACTCAACGAGTTTATCGTCAAACGGCGCGCGATCTTGATCCTGAGTAATCAAGATCGAAGACGCGATAAATGTACAATGAACGAGCCTGATCTCGAAGATACAGAACGATCATCTTGAAACGTGAAAGTTACGTTCGATCACGGTGCAATGGAACACTATGATTCTGAAGAGCGAGATGATTTGTTGCGAAAGATCGTTGAGCGCGTTTGCCTGCGAATCATTTTCTCGGTGAAATTTTTCCGTCGACCGACGAAGGTCGAAGAAGAAAGAGGATTTAAAAAAGAAAGAAACAAATGTTTTCTCATCCTTGGCTCTCGATTCTTCTCACAGTGGTGCTTGAAGGTGATACGCGCACGTAAGCCGGCAAGTGGTCAACGGAGAGGCTAACAACAAGGTAATTGAAAACGATCTCGTGTTCTACGCGTGCTTCGGAATGAACGATGAAGTCACAGCTTTTCTCGAAGGTGGGACAGGAGTGGAACGAGAGGAGTAGAAAACACTGATGACGGCTCAACGGACGATAGTCTCGTTTCAACGATTTTATTTCATGTGGCACGTAGCAGCTGCGAGCAATGGACAACCGCTTATAATCAAGCATGAATTAGTGGATAACCCCGTGGAGAGGTCGAAGTGCACGTTGCGATTGTATGTTTCCGATAAAGCGACACACAGCACGCGATTATCGAAACATCTGTGTTACACGATGCCAATGTGGGTTAACATGTGACAACCCAATTCCATTTTCCAATCACGATGTAATAAATATCTCGAAAGAGAATTTTCTCGGCGGGTCGTAAAGTCAAAATGCTAAAAAATGTTAAAAAGAAAAATCAATATCGAATCGTCACTTTCTGTAAGCGTCACGAAGTAAATAGAAGGTAGGAGTAGATAGTGAGACCGAGGGTGTTTGATAAATGCTTTGGAAAACCCAAACCATATTTAAGCGCTATTATAAGGCTTCCTTAGTTTATATGCTTCGCGTTTTCACCACTTATCGTGAATCACTCGTGAAGCATTCGTTAACGAAGCGTGTATCAAACTTATTACGATTTTATTCGTATTGTAGAAAGCAACAAAAATCGATCGTAAGAAAGAGCGATTTGATTACTTACGTAAGAGCGATGTGAGCATGAGTCATCCACCGATTGCAAACAAACTGTACTGAGAAGTCGTTCGGTCGATGTTCCCCGTTCCATAGCAGGAAAAATGAGAAAGGAGGAGATTGATCGATTGGAATCGTTAAATTCAACGGGCAGTGAACGAGCGTTGATCTCGTTGAGAGAAGTGGTAAGTGTCACTTACATTTCTCGTGATAATTAATTAACGAAGTTTGATTAGCGCGTGCATACCGATCCTCTGGTCGAGAGAGCTATAGTAATGTCGAACGATTAGGTATGGTAAAGATATTCAGCTTCTTGATTCATTCTCCATAACTCGTTTATGAGCGAGATAAAAAGAGCAACTGATACCTCGCTACGTAAGCTCCTAAAAAAGTGTCAGATAAAATGAGAAAAATGGTTCGCGATTATTTGCGCAGTGGAAATTCAATTTGTAGTGAATGAGTTTGTATTTGGCGTAAACTAAAATTGAAACTAACATTATAAGCTTCACGTGCTTCACCACTGCAATTGCAATTAATACATTAATTGCGAAGAAATTAATATCTGCGTTGATCTTCGCTCCTCCCCAAGGAATAACGAATATTCCGTTAATCGATATGATTCGTCATCTAAAAAATTCCATCTTTTCTCACGCTCATTGTCAACGAAACCACTTAGAATTGGAAGTTTCACCTTTGATCATGGATCGTCGATTTTTTCGTTTTCTCATTTTCCTCGTCATTGTTAAAAATTGGTTTTTTGCGTCATTAGGAATGGAACATGACGATGCTATGAAGGCTATAATTCAGGTCGCGAAGTACGAGATAAAATTAAGGATGTTTGCATATATTTTTAGATCCTTAACCGTTTGCGCACGATCGTTGCGTGACCGTAGGCGATCAACTACATGGGAGACACTATACAGTTGGGTTCGAATTTATAAAAATAATATGCGATTTTTATGAAGGATATTCTTAGTAGGAAAATTACTTTGAAAAATATTCCCCAATTGCAGATTGCTGCCCGAATCTTGGTCAACTATAGTTAGGGCCCAAGATGGAATGACAAGTTTGCAATAATGTATTAAATTTCGTGCGTTCGTATGCTTAGCAGAAACATGGCATAGCACCACCAACAACAGGCCAATTGGAAAATTATGACTAGTATACCTGCATTACCTCCTGGAAAACAAGGTAAAGACAAACGTGCTACGAATGTTCTCTGTTAGTAGCGCTGAAATTGTTTTCTGCGTTATGTCGGTAACATTGGACATGACACAAAAATGGGTCTGCCCATACATTGCATCTAAGGTCTTTCTTATACCTCGTCTGCGTTACAAGCTTGCGCGGATTCAAACACAATTTGGCATATAGTTTAATTAAAAGTATACGTTACAACCCGTCTTATAATTACAACGATTACAACCCTGTAAATTCGTTGCCTTTGAGAGATAATAGACAGATGGCGCCGCTGGACAATACCAGAGATGTCACATGGCCCATGATTTACCTGCTCTGCAAGTAGCCGAGTGAACTATAAGTGTAATTTTCTAATATAAGAATTTCCGCCCTCCGGATACACTTACACCGCCAATCGTAACCGCCAGTTTAAAACTTGATACCACGTGTGTAGTGCGTATAACCTTAACCCAATTAACACCGTACAATACAATTTTATATCAAAATAGCTTTGTCGACTCATAAATTCACCGTAACAATGAAGGGCGAATTAAAGGAATTAGCTGTAGATCTTTACAACATCGATGCTGTAAAATTTGGAGAGTTTGTAACGAAAGTCGGATTGCGAACACCTGTGTACTTCGATCTTCGAGTAATTATTGCACATCCCAAGATAATGGTAATATTTTCCGTTACACACGAAGCCCTGAATAATTTGTGACGTATTATCAAAGATTAATAAAATTTGTTTACTTACAGCAAACTGTTGCCAGAGCACTTTGGCAGTTTGCTGAAGATTATACGGATGTAACGCAGCTATGTGGCGTGCCGTATACAGCATTACCATTAGCAACTCTAATTTCAGTGAATTCTAATACCCCGATGCTGATTAAGAGGAAGGAAGTTAAGTCTTATGGTACAAAAAAATTAATAGAAGGACAGTTTAAGCAAGGCGATCGTTGTGTGATTATTGAGGATGTAGTCACAAGTGGAAGCAGTATTTTAGAAACAGTACAAGCGTTAGAAAAGGAAGGATTAAAAGTTACAGAAGCATTTGTGGTAATTGACAGGGAACAAGGGGGTAGAAAAAATTTAGAAAAGAAAGGAATAAAAATGAGAAGTTTATACACGGTTACTCAGCTTATGCAATTCCTACTTGAAGCAGGAAAAATTACAGCTCACGTTGTAAAAGATGTCGCACAATATCTGAAGGCAACGCAAGCATCTTTAAAAACTCCCCAAGGTAATCCTAATGTAGTATAAATACAAATGTATTCTTTTTTCAAAAACTTGCCTAATTAACAAAGTATTTGTGCAGCATTGGATGAACGACTCAAGTTGCACTTTTCAGAAAGAGCAAGTAGTGCCAAAAATCCATTATCTGCAAAACTTTTACGGTTAATGGACAGCAAGCAATCTACTGTATGTCTTTCTGCAGATTTGACCAAAGCAAATGCCATTTTGGAATTGGCAGATTTAACAGGGCCGCACATAGTGGTTTTAAAAACTCATATGGACATTGTGGAAGACTTTTCCCACGATTTTGCAAATCGCTTGAAACAACTTGCTAAGAAACATGACTTTCTAATATTAGAGGATAGAAAATTTGGCGATATTGGCAACATTGTTTCCTTGCAATATAGTAAGGGCATACATAGAATTGCTGAATGGGCGGATCTTATCACAGTGCATCCTGTTGCAGGTGCTACTATCGTTAATGGTTTGAAAGATGGTTTACGCAATATTACCGAACCACGTGGTATATTCTTTGTAGTTGAAATGTCATCGAAAGGTGCACTAACTACAGGAGAGTATGTAGAGAATGCACTAGCCATTGCAGAATCGTGTGATATAGTTGTTGGTCTTGTATGTCAGTCAAATATATTTTCGGATGCTGGGTTAATTCAGCTAACACCTGGCGTTAAAATATGCGAAGGTTCCGATGACTTGGGACAACAATACAATACGCCAGAACATATCGTTAGCTCAGGCGCTGATTTGGCAGTAGTAGGTAGAGGTATCACCGAAGCACGTGATAAGCTAGCTGCTACATTAAACTATAAAAGAGAACTCTGGCATGCTTATAAGAAAAGAATAGGTCTTCATTAATAATATTATGTATAACGTAAAGTACAGCTTTGTGCACGGCATGTTTATATACACAAGAAACAATCATTCGTATATTGATTTAGAACTATATCTGCTTGATAGATATAATGTTTATTGTTGTATAAACGAACTGTAAATAATTATTTTACCACTGTATTGCTGCAACTGAATAGACAAAAATCTAACAGACAAATTTAAAATTGTATATGCAGTGCAAAATCGTATCACAGTACAAACAAGTAAATCATGAGATGTGTGCATTGCAAAGATATTTTTACATTAAATTAAAAATGCAATGTACATTCCACTTTATACTCAAGAATTATATAACAGCGTGTACATATTTCAAAATATATTTTTATAAGTATGAAAGAAATATTTTTTATCTTTGTCCCTTTCATCCTATGCTATAAAAATACGTATTTTTTGTTCATTTATTAAATGGAGTCAAAGTGATTCGAAGTAAAATTAATTTTACATACTTCCTAAAGTTGTACTTAAAATATATGGTATACTTTATCTTCAGGCCTCTTTGCTTTTTGTAAGTTCCTCGACTAATTTTCTAAATACTTGTGCAACTTGGCTATCGGGCAGTATTTCTAGTACACTCTGACCTTTATCTGCCAGTTTACCAATCTGTGGATCTATAGGCACTTTGGCAAGAAAAGGTACTTTCACCATTTCTGAGAGAGCTATACCACCTCCAGATGAAAATATATTTGTACACTCCTAAAAAATTTTCTTTACGCTCTTACTGATTCACACACTTACGTGAAATGATACAATATACTTTTTACTTACAGCACACGATGGGCAAACAAAACCGCTCATGTTCTCAATGACTCCAATTATGCGAATCCCCGTTTTCCTGCAGAATGTTACTTCTCGTAAAACATCATCCACAGCAACTGCTTGTGGAGTAGTGACTATTATCGCGCCATCGCAATTAACATTTCTGCAATTTCATATTGTATTATAAGAAAAATATGATTATTATACCTTTCGTTGAAATTATGTCTAATATATCTACTACGTACACCATTATTCTATATATCACCACTTTGTGGATAAGAGAATCAATTTACCGTAAATTCTCCATGACTGTAATGTGTTCATCTGAAGTACCAGGCGGTGTGTCGATAATTAAGTAATCAATGTCTTGCCAAACTACATCGGTTAAAAATTGTTTTATCATGCTAGTCTTTTTTGGACCACGCCATATTATACTATCATTTTGATTTTTCAACAGAAACCCAATTGACATAACTGCCAATTTTTGTTCAGGGTCAGCGAACACTGGTATCCAACTGAAAGATTACATGAATGTTAAGAAAGATATTGAAAATTTTATTCGTCGTTAGGAAATGAACTTATTTCAGGCAAACAAAAGCTTGAGTCAATCTTAGCCAATGTCTATAAACAAAGAAGTGAATAACAGCTCGGGGAGACTATTGATAGAATGCTTATATTACCCATCTGGAGACTGATGAACATCTTTGTCTTCTAAGTTTAATAAGTATGGCACACTGGGACCGCATAAGTCTACGTCTAAAAGTCCAACCTACAACAGTTTGACACTTGTACGTCCTAACCTATCGTCACAACAATTAAACGTATAACTCACTCTGAATCCACTTTCTTTTAACGCAAGGGCTAATTGTGTGCTAACAGTTGATTTTCCAACACCGCCCTTACCGGACAACACTAACAGCACGTGCTTTACGCCTTCCAACATCGTTTGGAGCCAAATTAAAATTGCTACGAGTGTTATACCGCTCCAAATTTGATCTAATTCAGGTTAAAAAAACTCTCTTATTAAGTATAATGCTGCGCTTTAGGCACCGTCCCCTTTATTTTGAACAATGCTATATAACAGTAGGTCCCATATCACTTCGCATTTAACTGCATTTAACTAGATTAGGATCAATTAGGATCCATAAGCATTAGAAATCAGGTTAGTGTCAGGTTATAATATCTTACACCGAGGAGAGATTGTTAAAGAGGGTCAAGCGCTTATGCGACTAGAGGGGACGAAAATTTTCACTGCTTTCAGCGCCATTTTTTTGTAACTACATAACAAAGCAACATAGCTTACATTACAACTCCATAAGTACGGTTGATCGAATAGAGCACTGCAATTATCTCCGGGACCCGCCGGGAAATATAAAATTGGAGGACAGCCCCTCCAAATACACGGGCGCTGATCCTCTTTAACAATCTCTCCTCGGTGGTGCTGACCAAAAGTAAACTGATCGGCATGCGCTAACCCTCTTTACACATCACTCCTCGGTGGTTCTACAGGGTGAGTTTTATGGCTGTCCCAACCTTTTACCATCGGAATGAGTTACCAACTCAACTCTGTAGTAATACTAACAGACTGCAATCGGTAACTCACTCCGATGGTAAAAGGTTGGGACAGCCATTAAAACCCACCCTGTATATTTTATTCGTCAAATATGCAAACAATGCATATATGCAAGGATATTTAAAGTTTCCAGCGTTTCAGTTAACACAAGAGGCGACACGGGACGCGCTAATAGGAAAGCACCCTCTTATATATATGCTCAAAGTTCCCATTCAGGGACTTCAGGGTATTATCTGGTATCATCGGGTTAAGTTTTTTGAACGGAAGTCGTTTTTTCAAATTAAACATGAAACCTAAACCAGATCTAACAAGTGAGCCTACTTGGTCCAAGTTAGAAAGTTATTTTGCGGAACATTGTTCTGAGATAAATATATAAACTATTCCAACAAGATCTCGAGCGGTTTAAAAAATTCAGGTACGGTGTTAATGCTCGTGACATGTAACCTTGACATGACCTTTAGTAGATCAGCATATAGAGTCGTATTTAAAAAATTTCAGCAGATAGTTGCGTGACCATATTTAAAATGTCATTTCATACAGAAAGTTGCCTATTAATAAAAAGCTGGAAACTTAGTAATGAAATAGGTCAGCCCGCAGACAGATTTAGAGTCTCGGCGAGGTTAATCGGTTGAATGAGAAGATGGTTATAACGCTCTACAAATAAAACTACATGATATTCTATTGTTGCTTATCTGCGTATTGTTTTATTTAGTATTTTAAATGAATAATGGTCAATAAGTACATAAATTATCGGTAAAGATTTATTTACTTACAAAGTAAATGTGAGTTATTGCATACTTTTGAATAATGTAATTGTTGCAACAGACTCTTTTGTTTAATGTTTAGACATTAAATAAATGTTCATATTAATTAAATGTAATTCTAACATGCAGTCTAGAAATAGATAAACCCTAGGATGGACCAATTTTACTTGATTATTCCAAAAATCGTGTTACCGATGCAGTCCTTTGATTGTTATTTGAATTGGTATGTAAATGTTAAAGGCAGATTATATCTAACTATTATTCATAATGCATACGGGGTCGTTGGCATCACGCATTATAGCTGACCCACGTAGAAGGCTCCGGTGCTGATGGTTTCACGCATTATACATGACCCAAGTAAAAGGCTCCGGTGCCGGTGGCTTCGCGCGAAATAACTGGCCCACATAGAAGGCCGCGGTGCCGGTGGCTTCACGTATTACACCTGACCCGCGTAGAAGGCCCCGGTGCCGATGGCTTCACGCATTGCACCTGACCCACGTAGAAGGCCCCGGTGCCGATGGCTTCACGCATTGCACCTGACCCACGTAGAAAGCTCCGGTGCCGATGGCTTCACGCATTACACCTGGCCCAAGTAGAAGTATCTCGGTGACGATGGCTTCACGTAATATACATGACACAAGCAGAAATACATGTATGTAATTCGATTGCGGGCACAATGCGCTCGTTTCTTTGTCAGTGGAAAAAAATACAACTGACAAACCCATGCCGCTACGGACCTTTCATCCTACGGTATAATTGGCCATCAGAGGAATTTCATAGCATGCGACTCACCGATGCTGACAAGTTGTAGGAATTCACCTCGAAATGTAGCAGTTGCATTTCTTGTCACCATGTATGAAGAGATACTCCGCAGGAAATAATCCAGAGGCTATAAAACGAAGGCGCCGGTATCGTTGGCTTCACGCATTAGCCATGACCCAGGTAGAAAGCGCCGGTGTCGGTGGCTTCACGCAAAATACCTGTCCCACGTAGAAGGCGCCGGTGTCGTTGGCTTCACGCAAAGTAACTGGCCCAAGTAGAACGCTCCGAGGAGACAACCATTGTGGCTATATTGGGTGCATGCCCGTAAATTTCTCATCCACATTGCGGTAACTCCAAGGCCTCTTATTTTATTAGTAATTTCAGTACTATTCGGTAGTATTAAGAGTTCGAATAAGAACATCGTATGATCATAATACCAAGACCTAAACAGATAAATAGGACAAATTAATAGACCTAAAGACATATAGGACAGATTAATAACAAATATTAAATTGGGTCAATGATCATATTATGTCAACGACGAATTGTTATAAACGACGTTGTATGTAACAACAATACAAAGGAGTAATGAAACAACAAACTTTAAATTGTAATTTCGTGTATCGTGGCGCAAATAATGCGCGTGCAGTGCCGGATGGTCGATTACTGACATCTGTCTCATCTCTATGCTCTTTTTTGAGCTTCTTTGCTTCCTTACGACCAACGATCAAACCAATTGGCGCTTCAGCAGGTTTCAAATTCTGTTCACTTTGTCCCCATTATGTTCCACAATCCTTTGTAATAACTCATTAGGAATGATTCTGCCCTCCTTAATCTTTTCATTACAATCATCGCCTTCCAATCTAATTTAGAAACCTGCAAAAAGGATATTCTGTGGTGGGTGGCTTCTCAATGAAATAAAATCATAAAATAAAATGTCATTACTTTACCTATTAAATAAACTCATCTTCGCAAGACACGTGTTACACACATAGAGAAACTGTGTCGAGTTACCTCCTCGATCTTAAAATGTCCATTGATGTATCCAGCACTTGTTTGAACTTTTAAGGGAACAAGGAAAGGCGCCGGTGTCGGTGGCTTCACGCATTATCCATGCCCCAAGTAGAAGGCTCCGAGGGGACAACCCTCGTGGTATGTTGGGTGCATGCCCGTAAATTTCTCATCCACATTGCGGTAACTCCAAGGCCTCTTATTTTATTAGTAATTTCAGTACTATTTCCTAGTATTTAGAGTTCAAATTAGAACATCGTATGATCATGATATCAAGATCTGAAACATATAGAACAAATTAATAACAAATTCTCACTCGTAATATCATATAACGTCGCGCAAATTATGCGCGCGTATATGTGAATATACCTGAAACAAATAAGATACCAAAACTAGTATGACTAGTATGGCATATTAATAACATGATACAAAATTATGGATCACATAAAAAACCATCATTAAATTGTCAAATAATAATGCGAAGATCATACTAAGATTTCATTTAATCCTCAGTGAAAGAAGTGAAATCTTTTGTCGATCAAGCATTAATTTTACGAGCAACGAGCATTGTGGCTACGTGGACGGGGCACTTATACGTATACAATTCCTTCAAGGATTAAAAATATTCCCGGGTGACAAGGATCCAGTTTTCCTACCATCCTACAACCTTCTCCTGTCCCCGGCCCTTCCTACTTAAAATAAAATTCATTCGCACAGAAATATACTACCTGCCTGCCTCACACCTATAATTAAAAAATGGCAAAACAGTCACACCAACACACATCACTCCACGATTCTCTCTCATACGCCCTGGGTGCAAAGTCCTACGCTAGAGAGGCCATCCCGGGATGCCTCCGACACCCGAACGTGAAGCACACCATTTCTATTATTATTATTATATTATAAATTATTGTACATACCATTATCCTGAAATCGACTGTCGACGGCGGCGAACATTGCGGGAAATTACGCGTGAAAAAATGTTCACCGAGTGAAAACTAGAAATGCCTTGAAAAAGTTTAAAGGCAAAACGGTGAATTTGTTTATTTGAAATCATTTCGTTAGAAACGACGCAGAATTCCACCATTTACCTATTCACACAACGCTGTGGAATAATCGTACGTCGCGCACGATACACCGACGCATCGACAGTCGCTGATACTTCGAATAGATCTTAACATCTAATCGCCGTACTCACCCGCCAAAATCCGATCGGGTTAACACCTGGGCACCCGACCGGATGCAAGCGTAAAGAGAAATGAGCACGGGTATTTTCCTGAAAATCCTAAGCTAGAAGGAGTTAAACTTTAATTCATCTAAACGGGCTACGAGATTTTAAGTAATCAAGCAATCATATTGGCGAATTTGTAATCGAAAATTTAAATTTGAATTAATTTGAAGATAATTTAATGTTGAAATTATAATTTTCAGAAAGGCAGTATTAGTCAAATTCAAATAATTTAGAATCGACATTACAGTACTCCAAAAGTCAGTATCTTTATACTTTATAAAAGCAAATAAGTATTCAGACAAAATATTCCTCGACGGCACCAATCATCGAAACACAATATCTAAAAATTATTCAACACATTCACTTCACATGTTCCGAATTAGGTGCTCGTCAACGCGAAGTGTTTTCTTGCTCTAACCTTAACCGAAAAATTTATCACAGTATACTTTATAACGCATTATAAAAAATGGCATAAGATAAATTTATAATAAATATATGCGCAGACATGAAGATTGCACGAAATAACAAAAGTACAAATCAAAAATGTAGACATAATGCACTACATAATTTAATTTATCGTCAAATGCGACTTCACACCTCACTTAATCATATCCCACTAAATCGTAGTTTTTAAAATTGTTCATAGTTTTTTAAATTTTTATTTTAAAATTGTCGTGTTCTTTTAATGAGCAATGAATTCAGGAAATATTTCACTTTGTTATTATGAACGCGATAACCTCTAAAGAGCAAGAAAACCCTAGCCTGAGCTAAGAATCCAAATATACGGAAGATAAATAGCAGGTTAGTAATACGATACCACTCGTGATCGAATTACATACATGTAATTCCACAATGCGCTCGTTTCTTTGTTAGTGGAAACAAATACAACTGACAAACCCATGCCGTTACGGACCTTTCATCCTACGGCATGATTGGCCATCAGAGGAATTTCATAGCATGCGACTCACCGATGCTGACAAATTCTGTATGAAGTCACCTCGAAATGTAGCAGTTGCATTCCTTGTCACCATGTATGAAGAGATACTCCGCAGGAAATAATCCAGAGGCTATAAAACGAAGGCGCCGGTGTCGTTGGCTGCACGCAAAATACCTGTCCCACGTAGAAGGCGCCGCTGTCGTTGGCTTCACGCAAAATACCTGTCCCACGTAGAAGGCGCCGCTGTCGTTGGCTTCACGCAAAATACCTGTCCCACGTAGAAGGCGCCGCTGTCGTTGGCTTCACGCAAAATACCTGTCCCACGCAGAAGGCGCCGGTGTCGGTGGCTTCACGCAAAGTAACTGGCCCAAGTACAAGGCTCCGAGGGGACAACCCTCGTGGCTATGTTGGGTGCATGCCCGTAAATTTCTCATCCACATTGCGGTAACTCCAAGGCCTCTTATTTTATTAGTAATTTCAGTACTATTCGATAGTATTAAGAGTTCCAATAAGAACATCGTATGGTCATAATACCAAGACCTAAAACATATAGGACAGATTAATAACAAATATTAAATTGAGTCAATGATCATATTATGTCAACGACGAATTGTTATAAACGACGTTGTATATAACAACAATAAAAAGGAGTAATGAAACAACAAACTTTAAATTGTAATTTCGTGTATCGTGGCGCAAATAATGCGCGTGCAGTGCCGGATGGTCGATTACTGACATCTGTCTCATCTCTATGCTCTTTTTTGAGCTTCTTTGCTTCTTTACGACCAACGATCAAAACAATTGGCGCTTCAGCAGGTTTCAAATTTTGTTCACTTTGTCCCCATTATGTTCCATAATCCTTTGTAATAACTCATTAGGACTGATTCTGCCTTCCTTAATCTTATCATTACAATCATCGCCTTCCAATCTAATTTAGAAACCTGCAAAAAGGATATTCTGTGGTGGGTGGCTTCTCAATGAAATAAAATCATAAAATAAAATGTCATTACTTTACCTATTAAATAAACTCATCTTCGCAAGACACGTGTTACACACATAGAGAAACTGTGCCGAGTTACTTCCTCGATCTTAAAATGTCCATTGATGTATCCAGCACTTGTTTGAACTTTTAAGGGAACAAGGAAAGGCGCCGGCGTCGGTGGCTTCACGCAAAATACCTGTCCCACGTAGAAGGCGCCGTTGTCGTGGGCTTCACGCAAAATACCTGGCCCACGCAGAAGGCGCCGGTGTCGTTGGCTACACGCAAAATACCTGTCCCACGTAGAAGGTGCCGGTGTCGGTGGCTTCACGCATTATCCATGCCCCAAGTAGAAAGCTCCGAAGGGACAACCCTCGTGGCTATGTTGGGTGCATGCCCGTAAATTTCTCATCCACATTGCGGTAACTCCAAGGCCTTTTATTTTATTAGTAATTTCAGTACTATTTCCTAGTATTTAGAGTTCAAATTAGAACATCATATGATCATGATATCAAGAGCTGAAACATATAGAACAAATTAACAACAAATTCTCACTCGTAATATCATATAACGTCGCGCAAATTATGCGCGCGTATATGTGAATATACCTGAAACAAATAAGATACCAAAACTAGTATGACTAGTATGGCATATTAATAACATGATACAAAATTATGGATCACATAAAAAACCATCATTAAATTGTCAAATAATAATGCGAAGATCATACTAAGATTTCATTTAATCCTCAGTGGAAGAAGTGAAATCTTTTGTCGATCAAGCATTTATTTTACGAGCAACGAGCATTGTGGCTACGTGGACGGGACACTTATACGTATATAATTCCTTCAAGGATTAAAAATATTCCCGGGTGACAAGGATCCAGTTTTCCTACCATCCTACAACCTTCTCCTGTCCCCGGCCCTTCCTACTTAATATAAAATTCATTCGCACAGAAATATACTACCTTCCTGCCTAACACCTATAATTAAAAAATGGCAAAACAGTCACACCAACACACGTCACTCCACGATTCTCTCTCATACGCCCTGGGTGCAAAGTCCTACACTAGAGAGGCCATCCCGGGATGCCTCCGACACCCGAACGTGAAGCACACCATTTCTATATTGTACATACCGTTTTATCCTGAAATCGACTGCCGACGGCGGCGAACATTGCGTGAAATTACATGTGAAAAAATGTTCATCGCGCGAAAACTAGAAATGCCTTGAAAAAGTTTAAAGGCAAACCGGTGAATTTGTTTATTTGAAATCATTTCATTAAAAACGACGCAGAATTCCACCATTTACCTATTCACACAACGCTGTGGAATAATCGTACGTCGCGCACGATACACCGACGCATCGACAGTCGCTGATAGTTCGAAAAGTTCTTAACATCTATTCGCCGTGCTCACCCGCGACTATCCGATCGGGTTAACACCTGGGCACCCGACCGGATGCAAGCGGAAAAAGAAATGAGCACGGGTATTTTCCTGAAAATCCTAAACTAGAAGGAGTTAAACTTTAATTGATCTAAACGGGCTACTAGATTTTAAGTAATCAAGCAATCATACTGGTGAACTTGTAATCGAAAATTTAAATTTGAATTAATTTGAAGATAATTTAATGTTGAAATTATAATTTTCAGAAAGACAGTATTAGTCAAATTCAAATAATTTAGAATCGACATTACAGTACTCCAAAAGTTAGCATCTTTATACTTTATAAAAGCAAATTTGTATTCAGACAAAATATTCCTCGACGGCACCTATCATCGAAACACAATGTATAAAAATTATTCAACACATTCAGTTCACGTGTTCCGAATTAGGTGCTCGTCAACGCGAAGTGTTTTCTTGCTCTAACCTTAACCGAAAAATTTATCACAGTATACTTTATAACGCATTATAAAAAATGGCATAAGATAAATTTATAATAAATATATGCGCAGACATGAAGATTGCACGAAATAACAAAAGTACAAATCAAGAAAGTAGACATAATGCACTACATAATTTAATTTATCGTCAAATGCGACTTCACGCCTCACTTAATTATATCCCACTAATTCGTCGTAGTTAATACACTTTTATTTTAAAAATTTCGTGTTTTTTTAATGGGCGATTAACTCAGGAAATATTGCACTTTGTTATTATGAACTCGATAACCTCTAAAGAGCAAGAAAACCCTAGCCTGAGCTAAGAATCCAAATATACGGAAGATAAATAGCAGGTTAGTAATACGATACCACTCGCGATCGAATTACATGTATGTAATTCGATCGCGGCCACAATGCGCTCGTTTCTTTGTTAGTGGAAAAAAATACAACTGACAAACCCATGCCGTTACGGACCATTCATCCTACGGCATGATAGGCCATCAGAGGAATTTCATAGCATGCGACTCACCGGTGCTGACAAATTCTATGAATTCACCTCGAAATGTAGAAATTGCATTTCTCGTCACCTTTGTAGGAAGAGATATTCCGCAGGAAAGAATCCAGAGGCTGCAAAACGAGCAAGAATTATCGTTCACTAACGTTTACCATGGTAAATTCATTCATACACATTTTTTCGAGAATAATTCGATTCGAAGTAAGAATTAAGATACTCACTCAACCACGGTGTATCTCCTATCCGACGATGCCTTGTGCTGCTTTTCTTGATGTCCCTTACGACTCTACGCACGCGGACGTCACCTACAATGCATTCGTTGAACACTTATTTTACCGAAATCGTGTATTCACTGACAATGGTTAATCGCGTGACTCTCAGAAGATGAGACTAACCGATCGCAATACCTGCCAAACTCTGCTCTCTTCGCGCGGAGGTCTCCCCACTCAACATGGAACATCCGTAACCGTCGAACGACATTGCCTCGATATATTACGAATGATTGTTACTACTTTTCGACAATTGGAAAAAATGCTCGTGCACAATAATCTTACTCACAAAATACACGAGAAACGTTCAGATTCGTCCGAATTTGTATGGAAAATCGCATTTTACCGGCGAAAATTTTTGACATATACCTAAAGTTCTTATGAGAGCTGACCCTATAGCTTAAAACCGATTTTCTACTGATACGAGACTTTAACATGGATATACTTCAATATTACTTGGATATGTGTACCTTTGCATGCCGTGAGGCACTTGATTTCGACTCGATGACCATTTTTTCGGTGAAAATTCGCAAAAATTACGAGGACAATTAAAAGTGACCGGTATGATAAAACGTCCCGGGCTGTAATGGCGTCTTTACCCAACGGAAAACTGGAAGACGCATACCCGCCAAAAAGACTGCGCAGAACTATGCGCAGTAGTATCATAAGCAACCATTTCCGGACACAATTATTATTTCACGCATTATTTAATATAAACTCACTTTGACATCTACCAACGTTAAAAACATGGACAAAAAATAACTTTACGCAAATTATATTATTTATTATTTATATAATAAGTATTGTGTATGTAAGGTTAAATATGTGTTCTAGCCAACAAGACGGTGCAGAACGATGCACAGTAAAATAGTACACAATAACATTTAATGGGCAGAATTATTATTTCAAGAATTATTTAATGTAAATTTACTTCGACGGCTACCATCGGAAGAATAATACATAGAGAAAAATTTTACGTGAAATATATGTCTACTCACTGAAGTACGAAACTTCGCAACGGTCGAACGACATTGCCTCGATATATTTCAAATTATTGTTGCTACTTTTCGAGAATTGGAAAAAATGCTTGTGCACAGTAAATTTATCGACAAATATACGAGAAAGGTTCAGATTCGACCGAATTTGTATGGAAAATAGTATTTTACCAGCAAAAATTTTTTGACGTATACGTAAAGTCCTTATGCGAGTTGATGCTATAGCTTAAAACCAATTTTCTACTAACTCGAAACATTAACATGGATATATCTCAATATTACTTGGATATGTGTACCTTTGCATGCCGTGAGGCACTTGATTTCGACTCGATGACCATTTTTTCGGTGAAAATTCGCAAAAATTACGAGGACAATTAAAAGTGACCGGTATGATAGAACGTCCCGGGCTGTAATGGCGTCTTTACCCAACGGAAAACTGGAAGACGCATACCCGCCAAAAAGGCTGCGCAGAACTATGCGCAGTAGAATCACACACAAACATTTACGTGCAGAATTATCATTCTACGAATTACTTAATATAAATTTACTGTGATAGATACGATCAGAAAAATCATAAATAAACAAAAACTTTACGTGAAATACATTATTTATTATTTATATACTAAGTAATAATGTGTGTAAGGTTGAATATGTGTACCAGCCAATAAGAGCACGCAGAACGTTGCGCAATAGGATCACAAGATAAATCGAGATCGTTATAAAGGATTGGCGGCCATCAGCGGCCATGTATGTCGGGTCGCTGTTTTACCAGGCAATGAGGATAACTGCAGTGCCGTGTTCGACCAAAGGTATTTATGGAATTTCAATATATGCTTTCCTTTCACTGCTGTGATCGGATTATGTCACATCATTTCAAAAGTAGACTAGAATCTAATTGAATTACCGAGGAGATATTATGCGTCTAGCTTATTATTGTAACAATCTCTCCTCGGTGGTGATAGTAAATGTCAAGTACCTTTCACGTACCGCTAGATGGCTATAGCATTCTCGAGAGCTGTCGAGAGCCAAAGGCCGTAATTGTAAGGGGCAGTGCCCTTCAAAAATCGGATTATAGAGAATTTAAAATAAGACTTTCACATCTTTTAAAGGGTGTATACAGTAACGAGAGCATTTTTATGACCAATGTTCCATTAATAATTTCTGTTCGCATCACCTATTTCTATTGACGAATTAAATTTGTAATGTACGAATTGTCACCCCCCTATTTATACCAATTTATACTGCACTCACGTGTAAATTACATTGCACGTGGTCGAAGCAAGTGATACCCCGTGTTAGTCATAGAAACATTCGAAACGTTGTTGTGTTAAACAATACATTGTATAATTTTGCAGCAACACTTATTTTATTTTATTGAAAGATTAATATGCCGAAAGTTCGTACTCAAAAAACAACGCGTATACATAACGATGTTGCTAGACAAGGTTTGACCATTTTCAAACTACTTACTTATTCAACCTAAAGTGTGACAACTTTTACCTAACATGATATATTTCATTGAAAGTGCTTTACATTTTTGTTACGTATTATCCTATTTCTGTATATCGTAGGCATTCTCTTTAATAAGGACATTGGGCAGCACATCTTAAAAAATCCACTAATAATTCAAAGTATGGTTGAGAAAGCCGCACTGAGGCCAACCGATGTTGTCCTGGAGATTGGACCTGGCACAGGAAATATGACTGTAAAAATGTTAGAAAAATGTAAAAAAGTAATAGCGTGTGAAGTGGATCCTAGAATGGTTGCAGAATTGCAAAAACGCGTTCAAGGAACACCAAATCAATCGAAGCTGCAGATTACTGTTGGAGATGTACTAAAAACAGATCTCCCATTTTTCGACTTGTGCGTTGCTAATGTACCATATCAGATTTCATCACCATTGGTATTTAAATTACTTTTACACCGTCCTTTGTTCAGGTAAACAATATACTTTACGTAACGTTAGCATACAAAAACAAAGGTAAGAACAGAGCTATCAAAGAACAATTGTACATTTATGTAAATATATGGGAAACCAATATTACAAATTTTTAAAATGCAGGCAATACAAGAACAAACAAAGCTGATATGCGGTATTCTCTACAGATGTGCAGTACTTATGTTTCAAAAAGAATTTGCAGAAAGATTGGTAGCAAAGCCAGGAGATAAGTTATATTGCCGTTTAAGTGTCAACACACAGTTATTAGCACGTGTAGATATGCTCATGAAAGTTGGAAAGAATAACTTCAGGCCACCACCAAAAGTGGAGTCTAATGTTGTTCGAATAGAACCACGAAATCCACCACCCCCAATCAATTATCAAGAATGGGATGGTCTAACGAGAATTGCATTTGTTAGAAAAAATAAAACTCTTTCGGCTGGATTTAAGCAAACTTCTGTCACAACTATGTTAGAAAAAAACTATAAAGTACATTGTAGTTTACATAATAAGGTAAATTCTATAATACCTAGCTGACGTATTTTAATATTTATAGATATTACGTTCTCAGGTACTACCAGAAGATTTCAACATAAAAGATATGATAAGTAAAATATTAGAGAAATTAGATGTACAAAATAAGCGTGCACGCACCATGGACACTGATGATTTTATTAGGTAACGCATATATGTAGTGAATTGGGATGATACCCGAGATTTATGCTCTTCCGGACACGTTATAATTTTCTGTTCTTGATTCTGTATCCTTTAATTATATCCTCTACTAACATATAGATTATTACACTATTTCATAGGTCACTGACTTATATTTTTGTACACACAGAAGGTAACAAAAATTTCTTTAATTTTTCAAACACAAAATTGTTATAAGATATTTGCAATTCTTCATCTTTGATAACATAAGTTTTTGTACAATATAACTAATTAAGTCTTTGTACAAAAATCTATTAATTAAATTTTCTTGGCTTATATCTTATAGATGGAAAGGTTTATTTTGCATAAATATTATATAGCTTTCTCCAGTTTATTGGTGAGAATTAAGTCCATACGCAAATTGACTGAAAACATAAATTTAAAGTGATTTTACAGGTTAACGTTGAAAGTTTCACTGCAAATGAAAAAAATAAACAGGACTTGTGTATTAATTAACGTAGATGTAGTTTATAAAATTGATGAAATATTGATAACTGTTAGTACATGCACTTATTCATCCTTTTTTTCTTTTCAGCTTATTGCATGGCTTCAACGCTGAAGGTATTCATTTCACATAAAACTAAAAATGCTATTTAAACTTATTGCATATATCTGTGCAATTTTTATGTACATCAATACATAATTGAAGTATTTGTAAGAATATAAAATGTAGAAGTTACATTCGTACATGTTGGAAATATTTCTATATGGAAAATGTAAGATGATACACTCGATAATTGCATTGACATGAAAATCAATATAATTTACAATTGTGTACATAATGGTTACAATATAATTAATATAAAGTTTCATAGTAAGGGAAGAACTCATTACTGTGTAACAACATAATTATTCCAAACCTTACCTTAACTCATTAAAAATTCTGTTCATATATTTTAGTATTCTATTGTTTGCATAAATTCTCAGTTTTTTTTTTTTATACATTCAATATATGTCAGATAATGCTTAGCTCTATTGAAGCATATGCCAAAAAAAAGACTACTGCTTTTACTATATCATTGACCAAATGAAAAATATTCTAAACCTAAATACAGTAATTAATTTCACATAGAAGAAAAATGTAAATTGATTATCACATATTTATCGATTCCAACAAACAATTTATATTTTTGTTCCTGTGTAAATATATAATAAAGTGATTATAATCGTGAATTTTGATATATTTTACTTCAAAAATGCATCTTGCTTTAATATGTAAAATTTAATTAAATTATGTGTCTACTATAAGATACATATATATATATACAGTTCTTTGGGAATCAAGATTGTACAGAAACAGAACGAACTAAATGTCAACAAAAACTGTTTTAATTCACAAAATTATTTACGATTAACAATTAAGGTAAAAAAAAACCAAAAGTTATATTAATGAAATATAGTATGTGTCATAATTCTGTATGCCAAGTAATATGACATACTGGAAATCTTGATTCACATCGTTCAAGCAAAACCGAATGTTATTAAGTATTTCATTCACTTAATGACTTATTTAACTACTCTGTGTCATGTCTTCATTACGGAATTGCTGTTTTGTTCTATTCGTAACATATACAAATTTGAAATATTTTATACAATATGGATCTCGCTGCACACAATAAGGTAACTATTAACGCCAATGGAAGCCTTTTTTGAAAAAACTAAAGGAATAACGTACATGTGTGCACTATTAACAACACAAGAGAAAAGAATTGAAATATCGTTTCAGTAATAAAATTTTTCATGTATAATGCTCACGGTAAAAGTACGACTTGTTATAGATTTTCGACTAATCAGTGCAGTCAGTAATATTACTCTGAATTGGGACTAGAAGATGATCGAATACGCCGCCTTTTTTTCTTACTTTTTGTCTTTGATTCACTTTGAGACCTCCTGTACTTTGATTCTTTGTGATTTCTATGTGACTTATACTTATCTTTATAAGTCGAACTGCTTTTGGGATCTGAGTGCTTCGACGATAATCGCCCCATTGTTTTAAAAGATGAACCTGTGGTTGAACTTGTTGCACTTGATGTGGACTGGTATGGATTAAAGGATCTACTGCAAGAATGATTAATTTCTTTACTTCTGTACCTTTCTTTGTGCTTTGCCTTTTTCCAGTGTCCATGTGTTTTACTCGAATGATTACTACATTGGCTACTAGACCTCATATGATCTACTTCTGAATCAGATGTGCTGTCAATTACTTTTCTTTTAGAAGCATACTCATTTCTTGATAATTTTCTACTCATTGGGATACTATCCTCTTGACTCTCTTCGTGACAATCACTAGATATCCTTTGAGAACCGCGGTGTTTACGTTTTGATTTTTTGTTTTTATCTGATTTAAATGACGTCTCACTACTACTTCTGGAAATCCCGGAATTTCTAAGTGAAGAATCATCAAACGATTGCCGAGCTTTCTCTTTATGTTCACTTAGTTTCGCATTCCTTTCTGTACTTGTGTCTGTTGTTGAGTTAGTGGAATATTTCCTCTTAGATTTATAACGTTTACAGGATCGATTTTTTTTCCGACTTTCTGTGTCACTACTGCTACCGCAGGTTGATGTCGTTTCATCGTCGGAATATTTTTCTTCTCTTTTTATTACATCTGTACGCATTCCTGCTGTGGCCCTTGTAGAAGATTTTTCTTTTTTTCCTCTGTCGTCAGTAACTTTTTTCTTTTCATTCTCATGAAAACTGGATTCACTAGAGCTAGATATTCTAATCTTCATACGAGTGTTTCTTCTGCTATTTCTTTTCCTTGAATCACTTTCTCCAGAACTGGATACATTCCGAGTGGTTTTATTACGCGTTCGTGTACTACTATTTTCCTTATACTTTCTGTCACTTGTGCTTTTCTTAGATGATTTCTTCACATGGCCTGAACATCTTCTGTTTCTTCTTGGGCTGTAATCACTATCAGGGTCAGAGTTAGTATCCGTGGAAGAAGAAGTTATTTCTGACAGCTCTACTCTTGAGATTTCATAATTTTTTCTGGTTGACCGTCGTTTTGTATTATGAGACGTACTCGGTTGAGGACCTTCTCCATAGTATGAACTAAAGAACGCAAATATATTACCTTATTAAATATATTTCTAATTGTAGTAAAAGACTTGTTAGCTTAAACTAATGATATTCAGCATATACTTACTCCATGTTATCATTGGGTTCACGCATGGTTATGTTAATGTCCTCTGGATCAGATGAAATTAATTCTATGATTTCGGGTGTTCTTTCATGACGAGGTTTTACATAACCAACTACTTCGCACTCATCATCGGACGTAGAATTAGATGAAACAGTTAAAACATCTGGGACATTATATGATATGTCCAATTGGAATCCTGAGCCTACAGTAACTGGGTCTACAAAATTACACATACATGGTACTATACACAGAAATGTTTCTGCTTTGTAATTCAGCAATATTGAGAGATTTTTTACTTGATAAGTTAACAGGATGTGGTCCTACACCAGGCATTTCATTGTTCACTCTTAAGTCAATTGCTTCGTCTAGAACACGTACATCTGAATCATCGGAAGTCGTACTGCTACTACTGGATGTAGGTGAAACAACACGAGGAGCATACTCACTTGAAAATCCTAAAGATATAAAGATAAAGAATTAGGTAAGTACAAGAAATAATAAGTAATGTTTTTCGCTAATTCAATAGATTCATAGAAAAAGAACAAACCTTGTGGTAAATAAGTAACAGACTGATCATAACCAACTAAGTCAAAGTTAGTCCTTGCATAATTTAATAGTTCATGTACAAAATGATCTGCATATACAGTGAAGAAAGGTCGTACGATAGATAAGAATTGTGGGCTTCTTATATCATGTTGTGTGAGAGCATCCATTATTACCCTCATTACATATGCAACGTGAGAAGCATTATTATTCAATAATACTTGTATTTCTCTGTTTAACCAAGGAACAATTCTATCCAGTTCTCTTGGTTGTCTCCTAATTCATACATACAAGTAAAATTTTTTAAATATATGGTTTAGCGCGAATGTTTCATTACATTACATTGTTGTTTACTGTGAGTAAGATTTGGATAACTTTTCATAATTGTTCAATTTTCTGCTATACGACATGAAAAAGTATGTTAATGAATGCGGAATAGTCATGTATGATCTTACATATATTATAAATTACCTGTAATATTCTGCGCTACATTCCCGAAATCGGCCAAATACATCTGGTAAAGATGTGGCACGCATCCCAAGGCGGTACACCGTACGGCGATACACTATGGGATTTGTACGTCTATGTCTCTGCTCATCTCTAGACACTTGAGGCGCCATACTTGGGAGTTGTTCTCTTCGGGCGACTTGTTCTGGATTTAGTAATACTCCATGTCTACGATTGCCACTCATTGTTGTTCTATAGTAACATATGAAAGTTTGTATAATGTAATTAAAAATTACTTCTGATCATCATAATTTGCACCGAGAATATCAATATATATTCCTCAAATTAATCAAAATCAATATTACAGAGTCTAGTTACTCTAGATAAGACTTACATTAGGGATAAGTTAAAATCCTTAAATAAATTATTATACATATTAATAAATTATTAGTAGTGTATATTCTTACCGATAAAGATATCGTAGAACCCCAACATCCCAATTTCCTTCTACTTCGAAGTTGACATCTAAAGTTGCCATGACTTGCGGTTGTTGAATTTGCGATGCCAATTCTCGCGGTACATGATATTGATCGTAATCTTCTTCTGATCTCACATTGTGTATAATAGACTTGAACGTTTGTTTGCACAATGGACATTCTGTTTTTATTTTTGACCATTGAAGCAAGCAAGTGAAACAAAATTGATGCAAACAGCTATCCGTGAAAGATGTGTTAACAAGTTTTCCTAAGCAAATACTACAGTTTGGAGGTGGTGATGTAGCACCATCACTGCGTTCACTGCTATCGGGACTTCGCACCGGTCCCTCAGCTTTAATAGGCTCATCTGTAGTTTGCCTAGAATCTTTTACTTCTACTGGGCCCTCCATTATTATTTATTAAGAGTTGTCTCCATGAAAAAGGATAATCTGAAATACATTACACGATGTCAAATTGGTCACATATCGAAAATTGAGAAAGAGTACTTCGGATTTAATTAAAAAATGGTTAGTTCACATAAGCGAAAAAAATTATGCTAAATATGGAGTAGTACCTAAGTGGTGCAAATCAACAAATTCTTATCACTGAGTTGTGCATCATTAACATTTCGTTTAATATTCTTCGCATTACTTTGCAAAATATAGGAATTGTTTAAATATTCAGTAATAGCGCACAAAATTCATTAATGTACTGCATTTAATCGGATAATAAATTTACGAAGAAAATAATGCTTTCTTATAAACAAAAAACGTACAGCAATAAAAGCAAATTATCAATAGTGGGCTTCACAAATATATTATTAAGTTAGATACAGCATTAAGTGGAGTATGTGTTCAAGTATCAGGACTATGGTATTGCATTTTTAAGTAAGAAATCTTATAATAATGACTCTTTTTTTACTATAACTAGATTAATATCACACATAGTTCAGAATGCGTACCTTCAATTAACCAAAATTAACGAAATGTTACTTGCACAGACAAATGCGCAGTAGCATTGCGCTCCGCGTCTGAAATTATGACAATTGATATATTGCATTTTTAAACTTTCGGCATAAAGAGTAAAAAAACATTATTGCGTGAATCGCTGCTGCAAGCAGTGCAACAAATCCCGTTAGTTTTTTTCTTCTGCAATCTACCTTTTTCCGTAGTCAATTGCACCTTTTACAGAATATTAGTCAATCGTAATAAATGTAAGGTAGCTTCATTCAGAATGGGCAAATCTATTACTACGTTTGTTATTCGATGGTTTTCGCATTTCAAATTAGACGTACCGATTAAAGAACTGCTTCAAAGAAATATGACAATACGGAGTAGAAAAAAGGCGTCACAAGTCCGATTGTTACAGGTGTTTCAATGATATTTTCTTCATTACTCATAGAAATATCATTATATCATTCTATACTATCGTCTAATGTACTGTGTAGTTCCTACCTTCGTATATTCGCACTACAAAAAACGAATGACTATATCAGTTGGTGCAAATTTGTCTCTGGTATTGTGATAGATCAAGCGATATTTCTACAGAAAGCCATGACCATAAGGCAGAAACTGACATGGTCATGGAGACCAATGGAGACTGCGGAAAGTGGATTGACGTGAATATAGTATACATAAAAGTGTTGTACTGAAACGGTTTGAAACTGCAGTATGCATACTTTCGGTGCATTCGAGAAATGTATGAGTTTGTATTGCATCGGGTGTGTTCCGAAATTCACTGCCAATACTGAAAATCTATAGTATACGTGACATAAACTATACATTTCCAGTACTGGCAGTGAATTTGGGAACACGGCCATCGTAACCAATTGTAACTTGTAACATAAGGTTTGTTCTTTATTCCTGCACCGGGACTGCCAGAAAATGAAGAATACATATTGGGTGCATCCAGAAGCACGATCGCTCACTGAACACCCTAGATTTGTTTCTTGGGGTGCGTTCGAACACCCCACCCGGGTGCACTCGATCACCCAGTTGCCGTTCGAAAATGTCCAAAGGCCACCTGGGGTGCGTTCGAAAACTACCTCGGGTGAATCTAGTTGGGTGATAGGGAAAACTCTTCGGGGGACCACTCGGGTGACGACGTTTTCGAACGACTTTGGAAAAGGGTGCCGTATAATAATAGTACAATCACTGTATACATACCAATGTGCAGCCATGGCTAAGGATACGATATGGTCGAATGCAGTGTAATGTATATAAATACTGATAAATACATACATATGCTGTTTTGGCTAGTGGCAGCTTAGTGGCATATACACCTTACATTTATCGAAAAAGTAAATAATGGGTAGGTCCAGTATCATCGCGGCAGTTTAATGCTCAGTCGGTTACAGTGAAATGTGATTTACATTTAAATGTGTCAGAAAATATAATAGATCTCTAATTGTAGAATTTAAAAGAAACATACATTTTATACGTTTTGATCCGAAACTTAAGAAAAAAGAATGGTTTTGCACATTGCACGGAATATTTTGTGCCGTCTAATTCCTGTGGGATATGTTCCTCAGAGTTTACAACAGTCAACTACCGTTCTGCTTAACCTAGCAGATAAAGAGAACAGACATACTTCATATAGGACATTTTCGTACGAGCAAAGTGATATACCTCCAGTAGAGCATAATGTTGCGGATATTAAAGGACAGAGACGTAAAACAGTCCCTGTTCCCCAAATAACTTTGATTCTACCAGATAATAGTATAAAAACCACCACTCTAGAGACAGCTGAGAAGATTGCAAGTCGTCGAAAATACGATTTGATAAAAACCGACGATCACAGCTTCAAGTCAGAAAGAGCTGTTTATAAACTAGTCAATATTACGAATCTTCAGGAAGAAATTCTTACTAAAAACGAAACAAAAGAAGTAGACTTTTCGACAAACTTCAAAAACGTCAAACAAGTGAGACTTACAAGTCTGATAGCCGATCATGACTTATTTACTAAAATCAACAATGTAAAAAGGCTATTAAGTAAAATGCATCCTGTCAAGATTACTATAACAAAGAATAATGCTGCACAGGTAATAACTTGGTCAAATTATAATTTAAAAAAATGTGAAGTTCAGTAATTGGTTATAACGTAAAACTAACGGGTCATAATATAATAAACCATACCTACATTTTATAGGATAAAATTGTAGCTAAAATAAAGAGTATGCTAAAGGATGATGCAGTTTTAACATCTGAAATTTCAAAGAATTCTCATACCGTGTTATCGTTTGCCCTTCCATCAAAAGAAGAAACTACATCGTAGCAGCAAAGTTCTTGGCGTTCAATACACAATTGTAACACAAACTGACATTTGTAACATGTTAATAGTATATGTACATACAATAAACAGAAATGTGTATTAAAGAAGTATTAGTATTATTAGCAATTTTCTTTCAAATCATTTGTTAGACCTACAGACAATTTGTATTAATAAAATACATTAAAAGATTTAATTTATTATGGAGGTAAAAGCTTTACAAAAAAGCTAATACTTTGAGTATTATTAACTATTCGGTATATATGTATTCTATTTACTTACTCACATTACGAAAGGGTGAAATTCTACATAATTGCGATCTTACCAATTATATTAAGTAAATGATTATCATATGATGATTGATATTACATAAGATAATTTTTTTGTTAGACAATATGATTTACAGACTACGAATTTTAGTTGACAACACTCATACTTTGGTCGCGCACATGAGATCTATTTTCCTTAGAGCTTATACTGTACAGCATGCACCATAAACATACCTCGTAACGATACTTATAAGTGTGCAGTATAACTGGAAACAATTACGCTTTCAGTAAAAGCAATGTATAAAGATATTTTAAAAAATAACATAATATGTAATTCTTGTTTCTACTTGGTGTTACACCTTTGTCTTTTATTTGTTATGTTTAACACTAGAGAAAGTGTGTTGTGTCCGTTCCAACTAGTATTACATAATTACAGTTCTTCAATATACTGAATTATTATTTTACGAAATAGAGGTAAGAGAAAGTATCAAAAATTTACTTTAAGGAGTGCAATGTCTGTAACCTCTAAGAAATCAATGATTTCCCTGGAGAATATAGAATTCCCAATGATATAGTATGTCATTAGATGCACATGTTTATTTATGTTTGCTTATAAATCAAAATGGAATGCACGCGTACTTCTCTTAATAATCTATTGCAAATATTCATATCGCGCAAATAATAAAAGAATATGTAGTGCAGATAGCGCGCAAGTTCAAAGCACATTTTTATGGACAATTGCAAATATCTTGGAAATTGCAATTCACGATTCAGCGTGTCAGTTTTGTAATATAAAATATTCATCATGGCCGATCGTGGGCACGATTAAATCGTAATGGTTTCTTTTATCTAACTGGGAGACAGAATAGTGTAAAATTGCGGGCTCTGCTTATACCATTATGAGCATTCCATTAACTGACATTTTTTGAGTTCTACCATAGATGGGCAAAGCTTGCCATACGGTCCTCGTGGTTGAACTTTTACGTTTCTAGATTTGTACTGTAATCCCTCTCCGCAAGACGTACTGCAGGTCGACCATGGGGACCACAGTGTCACTTTGCAGTCCACTGAAACTTTATGGCACATTTTGTCATTTACTTTCCAATTAAATTGTTAGTGACTTAGATTAAAATTAAGGGAATAGAGAAAATCCCAAATCCTTTTCTGAGGCCGGCACAGCGGTTCATCTTCTTGAATGTATACTTCATCTTATTATCCTAGAATATCCAAGAATATCCTCGCTTACCTTCGTTAATCTCAGTGGTATCCTGTACGTAGTACTGCTCTCCGTTCCCACGCAAAGCTGGAAAATGTTTCGATTAGAACCGAAGGGTTTTTCTTTCTCTTTGAGCTGTATAAGAGAAACGATTTTAAGTTCAAATCAATAACTCACAACAAGGTGGTATCTTATGACACTTTTTTCTTCGCATAAGTTTCGTCGGACAGGCTTTTCCGCCTCCTCTTGCTGGTATCTGCATACAAATGATCGTCAACTGAATGAGACCCATTGATGAATTTAATACCAGAAAGGAAATTAATGAATTGACAGATTACCGTAATGTATCGCGAACTGACTGTGAATCCTCGACAGCCGTTGCAAGGGGACCAGTTGCTCCATTCAGTCACCTGACAATTTACTTGAGAATCTTTCACTTCGGAGGACTCGACCACTTGACTTTCAGTTTCGATGCCTTTGAATTCCAAGGTTTTCGGCTCTGCGAGGAAAAGAGGTATCATTTTTTTAGTTACATTCTCAGTAAGCCGGTAGGAGAGGAGATGAGCTCCAAGATTATTTGGAAATGTAAATCTTCTTAAAAGTACAAGAAATCAAATCTGAAAAATTAAAATTCTATTTCATCTTTTGCTAAGATAATTTCTTCACCGTCTTGGGCACGCTTGGTCTTTCCACTCCGTTGCTCCTGCACGGGTATGTGATAGCTTAGGACGCTACTCAAAGATACTTTAAAATTTTTCATGATGGAGGACACGTTCGCCCTCAGTTCTCCTTTGGGGTAAGCGTTAGGTAAGCGTGCGCAGAGAGAATGAAATGTTAGTAAAAATGGAATGTTAAAAGCGAATTACTTAATTTCGAAATAACTTCGAGCTGGCGTGTCGCACGAGGCTGGCAATGTCAATGGTGAAACGTACTTTGATAATTGCCGCAGACGCTCAAGCAATCCTGTTCCGTTTGGAAGTTGTTCCTGTTCCCACCGCACCCAGAATAACTGAAGAATCGACACCTGCCCATGAGCTTGTCGAAGTAGACTCTCAAAATGTTTCCATTACAGCGACCCTTCACCATCGGCTCGCCGCATATCTCTGAAAAGCAAGAGAGAATTTCATATCTCTTCTGAGAAATTTTTCACGCTTTAACCTTTAGGGGGTATTTTATTGTAAAACGCCTTTACTAAAAGCGATTTTCTGCACTCTTTCATTACAAGGGAATGAAACATTTCAGAAGTGATGGACTTTCAAAAAATGTAACAACCAAAATTTGACGTTTTCTAACGTGTACGGTGGAATACCCCCTCTTTTACTTGAATCATTTACTCTCTGCTTCCTCCTTGGTGAAATCACATGTGGGTATCTCAGAGATGCAGGACGCCTGTTGGATCTTGCATTCCTCGGGGGTCGATTCCCCGGAATCCTGGCCGAGGCTGCCCCAATTTTTGTGCACCAGACGCGACCTCAACCTCACGCCAGGTCCACAACTCGAGCTGCAGGGCGTCCACAGAGACCAGACGCTGTAACGTTCCGGTGGACATTTCTACAAGGGGACACGTTTAAATGTTTTATTACGCTCCACGTCTTTTACTCATCCTCGTTGTTATTATCGATGCGGTAGAGAGAGAGAGAGAGAGAGAGAGAGAGAGAGAGAGAGAGAGAGAGAGAGAGAGAGAGAGAGAGAGAGAGAGAGAGAGAGAGAGAGAGAGAGAGAGAGAGAAGTCTTTGCCGGTACTTGTACAAAAGCCATCGGCACACGCCGATCAAGCCGAATGAGGCGACTTACACGAGATTAGATGAGTTCGAGCTCGATGGTGCCTTCGCTTTGCGAGAAATAGTGTAGGTATTGTCGAAGTTCCAGTGAGAATTATTAATCTTCATCTGAGCGAGTGCCACGATCAAAGCGAATGAAATCGTCATAGGCGGCGCCAGAACTAGTCATGCGGGTGGGCCACAGGTTCGGCCATATTTACCTCTACAGTCGAACTTGTACCTCTTCTTTTTGTTCTTTCTTTTAATATTAATTGTAGTATTTTAATTATAACAATAACTTTATGTAAAAGAAGCTGAAAACTTAGACGGAATAGGACAGCATAATTATGCTAGAATTTTCTCAAATTTTAGGGTGGGCCTGGGTGGGCGCCGCCTCTGGAAATCATGAAACGAATGAAATGACCAACGTGTTACCCTCCCAACTTTTTTCCTTTACATTCGAAGCATGGAGAGATCCTCGTTGGACACTCACGATCAGTCCAACTACGATGAAAATCACTCAGTCTGATCTTGTTTCTTATTGATCTCATCGACTCCGGGTTAGTGGTGCTCTATCGTGCATGATCAGTTCATCTCGAAGATCAATAAATTCCGTACCTGCGACCATTCCCCGGTTACCTCCTCGCCCTCCTGTTCCCTTGCATAATCCTCATCCCCATTGTCATCCTCATCCTCATCATACACCACCTCGCTATCGGCATTCTGCTCAGCGCCTTCTTCCTTTCCCTTCCTTACCTCGTCGGCCTCCTCTCCCGGGCACGGTGGATTCCCACAGTCCATTGTCTGTTGCAATTCCGGTCCACCCTGCACCGCCTTGCAATGTTTACGATGGTTCTTGTGACGGAAGACGCGCGATCTCGTTTTGCTACCGGGACCGCAGGTACTCGTGCAGGAACTCCACGAAGACCACTTGGTGAGCACGCACCTCTCACTATCCAGGAGTTCACGATCTCGTCCCGAATTCGCACTGTGCGCAATGATTTTCCGAATTGGACGGATTTCTTTCCACTTGTGATTATTGGAAATTTCGATTTTAACCAGTTAAGTGCGTTCGACGTGTATACACGTCAATCCAATCTTTTTATAGTTTTCATCATGAACAATAAAGACAACGATATAAAGATCAAAAAAATTAAAACTCAAAAAAAAAATCCCACAGTTAACTGGTTAATAGATCTTCTGTACTCACCATTGTGGACTCTCTCCGTAGCATATCATCCTATCTGTGAGCTCCTTATTACATCGATTGGTGTGAGCAGCTTTTTCATCGCGATATTGTCTCTGTCTGAGCTTGTGACCCCTGCCACAGGTCACGGAACACTCTCCAAACTCGCCCCACGGGGTAACTCTGCACGCCTCTGCGGGGAAAAAGGTTTACCTCAAGATTGCGCCTTCGACTTTGCGTGGATAGGCGAAAAGCGTAACAAGGCTGTGCAAAAATGTCATCGAGAGTGTAAAAAAAAAAAACCTTTCATAAACCCATTCGCTACCAGCCGTCACATATGTGTGACAGTTTATACGGATTTTTTCGGGGCCTGGTAGCGAACGGGTTAATTAAGAAGACACACCGATTAAACTAATTACGATGTTTCCTAAAAAAAAAAAAGAAAGGCGTTGATGCAAATTAGGATTCTGATTATGCAAAATCAATTATGCTGCTACGTGCAAAATTAATGGTAACTAACTATGCTACTTCGAAACAAAAGGTAAAAGCGTAATCGAGAAGTCACGTCGCTGGTCCTCGTAGCGGAGAAACCTGGATATAGCGAATGAATTGAACTTCTTTGTTTTGAGTTACCTCGATCGATGATCCTCCTCCCGAAGCGACACGCTTGGAATCTCTTAATTGTCAATTAAACTGAGCACGTGGCGCGATTCTGGGCGCGGACATTTTATCATTACCCTGAAATGGCACCACGGCGAACGGAAACGTTTCTACGAAAAGAAGCAATACTTGCTGGATTTGGAAGACTTGCTCGTGGTCTCCGGACCTGTTTCGTCTGGCTCCCTTGGCACACCGACGCAGGTTTTCTCGTAAAGCCGCTGACGATTCAAATAAAGCTTCGCAAGAGGCTTCATGTCCAATCCGGCCGGATCGTAGAAGGGTGACCTCGAATCGTTGGGATAAGTCGGCGTAATGCGTCGGATCGGTTCCTGGGGATCCGTGGCTGCATCCGGGGACTGCGAAATCAAAATCTTTCTCGACTCTCTATCGATCACTGGAGGAGTCACCGCGAACGAGACGACGCACGAGGGAAGTGAAAAAGCAGAGAGGGAGAGGAGAGAGAACGGGAGAGAGATAAAGAGTTGGTACCAGAGTCGCGTAGCTCGATGACGTCAGCGATTTTCACCCTTCACTTCCTATCGTCAGGTGTCACGTAGAACCGTAGAAGACTGGCCGTAAAAATTTGCTTCGGAAATTTTATAGTCTCACGCTCGCAAAGAATGTCGGCTGAAGATGTGTCTATTGTTTGACGATACCCGTGAGAAATTCACGAGGAGAGAGGAAAGGAATATTCGGGCCACGTTCGTTCTCGGTTGATTCGCAAATCGCGTAGACCATACTCACGACGTAAGTGATTCCGTCGTCGGTGCCCGCATCGTAGGGGTAAAGATTCAGCTCCTTGTGCTCTATCCAGGAACAGTTGCTTAAGCAGAGTTCCAATCCCGAGACGCCCACTATCCAGTCGGGCGATGGAACTGCGAGAGAGGATTTTGCAATTGAAACAACTTTCACTTTCATAACGTATTTTAAATCTCTACTTGCAAATCAATTGATTTACCGATCATGGATACCAATGACATTAGATGGTGCTTCCTGTCGACGCGAAATACCGCGAACGTTCTGCCTGTTACGTTCGGATAAGTTATTCCACGTGCTTTGATGATCGTCCTGATGTGCTCGCTCTGGATGGCAAATAAAACTCGGTAGAGGATGTTTCATCGATTCGACAAGCGCCGATTTTTATTACTCACTTGATCCTTCAGTTCGGACTCCAATTTTCTCGTGGATCCCAATTCCGCGACTTGGCGCAGACCCTCAGTGGCGTTTCCATTGTATCTCCAAAATCGGTAGTCGACGGTGTGAGAAGCACCGATCACGTCGGAGAATCTGATTAACCATCCTTTCGTGGGAAAGTCCTAAGAGAATCGGGGCACAGAAGGACGTGACATAAGAGGAGCTTCGGAATATACATTGTGCCGTTAAAATTCGATAAAAGAAACTATCTCCTACAACAAGCAATCGCACGTGCATCGGAATTTACATTCGAATCTTTACGCACACGCGTCGGATAATAAAAGAAACTTAATGGCTGAGTAAATAATTATCGACGATGCGAAACAAATGGCCGAACAAATAATAATGAGTAGGTGTAGTGGGTTCCCCCGACTAGAGCATTAGAATCGTGATAACGTGTGTGTGCGCTTCCACGTGCCTTGGGGTGCGTATTTCTGGACCAAAGTCCTTCGAAAGTAACTTCGTACTTGGCCTCCTCGCAAGCGCAACAATCCGCTAGCACGGTGCCCTGGTCATCGGCTTCCGCCTTCGAGTCTTGGCATATGTTGAGAACCAAGTTTGAATCGTCCATGTACCACGTGTCGGGTGTTTCCAGGATCGTTGCTCTGAAAGCAGAGAGAGAAGAAGCGGACGAAAAATGAGTTTCACCACATTCTTACACTGAAAAAATTGTATTCTTAAAATACAAACTTAATAATTCATCTTAATAGATATTCTTAATGGTTAAGAATTTTTTCTTATCGATATTACGCTTTTTAGAATATATTCTTAATAATCCATCTGAATGTCGCCACACAATGCGTGTCAGTATTCGGTTAAGTTAGGTTACACATCGCGTGCGGCACATGTCGATGCCTGTATCTTGTTCCTCTTGCAATTCTGCATAATTTTGAGTACTATATTACTTTGTGTGCTGTGTTGTGCAAAGAGTATGGATAAGGAAATGACGAAGTGGCTAGAAGAAGACAATTTCGGCAATTTAATGGAGACATTTACAAGTGATAGAAATACATGTATATGTATATGAATTGTAACCTTCTCTCGTGACTACATTTCTCAACCAATTCTGATTTCAAGATATGGATAATGTAATTTTCGACAATATAAAGAGTGAAGCATTTTATTAAGAGTTTCGTTTCCAATAGTTATATACGAAATATATCCATACAAATTTTTTACCAGGCTATGTGAAGAATATCTGTTAAGAATATTTGATTAGAGGAATCTGTTTAGAACATTCTACTCTTAAATTAAGAAGATCCTCTTGTTAATTATTTTAGTGGGAAATATACTAAACTCAAGTGGTAAATTCTTAAGATAAGAATACAATTTTTTCAGTGTACATTTATACATATTCTCTAACCGACTTCACAATTAAATTTCACCTGATAAGTATGCAACCACTACCCTCCGAGGGACTGGTCCACGCCACTGAAATTTCCTCCTTTGGCACCTTCGTCGTCTCCACCACCGCGTTTGGACAATTGTCGGAGAATTTCGTCATCGAGTCGTCCTGAAGATCGAAAATACCAGTATCCGACGTATCGTTCGCGTTCTCGGGCTCAGCCGAGATCAAAAATCGGGTGAACTTTCGTGGACTGAGGCCAGCACTGTCCGCCTGTATGGTGACTGAAACACATTAGAAATTTCACACTCACCAAGCGACCGAATTAATAATAACACTGGTTTACACGATTTTCCCTTAAAACGTAGCGACACCCTGCTGCTGTTCCCTTTGCATTCCTCGCAGCTCGGCCTCGAGACTCTCTTGAAAAATTACACGTTTCCGAGAACCTGCTCGTTACACGCCGCTTAAACTCGCATTCGCGACTCTCGCGACTCTCGCGCTCTCGGGAAAATCAACTATTTTCCTCTCCCCTCGTGCCCGACGAACTGAAGGAAAAAACGTTCAAAAGTTTTTTCCACTACGGCCGGCTCAGCTCAGTCGCATAAACTCTCGTGCGAGTAATTATTCCGGTAGAACAATTCTTAGAGAAAGAATCGGGCGCTCCTCGAAAGAAGAAAACGCGCGCGAATGGAAAAGCCAGGGGAAGGGAAGCTATTTCGTTATTTGGACTCGTCCCCTTTCCTTTTTCCTCCATTGTGACGCAGCGCGGCACACGCTGGGAATTGAGTGAACTTAAAGTAATGTCAATTAATTTACTGTTTTTTTTTTTGTAATACTAGAGAGGGAATTGCAAGACGAGGTGATCTCCCGAAATAGAGTTAGTGGTCGAAAGTGCTGTTCCGCCTATTTATAACGTGGATCAAACGAGCCGCTCACAGACCAAAGCACCGACGATTCTGCTTTTCGAATGCTTTTACATTATTAAAGCGAATACTTATCAAGCGCTTCTTCAAACGGAAAAAGCTTTTCTCAGTTTCATTTGAGAACACCGTCGATTCGCCCGAAGGCAGTTTACGCAAACGAAAAAAAAGGTCCATATGCATCTCGCACGATATTACACCGGGCGAATTTTATTGGTCGTTGCAACGTTCGATTTAGTTAACCAACTAATTGGCCTGTACCCACGCGAATTTTATCCCTGCGAGCTTTAATTTTCGATAACGTCGGTTGGGAGAGGCGTGCATTGCGCCAGGGTGAAAACAAATTGCAATTATCTTGTTCGCGAGTGCCGTTCACGCGCACCGTTTCCGCGTAGGTATGAAATATTTCTCGCTGGTGGTCGCGTCACGCATGGTCCACGATCGTTTTACAATGAATTCGCAAAACAAAGGCAAACGCGATCCTAACGAAGCGTGCGCGCTCGGCCAAACAACGAGGCCGTTTGTCGAAATTCGAAGGGGCACTTGAAACCAGGAGAAAATTTTACATCTTAACCCTTTTAGTGCCAGTGGGCCGATCTATCGGTCCGCGGTCCTCATGCGAAAACTGCCATGGGCGTGTTGGTTCAGTCCTTATCTCCAAAATTTTGCTGCGCAATAAATATTAAAATTTTCCTCCAGGAAATCGAAATTTTGTTCCTTATAAAGCTATTCGTATATGCTCGCATATCACATCGGCCAGTGGCATTATTCGCGTGTACTCCGTAAAATGCCTGGCACTAAAAGGGTTAACTCCGCAGATACACCCTAGACATACCTAAAGTATCAAAAATTCCGTTCGGTTTATTCTCGATTGTCGAGTGAAATCGAACGAAGGACGAATAGGAAGAGCGACAGTAAGAGCGAAGCAGAACGAAGAACAAAGGGCGCATCGTGGGAAGCGGGAATAGACCGATAGAAGGAGAGGAGAATCTGAGGGAAGCGTAAAAGGATGCCTAGAGACGTGGGTTAATGAGATCTCGGCTCTTGTTTACGTTAGCGTGTAGACTACGCGCTGGATAATGGCGAACGCATCGTGTAACGATACAGACACGAGGGGCTCCTTCCTGCTCGGGCAACCACGAGCAGCGGCTCGACTGTTTGCAGGAAGGGCCGATCGTTCGAGTAATTGGGTCAGCGAAAATTCCGTATAACCGGTCGAAAGTCAACGGTCGAGGGTGCAGATCGATCTTCCACGGTACGATCCAAGGGTGTAATTAAAGCGGCTAACGCGGGCGGTGGGGCGCGCAATTGCCGAATGGAAGGTTGCTGGAGAAGGAGAGGCCAGGATGAGCGGTATGCGCGCGTCAGAGGTTAGTTAATTTGACTTTGCCTATCGAATTGAATGGATACCGAGAATACGGTACGTCACTAGCAAGGGAGTTGGCGAAAGAAGGAAAGCACTGGCAAGTTGGAGAAACTATGCGAGATGGAATTCTCTCAGGCATTCGATGAACCTCTAAGGATTTTCCCGCGAGGTAACGGAATACCGATAACTTGTCAGCTCGATACTCGAGCGTGGCAATATGTAACGAGTCCAAGTGCCCCTGGCTTATGTTCAAGACTTTCCTACCGAGGGAGTCCAGACTTTTCGTCATCGAGCGTTTCCGGGCACCGACGTAACACCCAGCTGTTTGCTGCATTTATGGCTTCTCGTATTATGGGTCTTCGCAAACTGCGCGTACCCTCCTCGTGCACGGACCATGCTCGTCTCCGCGGCCTACGAGTTCGTTCACGCTACTTCCTTTCACCTGCTCCTTTTTCCTCCATCCTTAATCCGCTCACGAGTCAGCATCCTCCGCAAAAGTTACGTTCACCTATTCATCCGTACTCCTGATACAGGCTGGAAAAGTAACGCGCGAACGTACTCGAAGATCGTCAAAAACGCTCATCGTCGCTCACAACTTTAAAGAGTCCAAGTTACGTGACGGGCGTGTGACTCACGATCATCCTCTCTCTCCTTCTCTCCTTCCCCGTTCTTCTTCCCTTCCTCGTCCCCCGGATGATTCCCATAACCCTGAATTAAAAGAATTAAGCGTAAAAGCGCAGTTTAACTGGAACCTTCGCCGTTCGTCTCGCGTTTCCCACGCGTGGCGCGCCCCGTCTGCTCGAGAGCGTCGCGACGCTCGTCCCAAGCCTCGTGGATTTATTTCGATGCTCGTAGCGATCGAGAATTTTCATCTCAACGCTCGATTCCATCTAGCGAGCGAATTATTAGCTGGAGCTATCCGAGGGCGCGTGAACGCATGCCCGTGACGATTAATTCACCGTTTATTCATCATTCGTGACTCGTGATCGTCGTCACGCTCCAATAGGGTTTCTCGCGCGAAATCAACGCGTGGAATTAGCGCGCGCGAGCACGCGTGTCGATGGTCTCTTTATTACCCTTCGAGCGGGAGAACCGAAGGGGTGCAGAGAAAGGTGGAGAGAACCGATCGACGCTTTCTTCGGATTAATCGTATCGGTTGACGGTGGACTTAATTGAGCGAATAAACCTTTCGCTACGTACGTTCCTACGATTGGCTCTAATTCGATTTCGCTGGTAGATCGAGTTAGAAGGGTTCGTTATTGTTTTTTCGGCCCCACCCCACCCGTCAGGCGATACCGAAGAATCGGGAGGCGAAATTTTTAGGCACGACCGTAAAGGGAGTGACTCATGCAATCGCCATCCTGAAAACCGTTTGTGTGTGTGTGTGTGTGTGTGTGTGTGTGTGTGCGTGTATGCGCGCGCGCGCGCGCGCGCGTGTGTGTGTCCGTGTATATCCTCGATTTCGGGAAAACGGCTCAACCGATCGGGACGAAATTTGGCACAAAAGTCAAGTACACTACTGTGAGTTGACAATAAGGTTTGTGAGCCGCCATCTTGAACCGGTACAAAATGGCGGGAAGTTCAAATATCGAAAAATTCATATCTTTGGTACTATTCATTGGATCCCGATAAAATTTTACACGTTCACGTACACGTATGCAATGACAATTACTGGAATTTTTCAAATTTTTTGTTTGGCCGAATCAAAAATGGCGACTAATTCAAATCTTTAGTCCATTATTCCGGCGAAATGACTGAACGGATTCGGACAAAATTTGGCATGTACATCGAGTATATACCTATTTAGTGCCACGAAACTTTGTGTATCGCCATCTCGAACCGTTACAAAATGGCGGCACATTCAAATCTTTAATTCACTATTTTATAATTATAGTTTGAAAATCCCGTAATTTCGAAACGGTTGAAGATGACCATGCATAAAGTTTTGTGGCACCAAATGGGTATATTTTTAAACTATATGCCAAATTGTGTTTGAATCCGCGCAATCGTCGCGCCGGAATACTGGATTAAAGATTTCAATTTGTCGCAATTTCTGAATGGTTGAAGATAACCATGCATAAAGTTTCTCCGCAGCAAAGGTGTATACAGGGTGTCCCGCAATAGGTGTAATCCCCGCGAAAGGGTTGTAGCTGAAATAATTCTAAACAACATTTTCCTTTGCGAAAAAGTTGGACGAGGCTTAATTTTTGAATTACTAAGGAAAAACATAGGCGAATGAGCGCGCCCGTAAAGCCCGCGCTCAGGGCCGTCATGCTCGCCACTCACCGCGGTTGTAGACGGGCGCATCGCAGTGGTAAGGCACGAAGCGTTGGACAGAAATTATGTCGAATAACAAATTAAAATTCCAGAATAACTTCAGATGGCGAACCCCAGAAGGCGACGGGATGCCTAATGCATTTCCCGATGCAAAAAAAATTAGGATTAGGATTAGGATTAGGATTAGGTTAGATTAGGTAGATTAGGATTAGGATTAGGTTAGATTAGGTAGATTAGGATTAGGATTAGGTTAGATTAGGTTAGATTAGGTAGATTAGGTTAGATTAGGTAGATTAGGAACCCTAATCCTAACCTAATCCACCTAACCTAACCCTAATCCTACCTAATCTAACCCAATCCTAACCTAATCTAACCTAATCCTAACCCTAATCCTAACCCCTAACCTAAAAAAATTAGGATTAGGATTAGGTCAGGGTTAGGGTTAGGATTAGGGTTAGGATTAGGTGAGATTAGGTTAGGATTGGGTTAGATTAGGTAGGATTAGGGTAGGATTAGGTGGATTAGGTTAGGATTAGGGTTCCTAATCTACCTAATCTAACCTAATCCTAATCCTAATCTACCTAATCTAACCTAATCCTAATCCTAATCCTAATTTTTTTTGCATCGGGAAATGCATTAGGCATCCCCTCGCCTTCTGGGGTTCGCCATCTAAAGTTATTCTGGAATTTTAATTTGTTATTCGACATAATTTCTGTCCAACGCTTCGTGCCGTTCCACTCGATGCGCCCGTCCACAACCGCGGTGAGTGGTGAAAATGACGGCCCTGAGCGCGGGCTTTACGGGCGCGCTCATTCGCCTATGTTTTTCCTTAATAATTCAAAAATTAAGCCTCGTCCAACTTTTTCGCAAAGGAAAATGTTGTTTAGAATTATTTCAGCTACAACCCTTTCGCGGGGATTACACCTATTGCGGGACACCCTGTATACTCTATGTACATGTCAAATTTTGGTTCGGATGCATTTAATTGTCCGGTTTTGATCACTTGGGCCTATTGCAGAAATGCTGCATTTCGTGGGCGAGCGCGAAGCGCGAGCATCCGATGACCTCGGGGGGTATAGCGCTTGTTTAAGATTAATTTCGCGATTTCTCTCGAGCGTCAATCATCGGGTTCGCCTTTTATTATTATTTTTTGTTTTTAATACTTTAATCCACGCGCTCTTGCCGACGCGTTTCCTCGCGAGCGACGGCATTGCTCCAATTCGTTCGCGTTCGACGTTCCACCTTTCGGCGGGCGAAAGTTCAATTTTAGTTCTCGAATACTTTTCTCGCCGAGATCTCCTGATATGTTTTTCGCGCGATTAAATCGTTTCGTCGTGACATTTCGAAGGGGAGGAACACTCCGTTTAATTGATTTTCATTAATCGCGTTATCGATTACCCAATAATAATTGGATTCTCGTCGACAGTGACTACAGCGTGCCCACCTGCTACTGTATGATTAATCTCTCGCAAACGGGATCGATTTTCACGAGGTCCTTGTCCATTTGCCTTAATTAATGGAAATCTCACTCGAGATTGGTACCGGCTCTCTGTATCGATACCGGTATTCCGATATTACGATTGTAAGCTTCTCTTTCGTGTTATACTACCTCTGACACCCCCATCCTCTCTCTATCTCTCTCTCTCTCTTTCTCTGTCGCTTCTCTTCGCTAGAAAAGCGGAAGTCTAATCCCATTAGAAATAACGAGCACCGCGCCCGCTTCCCCAATATTTCTTGCGAACCCAGATCTGCGAGCGGCTTGCGCTTTTATATTTCTGTCCTCTTTTCATTCGCGCGAAATATCGTCCCATCGCGAAGACCCAAGGGGCGTTTCAGGAAGGTTTACGTTCTTCGGGTCTAATACGATCGTTCTCTTCGATTTTTCACCGCACTGCCATCTCTTTCGTCCGCAGGTGACGCGCTCCATGAAATTCAAACGATTCTATCCCTTCCGTCGAAGAAATTCAACTTCTCGCTTCCGCCAATAATGAGAATCGCGCGAGAAGTCCTCACTGGGGATGATAGGAGGAGGAGGTGGAGGCTGGTTATATCCGGCCTTAAATCGCACCCTTCCGCGATTCCTGACAATTTAATCCGACCGCGAGTTTAAGTCGTGCGACCAAGCTGGGCGCGAGTCGAGGAGGAGACTCCAAAGCTTCTCCCAAGTTCCTCGGACTCTTCGAGTACGCTCGCTCGCTTCCGCTTCGCTCGAGCGAGTTGCCGCCCCTCTCCCTCTTGTAATTAAAATCCCTCGTCAACGTCCAAGTGGCTCCTCCGGTCCTTTCGCCAAATTCGTTCCGACGAGCATCTCACGTGTCTCCTTCGGCCACTCCACGAGACTTCTCGAGTGTCTCGCGATTGGCCAATTTGAGAAAAGCGAGAAACGCCAGTTCGCAGATTTTCATTTTCCCGCCATGGAGAACTCACCGGTGTATCTGGTGTTTGGCATGTAATAGGTGACGATCTCCGTACGGTTGTAGAGGGTTGTGAAGAAGTGGTACTTGTCCTCCGCGATGGAACGCTCCATCGTAGTGCCGTCTATCATGCGGTTGCACTTTATCGATGTGCCGCTGGCCATCCACGAGGCCAACAGCAGCAGGACGTGGAAAACTCTCAAGGGCAGCATCGTCTGAAAGAAAATTGACACAAAGAGTTAAATGACTCGGTCCTTGCGAGACTCGTACGATAATCTCAGCTCGCGCGAGTATTCTTGAGAATCGGGCTTCTCCGGAGAATAAAATAAAATTGTTGGCGACAAGCGGGGCGCCGAGAATACCATCTTAATTCTTTTCACCGTGAAAGAGGGCTTGGCAGGATCTTTTATTTGACGATATGGCGGGATTCTTTATTCGTCGAATAAATTAGAGCGTCGCCGAAAGGCGCGAAAGGGGCGTGCTGCTGGGCTCAGTGGCTCATCTGAGATTCTTTGGAAGTGACGCGCACTCTGTAAGGAAGCAGAAGGAGGAGGAGGATGAGGAGGATGGGGAGGAGGAGCAGGAGGACGCGTCATGACCGAGATTAGGATTGGAAACCGATTGGCCCAATTTACCCGTGAACACTCCCGACAGATGGTGGCGCGAACGGGCTTCACGGAGTTTTCATTTCAAGCTGATGGAGAATCAAAGAGGATTCTTCTCGCGTGGGAAGAAGGGCAGCACCTCCTCCTGCGTGCCAAATTTCACGAGAGAAAAGGATTCAAGGAGCCATTCCTCTGTGAATGTTACAAAATGCCCGTAAATTATTTTCCAAATGCTTCGACGTTCTTGGACGAGCAAAAGATCGATGCGTGACGGGCACGTGAAATTGGGTAAAAGTTTAGTTCACTGATATTTCCGTAACCCATACCTCTTTCTTGCATAATTAATAAGCTTATCGTGACCCCTTACAGCTTCTTTAAAACTGCTTACAACTGCTTTATAACTTCTCCCGATTCGGATTGCATCAGTCTGCTTCCTTACTGATATTGACGTAATCGTTTATGATAATCTAACGTCTGGAAAACATCTCGAAAATAGCGAAAAATGACGATGATAAGGTCTTGTCTTCGACAAGACAAGTCGGCGATATCGTGTTATTTAATACGCTGATTTCACGAATTCTGCGGTTAAATCATTTTTTCCACGAAAGAATGTAAGAATTCATGGTTCATTCGCGCTCGTGCAGAATGCCGTAATAATCCCACGTGAACTTTTAAGCCTAGTTTACACTAGTCAAGTAACTCGGCCTGGTGGACCGAAGACAGCTACTGTGCTGTCCGCTTTGCACCTCAACTGGACTAATACTAGGGTAATACTCGAACTGTTTACACTTGTCGAGCTGGACATGCTTTTTTACTCTCGCGTTTCTGCTCTACCGTTTACTCGACTAGGGTAAACTAGGCTTTATAGCTTTCGAGCGGGCGCGCACGCACGTGAATTCGGTGCATCGGTGATCAGTGCCAACACGTGAGCGAGCGTTGTCCGGAGAGCAATACAGAATTAGGAACTTACAAGTTAGAGTGTATCCACCCAGGTACCATCAGCACGTGGTTCCATGCTGAATCACTCGCCGATCTTGGCAAGCACCGAATCGAGTATGAGCGGTCACTGCTACTTTCTCCTTAGTCGCGCTTCGACCGTCCATTGTTCCATGCAATGCAATTTAAATCTCTCGCAATTCGAAGCAACACAATTTCACGCTTTTCGAGCGTATAAAAGGAGAATGAACACTTGATCGCGGTAAAATTTTTCGGGTGATTTTAAACGAATCCTCAGCCCTGCTCTCGACGAAATTAATCGATACAAAAATACCTTCCCCGCATTTTCCCTTACGACGCGTTCTCGAATCCTCCGACATTTTCGCGCGACGCGTATTACCGGAGATGGGCGGAGACGGGGACATTTAATTTGATCGATAGAGACGTGAATCAGCCCCTTCGCACGAGGTACAAGCATATCGAACAAAGCATAACTCGATATAGGCATGGCACGTAATAAGCCGGCTGACCATAAATCCCAACAACCCCCATGCCTAAATATATTGCACGAAGAGGCATTGCGCATAGAGAATGCATATGGGACACGACATTTGACTCGGCCTGGCGCCGTGCCATTCTCTCTCCTCTCTCTTCCCCTTTTCTTCTCCCTTCCTCCCTCTCTTTCTCGTTCTTTCGCAGTATCCTCCACCGCGAAGCGCCAAACGGGAATTCAAACGATACCTCATCGGTGAATCGAGCCGCGCTCGTTAGGGGTTCGGAGGATCCTAAACTTTTTCCTGCATAGAGAAATATCTCGCGAAAGATCCCTCTTAAAATTAAAATCTTTTTCATCTCGATCTAAAATCGATCGAGTTTGCTTTCCAGGCAGCAAACTGTCTTCATTAACTATCCGAGTCTTATCTCCCCGATACTGATTAAGAAAAGAGAAACAAATGACGTCCAACTCCGGAGCTACAGAGAAAACTTTTCTCGTCCCGCTAACTTTCTCAATCTGTTATTTAATATCGATGAATTCGTATAGACGTGGACGTTTCACGAGTGATATATTGAAGGGCTGACGCCCAGTGCCTATAGACCAGATGCCCAAGTGTTTCGTTACCAACACTTTTTAATGAAACTTGACTTTTCTGAAAGATCGCTCTTCTTCCTCATTAGCAATGTACACACTGAGAGAAAAAAATGGTCGGGTTTACTATAATCTCACTATATTTTATAGTAAAATTTGGCTTCAAACATATTTTTATAGTTCACTTAACCATACAAAATATAGTAGAATGAACGATTTATACAAATGGTTATATTATTAACTATTATCTTTGTTCTTGTTACCATATGTATAGTAAAGTGTACTATGTGAATATAGTTAGTTCTATCACTATGTATGAAATATTCTGGTAATATTAACTATATAAAATAGTTACTTTCTTACCATTATATATTTTCAACCATATTATATTTTTAGTTGAAATAACCATAATTTTTGGTAAAAACATAATATAATTGGTTATACTATGCCTCTATCGTAATTATTACCCACATTATGGTAACATTTACCATAAATATGATATTTCCAACTATAATTTTGTTACTATGCCACTATAGTTAGATATATCATGTACTTTTCTCTCAGTGCACGATTAGAGTGTGGGGCGCATGCTTCCGGAGCAAATCGATCCAAAAGCTTTTGCATGCAAATCTTTCTTATCGATTGGCAAGACGCCTTATCATCGACAGGTGAAAATCATTGGTGTCTACAGTGGACAGCATCCTTCGGACACCTGCAACGATCGTTGCCAGCAACTCTTTCTTTTCGGTCTCGTGTTCTCGCTTCACGTCTCACGCGATATCTCTCGCTTGCTTTTGGATCGATTTTCTCTAAAACCATGCGGCGCGCACTCTAATGACGTATATTGTCGTAATCAGGAAGGTGAGATCTTTCAGAAAAATCAAGCTTCATACCAATATTTCGATGACAAAAAACTTGCGTATATCTTGGCCTTAGTGTTTCGAGTGTCTCATTGATTAAGGGTCACGGAGATTCGACTAGTATTATTCAGCTCCCCGTCGGTCGTTAACGTCGCGAGAGCAGAAGGAGGACGAAAGGACGTTGAGAAATGAAATTGGATGGAGAAGGATGGGATAAGAGGCGGGGAAAGAATCGTGGAGTTCGGTGAATGAGTCAAAGAAAGTGCAACTAAAGGACGACAGATTGCGAGGGATGCCAATATGTCGAGAGGGATTTTTCGGGTAAAGGAAAAAGGAGGAAGGGAAGACTGCGCGGAGGAGATGAATAAGAACCGGCCCACCCGCCCATTCCCTTTTCGACGTATTACTACGATCTTCCGTGCTCGAATCTGGGACGAAGAAGTGTCTCGATGGTCTCGAGAAAAAGTCGCGCACGTCCCTCTCGAAAGATCGACGGGATATTGGAACCGTGGGATCTCGGTAGACCGTAAGTGTGTTTTCGATGCGGAACGGAAATACAGGGGAAACTAAAGTGAGCCTTCTCAGACTCGATAGTCACGATGACGGTGAATTCGTCGAAGCTTCTTGCAGTTTCCGTTTTGCCTCGTGCAGTTGACAGTTTAATCAGTTCGAGAATTCCCTCGCTAGAGCCAGAGTCACCTCCCGGTGCTCTTGCTGCCCATCTACGGATAATTAAACTTTTTTCCTCCGATTTCCTGTCTCGGACTATCGCGAAGCTGACTGTCGCGTGGAACAGCCGCATCGAGATCTGCGACGTTTGCGTGTAATGTTCTTTTCGGAGCGTACCGTCCACGGATGAAGAGGCGATAATAAATGGAAATACTAAAATAAAATCAACTCTAGATTCTCTATCGGTCGATACATCGTGTAAGAAAATGTTCAGCTCGCAATCGCGCAATTTAACAATCTCTCGAGCGGTATGGTGATGATTTTATCGGTTCGCACTTTACGTAAAGTGCACTTACCTCCGTCCGAGAAGGGGAGGAGAATCGTGCTTCGAAGATCGCGACTCGAAGTGCTCCGCCACGAGAGAATAGGGAGAAGTACATGTGGGAGCGTCAATGAAATCCCGAGGGCGACGGGGCACCGACGACGTGTGACCGAAGTTACCAGATCGATAGGAACGATTTTCCCGCGACGAAAAAGAATAAGTGACGACGGTGGTGGCGTGGTAGTTACAACGAAGCAAGACCTCGTCGGAAGTAAGGGGATAGCATTAGAACGAAAGAAAGGAGCATTCTCTTCTTTTCAGTTTAAATCAAGGAAAGCGCACGGGACATTTTTTTTTTCTTCAATCGTGCATTTCGGAGTGTCGTCGAAGAATTCAGTAATGAAAGAAATACTTTCCTTTCCTTTCTTTCTCCCTTTTTTTCGTAAACAGAGTGCCCGTCTGTGTAGCGTAGCTCATTTTCGCTTTACGCTTTTCACGGACCGTTGAGATTTGTGCCACGGGGAGAGATCCAAGTTTTTTTCTTTCGCTAAGAGCGGAGAAAATACGAGACACCGGAGACCGAAGAGGGAAAAAACTGTCGAGAGTCCAACAGGGAAAATGCATAACGACCACTAGTTTCGTGACAATTAATCTAGAATGTAGGAAAGCCCAAATAGACAGCAGGCGAAATTCACGGTGGATCACTACGATTTACCGATAAAAGAAAATAATCAATTCTGAACATTTTTTTCACCCCGTTTTCAAAGTTTCGTAAATTTCATTGCACTTCGTCCCTTGTCGTATAGTCTCACGACCGATAAATGCATAAAGCATCGAAAGTGTACATTAGGTCGTTACTCAATTTTTATCAATCACCGATCTTCCTCGGTTCATTACCTCCCTCGGGAAATACAATCGCGTTCTCTTTGTCAATTTATGCTCGTCAATCGATCTTTTGCCTCCGTGTACATAACCGCACCATGCAAATATCTCCCCCGAACGCTTTTCTCCTCGCGGTCCTTATCTCCCGACACGGACGAACTGACAACACGTTCGAATAACGTGCTTAACCGTGTGTGAGGTAAACCGCTAGACGCGCATTCGATGGAGCGGAAATTTTGGGAAATATTTCCGCGGCAGCTGCATCAATGAATGAGACACTTCGCTCGAGGTTGTCCCTAAGAAGAAGGAAAGTAAACCGTTTCCTTTTTACCGTAGAAGAAAATATAGCATTTTAATACTTTAATATACAGGTGCAGAACGAAATTTCCGTAAAAACATTCGTCGATTTGGCAGAGAAAATGCGCGAAACGTTGTATGCTCGTAAATTTGTTGAAAAAAGAAAGAAAGAAAAGAGACAGAAGGAAATTCGTAACGCTTATCCGTCAACGGGGCACACGATCGCGACTGCCGTTTGTTATAATGGGATCACTGCGTAATTTCATTTTTAGGGTCATTGCCGGTAACCGTCTATCCCGTGCACGTGACCTTTCCTCCCTGACGCTCAACTTTATTTATACATGCGCTCGCCACATTTAATAAATTTAATACAATTGATACACGCGCTAGTAGACTACACGTAAATCAACTTCGACACTTTTTTGAAACGTTAACCAAGTGTATTTGTCTTCCGTAAGGAAGGATAAAACTTGTTGAAGACAATTACATCGACTTATCCAATTAAACTATTCCCTCCCCTCTAATCCACGTAAAACCCGATTCCTACCACCTATTTCGCGAAATCAAGTCTCACTGCGAGATCTTAACTTCTCGAGCCGGTAATCCGTACCTTAAATCGAATCAGAGAAGCTTAACGAAGGAGTCAAGGAGAACGAGGAAAACTGTATTATTCTTCTCTTCGACCCCATCGAAGTAGATAGATATAGTAGCTGGGTGACGAATGATTCGAATTTTCAAATTAAAATTGTCGAAATATTACCACTACCCCTTCTTCTCACCGTTGTTCGAAAGGACATTTAAGTTAATGCAATATTTAACGGAAGAGAACAAATACTGCTGGTGACTCACCTGGTCGAAACGTTTAAACGATGAAAGACTCTAGTGCAAGAGCAGGCTCCATGCGCACGCACGATTCGCCGAAAATTGCGTGCGATGCTTCTCTTGAACGGCGAGTCACGTGCCTCCCGGCTTCTACGAGTGAGGCATCGAAAGCTCGTCCGATGCGCTTGCGGGCCACCGGTATACTGAACCGGAGTTGCGGAGTTGCAGAACTGAACACGCGCCAACATCGGACAGACGTAACTACTTATTCCGAGCATGCGTGCGCATGCCGCTAGAGCGCCAAGGGGTTTTCCACCGCGACGGCCAGACGGCGAGAACTCGTGCGAGGATACGCATGCCCTCTCGCGCTCCTGTAAAATGTGAATGACAATTACACACGAGAATCTCATAAGACACGATCACGAGCTACCAGCAATCCAATTTTTCCGATTTTTTCCAATCTCAAGTGAATATCTTCGAAAGTCAGTAGTATCGATATATGTAAAGAAAACAAATGATAGGTCTAAAATTCTTTTATGAGAGAGTACCCTTAAATGACCGTTTAGCAGGCGCACGTGGAGCGCCAAGAAACGATTACGAAGGAAGGGTCCCGCGAATGACGAGAGATAAAATTAATTAACGGCCCGTGGACAACACGAAGGCCTTACCAAACGTGCCGGATGTTTCTAGAAAGAAACGAATCATCCGCCGCGGGTCTTTTAAAAAGAATGCTTCTCAATTAGAGCGTCCTCGTTGCGAGCTAAATTGGATTATTTACCAACACGACGGCTCCGCCAGCCGGACATTTTTGGTCATTTCCTGGACGTTAATTTCGTCGTAGTAATTCCCCCGGAAAATAATGTCCGAGATCGTTTTTTTTTTACACTCGTGTAGAACGAGCGCTCGTGAATTTATTTCGCTACAAAATGCGGTACATTGAAAGTTACCGAAAATAATGCGGAAAAACATTTCGAAGACTTTGGCTCGTTTCTACCAACTTTGGTTTAATAAAATCACGCATAAGATAAACTCTCGGTTCGATGAGGATTGGTTCCTATCGACACTCGATGTAAAACGTTTAATCGGCTTTAACTACACTTATAACCCGTGTGATATAAGTTTAGAAAAGTTAGAAATCCCGAGTGCTTATTAGTTTGGTGTTTGCTTTAACGGACGGTACGAACTTCAAAATTGATATCCTCTGTTATTATTGTCGTGTCGGAGCATCTGTTGGGATCGGCTAGGTTATTTTCAGAACAATAATATTAAAAAAATTAATATATTTACTTATTACGACAAATAAATATGTTAGTTTAAAGAGTAATATGTTTCTGGAAAACATATTCCCGTTATTGTGATATTAAAATATTCAATATAAATGTAAGTTTAGTTAAATAAAGATTTTATTGATATTCGATCGAATTACATAATGTATCTTGTAATTTTAAAATAAAATGATTTATTTGTAACTTTATCTCCAGCATACCTCTCCAAACACAGATTTGGACCCGTATAAACAGGAAAATATACGTATACGTATATGCAACGTGCATCAGACCATCTGCCCTACCTGTTTAAAAGCCAAATGGATGCATAAAAAAAGGCCAGAATTTTTCTTCTGTATTATCTAATTCGTCAATATAACTCATGCTTTGTTTAAGTTTCTTGCTTATTCGCGGTTGTTCTTAATTATTTTCATCGTCGGAGGATATGCTAGCACAAGATTAAATAAATTCGTCATATCTGGAAATGATTTCTTACACTTGTATCAGGTCGACACGTCACATTCTTATAAGAAATAAGCTTTAAGCCGGACAACGAAAAGGCTTAAGGCAAAAATTGGTCGGTTTGCGTCGGTTTAAGCTTGAACAGATCGTTGGTTGAAGCCAACATTTTGTAAAACTTGACTTAAGTCAATGTGACTAAGGTTTGACTCTTTAAACCGCGTTGGTAGAAACGGGCTAAAAATTCTGAAACAACTGTTTCTCGACCCAGAACGACTTCTTGTCGGCTTTTGTTCCGTCGTCCCTCTGCGACTTCAAGCAAATTCGTCGTGACGTATAGCCAATAATAAAACGCAACACCGAATTCTCGAAATTTTCCGAAAGGCACACCGCATGGCACCTACGTAATTTGTCCTGGAGCATGTCGCACGACAATTCAAATCGCAATTCCCGTTATCGGTACGTCCCCTCCAATCGGAAAAATTCTCTTCTCGCTCTTCTATCAATTCTCCGTGGTCCAGCGCGAAAGCGTGTTAACGTTCCCGAACCCATTTTTGGGCGTTCGTCTCGACACGTTGACGGACACGGGAAAATTCCAACTAGGTCCACACCCTTTTGCGCTTAATGCGGTAAAACTCACTCTTTCATTCTTCTTCCTCTTGCAGACGTGCAAGTCCCGTTAAGGTCGTCTTCTTGCCGAGGAAGGATTAACCTTGAGAATAATGGCCGAAGCAACAGCAGTCGATTCGCCAGGTTATATTATTTTCGAAGATTATGATTAGATCTTATTGGACGGAGCATTCGTCTCTTCTTCCTATCTGTGGCTAGTGACACATTACCCTTGTATTTTCCGCAGGACCGGCGGAGAATAATAACACATCGGAGAACGATCCCGTGACAGTCCCGCAAGATCAGGTAGCCTCGCCGGGCCCTACATACAAAAGCAAAATTCCCACGAACAATGTTGCACGCGCGAGACCCGTTCGTATTTTAATGTCACGAACTTTCGTAGTCGTAAAACAGGAAACCAGATGTACAAGTTACATTATTCATTTTCTCGTCTCAGATGCAATCAGCAACTCCATCGAACGTGGAATGTAATGCTCCTTCCGGCGGACAGTGCAGCATAGGTCGTCGTCCGCCCACGAGGTCAGGCGCTAGTCCTACCTCAGTGAAGAAAGTTCTCCCTACCAATATTGGAGCCACGACTAGGAGATTATTAGAGAATCAGTTCAATGTGAAAAAGAAACGTTACACGAGTCTTAAGAGGGAGCTCGCGGACAAGCAGGTAGGATGCGTTTGTGTACTGTTACTTTTCGAATGCCTTCCAAATCTGTGCTTTAAATCCTGCAGAAAGTGGCGCAAGAGCTTTATGAAGAAGTGACACAGCTTCGCGAGAAGGTAATAGCGTCCGGGGGTAAGGATGTCGGGAAGCTCGACGAGTTGAAGCCACCAGATTCAGTCCCGAACAAACTACCCAGTGATATTGGAGACTCGGGGAATCACGCGCCACCGATTATAACTCTAACATATACCTCGATGTCCGAGGAATGTCTCGAAGATTTGAAAAAGCGCCTTGCCGATACTCCGAGCATGTATCAAGAACTACTACAAGATGCTTTGAAGCAGTCCAGTAGCCTGGCGAATCGGCTGAAGGGGACCAAGGGAAGCGAAGAGGGCATGACGGATGAACAATTGCTCAACCAATCGGACGATCTCATCCTTAAGGGTAGCATTCTAATGACGAGAATGAATGAGCTCAATGCGACACACGAGAGCCTCGTCGGCGAGGTTCTGACCAGTCTGACAGACCTGTCCACGGAGTGCGAAGGTCGTCGACGACAGCTTGAGGAAATGGGCAACACCGATAATCTGTCCCAAGAGTTACGAGCTCAGGTGATCACCCTTCGAGAAGAGCTGAAGGGCGAGCGGGAGAGACACAGCCAGGTGAAGGACCGAAGGGGCCAGGCGGAGGTACAATTGCAAAAGGCACGAGCGAAGATCCGAGAGTTGGAAACCCACGTGGCCAATGACGACGCCAGAATACAACAATTGCAGACTAGTCTGAAGAATCTCGAGAGCCAGATGAAGCAGAGGGAGCAGGCGATGGACCAGCGGATGAAAGACACGCAGAGAACGATCAAGAATAACGAGAGCCTGGTAGCCAAGGTGGAGAAGCAACGGGACAGCTTCGAGTCACGGTTGGCCCTTCTGTTTCCTTGCAAAGATATCCTTTATTTTTTCCTCCTATCAATCCCCGAACTTTCCTCGGACAACATTAGGCTGATCGAGCTGAAGGAGAAGATGAACGAGAAGGAGAGTGACGCGAAGGCTACCATCAAGGAGCTCAAAGACAGGATAGAGCGGATTCACGCGGAAGCGCAACAGGAGAGAGCCAAGAAGTACGAATCGTTCTCTGAAACGTAAAGAAAATTTCCGTGACAATCACTATTGAGAATTCTGCATGCTCGTTTAGGCGAGAAGCGGAGGACACCATCGTGGAGATGCAACAACGTTATCGGGAACTCGAAGAGAAGAGCCAGAAGCTCTGCGAACTCGCCGAGACAACCAAAGAAATTACGATTACTGGTATATAGTTGAGATTGCGATTAATTTTAATGCCCACGACTGCGTCTTATTAATTCATCGTCAAAGTGACGATCGTACATAAGATGGTTTTGCATTATTCTCTAGATGGAAATCACTCGCAGAACGAAGTTCGCCTATTCAACGAATTGCAGAATGCACGTACAGAGATGGAAAAGCAGGAAGTTAAGATTGATCAGCTACAACGCGAAAAGGACGAAATAATTGCGGTGATGCATCAGGCGGCCGTTAGTTTGCACTACTTTCGGGACTTTATGCCTAATAAGTCATACGAGAAATGTCTCTACCACGCGAGACACAACGGTGAATAAACTCTTGCCCGTTGCTCGTAGATATTGTTTTCTCGATTTGTCCGCAGAGTCAAGATGACGAGGACGCATCGTCCAAGGAGAAGTTGGCCGCAGAGCTGGTGGCAAGGTCGAACGAATTGCAGAACATGACAATGGAGTTTACGCGTGTACAAATGGCGGCGAACTTGGCGTGAGTTTATCATCACGTTTCCCTAAGATTGGGCAAAGTTGTACGACGTTACGTGACAATCGAGTTTCCAATTGTATGTGCCAGGCAACAGAAGAATTCGGTCCTGGAGCGACAATTGAGTGACATCCAAAACCGACTACACGCGCAGTCCAAGGAAGGAGGCAAGGCTGCGTGGGGAGCGCAGACCATCGAGTTACAGCAACAGATGGCAGATCTTCGTTATAATCTGACGGAGGCTCTCAAGCACAACGAGGAGCTGGAGACTGCCCTTACGCAAAAGCAACTCGAGCTTGAACAACGGGAACGGGTGATGCGCGAGCAGAGTAAATTCTTGAAAGCAAGGGACGAGTTGCTTAATCTGATGAAAGGAAAGGGCCAGATCACAGTCACGGATGGCTGTCAAGAGACGGACGAGGTAACGTCTTCTTGCTTACACCGACTTCGTACTCTCTTGCACTAAATCTGTTGCACTGTCGTTCCAGGTAAGCAGGCAAATAGCAGCCAAGTCCGAGGCGATACAAGAGCTCTACGTCACCTTGGAGAACAAACAAATGCAGGTGATGCGCCTGGAGAAGATGGTGAAGCAGATGGAGGATCAACAGGATCGCGCTCAGGCCCAACGAACCCGTCTCGAGAACCGCATCGCTCAGCTGGAGGTCACCTTGCAAGAGAAGAACAAAGATCACCGGTACGTTAGAGAAGGCTCATTGCCCGTAATTAAGGATGACTCTAAAGACGAGTGTGTTAAACCTTTAATGGAGAGTTCTCATGATCGAGAACAGCCGTTGTTACGTCCAATGATACCTCCTACGTTGCAACACTCCCTTAAATTGCGAACGGTTTCGTCACCTGTCCATCGTCATCATCATTATAACCCACGGGGCAAAAGTCCTACCCACGTGGATCAAATGACGGCTTCCTCGAGCGTCGACGGATCCTTCAAGGTATACGTGTCCCGGGCCTCTAGGAAGATGCATACCTGTGATGGGGAATTCTCCTACGTTTGTGACCACTGTCGTCAGGACGACAAGAACACACTGCGGAGGCTAGAAAATATTAGTAGAGGCACGTCCAGGTATAAACACGACGCCTCACTGATGGATCCGTCGGCTAACGAAATGGAAATTCATATCGGTGATAGAAACAGTTTCTATGAGAATCCGTGTCCGTTGAAACGTGGCACCTGTCCGTGCGAGGACGGAAAGAGATCCGATGGTGGTCAAACACACGCTCCGTATAGTACGTCCAGTAAGGCGGTAGAGAGTAGCAGGGAGTCGCAACTGCGTTGTAGGAGACGTCCGCGTAGAAATCGTCATGATTCCTTCGACGGAGAAGGGATACCTGCATCTCCTTCGCGAAATACGTCAGCATACTAAATAGGCTAATATCTTTAATTTTAATCTAATGAATGGATAACGATGGGTACGTTTGAAAAAAATGTTACTAATATCTGTCGCTTGTTTAAGATGTACATAATGCTTCCAAGTATATATACCTGTGTGTGTAATACATACCTATGTATCCATCGTTAGAAAAATAATTAAATGGTCTGATTTAACAGGCTAGGTTCTCCCTGCTACATCATTCCTTTCCCGTTAAAAATCATTGAAGTTTCTTACAGAGTGCCTAGCCTTTGAAACAGACCATTTCATAATTGCGCAATGTTCCTGACTCTTATCCTTTTATGTTCTAGGAGTAGAGGGTTTGGCATCCTGTAAGCAACTTTATAATCGTCGACGACATAAAAAAAATTTGGAAGTCTCTATAAAAGAAAGATTATATAGTATGTTTTGCTGTGAAATGTTTGATCGTAAGTGTATCGTCTACACAAATCTTTTTTAGTCCTTTTATATTATAATGTGGATACAAACTTAAGAAATCTGTGAAGTACCACGCATGATGTTAGGAAACATATTTTTTTACTTCCATTTTTGAACCTACCTTTAATTATTGTACATTAATGAATATTGTACTTATAGAAAACATTTATTCACAACAAACCTTACAAAATAAAATTATATACAGTTTAATACGTCCAATCTATATTTCAAGTCACCGTTAATTATCGCTATCATTATCACTACTCCCAGAATATGCACCCAATAACGAAAGTCCATTCCTCGTATTATCTACTTTATTAGTATTAGATGAAATATCTGCATTTATAGAAATATTTTCACTAGCCTGGTTAGGTTTGTCATTATTTAAGGCTGTATCCGCAGTCGCAGTAGACACACATTGTTCCACTCCTGTCTCATTGTTTACACCGCTTGTGTTTATTTTCACACCTAAGCTCGTTTGTTTTTTGACAATTCCGGGCAAAGTTCTTTTAGATGGCATTGTATTTATGCTTCTCGACCACTGTGATGTACTAGATGTTGCCCTTGAACCATCTGTTACTTGTGGGACAGTATCCTTCAAAGAGCATAATAAATAAAATTAATATAACAGTATTGTACAATTAGAATTATTACGTTGACTAGAAATCAATGATTGAAAGTATTACTTCAAGTTCGGATGTATCGTCTGCTTTCGAGGATGTACTACGATCTTTTTTTGCCACCTTTCCTGTTTTTGGAATTTTCTTTGGTGGTCCAATGTCATTTATATCTTCAAGCTCTATAATTTCCTCTTCCGCAACAGCAGCTGCTGTTTGCTTTTTACGAAAAACAGATTTAATGTATTCTTCATCTAACTCTTCTTGTTCTTTCTCCGTCCTCTGCCTGGCAGCTTCTGTGTCAAACTGCTCCAGCATTTGATCATAGTTAATAGCCTGTTGCCTTCGATTTAAATCTTTCAACTCTTCTAAAGATTCTAGGAGTTCTAATTCCTGTTTTGACTGTAACGTTCGTTTTTCCAAAAGTTTCATAGGATTTGTCGCTTCCTCCTCTTTCTCTTCGTCTTCTTCTCTCTGTGCCTGTTCTTCCGCTAATTTCAAAGCCATAAAGTTTCTCGTAGCGCCTGCCTCAATCTCATAATCTGTATTCTTAGGATCAGTTTTGAATGATATTTCTTGAAGGCACCTAGTACATTTTATATAGAAACGATAAATTCGTATTCCTAGGTAATCATCACCTTCTACGTCCTCCTTACGTGCATTGAATTTCTTTCCCTTGTAAATATATTCGCCGCAAGTTTTACACCTCATGTTAAATGGGGCCATTAATCGTACAGTATATTGTCTATTTCGAGCCAATTTCATACGAGGAATTTTCGACGGATCAAAATCCGGGGGATAGTATTTCTGTAAGTCAAGGTAGACAAATAATCATTTCATAAATGCATAATAAATACAGCATCTTTCGCATAACTATATGTTGAATAATACTCACGTTTAAGACTTTTCGTTCCGACATCTTTCCGCTTAACTTTGTAGTACTTTCTTAAAAACCAAACAAGAAACTGTGCGTCCCGTGCAGAGGTTATATCAGGTTATGTCTTTCAAAAGTCAATTGTGATTTCTGAGCGCCATCTTGCATTTTTCCAGAATTTCCATTGGCTACTTCCTGCTAGGTAACTGGTCATGTGTTAACCAATCGGGGGCACCAGAGTCATTGGGCGCGTATATTTGAATCTCTTTGGCCTGTTCCTACCAACGCGGTTTAAATAGTTAACCCAAGTTAACCCCTTGTGACATTGGCTTAAGAGTGAAGCTTTACAAAATATTCGTTGTCACCAATGATCTGTTCAAGTTGAAACTTACGAAAAACCGAGTTTAATTCAAACGGCCAATCACTGTTAAACCAAAAGTTTATTTGAAGCGAACTGTTATCAGACCACAGTTAAAACGAAAGTTGACAGAAACGGCCCTTTAGGGTGAAAGTAATCTTACTTTTTAGGCACGACCGTAAAGGGAGTGACTTATGCAATCGCCATCGCGAAAACCGTTCGCGCGCTGTGTGTGTGTGTGTGTCCGTCCGTCCGTCCGTCCGTCCGTGTAGATCCTCGATTTCGGAAAAACGGCTGAACCGATCGAGACGAAATTTGGCATAAAAATCAAGTACACTGACACACACACACGCGCGCACACACACACACATTCATGCATACATACACACATACAACACATACGCACGAACGGTTTTTGCGATGGCGATAGCATAAGTCACTCCCTTTACGGCCGTGCCTAATTACGGTCGTGCCTAAAAATGACCAAAAAATGTAATTTGCTAGTAACCCACGAAAAGTTATCAGAGTTTTTCCCGCGATATTTCACGATACGGTCCGGCCAAAGAACTCACATTTTTGTGTGGGCTGTACAATTCGTGGAAGCCGTTCCATTCATGGAGAGTAGATGCTGTTAGCAGTCAGTGGTGCTCATATCCCTTCGTACAATTTCCTGTCCTGCGTTTCTCACTGTAAAAATATCAACAACGGATCGCGAATATATCTTTAAAATCATACTCACGCGAACGACATCCCTCCCTTTCACTCTCACTTTCGCGAGGCACGCGAATCAAAATGATCGTACTTTGACATTAAATAAAATACGAATTATCTACTGGTAATCGATAAGAGAGATTCCGAAAGCTTATGAAATTTCTCGGTCCACTGTAATACGTACTTTTAACAAAGTGGAAGCAGCGGCATCGTGAATTCTCTTCCCCCAGAAAAATGCTTCTCTCCGCACGTCGAAGAACCCTCTACCCTCGGCATACCGATCTCACAGACCCCCCAAAACTCCTCGAGACTTCTCCTGAAAAAGAAGGGAAAAAATTCAATCGTAACTCCGTTCCAGGAAGTTTTCTCTTACGCAATGAAATTCGCTTTTCGTCCCTAAGAAGCGATCCGGAGGTAGTTGGACTTAATCGTCGCGTCGTGACGATTAAAGCGCGCCGCACCCCAACCGCAACTCACTCAGTTCCTCCTTCCTAGGCTCGTGAGATTTTTCTCCAATTTAATGGACCCTCTCTCTCCCTCCACACGGTGCTCCTCTGTATCCTTCGAATGCCGGGACTTAAAGGGCAGACGATATAATTTCGATCGGATGCCACGCTGGATTCCCCGCGCGTCACTCAAGGCACTCCGCGCATCCTGTTCTTCGAACGACCAAGGGATCCTCCACCCTTCCTTCTCCTCCCTCAGCCCCGAACAACGATGGTTCCTACCGAATTCGCGGGTGGCAAAAAAGTGCGTCTCCGGGCGCCACCAGACACGTCAGACTGTCTGCGTCTCTCCCTCGAGGGTATTCGCGATTCCTCCTCTTCTCCGCGCCGTAAGCACGCGCCTCGAACGGACTATCGGTTTTGCTTAAGGGGGAATTACCGTCTAGAAGCGTGTTTTTTAAGTAATATTTGCGAATTAATATTGCGAAAACTATCAAACCTACAGTGCCGTGATTTTTCACTCATATTAAGACATGTTTAAACAAGCAACACAAATTTTTATGAAATACTCCTCTTAAAATGTATACAAGTTATGCAGGTCGCGGCGTGAGCACTCGTCCAATCGGGCGCACGGGTTGTGGCGATTCTAGTTATCTGAAACAAAAAACTAATTCTCTTTTCCAATCTATATGAGTGTAGTTATCGTCCGAACTAGAACTAAGCAAGTACAAATATTTTTATCGAAATCACAGCTGTTTAAAAATCAAAATTCAATTTTTCCGAAAAATGTTCAACCAAAACGTTAGATTGGAACTGAAATATTCAAGCTATCGGTATAATCCTAGTTGCAACCATAAATAAAGATTCCTTCAATATGTGTGTCAAACCGCAAGCAATCGGTTCAATGGTGTTTGAGAAAAACGTGCGCCCGTCTTGAAAAATGTCATTCCGAGAAAAACGCGTTTAAAGTTTGCCATACATTTAGCACCTATACGGGTGAACTTACAGTGGATAACGACTGATTTGAGTAACTTACCTTTAATCAACTGTCCGGCACCATAAAGACCACCTTCCTCAGCTTCAAAACAAGATAGGGGGGCGATAACAAAAGAAATTCACCAAGCCGGTATACTGGGTAAACAATAAACAACGATCCAGATATAAGGCTCTGTAACTATTGGAGTTCTACGAATTTCAAATCAATATTTTCGAGACACATTCTCAAAACCCCAGACTATAATAAAATGCAAAAAAACAAAAATCGAATTTTTGAATTTTCTAGACGGTAATTCCCCCTTAAGCGGCTATCTAACGAATTACCAAACATTCATCCTCCGACGAGCTTTATTCCTCGAGAAGAACGTCCTTTAGGATAGGTCGCCACTCGACCTACCCTACTGGTCCTCGTCCAAAGACCCTCTTAGAAAATTCACCGAGCAAATGCGCTCGACGATGCCTCCGGCAGGCGCCCTTCTGCGACCCCCTTCCGAGAATTCGAACTCCCGCCGAAGTCTGGAAATCCGCGAAGTATGAATTCCTCGTGTCGGCCGCTTAACATGGGAGTGCATGGGAGTGAAGTGGCGTCTGGAAGATCTTGAAGGAAGCTCGCTCTACCGAGAAGAAGGGACGTGAGGTTAAAAGCGCTGCTACCCCGAATCGCACGAGTGCCGGTAGCAAAACTCTCCCTTCTCTTCTTTTAAGTTCGTCCTTCTCCACGTACATCGGACAACGTTTGAGAAAGAACCCCGCACCAATCATATGGAAAATCGGTCCCGGTCAAATCAATTGGTTTTCACATATGTTGTAGCTTATGACCTGCCGAACAAAAGACGTAATGGTCACAAAGCTCAATAATGGACAGTTATCGAGTTACAACCAGTTAAACATGAAAAATTCGGGCTGCCTGAATAGTCAAATCTCGGAAGGTATCGGTCTTTTTGAAAAACGTTTGAAACAAAAATAATGTGGTTTTACAAAATCTGGTAGCTGGTGACATTATTTGTGAATTTGGAATGACCTTCAAAAGTTCTGTGAACAAAAATTTTTACGTGTCACAGCAGAGATAAGGACCCCACGGTTCGTCACTCCCGTAGTATTTTTGACTCCAAACCCTCTCTGCCGTGTGTGTGTGTGTTGGTTAATAAAATAAATAATCTAATTGTATATTACTCATTATTTGGATTCTGCTGTGGTGGTCTCTGAGCGGCATCTAATATTATGTTCAATAATGATGAAGAGGGGATAACGAATATTGGGAAAGATCTTTGTTCACAGAGCTCTTCATTCTAAATTCACAAATAATATCACCAGCTAACAGATTTTGTAAAACCAGACTATTTTTGTTTCAAACGTTTTTCAAAATGATCAATACTTTCCAAGATTTGACTATTCGGCAGTCCGAATTTCTCGTGTTTAACTGGTTATAACTCGATAACTGTCCATTATTGAGCTTTGTGCCCATTACATCTTTTGTTCGGTAGGTCATAAGCTACAACATATGTGAAAACCAATTGATTTGACCGACACCGATTTTTCATATGATTGGTGCGGGGTTCTTTCTTATCAAGGTTCACCGACTGCGGGACACTCCTAGTGGGTTCCCCTTCCTCTTGTTTTCTTCTTTCGGCCCTATCCGATCTGCTTCGTGCGCGAGAGGAAGGGCAGGGAGGAGGAGAAGGAGGAGGCTTAAATTGGAGGAGGTGGAGGTGGCGAAGGAGAAAAGGAGAGGATCGGTTCGAAGGGAGCTGCTCCTGTGAGCTCGCAAACGTTTCTCGGAAAGCCGAAAAGCGAAACACGAGCTCCTTTGGCCTCCGGGACAGTGGCGGCCCGTGTGACATCGGAGATCACCACCGCCATTCCCTGGTGGCCAACTACTCTCTTTTCTCCTTCGCTCCTTCCTTCTATTTCTCTCCCTTCTCTTCCCCTTCCACCGTTTTCGCGCGAATGCCGCATACCGCGCCGCTATCACGACTACCGATGGGATCAAGTTCATCATCCACCTACGAATCGGAATTCCAATTCGATGCTGGTACCAGAATTTCCACGTCAGTTTTCTAATATCGAATGATTTTTAAGTATATTCCAACGACGCGATCTAATCGATTAAATTTCGAACTTACTCGAGGCCATCGCTGATCCACTTCATTTCTTCATACGCGCTTCCGTTCCTTCTTTCCTCGACTTCTTTTTCTCTCGCTTGCTCTATCTCGTCATCGACATTCTCGTTATCGTTCGAGCTCTATCTCCACGGCTTAAATCGTTAACGGGAACTGTGTATTTCCAAGGTGTTATCGAGTGCCACTCGTCCATTTAACGTCTTAATTGGTGCGAGAAATTCCGCGATTACATTGTCCCGGTAAGACCGGTTACCTAGATGGAACATTTTAAAACGTCACTTCGAATTGCTCTTATACGGACATTTGCCCCGTTTCATATTCTACGTTTCGTTTATCTTTTTATAATCAATGTTCTACGAAGGAAACGTCGATTCAGGACATCAGCTTCTCCCAATGACATTTCTCTTCGAAGGATTCGCTTACCCTTAAAAGCAAACTTGCAGACCACTGCACGAGTGTGCAACGGGTTGCATTCTTCCAGGCCGGTTCGAAGATGCAGACGAACGAATCGAAGGTGCTGGTCAAAGCGGATGTTCCTCATGGATTCTGTAACAAACGTCAAGTGACGGATTCCTTGCGACTAATTTAAACTTCTAGTGACGAACTAATTTCTAAGCGAGGATTAACAAGCTGGAAGAATAGTTTTAGAATGCTTCGAACGAGCTGAACCTGGGAAAAGAGCTGAAAACTCTATGTTTGAATCACCCGAGCGAGCGCATCGTGCGGTTCCTATCTCATGCGTTCATATTCCCGTTCGCAATCGTAGCATGTCTATCTCTTATTTTTATTGGCCGTCGTTATGACAGAGCTTGCCACCGTTCGAGTTTGCACGCTCGTGACGTTCGAGATATTTCAGGTTCCCGTTCCTCGGTAGGGTAAGATAAGAGGGCAGGACGTAGCGATGGGCTCAAGCAGCTACGATTTCTGACCGACTACATTTCAAAACCTTTGTAACTTTCGAAAGTAAAAGAATTAGTGGAGAAGGTGGAGTAGAGAGTGGACAATCGTGTAGAAAAAATTTCGAAAAGAATCCACTGCAATTAAGTCAATCGATCGTCGAAGAATCAATGCACAATTCTGTTCCATCACTGCGAACGATGCGCCAATGGTGCCCTCCTTCTAAGGTCGTTTCTTTTACGGTGCAAGCCTATCTCCATTCTCGCGTACTACGACGTAGTTTTTACGATACGTATAGTAGTAGAGGAGGGTGGGGCATGATGGGGTTGAGGGCAAGACCGGGTTTTTGTAATAGCTTCCTCGATAAGTGCCGCAATGGAGCGGGAAAACGTTGAATTGTTTGCTCTTGCTATGCCAATCTGTGGCAGTGATGGCAGCTATTTTGTGTCATTTACTTGGAGACTAAACATCAAAACGTGTATTTATTGTTTGCTGATGTAATTTTTCAACGGATTTACATAAGAGCAGGTAAGAAGCGTAATTCTTTTTTCACGATTACATAGTATCATCTAATAAAGTATTTTCTTAGGAATAAATTCATGTATGCGATCAATTGATTTGAAATATGTTTACGTTGTTATGCACACTTAACCTGAAAACTGTCCCTTGGGGCAATACGGGGTCCGAAGCTGTACCTACCCATCGTGCACCCCATCTTGCCCTACATTAAATATGTATAGAGTAATTATATATATTTTATTAGAAATAAAACTGTCTCAGTTGAGTTTTGCATGAATGCTGCTGGGTGTCGTGCGTCGTGTGCCAGAAGTGGGCACACAATCTCTGTGCAGGTGAAGAAGATGAAGATACAGAAGTCCACCACATTTGCGAATATTGCAAACACCAAGATGATAAGCATTGAATATTAACTATGCCCTAAGTAATAATAATAATTGTATCTTTTGTGTTTTACCTTTTTTAATTGTTTTTATAAAATATACAAGTAAATTTGTCACCAATGTGTATTAGTGTTTCTAGTTACTTATTGAAAACCTTATGTTGTATTCGAGATTAAAAAGATCCCATCTTACCCCACCCCTATGCCCCATCTTACCCCTTGGGTAGGGCAAGATGGGATAGTTGGTAGGACCTACAAAGAAACTTTTTTTTTACAGAAAATACTTATATTTTTAATTCCTAATTTTTCTATCAACAGCAGCTAGTTAGAGGATCAAGTTGCAATAGCAGCCGTTTCTATTCCGCATTTCAAATGCCTGAAAAAAAATTAAAAAACCTTAAGGACCCCATCATGCCCCACCCTCCCCTACGTAGTACTAGCGCGGGGCCAGTAGGATGATTGGGGTGGCAAAAGCGGGGCGTGCTGATGGTGTCGCCAGTTCGTCACGGGCGTGTAAAAGATTCGCGGAAAGGAGGGTGAGAATTTCGTTGGGCGCATGCGACGGACCAACGAGAATCGACGTTTAAAGGAAAACGGAGAATTAGCATCCGTCGATGACGATTTTAGGAAAACTCGTCTTCTAAGCGACGAGCTAGCCAGAGATAAAATCCTCGGGCATCCTTGGACTCGAGTTGAAAAGAGGATAAAAAGGAAACGCGGCGGTCCGTTCGACCGGTCGAAATACCTCGACGGCCCCCGGGGCAGGATCGAATGTGTATTCGGTTACCGCACCTTGTCGGAAATCCTGTTTGATCCCACGGTCCACCTTGGAAGCCCTCCCCGATTCGTTCGTGATAAATGAAAAAACTCGCCTCGCAACTGCGGCACCTACGTGACACCCCGGGTAAAGAGATTATCGAATTCCTGCGTCCTTTTATACCCAGCAACCCCCTTGGTACGACGCTTCCACCCTCGAGTGCACCTCTGTCTTCGGCCTCATTATCGTTCCTATTGCTCGAAGCATTTCTCAGATCGATGAGAAACCTCGTCGGACGATTAATAAAAAATTATGCCAAAGTCCCTTCCACGATTCGCCGATTCGACAAGAATCGAATTGCTTTTACAATGTGCAAATCCTCTAACCAAGGATTTGCGAAGATTCGTAGCGCCTGAACGCCCTTGAAACTACCGGGACTGCAACTGGTTTAACCAGACCCAGAGGAGGCAGGACTGATTTCTAAATTGATCCTTTTGGTGCGCTCACCGAGCTCCGAGTAGAACGCGGGTTAGGTTCACTTTCCGATCTAAGCCTAGAATGCGTTCAGGAACTCGATGATATAGAGTCGACATTCCATCGATATCGATATCGATCCTATCGCAGCCTCCCCGCCAGCTGTCGCCAATCCCTTCTGCACGACAAAAGTTTTCCAAGCTGCTATTAGACTATTCTCGAGAGTGGAATAGATTCTTCCGCTTCTTCTCCTTCTTGCCCGCGTAATCGGCCCGCGTGTTGCGGTATTTTCGTAGTCCGTGGTATGCGATATCTCGCCACATCGATGCAGGGTTAAAGGGCCCATCTAAAGGTTCTCTCGCGGAAATTGCGCCATTCGAGAGTAATGTCCTCCATTAAGCGGCCGACATTGTTCCCGGGTACCGAACAAAACCAGGAGGAGGATGAGAAGGAGATGGAGTACACGAGGAAGACAGCATCGTGCAAGAAGTATAACGAAAAAACATATTCCTTCTCTATACCTTCCCACTCAACCCTTCGACTGCGAAGCGTTGAGAAATTAAATGGATCTATCGTGCAGTGCTGAAACTTTAAGCTAGACAGTGGGCGATAGACGGCCAGACACGATACACGGTTCGTTTATAATCAACAGGTGGTACCCAAATTGGTTCATTTTATTTATTCTTTTAAGTTTCATTGCAAAAATAGACGCTTTTCGTTATAACTGACGATCTCGCTCTCGTCGCCTAAAGACACTGGTCACTCGAAGGAGAGCGACTCTTATAGACCGCCTATAGGTCCTGATCACAGCCAAAGGGTTAACCCTTTTAGTACCGGGCGAAACAGAGGTGCCTATGCGAAGATAACGAATTTCACGAATTTACAAGGGTTTGGGAAAAGGCTCGTGAAAACCAAACTAAAAATGATATTTACATGATTCAAAAAGCAGCGTATTAATCGTCTTGTAATGAAATTAGATCATTTATAACCTATTATAAATTTCTTTTGAGATAGAGTTCTCCTGCAATGCGAATAGTAAAGCGCTACTGGGTGCGCGCCGATATATCGGCGTCCGGCACTAAAAGGGTTAAAGGACTATTTACACGCGTTAGTGCCGTATCAGTACCGTGTCATTTCAGTATCAGTGTTATTCGTGGTCGATCACTGATGTCAATACACACTCGTCCGTAGTATATAAACAGTGCTTGCAGTGAAATATCAGTGGAATGGCTTGTTTTACCAATGAAGAATTGGCAATTATCGCCGTAACCCTAGACGAGGAAGAGGAAAAGAACAGTTTAAATAAAAAGCGAAAATGGGTACACAAGGCATGGATGACACGACAAAGTGAAGGAGAATTTATTACTTTGTATCGGGAATTAGTGGACGATGAACAAAAATGTTTTGAATATTTTAGAATGTCTCAGAATTGTTTCGATATATTGCTGAATAAAATAGAAAAACATTTGATGAAACATGACACGCACTGGAGAAAAGCAAATACCCCGAAGGAACGTTTAGCAGTATGTTTCCATATATTTTTTATTTGACAAATCGTACAATTTTGGACGATCCCGTAGTAATTCAATTAATTTTTCATCCATTTTTCATTTTTCTTGGAGCAATCAGAAAATCCCGTTAGCACTTCAGTGAAAATGTTGTAAAATATCGTTGCCGATCTATTTAACATTCACGTCACGGATACTGCAGAGGCACTGACGGTAAAAGACGTTACTTTGTCGGACTTGTCTGAACAGGTCCATTTAACACAAAGGCAACGATATTTTATTTTTCACTGATATTGATACTGAACTGACACGGTACTGATACGGCACTGACGTGTGTAAATAGTCCTTAAGGGATTATTTCGCAGTGCAGATTTTCAAAACAAATCGATCTTACTCTCGATGACAACGAAAAAAAGAAAAAGAGAACAATCGAATCTCTTGCTACGCAGGATCACCGCGCGCGAGGAGGGAGAGAATCGTCCTTCCGTCCGCCCGTCTGTGCCGCCCGCACCGATGCAGGATGTTTTGGTGAGGCTCGTGATGGAATTGCGGAGAAGATGCGAGCGTGGAGTTCCCGCTCGAATGAGCTCGGAGAAGCGCGAGAGGGGGAATGAGGCGGTAAGGAGGAATCTTTTTCTCTTCCCCATCGCATCGACTCGCTTGCGTTCTTTCTCGTTCGCCATGAGACAGCCTTCAGGAGGCCCCCTGCAATCAGAGACGCGCCGTTCTGTCCTGCACGTGGGTCGTGATATGCAACTACGACGAAGAACACCTTCTTCTTCGCAGGCACTTCGTGTGCGCGTGCGCGTGCGCGTGGGTAAGCCGTGGGTAATCAGCGTTACGTGCCCAAGCGCGTAGAATCCTTCGGTGAGTGCGTGCAAGCTGGGAGGGCGCGGCGAAGGTCCTGCGCGCGGGAGCGGCTTCCTTCATTCTCCTTTCTCCTTCTCCTTTCTCCTTCTTCTTTTTCATCCTCCACCTCATTCTTGGCGGTGCGCGTTTCCGCGATAGCGCGGTCGGGACGATCAATCTCGCGGAAATTGGGATAATCCTTCGCGGAGGTCCTGCGACGAAGGAACTGCCCACGAAAATTTTTTCGCTCAACTTCGAGACTATCGTCCTAGGCTCGACGATCGATCTTGGTAGAAATGAGAAAATCGCTCGTGGGGGTCCTTCCGCGAAACCGAACGGCCCGAGACGTTTACTTTTTTTTAATGCTCGAAAGTGATCACGAGGATAATTGTCCGTTTTCCTGTCTCGTCGGTGATCGCCCCCCCCCCTCTTTTGCTCTCTCTCTCTCTCTCTCTCTCTGTTCTCTTACCGATAGACAGTCGATCGTGCGCGTCTCGCTGTTGCTGGTTGCGGGCCCTGCGCGAGAAGCCTTGACCGCGAGGTTCAAGGCCATCCTGGCGTGGGTCTCTCCATCGGCGCGCTCTCGCGGTAGATCCTCCACCCGGTCCCTCCAGATTAGCTCGCCGGTCTCCCGGGGCTGATCCTGTCCCTGATCCTGCGCCCGTTCCTTCCCTCGACGGCCATTAGGGTCTTGGTAGCGGCCGAGAGCCACCTCCCCACCACCACCGACTCCCTCTTATTCTTCGGTTCGCTGTAAGAAGAAGAAGTCCCTCGCATACCAGACGTACTCAATGAACCGAGCGAATGGAAGGGTGGGAGGAGGTGGCGGAGAATGAGTGGGAGAGAAGAGAATGAGGTGGTGGAGGTAGGACGACGACAGAATGTGAGAACTAAAGAAGGTGATACCGGTGGAGCAGAAGCGGAGGGAAGGTCGAAGAAGGAGCGAGCGTTGCTGAAAGGGTATTAATGAAGCGACGCATCTTATTACATTTCGCGTTACAGGTACAACACACCGACCAATACGCGATACTCGCCTGCTTCGAAAAAACGGAAGGAGATGATACTTTTCTAATTAGGTTTCTCACCCCACGCTGAACGATTTCGATGCACCACGCCCTTTTCCTCTCGCGTCCTTTCGGACGGCGGGATTTTTAATTTGCGAATTCCCCTTCGCAAGAATGTTGCTCGGTGGGCCACGACTGGTACACCTGCATGGCCTGGCGGGCGATGTCGTTCAGCGACCTTGAACGTGTGCCTCCTTCGTGTTTCTTCCTTTCCTTCTACACTTTTCTTCCCTTTTTTCCTCTTTCAATTCGTGGCTTTCGTCGACTCTCCCGATCGCTGTACTGTAATTAAGCGATTGCCGAGTTAATTGAGCGAGCCTCCTTTCACGTTGTCCACGAGACCCCGCGAAAATGTTACGCGAAGAACGGGATCTCAGGATCGTGAAAGAGAAAAGTGCATTCTCCGAGAGGGACTCCTCGCGGTGGAAAGATAGAAGAAGAAGTAGGAGACACCCCCTGCGGGGATGAAACTTTGTACGGGGTGGAGATAAAACTCAATGACCCATCAATTCGTCGGAGTCACTGCGGATACCGCGTAAGGAGAACCGTGCCGCTGGCAAGTTTAATGGCGTTCGCGTGTCGATGATAATTGACTAATCGATTCGTCGCTTCTCCTCTGGGAGCGCTAACGCGTCAGATGCAACGTCAACAGGTGGTGCTGCTATTGATATCGATATTGTTACGCGCGCTTCGGATCCACCCTCCTTCTTACCGAAAGAAAAATCAAATGCTTCGATCCACCTCGATTCTCATCCTTCTCCTTTTCGTTCCTCTTTTTCTTCCCCTTCCACATCCTCGTCCCATCATCACTTGGAACATCGAATACACCGTTCCTCAAAGGCCGCCACCTACGATCACTGGCGTGGCCCCTTATGTATCGCCGTCATCATTTACGCCGGGCACTCTCGATTCGGGCCGAGAAATTATCGAGCCTTCATCGATTCCCCTGTCAATTAACGAACGCCCCGAGGATAACGCGCCCCCCCCCCCCCGATTCTACTTTAATCCTTAAGTCAACGCGAGTCCGCCGCGTTCGTAGCAAACGAAAATCATACGCCTCGTTTAATAGGGATACTCGCGCCTATTAAAAAAGCTTCGCTCTAAGGGTGCTCGTCTCCGGTCGGTCGATTTATTCGAAACTCGAAACTCGAGCGCAACCTGTGTGCCGTCTTCTCTTCTTTTTACAAATCGCGATTAGACGAGGCGCACATTGTACAAACGATGCACCTCGAAGAAGTAAGAAGGATCGTAAAAAAGGGAAATGAACTTTCTCTAAAGTCTACTTCCCCTTTTCTCAAGTGCCAAGGATTTTCGACGACTCTCTTTCCGGCGATCGGTCCCCTTGGGCCGCGCGCATGCGCATTCATAACGTCCGGCGGACAACAAAAGGACGCTCAGATTTCTGAGCTCGAGAGGAGGACTAACGTGGCGGGCGGGACGAGATCCTCGCACTCATCTCGCCGCAACTCGAAGGGGGCAATGCTCGTTTATTACACTGTGCTACAATGGCACGGGAGAAAAGAGACTCGGTTGGGCTCGCGAGCGACGAAAGCGAAAGCGACGAGGACGATCGGAGGCCACCGCGATGCTCGCGTGTGGAAGGAGAAGGAAGAAGAAAGAGAGAATCGCTCGCGCGAGTTGCAATCGCGAAAGCGCGCGTCGCACGGTGGAACAGGATGTGGCGCGCCACAGAATTTTATTGCTCGTTAAATTGTAACTCGCCGCGCGCTTTTACGCCCTGGCGCATATAATCAGTATTATGCGCGTCTCCGAAAGCTTCTCGGCCTTTCTCTCTCCTTTTCGTCTTCTTTTTGCCAATGGATCTATACACCGTGCTCCTATGGCGATGGAGGCGGAGGAGGTGGTGGTGGAGGGAGTTGAGGAATCATCGGCGGGATCCGCACTTATGTCGTCGAGGCGTTGCCTCCACTCACACGCGGGACCCTCCGGAGAAGTCGGCCGCGGCCTCTTATTGAGTTATTTCGCAAGGAGATCTGTAATTTTCTGTCGAGCATGTCGACGAGAGTCTTTTCGAGTGTCCCTTTGAGAGGGATTCCGCGTCCCGTGGGACGAACTTCTCGTGTTTCGTGCGAGAAGGTGGCGAGAATCCTTGGAGGATCTTGCCCCCGGAATGTTTCTTCGACATTGCAAAGAAAGCTCCCGAGGCATGGAAGAATCTAAGTGGCAAGGGAGATCTTGAAAAGTGAGTGGCACAATGGAGATGGCCAAATGATCGATACGAATCGAGGCGAATTGATCGCGGATTCGCTCTAATCTCATCATTTTTTGTCATTCACGGGGTATCATCCCTGCTTTTCTCGTTTCAGAACAATCGTGACGTCATTTGCCCCCCGAATATTTCGTCGACGTTGCAATGAAAGTTCCCGAGGCATGGAAGAATCTAAATGGCAAGGGAGATCTTGAAAAGCGTGTGGCCCAATGGAGGTGGTAATACGATCGATACGAATCGAGACGAGTGGATCGAGGATTTGGTCTATACTCATCATTTTTTGTCATTCCCGGGGTATCATCTCCGCTCTTCTCGTTTCAGAACAATCGACGTCGCTGCCGCGAACGTCACGGCCTCCGGCTCAACGATCGACAAGCCGCGAGACGTTTGAATTCAGCGCGGGCCTCTTTCGCATTATCCGTCACGAAGGTGATTTTTACCGCGTGGAATGTGCCACACCGTGGCGACTTCCTTCGACGAGAGGGGGGACGTCATCGACCCTGCGTAGGCGAGGAATAAGAATGCATCTCCTTCTTCGCTTAGGATTCATGCTCCTGCATGGCAAACAGACGCATTCACAGAAATCTTTTCCACTTCCTCTCGCGAATCTACCGTGCCCATAGACGAGGTGGACGAGGTTCCTACAACTGCTACTCCGATTCGTCGATAAAGATTTATTCTATCTGTTAAATTTCTATCCTTTCTTTTCGTCGCCCGAAAAAGACCCAACTTAAAGATAACGAAGAGGATAAGGGGATGGTTGCTCGTATAACCCGTCCAAGGACTCTTCCCCTTCCAAAACTCGTCACTTCCTTCCTTCGAACCTGCTCGTCCCGAGCGACAATAGGCTTCAGCGCAATAGCCCAGACTTCCGTGGAGGTAACGTAATAAATAACATCGCCTCCCTTCCTCGCCATTTCCTTGGCCGGTGGAAAAAAAAGGAAGAAGGAGGAAGAGGCTAAGGGAACGAGCCATATGGCGCTTAACTGCCCACGAACGATGACTGTCGAGCAGAAGTGAATGGCGAAGGGTGCGAAAGTGGGAAAGAGAACGGAACGGCGGATAGGAGGGATAATAAAAATTATACAGTCCCAAAGTGTAATTGACAAATAAATCCGAATACGTCGACAGTGGAGTTTATTCTAAAGCAAGGAATGCTATCTTCAGCGGAGCGATAGGGCCCCGTGGGAACTCGAATCGTTTTACGACGAGAGAGATAGAGATGGAGACTATCTATGCGTTTGGTCTCTCTTCGCCGACTATGGAAACAAACCAATTCTTGGAACCTTCCCGGTCTACCACGGTGGCCCGTGTACAATCGTGAACCCAACAACCCTCCCCAAAGTGTCTGCAGATGAGAAAAATCTTTCTCTCCCCCCCCCCCCTCTTCTTCGTTTTTTCCCTCTTCGCGTCTACGGAAAAATCGTGTCTCGAAAAAACGCTCCTCTCTCGGCGCGAACCCTCTACACGGGAATATCGCTCTCGTGGAGAAACAAGAAGTTCAATCGACGGGAGAGCGATTTATACAGGCGCCTCGGTTCTGTAAAGCGCCGCGATACGTGAATTATAATTATTGAGTAGGCACTCGGGCGAAATTAATTCGATCGGCGCGATCAACCTGGTTCGTGCTCGTGTACCGAATTAAAGGAACGAGGAGAGAGGGAAGGCTGGTGGGAATGTTTTATGGTACCTGTACGCGAGCGCGAGCGAAAGAATGCAACGTGTTGCATTTCATGGAAGCGACGCCCACGAAGGAACGAGCCGAAGGGGCCGGGCACCGACGTTGTCGTCGTCTTCGTCGTCTTCGTCGTCTTCGTCGCCTTAGTCCTCCTCTTCGTCGCGGCGCGGTGCATTGACCGTGGGGCGCTGCTGGTAAGTTTCGGGTGACTCCCGGCCACCCTAATATTCTCCCATAAATTATACGCAAGAATGTATGAGGACAGTTGTTTGCTTAACTCCCTTAACTGCTCGCCAATCAAGCGCGACTCCGTATCCTCTTTAATCTCGGCGAGTGTGCCGCGAGCGACAAGATCGTGCCTATTTCGTTTCTCGTTTCTCTTCTTCCTTCGCTCCTCCTCTTCGGCTTCTTCCCTTCGTTCCGTCGATCTTCCATTTCCGCCGATGGTCCACGAAGGCAGAAGGGAATATCGAATGGCCTCGTGCCAAGATCAAAGTTCCTTTGTAACGAGCTTCTCGAACGAGCGAAGTTTTCTTCGGAGAAGTTTCGGTCCTCCTGTGCAATCTTGGTCGAGGGTGGCTACCCTTTGACGACGAGTCGCGATCGAACGGCTCCCAGGCAATTTCAACTCTAATTTTCCTTACAATGTCATTCCTCTTTATAAACACCCTCCGTGGGGAAGGTCTGCTCCGCTATATTCCCACGTACTTCACGGTCTTCCTGCGGGAGTTCGAGTGGAAGGTCGAAAGTTAGGTCGCATCAGGTAATGGGGATGGCTGCGTGTTCTATGGGTTCCGCGATGAGAATTGAATCTACTCCTCCTAGGAAGGACGCGTGACCCAGTTACCACGCTTCGCGTGCCAGTAAAATTTTCATCGGTGTCGTCGCTCGCGGATAGGACCAAGGACCCGGAGCAAGATCATCTCGTTCTCCACCGTGGGAGAGTTCCTTTCGGGGACAGGATCGGATCGGTCGAGATCTCCACTCTTCTTCTCGTCTTCCGGTCCTTTTCAGTCGGGAGAAGCCGCAGAGATTCTCGCGTACGTGTCACAAAGAGAGCCTTACGAAGAGGAGTGGTATCGTGCGCGTAGCTTGTTGCGGAAAAAAAAGAAAAAGAAGGAGAGAGAACAAAGTCGGGAATAAAAGCTTCGAGAGAAAACGATATCCTAAGAACTCGTCCTTGCCTCTGCCGTGCTCGTTTCGCGGTGAGAAATTTACCTCTCTACGCCGTTAAAGATCCTCTTCGCGGTTGAAATTTCCACGTCCAATTTCGAGGATCCTCGGCGACATGTATTCTTTGGAGAGTCACGTTCACGTGGCACGAGCCCGCATGAATTTTTATGCCCGATCACGATCTGCATATAATGACGGGGCCCGATTGAGCCGGATGTGGCGCTCCCACGACGCGCGAATCTTTATCTAAATATTCGATTAAATTGCCTCCGCGTAATGCGAGCGTTTCTCCTCGGAAGGGAAGCCGAAATGACGCGACGCGAGCCAATCGGATGCGTTCACCGGCATTATTGGCACAGCCCGCTTCCATCTATTAATCGTGTAATAAGATCGAGCGGGTAAAGAGGGTTTAAAAGTTTGTTTCTTCGCGCGGCACGTAAGAGGAGGCTACTGGGTACTGTTCCTGCGCCTCGAGTATAGTCGGGTGGGCACTAAAAAAGGAAAGAGAGAAAAAAAATAGCCTAAATAATCCGAGCGACTCTCTCGTCGGATTACACGCGAGATCTCGTAAACACAGGAGGCCTGGCGGACCCTCCGGTGGGGTCCTCCCTGAATAGGCTCGTAATTTAAAGAAATAAGAAGGCACGAAGTGGCGGCAGGGAGAGAGGAATCGGGAGAAGAGATAAAGAGAAAGAAGAGGAAGAAGGAAGCGGAGCAAAGAGATCACCGCTCGAAGAGAAGTGGGCCAGAGTCTCGTGAGAGTCCTTTTCTTCTCGGACGACCTTTGAAAGTATTCCGCAGGACGCGTAACGTCGCGTCGCAGGGCCTGGAGTCCTTTTGCCCGATAACTAAGAGAGGTTCCTTCATGCGAAACTTAGGTAGGAATCAGTTTCACGGTAACGCCGTTCTTGGAAGCCTTTTCCACCGTTCGACATTCCCACAAGGATATTTATCCTGTGAGCACAGATCGGTGAATAAACCCCTATGAAGTGCTCGATGAAACAGAAGACGAAATACCCTCTCGTTCTCCTTCCTACGTTGTTTCTCCCCTTCTCGTTACGGGATTTCACAGGATTCGCCCGTACTCCCGGGTGCACGAGAATTCCCCTGGCTTCGATGCGACAGAAACGGGCTGCACCGGTGAACTCCCCGTCGTAATTGTACACGAAGGTAGACAGATGTGCATCGTTCGTGCCCCTATATTTCACCGACACGAGACACTCACGGTAAAAGCGTGGGTGCGCGCTCTAATCGCCACGAATGTTTATTTCGGCCTCGCGTTTCGACACAATCAAATTCAATTCCTGCATAAACTTTACGCGATCCAATCTCGATCGTCGTAATTCGAAAGGCACGGCTAACCGGGTGCTGTCTCGCGTTCACTCTACAGGAGAACGGCGGGAAATTCGAATTGGCACGCGGACGGCAGATGGCAAACACTTAGCGTTGCACGCGGTGTCACGTTATGGACTCCCGTCGCACTCTCCACCCCGCCGCGATGCGCGAGCATCTCGATAGTCGACGCGCCGCCTCGCCGATCTATGGGGGGGAGAAAGGAATGAAAAGAAAAAATGAAGGGGGAGAAGCCGATACCATGGGAATTCGAATTAACGGGCGATGCTAATTGCACGTTCCAGCGGAATGAGTCAATCGGAGATCGAGCTCTCGACCTCTCTTTGCCGTCTGTCGCCGGTCTCCGTGTAAAATCGTACGTGCTTCCGGTGTTGACGCGATAGTGATACGCGATAAACACTTCTGTTCCCAGAGACTGCACCGGTCACGTTTACTGCCACCAGTGAGAGAGAGATAGAGAGAGCGAGAGAGAGACAGGGAGAGAGAGAGAGAGAGAGAGAGAGAGATATTTGTCCATGCCCCGAGACCAATGGTCCCATGCGGGCATCAAAACAAAAACATACATAGACAATATAGACATAGACAATATAGAACATAACATAAAGGCTAGTACGTATACACCAAGCTATTGGCATAAATAGAGAGAGAGAGAGAGAGAGAGAGAGAGAGAGAGAGAGAGAGAGAGAGAGAGAGAGAGAATGACAATGACAATGACAATTTATTGCACTCTGAGACAAAGTCTCTTAAAGCACCCGACTTACATGAACAGCACCAGAAAAAATGTAAAAATATATATCAATTAAGAGAGTAGTAGCGGACTACTCCAAAACAGGTAAGTAACGTTACACATCAAATCAACAAAAAAAACAATACAATAATAATAAAAAAAAAAAGAGAGAGAGAGAGAGAGAGAGGGACGAGAAGGAAAATAGAAAGTAGGAACGAATGGAAGAAGATGGAACGTAAACAAGACTCGATCAGCGAGGGATCGAGGACCGCGCGAATCTCCTTCGTAGGACGAGGACTCTAAATCGAGGCGAACCTGCCGCCAAGACGACCTTCCGTCCGCGAATGCAAAGCAGTCTGATCTCCTATTGGACTTGGTTCAGGTCCCCACGCGTCGTGTGCGGTCCTTCCGTCTTTTCTAAGGCACGCCTCTGTATCGTTCCTTTATCTACGTATTGTCGTTTCTCCTTATCCTTCGTCTCGAGCACCTTCCTCTTACTCACGGTAATTTCTCTATTCCATCGTCGTCGACGCGAACGACCTCGAGCGAAAACTGCTAATTGATTTGAAAGATAATCCAAATATTCGTCTCTCTCCTCTCGCCATCCTTCTTTCTCGTGCCCTACCATCGCGACCCGAGCGATCCAAGTCGGGTCAAACCGGAGCCGACAAGCGTTCTGCCTGTGAACGGAAGACGCCCTGGCATAGCCAATGAATTTGTCTGCGGCCGAATTGTAATGTTACTGCGTGCGGTCCTTATGTCGTCAAGGATAGGACAGGCAGGAGGAAGAGGAGAAGGAGGAAGAGGAGGAGGTGAAGAAGCGCGCGTGTACGCACGGTACCGTGCGGTACGGTGCGGTACGGGAGGAGGAGGAGATGAAGGAGACGAAGGAGGAGGGGGGCGAGGAGTGGAGAGAGAGAGAGAGAGAGAGAGAGAGAGAAAGAGAGTGGAGACCGTTTGCAATTTATCGTCTGGGCTCCAATTTGCCAAGTGAGTGGCCGTGGGCGCTACCGCGCCGCTTCCGACGGATATTCGGCGTCCAAAATTGCCAATTGTCTCAATGGAACTCGATTCGCATTGTGCTTTACCAACCGCGTTCTCGCGCGAGCGCGTGGAGGGTAAGAGAAAAAGCGGGAGGAGGAAAGAAAGGGGGTAAGGGGAAGAAAGAAGAGGGAGATATACCGGGAGATCCAACGCGCGCGGGCCCTTCGAAAGGACTGAACTACCGCCGACGTCGTTATGCCGGACCCTACGGACTTCTCAGAAGCGTCGGACTCGTCCGTAGGGATTTCGCCTGTCGGCAGTGAGGCCCCGATGGACCGAGAACGAAGGGCTCCGCGGTCCTCTACTCCTGAAAATTTACGTCCCTTTGGCGCCACGATGTTTTCCTCGTTTATCGAGCGCCAGGCCTCTCCACCGAGAAGAAGAAAGGAAAGGATTTGGATTTATCCACGGTTGAAAAATCGTTCGCCCCGCGGACACATTTGCAGAAGACCTTCTCGAGGCTCCTTGCTGCATCTACCGTGCTTCCCTCCACCTTCTGTCTTCCGACTGTTTCGCCTACCGCAGAAGTCGTAGATCATTCGCGCGAGGAAACCCGAAGCCGACGTCATGCAGCCACCAAAGAGGCACCCAGGAAGGTGAAGTTATTCACTGTGCTTTTAAGCAACGCTCGCATCGAGCAAAAGTTACACAGGCGGGGTACTCTCGTTCCGGATTGGAAGCACCAATGGAATGCAATGGATTTCTGTTCGCGAGTAGAAATTGAAGGGACAACCTGGCACGAAATTCGAGAGTCCATTTCTTTCGCTCTTACCGATCGACTTGTTTAATCGCGAAGAGCGTGGTGGGGTGGAAGTGCCACTTGGTTGGCTCGCGAAAACGAAACGAAAGCGAAGATCCGCGTGTCGAGATTCCTCGTGCACCGTACCGCTCCTCCGGTACCCAGCCGCGGTGCAGGGTGCTCGTTAATCCGTCGGAGGCTTCATTTAAATACTTCACGCGCCTCGTCCGGGGTTGCGCCTTAAATCATCCAGTCGGTACCCGTGGGGTCGCTTATAGGGAAGCGAAAGAGAGAAGGACGGAAGAAGAGGCGCGGCACTTCGGGCGGACCTCGCGAATTAAATCGGCGATGGTGCTGCGCGACGCGAAGATCGCGAGAGGATGTGCATTGCATTTTAAAAGAATGTTTTCCCAGTCCTTTTATCGGAAGGAACCTGTATATCTTTTACGTGCAAAAATTCCTACGCGTTCTACCGCACCGGGCAAGCGCAGTCGCTGATCGAGGAAAGTAGTCGAGATGTTTTTTTTAAGCAGGATAATAATATTTCACAATGAAATTAACGTTTATGGATGCGTTTTGAAGAAAGGGAGAGGAAGAAGAGGAAGGAGAACGAAGGATGGGAACGGCAACGGGCGCGACCGGTGGGAAGGAAGTGCCACGAGGGATGAAAGGCAAGAAAAAGAAACGAGTCTGGTGGGTCTTTGTACTTTAGTCTCCCGTTCTTTTTCTCTACCTCTCTCTTTCTCCGTCCTGTTTGCCGTCAGCATTGCCCGCCATCCTCTTCTTTCTTAAAATCCTCCAAGCCCCCTTCGGATTTGCCCGTTGCGTTCCACATCTCTCTCTCTCTTTCTCTCTCTTTTTTCTCTCTTCGATTCTGACGAAAGCAGCAGAGGGAGCACACCACCGACGATGCGCGGATTGTCTTCGAGAACGCGACTCGACGACGGTGTCTCCCGGCCATTCTGCTTATGAAACGGTTAATCCGACAATAATGCCGGCAAAACGAAAGAGAGGGAGAATCTAGGGAGAGAGAGAGAGAGAGAGAGAGAGAGAGAGAGAGAGAAGAGAGGTGAGAATCATCAATGGAATTCACAGCCAATTGCCTTCGGAGCGGCAGCGCGCGATGAGGAGGAGGAGGATGAGGTGGAGAGCGGAAGGCGAGGAAGAGAAAGAAAGGAATAAATAGAATGGACGCAGTGAAGAAATAATGGCTGCGTCAGAATTTCTCGTTTCCGCCAATCTCGCGAGATATTCACCTCACGCGATTTTAAGCTGGAACTGATTCTCTCAAATTTCGAATCGTTCTACCCTCTCGCGCTCATACGCTTCGAAATAATGAGCTCTCGAAAGAATCGGCATGGATTTTTGAAAATAGCCTTTTGCCATTCGTCCAATCGACGAAGTTGAGGGCGCCATCCCGAGGGTGCTCGCGGTGCGAAGTAAACTTTTCCTTTTGCGACTGCTTCTGGTCGAACGAATTCCGTGAATCTGCGGTTTCGTTTTCTCAGCAGCAATTCCCCTTTCACTACTTCCGAAGGTAACACGCGAATTCTCCTTCAAATTTCTCAGACTCCGTTGAATGCCGGAGGATCGTACCGTTTCCCCGTGCTGGCCCTTTTTCTTCTCGTTGCACGGAGGGAAGGTGGCCAACTGGCACGAATATTATTTTCACAGGTCGATAAAAAGATACGCGTTCGGGAGTTCTCTCGAAATCCTGTTTAGAAAAATGGTAGCACATGCGCGGTGGAGAGCAGTAGAGTGGCCAGGCCGAAATGCGATCTCGTGGCGGCCCGCTCGCTCGCACTCGTCCCGAAATGGCAGGCGGTTACATCCTGTGATATTTTTACGAGGACCTTCCGAGAATTGGGACACTGCGTGGGGTGACGACGAACAGCTGAGACGAGATGATAAGACAGTCACCATCCGAGTTTCTTATCGGACTGCCCTCGCCAAAACGTCCTTCTCTCCTCTCTCTTCGCTCCACCAACCTCCTGCCACCGGTCCGTTGTACGTCCCTGACCTTTTCTGCCTCGCCTTTGCGCACCCGCGCTCCATTCATTTCTCCCGATTCTTCGGCACCCTCCTTCAATTTTCAAACACTCACGATCCCAGGCCGACCTCGGGAACGCGATGCAGACGTACTCCCGGTGAATTTCGATTGCTCGTTCATTACGGTGAATTGGAGATTCAGGAAAGCTGTGCTCCCGCGCGAAAAGATTCTTTTCCATTTCTTTCCACGGTTAAACGAGATACAATAATTATCCGACTCGTTCTCAGTCGCTAAGAACAGTCGCTTGCTCGGTGTAATAGCTCCTCGCAAAATTCCCTCTCCGTAATTATGCCGTTCGTGTCGATATGCCGCGTCTGCGTGACTTGAGGTTGCACCCGGTGGCACCACAAAACGCTCTTTGTAATGCACACGTACCCCTCGAAATGCTCCGTTATCACGAACGCGCCGTGTGGACCACCCTTTCGCGGATCTTACGCTCGCGCGGGTACGACGAAGGCAGAGGAAGAAGATGGAAGAGGAGGTAGAGACACGGATCGGAGTGGAGGTTACGTGAGACGGTGGAAGACCCGCGAGAATTTGCCGGCGGAAAGGAGATTTTAAAAATAAAAGAGAAGATTTTAAGTATCGATCTCGGGCAAAGGAAACGAACTGGGAGGCTACCAAGGAAAGTAACACCACCGCTCCATTTATTCTTTCGACGATATTTCAACGATGTTCCGCGCGAACTTGCCAAAATCTCGAGGCTCGTAGCGGACGGGGGACGATTTTCCAATTGGAAAAGGATTTAGGATTCGTCGAGGGCTGTCCCTTCATTAATATAACACCCGGTTCGTTAGTTTCACGCGAGCTCGCGGAATAAAGGCCATGCGGCGATCTTAACGAACCAAGACGCCGCCACCGGAGGAAATTTCTCTTCCGGCAATTATTGTAATTCAATTACGGCATCGTCATCTGGCGGGGTGGCGCGTGCGGGGCGCACGCGCCGCTTCGCCCTCGACGCCATTCTTCGTCTTTCCAAGAGCTTCTCTATACTTAGGCGTTTCTCCTCCTGCTTCTCCCCGTGCTCGAAGACCAGAAAGAAAGTGACCGATCGCCTTATGTTCGAGACGGTTGCTCAAGAGAGCTCGACGAGCGACACGCGGAACGCTCGACGGGGTTCTCCGATTAATAATGGGCTTCGAATGTGAAAGGGGAGCGATATCGTGCCGGTGGTTACTTGATTCGAGCAATCCGGCGCACGAGGAAAAGTTCACTTGAAAAATTAACAACCGATTCTTATGCGATTCGTGGATCTTTGAAGAATTCGCACGATCACCCCCACGTCGGTTCCTCGGGAACGAGATAAAAATGTAAATGTAATCTCGAGGCATCGCGATTTCATGCTCGTCTCGCACAAGCTGCTGCCCTCTCTCCCTCTCGACACCCTTCGAATCGTCGCGAGCAGTGGACAGCTGCAGGCTCGCGGTACGCTTCGAGACCGAGAACGTCTCCCGGTGAAAAGGTGCCGGTGGAGCGCACGCACCACGTCCAAAGTCCCCGGTTCTCGAGTACGTTGCACCGTTTGCACCGACGACGACGCGCACGTCTGGCCAAACGCTTTGAGCCCCTCTTTCAATCGAGAGGTGCCTCTCCTCGCGAGAAGGAAAAGTCTCGAGGAAGGAGGTGAATAAGGGGACGAGGAAGAAGTGGTGCGGTTCTGGAGAGGGAGAAAAGCGGAGCACGCGCGCGTGCCCGGCACACCTGCACGACACGGGGGTAGCGCTGTGAGAGAGAAGTTGGACACCTGGCATCAGGCTACCGTCTAACGTAATGTTGTTTGCTGCTGCAAGGAGGAGTGGAAAGAAGGGGAGGTAAAGGAGAGAAGAAGAATGACGTCTAACGTAACGTCGTCGTATATGGCGGTGCAACGGTGAGGTAGTTGGAAGGGATGGAAAGGTTGGGCGAGAAGGATAGAAGAGGAGAATGACGTTGGGTGCCGGAGTCTAACGTAATACTGTTTCACGACGGCAAGAAGGTTGTGAAGGGGATCGAAGGTGAATAAAGGAGGAAATAGAAAAGCAGCACGAGCCAATCTCTCCCTTGGCCTCCCCGTCCTGAGGTGCCTGCTGAACGAAGGAGTCCCCTCGACACCTGGTCGATTTTCAGCACGAGGCCAACGAATTTGTCGCCTGTTGCACGTACCCTCTGCAAGGGCAATTCGTCGTTGGCGACTCTTGACCAGAATCGATTTCAACGATCCTCGTCGTCTCTCTGCGATGATATTTCGTAAACTCAACAAGGATAAACGCAGCTATCGAATTATCTCGGGCAAAAACAGAGGGTCCTGTTGGATAGCTCGTGGAATAGGATTGTATAGTAAAGAACGATGTTTATTTAAACAGAATTGATATTTTAATACAAGAATCTACGTGCGCGTAACACGTCCGTGTCCTATAAGGTGAGCACCGAAAATGCTTTATGCACAACACAAGCAATAGTCGGTGTGCCCCATGGTAACGCTGCTAATCGTGCTTAGTTTCACACGTTGCGAGTCTCCTGAAGCGCCGCGCGTTCCAATAGATCCCTTCGCAAAGAGATTGTCAAAATTAGTTCAACGAAGGTCCTTCTACAATAGAACGAAATACCTTCGTGTATCTCGCTTCGTGGAGTAGCCCTGATGTGCTCGCCGAAGCTTCGAAAAGCTGTGCTCGTATCTACGGCGTTCTATCTCGCGCGTCGTTGCCTTTACCAAGATATCGACTTACAATTGTTACAACTTAGCTTACGGTGGTAATTCGCCGTAGGGCCCGCGAGGGCCAAGATATATGTATTATACGATCGGTTCCTAAAAGCCACTCGACGTGTTCGTATATATCGAGAGAGGGACTCGTGCGACGTGGACACCGGGGAGGAGAGTCGAATGGGAAGCAGAAAGAAGGAGAAGGAAAGAACAAGTAGATTCCGTACCACCGTGCGTAGGCGTGGCACCGGAATGGACAGCCGATATCTCTGATAAGGATACCTACATCTTCGCGGATGTGACTTATAGCACCGAATGCAACAGGATATTCCCGCCTGTTGTCCTCTGTTGGGAAGAAGAGGAATAAGAAGTTGCTTGGAAGGGGGAAGGCCTGACACGGTAAACACGATAATATAATTACAAAATGTCCCCGGATCCGAAGAGTACGCAGGAAAAATGAAGAAGCTCGTTTCACCGCGCAAGGATACTTTCGGCGGACACCGCAGTTGTGAGGATTTATGACGACTCTTAAATTCCAACCCTCTTTCTCAAACTGACTTTGCTCCAGCACCTAGCAACGAACACCCTCGGAGAGGCATAACGTGCGCGAAAAACCTGATTGTCAGGGCCCAATGAGAATGCACCGTTAGGGGTGCAGTAGCTAGAGAACGACATACGTTGACTCCCTTCCTCTCCTTTCTCCCTTCTCCCTTCTCCGTTTGCCAGTAATTTCGTGCTCAAGGCGGGTCATGGTGGAAACACGTTACGCGTCCTAGAAGGGCGATACCTTAGCATGACAATAAGGACATCTGCTTGGCACGAGCTTACCTTAGGGTGATGCAAGTAGCAGCCAGTCTCTGGCTAGGCGGGCAACCACCATTAACGAAATTGCCGACCGCGACTAGAAGGAGGCTAGAAGGAACCTCTCCCTCCCTTCTGATTCTCCGCATCTCTTTTCTTCTCTTCTCTCCCTTCGAACGAAGCAATCGAGAAGAAAAGTGAAGAGAGAAGATTCCGCCAGCACCTGGAAGATACCTTAGGAACGGAAGAATCGTTCGTCCGGAGCGTATTAAAAGCATTTCACGGTTGCGTCATTTTTACGAGGGTCGAAGAAAGTGATATTTTGCGAAAATTCATGCGCAAGTAAGAACCGCCCGTGGAATTCTCGGAGGAGGGGTACAGTGCGCGGAAGATTCTACGAGTTTATCTGGGCGTTCCCACGGCTCTCGTTCGCGGAATAATTCGCGAGCCAGAGATTGCGCTCAAACGACACACATTGGGATCTCGTTCGATATAAGGAACTCTTATGCGAATTCTTCGAATCAGATTTCGTGCTTCCGCTATTTGATAACGACGGTTCTTCGATCATTTTGAATTTTCTTGGCGCGTGAAATGCGATTGTGCCGAATTAGTTCTTTTAACGAACTTTTACTCGAGCTTGCACGAAGAAGCTATCATTACACTGTCGTCCAACTTATTAATATAAATCGACTCGGGCGCGATGAGATTGTAACTGGTAGCGTCACGAATATCCTCAGTGGGAATAGCGCAACGAGATTATATTCGTTACGAGGTCCGGTAACTCATTTAATTGGCGGACCTGCTAATAACGAACCTTAAGGCCTGATATTAATTACGATGCTCGCTTCTACCGTTGATAGGAGAAGGCGGTCTAACTTTGTGCGAGAGTGGAGTATACCGATTCTTGAGAATAGAGTTGCGAGATAATGCGATTCGATCGCGAACGATGACAGATTCTCAAGTGTTCCTTATCGTTATCGTTCAACTCTTATTAAAAACAGAAGAAACAAACTAAATCGAATTCAACAGAAGGACCTAACTTCTTACGGTGAGAATCTTTGGAACCATTAACGAAGTACACCGTGTAAAGGCGCACTAGCTGTCGTTCTACTCCAATCGCGATAGTCCACAAGGAGCGAAATGAATTTTCATGATCCGACTATGTAACACGAACATTATTCCGTGAGCACCAATTAGGGTATTCACGGCTCGCGGATCCCCGCCCGGGTTTGATTCAAGGATTACCCATCGTGGAATTTTAATTCGAACTCAAGTCTGCCTTGCAACCGGGATACCACCGCTCCAGGAACTTCAACTTCTTATCTCTCGTTCTCCTTTTATTTTCCTTCGTCCGCCACCCTATGCTTACACGAATCTACTTAATCTTCGTAGTGCAAGCTTCTTTCTCATAGTGGGGAATTACGCGTTGAGAAAGGGGAGAATTCCTTTTCACTCGGGAGTCGCATTTTTCAGAAAGTTCGAAGACGAAGAAAATAGGAAATTCGTAGGCCAACATTTTCGTCGAGGGAATGGAGAGGGATGCGAAGACGGGACGCACACGCGTGCGCTTACACGTTAACGAGATAAGCTAAGGACAGCAAATCATTAGAGCGGGAAGGCCAGGCCACCCTGTCTCCGCTTTGGCCGTTCGCTCGATCACGCGCTGATCGACGATTTATTACGTGCGGGCCCTGGGCCCCGGGGACTGTCCGCCGCGATTCGATAATTTAATCTCGCGGGGCTTAACGATTCACCGATAAGGGATCATGAATCGTTCGTTCTTCCTCTTCTTCTTTTACTTCCCCTCTTTCCTCCTCCTTCACAGCGCCGTCGTCGTGCTTTATCGAACGACTCGTTTATTTTGCCTTCTGCCCCTCTTGCTTCCCTCTCCTCTTCTTCTTTTTCTCTCATCCTGGTCCACGCGTTTTGTATTGTTTTCCTTCTCTTTTTCTACTTCTTCTTGGGTCGTGTGTCGGTGCACGCCCAAAACTCGTACCGTCGTAGGAAGCTCACGAATGAAGTTCGTTGCGTACAAAGTAGCAGAGGAATTTTCCGTTATCGCGTAGCTCTTAAGGAGAAGTCGGATAAAAAGGGGACGTGGAAGATCTCGGTTTCTTTAGAGAATAAAGAGAAATTCGTTTCTCGAAGCGTCTAGGAAGAAGGAAGCCTGTAGATTTACGCTAAATTATTTCTCCATTGCGATTGGCCGATTTATTTAGATCGTATTATTCCTCGTTGCGATTCGTAGATTAATTTAGATCTCCTTATCCGCCCCGCTGATCCGCAGATCAATTTAGATCACCCTACTTCCTGGATTCCTTCGAATGCCGTCATCGTGGGCCCGGTGGCTCGTGCCGCTCCAATTCTCTTTTTAATTTCCATTCTTCGTCTCACTGGCGATCCAATTTGCATCTTACAATTGAAAAAACAAGAAACGAAATTGGAAGGTCACTTTTATTCGCGAAGTAAAATTTCTTCGAGAGCGGACTACCAATACCGAGCGAATTTCGCAGAGTGTGATCGCCGATCGGCCTTTATTAAGTTCCACCTACGCATCTATGTGCGTTTACGCACGTGCCGCGCGTGTCGGGCATTTAACTCGTCCCCCAACCCCCTCACCCTCCTCGCCCTGGCGACACGATCGAGTGCTTCGAGGTCTTCGCGTCTATTTTCAAGCAGCCCGAAGGTGGCGTCCTATGAATAATATTACTGGAGCGGAAGTGACACCGAGCCGATAACCTCGGACGATAGAAGAAGAAAGCGTGTGACTTCACGCACTCGAGAAGTTCGATGTACTTCGATACGATGCAGCCCGAGAAGTTCGAGTCTTCGAGAATATTCCTGCAACGAATTCCAACGAGAATCTCAACGGGTAGTTCCTTTCTCCTATAACGATCCACGTCGATTTAAACCGTTCGTAGGCAGGGAATTTAAATCCCAACCGCGGAATATTATGCAACTATGCAGAAACCGACGAAGGCTTCGCTGCTGTTCACTGCACACGTGTCTTTTCGCAAGCACATTTTTTCCTCATCCTCGTTACACGTCGCACTTCTCGTCCCGCCTCGCTCGCTCGCGCGCGCGAGTTTGCAAGAGTTGCAGAAAAAAAATAAAAGCCGACCGCAAAAGAGTCCACGCCAACTGGAATAAGACGCGATGGCGTTCACGTGACGATCATATGTTGCACGCGCGCACATATTCCTCGTCGGGGAATGTGCGCGTCGTTGGACATTCTTTTCCCGATGTCGCGTCGCGGGTGCCGCCACGCGCGTCTGTTCTTTACAAGAAAAACGTGACGCCCGTGATAAAATGATCGTGGTGCCCGCGCGACATTTCTAGACGGAAGCTGAAGTCAAAAGGCACAATCCCGAAATTCGATTTCTTCTCTTACGCGCCACGAAGCCGCGGCATTTCTTAAAGGTACATTTATCAATCCCCTCCCCTCCCACATTCTGAAAAAAATATGTCCCCCCTGGCTTTTTGCGACACGCGTGCACCGAAAGAGAGAGGGAAAAGAATCTTGCAACTGGAAAGTATTAATTTTCAGGAACGCACGCGATCGCGACGCTTACAAAATGCCCGGCCATAACTTCGCTCCCCTTGTACCGCCAATGACGGCGAATTAAAAATCGTTTGAACGCCCGACGCTCGCTACCTTCGCTCGCGCGAGGTGTACCGCGCCGAGAAAAGAGAAGCGGGAGGATTTATAAGGCGCGCGAGAGATTGCAACCCTGCAGAAGGAGAATACCACCGCGCACGCGTCCTTTTAATGCGCCCGACGTCGCACGAGTTTGCGCGAGTTCGTCGAGAAGCACTCCTGTTTCGAGACGCCACGAAATATCTTCTATCTACCTTTTCATCCGTGTCCGTGCCCTCATCCCCGCATTACCAGAGCCACTACGATAATCGTAATTCGATCACCGAAAATTCGAATAAAGAATCTTCCAAAACTAATGTCCGGACAAATTTGCTCGTCGAGGCACGGACTTCCATCGTCATTTTCCTCGAGCTTTTCGCTCTATAACGAAGCTTCGATCTCACGGGGAAACTAACGACACGGCGCACAGTGGTCACTTTTGCTAATTTGAGCGAGCGAAAGTAAAATATTCAATTGCATGTTTTCACTTTTTTTGTTGCTTAAAAATAAGTCTGAATACTTCAGAATATGAAATCTAAGAATAATGCATGCAACCATCGAACTGGGAGTAGTGGGTAGCGCCGGAAAGAAAACGATTCTACAAGTTGAGATGCGCTCGGCTACACTGCGAGTCGCTCTGGATCTCACTTCAATCAGTAGGCCCATGTTAAACAGTACGTTTTATGTTGTTTTCGTATGGATCCTCTAAAAATAAGTAAGTAAGCAATTTATAATATAAAAATAATAAGAATTTTTTGAGGGTGATTAATGATATATGGCCCCAAAATGTGGGTTTCAAACTTGCTATTTCTTTTAATATTTTCCGAAGTTTGGTGGAGCAGAAAACTTGAGATTGGCGTGGATTGTTCGCGTTAGTTGTATGAAGTTATTAAATGACTTCTTAATATTTATTTTATATTAAATGTAGCTGCAACTATTTGCAATTTTTGGCGTTATGTCCATATTTAGATTTCACATCCGGAGTGCAACGCGAAGCGTTATTCTGCGTTTGGCGAGATGAACCAAATGTTAATAAGAGACCTGATGTAGTTGTGAACTTCTTGATACAAAGAAGTGATTTCTCGGACTATGAGGAAAATTTCCAGGAATTAATTAAGAAAACAATTAAAAATTTATGCAGTCAATTTATATTAAAATGGAAGAAATGTCATCGCATTAATAGGTTATTTGTCTCCATACATTGCCATTTCATAAGGTGTTTCAAGCATTACTTATATGTTTTATCAACTAAAATAATTTCGCTCGCCTAGATCGACAAAAGTGACCACTGTGCGGCGCGGCGCAGGGGAAGGACAATCCGATGAGAGAGAGCGAGAGATAATCGTTTTCAACGTCTCGACTCTCCATTGAATTCCATATCGGGGTAACAAGCAACGGCGCCGACCTCTAATCATACGGAGGGATTTACTGCCTATGAACGCCCGCGGAGGGGCACCTCCACCTCCTCTTCCTCCTCTTCCTTCACCTTCTCCCGTTCTCGTCTCTCTCGCCAGCACGCTCGCACAGTTGCCGGAGTAGCGAGAGAAGTATCCATCCTTCGATCGTTTCGGACCCCCGACCATCTATAATCACGATGAATCCTGAACGGAGCTGGCTCGTGAGCGTATCCTACCTGCGTATCTCGCATTATCTTTATTCATCATTATCGATCCGCAAAATGGCGGCTCGCCGAAACGAGGACCTAAGGGCGGATCGGTCTTAGGGAGGTCGAAAAGCGGGGCGGCAGAATTGAGGAGAAAAATGTTGATGTCCGAGAAGAATTCTCGCGAGGAAGCGTTTCAACGTAGCAATCGCTTTTTTTGTCCCGTGTGCCGTGGGTGAGAACGACGGATGCACGTGCGGCAGCTTAGCGTGTGAGGGTAAGAAGGAAGAAAGATGAGCGCCTGGATGAGGGAGAGGACGATTTGTCCAGGTGGCTTTGGTGTCCTCCGCGTTGCGCGCTTGAGTTATGATAGGACAAAATGAAGATATCGGCGGTGGTGGAGTGTTGGTGCAGGCCCAATGTGCGCCCTGGGTGGATCCTGCACCTCCTCCACCTCTTCCAATGGAGTTGGCCGTGTCGTGCCACGGTCAGGGTGATCCCGCCGCGGCGAGAAAACGGTGAGAGAGGAATGCGGTCTCCTTCTTGGGCCCTTGCGAGAAGGAAGGATTCATCCTTGAACGCGCGCGCGCGCAGGTAGGATATGGCAGAGAGGAAAGATGTCCTCCCCGTGTTGTCCACCTCCCTCCTCCTTCCTTCCTTTAAAATTGATTGGCCTTAAGTGAGCGGCGCCGTTAACGAGTTCGAGCACACACGGATCCAATTTGAATCCTTTCGCGAGAGAGTCCTACCACACACTCCGGGGGCTTCCTCGAATCCTTCCTCGCAATCAGCTTCGTCGGATTGGGGTGAGTTTCACCGGGCGTAAGAGAGTCTCGAGACTGTGAGAAAGTGGCTTAGGGAGTTTGCTTAATTTTACGGACGGAAGACGACAATGAGCCCCGTTTGAAAAAAGATTCGTTAAAATTCAATGAGGAAACGAATTCGATGGTTAGAATAACGGATATTGTCATCGATCCTTTCCGATTCTCCCTCCCCGATACAAATCCAATCTTTCCACGAGCTACTCGCTCCAATCGAAACGATACTTGCTCGTTGGTTCCATTCGTGTCCCTCCGAGTACACAATTATACATCGGATCGAATCCCCTAGCAGTAACGGTCGATCCTACCGACGTTTATTCCCTCCGTTATCGCCGCACCGCACGCCGTTACGAGAACGATGCCGCGGACCGAAGAGGGTGGAGAAGAGAGGACGAGGAGAGGCGCGAAGAGGTCAAAGAGGAAGAGAAACCGAAGCAGAGGAGAAAGAGGAGAAAGAGTGGCGCGAGCTAGGCGTACTCGAGGAGAGAAAGACGCTCGTCAAGCTGCGCCCTCGACGAAGCTACAGGAACGAAAGTTCGTTACCGGTGCTTCGGTGAGGACGCAGCTTTACGTGCACAGGTAACGCAACCCTCCTCTCGGCTCGCGAGGAGTAAATCGCGGGTTACGAGCCAAAGGAATTCCTCGGCTACCCCCCATTATGTCTACCCTCTCACCCCTTTTCTTCTCATTTCGTTCTCCACCCCCACTTGCTCGGCCCAGAGCCTCGCCCAATCTCATTTAGTCCCCTCGTAGAAACGAAACCTCGCTAGAAAGCTACCAGAGGAGTCCACGTCCTTCAACACGAAGAAGATCATTGGCAACGAGCTCGTAGGTGCCGGCTCGACGGATCTGACGGATCGAATCAACGCCAAGGACGAATTCCGTGCGCGGAAGGGATGATGATTTTTCAGGCGAAAGCTTCTTTCCCTTTGTCTATCTTCCTTTTTAGGCACGATCGTAAAGGGAGTGACTTATGCAATCGCCATCCTGAAAACCGTTCGTTTGTGTGTGTGTGTGTGTGTGCGCGCGCGCGCGCGCGTGTGTGTGTGTGTGTGTGTGTGTGTGTGTGTGTATCCTCGATTTCGGAAAAACGGCTGAACTGATCGGGACGAAATTTGGCACAAAAATCAAGTACATTACTGTGAGCTCACAATAAGGTTTATGAGCCGCCATCTTGAACCGGTACAAAATGGCGGCAAATTCAAATATCGAAAAATTCATATCTTTGGTACTATTCATTGGATCCCAATAAAATTTTACACATACATGTACACGTATACAATGACAATTACTGAAAATTTTCAAATTTTTTGATTGGCCGAATCAAAAATGGCGGCTAATTCAAATCTTTAGTCCAGTATTCCGGCAAAACGACTGAACGGATTCGAACAAAATTTGGCATGTACATCGAGTATATACCCATTTGGTGCCACGAAACTTTATGTACCGCCATCTTCAACCGTTTCGAAATTGTGGGAAATTTAAGTATGGAAACGTGAGTTACGCAGTCATGCCTATGGCAGAAAGCGAAGCTTTTCTGCACTCGGTAAGGCGAGCGCGAAGCGCGAGCACCCGGCGATCGTGCCGAACACTAACCACCACTAGTTTTCATTTCGACCAATACTCTGGCGGTAATGCGCGCAGCGCGGATTCTCTCGCATCGCCAGAATAGCTTTTTAAATTGCGCGTCAACGAGTGCTGCCGCGACCAGTTAACAAGGAGGATAAAGGACGACTACGCGCGGAAGCGTGAGAGCGCAATATCATCTGGACATTCTTTCGAGCCCCGAAAGATTTCGATACGCGGGAACGAAGAAATAAATCGCAGTATGTACTGTTCTGCAACAGGTTCGTCGTCCATTCCTGCCAGCAAGTTCGCGTTCTGCGAAGAGTGTTCGAAAAAAGGAATCCTAAATCATTGACACGGCGATGAAAAAAAAAAAGTACACGAGGGGTAGAATCGACACGTGCGATGTATGCGATAAGTCTCCTCTCGCCGGGAGCATTAATTACGAAGGGAGGCAAGAAGTTTATCGACTTGAAGTCAAAGGGACCGGGATAAGGGACGCGCCATCCTGTGGCCCTTGGATGAAACCTAGTCATTGGCAGGGCTAAATGAATGTTTATGCGCGGGCCAGGATCATCGGCGCGTCACCGTTGCCAGCGCGGAGAGTAACGATTGTCAATTATGGTTTGTAAATTCACCCGCGATCGCCCTCTAATCGCATAACGGATTATAACAGAACGTTGGTAGATCGTGCCGCGTAGAACTATGCCGAATATCGACGTCGACGACAAATTCTAACTTAGTGGGGGGGAATGAAGGAGAAAGAAGAGACAATGAATGAAGAGGAAGGAGGAGAAAGAAGAAGGTGAGGGGAGTGCGAAAGCACGAGCGAGTTGGGCCGACAATGCGGCAGGTACCTACCCCGCAGGCATTCCATCAAGATGCTATCGAGAGTGCTTTGGACGAGGGGTGAAGCGAGAGGGGGGAGAAAAGAAGGAAGGAAAGGGACGAGGGAGGGAAGTGAGAGAAGAACGGGAGGGACGAACGAACGAAGAAGCTGAAGACGACCAAGTGGAGGCTGGCGACTGAAGGTGAGGGGGAGAAAGAAGTGGAGATTGGCGAATAAGGGATAGGAAGAACAGGAGACTGAAGAGGAGACTGAAGAGGAGGAAGAGGAGGAGGAGGATAAGGATGAAGAAGCGAAGGTTGGTGAACGAGGATGAAGCTCTCCTTCTCGAAGGAGAGGAGGTCGGCGAGAGATATTAAAGGATGCCGAGCCGCCAACGAGAGAGAGTTAAAAGAGAGAGAAAGAGAGGAGGAGAAGAAAAGATGAGGAATACCGTGGTATGGCGTGGCATGGTGCGTTGCAGTGTGGCACAGTGTGGTATGGCATGCTTCGCCACGGTATGACGCAGTGGGTCCCAGCCACGAGAAGGGATCAGGGCCGCCCAGCGTCTTTCGAGTGTCCGCCCGAGGAGGCCCTTTCGCAGTTGCCCATTGGCCTCGGACCAAGGCGCAGCGTTTTTAAAACGCGAGTTTTCACCATTCAGCAGAAAATCTCCACGCGTGACTCTTCACTTCTTTCATTCCCATCTTTGCAGGACGCACGCGGGTCTTTACACACGCATCGTGAGAACGCGTCCTTTCAGAAAATTCCTCTTCTCGCGTCAACGAACATTTCGCAAAGAGATGGTAAAAAAGAGACGGTAAACACTAGCCGGCGGTATTAGGAACTACGACGACGATCGATGACTATCGATCCGCGGAATGCACGGTTTGTTGGATGGGGCATGAACGAACGCACGTAATAATTTCTGAAACGAGCATTACGGTCTCTCGAATTGGGTATCTTAGGAAGAGCGCGAGAAGGAAGACTCTACGGTGTAAAAAAAGGAGGAATCGCGAAGGGCTTCCCGCGCTTTAAAGGGCAACGCTTATACACAGATTGGATTAAAGGGGTCTGGCGGTACGCGTCTGGTAGAATGGGTAGGCAGTCGCATAAGGGTCCTTGGTGGGGTAGGTGAGACGAAGGTGGAGGTGATCCAGAGGACGAGGAGAAGGGGAAGAAGGAGCGGTGGTGGTTTGGGCTGAGACAAGAAGGTGGAGGGAAAGGTATGCGGTACGTCTCTCGTACATACATATACCTACATATATTGTATATCGTGTATACATACACGTATATGTGTATATACAAAAGTAAGTATCTATACGTATATACGTATCGTACATGCATACCTGCACTGAGGCCCGCCGGCCCACCTTCACAAGGTGATTCACTGGCGATCCTGGCGCGGTCTGCACGACCACTGCGCACTCTCGGGGTCGATTCGTCGCGGAAAATATTCGAGACCATTTCAGAATCGGGCGTACACGGTGACGATCGTCGAGGGAGGTCGTCGTCGTGATTAGAATTTAATTAGACGTGAATTCGATTCAACGGTTCGTCGATAATCGAGCAATTCTCTTTCTTCCTCGACGCGATTTCTTCGCTTATCACGAGAGAAGAGACGCGCGGGATTGTCTCTCGTATACCCTTATCTCTCCTCGGAATAGCTTCCCCTGTCGCGAGAAGAGTGAATGTCTTGTCGCCCTAACCCTTCCAGCAGGATCGACGAAAAGACGAGGAAGGCGAGAGACGCGCGATAAATAACGAAATTAAAGCGCGCCGGGCCGAGGGCTAAGGGGAAAATTCCGGAATTTATCTTTCCCTATCGAGAGGAGCTTCCTCGGACGGAATCGCGCTTGAGAAATAATTTATCGCGTTCCGATAAATCGCACCGACCCGCCCGATGTACGAGCGAAGGGGAGAAAGAAGGAGGAAGGGGTGGAAAAAATATATCAACGCGCACCGAGGATGTGGTTCTCGTGCGCGCAAAGAGGGAAGTGGGAGTATACGAAACGCGAAAGGCGCACGAGGGATCCTTAATGGATTCTCGGTATGCGTTTTAATTTATTCGTATGTGGCGTGAGCCTCGTTTAACCGTCGAACTGATTCCCGAGGAAGTATCGAATGTGCGCGGAGAGAAAGCCACCGATTGCGTTAACAAAACGCACGCGCGTTTCATCCCTTAAGAAATGAATTAAAAGGAGAATTAGTAATTTTCACCGGTGCCCCGAGCATAATTATCCTTTTCGGATACATCCGCGCCCCGCTCCTCGTCTCTCTCGCCGAGACGGTGATGATTATCACCGTGAGAAACGTCATGTATCACCCAAGGCGACCCACCTTGCGAGAGATGGTGGCGCGTTGGCGGCGGTGGTAGGGATCGTAGTGGTAATGGTAGCGATGCCGGTGACGGTAGTGGTGGTAGGGTTGCAGGGATGGGCAGGGTGGATTCTTGTGTTGGTGGATGCGTACTTTTAAAAGGGTCTCCTCCATCTCCTCGCGAGGAAAAAGAGGAGGGACTTGGAACGCCGCGCGCTGCGAGGACGTTGCGGAAAGAGAGAAAAGAAAGAAGGACGAACGGGACGAGAGATGAGCACACGGGTGGGAAGAGAGAAGGAAGAGGGATGGAACGGAACGAAGGAAACGGAGAAGGAAGGAGAGAGGGAGGGCGCGGACGGCCGCAACGAGGAAAGGGAGACAAGAATGAAGAGAGAGAGAGAGAGAGAGAGAGAGAGAGAGGAGACGAGAGGGGAGAAAGAGAGGGTCGATTTGATTTACGCATCGGGTCATTAAATCGGATGTATTGTGCGATAGAACACCGACGCGGAATGACTCCTCGGGATTCCCTTAATAAGATCTTAATTATTATGCCTCGACACCTTCGCCCGTGGCGTGATTGACGAGCGCCTCGCGGAGCCTTTCGCGACTGCCTCGAGCCATTTCTCCCTTCGGGTCCACGCGACTCTAGCGAAGTAACGGACGAAGAGGGAGGGAGGAAGAGCGTAGAGGAGGAAGAGGAATATTGTGATCCGACGCGTGCGTAACCCACGGACGTCGCTAATTACGGGCGTCGCGTCGCTCGTCGTAGGACGATTGGCAAAAGGAATGATTTTTCGAGCCAAAGGAAAGCGAGAGAACGAGAGCAGAGGCGGGAGGGGTGAGAGGATACGAAAATTATCTGTATCGGGGTGAGAAGTTATCATTTCCCATCCAATTCCCAGAGGACGAAAAGGTTTCAACCGGATTCATTAATCATAATTAGTGCGAGGGATTGCGCGCACGCGCACCCTCTTATCGAGCCATTTTCCGTTCCGTTACTTTCTCTTATCGACACTTCCTTCTGCTTCTCCTCCGCCTCCTCCCACCTTCTTGGCGAGTAATCTCAAATGAATTCCACCAGGAAGACCGACCGAGTCTTCCTGCTCGAATACGCCTAGACGAAGACGAGATTTCTAAGGACGAAGAACAAAATTTTGGAGGGGCCAGGATCTCACACTTGTGCTCCCGTAAATTCCCTTCTCTCTCTCTCTCTATCGGAAAATGTTCACCCGCGATCGATTCAATTCCCACGATTAACGAGCCTCGCGCTACTCTCCAACGTCCAGAAATAAATTCACCGTAAAAGGGGAACCGCGAAGCGGATCGGCGAGCTACGATCGGGGAGGGCTTGGAGCAGGGGGACGAGGAGGAGAGGGACCTACGAAATTCGACCTGCAGAAGAGAGTTCGGGCCCTCTTCTTTCCCCTCCTCCCTGCCGTAACGCGGCACTCACGCTCGCGAGCAAAAAGGTGGACCAGGGCCTGAGATATCCTTTGATCCTGCGAAGGAACCGTTCCCTTTCTTCTCCCTGGCTCTTCGTTTCGTTTCGTACGAAGGAAGGTAGGAGGCGGGAGAAGGACCTCCCTGGACTGGCCCCGCACCGCGGAGGTCCCGTTTCTCCCTTCTCCTACTTCACAGCCTCCTCGTTCTCCTGCTCCTTCACCTCCTTTTCTCTCTCTCTCTCTCTCTCTCGTCCTTATTTACTCTTCTCCGAGCAGAGCCTTTCTTCGTCTCATCCTTCTCCTCCTCTTCCACCTTTCTCCTCCTTCATCTCGTCCTTTTCCTTTTCTCTCTCGCTCATCCTTATCTACCTACCCTCCTGCGAGCAGTCTTTCTTCGTCTCAATCTCCACCTCCTTCCAACTCGCGCTCTCCTCTCTCACGACTAAAAGGGCTAAGGGAGAAGGAGGAGGAGGTGGAAGGTGGAGGATGCCTGGAGAGGACAAGGTCTCCTTTTACTCTCCTTCTGGAGTCGGTCGGTTCCTTTCCTTGGCACCACATGTATACACATGGGAGGTGGGGAGGATGTACACACGTACTGTACGTGAAAAGGTGGCACGCGGAGAGCAGACGAACGAGAGTGAAGGAACGCAAGGAGGAAGTGCAACGGAGACGGAGAAACCTCGTGCGCTACGACCACAGCCTCTTGGGCTCGTAAAACCGCATTCCAAGGCGGCACCATGGATGTTGGAGGAGTCCGAGGAGGATGAAGGAGTAGGAGGGGGGAAGAAGCGTGTGTATGTGTGAAAAGAGAGAGAGAGAGAGAGAGAGAAAGAAAGAGAGACACGAGGAATAACTCGATAAAGCGAAGGACCCCTTCTAATTAAAATGAGTTCCGCCGTGGGTCCTCGTGTACCACTCTCGCCGCGTTCTTATTACGTCGCGAACTCTCACCCCTTTCTCTCTCTTTCTCCTTCCTCCGTACCCTTTCCCTCTTCTTCTCGCGTTACGTCGGGAGGTCCTTACGTACGACGAGGACTCTCCTTCTTCCTGGTCCACTTCGTCGAAATCCCTCCCCTCGTCACCGTACTCCTGAAACTCGCACATTCGAAGGAGAGGTGACGAGAGGTGACGAGAGGTGTGTGCCGAAGATTCGCACCTTACGAGGAGGGATGGAAGAGCGATTTTTAATGGTCAGTCGAAAATAACTCCTCGACGGAATTTTCGTGAAATTTAAGGAGGCTGTTCTACCGTGGAGCTTCGGAAAAATTGAATTCCCTTTCCGTCGATTTCTCCTGTCACCCGAGTTTCCCTTCATTTCCACCCTCCTCCACCTCCGCCATCCCGACTCCTCGGAAGGACAAAATCTCGCGAATTGGGTGACTCTTCCTGATACGTAGGCGAAGGTCGGCGGTATCGAGGCCGGAAAGTAGACATTGATTACGACGCGCGCGCGGCGGTGGCGGTGGAGATGAAGGTGAAGATTGTGGTGGAAGTGGTGGAGGTGGCAGCGGCGGCGGTATACTTTCGCGGGGGCCTCGTTAGAACGAGCGAGGCCCTCAGTCGGGGAATTCGTACGATAAATGCTTCGAGCGCGCCGTCGAGTGCGTGTTGCGCGGCGAAAAGGTGGAAGGGAAGGGCAGCAGGAGCAGGAGGATGAGGAGAAAAGGGAGAACGAAGATGAGAGGGGAAAAAATCGCGCGCGCCCGCGCACGGTCCACGGGGGAGATCAGGCGGTGGAAAGAAAACCGGATAGCGGCGTGCTTTGGCAGAATTTTATCTGCCCGGGGGTCTCCTTTCCGTGCCATCTACTTTGCTTACATGTGCGCGTTTCCGGTGCGTTTCTGCCGCCACGAAGGGCGGAGGAGCGGAAGGGAGCAAAATTCCAGGATCCTACAATTTTAGGAGAAAGAAACGATTCTCGTCGATCTAAAAGCAAGCTAAAAAATACACCCCCCAAGGAGAGCCTCCGCGAGAACTAGGCCTTTCCTCGCGACGAACCCCACTAGAGAAAGTAATTCGTTCTACCGGAGACTGGTCCGAATTCGTTTTCGCCTTCCCACCGGATCGAGAACGGGGACACAAAGGTGAGGGAGAAGAATTCGAGAATTCGGGGAATAAGGGGTGGCGCGTCCTCGAGCCCTTTGAAACATAGTCTCATTATTTGCAAATCCGATAATCTCCCTCCCCCGACGCACCGCCCTTCTTCTCTTCGTCGCCTCCTTCCTCTTCTTGCCCTCGACCCTTTGCTCCTTGTAGATATCCTTCTCCAAGTCTGCACATGTTCCGGCAAAATGGGTCGGAGATTGCTCTCACGAGGACGGGGAATTTCTCTCTTTCTCTTCCTCTCCGCCTCTCGATCCAGCTCGCCCAAAAAATGGCCCGTGGAGTGGAGCGAAAGGGAGAAAGGGACAGAGGTATCGCGTGTTGCGCCCTCTGGCTACGTCCGTTTTCGTCGGTGGTGGCGATGGTGGCCGAAAATGGCGGCAATGTCGACGCTGGCGGGCGCGCAGTGGGGCCAAAAGCGCCGAAAAGCTGAGCAGAAACATAAAATATGTAACCAATAAAATCAACGAGATCCTGAACACGCACTGTTCTGCCCCGTATATTTAACTGCCTCTACCAAAGGAGACTAAATTTCGAATATTTCGAGAAAATTAAGAAGAAGTATCGACAAATTGAGAGAAATCTTTTTTAATCGTAGGTTTTCCTTGCTAATTATAATAACAGGCTAGGCAGGTAGGAAAAGTGGCATTTAAACGCAAATTTACTCAACGTGAGAAACACTTTTGGTCATCTTTTCTGGGCACCGGCCCCACTGAGTGGCGGTGCTTTTGGGACCACCAGACCCTACACATTCGATCCACCAGTCCGCCCTTTCATCCACGGGTCCTACCTTTCCATGCATGACCCTTCATCCGATAATTCCTAAGGCGCTTCTTCCTCACCTCCTCGTCCTTTTCCTCCTCATTCTTCTCACCGCCATCACCACGCTCAACTTCGTCTTCTCGTTACCAGTACTTCACCTCCTTCCTCTCCATCTCCCCGAGTCTCTCCACCGACCTTTTCAATCCACGCTCCCACTCTTCTCCCCCGTTCTTTTCGCCGTGCAATGCGTGGGGTCAAGGTCACGCGAGAAAAGCTCACCGATTACGAAATCCTTACGATTAAGGGAGCGTAAACATCGATTCGGTAACTATCGACGTGAATTTTAAGGCGCACGATTGGAAGAAAGATTCTTTGAGGTAGTTGGAGAAGAACCGACTGTCCAGCTAATGGGGGATGGGAACGTTCAGACTCCTTTTCCTCGAACTTGTGTAAATAGGATGAGAATCGTTTCTTCTGTTCCTCTACCCGTCGAACGACCAAGCGGGCCGGTTTGTCTCGGTGCAAAACGGTCGTGTGAAAATCCTGTCGCGTCTCGTTAACTCCACCCTTCTGACTGAGCTGCCGCAAATGCGGAGACGGGGGCGAGGACAAACATAGAAAGAGAACGAAAGATCGTGGATCTGCCTAATAGAAGAGAGAAAAAATATTTCGTGAACTATTCCATCCGTTAAAAAAAAGTAAAAAGGGCGACGATTTTCGAACTGGCCCAAGAGTTCGCTATAGGTCTGTTTCACCGACGCTGCGCGCCTGCGCGAATAAAAAAAGCCTCACGCCTCGGAGGCGACGACGAGGACGACACACGTCGCGAGAGGATCGAAGGAAAAGGCGAACGAGAAAAGAAGAGCGAACGAGAGAATGAGAGAGGAATGAGTCAGAGGCTAATAAAATTGACTGGACCAGCCGAAGAGACTCCGCGCGTTTTACGCCCGTAACCCCTTGTGAGTTGGCGGCGACGCCTCCGGTCTCTCGCGGGCATGGGAAAAGGCCAGCAGATTCATTGACTGCGAGAGTTCCCAGTTAGCACCGACCCCCTTCGTCCACCCACCCCCGTTCATTGTCCCATTAAAGTCCTCCGAGCCACAGAGAGCTTGACGCTCGATCTTATCGGCAAATCGCTTCTTCTCCTCATTTTGCAAGAAAATCTAAGGAAAGGAGAGACTCGTCGCATCCTGAAAAATAAATCCCGGTAGGCCAAGGATCATTCTCACAGATGTGTCTCTCACTTTCGCGTGTACTCGCAGGGTTCCTTTCCTTCCCTTTCGCGCAATTCTCTTCACCATAGGGTCTCTAACTATGGGACGTCTAAATATAGCGCGATGCACGTCGTCATCATTAAAGTTTAACATCGGCTAACTTCGCTAATGATATTCGTTCCAGCGATTAAAACCGATTAAGACGCGAGACTCCTTTGCTGGCATTCTTTTTCACCCTTTCCCCTTTGTCTCCGTTTCCTTGACAGGGAGGAGGAAGGCTCGGCACACTGTTCCCTCATTCGTCACCGTATCGTCTGCAGTCGACTTATTTCAAGCGATTACGCCTTTCTGGACGAGGAGTCAAAGACCCTCGCTCTCCCTTTCATTCATTTCCGCGGGGAGAAAGGGCCAGCCTGGCGGTCCGGCCAGCAAATAACGATCCCTTCGCGACATTCGTGCCCGGTGTTAATTTGCATAAATTCTGAAAAACCTTTGATCTTTTTTCTCGACCCACTCGCGTTGATCGACTCGCGTAAGGAACGTAACCCGAAGGCCTGCCGAGAGGCCCAAGGAGGCCTTTGCGGAGATGTTAATTTTAATTTTTCTTTCCCAGGGTACGGGCAAGAATTCCCGAGCGGAAGCGCGTCGGCGGGTTTCGCAATATACGCGCTCTCTCGGGGCCTCCTAACGAGACAAAGAAGAAAGGGCCGGTGATGATCGCGTCGGGCAGATGTAATTATTAAGAGGCGAAAGTAAGTTTTCAAAGATACGAGTCCGTCGTCCGGTCCATCGCAAACATCGTCGAATCGTTTAAACGGTCGTCACGAGTTCTCGCGACTTCCCTCCATCGTCGAATTACCCCTTCCCACTGAGATATTATCGAGCATTATCGCCGATGGAGCGCGCGCGCGGCGAAATTCGAAAATTAAAGACGACAGGTAGGAGGCCTCCTCCCTCTTCCTGGCTAACACCGCAGGATGCGAAATATTATCGTGATTTAATTACTTCCGCGAGATGAGTCAACGAATTAAGGGCGAAAACCAGGCGGGATTTAATCACGACGAGATCGGTGCGCGAGAAGCGAAAAAGTTTCCGGAACAAAAAGGACCTCCTTCTTTCATTTCTTTTTCCCCACTTCGCGTACTTCTCCTCCTTCTTCTTGTTCCTCTTCTGCTCCTCACTTCCTCCTACCCCTTTTTTCTTCTTCTTCTCCGCCTCTTCACCTCCCGCGGCTGTCCCCTTCGTCCAACTCGCCGCATCCTCCCAACCTGTTTCGGAAGGTGTAAGGAGGTCCGAAAACGAGGGGGATCGCTTGTTTCCACGTTCGCGCCGCGTGTTCCTCTGGTCCTTGGCTCGCGTTTCTCTTCCCCGGCTCTCCACCTCTCTCTCTCTCTCTCTCTCTCTCTCTCTCTCTCTCTCTCCATCAACCTCGTATTCTTCCTCGATCCTCGTTCTCCGGTGCCCTGCCTACTTCTGCCTTTCCTTCTCTCTCTCTCTCTTTCTCTCTCCTTCTCTCTCTGTCGCACTTATCCTTTCTCTTCATTCGTCTCCTCTCTTCATCCCTTCCTCTCCTCCCCCTCCCCCTCCGTTCCCTACAAGGCGGCGTTTGTGGTCCGCTTCAAATATTGGCCGTCCACTCGTGGTATGCGTGATACCCCGGAGTGCGCTTAAAATATTGAAATAAGACGCTCGTATGCCGCTCTCTTCATGGGATCCTTCGCTCAATTCTCTCGGGGGCCCTCTCATCTTCCCAGAGACACTCTCACTCCTCTCGGTGCTCTTTCCTTCTCGCTTCTTCCTTCTCCCATCCTCTTCCCGTCTCTCCTTCACTCGAGCGCATTCTCCGATTTCCATTCTTCTCCAATTCTCTCTCTTTTCTCTATACTTCTCACGGTCCTCGCCACCACCCCTTCCTCACCCCCCCCCCCTCTCATTCGTCCCGCGGTTCGACTTTTCTTCCGCTTTTCACGCCGAGAAAATCGTGCGCGGTCCCTACACAAACTTTGCTCTCCTATTCCGTAAAAGAAGGCATTTGATGCGGATAATGTCGAAGAAGGAAGCGATTCCTTCCCTCCGCCACGAGAAATCGTGTCGTTGACTCTGTTGCATTCCGTTGCTTCGACGGCGTGTCGAGTCCACGCAGGTGCGGCGTCATTGTACTCGCGTTTATAAACGTCGAGACGCGCGACGCGCCTTAATCGTACGACCAGCCAGCGGGGAAACAAATGGATCCGCGAGAGAGCTGAGAAGACGCGGAAGGTAAACGCAGGTGCGCCGAACACGTTCACCACCTCCTCCTCGCCGCTAGGCGCGACTAATTTCCGTTCCGTCCTGTCTAAGGAACGGACGCGTCAATTAATCCCATTCCCCAGATCCAGATGTTTTTTTTGTTTATTCGTGAATCTCATTCCGAAGGAACATTTAGAGAGGGGCGATTGACGAATTATTCTCGAAAGTTCCCTCGGTTTAAGAGCATTTGAAAAATACACGCGACGGTGGATGGAAAAAGAAACGAACCTCTCTCGTCGTACTTTCCAAATGATTAGACGTGTCGCGCCAGTTCTATCGTGGTTGGCACGAACTGCGAGAATTGCACATGCGCGATGCATACTCGCAAGAGGAAGCGTCACATGCGCGCCGAAAACGAAAAGGCCGGAACGGACCAACGCGAAGAAGCGAAGGGAAGCGCGCGATTTCTCGTCGTCCCGGCGAAGGCACACGTGGCCAGACCGACAAAAATGTTCCCCTCGATTTTTTTCGCCCATCGAAAGAAACGGTCGAGTCTGCGAGCTCGCGCGGGTTTCCGCTCGACTCCGCTCCGCGCAAAACGAAATAAAACCAAACGAGTCTGGAAAAAGGGGCACGCGCAGACTTCCCGCGCAGTCCTTACTCTTCCTTTTGTCGTTCTGTGAAACTCCTACTCCCTTATGCTTCGTTCTCCTTTCTACACATTAATTGAACAATTATATCGATATAATTGTTCATGGCGCGCGCAACGCCTTGTTACATTAAAATAAAATAAAACTCACTATTCTCCTTTTTGCTAGAAAAAAAATGTGAAAAGATCTCGTCAGGTTCAGCGCACGAATATCAAAGCGAATGCAATGAGAGTTGCATAATCGAAAGGTCGGTTTGTACCCCAAACGCATTTGCGGCCCGATCGTTACTTCGGCTATAGGTTTTCGCAACCACGGCAAATCGCGCAATGCGACGCAGGGAGTGTCAAAATTTGAAAAAGGTGCTCGCATAAAAATTATCGCACCGCTCGTTAAACCTTTTTGTGAACATTTATTCTGCCGGCGCAACGCTTTCTCCGATTGCACACTCGCTAAGGAACCAAGCAAAGGAAGAAAAGGAATATCTCCGAAAAATCGTTTATCCCTCCGATTGACTCGAATTCGCGAATGGACCGTGTCGTTCCTTCGAATGGCCCCCTCTCGTGAGCGTAAAATTCGTAAGAGCTTCTCATTTCGAAACTCTTCGTACCCTTGAGTCCTTTCGCTTTCCAGCATTCTTCACTCCATTTTCAAAATATAAGAATCACTAAAACAAAACTTCTAATGATTTCTTGAACATCTACAACGGAATGCCCCTTAAAAAAAAAAGAAAATGCACGCTTCCGCAATGGCCCGTTGATCGAACCGTGTGCTTCAATAAATATTCTATCTTGACGAACAATGGCCGTGGCAAAGCTAAGGTCATCATATCGTGTACAGTTACATCGTTTCGTGCCTCGAGCATAATCGAATCGATTTTCGAGATGCAACTCAGCCCGGAATAATTCGAAGATACAATGGACGCATATTACTATGTGTGTTTCGAGACAACAATGTTGGAGGGATTGCGAAATTTGAATTTACAGGAAGCGATGACTGTGTGAAATTTGGTATCAATTTGCAAGTGTCCGGTACTCGCGTTGTGCCGTTTTGTTAAACACATTGACTGCCACGTCGCCTGAATTTTGACGACTCTTTAGTTACCCCTATCTGTAAACTTCATTATCCCTCCAGATATCTATTTAGATCGTTCTTCATAAGGCATCGAGAAACCGTCACCCGAATCCGGATGACACGGCAGTCAAAGTGTCAAAGTCAATATAATTTCATCTCTTACATTATACATAACCAACAACCAAACTAAACAGATCCTTTCATCGATGTCGCTTCTACACTCTTCTAATTAATCGGCATGCCCTCGATTACACGAGCGGTGTAAGAAAAACGTAGGTCTCCTCGTATGGAAACTCCATCTCTACTGTGTTCCATTCGCGCTCGCAAACGAACCGAACAAACGGTGGAACGTAGAGAAAGAGAACGACAAACGAGCGCATCAGCTCGTACGCGCGAATATGCAAGAAGCGCATGTGCACCGAGAAAGCAAGAGAAAGAGGGGCAGAGAGAGAGAGAGAGAGAGAGAGAGAAAGTGTTGCGTCTATAAGAGGAAGGACCTGCCGGCGCGTCGGTGGAGGAGTAAGGGCGACGGGAAACGAGAGAAGAGAAGGGGACGAGTTCATTCATAAATGCTCGAACGAAGGCGTCAATGGATGCGCCTGTGAACGAGCGAGACAGCGTGCCCCCTCCACCGACTTCCTCTCCCCTCCAACCCATTCGTTCAACGTCCATCTCTCCCACCTCCCGCCTTCTCCCTTCTCCTACACGCGTTCCACTCCGGACGCTCTTTGCCGCCGCGCCGCCTTTTCCACAGCCTCGTTTCTTCCTCTTCTCTCTCTTTCTCATCTCCATCCTCTCGTCGCTCTCCTCGAGCACCGAGGTTCTTAAGGGGGTTAGGTCGCCGTTGAAATCTTCGAAAAATCGAGAACTTCTCTCCTCGTTTATGGAGAGCAACTTCCGAATATCATAACAAGCCATCGGCTGAACTTTACGAAGGCGGGTCAATTTTCGATCGAACGTCCGCCGCCAATTGGTACGAAGCGAATTCTTTCGCACGACGAATATACGTATTTGTGAAAGGACAGTTTAACAGGTTAAGCACCGCTGCTCAAGCTTCTCCTCCATCATCTCCCTCCTCCCTTCACCCTGCCCTTCTCGTCGAGCTCGACTTCACGCCGACGATCCTTCCTTTTATCCTAAGGAGCCGGGGCAACGTCGTTGTTGCATAGAATGCAGCGAGCCGCCGCGTCGGTCTCAAGGAATTTCACATCGCAGGTGCCTAAAGTTCCTTCTCACTTTTCTCCCTCGTCCCTTCCTCTTCACTCCCACTTCCTTCTTTCTCTTCTCTTTTCCTCGTTTCTCCCGAGTCGCTCGTTTCGAGTAGAGTCTCGAAGCCGCGAGAAAAATTTCGTCAGAGGATTCGAAGGAGACGAGAATTATTCGTGGAATTCGAAATGCATAGATAAATTGGGAACATTCGCACGATAATCTACGTAACTTCAATCGTCAAGAGGACAGGAACAGTTGCCAATAGAGCCTCGATCCCTAGGAATCCCTTTTCCCTCTTTACTCCGAACACGCGATTTCGTATGACGTACCGTGGCAGGCAAAGGTGTTTGAGGCCTCGCCGCCGACACTTTCGCGATATCTCGAGCGTGTGATCGAGCGGGCCAGCGAGCTAGAGGGGCGCAAAGTAATGCCCCGTAGCGACGAAACATTTGGAGGCCGCGCGCGCGGCGGCCGACTTATCACCGTGGAACATCAGATGCATTGTAATTTACGGGCGGGAGAGGTCAGACGGGTTAGTCGTCAATACCGCGAAGCGAACGGGCAAGAAGGACGAGAGTGGTCGCAGATGGGGTGAGAAAAGGAAGAGATTCGAGCGATTGGGGTGATCGAAGAATCGAGAATGGAGTAGAATTTCGGTCAGCTTCGAGCTAGAATCCATTCTCTCGAATGCTTCGACTTTCGGCGAATGTTTAATGTCGCGAGCACCCGCGCAGGCGATCTCACAAGCGTTCTCACCGAAAGGCCCGCGGTCGCATTTTGCGGACCGATGCGTGGGCGTACAAAGGAGGCGATCGTCGTACCCGCGCTCGACTCGCGTCCTCTCTTCTTCCTCCGCCGCGCCTCCTCTTTCTCGCGCGGCCTGATAACTGCGCGCTGCGAAAAACGAGACGCCGGATGTGACGTCACCGACCGTAGCCCGGCATATTTGCGTACCGCGAGGAGACAGGGAGGAGGAGCGATTGCGCTTTTAAAAGGGCGTCCCCTTCCTCGTTTACCCAGTCACCTCGATCGTACAGTTGCATACTTTTTCGATGCTTCCAGATGGTGATAGTTCCGTCGAAGAGAATCTTTCCGGAGCGTCCACGTTTCGTCGATTTTCAGGGATTTTTTCTTAATTTTACTATTTTGCACGGTAAAAGTGCACTTTTTGGAAATATCGTTGGATCTTGACGTGGGACGAGAACTGAGGTGATTAATCGGTAAACCTAGGGTAATTAAGAGTGTATTGGCGACGATGGCTCGCGTCGGACGAGACGGTGGAATTCACGACGCGATGTAAGCCCGACACATTCATCCTGGGCGCCCTCCACCTTCACCACCTTCTCCACCTTCTTCTCAACCTCCCTCACCTCTCTCCCGCACGAGCGTCTGCCTCGCCGCAACGCAAGAGAGCCGTACCTCCGTGGTGAGCACGTTTCTCGAGTTCAGGGACGAATGGGTACGATAGGAGGGCCCCTTCGGGCGACTGTTCTCGTCGGCGCGGGAGGGTTCCCGCCACGCCAATGTCTACGTCGATGTCGAGATTAAGCGAATCGCGCGACGATAATCTCGGAGCTTGCAAATTCGATGCATCTCGTAAACAACGGTTCTTCCTTATTGTCCAGTAGGAATATTTAGGAGATTTCAATCGCATGGAGCACGTACTCCGCATTGTATTATTTTAGAGAGATTTCCATGGCGAGTTGAATCCCTTCGAACAGAATTCTCAAAAATTGTTATTCCACGTAAGCGCCACCGGGAGGATCCCACGGATGCTGACATACCTGCCGGGCCTCACGGGGCCCTGGTAGAGCGAGGCAAGAGAATCAGAAGTCGGACGACGTGAGAGGAAAACGGCGCGCCGACGTCGACGTCGTGGCCGTCGAGAGCGAAAGTGCATCGAGGATGCGCGAGCTCCTCCTGTCGGCGGGGCGACGATAGTGGGTGTGGGAGCGTCTACGATATTGCGCACCCACGTGCACCTACTATAAGCCAATAACTCACTGGGGAGCGTACGGTGCGTGTGCGCTTATTTCGAGTAGACGGAAACGAAGACGGGCCTCGCTACGGTGTCCCACGAGCACTCGCGTGGATACTTGTTGTAAAAAGAATGTCGATTGGGAAAAATTGCAAGAGGCCGTAACGCCCGGAATATCAGAATTTTAGCTTACAATTAATCAAAATGCCCTTTAGAGCGGCTAGACCAATTCTAACACTTCTAATAAAATTACCGACCGCCTATTCTTCTTCTGTCGTATACACGCGTATACACGACCGAGGACAGAAGTGCCGCGAGAATTGTGTGCAGTGGCGAACCCACACGCGCGGTACAACAGCGCATTGTCCGCGACAAAGCGTACCTACCTACCTACCTACCTACCTACCTACCTACCTACCTACCTACCTACCTACCTACCTACCTACCTACCTACCTACCTACCTACCTACCTACCTACCTACCTACCTACCTACCTACCTACCTACCTACCTACCTACCTACCTACCTACCTACCTACCTACCTACCTACCTACCTACCTACCTACCTACCTACCTATCTACCTACCTACCTACCTACCTACCTACCTATCTACCTACCTACCTACCTATCTACCTACCTACCTACCTACCTACCTACCTACCTACCTACCTACCTACCTACCTACCTATCTACCTACCTACCTACCTACCTACCTACCTACCTACCTACCTACCTACCTACCTACCTACCTACCTACCTGCCTGCCTGCCTGCCTGCCTGCCTGCCTGCCTGCCTGCCTGCCTGCCTGCTCGCCTGCGTGCCCGCCTGCCTACCTTCGTGATTTCAAAATGAACGCGTCGGAGCCTTGAATTTGCCGTATAGTACAGCGAGAAGTCTCGTCGTACCGTCAATCGCGGTTCTCACGCGATCCGACGTTGAACGCACCGGTGAGAATTCGGGAGTATGAGGAGGAAGTCCTTGAAGCATCGTAAATAAAAGATATTTAGAAGATCTACTTTCTAAAAATAGATCATTTCCAAAGGAAGTTCCTAGGATGTCACGCATCGAAGTAACATGAAAGCCCGTTTAAGAGCGTAAAGAGCACAGAATCGATTACTTCGAGCCTCTGCTAAACTAGATTACCCCCTTAATTGGGATCATTAATTCACCGAGGCCTTTTTCACGGTGTAACCACTTCCTAGAACGCTGATTAACATTATCATCGCACTACCGTTTCTATTATCGGGGGAGTCTCTTTTTTGCTCTCCTCTCCTTCTGGCGGACTTCCCCTTTGAGTGCGAGCTAGGTTTTTATTCGATTCGGTGCGAGAATAATTAAAATCGCGAATATCAGCTTCGTTACATCGATTCGCAGAGCGCATGCCTGGAGTGCGTTTGCAAGCTGATCCCTGCGGCTCCATTAAGGCACGTTGGAACTCTACGCCAGTCTCGCGTACGAAGAGAGCTTTGGCTGGCAATAATGCGAGACGTCGTGGCGTAATTAAAGTCAAAACAATGGGAGGAGAACGTCGATAAGGGTCACGTGACCCGGCAGCTGATTTCATTCACTAAAACTCAAGTACTACGTCATCGACGTTGAATCCTTCGTGGCGTGCTTTACGGTCGAATGGAAATTTCCTGCCAATGTTTTCTTACTTTATTCGTGTCGTATTTCAAATGTCTACGTCCCCATTTTAATTTTCCTATTAGTGAGAATCTGCGTCTCGTGCAGTTCCGTAGGATATTTTATCATTTTTCCCTTTATTACTGGAAAAGTCACTTCACTTTTCATCTTCTCGTGGAAGTTTTCTCAGGAGGCTTGCACCGCGAGTGACCTTATGCGCGCGTTCGTCCCCAGACCTCTCTTTCTCCCTCTCTCTCCATCTCCCTCCCTCTCTCGGTCCCCGGGAAAATTATCTTAATTATATACCTCGGAGTCGCGAGATAACACTTATGGTTAACATTCATTCACGTCGGGGAACGGTGGTGCCAGTAACCGCAGGATACTGTTTATCGGGGTGGGTGAGAGATTAAAAGAGAAGCGGAGAAGGACGAAGAGTGTTGCATTATACAAACTTGCGCGCGCTAATTTATGTGATCCTCGATGATGGGCCCAAGCGAGAGCAACATGTGTTTTTCAGGAGTTCAGAAACTCTTTGGGCGTTCTCCTGGTATAAGGAGGAGAGAAGCGGGGAAGGAGAAAAAAACAAGAGAGAGGACAGTGCGAGCGAGGAAACAGATGTTTCACGAATTTCCATAGAGAGGGCTTCGGGTCCTTTAAATATTTTGACTTTTTATGGGCGCCACTTGAGGAGACCCGCGGGAGAAGAAGCCTGCGGAGAGAACCGGCAGCTTTAAGAAAATTCAGTTCTCTCCCTTTCTCGTTATTTCCTTTTGCCTTAGCCGCTAATATTTCAACGATCATTTTAACGTTCTTAATTTTCCCAAACGAAAGTTATAAAAAACAATCTGACAAATGTTCCGTCCCTATGCACGTCGATGTACATTCACGGCAACAGTCCCGAGTAAGTGTGTGCCCCAATATAATACTTCACACGTCTCGGAAGCTGAGAATTATTCCATTAAGATTGTTTAATTTGTATTAACGGGAATTGTTAGGCGTAGAAAACACATTTACAAGTAAGCGTGCCAATTTTTCAACACTACGCTCCCCGCAAACATTTTACGATTGTTCGGAGAATAGTGCCGACGCGTCTCGATCCCCAATCGACCGTAAATCTCGATATGCCGATCACGCGCGTGGAATCGATCGACGAATTTCGAAAAAATCTCTTTCTTACCGTGACTCCTTCGGCTTGGCGAGGACGAAGAGGAGAAGGAGGAGGAGGATCCACGTAAAAATTTCAAACGAACTCTCCAACGGCAGGTCCGCAAAGATCGTACGTGTAACGCGTCGAGGATGAGACTTCCTTCTGAGCTCTATCGGAGGCTTAAATTCCTCTCAATGCCTTCTCCGAACTACAAAGGGGAGTGTCCGGCTAAAAGCGGACGGGGACCGAAATCGAAAGGGATAGCCATGCCACGCCACGACGAAGTAGACCGGCATTTAAAGTAATTTGTGGTACGTGACGTAACGTCGCGTCCGATCTGCGGGCGCATCGTCGAGTCACGGGACAATGATGACGAGAGGTGCGGGAAAAGGGTGAGGGGAACTTATAAGAGAAGTGGAAAATGCTAGAGGAAGGGCCCCCTCCGACGAGGCTCCATCGTACGGGCAGATCGACGATCAAGACTGCTCCTGTGAATTCGAGCAATGGTGAGTAAGGACGAGAGATTTTTCGCAGATGGAAGAAAGCATTATTTAACACTATTCCTACCACGACCGGTCAAATGACCGTTTTGAAAATTTCGATTAGAATGTCCTACGTACAACGTAATTGCATCGCCTTTAAATTTGACGACATTTCCTAAAATATTGTAAAATGTATTATACGTATATTTTAGTAACAGTTATGAAATTTAAAAGCGATGCAATTACGTTGTACGGAAATACGTTTATAGGAAATTCAAACCGAAATTTTAAAAACCGTCATTTGACCGGTCGGTAGGAATAGTGTTAATCATTCAGCTGCGAAGCTCTCTCGATATTGGACAATTACCTCGCTAATTCACAATGGAACGCGGCTCAAAGTACCGCTACTCGACTTTTCGCCACCCCCTTTTCGACACCTATTCCCTTTGAATGAGACTGCACGAAGGACCGAGACTCGTGTTACTGTCTCGTAGAAACACGATTTCTACCACCCCACCTTTCGATCCCGAGAGGAACCTGCTAGGATCGTAGGTCAGCGTCGTGTGAAATTTACCCAAGGATTTCAGGGAGTCCCACCAGCGCTTTTCTCAGCCAGGAAAATCTATTTATATGTATACGCGCATATAAGTAATAGGACGAGATGAAAAGCTACCACGAGTTTGAGAAGAGGGAAGGAGCGAGGGAAAGAGAAAAAGTGAGGAAAGTTCGAGACTAGGAGGGTGAGGTAGAGAGAATTTTGAAAAAAAATCGAACGAAAGTTCCCGGACTAAGGAGGGTCCCGTTGGGATAGGTTGGCGGGGCCAGATCGTTCGGGGCCTTAAATCTAGTCAGATTAGACCGGTCCGGCGTCCCTTTAATCTGCTCGCATCGCCGAAGGTGAAAGGAGGCCGAGAGCGAAGAGTCTCCGCCACCAAAATGGAAATGTCGAGAGTTCTTCGTGGAAGGAGAGCTCTCGAGAAGGAGAGAGAATGACAGAAAGAAGAAACGAGAAGGGAAGAGAAAAGGAAGATTCTCGAACTCGTAGGTGAATGAGTTCCGTGCAAAGTACGTTGGATACGGATGGGCTATTAGATTCCCATTGAAATTCACCGTTCGCCGAAAAGCCAGTCGAGGGAATCGCCGATGATTAAAGCGTTGGAAATTACAACGCTTTCCGGAGAGGCACGTGTGGCAAAAGAGTTTTCTCACGAGTCCTCGTACCCCGTTAACGATCGTTTCAAATTTTAAGAATGGGAGGAAGGTAGCGGTGGCAGCACCGGAAGTAGCGATAGGACATTTAAAAAGTTACAGACGCGTCTTGCATGGTACTCCTTCTTCCTAGCGAGCCCAGTAGGTTCGAAGAGACCTGCCGCAAGAGGGCCCAGAAGAATTCTCCTTCTCTCTTTCTCTCTCTCTTTCCCTTTTCTTTTCTTTTCTTTCCTCTTGTCTTCCTCCGCCTCGTCCCCCAATCCTCGTCTTGCCCGTCTGCGCTGCGTTCGCGCGCGTACCCGTCCGTGAACGGTTTCTAGGAAGCGCCACGGAAAAAGAAGGAAAGGGAAAGAACGCGAGGAGACTGAAAGAGAAAACGGAGGAACATTGCTGTGCACGGTCACGTTAGGATAGGTTGAACCGTCTTTTCTGCGGCCCTTTAGGATAGGCCCCTCGTCCAGACTGGCGCTATCCTCGATCAGGCCTCTTCTCTAGGTTGGGCAAGGCCCTCTTTCTCTCTCTCTCTCTCTCTCTCTCTCTTTCTCCCTCTTTCTCTCCCTTGTAACCTGCCCGCATCATCGTTTTATTGGTAGTTCTCTCATTCTCCTTCTCTCTTCTCCCCCGATGCACAACTCCCCAGGAAACTACTCTCAAGTAGCGTTGGGAATAATCGAGCGAGCCTAATAAAATCAAGTAACGCTCTAATTACAAACGTAATTCGATCGGTAATATTTTTGTACGTAAGAGAAACTTTGTGTAAACGTTCTCTTTTTGTCGAAGGAACGCGTTGTCTGTAGGGCACGATACTCTCTCTGTCTCTCCTCGACGTTCCGTTCGTCTCTGCTTCCGCGCGCTTTATGCCACGTTGTAAATAGGAAACGTCACAGACGGAAGGAGTCCGTGCATTAACTCATGCGGGCACGAAGCGCATAACGTCCACCGTGCTTCCCTTCCACGAATCATGAATAGGACCAGTATCGGGCCATATAATATTCCGCACGTGAGCATTCCGCTTGAGACAGTCTCCGATGTCAATTGACGACTGGAATTAACATTAGAGATCGAGAAGAAATTTTCTGCCTTAACGGAGTAAAGTAGAAAATTTCATAGGAGGAGATTAGTAGGAGATTTCATCTAGGGAAATTGTAACGAGGATCCCGCTTTTACATACGCCCGTGAGACCGTTAAGCGTGAGGTGAGATGTAATAATGACGTACGACTAGCGATAGGGTAAGGAGGGCAAAACCGAGACTCGATTATTGGCGCCGGCGCCTGGTTATCGTCATTATACGAGCACCGTACCAAAAGGCAACTAGAGAATAAAGCGAATAAGCGAGTGAGCGAGTGACACGATAGCTGAGCGCGACTCACGTGAGTCAAAGACGATCGGGACGATGCGACGAGGTTGAGCGGGTTGCGTAACGCACGATGTGCAATTGGTATTAGCTCGAACAGGGATTCTCAATCCCTCCTGCATAATTTCGATTCTTGCTCCGTCGTTTTTTCGATCCACTCGAACATCCTTCGTCATTCTCCGCGAGAGCTTGAGAAACGCTGATTGTGAGTTGTAAAGTTAGATACCAGGAATCACCCCACGCACTCTGTTCCTTTCATTTCAAGCGTATATACGTCGCGATTACTATCATTGATTCGCGCGCAATGAGGCGCAGTATTATTAACATTCCGGCTCTCGAGGAATCGCGCAAAATTGGACGTGCTGAAGCGTGTGAGTTGAGGATCTAGGATTATCGTAAAAATAAGCTGGAAATTATTTTCTTGCTGGCATCGAGTGTCGACACGTTGCGTACCACGTACCCGAAGTGTCCAACCTCGGTCTAACGTTTTTTCCTCTATCGAATGGAGCGCTCCTTTATCGAGAAGCGGAAGCAGTTATCGCTCTATGCACCACGATAACCGTCTACTATTTGATAGATTTAGTTACGGGGAATCGTTAAAAGAAGGGTGTGGTTATTTAATGCCCCTTATCGAAGCCCCTCGTCAACCCTTTCTTTCGTAATGCCAGTCTCCGCGTTGAAGGAAAAAATCAAGAGACTCGTGTTTACTAAAATCGTCGTTCGTAGTAACCGAGATACATAATCTGGTGTACCCAGGAAATTTTTGCATTTCTCTCCCACTCGCAAAGGAAAAATAAAACATGTGTATCTCTGAACATTCTCGATATCGAATCTAGAATCCGTCGTTCCTTGATTAGGTGCAGTCGCGATGTGCATTTTGCAAATAAAAAAAACGTTTTCACTCGTCGATAAGTAACGAGCAGAAGTATCGAGCAATAATAATAGCTCGCGAGCTCTCGCGAGTAAATATTTATGAAGTAAATATTCGCAAGTGAATATTTATGATTTTGTCGCCATTGTTACGCGTTTCGTCGCGCACATTACTCGTGCGTCCTACTCCAGAACGCGTTGTCGTGCATTACTCGTGAATTACTGTGATTACGTCGCGCTATTAACGGGATCATTTCCCTCCCCCCTTGTCCTGGCATTTTGAGCGACGGCACGGGCGCTCACTTATTACGAAGATGAGTTATGGCCCGCCAGTCGTTACCCGTGGTCCCTGCCAACCGATCATTTTCTCTTGTTCGTCGCTCGCCTTCCGCGAGGGAATGCACAAGTGACGACAAGAAGTTTTCACTGGCACGTCGACTCCGTTCCGACGCGACACTTCATTGCGGAAACGCAACGTCGAATTCAGTTCCAGTTCCACAGGTAAATTCTAACTCCGTAGGAGGGTACGGTATTCTAAGAAGCTGAAACAGTACCGTCCAGGACCCCTTCCTGGAGTGTCCTGGGGAAAACCAGAAAAGCACAAGGAAAATCAGCCTGGCTTTAACCGAAATCCGCAGTAAACTCGTTGCCGGGGCTCAAAATTGGGCAGTAAAATCCCAACTTTCGGAAAAGTGGCAAATGAAAATTCGTGATCCACGGGAGGCTCCTTTTTATTTTCGGGGTCGAGACTTTCCGCGCCATTGTGCGCTTTTATTGTCGCGGACCATAATGAACCACGGGATAACCCTTGAGGCTTCGCAAAGGATTCGTAGAGCGCCAAAGGGAGAAACAATGGGTGGCTTCTCTGAGGAGCCGAAACAGGTACGATCCTCCTGGCACCTCGGATCGTTAACGAATTCTCAGGTATCCTGACCGTTCTCTCGGCAACTGGCCCCCATCGAGTCCGTTCTAGGGATAAAAGAATTTCGATGGGCATACTCGATGATTGGTAATGTCTAGATACTTGGAAGACACTAGAAATGTAGCTCACTGTATGTATTTACACTTGTTTTTTTCGAAACAGTCAGGAGAGAGGAGAACTCGAGCAAAAGAAGGATGCAAGGAGGTGAGTACTTGCCAAAAGAGGCGCGAGCCAAGGCATTTATTACGGTGCCTTAACTTCCTCGTATAATTCACTTGCCGGCTTCTTCTACTCTTCTCCCTTTCTCCGCCTCCACTCCTTTCGAAGTAGAACGTAAGTACGCCCTTTTTAACCGACCCCGCGCGTGACGACGGTAGGCACCTTCGCATTGCGTTTTCGTTAGCAGCTTTGCCATTAACCCCCATAGTCGTTAAATTGCTCCCTCGTTTTCTTCTACCTCCGCCTCTTCGTACCTTCTTCTCGGGAACGGAAGAACGAGGGGTGAAGAAGAGGAGTACCTTCTTGCGGAGTCGTTTAGCTCGCAGTTTGCGCGGAACTTACCCACAGAATTGCCGGGATTAACTCGCCTTCTTCGTTAATTGATCAGTCGATGTCCCATCCTCACGCGGGGACCATCGATGTTAATCGGTACCATCGAAGGCGAGTTCGATCGAAACGTTCTCATTTTAAGTTGGCGCTTGAAAGGGGAGATACCGCTTCCGCGAAACGATTTTATAACTCCCAGACTTCACGCGTGCTTATGATTTTACTCGTGGACCAAGTAACAAAGAGGTTGAACATGCCTTTTTCTTCGTCGCGGAATCGTGGAAAATAGAATTTACGAAATTCTCAAAGGAAACGCAACTTTTGCTCAAATCCTAATAAATAATAACGATAAATAATAAATAATAATGGGCAAGAGAATGGCCGTGGAACACGAATGGTCAGTATAAATCGTCACGAGGCCTGCTTTAAAGATTCTCCATGGACCCTATATATCGTTACGCGATGAGTACCCGCCCCACTTGGAGCACGGGGAGGAAAATCAATTTAGATAAACGTTCGTCAAGTGATAGCAGCGATGCCCTCGTCTTCTCGCTCTTCTGCTCCTTGACTTCTCCTTCATCCTCTCCACTTTGTTATTAACCAAGACGTGGATATGGGAGAAATAGCTGATGATCATATCGTACGAATTTACGGTCATACGGAATATCTATCCTTCACGTTGTTTCCCAAGTATCGCATCGCCTGGCTCCAATTTGCTGCGTCCTAAGAAATTTCTCGACTTCTTAAAGTATCTTTCTCAAATTTACATTCCATTGCGTCTAGATTCGTCTACGTTTCGTTTCGTCAAAAATGCGTATCCAATTGCCCTCAATATTTAAGGGAGGTGTCGCGGTCCAAATCGCACAAGAAAATGTTTACCCGCTTCTTGTGATTCCCCCAGGGGAATATTCTTGGCGAACACCTTCCCCCATGACGTATGTGGTCTGGCGCGTTTAATCGTGGCAAGTCTCCGCGCACGAGCGCCGCACAGGAATGGAATGCCACTCTTCCCTTAACAGACATTTCCAACGATCCTTCTCGCCGAGACGAAGTGAACCGGCGAAGCGAAGGGTACTCGCGCGAAAGATCCCTTCGATAGACTCGTCTGCCTTCTTCCCCCTTCCCTCCCGACTCGTCTCTTTAATAGACGTTCTCCTGTTCAAGTTGACGTGCTTCGGTGGTGAAGAAGGAAACTTGACTCTTCGTAAGTCGAGCTTCCAAATCTCGGTTTGGAGCCGCGGCAGAGTTCAATGGATTTTGCCGCGAGAAGAAAAGGAAGGAGAGGAAATTGCTAATACGATAATCCCTTCATTCACGCGACGATACCTTTTTTCTTACGCAGAGCGCGTATATTCGTTCGAGAAACAAGTTAAACGCGTTCGCCGTTGGAATTTTTAAAGACAGTGCCACTGGCACCGAAGAGATGAGACCGAGGAAGCCCTCGGAAGCAATTCCCTGGAGATGCATTACGGTTACTGAGGGGGCGTTAACGGGTCGGTGAAAAAAAAAGATTACTTCGCTAGTTAAACACTAATTAGCCCCCAGCGGCAGTTCGGTTCGCGTCAGTTCCCCTGGACTTCGTCAGCGTGTCGTCGTGGTCTTAGAGTCCTCACGAACGTTGGACGTTGATTTGGCAAATTGGTCGTTTCTCGGCACCGACAACGCTGATCCCTTTCAACCTACGAAACGCTCTTCGTCCCGCCCCACTATCTCCCAGCAGCTTCTTCTTTCGTTCGGGCCGCCCTCCATTCATGCCGATAATTAAACGGGATATTCTTCGGACAAACGAAGAAGCGGATGAACGAAAAGTCGCACGCGACGACACACAGTGGGCCGGAACCGTGAAAGTCCAGATTAAAGTCAAATTTTCGCCGAGTCAAGCCCCGTATGTGACGCGTTCTCCTCTTTTTCCACCACTTCCTTCTCTCTACGATTAAACGTCTACAATTAACTGTAACGACTGGCGCGTTATCGTACTGGAAGAGCAGCGTGTAAGAGCGTTACACACATTCCCGTGTAATTTTGCACGTTGCCAGTGCCGTGTAAGGTTACCGCCTTACAAATTACTTAAACACCGTTAATTGCCGCGAACGATCGTATTATCGCGTGAGACACTCGGCGAATCCGGCCACGCTCCTCTCTCGCTACGAAGGCTTGAACGATTTCACGAGAGAATCGTAGGTGAGCTTCGCGTGACCGTAGTTTATTTAAGCGCCGCCGGAGAGGAGACGGTACTAGCCGACCTACATACGCGAGAAACTCATAATCATCGGAGCTCGTAGATTTCCGATCCGTTGAAAGATCAGTTGGTACCTTCGTTTTGGCGTGTCGCCCAAAAAAAAAGATTGAGAGAAAAAAATTGTGAAGGGAAGACTGCAGGGAGGCGATCGTCTTAAGGCATTTTCCTCATGACTACACTGAGAGAAAAAAATGGTTGGGTTTACTATAATCTCACTATATTTTATAGTTAGATTTGGCGTCAAACATATTTTTATAGTTCACTTAACCACACAAAATATAGTAGAATGAACGATTTGTACAAATGGTTATATTATTAACTGTTACCTTTGTTCTTGTTACCATATGCATAGTAAAATGTGCTATGTGAATATAGTTAGTTCTATCACTATGTATGAAATATTCTGGTAATATTAACTATATAAAATAGTTACTTTTCTTACCATTATATATTTTCAACCATACCATATTTTTAGTTGAAATAACTGTAATTTTGGGTAAAAACATAATATAGTTGGTTATACTACGCCTCTATCGTAATTATTACCGACATCATGGCAACATTTACCATAAATATGATATTTCCAACTATAATTTTGTTACTATGCCGTTATAGTTAGATATATCATATACTTTTCTCTCAGTGTACCCAATAGAAATCGTGGGAATGACAGACCATTGCGTCGACACTTCACGCCTCCATTTTCCATTATTTCCCCAAAGATATATATCGAAGTTTTGAAGTTGATTTTATCGAGACCGACTTTTACATCGAGGGATAAAACAACGTTAAATAAGTAATTCCAGTCGCAAGGATCATCGGTCTCTGTAGCTGTCAAGCACAATCCAATATGGTCGCTCGCAAATTTCTCCGAGCTACGGACCCTACGCACAGACATCGCTGCAAAGGACACTTGGCGCTATAGTATAATACTATTCTTGTTAGAAACTCAATATCGCTGCATTCAGTCACTATGTAAACTTCTGAATTGTCGACGCAGATTCTAGCTGCTTCTGTCATTTTCGCGACTTCTATTTTCGCGACTGTCGGGGTAGTCCCTAGGAGAAGGCCATCGAATCTCCTTAAAAGATGTAATTCCAATGCAACGAACGAAACGACTGTGATCGCGTGGCCAAAGACACGCGGCTACGATCGTAAAAACAATTGAACCTACTTCGTGTGTAATCATATGGCACCCCTTTCCAATAAAGCGGCCGCTGTCGTGCGACTAAAAGAGCTTTTCGCGCGGCTGCGATCGTTTCGGTCGTCGCATTGGAATGGGACCTTTAAGGTGCGTTCTTATGACGAGGTAGGTGCCGCGCCCGGCGCAATCGTGACTGAAATTGTACGTATTGATATGCATGTACACGAACTTGGCGTGGACCGGTGAGTGGATCGGCGAATGCCTCGCCGTGAGATCGCTCCTTTATGCGTGCGAGTCCAGAAAGTGGCCGGTTCCCTGAAGCGAACGGAAATGAGTGTATACGAGGTCAGAGGCTAGAGGCGTCGCTGATAATGACGTCACCTTCTCGAGGACTCGTCAACGTCGGCCCATTCGCTTTTCCGTCCCTTTTCCACTTTATCCGCTTGGTCGTCACCCCTTCCCCTCCCGGCTCCTTCTTATTCTTTCCTTTTCTTCTTTATTTTTTATCGCGACATTATCGCGCCGACTCCGACTGAGGTTAACGCGCCTTTCGACGTTGCCGTATCGTAGGTACACTGTGAGTACAGGCGAACCGATAAGCGGAAAGGTTCTTCGCCATCGTGCGATTCGCTTTTTTTTTTCTTTCCAAGAGCCGAAAGGACTTGGTTCGCACTTTTAATATTTTCCCTCCTACGTGTCATTTCGCCGAGGCGGTATTTCGTGAAAATTCGAGACGCCAGCATTTGTCCGCACCTTAAGGAAACAATACGAAACGTCGCTTTTAAAAGCTCGCTTTCGAATGAAATACCCTCTTAACGAATTCTCAATGAATACCCTTACTTTATCTTCTCGCGATTCACCAGGATCTCTCTTTATCGCTTCAAAAATGTGAATGTGAACTGTGAAGATAGTTAAGCAGCGGAGTACCGACCACCACGGAGGGCGCAGATTAACGTTATCTAGGCGAGAGTGGAGTAATTAACTGTCCCGATCTCAGGCGACCCATGTTAAACGATCGGATTTCTAATTACAAGAAAAAACAACAAAGTCCAGATGACCCGGTCAATCGTCTCACCATTCTACCCTCACTTTTTACGACCTGCATATTGGTCGTGACAAAAGGTGTAGGTTATTTACTTTAAGGACAATTTAAGAATCTCATCGTCGTTACTGCTCCAAAAAAAGTTTCAGCCCACTTAGACTCATTTACGAGGCGCCTCGTCTCAGATAGAAAGTTAATTATATTTATACGCACGATAAGAAGTAAGCCGCGCTCTTACGAAATACGAGACATTGAACATCTCGCGAATTTAATTTTTATCCGTATCTTCGACTTCATCAGTAACCATATTTTATTCGGCTATCGCAAACCTCGAAAAAAATGCAAGTTCCGCGGTCGTCTGTTCGCGGCTATCGGAGAAACAACATGGCTGCTTTGAAGCTGTGTCACTGGAATCGCGAAGCTCGAACACGAGAGTAGGCAATGTGGAAGATAAAACTTCGTCACGGAAGTTTTAACGTTTTCCCCTCCATCCATCGCCCATCCCTGGGATCATTATGGTCAGTCCCTCGCATGACAATATCGCGTATCGTGACGAGTGTCATTAGGGTGCATCCTCGCTCTACTCTAAAGCATCGAAGGTACAATGATTTGTACGTTAGTTTGAGAGATATGTTGGTTCCAGCTGGAGGAACGCGTTCACGCCATCCGATCGTACCGGGTGGCGAGCTTCGAAAGTATTCCACGAGCGTGTGACCGCAGGAATCGTTTGATCGATCGAACACATGCACTACGGAACGTAACAGTACCGTGCAAATTACGCATGCTTAGAGATTAGAAGTACGTAGATATGGGCACTTACCACGCAGCAAGCAGAAATTATTCTTTGCCGTGAACGTTCGAATACCTGGCTACGTTTGTGAGCTCCACTTCCATGGTGAAGGGGTTAAACATGAGCCAAAAGTCCTCGTGATATCGAGATCGAAGAGACCATGCTCTGAACGATTCTGTAGTATCATAGCTGTGAATTAAACACACTGTGTATAACGTTCGTGCAGGCAGAACGAGTAGTAGGACTTCCCCCGACGTGGAAGTAGACGGCGATCGCGACGACGACGCGACGACGATGAGGGAAGAAGGAGAAGAAGGAGAGCTTACCAGGCGTATCGTAAAAGGTGGGTAAGCACCAGCCGGAACATTCATGCTCTAGTGAAATTAAATACTAGCGAGTGTATGGGGTTGCCACAAAACGATTTTAACCTTCACTTCTTTTCCTTCTTCTTCTCTTTCGTTTATCATTGCACTTTAGAATGCCGTGAACACTATGGCGCCTTCTCGGTGGCTGTCTAACGGCCCGTATTCGAATTAACTCGCCTGGCAAAAGAAATCAAGAAAATTACCGGAAACTATTGATGGCCATAAGAATATATGTATGTCTCTACTATTAGCTTCCTTGAGGTGTGATTTCTTTATAAACAGTTTGAACTTTATTGTACTGGAGACAAAATAAATAGCAATGAGATAAATGAAGAGTCGATAATCGAGTTTGTTGAATAGAAATAAACGAATGAATATTTCCATGGGCGTAAATGACCCTATGTGACCCCAGTTTCAGTTTGTCTCGTAACGTTCCACAGCGGGGTATTCGGACCGAAAGACGGGTTTTCAAAAATCCATTTCAAAAATTTTCCATAAGCTGTAAACATTTGACTATTTTCAATTATCGAATGTATGAGGAATAATGCACTAATTTCATTTTTTTCATCGGTACACACACGAAGCACTAAACTTCGTCCGTTTTTGTAGGATTTAATAACGTTGTGTACACTTCGGCATTAAGCAAACTTTTCGGATAACTTTACAATTGGTTTTACTTTTTTACCATATATATTTACATAATTCTTAATATTTTAAAATAATTCATAGTTGAAACCCTGTCGTTATGATACAAAGATTTTGCTAATGATTTTTTTATAGTTCCGAGTGAGTTCCGATGCCCATTTTGGGGTCACTACATTTAAAGATTTGTAATTGTAATACTAATGGTTCTGGATTCGTCCAGATTCAAATTCTATAGGGTATTTAAGTAGAAATGATGAGAGATATGACAGGCAGCCTTTTACATACACCTACGTATATGTTTGTGGCGTATTTGTACTGAAAAGACGAAACAATTAACTTCGTAAAAACAGAAACACGTGCCACATAAATAACTATTTAAAAAATAAATGATTTATAATTAACACTTTATGGACTGGTAGCCTATTAATCGGCTTTTCGATTGCCAATGCTTATCGACGATATCCATTTGGTTATCGACGATTTTCGTCCAATAGGATTTATTGTTTTGTTAGTAGCTGTATACTAACCTCTCCATATCCTTGCGAATTATAATATATTTTTCACCGTTTGCAATGGATAAAGATCGTGCAGATGAAGAATACAACACAATGAATAGCGAAAATTTAGCCGGTACTGGAAACAAATGCACGCGCAACCACTACCGGTAGATAAAGTGTTAACAGAGTATTTCGAATAAAAAAAAATTAATTAAACGATGTATTTAATTTTAACAAAATATTATTTTTTGCTTTTCAGTACATTCAATGTTGTATTTTTATCTTTTTGAACTTACAATGAGTTTTTTTTAAAGTTATTTATTTCTCCACTTTCAGTACTCTCTTTTAAAATTTCATATCACAATAATCAGCAGCTGTCCATTAACCAGCAGTAACACCCCCATGATTGCTAACCCTGATAGACATAAGACTTATTCCCCCGTGGACGAGTTTCGTTGCCTACCTTCAGAGTATATGATCTAATTCAGAAAAATCAATTTACATCGGAACACTGGCCCAATTCGCCTATTCAAATAAATAAAAAATCATTCAAATCGGTTGATCTGGTAAAAAGTTATCAGTGAACATTCCTGGAAAAAATATACGGCTCGAATTGAGAACCTTCTTTTCGAAATCGGTGAAAAATCAGCCTGAACTTCGAACAAAGCTTACAATAAATACGTATTTTACCGTATTTAGAAAGCAAATACCTCACGTTCGCGCGAGATAGGCACGGTTAGTGAAAATAAAAGGATAAATAATAGCAAGAGAAAAAATTCTCTTCTCGGGACCTGCACGTTACATACAGTGGACTTCTATAGACTTACATACACGAGAGAGTGCTTGAATAGTAGCAGATGCAGCACTGGCAAGATATAAATTGGCCAAGTGCGATTAGTTTCCCCGGCGATAAATTGCACCACGGCCTACTGGAATCTTCGGTAAGTTATGTACGTACGAATATTACCAATAAAAGAATTTGGATGAAAATACTCGAACGAGCCTCGCGTCTAACCTGAAAAATGCCAATTATTACGATGACTATTTTTCAAATCGTTCGATAATACGTTCGATCAGATTTAATTCTTGTAACTTCGTAAGCAATGCATGCGTACGCATGTAGAAGGACGAAGGCGGAAGGATCATGGAGAAAAAGAAAGTGGATCCTACGCCACTGGTTACACCGGTACAGTATAGCAGTTCGAATACGAGCTCTTCTACGAGCAGCAGGTACAAGTCGTGTAGGAATCCCGTTGGTCGTCGAAAGCGACATCTTTCTATCGATAGCTTCGGTTACGCTCGAAAACGGCCTCGGTTCTACGTTGTGTAGAATTTCTACGTGTGTGTAACATTCCACGTATCTTTGGAGCGTTCCGCCCGCCGGTTCCGCGTGAGCGAGCTCTCGCTGCTGCGAGCGAAGCGAGGTTCCCCCTCGTGTCGTACTTCGCGAAGTCGTTTAAAGGACGTCTCGTAACATTACCGATTACTCAACCGTGGGGTCTCACGATTAATCCGAGTACAGCGATCGTCCGAACATCACGAGCAAAGGGAATTATCGTCGGTAGAGAACGGGAGACCGTCCTGTGCATAATACCCTAACCTACGTTGAGAATTTCCGGTGGCGGAGTCGCGTGATGCCGCGGCACGTATGGCTTGGTATTGTTGTACGATACCGCGTAGTAAAAGCGTAGTACGCGTAAACGAGCCGAGACCTCGGCGTGTAGTTTCGCGTACGAGACACGAGTAACATTCTCGCTTCTATGCAGCTCTCCTATGAGTATGCTCCGAGGGCCCTTCTTCTCCATCCTCATTTTCTCGGGTAATTAGCCAATGCGAATTATTCGAGGGAAAAATAATATACCCACCGGCGTCTCCTTCTGATATTGTTCCTCTTCAAGGGGCAAAATCGATTGGTAAAATCGAATCCTCGAGAGGCACATTATCTACGAGTCTACGATCGAATTAAATCGATCGTTTCCGACTTTGCGTATGAATTTCTCGTTTCAGGTTCTCGCAGCGACAACTACGTAATTCTACCGTCCTATTTGATCGTAAAAACGAGCTCATTATCGAACGTTCGCTCGCCGCCAGCGACACTGGAGAAACTCGGAGTGTTTCGGAGTGTCTCGTACGAACGAATGAAAGCGAATGGGACCGAACAAGACCGAGCTGCTTCTCGGCGCAGGGCCGTTAGCGCGCTAACAGGGGCCTAAGGATCAATTTTTTAAATTGGCCTCGGAGTTTTCTCTTTTTTTCAGTACATCCTCGTCACAAGACCACGAAGAATTGAGAATTGCATACAAGTATGTAAAACTACAGCGAATTCTTTCATCGACTGTTCGGAATTCGCAAGATCGGTCCACGAGAGGTGAGTCGTCGTACGGAAAAGGGACGAGGGAAAGGCGGGTAAGTGAAAATCATTTGAAAATTTAAGTTTAATTTGAAGGGCAAAAGCTGGTGACGGGGTGCGCGAAGGAGGAGGACGGTCCTGAGCCGGTGATAGAACTGGTGAGGTAGCAGCCACAACACAACAGCAGAAGCAGTGGCAGCAGCAGCAGCGGGCCTGTAGGTGAGTAACGCGAGGGCTGCTTTACACGATGCGAGAATATCCCCCACTGAACTGGCGCCCCGTCTGCGAGTCGTCATTGGTGATCGGCAGGCGCCTGCTCGTGGTGGGGGAACCTTTTGCCACCCTTCCGAAGAGCTCGGAGAACCACCGGCCACCGGCCACCGGCATTCTGACCTGGTAAGTCGCCAGTGTCGGATCGTGCGAAAGGTGGAGAGAACCGCGCTCGCTAATTCCGCAGGACATTTAAATCCATCCGAAGTCGGACTATCTTTCTCTCTCTCTCTCATTCTCTCGATTTAATTTATTCAAGTGGCGAAACGATTAAATATAAGTCCCCTTCTCTTCACGTGCGGTAGCCCTCCCCCCTTCGAAGAAACGTTAACTAAAGAATTCTCATACCCCTCGTAAAGTGTCTGAGTGAAACAACAGGGAAGAAAGTATAAAAGTAAAAGAGTGCGTAAAGTGCGAGAATCCTTAGATCACGTGATAGCACAGATATTGAGAGAATTTGCGTAGGGGCTATCACCGTGGAACGACTCGTGAAGGAAATTTTATAAAGGGTACAACTCCTCCTCCTTCCGTTAAAAGGGACCACGTGGGAGAGAGCGAGCGAGTCGTGAGCCCCTGCAAAATTAGTTAGTGCTGGAGGTTAGAACACTAAAGAAACGTAATTATGGATCTACTGTGCTGCGAGTCGACCGAAACAGAGTGCAAAGCGTATGCCGATCCGGCCTTACTCGGGGACGATCGCGTTCTACAGAATCTTCTCAAAAGTGAGGAGAGATACGCTCCTAGCAGCTCTTACTTCGGCTGCGTGCAGAGGGACATCTCGCCGCTCATGCGCAAGATCGTCGCAGAGTGGATGTTGGAGGTGAGCCACCATTTCCGGTCCACGTGTCGCCCTCGAACGCCCACTAATTTCTCCCTTTTTCGAGCTAAACCTCTCCCAATTTGCATTCCCACCACTTCCGCCCTCGCTTTTTATTTGAAAACTTTTATTCGGACAACTTCGACGAACGTTGATTGTGACCCCCCGTGTGTATAACCTCGTGCCACCATCGAGGCCCTTCGACAGTCGAGGAATTTTTATTGAACACAGGGCCTTGCTTATCCACCCGCAATCGTGCTTTCGTGTTGAGGATAGGTACGACGATGATCGTGCTAAATTTTACATCGACGAATCGATAAATTCACTCTACTGGCCCCCGTGATGATCCGCATGTGTGTCGAAATGATTCGGAACGGAATTAAAAGGCAGGGGCGAGGAGCGTGCGCCGTGGAATATGATTTTAAGCGACAGTATACGTAGATAGTGGGATCGCGAGGGCGTGAATTGGAACGAGCATTTCCGAATCAGCGAATATTCCTCGCTACGTGAATTTAAGTTCTTTGCTCCATTACGAGATTTTGATACCCCACTGTCATTCGGGTAAGGTGAATTGTGTCAGACTGATAAGTATAGACTGTTGCGTCAGTACATTCCCAAATGTTCAGATAACAAAATTCGAGACTTGACAACATATGATCACGCCTGTCCTCGGCGAATCGCGTAGAATTGCGAAGACCTTCGGAACTACTGAATTTTACCATTTACCGAATTATTTCTCCAAATCGATTGCAATGTAATTATAGCGCTGTCAATATAATAGGGTAGAGGGTACCCGGTTCCCCTACGCTTCTCGCACGACTCTTTCGGACGTTAGATTTCGCATGCTTTCTAATGATGCAATTGTCAAACTAGAAATCGACTCGGACTCCTTCGTGCTCTATGGTCCCCTCTCGCGGGTGTTGCAATTCCTGCGAATCGACTTGCCCGTCCCCAGTAAAAACGGTACGGTGGAATAGAGATTTAAAGGACTTTTGAGAATTCTTCGGCCAATACAAATTGCACACGGTGCAGTCGCGCTAATGATTACGAAACAAAAAGTGTAAAGTTCGTTGACCCCTTTCAATTATCGGGTACGATCGTTCGACTCTTTGTACATTTATTTCATTTTCCCCTTCTCTCTTCGGACAAGAATACAAGTAACGCGCAAAGGACACCGCTCGCGAGTTTAATTGCAATTGTTGGACGGTTTGTAAGGATGACCTTGAAGTATGCGACATCAACGTGGAACGTGACCGGGATCGAAGAGAGTGTGCGTGAACAGCTCCCATACGAGGCCAAGCGAGCATTGCGAATCGTGTGTGCACACACGCGTGGCCCGTCAAAGTCCATCGCTTCGAATTCTTCGACACTACTCGGCCCATTCGTGGCGATTTGCCCGTGCCAAATGGTCGACAGGTCGTCGCACGGACTTGCCGAAATCTTTCCTTCTTCTCTTAAGGATCCTTATCGCTTCCTCCACGTTCTCATTCCTTTAAGGATATTCCGAAGGAGTTCCGCAAAAAAAAAAACAATAAAATGCCAATTCTAGAAAGACGATTGAAAAATAATTACGCAAAACTTTATTTTCAACGGCTGCAATAGAACACCTTCTCAGCTGTCTTCTTTCTTATCGTCTACTTTGCCGAAATTTGGAAACCGATCGTCGGTCGGGAGATTAAAGCTTATCGCCGTCCGTGGCGCTTAAAGGTCTGCCAGATGATATCGGACATTAAAGTCGATTGCCTTGTCGAATGAGAAAAGGGCGAAGGATTCTTACATTAACAAAGTTTCTTTACGATCCACGTATTTCAATAAAGGAGCAATTCTTTTCTTAATTATACCAGAACTTCTCCCATAAGTTACGTCAAAGAAAAAAAAAAAAAAAAACACGCGTAGAATCGTCTGAGAACTATTCTTAGCTCGGGAACCTGTAAGAGCCTGGAAACAGATGATGGTGTACTTTGTCCACCGATCTATCGCTTTCTTCGCTCATTTCATCTCTCTTCTTTCTTCTCCAATTCCCCCGTCGATCACGATCTTTCACCGTCGCGACGATCTGACTCGTTCACGATCAAAGATCCCACGAGATATAACCACATTGCCACGAGTACACACTGGCGTTAATATTTGAACAGATGCACGACTTTTGGGACCTTTATACCGATTTCGTTAACGACACCAGAGAGACTGTGCTTCTTCTTTCGGATGCGCATACGCACGCGCCAGACATGAGACACTCTTTCTCTTTGCATTTTATTTATTTATTTTTTTTTCCTTACTCGTGCTACTTTTCCATCGTGTCTCTTCACCCGGTGTTCGCCTAAGCACCTCTGTGCGTTCTATTCCTTCTTATCCTTGATACTAGGAGAAATTACAAGTTGACTTTATTCTCGCAAATTTTTTGTTTACTGCGAGCGCGCATTAATCGATGACCGCTGGAGAGAGCAGGGCAGGAAACGCAATTATTTCGTTAGGTCGCCCACTGATTCCACACCACGACGAACTAGACAAAAGTCTGTATCTTCCTTAAATGTTACACATTTTATATGAAATTTGGTATTCCTATGCTCCGGAGGTTGCTAATTACGAATTCGGTATGAAAATTGTAAAATTCAAAATAGCGGATACGATATGGTCATATAATGCAGTAAACATTGTTTATTATGGAAATGTGTATTTTTAAGGGCCTGTAAGTTGCTCATTGAAAATTTAAACCTAATTCGGACGTAATTAAAAGGTGTTATTTAATACTATTATTGTAGTAGTCAGTTTTTAGAATTAAACGTAATAATAATAATAATAATAATAATAATACTCGACTGAAATTAACGTCTACGAAACAATATTTAGGAATTTCGGGGAAAAATATAAATATTAATGCAAAAGTTTATTCAAAATGATGTCTTGTGAAAATAATGAGTAAATTATGTAAAAGTATGTCTTGTAAAAATATAACAGTACGAAAACACGAAATCTTTCGCGAAAAAAGGTAAATGCACGAGATTTAATGAGTTGAGCGAGTGTATCTGCGGTGTTTTTGCAATAGTTTTACGCAAAAGTCGAAAAAGTCACATTGCCACCTGCCTCACAATTTCATTGATAACAGCCAATTATTTACTATATCTATCATTGTTATTATTATCAGATTATTATTATGTTATTATTTAATTGATGTACATAGGATTTGTGTTTCTTATGTTTCGCTCATAAAACATATTACGGATCTTCCTTGATATCGTAAGGTACAGAGTTCCCCTTATCTAAAGTACCAAAAATCATTAATATTCATCTCATTACAGGAATTTATCATTGGCAAATCGTGCTAAAATGTGTGCGTTTATGCTTACAAGCACCTGTAATTTTAGTCCATATTAACAGAGTAATATTTCGATTTTTATTGCACAGAATCTACTTGTGGAATTTCAAATTTAATGACATACAAAGCCACATATATGCATTCTAATAATTATTAATTTTACTTGCGTTCTATTGTTTTGTTAGCAAAGTAGTAACGTAAGATTATCCGTTGCCTAGTTATTTCGATATAATAAGCGGCGCCAGTGTGCGCAACTGCACTGTTATTAAAATTCTAAGAACAGACGCAGATGGTTGCAAAAATGAAAGGTAAGATCATACAGGGGAAACATGTACTTATACATATACGAAAACAAGAATGGCGATCTAGAGACATATAGAAAGTAGTTAAAGGTGTACAACAAGTTCCTAAAGAACGCGTGTCATTAAAACGTAATTATCTGGCCAAGAAAAGCAATGAGCCGCCAATCGATTTAGGAACTATCAAAGTATACCATAGTAGCTAACTTTATATGTAATCAATATCTTGATTCCACAAGTGGGCGCTGTACAATGATGTACATATGACCCTTTTAATATACACGAAAATCACATTCATATTAACACGCACTTCAGCAGTCGTTTTACTACTGAAAAATTCACATTAAAGATATGATTTTTACATCATCCTAAAGTACAATTGTTTGTTTATGATACCTGATACTTTGGACGAGGCAAACTTAAGATTCATTTTCTCGACTTTTGTCTAGAGATATTGCGAAAAGAACCACTGTGTGACGGTGGGTTACTAATTGGTCGTAGTAATTACGAAGGGCCGTGTCGAGGTAAGCAAGGGAAGGGTGCCAGAGCGCATTGGTCACGCTCAATAAGTTCCCTTGTGTCGTGGTGTTCGCCGCATGTGTACCGGAGAAGCATCGGGGTAAAGTTAATTGACGATCATCCCGTAATAATTTCCAATCATCCCTTTGCTCTCTTCTTTTTCGAAGGACCTCCCCTTCTCGCTAAAATAGTTGAGAGATTGGCGAGAATCATCTACGCGATTTAACAAGAAACTGACACCCTCCATAACGGCCCTTCCTTTTTCTCTCGTTTATTCAACCGGACGTGGGATGTTCTCCAACCGTTTCTGCGTTGTCCTTTGTTTGCTCCTGGACTGTCGTTGTCACGGTCACCAGGCAGAAAACCGTTGCTTCCCCAGCCTCACCGAAACGCAACATTGTGTTCACAGAGTGTCAAGTAACATAACACGTATTTCGTTCTTTTCCATACCGGACCACGTTCTTTTGCTTTCTTCTTTCTTCGTCTTTCCCTGGCCTTCTGCGAAAACTTTACCAGATACATTCTGTATCTGGTAGAAAATTCGTCCGATTATCTCCATTGGAAATAATCAGAATTCGGTCGGTTTGATCCTGTTTAAAGGACAGCTCGATCGTCTATATTTACATTTTGTACCAATCTCTCTGTCGTGCGAGTGCGAGGGAAATGCGGTGCGTGATATGAAAGCATTTACTTTGTTCGCCAATTGCGGAATTACTCGGCCTCGGCACTTTGCGAAATAGAATAAAAAACATTGTTTCGACATACGCTGCTGTTTCGCAGTTACAATCGTATTTACATTATTCCATTATTTCCGAGAAGCCAGCGAGATGCCTTAATTGTGCTTATGCCAAAAGAAACGTCCAAGTCTCGGGAGGCATATTCGTGTCGACGTTCCTTTGTCAAATGTTGCCGAAGATTCGTCTTCTGGTACGTTTCTTTTTGTTTTTTCTTAATCTGTCTGCTGTTCTTATATGCTCTCGCTCCTCCTGTCCAAAGAAATGTCGTCAAAGTACGTAGTCACTGCCGAATAGGTGTAAGAGAGGGAGTAAATATATTCTAAAACGCGTGTGTCATGCTTGCTCTCTTGCTTAGGTATGCGAGGAGAACAAGTGCCAGGACGAGGTCTTTCCCCTGTCGATGAACTACGTCGACAGGTTCCTCTCGATCTGCCCGATCAGGAAGTCGCAGCTGCAGCTGCTAGGAACCGCCTGCCTGCTGCTCGCCTCCAAGCTGAGAGAACCCTCGCCTCTCACCGCGGACGTTCTCGTTTTCTACACGGACAACTCCATCACCCTCGACGACCTCTGGGTAAGAACTTTTCCATTTTATCTATTTAAGCAGACATTTTCTCGTGTCTATTTAGGGGAGGAGGGGATTCGAAGGAGGATCCCTCCGTTAAATCAACCCTCTGACTACGACTAACCAATGCGAGATCGTCAGTTGTAACGAAGCGCGCTTATTTTTCTGATCAAACTTAACAAAATAGATAAAATAAACTAATTTGGGTCCCACCTTTTGATTATAAGTGGAACCGTGCATCGCGTTCGGGGGTCGATCGCCGACTGTCTGGCCCAGTGGGGTTCTTAACCTCTTCAAAATCACAAAACACTTTTCATTAGAAGGATATAATATGCGGAATACCAAAATTGGTAAAACGATTAAGATAATTTTTAGACAGGACCGGTAAAGGGAGTGACTTATTGTAGATGGTGCTTCAACCGCCGTTATACGAGAACAGTCCAAATTATGGCATTTTTGTGCGTGGTCATATTTAGTAACTAGGTATAATATACACTGACGCTTACATAATTTCGCGAAACATTTGTAACAAGTGCGCGAACACCGGTTAAGAACCACTGGTCTAGGCTGTTGCAGCTAAAGCACTGCACGACAGGCCCGTTTAATTTCTACACTTCGCAGTCAAAGGGTTAAGAGGTAACATTGCGAGGACGATCTCGAAGAAGGCGCTTAAACAATTGAAATTTAAACGACAAGTAGACGGGAGAGCGGTGCTCAAAGTAACGAAATCTCGAAGTTATTCATCGTTCGATTATGGACCTTATCGGGTGTCGATGATAAGAGGAACGGGGTAGGGGAAAGAAATGAAATTATTTGTAGGCACGGTGTGGCACGTTTGTCCCACTCACCGGTCGATAAGGTCCCTTTCCACGGGGCCCTGAACGTTAATGAAACGCGTAGTATCGCATTCAGTCACGATTTACGAGCGTTACACCGCCACTCTCACGTGCATTCGAGATAGAAAATGCTAGGAACAGAGGGGGCGGTCAGCAGAACGGAAATATCCCTTTGCTATAAAATGTAATGGGCTTTTGATATTACTATTACTACTGTCAAATCGTCGATGAACTTACTACTGAGAACAGTTGGCCGACAGGCGTACACGCACGGTACCGCTACTCATTGGCCACACGCTTTTAATGTGTTCGTAGTAAATGTCGACGGCATATTTTGTCTACGGTAGCATATCGCCAATAGGAACTTCACGATGAATTAAGTCTACGGGTGGAAGAAGAAAACGTTAAAGATCGGTAAAAAGTGGAGTAAATAGGATTGATGTTTCCCCGATCTCCTTTGGCATTTAACCAGTTAACTGCGTTCGACGTGTATACACGTCAATTCGAATTTTGTATATTTTTGATCATGAACAATAAAGAAAGCTTACCATTCGATATAAAAACTAAAAATTAAAACTTGAAAAAAAAGAAATTCCACAGTTAACTGGTTAAAGAATCGGGCAACAATCGTAGACCAAGAAGGTAATGCACGGGGCAATAAATTTTGAGGGTGTTGTCTGCGTCCTGCTCGAATTATTCTCGACCTCTACGGGGATTTACTTGGCGATAAACATACTTATTATAGAGACGGGAGGCGAGCAGAAAAAAACTTCAGGCGTGTCAATTGGAATTTATTATTGTTTCGGTACATGCAGAACATTGCCCTCCGGCGCTGCGCACGTGTATGTTTACGCTCCTATTCGAGCATCGAGGAGTGAGCGAGAACTCTAAGCGCACGTCAGCTGCTTGCTTGCTGGTTAAACTGTGCGCGGGGTCGTAGGCGGTTAGCCGTGCCCAACGCGCACCGCACTCGATTTCCCTTTGTCGTGAAAAGGTACCGGTAGAATGTATCGCCGGAACGTATCGTTATCATTACATTGCATTAGCATAGCATTACATTACATTACACATCACCCCCGCCCATGAAAGTTTAATAGGAGAAATTCAGCACGGTATTTTTTCCGACTGCCGGATGAATTCATTTCTTTCTCACGCGAGGCAGTCGAATCTTGTATTCGACCCTTCGAGATTATTCGCGAATAACCGTCTGTCCTCAATTCCCATTCCCTGCTTGTCTTTATTTTTCTCTCTACTTTTTTAAATTCACCTCGATCGTCTATCCGTTGCCTCACCTATTTAGGGTAAAGTTGCGTAAGTCGTATCACCGCTTAAGTCGTACCTCTTAACCCTTTACGGACGGAACGGTTCGAAGCTAAGCGTTTCGTATGACCGAGCTTCTGTCGCGATAGTCCTTTGAAATTGGCAGCGCACATTTCTGCTTACACGCAATTATCCTTCTTAGCACACCAACTTGTATCTTTCGGTTCTATCAGTTGTGTTCGCCGGATGCATGTACGAGCGTTCGACTTTATTACTTGTTTTAGTCCAGTGCTCGGAATTAGTTGCACATTTCGGGCCAATTCCTGAGGTACCGTCTACTGTACCCCATAGACTCGTACTCATAGACTGCGCCTCCTTATGGGTGTGTTGAAGATTACATTGAAGGACCGAGATACAGCAAAAATGGGGCCTTCTCTCTCGCTCCGTGGTAAGATAGGGGGAAAATAAGAAGGGGAAGGATAACGCAAACGGCACCGTAAGGCCTAGCGCACACTAATTCTATGATTTAATTAATTTAATTCTACGATTGAACAGCGTAGGAACGTGCTGTGCTCTTCTTTCTTCCACTGAAAGAATTTGATCGTACGATATTTTTCCTAATTATATTTTTCCTAATTAATATTTGGCCTAAGGACTGGCGCACACGCATCGATTTCGATCGTACGGGAAAATATCGTACGATCAAATTCTTTCGGTGGAACAAAGAAGAGCATTGCTATTTTTCCGTACGATCACTACTATTTTTTCGAAATCGATGCGTGTGCGCCAGGCCTAGACGCTCTTCTCCTTTTCTCCTTATTCCCCCACCAACGCTCCTGTTAGACAGAGACACGCTCGATTTGACTATTGCTCTCTCGTTCTAATGTAGTCTTCAGCGCCTCTCACAGGACGCTCGGTCTATGAGTATAAGACTATGCTGTACCCCCACTACCGCTCGAGGCTCGGCCTCTAAGCACTGTTTTAGCCGAACGCACATATGAGTTCCTCGGCCACATTCATGGTTTACGGTGAACGCATATATGCGTCGGTGAGGGACAAGCGCGAGCGACAAGAGCTGAGCGCGCTCGCCTCTTGCCGTTCATTGTCTCCGCCTCGATCAAGAAGTTGCTACGTGCCTACCGTGGCCGTTTTACCGCTCATTGGCGCACGCGTTTTAATAAATATCAGGATAACTATTGCGAATTTTACATTATGGTATATGACTTTTCTTCTCGGTTTTACCCAAACTATCTCCAATTTTCGTCTTCGTCACCTTATGTCAAACACCCTGTATACGAGTTCCTCGGCCACATTGATGGTTTACGCAGAACGCATATATGCGACGTTCGTCTGCAAAGATATTGCGTCGCTCTTAAATATTAGGCGTAATCTCACGCCAATTGCGCCTCTTCCGGAAAAACGTGTTACTATCTAATTAACCATATTGTTTCACACCGTGTTTATCTCACGTGGATACTATAGAAAGGCAACCTCTCAAGAAGATATAAAGATCCTACGATTTATACATATTTTTTCTTCGGGGGTAGGACTTGCGCAATCTCAGCCTATCTCCAATTATCTTCTTTCGACAAATTCGCATAGAATTGAAGTCCCTTTCCTTTCGTCGGCTTTCTTGTTCACCCTTCAAGGCCACTCGAATTTATCAAGGAAGGTCAATAAACCGAATGTTTATTTTCAGCCTTACCGGATCACGGTCACCTTACAGCTCCTCGACGCGTGTTGTCTCTAGGCTCGTTGCCGCTCTACGACCGTTCGATTTACATGAGAAACGGTGTAAGGCCTAGCGCACACGCATCGATTTCGATCGTACGGAAAAATATCGTGCGATCAAATTCTTTCAGTGGAACAAAGAAAAGCATAGGAGCGTGCTGTGCTCTTCTTTGTTCCACTGAAAGAATTTGATCGTACGATATTTTTCCGTACGACCGAAATCGATACGTGTGCGCTTGGCCTAACGGCTCGCGAACGACGATCAGCTGATATTGGGCCGGGTCGTCGCACCGCGCGGTATCACTAGGAGACCTCCCGAAATTGGGTCGATCGTTCCTCCCCTACTCTTTCCCTGCGCGTTAGATCTTCGTACGCGCAGACGTCAGCCTTGCCTCAGGAATCACGAAATTTTAACACATTGTCGATCGGCCACGAGTACACGCGTGTTCATATGTCCAACCGTTGTTGACCGGCCACGAGTGTACTCGTGATCGATGCGCTTTTTTTCGCGTCAACGACGTTGGCTCGGCGCGTTCTCGGGGAGCATAGACTCGTGATCGATCGTTTCACTTCCACACCCAATTACGAAATAATAGCTGGTGACGCGAAATAAATTCTCAGTCAAATTGCCGGTCAACGATCCACCGAGACGTCTATTCGAATTTGAGGCACTTCTTACACTCAACTGGATGATAGCGTAGTACAGTGGAATTTGAAATGCGCGAGGCACTTGGTCCTAATCGTAGCTGTTAATAACGTGGGGTCACCCGCCCGCCGCGTCGAGTATTTTCGTTTCCTGTACCAGGCGGTAGTCTTGTATTCTATAATGGGATGGCAATGATCTCTTTTCCTCGAACTCTTCGGCTCCTACCTTCCAACCCAGACGGCGGCGCGTTTGCGTGGGATGCCACGACGCAAAATTTAAATCCCACTGATTCCGGCTTGGAAAATTTTCTCTTGGCTTGGATCGAGAAGGGCGAGGAAGAATGTTTGACACTCGCGTCTTCGTTAAAGTCTCGTCCTTTTTATTCTTCTCTCTCTCTCTCTCTCTCTCTCTCGCTCTCTCTCTCTACCCCTGTAGTCTATAGGTCGCGAAACTCCGTAAGAAATAAAACTGGGACAAAGTTCATTGTAACACGTCGGATGCCTGCGCTGGACCACGCGATATCCCGACAGACATGACGCGACACGTCTTAACACAATGAACTGAGAATTCCTCTCTTATCTTGAGCGCAATTATTTTTTGAATTTCGTCAAAGGTCAACTACAGTCGTGGTGAGCGAGACGAGATTCTTGATAGACAGACCGTAATAGTAGCACTCCTTATCTTAACCTGATAATCGAGTACGGACAATTTCAACGATCGTTCGAAGCACCCTGTGATCCCCTTGCATCACGTATCGGATCATCGAATTTTATGCAACTGCTGCACCAGGAGGTTCCTCTTTTCCGCATCTTTTACTTTTTTTTTGGAGAACTCGAAAGGCAGAGAGTCGCGGGCACCCGGCGGGCAAACAGCAAGCGATAGCCCGAGCAAGCCTAAATAGATAACGGCCTGATATGCTCGAGCGTTATTTGATTTCCAACTACCAACTCGCTCTCCCGAGCGTGTTACTACTCCGCTCCGACTCATGCGCGTGTAACGAAGCCTCGTTTGATTTTTGGCTTTGCGTACTTCTTCGCAGCACTTCACCGATTCTCCACCTCAAGGTCATCGACATTTGCACAGCACTCATTATTTCTTCAAGACGTCTAAATCAAAAGACGAAACCTCTACAGTGCGTATCGAATTAATTTGCGATAGTTCTCTTGCGACGAAGCACGATGCACCGACAATAATGAGACATAGAAACACAGAGGTAGAATCCACTGGATAGAATGGTGTGATAGAGCGCGCGTAGACCAGCGAATTTTTTCCGCGGTCGAGGATGCAAAGCAATGTTAAACGCATAATGACCTGGGTCGAGGAAGTAAAAAGTGAAAACTGTTTGTAAATTAGGGTTACGGGCAATTATGTTCTGGTAATTTGACGGGACGGTATCGTCTTTTGCGGGGCCCGCGGCGAAGTGAAAAGAGCGAAGGAAGAAGAGTGAAGTGTGTCAAAAATGGTAACCGTCGCATAAAACAATCGAAACGTTACAAGGGTAATTACCTTTCTGAGGAGGAACAAGCACCTTTTGCGTTTTTCCTCTCCCCTTCCATTTTTTTTCCCCGCTCTTCTCGTCGATCATAGATGTACCAGATGTATCAGTAAAGTCATGTCCTCGCTGAGACAACCACGAGGAACTTTTTGTCGATGCACGATACACGGTTCTCCAAAAGTCGTTGCTTATTGCCGAGTGTTTCTTCGGTGGTGTAGCCAAAATGTTTCGTAACTTTAATATGGATTGGTATATGTCGGAAACATTTTGTCAACGAGAGGCGACAAGAGACTATCAAATGTTTCTCGCTGTTGCCTCAGTGGGGACATAGCTTAAGAGGTGGTGACTAATCGTGGAACAAGCGCGTTGAGGAAGTAAAGTAGAAGGGCGTGGTACACCTGCACCATGCCGCATGCACCGACGCGTGCGACGCGTGCAAGCGCGAAAAAAAAAAGGAAACGTTCAACCTGCCCCGTTGCGGTTTGTTGGGCACGTGTCAAAATTTTGGGAAACGTCGCGCGTGGGCGAGCACGGGTCAAAATTTCAAGCCGGTGGACGTTATTTCGGGAGTGAGAAGAAAAAACATCGATGGCGCGAATTAATTCTCGTTCGATAATTATGTTCCAAGTACTTATTTCAAGAGCATAACGAGACCTCCCTTCGTCGGACTTGTTGCTTCCAATAATCCTCCTCTAGGGTCACGGTGCCTGTTGCTTGGAGCAACGGGACACGACAGGATACGCGATTGGGTGACATTAGATCACGCAATGGTATATCTATAGATCTATATGGGGCCCGGACGTATTCCGGCCGGGTGGGCCTTTGCCGGTGTATTCGCCGTAGCAGCTCCTCTCCTGAAAAGGGAGAAAAAGAGAAAGAGCGTGAAAGAGGGAAGGGAACGCAGGTGAGAGCCAGGTGCGCCTCTCTTCGTCTACGAACGTCGTCGTAGGAATCGCGTCGCGACGTGTTCTCCAATCCACTGACTGTTACGGTGAGCTGTGTGGTGTAATGCATGGAGTAGGGTGGTGGAAGAGTGCTTTAAGGGGTGCACCGGGCCCGTGGCCCGATGCTTCGGCAGCTGCACTCACTGGCCAATATACCGGGCCCCAATGTGCACCAATCCCCATCTCTTCTTTTCTCTTTCCACCGGCGGCGTCTACTTCTTTGTACTTTATCCCCTTCAATTTTTTTCCCTCCTCGCTTTTTGGTCATAGAAGTCAGGAAAGCCCTAGGACACAGGGTCTCTGAAATAATGGGAGAGTTCGGTAATCGAGCGACCAATGTATCTCGTGATAAAGTACGTTATTATTATCGTTCTTGGTTATAACAATGGAGTATCGAGCAATAATGATAATTTGCAGAGATATCGGATATTTGAGAAACACTGTTGTCCCAGCTTGACTCCATCCTACCAGACGGGGTCCGTATCCGTCCGCCCGTCCGTCGGCCTGTCCGTCCGTGGGTAACTACGTGCAAATTCGTATGCGCGTATCGCAATTTTTTTTTCCTTTCTCCCGAGCAGGGGGCATAATCGGAGACGGGGGAAATAAGAAGCTGGGAGAGCAGCTGTTGCTCGCGGGAAGTTCCTCAATATACCGGAGGAGGATTTCTTTTGTTAAACTAACAATAAGAGGTGGGGTGCGCGTTTCGTCTCACCAGGGCGAAGAACTAAAGGGTGCGGTAGAATTTTTTTTCCGCTGTCGTCGATGAAAACGTGTGTGGATATAAATACGGAAAAACTAAAAGTTTCTCGCGTAGGCGTGCATCTTTCTAAATTGTCAAACGTGCGAGAAGGCGATGCCAGGGGAGAAAATTTCGCGAAGCAAGAATAAGTGTAAACGACCTCTCTCTTTTTATTTGACTCAGTCGCCTTTCGAGGGAGCATGCCCTCCGGGCACTCCACTCTACACGCTCTACTCATTCTACTCACTCCTCTTGGACCCACCAAATGTCGGTGCATCGCTACAGCCGGCCACCTGCCCTCGTTGCAATTAGGAGGCAGCCAGCACGTGACCCGCAGATATTTACAGGCCCTCTCTTATCCACCGGCGTAGGACAGAGAAAGAAAAAGGAAGGAAGCAGGCCGGTCGCTTTCCACCTGCTGTCTCTGTCTCTCCCTCGTTTCTCCGTAAAATTTTTTTTGTCCTTCCTCTGCTAATTCGAGGATTAAGTCGAGAGACAAAGAGGGAGAAGGTGAGAGAGGGAGGGAGAGAGAGAGAGAGACAGAGGGGTTAGAAGTGTAAGAATAACTTCCCGATGCTGCAACCTGTTGCTGGCATTTCTGACGGACACCTTGCGGGCCCTTGACCAATGAGACGAGATCCTTCCTCGATCGACTCTACCTTAAGGTAGGCGTGCGACAGGTGTCCTCCTCCCATCCCTTTTGTCGCTCCCTTTCTTTCCTTTTTATCTTCCAGTCGACTCTTTTTGGCCGGCTCTGAAAAAGAAAGGGTTACCGGAGCGGCAGGATATCGGTATCGACGTGGTCGCGTCGACAATCGATATTTAATTTTGGCCCTACTCTTTTCGAAGATAAAGTGAAATTTATCTGTGCTAGTGACTCTCTTGTAATCGGGCAAAGGATTAAGCGATCCGTGACAGAGTGAACTAACTAAAAAAAAAACGAGAACCACTTCTCGAGTCCTTCGATAATTATCGAACCACTGTACGTCCTCCTTGTAACGAGTATCGATTTTTGCCAATCTCGCGGGCCTTTAGAAATAGTTTGAACGTGATGGCATCGCGAGATGGGGGCGGTGACCGACTCGAGGCCGGCCGCAAAACTCGCCTTTCAGGACGGGCTTTCTAACCTTCTCTCTAATCTCTGTTAGGCTCTATAAACGCGTAGGGTACACCGATAGGCCTTAGTGGCTGGTCGCGCTCGCGGCACATGTACACATTGCTTTCGACGTTACTGTTCGCTTCTTCGTCGCGTGTGTTCTTACCATAAGAAATAGAGATAATGAAAAAATAATTCCATGGTTTATGTCTGCGTTTAGTCCCTCTTTGAGGAATCTCAAATTAGAAACGGGGGGAAGACACGCGGAGATACATTTCATTAACGTAGGTTTCTTAAAAGCCACTCTTACGTTGCATTTCATAATCGAGACTGACGTGTCTCAATTGTTCGATACTTAATTAGAGAAGGAAAGGGGGTGGCGGGTGGGTAATTTGATGTACTCGACGAAATATCGTCCGATTCGAGGCCGTCTAATTCCAGCGCGACTTTCTAACTTCTCTCTAAGCCAATTGGATAGCGTGCCGGTTCGTTGCTTGCTGTCCTTGAATACGGATGTGACGTTACGAACGCGGACATCGCCCTTCCCGTTCTCCTCCTTCTCGTTAGCTCATTCGTGAACGTATTCGTTTTCTTTGCAATATTCCCGGAGAAATGAAAAACACCAATTTTCATTAATACTCGTCAAATTTGCGATAAGAAGAAGCCGCCAGTACGCACGAGCTCGCACTTTTCTCCTTGTATCCCCACCTCGTGTCCGCAAAACTATACATTACGCGAGGCTCTTACGAATTTACAATTCAGAATTATTCGCGACGGACGGACGTTAAATACTCCCCGTGGTTGTTAATATTCAGGTGCCACCTCCCTCTTCAGTCGTCCGGCATGGATATTAGTTGCCGTTGAACCAGATAAATATTTTAATAATTAATCACGCGCGAGCGCGTTAATAAACGAATGTCTTCTCGTATTCCGAATTCGTAAGAATTCATCGTTAATGGCCGGGCAAGGTTATTTCAACGACACGGGGCGTTTGTTGTTTTTTCTCCCTTGGCAATTAAATCTAGCGTAAGGCCGCATCACTCGTAATGAATTGTATCCCGGCACGTAACAGCGTTTTGTTTTTACGTGCGGAGGAACTGGTGCGATTAAATTTCTCAGCCACGGCAAAACGACTTTATTATTAAACGCGGGGAAAACGGAGCGTGTGCGGGTATTCTTTTTATCACCGAGTCTCGTAAAAATTGGCCCTTCTTCGGAGCCACTCGACCAACACTCGAGCCTTTCTAAACCTCTAAGCCTAACACGCTCGTGCTTCTACATCGTTTCTTGTCGTCGCCCGTGGCCTCGAGCGCGGATGTGACGTGTACTCGTAGAGCGGCTCAGCCAAATCCGACCACGTGTTGTAAGTCTGCACGTACAGGAAAGAAGAAGAAACACGTGCGAAACGGTCCGCCACTTCCTCCCCCGGTCACGGACCGGAAGATCCTTCTGCCGAAATTCTCTTTAAAATTCCTCCTAACGAAAATGAACACTTTCTCGGGCGAGGAGTTGCAAATCCGTTGCTCGACAACTCGTTCTCGCAGCTAGCAGTCGCACGCCTACTTATACCCTTGAAGAAAGATATTTCTGTAATTCGGCGAATTACGCTGAATAATTCAAAACATTCGCCGGGCAAAGGCACACCCCTATTGTTCCAGCTAAGCACGAGGACGTTCGCTCGATTGTTTCTTTCCTCTTTTGTTTCCTCCTCGACTCGTCCGACGAATTGAATCGAATTTCTGGGAGGAACCACCTCCTCGCGATATGCGGGTGCCCGTAGGGTGCAAGGCTCAGGTATACGAGAGAAAAAGGTGCAGTGGACGCGAACGGTCGCTTTCGTGGAACGCGTTTGCGGCACCGACCGGTGCCGAATTCGTTCGGAGGGCCTTCTGGGTCCATTGTTAAAAGGCCCTGAGCCCGACGTGCTCCCCTCACATCTCCACCTCCTTCTGTCCAAGACCGGGCACCGTTAGCGGCGAGAGGGAATCGCGAACCGTTTGCTCACTGGCGAACCTCTCACACCGAAAAGAAATTCTCCTTCTCCGCAACCGATAGATCGGTGGTTCTTAACCCGTAGCAGACGTGTCGTAGGTGTACTCTGCCACACCTATGCCACGAGCGTTTGCTTAAAAAAGCAAATAAAAAAATTATTGCGAACTTAAAATTGCGAGAATTATTGTACGAGGTGGAAAACTAGCTCCTTGACTAGAGGCTCTTGGAAAATCGACGGGTGCCTGTGAAAAAAATAAAGCGCCTCGTATATTCTCGTGTCCCGGTGTAATCGCCTAGTGGGACGCCCGAGCCCGAGTAGATACGGACTCGCAGAAGGGAGAAGCCCCTTTCGATAGCGTATCGACGCCGTTATTATCGACGGACGTTAGGCGTCTGTCCTTTGCGCGCCAAGTGACAGAAATATAAATATGCATATGCTCGTCTGCGCGTGCGCGCGCGTCCATGTACACGGATGTTCCGCACACACCCTCGCGTACACATTTTTCTGTTTTGGTGTGAGACGAGGGAGCAGATGTCTCTCGCGAAAGACGTTTCTCAGAAAGAAGGGCCCCCGTTTCCGAGGGCCGGCACAATGGGCCGCCCCGTTCAGAAAAGCAACTCTCCATTTTCACGGTCGTGCGACTTGGAAAACTATCGACAGCAGTCTCGATCTACGTTCCACTCATTATTGCCGATAATCCCCGATCGGAATGCTCGCGGAAGGAAAAGAGAGATGAAAAATCGCGAATTCCTCGCGGTGGAGACATGGGAATTTTTGCTCCTCGGTGGCTCGGTGGGTCCCAAAGGGTGGACCAAAGTATCCGCAGGGAGGAAGGAAGGGAGGCAAGGGAATAAAAGGGACAGACGGCGAAGAGAGGAGGGACGGAATGGAAGGAGACTCGTGTTCCGGTCTCTCGAGGTCCATCGCGGCGGAGGAAGAAAGGGAGAAGGGGTGAGGGTTTCTTATGTGCGAAAAGGGAGCGCGCGCACTCCGGTAACCGGAGCAGATGTGTCCCGCAAAAGGCAGTTCCTGGAAGTAGCTCTCGAAGAGGAGACCCAATGACGCGTCGATAGGTGGGCCCTATTCTTTTTTTTTTTTCTTTAAAAGGCCTCGTGCCCGAATTATTAAGCTTTCTCGCGTCTCGCGAATTCCCAAATTAAGGACTGCGCAATGAAGGCTCTCGGAATGCGGAGGTCGAAAGTTTTCGAGAATGAGAAATCGTTCTCTTGCAAATTCTGAGATCTTCGTCGATTCTTTGGCCGCGCGTTGGTCGCGATTTTTGGTCCCGCGAATCTCGTGACGCTTTCGGTAGAGGAGGGAGGAGGACGATCTACGACGTTCGGTCTACGCCAATGGCGGCGGGCAAGGAATGCGCGGACGGTGATTCTGGTTTTTGTTGCCAGTTATGCCGGGAGAGGGAGCAGCCCGCGCGTCCTACCCTTTATACTTTATTTTTGGCCGGAATGGTAAACACCTTGCTCAGAGGCGCCGCCTTTCGGTCCCCGCGTCATTCTCTCTTTCCCCTCTTCTTCTTCCTCCCTCTCTCTCTCTCTCCTCTCTCCTTTCGCAAGTTTCTCATTCTTTCTCCACTCCTCACTTTCTCCTGCCTCTGCTCCTCGTTTAGCCAGCATCGTTCTCCCCCAGGTAGACTCGTTTCTACCTTCTACCTTCTTTCTCTTCGTCGCGGCGGCTGCCTTCTATCGATTCCTCATTGCGAACCAGATAAATCGGGGCCCTCCTTCTTGGAAGCGAAGCCGATGGGGTCTCAGGTAGGTAGAGAGGTGGGGAGGCAGTATTGAACGCGGTTTTCACCGCTGATCGCAGAACGCGCAGGAGAAAGAGGAAGAACGGGAGGAGGAATGTGAGAATAAAAAAGTGAAAGAAGGAGCGAAGGAAAAGTGCTTGGAAATATATTAAAATGTATCGTTATAAATTATCATGCTATTATAGATTATCAATCTTGAGATCACTCGCCTCTTATGTCTAACCCTTTGGCGAATTATAATAGGCCATCACTGAGAGAGTTCCCACGATCTTACGCGCACCGGAGACCCTACCACCACCTTCTTTTTCTTTTCCCCTCGCCCTTCGTTCTCAGTTACTCCCGTGGCTACGCGAGGCTCAAGATAGCGAGATTCCACGGTGACGTCGCACTCGACCCCGTTCTCGCGATGAGGTTTTAAAACTTCTCTTATCGGTGCACCGCCGAGGCGCGTCCATCCGTTCATCTGTTCGTTCGTTCGTGCTGCATGCACGAGCGCAAAGGCTGTGTTCCGATATTCACTACCAGTACTGGAAATGTACAGTTTATGTCACGTATACTATAGATTTTCAGTACTGGCAGTGAATTTCGGAACACAGCCAAAGTAGAGCCTGTACATCGGGCGACCCTGATGGCCAGTAGAGCTGGCTAGAGCTCTTAACGATTTCGAAATCCTATGAATTTTATTTATTAATCTATTTACTTATCACTTAGACGGAATGTTCTCAGTTATCTAAGACCAACCATTAATGCCCATCGCACTATTGTTCTTATTCCACCCCCGTTCCGTCAAGTTGACGACGAGTTGATTTAGGTCAGTTCCTCTTTTCGCTTGTACGTACAATATCGAAATGCGCCCGCAATTCCACGTCGATAATGCACGTGACTCTCACGCGAATCTACGAATAATAACGATGATACTAAGAAACGAAAGTTTCTTTCGGTTTTCAAAGTCTCAGGTGCACACCTGTCCTGGTTCTCCTCCGCGTACATTCGTCTTACCACTTATCCGTTCGTTTCCTCTTCCTCCCAATTTCGTGGGACACGCGAAATCCAGACGGAAGGAAGTTGTCGCGCGCATAGTGGTCGACCACATGGTCCTAAGGATCGTTGAGTAATTACCTCCATTAATAACCATAATTAGCCTCGTTATCTTACGTTATCGATGTACCACGTACTTTTTTCCTCCACGAGAAAGTGCATTTCCTTCTCCGTATTAGACGCACGAGGATTCTCCTTATTCTCTCTATAATCGTGATTTTAATGTCCTTATCGAGAATAACTAGCTCCGAGAGAATAGGTGCTTTAAATTCACGCTCGCCGACCATAAAGAACAACCACCTACCAGGTTTCTATCGATACTCTAGAAGGGTGCAATAAAACGATGTAGGGAGATTTATACACGATTCAAATCCATGCGAGCATATTGAACTTGATCCGATCTCTAGGGCGCAGCTGCGCGCCTGTTGCGCTCACCCCACGTGCCCCTTGCGCATGCGCTAGTGCCTGTGCAAAAGGTGCATGCGAATCGACACGCATCGCAAGTAGGAAAATGCGTGTCGCGGTTTGCAGGACGTGATGGAGGTACGAGGGACGACGAGGAGAAGCTGAAGGGAGAACACGCACGGTGGTGCACGTGCGTGTGCGCGCGCGTGGGGTGTTTCCACGCACGCGTTACGTTTACCTCGCCCTTGCAACCTTGCTACTGCGTAATTCCTCTGCAGTGCTCGCACCTGTCCTTCCCAGTCCCACGGCATGTGCGAACACCTTTGCCATTCACCCCCATCCGTTTTCCCTTTCTCCCTTTCAATTCTCATTCTATTCGATAGTTATCCGCATTTGCCTACACCCTTCTCGATCCGTCGGAATATTTTCTCACCTGTATCCCTTCGAACGATCGTCGCTGCAACAATCAACAATAAGCTGGATTTATAAACTTTCGCCATCGTTGCCGTACGCAGCTATCGTAGTTACCGTTCTTGATTTCCATAATAACTGTACAAGGTCAATGTCCCTATTTCTACTCATCTAATTGTAAGACAAATGACACTAAAAACAGTAGTTTAAATTATGATTTTAAGTAACAATTAGCGAACAAATTGGTCGCTTATCGCGTCAGGAGTCGTACTACGTATAAAATTAAAAAAATATTTTAGAAACTTTCATTATGAATAATTGTTAATTAAGTGCGATGCAAGAAACAAACGTATTTCTACTCGGCAAAAATCGCAGTGTCCGTATATCCACTCGCAACGTGTCCCCATTTCTGCGCGTACAAGCGAAACAGATTCAGTTTCGGTTTATCGATATCAATAAGGTCAATGTCCCTACTTCAACTCATTTAAGACTACAACGACTCCTCGGATTATGGAATTTATTTTTAACAACGAGCCGTTACCTGGCGTGCAACGAGCCTATGCAACTTATGCCGGAGTATCTAACTAATTAATAATTAATCTTTCTCTAGCTTATTTTATCAAGCGAATATTAATGTTAAGAAGAATATTTCATAGTGAGTAGAAACTGGGACATTGAGCTTACGTGTATCTATGATAATAATCAACAACGGTAACAACGTTGCCTGCGAACGGCGACGGTGGTGAAACGGTGATGAAAGTTTATAATATCAGCTTTACACCCATTTCCAACTTTTCCACGCATGGAAATACATTGCCCGCGTACCCACGCGCGTCGTTTCCAACAATCAACGTTCCACCGCGATTGCACACCTCTTATCCAACGATCGTCGCATCGCGGTAAATTAAACATCCCCCGTTTTTCATGGGACTCGCGTGCACGATCAAACGGCAAGCGTGACGATCTATGGCCGAGCGGACGTCGTCCCTGTCCCATCGTCCATGTCTCGTTGCCCATGTCTCCTTGGCGATCTTCTCACTGCGAAACCGCAGGGCGCGTTCTCGTTCGGCAGGCATTCGCGGTGACGGCGGCGGTGGTCTACCTCGAGTTCTTTTGCGTGCGTGCGTACGCATCGTACCGTATCTTGGTACGAGAGTAACCGGCGTGACGTGCTAGTAAAGTGGCAGGGTCGTGCTCGCCGTTGCCGCATCGTGCTTTAAATATAATAACGAATATACAATCGATTTGAAATGGTTTCTAATCTCAAAGTAATCGGAGATATTTCTCAATTTCGAAATTCTCTTCTATTAATAGCTAAGGAGCTACGTCGGGCTCCACCCATCGGGACAAGATCGTATATTCTCGGCTTGTCGACTTTGCGATCCTGGTCAACGATCGCTACCGCGGTCGATCATCGATCTCACCGCTCCTCCTCTCTCCACTCTCCTCTTGGATAACTACGTGGACCTACGACGTCCGCGTGCGCGGTTGTGCGTACCTGTTCCTTTGTTTCATTCACCGATACGACGAGTCGCGTTACGCGTACGCACGAATCCTCTCCTCTCCTCTCTCACCTCCTCTTCCATGCTTTTCTCTACGCTCCGCGTACTCACGCACGCACGCACTCGACCGCGAAGCCCCTTCAAGGATGCCCCTGGTTAAAAACGGACAAGAAGATGCGGTGGAGGTCGGATAGTCGAGAAGCCCCTTCTTTCGTTTCACTATTTGCCTAGACTCTTCACCCTTCTCTCTTTCGAATTACCACGGGCATTTAATCGCAACGTGTAAATCTTTCTTCGATTCATCTTTTCCCTTGTCTTCGAATTCGCGGCCAGGATCGGTGAAAAGAAGTCCAAATCATCGGCGAATTTCGACTGCGTGCAAAATCGCAGGAGAGAGAATTCGTTACGAAGCCGCGCGATTCGTTCTCTTCTCCATTTCGTTCTCTTTCCATCGTGCGATGAAATTTTTCTGAGGACACGCGGCAGCACGCGGCGGTGGGCACATCCATACCGGCGATTCAATGGATTTTTTAAAGCGAGGCGAAGGTCACGCCGGTACTCGTAGTATCTCAGCCGTATAATTTCATGGTCGAGGGAGATCGAGGGTACTACGACGTTACTCGAGCGGATGGCCCCCGGGCTTTTCGCGAAAGGCAGAGAGTCGAAAGTCAGGAAGGATGTGGAAAGAGGGAGCCGAGAGTAAAGATTCGCACGGACGTTAAAATTCAAACTCCGGCTTTTAGCCGCTCGCGTAACTCCCGATGCCAACTTTATAGAAGAATTATTCTTGCAGAGGTGGGAGCAGCTAGTAGTCTCGAAGCTGAAATGGGAATTGTCCGCGGTGACGCCTGGTGACTTCTTAATGCACATTCTAAGCAGACTACCCGTACCACGCACGTGGGACCTGGTGATGGTCAGGAGGCATGCGCAGACCTTCATTGCTCTCAGTGCACGAGGTGAGTTTCGTATATGTTAATATCCCTGATCTTAAGATCTTCTTGAGAGAAATCTCGCTTCTCTACCCTACGCGAGTCTCTTTGAACGAGGGAACGAAGGCACCGACGGAATATAGGAAAATTAAGTTGCTCTTGGAGTCACGCGACGCAAGCTCTTGCCATCTTTCTTTCTTTTTTTTTCATCGTCATATTCTTTTCCTTTCACTACCTGGTACGAGTCGTTGAACGAACGGCTCCAGTGGAGACTAATGAATATGCGCGTAAAGTCGCGTATAATGGAGAGCCGCGAGAACGGAAGCTGCCGGCGCGTAACCGTTCCAAGGTGTCCCTCGCGTACGCCTTTCCCCCGCTTTAACCTCACCTCTTTGTTTCCGCGTTTCCTTCCATTTCTCTTTCATCTCCTCTCACCCCATGCGTTTTCTTCCCCGTGTCTGCTGGCTATTTAATTCCAGCCTTTCGTCCGGCGAAGAATGGCCGCGTCTCCTCCTCCACGTGGACGGCGGAAGGTCAAGGGAACGATTTTTTTCCTTTCTGTCCCGTGAGAGAGATTCCGATTTTTAATATCACTCCGGGATCGTGCGATATCCTGACGCGCCCGTCAGTAGGGCCGGGTTCTCCTCGCTTCGTGAGAAACTTTGGAGCGCGTAGGACGACTGTGGTGCACCGGCGCGGGTAGGAGGACTCTTTAAAAGGCAGTTAAGGATCGGATCACGTCAGACCTGAACGACGTCGGCCTCTCAGGAATCCGTCGTGGAATTTCGCCGCATTTTCCTGAATCCCAGCCTTCTTCACCTACGAGGCTCTCCGAAAAGCGAAGGGACAGTCCAAATCGCTTCTGAGAAGGATATAAGATCGTACCACTAACGAGCAGGCAGGATTAGAGTGATTAATTAATGAAAGCGACGCGTTGGAATTAAAAAGAGGCGAAGCCATCGCGACATTTCCTCCTCGTCCTTCGTCGCGTATCCACGGTAGATAGAAAGATCCTTTTGCAAAGTTATGTCAGAGACGGAGATATCTGAGCGCTCGCGGAGCAACATGCAGCGCCTGCTCTTCGTTCCACGTGACTTCCTTCTCCATTAATCCGTGGAGAGAGGCATTCCCCTCCTGGTGCTTCGCGGAAATTATGTCATCGTTCGCGGGGCTACGTCAGCAGCTACCGACACGATTGTAATAGTGGTAGTGCATTTCCAGTTTAGTGGTATCGCAGTATGTAGTAGCGATTTTGCGGTTGCATTCCAGGATCGTTTAAGTTCGAAATTCGTTCCGCCAGGTTGAAGTTCGACCGGTTCTCCTACGGCTCGTCATTGGCAGAGGAGTGGAAAATGTTGCACAGCAAGGTGGGAGAGCCAGTTGGATACGAGAGGTGGTTTCATTCGATTCGTGCCGTGCCAGGGAGATTACGCGGAGTAGTCGCTCGGTAGAAATAATCCCGCGGATCGTCGGCGTCGTAGGTCGTTGACCTTTGACTAGGAAGGATCTTTTATTAATTGGAGCAAGGCACGATGTAGAAATTGTCTGGATATAGTTTTAGTCTCTCCTCTCTCGTCGGTGGCGCGTTCTCCGGGGATCTCTCGGTTGTTGTTACAGCCGCGACGGCGCCGCTGTGGCAAAAAGCCAAGTGAGAAGAAGAAAGCACAATGGGTGGGGACCTTGGTCCTTGGTCCTTTCCGCCCGAGGGCCGGCCCTCGTTCTCTCTCGTGCGCGTGTCTCTGCGATTCGCTTCCAAGGAAGAAGACGCGAGGAGAAGAGATGAAGAGGATGACGACAACGACGACAACAACAACCCGCGAGGACGATTGTTTCTCACGAGCCAAACTAGGCAGTCGTCCTCGTTCTCTTCGGGCTCGTCGTTGTCGTCGTCGTGGTTGTCGGGGTAGTTGCTGACCCCATCCTTAATCAGGTAAAAAGAAAGGAGGAAAGAAGAGGTACGTAAAAGGAAGATAAACGGCGCCTCGAATTCCAGTCTCTTCCTCGAACTGGGTGTAACCGAAGCGCGCACGCCGCCTCCAACGTCGTCGTGTGGAACCCGCGGAGAAGGAAGATACGGAGAGAAGGAGAGATCATTTGCCGTTTTCAGAACTACCGCCCCCCCCCTCCCTCCATTCTGTTTTTTCCTTCCAGAATTCTCCTGATAAATCGCACGGCACTCGATGAATTCGCGATACGTCGTGGAGAGCCGCGAAATTAGATCTGTTATTACGATGTGGGAGATTTAGCCTCGCGTTTTACAGGAGTATATAAATATAAATACTCGTGTGTGCGCTTGTGGACGGTGAAAACCGATAGATATGCCATCTTCGTCGCGAATTAACGACCCGAGATGCAATGTAATACGTGCATTCGACAATCGTGTTTCGTGTTCTCCTCTGTCGGCGATCGTATCGGCCTAGTATTGTTCCGTCCTCGCTCCTGCGTGCCTTTACCCTTCCACATTCGTGCAGCATCCACCATTCCCTCCTCCTTTCCCTTTCTCTCCCTTTCTTCTTACCTCTCGCGATTCTCCTCTCGACAGAAGAGAGATCTCGTTCTTCTTTTTCTCGACGGCATTCCCGAGGGAGGTACACCCACCCACCCCTTGTTCCTCCGCCGCTCTTCCCTTTCCGCCTTACAGCCACCCCACGAATAAAGCGTGCGATTTATATTGGAGAGTATGTCGCGGACCTCGATAAGGAAGGACTGCGAGAGGAATAATTGTGCTTAGCATCTATCGATCCTCGTGGACAGGATCTTCGATTAAAGTTCGGTGGGTGGAAAGTCGCGGAATTTTACGTTTAGCTTCTACGAATCAGTTTTTTAGGAATCGGATTGGTTTTCTCGAAAGCTTGCCTATTTATTTCGAATGTTCACTTATTAACCCTTTGACTTCGAAGTGTTCGGAAATTAAACGGATCTATCGTGCAGTGCTTTAGCTGCAACAGTTTAAAACAGTGGTTCTTAACCCTTTCAAAGTAACGGAACACTCTCGATTATAAGGATAACTTGCGGAACGGCAAAATTATTAAAACGAGCAAGATCATATTTTTAGATGACGGTTCAACCGCCCGTTGTATGAAAAAATCCAAATTATGACATTTCCGTGGGCGCTGTTTATTTACTAACCAGGTATAATACCCGTACATTTACGCTTTCATAATTTCGCGGATCATTTGTAACAAGACACGATGCACGGTTCGTTTACAATCGAATGGTGGTACCCACATTAGTTGACTTTATTTATTTAATTAAGTTTGATTATAAAAATAGGCGCTCTTCGTTACAACCGACGATCTCGCATTGGCCGCATAAAGGGGCCGATCGTAGTCAAAGGGTTAATTCTAATTCACGTCTACGGAAATTTCTTTCTCCTCCTCTCGATCCTAAGGATTTCCTCTTCTCTTTTCACCAAGGACCTTCTGCTTGCATGCAAAACGAGGCGTGAGAACGCGAGATCGGCGAATCACCTTGGAGGAGCTGCTCGCGTTAATAAAGACGCTCCTCCACGTGGGATCACCATGCTCTCTCTCCGTGGCGGCAGCTCGCCTCCTTCCACAGGACTACTCTCTACCTTCTTCCTTCTTTTTTGCGTTTCTCCTTAATAAAGGCATTAGCGAGGTACGGCGGTGGACGGTATTGACCGACGGAGGAAGAGAGGAGTCCCTGGTGAGGCCTCTCGCGCGATCGAGAGAGTACAAGCGCTACGACTCAAAGAAAGAGAGAAGGAAGGATACGGACGGAGAAGGAAAAAAGACGAAGGCCAGAGTCCCTCGGCGCGTCTCGACAAAGGCGTTAGAAAGCGCCGACGGTTGGTCGAGAGCGGCACATAGTCCTCTCTTTTCGCACGGCACCGAAATTTTTGTACCGTTAAGATTCGCCATAGCCGCGCACCCTCCCGACGCTTTTAAACCGATAGAAAGAAGGCCCATTCTTGCGCACGCGTGTGCGAGAGAGAGAGAGGGGGAGACGAACCGGGAATCCTGCCCCTTTCTTCTTCTTTTTTTTTTTTGCATTTCAGGATCTACCGCTTTTCGTCGCCGTAAATCTTTTTTCCCCTCCGATGATATGTACTCGACGAGAGGAGGAAGAGATTCCTCCGGAGTGCATAGAAATTATATGTTCGACAAGAGTGCACTATAATCGCACTATATTTTATAGTTAAATTTGGCGTCAAACATATTTCTATAGTTCACTTAACCATAGAAAATATAGTAGAATGAACGATTTATACAAATGGTTATATTATTAACTATTACCTTTGTTCTTCTTACCACATGTATAGTAAAATCTGCTATGTGAATATAGTTATAGCTCTATCACTATGTATGAAATATTCTGGTAATGTTAACTATATAAAATAGTTACTTTTCTTACCATTATATATTTTCAACCATACTATATTTTTGGTTGATATACCCATAAATTTGGGTAAAAAAATAATATAGTTCCTATACTATGCCTCTATAGTAATTATTACCGACATTATGGTAACATTTACCACAAATATGATATTTCCAACCATAACTTTCTTACTATGCCATTATAGTTAGATATATCATATACTTTTTTCTCAGTGTGACGAAGAAGGAAGAAGAGAGAGAGAGAGAGAGAGAGAGGAGAGGCCGACGAAATTCGAGGACCCCCGAAAATCGAGCGGGCCTCGCGCGTTCCATACGGCCCAGTCAAAACTTGGCCGATAAAGCGCCGGGCGATCCGCTTGCGTCGTAAATCTCGTCAGGCCGCCGCTCCAGGGCCCTTTGGGACCCGTGCAATTTCGCGGACCTACCTGAAGGAAGAGAGAGAGAGGGCCCATTCGACGCCCTCCCTCCCTTCCTCTCAACGATCCTCGTGAATTTCGCCGACTCCTCCTCGTGCTCCTCCTCCGTGGGTGGCGACTCCGCGCTACGTTTTACAGAACGGACATTATCGATTCAATTACCCCAAAAGAATCGATTAATCCGTTGAAACGGAAAGAAGAGTTCATTCGATAGAAACGAATAAACGTTAAAGATACATCAAATAGAAGAATTGCTTGTGCATTATCCGAAGAAGCAATATTTAGCCATCTACATTTCTCCGTACAATAACGCACTGCGAGAAAAGTATATGATATATCTAACTATAATGGCATAGTAAGAAAATTATGGTTGGAAATATCATATTTATGGTAAATATTACCATAATGTCGGTAATAATTACGATAGAGGCATAGTATAACCAATTATATTATGTTTTTACCAAAAATTATGGTTATTTCAACTAAAAATATAGAATGGTTGAAAATATAAAATGGCAAGAAAAGTAACTATTTTATATAGTCAATATTACCAGAATATTTCATACATAGTGATAGAACTAACTGTATTCACATAGCACATTTTACTATACATATGGTAACAAGAACAAAAGTAATAGTTAATAATATAACCATTTGTATAAATCGTTCATTCTACTATATCTTGTATGGTTAAGTGAACTATAAAAATATGTTTGACGCCAAATTTAACTATAAAATATAGTGCGATTATAGTAAACCCAACCATTTTTTTCTCTCAGTGCGTGATTACCGATTCAATTACCCTAAAAGAATCGATTTAAGGAGTTGGAATAGAGAGATCCAGTCGGTTCGATAGAAACGAACAAATTATGAAAGTAGATAAAATAGAATAATCGCTTGTGCATTATCCGAAGGAGAGATATTTATCCACCTACATCTCTCCGTACAATATCGTGATTGGGATCTCCCCGTAAATATTAATCGTTCCCTCGTTCTTATCGAGACCACGTAGATTCCTCTTCGCTAGTGGATGCTCGCGCCCGTTAACATTCATAATCGATCGAATCTAATCTCTGTCCGCTTCTCTTTTGCAGAATACAAGTTCTCGATGTACACGCCTAGCATGATAGCGGCCGCGAGCGTCGCGGCGGCACTCCACGGACTCGACTGGACCGGGAAAAGTGGCTACGGACTGGCGGGTCTACTCGACGAGCTCACTCGCATCACGGCGATCGAACAGGTTTGCTCCTCACCCTCTATTTTATTCTTCGTCTGCTTCCTCCCCATTTCTCTTCCCCCCTGGAGTCTCCATCCCGCGTGCCACGTCGCTTCTTTAAAAGACGCTCGCTTTCGTTTAAAGGGCTCTAGACCCCCAGCGATTTTCGACTCGTTCGGTCTCCCACGGTACACCAGAATCAATTAGAGTGGGACTTATTGCGATCACTTGCCGATGATTCACCTTTAGAATTTCCTTTCACCCCTCACTCCTTTCACCCTCGAATCGGGACTCGACGAGGACGAATGCAACGAGAACGAGAGGCAAAAAGAAACTTGAGTCTAGGAGGTGTGAGGAAAGGAAGGGGCGGCTGGGTGGGACGTTCGCAAAGTCCACTTGAAGAAGAAGAAGAAGAAGACAGGCGACAAAAAGCGCGGGGTGCAGCGGCAGCAGGTGCTGGGCACATGTTTCTACAAAAAAGGGGAAAGGGTCTATCGCGAGTCTCTTGCCACTGACGGCGCACGATGGTGTCCTTACCGTCGTTGATTCTTTTCATCTCGATGCTTTTGACTTGGATTCGACGTGAATCGAATCAATAATCAACTAGAACGATATAATGTCAATTGTAAGAATTGTGCGTACGAGAATCCAAGAATAGTCGGCGTCATAAGAGGTCAATATCTGTTGGACAACAGGATGACAGCCAAGAATAGTGTGACTGTAATTATTGAAGAGAGTAATCGAGAGGAATTTGCTCCCACTAACCCCCTTGTACAGCACCCTTGGTCTATGCACGACGGATTTATAAATAAAGTGCACGAATGAATGGCTCGCCATGGGGTCCATGGCCCCGTAAGCGAAATATTTACAACGCTCGCATCTGTTCGGACCGAACAGGAAGGATCATCCTTGGAACTGATCCCAAGACCGTCGGCCTGCCTTGGCTCTTCTTCTTCTTCTTCTTCGTACTCGTCTTCTTCTCCTTCTCCTTTTTCTTCATTCATGGATCCATTTGGACGAAGTCTCGCGTCGGCGTCTTACAAGGAAAGAAAGAGAAGGAAAAAAAAAAGTAGTGAGGCCAGAGTCGCAGAGAGGACAGCCCTCCACCCTCCTCCTTCGAATTTCTACCCTGTTCCTTTCTTCCCGCCACTCTTTTCCACGTTCCTCCTTTCGTTCAATTTAGTTTTACTCGACGATATCTAAGTCGATTCGATCTTTAGCACATTGACTGCCAGGCTGACTTTCCATGGATTGCCCAAGGCGCCACACCTTGTATTTCTCTTCTTTTTTGTTAACATACGATCTTTTAAATTGCGGTTACACTGAGAGAAAAAAATGGTTGGGTTTACTATAATCTCACTATATTTTATAGTTAGATTTGGCGTCAAATATATTTTTATAGTTCACTTAACCATACAAAATATAGTAGAATGAACTGTTCATACAAATGGTTATATCATTAACTATTATCTTTGTTCTTGTTACCATATGTATAGTAAAATGTGCTATGTGAATATAGTCAGTTCTATCACTATGTATGAAATATTCTGGTAATATTGACTATATAAAATAGTTACTTTTCTTGCCATTTTATATTTTCAACCATACTATATTTTTGGTTGATATACCCATAAATTTGGGTAAAAAAATAATATAGTTCCTTATACTATGCCTCTATAGTAATTATTACCGACATTATGGTAACATTTACCATAAATATGATATTTCCAACCATAATTTTATTACTATGCCATTATAGTTAGATATATCATATACTTTTCTCTCAGTGTAGTGCAATCGTCTTTTTAATTATTTTACCGGGGGTCATCGGTGATCCCCAAGGCGCTCCAACCGAATCGAATCGCGTGTCGATCATCGGGATGACCGTAGCAATCGACGTGTCAAAGAAGAAGAGAAACTCTATCCTACTTCACCAGCCTCTTTCCTCCGGCTCTTCGTTTAATGCAATTTATTTTTCTTTGCGATTCTAGGACTATTTGCAAGGTTGCCTCGTGCAGATCGAGGAGATGGTCTCGCAGGCGCACGCGGGGATCGACGGAAGTGGGTCGAGTGGTCATCAGGTGACGGGAACAGGTGGTACTAATGTACCTCAGAGGCCTCTGGGGGACTCAAACACGAGCCAGGAGAAGATCATGGAGCACGAGAAGGCGGGCACGCCGACCGACGTGAGGGACGTGCATTTTTGAGAGAACCAAATCGGGGAGAGGAGGTGCCTGATACAACAGGAGCGTCGACCAGTGTCACGACGCACGGCATCGCCGTGTCCGACGACGGTGCAAGTGGCAATGTGAGCCTGGAGACCGGTGAGGAGACTTTAGGAGCTAGTAGCGGGGACGACGACGTCGCGGGACCCTCGTTTAAGGATAAAAAGGAAATGGAAAATAATCGGGAGAGAGGTGAAGCAGAGTCGAAACTCACGAGATCTTTGTTCAAGAATGAGAATGACGGGGACGAGGAAGAAGCGTTCAAGGATGATCAGGATGCAAATGATGAAAAGGTGAAAAGTGACGAGGATAAGGATACTGGAAAGCCGAGATACCTTGGATCCTCGCTCGAAGATACGGAGGGAAGGGATGAAAGGAAGAGTGAAAAATTGAGAGAATCTTCGTCCAGGGAAGATGATGAGAAGGGAGCTGAAGGAAGAGGTGAAGAAAACTGAAAACTGCACGTGGGTACTACAATTCCAGATTAAGGAAGAGGTAAACGAAGCGAAGGATAAGAACTTTAGAGATTGTATCCGTACATCCATCAGTCGCTTATAATAAAAGGGGAGCTCGGTTGAAAGATTCCTTGCTGTTCTGCAGGAGGAAGAAACTGAATGCCAAGGACACGAGAGAGCAAGGACAAGGACAAATAAAATGCACTGAGAGGACATCGACGGAATGAACATTTAACGAAGAATCGGTTCGCGACGTTTCTCGCGCTGGTAGAAGAAATTTAGTCGTCAAGCTCGCAAACACATTAGATAGAAGAAGAATAGACGAGATATGTTTAGACGGCGTGCTAGTGGGGGAAGGCAATGCAATACGCTTTACGCATATATATACATATATATTTCGTTTAAGTAAGAATAATACTTAATTTCTATCTCGACGCGAAAGAGTATCGCGCGTCGTATAATCTATATATATATATTATATGTGCATATATCATTATATATGCGTATGTAAAAAAAAGAAAAAACTGTCGTGTACGAAACTGAAAAGAAAGAATTCCCGGATTAGTAAGTAGAGTCCTTCGCATATCCGTGGAATGAAAAAAATGCATATAGTCATGTCGAGTCACTTAGCGTTCTGTATATAGGTATACATATTATAAATAAATGGAAAAATATTATATATATATATATATTTACGTTGATGCGTGTACGCGAGCGTGCGAGAGTGTGCGTGCATGTGTGTGAGAGAGAGAGAATGAAAGAAAATAAAAATTTGCGAGCGGAAGGAGGAACCAGAAGGAAGATGTAGAGTGAGCCGACGATTAGCTAGAACTTGTTTTTTTTTTATAACTATTACCTTAATTGCGCGCACACTGTTTAATCCAAATGAGCGACGCGAGTTTGCGTAAGGGCCTGCATGACCTCTTCGCTTATTCCACTCGGTTCCTAAGAGCGGCTGTGCCTGGCCCTTCGCGTCCGCGCCTTTTCTGCGTGAGTGTGTTGATCGAGAGTAAAAGTATGAGCGAAGAGAAAAGAAGCTCGTATGCGTATTAAGATACGCGATACTTGTAAAAAGGGAAAAAAGAATAAAGTGTAGGCCGAGGCTGGGGCGATCACATGACGCCGAATCAACGTGCGTGGTTCCTTTTTGCTTTTCAATATGCGCTAAAGGTAAACTACAAACATTCGTAGATTCGCTTCACGTGCGCGAATGAGTAGGCCGCGAGAAGACTAAACGACAGGTGTAGTTTCTCCTCTTATCGTAATTGTACATACGCGTGGATAGAAATAAGAAAAAAGGGGATAGAGCGAACGCATTAACGATGTGTAAGTACGTGTAAAATAGATTTGACGTGGGGAAGCGTGGGGTGGGTAATTAATTATAAGGGTTGGGGGGGGGGGGGGTGTCAAGGAAGGCAAACGTGGTTCCTGGGCGACAAGCGCAAAAGATGGCATGGGAGAGGAAATATCCAAAAAAAAATGAGTTGAAACTACCGAACGAAAGAGATGTGGTTAGTACTTAAGTAGGGTCCAAAGCTGTGTGTTTATATAAAAAAAAAAGAGATCGGTGCGTGAGTCTGTGTGTGAAAGATAAAGAAAGAGAGAGAGAGAGACCGAGACGACACTTGTAAAAAGAGATTCTCTCCTCAAGGGAGGGACGGAGACAAAGAGAATAACGGAGAGTGCCTCGGTAATGAATAATACACGAAGTACCTTTTCTCTATTATACATTATCAAATAGCGCGATTAGACGACGTACAAAGTGATTGGCAAAATCGATCCAGTACGATTTAGTTAGGCGAAGCGAATAACATGTGGTCTATAACGGAGTCGGACCCCAATTTTATTTCTTAATAGAGGAAATTGTGGAAGAAGAACGATGAAGAGTACGACATTGTCGAATGATCAATGACGATGATGGCGATGATAACAAAGAAACAATGAGGAAAAGTTTTTAAGAGCCCAGTGCCACAAAGCATACTAGTTAGTACATATTACTGTCAATAACCAAATCTTAGTACAACATAGAGATCGAGTTTTAATATAAAGGATGGCTCGCACGGCGCTGATCTTCATCTTTCCTCCTCTTTGACGCCCCGCGCGTGGCTCGCCGTTAATGACGAATTAACTAAACAATAAGGTGTAATGACCCAAGCTCGAAGTGGATTACGAACTCGCTGATGCTCTTGAAACAATGTAATTAATATTTCTTTCACTAGAACTTGCTTCTTTCTTCCGTGTAGTGTTCTCCAGCGAGCGTGACTTCCGGAAGTCTAGCCCCTAGATATATTCTGTATATGTATGTACCTCGATTAATAAGGACGTTAATGTGAATGAGATAAAATAGTGGAAATAACGTGTGCGTGTGTGTATGTGTGAGAGAAAGAGGGAGAGAGAGAGAAAATGACGAAGTGAAGAACTCGTCGAATGTGTCCTTGAAACCGATCGTGCGGGAAGCGACGGTTCACTCGAACAGGTCGAACCTGTTCCTGCATCGCGTTTCGCCGTTACTATTAATTACAATTACGATTTATCGATTAACGTTAATTATTATCTACTCTGTATGCACATTTCCCTCTTCTTCCTTTTCTTCTTTTCTTTTTTTTTTCCAGACGACGCATATTCAATGCCGAGATGTGAGATCCTACTATAGTTGATTTTGGCGCTCGCGTCCTTCGGTCCGAGTTGAATTTCCAATTTTGTTGCAGGCAGAGAAGACATACAAAGAAAGAGTGAGAATGCGAGAGAATGGACGAACGAGTGTGAGTCCTCGTTTACATTTATTTAAATTTCTCAGCGCGATGAGAGCACAATTTTGCAAACACTCAAAAATGATTTTCCTTTTTTTTCCACTGTCGCTACATCCTAGCTATAAAAAGAATTGTATCGATTGTTGCATATTGTTTTTGGGCTCCTCACATTGAAGAGGAATCAGCACATACGTTTTTGTTTTTATGCTCGCGCGATGGAGCTCTCCTTTTGTGCACTAACCCTGGCATTTTTTTTTGTATGCAAACTCGAAACTGACTCGCGCAAACGTCGACAGTTTCGATTTACGAGTCTCTTGAATGAAAAGAGGGTGAGAGTGAGAGAGAGAGAGAGAGAGAGAGAGAGAGAGAGAGAGAGAGAGAGAATGAAAGAGAGAAAGAAAAAAGCGCAATAGAAGTACCACTGATATACCTCAGACAGCACACATTTCGCTCGGATTTACCTATTATTACCGACTAAATAGTTCTTAGATACTCCGAAAAAAAACACTTATGCATTATTATTTTTTAAAATCCTTAGCACGTAAATATTTTTTAATTGCTAGTTGCAAGTTGTACTGTGTAAATGCCGTCGGACGCGCGACAACCCTTTGTACATTTTTTTTGTGCGTGCATGGCGCATAGTCGATTGAAAATAAAGTATTTGTATTTTATACAAAACACGTCTTGACTTTCTTCCTGCGTGGAATTGTAGAAGCAGCCGTGAATAATTTTAGCGGGAAGGATGACAATTGGATAACGCATACTATCTTATAATCATTTATTCTACTGTACAATGGTATATGATATTTTTATAATCCGTATATACACATTCATCGTAATTATCGTAACCCGAGTCGTTTTGTAAAAGTATCTATACGTTGGATCAAGCTTCCTAATTTTTTGATGGATCATATTTACACGTTTGATAAAGAAATGCGATCTTTTCGTGTTAAGAGGAACAATTCCATAGAAATTTTTGGTGAATCGCGATTTAATGAACTTCAATTAATATCGCGTCTGCGAAATGGAAGTTACGACTGAGAGAAGAATATTCATTGTTACGATCGTGAAATAATTTCTGTAAATTATCGTGAAAAGAAAGCTCGTACAACGTTGTTCTCGTCTGTCCTAAAATTTTAAAATTTTGTACTCTTAAATTCTTTTTATGCGTGAGACACTCGCGATATAAAGTTTGTTGCGCAAAGAAAAATGTTTATATGCCGAATGTAAATACAAAACGCATGCTTAAATATTCGCAAGAAAATCAATTACAAGGTATGTACGGAATATGTTAAAATTTAGGTGTACGTTGATAATGTAATTTGCATTTGATAAACCTACTCTCAAGTATAACAATTGGCATGATGCTATTAGATTTACACGGACGTTAGAACGATCGGTATCACTTTTTTCTCTACTGTACTAATGAGAGAGTTAATGTTATGGAAATCCTGTGAGTACTATCGTTTAACAGGGAACATGAATGTAAATTCTTGTATTTGGCCACTTCGCGATAAAGATTAGAATGATAAGATTACGTGAAAAAAAGAGTATTAAATAATTAATTTCCATTTATACATTCCACAGTTGTACAAAGCGCTTTCGGTAAGATTGTACTCCGAGGACTGTTATGAGTAGAACCAATGCACTTATCTTCACTGTGCAAATTTTAACAATAATCTCTATGAATCTCATTGTCGAGTGAATTGTTCTGTTTGTAAAGTCACAATTTGGTCCATTTTCGTAATGACATTTGTCGAAAATATTTGCAGGTTGAACAGAAACCATCCGTTATTTTAATTATAATGTCAGCTCTCGTCGAATATAATTACTAATTGTAACACTGATCTGAAATTGGAATAATTGTACGGAGTTTAGAATACATTGTAAAGGTAGAAATGCTCGCACACAAATTTGCATTAACTACTCCACTCGAGTTAAACGTATATACAGTGTAAATATAATGCGATCCAATTGACGAACATTTACACAATGTGAAATTATGATAATGAGAGTATGCAAATTGAATTGTGCCTTTAAATGTTATTGTATGTACAATAATGAGGAGCGTAAAATTTTCGATGATAAACGTCATGGATAGTCACAGCAATCACACGAAACATGACTATGCACATTACGATACGTAACGTTCTGTTGTAATTTCATTAAGCATTTCCACGCGGAAACATTCGCATACTTTATACATTTTTGCATGGGAACGAAATGCTCGTAATAATGTAAGATAAAAATCGTCAATCGGTAAAAACTTTGGAATAATAGCGTAGTATCTTCCTTAATTTATGGACATTCAAACACAGCCAACGGAACAACGATATATTATATATGCTTTGCGTGCTCATTCAGATTGAGATCCTACACACAGTTCACAATTATTCGACTAACGTAAAAAATTGCGATTTACGTATAAAACTTTTAACGTCGTCTATCTACGTTATAAACAAATCCGTTTTACAATCTCTACAATATCGCAGTTCACCCGTTCGGTGGACAGATAGTAAAAAACAAATTACGATTACACTAATAATAATAATGACAATTTTCGTAAGAGTAAATTGTAATTAGTAATGGTAACTAATAGGATAAAATCTTTGGTTCAGAATTCGTCTACTTTAACACTTCAATAAGCTCCATTCTCATTGTTACCAATAACCATGGCAAGGTGGGCCGAAAAACGCGGTTATCAGTAAGCATTCTTCCATCACAATTCATAATATCTTCGGCTACTGGAACGGGGCAAGATCTATGTTCTTCTTACAACGTATTATTTATAGATCATGTTTCAACCTCTTGTCAATAATTTTTCATCTAGAAACCTCCTATTTTACATCTTCGTAACAGTCTTCAATTACAATATTAATTTCTTCTAATCTCTTAATGATAATATGTACTCGTACGTTCTGCAAATTTCTTTTTCATAGTAATATCATCTTCCTTGCGATTCCGTTTATTTAGAATTTCACGAATGCTGGTAATCTGATTAAATGCGCCCTGCAAAACGTATTTTATCATAATTGAGCATTATTCATTGTTTTAAATCATCTACCATCGATCCTCTTACCGAAATAAGTCACGTATGTTTAAAGAATTAACATAGATAGGCGATTAACACAGACTGGAGATTCCATGCGTTAAACTTTTTTCTAGAACGATGTGAAATTCACTCAAAGGTTCTAAAATATGAATCAGAAAAGTGAGCAACGTAATGTTTCTTAGAAACGATGTCTCCTCGTACATATCCGCCGTAGAACGCGCTTCGCTCATTGGTCGCAGCATCGTGTGAAGTAACTGCTCTCTGCAAATGAAAATATAAGTTAAATATTAGATGCCAATAATTTTACATTTAACAATAAAATTGTTTAACGAGCGTACCTCGCTGCTAAGCAGATGAACAATTGAAATTTTCCGTCTTTACCCAACGTTTGACTAAATATGTTTATTTGATCAATTAAGTGACAGTAACATCTTAAGATGGCGAATCTTTGATTACTTTCTATGTGCGCTCTTCTGTCCCTGTTGAGTCTTTGCGAGTATTCGTCCATTTCCTCCAATAAAGAAATCTCAAAATTCTCTTTGACCCGCACTGAGAACATTAAAATAAAATTCCACTATTATACGCGCATGTGTCGAACAATGAAACATTTCTGTTAAGCGCACGATGCCTATTGTAACTTACAGAGATAATCCCATACGTAGAAGTTTCTACCGAATATTCTTTGATTCTTAAAACCGAATAAAAATATTTGTTCCAACGACGGTACGAGGCCACCTTCGCCACAAAGTAAGGCAGTAAGAGAACCGTCCTGGCAATCTCGTCTATAATGGAATTTCACAATGGCATTTACAGCTTCTCCTGCAGACACAAATGAACAAGGTAAGAGAGCCTGTGAATACGGATTTAATAATTCGCGAATTTGGACAATTTACCGAGCATGTGTTGCAGTTCTACTTGAGATAGCATGGGCCGCCTGGGTATGCTTGGAGACCTACACCTAGGCGGTGTCGAACAAGATTCAACGAGTTCGTCACTGTCTATGCTTCTGGGCACCAAGGCACCTACCAGTAGTCTCTCGGTGGACCCATCGTCTATTCCCTTACCCAGCCAACGCCCACAGGGAAATTTGAAGGTATGTCCTGTGACTTCATTCCTTACCACGACATGCTCCACCATCCATTTCGGTGAAAGTCCGGTATTATCGTGACCAATTCGCAGAGTGGATAACACGCCGAGGTTTTTATGCTACAAGACAGTAAGCAATGATTCACAATTGGAACGAAATTACCGAACGACAAGTGATCCGGCGGATTAATTTCACGTACGTGGAATACAAATTCGAGTGCTCCCTTTGGTATCGGGACTGGATTAGTTTCACACAATGTACCAGATATTGCTATCCAACTGTTCGCCGAGGTTGTAGCGGCGCTCGCCTTTCTACTTGGAAATATTACAACTCTGTAGGGTAGTTTCGTCGTTGGATAATTGTTCGTGAAGCAAAAATAGTCAACGGCGTTTAACGTGAGAAGGTGGTACAGAAACTGTTCCTTCTCTTCCTCGCATCTCAGGAAGGCCGATCGTTTGTATTGACTCCTACGATGAAATAATCATTGTTATTTTAAGATTTAGAATATTCTCATAACCGAGATTAGACATAAGGAATTTACCGCAAAAGGGCGGTATCAGCCAATAACGTCTTTAAATGACGAGACAGCAATTTCTTCTCCAATGCCAATCGTACCCACGCTCTCGCATATCCAATGTGAGTTTTAATGTCGGTCATTGCTTGAACGTTTCGAATGTCGAAAGTCAGGGAATCTGGTAGAGGTCTCAAGTGTTCAGGCCCCACGGATTTTCTTTCACCAGGTGACTTGTGCCTGTCTGTGCCTCTTGTCGGCGAAACATCGGTCTCTAGTGCCAGGCTCGATAAATCTACAGCCGTTTAAAGTGTTATCAATAATCAGGCGCAATGGTACGAGGTAAAGATTGATCGAGTAAAAGTCGAAAGTTTTTGGAAAATCTCAACACAGCCATTCAACTGGGTACATCGCATCTCACTATGCTCATTACAAAACACATGCGTGAATAATACCATGCTCGAGATTCGTCAAATGCATCAATTTCTATAATAATACGGACACTGATAAATTGCAGCAAACTGCATTGCATCATTGCACGTTACTAATCTTGTACACAAATCCACTTTCACGATAACTATCATGCAAAAAGAGATAACAACACAATGCTCGCAAACTGTTAGGATATGTCGGTTCATTACGTATACTGAGCTTCGTGAATCCCATTAAAGAGTAGCAAAATAAGTTAGAGACATTTCAATTTGTGTTATTAATTCCCAGAACAAATGAACACATTTCTTTTCGGGCAAGCCAAGCTTTAGGCTTACCAGGAATGTTCTCCTTGATAATCTGAATAATGTTTCTGCTTTTTATTGACGCAACCAAACGATTTGGTAACCCAAAATATTTATTGGATGGTTTCTTGGCTATTTATAACATAAACGCAAACATAAACGTAAATACGAAATAATAAGTAATAACAACGGAATATTGTTTTTACCCATTACAAATAGTAGTGCACTTTGGGGTAGGAACAGGTAAATGCGAGAATATTCTCGGTGCTCATTCTATTTTCAAATCTATTCTTTGCTGACGCAGGAAGTACGACTAAAGCGTAAAACACACCGATTACATAATGGTCCTTTGTAAGTGACTTACAACTAATAGTGCAGAGAATCTACGCATGAGAAACTAATCGCTACTTTTAACATGTTATTTTAAATTAAATGTGGCACGTACAATCTAGTCGCTTCCGAAGAACGCACCACGCGAGCGCTGCATTTCCAGAGAATTATGTTCACGTCATCGTATGTTATACGTATTCAAAAAGTATCATCAATATAAAGAAATAATAATGATCCCGAATAAAAATCAAATGAAACGTAAACGCGATTGAGAAACGAATTGAAAAAAGAAAACAACGAAAAAGAATAACATGCATTAGGCACAACTTACCAGGAGAGAGAAAATTTGGATCTATAGATTTAGTTGTATCAGTACATTCTTCCAGTTCTTGGTACATTGTAAGGTGCGACCAAAGAGCACTTTTCCCTTGTTTATTCTGCAGACCATGACTCCACACACGTTCCAACAAATCACAGAGACTAGCGACTAGAGTATTCTCTTCAACGTCAGAGAGTGATTCTCCTCCATGGCCAAGAGCAACGGCTTCCGAACCCATCTTCTCCACTAACATTCTCTTTGTTTTAGACTTACAGTCCTAGTAAAAAGAAATGGTACAAAAGTGTAAAGATCTAGCGTGTAAAGGAAGATGTAACTGTAGCAATGAAAAGTACCTTGAGCAATTTTTCAACGAAGGTCCAATTGGCCTGTGCTATTAAAGCAGGACTCATATCAGCAGAAAGCTTAGTTTGTGGCCGAGGAGATTGAGATTCTTGAGGTGTCGCTGGCTTACCATTCGACTCGATGGATTTCATTTTATATTTCCACTGAGTCTGTCCTCTTCTACTGCTACAATAAAAAAAGATTGTAAATTAATAATATGCTTATCTTCTACCAGTAGTTTCATTCACATTCCAATATGACATATAAAGTACATTTGAAAACGTGTACGACAAACGGGCATGCTGTACATTCAGTATGATACGATCAGAGTACATAGACAAATTCTTACCGAAGTATACTATGGGAGAAGCAGAAAATAGGAGAATGGTACGTTAATAAATTTGTATTATGGAGTAATAAGTTCATTATTGAAATATGTATTACGGGATTCATACCTTTGAGCCGGTTCTTTATTTAATGCTACACTGTCCAACAAAGGAAAGCTACGGAAGTATGCAGCTCTGTGAGGTACAATTTCAGCAGGAGGATTAGTTTCGAAGTCGACGTTAGTTAATCTTTGTTCGAGTATTTTTTGAGTTTCCGCCATACTTGTACACGGCTCGTATCTCGTCGAACGTATTATTCCCTCTCCCACTTTCTTTCTATCGTTCAGAGAATAACAGCAGGAACGTAAATTTTGTTGCTTTTCGCCGATAGATTAAAAGATGCTAAGAAATTCTTCTATGCTTACTTCAAAAAGCAAATCCTTTGATCGAAGACTTTTATATTAAAGTCCAATTCGCTCCACGTTGACATGACTTTACTGTCGACGAGGGACGCGAACATCTGCGTCTCCAGGAATCTCGATAAAAATGGTAAATGTTGCGTAGGTTGGTCGGATAAAAATGTAGCCTTGTCGAAAACGTGCATACTGTCTCGGTTGTTCAGCCACTCGTTCTGATCCTGCAATTTGATCAAATTTTCTATAGTTCCGTAAGCGCTAGCGTAGCTTTGGACATCCAAGAGTTTACCTGACTCGGTTGAATTACAAAGTGTTCGTAACTAGAAAACATCTGTACAAAACGGTTCAAAAAAATCTCCCTAATTCCATTATTGAAAACTAATGTTTCGTGATACTCCTCCTGAGGTGTGAGCATTTTTTCTTTTCCGTTGTCCTCGAGGGCATCGATATCGTCCACATTTACACCTGTAATATTAGCAATAGCAGCACCAGTAATTAATCGTCCTCCCGATCAATCCTCTCACTAGGAACAATTCTCCCACCTGTCTTTTTAACAATGTCCACTATTCTTTGTAAAACGTCTGACTGGGGCATCGCTTCTGGCCTGTCCCAATCCAAAACATCGTGCAACGAGTGTTTTCTACGCGGAACGTGAAATCCCGAGCCAGGAAGGGTCAAACTACTCGTCATAATATCTCCATTCAGGTAATTTACGACCATGCTATCAGTCCTAAAAAAAAAGAAACGAGACGTAATTACCAATGAACCGTGGATTATAATTTACCAATCGAAAGAGGATACATACTTTCCCATTTGCGGCACTTTGTACTTATTCAAAAGAGACCTAATCTCAGTGATGAATTGCATCTTGTGAGGAAACACGGGCAACTCCTCGGGGAACTGACTACTTTGTTTATCTATATCTACATAACAAAGATTCGCCTGCGTACAGAGAACGGAGTCACATTATTTCCGGGTGTCTTACTAATTACACAGATCTGCGAGGTTTTGTTGTTGGGCAGCTGAGGGTCATTTTCGAAGTAATTTTTCGTGTAGAAACCGAATCCGAGCTCAGAAGTAGCCTATCGCGTCAAGATTTTGAGATATTTGAGGTTAGATACAGGCTGTGCAAAATTTTTTGAATTTTTTCTGCCAATTCCATCATTTAGTACTATCCTTCCCCTTCAAAATGAGCTCTCGAATGGTGCCGTACGATGTGTCTTTCAAAAGTTATGGCCATTTTAAGATGACACGTCCGCCATATTTGATTCGTAGTACGAGGATTTTGAAAATCAACCAATCCGCGCTAAGTTTGGTATAGGGAGGTTTTGTGGTCGCTGATCAACAATATTAGGTCAAATTTCAAAAATTCAAGATAGCGGATACAATATGCAGCGTACATAGAATTGAGAAATTCAAATTGCAAATATACTCGTCTGCCACATTAGAACACTCACCTTCAATTTTTGAAATCTGACCTAATATTGTCGATCAGCGACCTCAAAACCCCCCTATTTTTAAATTTAGCGCGGATTGGTTGATTTTCAAAATCCTCGTACTACGAATCAAATATCAAATATGGCGGACGTGTCATCTTAAAATGGCCATAACTTTTGAAAGAAACGTCGTATGCCACCATTCGAGAGCTCATTTTGAAGAAGAAGGATAGTACTAACTGATGGAATTGGTAGAAAAAATTCAAAAACTTTTGCACAGCCTGTATCTAACCACAAAAACAGCCAAAACAGCCATTTTTCGCGTATGTAACCTCAAATATCTCAAAATTCTGACGTGATGGGTCAAGTCTGAGCTCGGATTCGGATTCTACGCGATAAATTATTTCGGAAATGGCCCTCAGCTGCCCAACAACAATAACAACCCGATTATTCGCAGATCTGTGTTATCATTATTATACGTAATGGAATCGATTTCCCATCCGTGCCTACTGACCTCGCTGGCAATTTTCAGGCCACCACCCTCGCTCTGCGCGTGCAGACCCATGATGAAGGGCACAGGTGCGTCGAGGAAGTGATGAAGACTCGCGGGCAATATCGGTACGTAAACGTGCTGCCAGGAAAATGGGAAGAGCAGGGCGGTTATGCACTCCGAGACAACCATCAATTTGTGAAAATCCGAGCTACGCAGGAGCACTTGATTCTCGAGGAGCACGCAGGTGAACAGTTGTATGACACAATCGGCGCCTAGCCACGCGAACATGTCCTTCAGAGGATAATCCAGCATGGGTAGCTCCTGCGTGAGAGATGGATGATGAATTACCAGCTCGAGGGGCGTCTTGGCTGGCTCGTCATTCGGCACGAAGAATTTCAGTGATTTCCCCGAGAGTGGGACCGGCACGTTGTACAGGAGATTGTAGACGTAGGATTCTAAGCTAAGACCAGGTCCAGGATGTCTAGGAACACATCTGCGAATGAAACGATGCTTGTTAGATCTTCTCGAAATCTTTCTTTCCGTTTCATCTTCTTCCCTTCCAGGGACGAGAAACACTTACTTGTACAGATTAGTGAGGAACGTTTTCGCCGCGTGAAGGTAAGGCTGTTGGCAGAGCAAGGATATCGACTTTGTAACTAGGAGCTTGTCTTTGGTGGAGTCGTAGTAGCCCAACGCGGCGCCGGGTGAATGGGCCGAGAGCTTGAAGTGCCTCGGTAGGGATCTCGTGTTATGACCGTCCTGGCCTTTTCTCACTCTGCGAACACGAGAGAGGAAGAATTGGCGAACGTAGTGGGCGATACCGCGATTAAATTCGACGCTTGAGAAACTTACGTCGGCGGTGTACCGTTCTGGCCGCTGCTCAGCTCCGTGATGTGCATCGCCTGCAAAGTCTGCATCGCGGCGCAGATTTTTCGATTCCTGCACTCCTCGTAGAAGACCAGGCTGAAACCGTGAGTCCTGTGTCCGTCCTCCTTGGTAAGGACGAAGGAATGAAAGGTCGGCTCCACCGAGTGCTTCTGAGTACGAAATCGGAGTCCGCTCGGGAGGCACAGCTGGAACGATCGAGCGAACATTTTTATCTCGACCGCCGATCGATAGGTTTTAAGGCGTTCGATCGTGCTCGCGATACATACACTGAGAGAAAAAAATGGTTGGGTTTACTATAATCTCACTATATTTTATAGTTAGATTTGGCATCAAATATATTTTTATAGTTCACTTAACCATACAAAATATAGTAGAATGAACGATTTATACAAATGGTTATATTATTAACTATTATCTTTGTTCTTGTTACCATATGTATAGTAAAGTGTACTATGTGAATATAGTTAGTTCTATCACTATGTATGAAATATTCTGGTAATATTGACTATATAAAATAGTTACTTTTCTTGCCATTTTATATTTTCAACCATTCTATATTTTTAGTTGAAATAACCACAATTTTGGGTAAAAACATAATATAGTTGGTTATATTATGCCTCTATCGCAATTATTACCGACATCATGGTAACATTTACCATAAATATGATATTTCCAACTATAATTTTGTTACTATGCCATTATAGTTAGATATATCATATACTTTTCTCTCAGTGTATTCGTTTCACGGTGCACGTGTAAAAAATTTATTCGCACCAATCTTTTTCCATTTCACTCACCATGCAAACGGCGTGCTCGTCGAATGGATTCCATGGTACCGAGTCTGGGTAGTGGCCCAACACTTTGCTCTTGTACGCGCGGTCCAGGGGCGTGCATTGCAACGAGTCTCCTGTAAAATAATCGATTGACCTTTACGAGATTTTATATTTACCGGGAACGCGGTATAGACTTCGCTTGTTAATATAAGATGCTGGTGGCAATTGAACGCGTCCATTAGCTATTAAATCCACAAATTGATATACTCGGTTGCACAAAGCCGGAGAAAATTCATTTGGCGCGATATTAAGTCCGTCTGGCTGAACGTTCGTTAATTTGATTTGTTCGTGGGTACACGGTGTGATTCCGTTGGCAAGATGTGCACTAGAAATGCAACGAGGGAACGCACCTCCTCCTTCTTCACCTCCGCAACGGGTGGCCCACTATTCGAACTCGGGACGATGTTTGTTAACCGCGGCGAGAGAACTTCCGTCCCCACTCACTCGTTCACTCGAGCGCTCGGAGCCTGTGCGAAGAGTGTGTTTTTAGCCGGTAAAATAATTATGCGTAAAACAAAAAGCGGCGCGGCTACGATTCGCGATGCACTTTTGAAAATTACTCGATGCTTTTCTCGAGCGAGCACGGTTGTCCAACTATCGTGAAGCTCGACGAGAAATGTGAAAACCGAAGCAAGAGGATCTCGGAAAGAGAGAGAGAGAGAGAGAGAGAGAGAGAGAGAGAGAGAGAGAGAGAGAGAGAGAGAGAGAGAGAGAGAGAGAGAGAGAGAGCGTTTCTCTCGTTTCGCGATAAAAGCATTAAGCTTCGCCTGGCTTTTTTACACCGGAGAACAAAATGATTTATCTTACTCCGCAATCCAAGCAGTCTTTAAATCGTTACCATTTTCTACCTCGCGTCATCGATATTCACGATGAGACAGCTTTCGAGTGGCTCTTTACCGGCTCGATAATTACAATAATAATAAAGTCTCGCGACAGCAGTTGTGAGTACACTGAGAGAGACCCTTTCTGAGTCAAGTGCGCGATAGAAGTGCTTGTTAGCGAGACGAGTAAGGCCGCGACCTCGTTCTTGAATTTTTAAACGTATTTTTATCCTAAAGACGCAGCGCGCAACCCCTTCACGTGCCTCGTGCCCACTCGACCCCTCCGAGAATGCGAGGACGTCGAACGAAAGCAGAGCGTCTCGATTCAATTTACGCGAAGGGGAGAGTGCGATTTGCATGAGAATATCGTTTAACGGAAAGTATCCCTTAATTTCGAAAGTGATATTTTCCAAGTCTTATGCGAAGATCGTAAATGGCCCATTTGCAATTCGGTTACATTCCCAAGGAATTCGATCAAGTTCATTTTATACGTATATTTACTCCTCTTCTTCTTTTAAAAATGTATCTAATTGCACGTTGATACCGTCGAAGTTATCCTCAGGCAAGATCGATCCTCGACTCGCGGTAGTTGTTCCTTTCACAGGGACATTTTTCGCTTAAGTACACAGATATAGGCTCGCGCACGGTGCCAATAAAAAAATGGTAAAAGGAGGCACCACTAAAAGGAGAAAGAGAGACAGAGGGAGATAGAAAGAGAGAGAGAGAGAGAGAGAGAGAGAGTGAGAGAGAGAGAGAGAGAGAGAGAGAGAGAGATAAGGAAGCACAAAGAGCAACCGATCGATGACGAAGCTTAACGAAAGCCGCTGCTCCAGTCTGCTTACGCTTTTATGCAAAATATTTGCGCGCTCGCTAAAATATTTTCTACTCGCCAGTGAAACCGAACAGTGCTCGAAAACGCGCGCGTTTTCCACGCTCGATCTCCGATTTTGTTTTCTTCCCTCGTCCACTTGCTCGCCTAAGAAAAAACATTCGAATTCTCCTACCCGTTAAGAGGTTATATACACCTAGAGGCTTCGAAAAGAAGTCGTTCTTCCGCATTTTTTTTAAAGAAATGTAAAGCGTGTCTTTAATGTAAAGTGAGTCTTTGACAATTGAACTGAAAAGCGCGATGAAGAAAGGAATGATTTTTCCTCAAAAATCGCACTTTTCAGTTCAATTATCCGCCATTTTGTTAAAAATCGATATTTCAAAAATCGGCTACGACAAAGACTAGATAATTTCATTAACTTTAAAAAATTTCTTGTCCCGTCTGTTTCAGATAACTCCTCTATGATCTGCAGTTGGCACCGTAAAACGTCTTTTGCAAAATAAGGTCTTGCGTTGATTGCCATATCTTCGCTATTTATTAATATTTTCAATCCAAGTTTAATTGTTTTTATAGTAAAAATAATGTACATTCTGTTAGCAAATGCCCAAATAAATACACGCTTTACATTTCTTTAAAAAAAATGCGGAAAAACGACTTCTTTTCGAAGCCTCTAGGTGTATATAACCCCTTAATTCTCACGTCCTTTCCAATTATCCCAGTAAAAATCGTCCTTTGGAAAAATGTCCCTCCGTGGAACACGGAAAGGAATCGTACGGTGAGTTCCTCTCATGCCTAGCACTCCTGGAATCGCCCTGTAGATCTCGCGGCTCGACCCGAATGAGACTGTTGAGGTCTTGGCTGCGCTCCAGTTCTCGTTGCGGGGGTGGCGGCGCCGGCGGGATGCGGTGGGGGCCGACGCGCGGCCACACGAATACAAGAGTACCACTGTACGAGGTTAATCGTTCGTGATCGAGGAGAGCCACCCAAGGAGACGCCAAGCAGTCCCGAAGGATCGGGTACGTGTCGCGTCGCGTGCTCTCCAAACCGGAGTGGGAATTTTAACGTCTGAATTTTCATGGCCCAAGTGATCGAAGAAAAAGGTTCTGAGAGAAGCCTGCCACTTTTACTCGACGAAGGAAAGAAGCTCGAGGAAAAATTCGGTAGAGAACAAATGAGAACCTCGAGTGAGAGAAAAAACGTTGGCAGAGATCCTCTCCCAATATTTCTCCGCCGTTGAGAAGGACGAAGGATCGCGCGAAAGATTCCTCGTGCATTCGCGAAGTAGGGGAGGAAGACGAGTTTCGTTTCTGCTTTTTCCTCTCCCCTTTTTCTTTCGCGAGACACGCGCCTACAGTCTCGTCCTCTCAGGACGAAATGTTCCAGGTCCTTCTTGGCATCCTTCCTCGCTCGAATCAACGTCCTTCGCCTCCTACGTTCTGTCGATTCTGTCCTCGTGCTTCTGGTTCCTTTTCCCAGTTTCTCGCCTCTCTCGCGAAGAATCGAAACTGAAATCGTCCAGCCAACCACGAAACTTTCCTTTTCCATCCGTCCTTCCCACTTTTCGGTCGATCCACGAAACGACAGGAGGAAAAGATTGAGATACTTGGCTGGGGTGGTTACTCCGAAGGGAGCGGCAAGTACGAGAAAAAGGTGGAGAGCAGGCCGTCGACGTTTGTCTTCCAGGTTGGATGCTTCTGTTCGCTTTTGCCTACCGGAGTGCCTAGAATTACGTAACTCGACGCGCCGGAAGCGGTTGGCAGGGGCTTTTCGATGCGGTCTGGCACGCCACGCGAGCAATTCGTTTCCGTCGTTTGATCATTCGATCGACTCTGGACCCATCCCAGAAAGGTGAAGATTAAAAATGGAAATTCACTTGCTCTCGCGAACATGCGGAGCGAGAAGTTTACAACACTGACAAAATTGTATTCTCAAAATACAAACTTAATAATTCGTCTTAATAGATATTCTTAATAGATAAAAATATTTTTGGAATATATTCTCAATAATCCATCTGAATGTCGCGACACAATACGCGTCAGTATTCGGTTAAGTTAGGTTACACATCGCGTGCGGCACATGTCGATGCCTGTATCTCGTTCCTCTTGCAATTCTGCATAATTTTGAGTACTATATTATTTTGTGTGCTGTGTTGTGCAAAAAGTATGGATAAGGAAATGACGAAGTGGCTAGAAGAAGAGGATTTGGGCCATTTAATGGAGATATTTACAAGTGATAGAAATACATGTATACATATATGAATTGTAACCTTCTCTCGTGACTACATTTCTCAACCAATTCTGATTTCAAGATATGGATAATGTAATTCTCGACGATATAAAGAGCGAAGCATTTCATTAAGAGTTTTGCTGCCAATAATTATATACAAAATATATCCATACAAATTTTTTACCAGGTTATGTTAAGAATATCTGATAAAAATATCTGTTAAGAATATTTGATTAGAGGAGTCTGTTTAGAACATTCTACTTTTAAATTAAGAAGATCCTCTTGTTGCTGATTTAGTAGGAAATATTCAGAACTTAAGTGGTAAATTCTTAAGATAAGAATACAATTTTTTCAGTGAAGAGAACGCGAAGACCAGGTCCCTCGATAGTTCCACGACGAAGGGAGGGCTTGGGAAGAGAAAGGGGAGGAGAAGGAGGCGAGAAAGTGAGGAACTGCGGACGAGCTAGCTCTGGATAATTGAGATCGGCGAGAAGCCGTAAGTGGAATAATAAATGACCGCTAATATGGTTCCGTGGGGCGATTGAGAGTCGCACGACGATGCACGGCCCTCGGCCAATCTCCGCTTCGGAATTGCACGGAATTGCGCGCGAGAGTAATTTCGATGATCGTCCAATTAACGTCTCATTACATTCCTAAATCCTCGTCGCGCTTCTATCTAGTCCTACGATTTTTCCACCTCCAATATCTCATCCTGAATGCTCCGAGTGCAATTTTAACGCTATTCCTACCGAGCGGTCAACTGGCCATTTTCAACATTTCGATTAGAATTTCCTATATGTATACAACGTAATTGCATCGCCTTTAAATTTCACGACTTTTTCTAAAATACACGTGTAATACATGTTTCGATATTTTAGGGAAGATCGTGAAATTTAAAAGCGATGCAATTACGTTGTATACAATATGTCTGATTTAAGTGGAAACAGGTAATTATTTCGTAAAAAAGTAAAGATACAAAAAATTTTGTGAAACAAAAGTTGGTCGGTTGGAAAGGGCGCATAATAGGGCGTATTTTGTTTTTTTGTGATTGGAGGTATAAAAAACATTTCAAGGTCATCAGCGTTTTTTTAAATACGATGCAGTATTTTTGTATTCATAATGTGATAGCGGTTGCCGAGACGAGTACAACGACCTATAATGTTGGTGAATTACGTGCGAGGATTATTGCTGCATGTAGAAAAATAAATGATAAGATATTAAAACGCATAGAAAGAGAATTTTTGAGAAGATTGCAATGTTGTATTCTAAATGACGGAGGACATGTTGAAGGAACGGCCAAATACAAAATATACTGAAAAGTTCTTGTTAGTTCTTGTTGTTGTAACTAAATGCTGTATGAAAAATATAAGTGTGGACATGTTTTTTGTTAATTTACGACTTTTTTAAGACCTCGAATAACCTTTCATTATAGGTCGTTGTACTCGTCTCGGCAACCGCTATCACATTATGAATACAAAAATACTGCATTGTATTTAAAAAAACGCTGATGACCTTGAAATGTTCTTTATACCTCCAATCACAAAAAAACAAAATACGCCCTATTATGCGCCCTTTCCAACCGACCAACTTTTGTTTCAAACATTTTTTTGTATCTTTACTTTTTTACGAAATAATTACCTGTTTCCACTTAAATCAGACATACTGTATAGGAAATTCTCAACGAAATTTTAAAAACGGTCATTTGACCGGTCGTGGTAGGAATAGTGTTAACTCGGTCGCGCGCCCTTTCCAGAGAATTTCATTTTAAATAGCAGGCCAGTGGTTATTAAGGAGCTGTACGTATAGTGGCCAGCTAATGGACACCGATTTCCTCCAGCGGAGAAGGAAGTTCTCGATGCGTTGCAACGTTTTCCCACACCCACGTACACGGACGCGCATGTTATAAGCCTAGCTGTGAGCGTGAGACGCCGAAAGCGGCGCATCCTCCTCGGAGCGGAGCGAATTATGTACTTCTATCGTCAGCGAGCTTAATTGAGCGGAGAAAATGGTCGAACGATTTCTTAGCTAAACGATGGGTGTCGCCGGCTACTTCCATTGATAGGAGGAACATTCTCGACCTTCGCTCTTTTTTCAGAAACCTTCTTTCCACTCCTCTTGCATTTTTGGACGGGCCAAAGTCGCGTTTAAGAAGACAAGTGCCCACTATTATTAGCTCGTACATGCGCGTTACATAAATATATTGTTTCTAGTTTGCGGCCCGTGGCGGAGCACGAGCGCGCGCAGCCACTTTCTACTTTCGAAAACGTGAGTTGACATGTTCCCACGATGTTGGGACAAGAAGGAGAGGAAGAGAAAAAAGACGAAAAATGGAGGAAAGAGTGATACCGGCGTAGTCGTTTCATTCGGAGATGACGAGCGTCGGTGGGTACGTAAATGTTGCAAACGGCCTCCTTTCTCCACCTCCTCTTCTTTCGGGCGAGCACGTACGACTCTTGAAAATCTTCCTCTCGAATTGGGTCGTTTCCTAACGGAGCGCGGGCTTGGGGAAAAGCGAAAACGAGAGAGAAGAGGAGACGGGTGGTTGTTTGCCTCGGTTAAGGGACGAATAGAAGGTGGACGAGGACCGCGAGAGGGAAAAAACGAGCACGAGTGGAAGGGCCGGAATGAAAGGGACGAGATGGGAGGTGACTGGAGCTGGATAAGAGAGAAACACGAAAGAGGAATGGAGAACCAGAAGCAGGTACAGGTAAATAGGTACAGATGAAAATGGATAGATAGATAGACAGACTGATTATTATATCTATCTATCTATTATCCTGATAGATTTTTTATTAGCCATTCGGGGACGATGTCCCGTATGAACATAACAGTAAAAGAAGACAGAGAAAAAGCGTTAGTTTTAACTTAATTCCTCAGCAGTACCGAGCTATTACCGAGGAAATAAAGTAATCGAGTAAAGTAAATCGTCCCCGTCTTAGATCACATTCAATTGCATTATTGTAATGAATGCCTGAAGAATCTCAATTTCTAGCAAGAAATAAGAAAGAGTTCAATTATAATTATACTTCTAAATTTTCATTCTAAACTTCAAACTTTCATTCAAACATGAACTGTACTAAGCCGTGACGGTAGCATTCGCTGCAGAGAGGAGATACAAGTGCAACTTATTTTCAAAATGGAGAGAATGATCGAGCGATGGAAATCGTGGGTAAAGAATAATTTGAGAAAGAAAAAACACGAAGATTAAGGGTGGAAAATAGATGGAATGGATTGAGGAGGAGGCGAGCTTTTGACGAACGGGGGCAGGAAAGGGAGCGAAGAAGAGAGGAAAGGGCTAGTCTCTTAGTGGCGCTAGAAAGGGCAGCAACGGAAGAAGGATGAAAACGAGCAATAAGCCGGCTGATATGCCTCTGTGGCACGGAGAGTATTGATTCGAGAGCACGCTGCACGCACGAGGAGGCGTCGAACAACGAATATTCCCCGCTTACGCGGATAGGTAGCTGAGTTACGAGGGTGCGCGCGTGTGCGTGTCACTGGGTGTTGCGCCTGCGAATTTACACGAGCTCACTTTAACGAGTGGCTTGTGCGCCCGCTCCTTCTCTCGAGGGCACACACTTTGCCATTTCAACATTATTCCTCCGTCGAATTATCCTCAGGACTAATTTTGAATCGAAAGAAAATTCATTTTAACACTCCAAGCCTTTGGATTTAAGGGAATTGGTGTTTTGGTCGTCGCCTTGAACTTCGTTCAGGGAATTTTTCAAAGGAATACGCGTCTTTGTTATCAAGGACCTTGAAGAAGGTTTCCAAAGGTTTGTCCGACGTATGAAAATTCCTTCGCTCGCGCGATCTCATTTCATCGTATCTGCTGTCCCGAGTTAGGGTCTGCGAAAAGCGGAGTAACCTTAAAATAAGGAACTCTCGACAAGAGATGATAAATTCGCCCGTTTCTTCTCTCGAGGGCACACAATTTGCCATTTTAATATAATTCATTTTAACACTCCAAGCCATTGAATTTAAGGGAATTGGTGTTTCAATCGTCGCCTTGAACTTCGTTCAGGGAATTTTTCAAAGGAATACGCATCTCTGTTATCAAGGACCTTGGAGAAGGTTTCCAAAGGTTTGTCCGACGTATGAAAATTCCTTCGCTCGCGCGATCTCATTTCATCGTATCTGCTGTCCCGAGTAGGGTCTGCGAAAAGCGGAGTAACCTTAAGATAAGGAAACTCTCGAGAAGAGATGATAAATTTGCCCGCGACCTCGAGCGATAGCGCGCGCCTAGTAGATCGTCCGTGAACGAGGAGCAGAACTAGAAGAAGTATTGGCTTACTTTTCCTTCTGCTCCAAAAAGACCGTTCCTTTCTCTCTGCTCGTGGCGCGGAAAGGACGCAAGAGGAAATTTCTGCCGGGCCAGGAGGGAGAGGCTCCCGATTCGCGAAAATAGAACGAATTGCCCTTCTTCGGCGAATATCAGCTCGCGCTGGAATTTTACCGTACTCCCGCGTAAGTGGAGGCTGCACGTAAAATTAGATCCTCCCGTTATATCGCGTGGAAACACGAGATCTCTCTCGTTTCCTCCCCCTTCCCGATCTCTAATTTTTATTCGTCAATTCTCCTACGTATATTCATATTTCATTTTCTAATCTTGGAACCAGATGGACCTCGGGACGAATTTAAAATATATTTCTCTTCCTTCTCCCCTCTCTCTCTCTCTTTCTCTCTTGCGATCTTTCCCACCTTGTTTCTCTGCCTACCAACCGCATGCGACGCTCAACCACGAGCTTATTTGCCGCGGATGAAAGGGTGCGACACCCGAAGGGCGAGGACTCGACAGGAAGGGACAGACTGAGCAAGAGAGAGAGAGAGAGAGAGAGAGAGAGAGAGAAAGAAAGAAAGAGGAGCCCGACACGTAGGAATCCTGCAGACGCTTAAGTTTAAGCACACGTTTAAAGGGCGGAAGCGTGTACGGTTACGGGAAGCTTCTCCTCCAGCGGAGCGTGACGCGCGCGTAAATCGAGCACGCTCGACTCGCGAAATGAGTCGAGATAAATCTCATAACCGACGGAACGGTAGGCGAACGCGTTTACCGTAAATTTATGCTGATCAAAGTCGAATGTGATTCGCGGGGCCACACACACTCTGCGCGCCCTACCGGAAGCGGAAGTGGGGGAAAAAAAAGTAACGAGTGAGAAAAAAGAAAAGAAGCTGGATTTACTCCGTCTCGGGAAAACGAGATCCGGAGCGCTTTTCGTTCTGCATCCGTTGAATCCTGGTCCTCTTAATTTATGGAAATCGACTTCTTTTTTTTCGTTGTGTTCATCTTGGTGCAATGACGCGGGAGAGAAAATCGAGGAACACTACACTGAAAAAACTGTATTCTTAAAATACAAACTTAATAATTCATCTTAATAGATATTCTTAATAGATAAGAATATTTTCTTATCGATATGACGCTTTTTGGAATATATTCTTAATAATCCATGTGAATGTCGCAACACAATGCGTGTCAGTATTCGGTTAAGTTAGGTTACACATGCGCGTGCGGCATATGTCATTATTTTGTGTGCTGTGTTGTCCAAACAGTATGGATAAGGAAATAACGAAGTGGCTAAAAGAAGAGGATTTGGTCAATTTAATGGAGATATTTACAAGGGATAGAAATACATGTATACATATATGAATTGTAACCTTCTCTCGTGACTACATTTCTCAACCAATTCTGATTTCAAGATATGGATAATGTAATTTTCGACGATATAAAGAGTGAAGCATCTCATTAAGAGTTTTGCTGCCAATAATTATATACAAAATATATCCATACAAATTTTTTACCAGGTTATGTTAAGAATATCTGATAAAAATATCTGTTAAGAATATTTGATTAGAGGAATCTGTTTAGAATATTCTACTCTTAAATTAAGAAGATCCTCTTGTTACTTATTTTAGTGGGAAATATACTAAACCTAAGTGGTAAATTCTTAAGATAAGAATACAATTTTTTCCGAAAAATGAAACCAATTCTAATTTCAAGATATGGATAATGTAATTTTCGACGATATAAAGAGTGAAGCATTTCATTAAGAGTTTTGTTGCCAATAATTATATACGAAATATATCCATACAAATTTTTTACCAGGTTATGTTAAGAATATCTGATAAAAATATCTGTTAAGAATATTTGATTAGAGGAATCTGTTTAGAATATTCTACTCTTAAATTAAGAAGATCCTCTTGTTACTTATTTTAGTGGGAAATATACTAAACTTAAGTGGTAAATTCTTAAGATAAGAATACAATTTTTTCAGTGTAGGAAGAGGGGGAGACCGATGAGAAGGAAAAGTAGTTGTTCGATTTGTATTGTAGTTGTGCCATGACGTCACGTCACCCGCGCCTCGTGATCTCGCGCGAGCTGTTCTCTCGCAAAAGGCGGGAAGCCCGTGAGCACTGGGGACCCTATTAAATTACGTTCACCGTGAAAAGCACGCGGGCCAGCTTTTGCCAATTTAACGTGTCGACGACGTTGGTCGACGATTGGATCGATTCGCGACCACCGTCGTGGCTCGACACGCAACCTGCATCCCCCTTTAAAAAGACCACCCCGTGGGGAGCGGTGCACGGAAGGAAGAGGGAGAGAGACAGAAGGAGAAAGGAAAGAAGTCCGAGTCGAAAATGTGCCCTGGGACCGTAACGTTCTCCTCGGCTTGAATTCGATTTTCTCGTCACTTTCTCAAATCCTCCTTTCATTCTCCAGCCAGGTGGAAACTACTGTAAATCATCAAAAAGAAAAAGAAAAAAAGGACTTCCCGGTTCGGCTCTCTCTCTCTCTCTGTCTCTCCTTTTTTTTTCTTGAGAAACAATCGAATTATCTGTCTTTTTCCGTTGTTTATTGTTCTCTCACACTTTTGTTATTTGTTTTTTTATCATTTTTCGGAAGCTTATACGGGGCCTTAGGTCCTGTAGCTTAATAAAATATTCATTCATTTATTCATTCTCTCTCTCTCTCTTTCTCCCTCTTCCTCTCTCTCTCTCTCTCTCTTCCTCTCGAGGGAAGAACACACGAGCTTTTAACGACTCCTGGTAGCTGTTGTAGTGTTAAGAGAAAGGGACAAAAAGGAAAACCAGCGTGGAAGAAATCCTGAGAGTACGGGAGAAGAGACAAAAAGGATTGCGATGTTCCTCCCGAGCTCACCTTGTTGCGAAAGGAGGAAGGAAAAAATAATGAAAAACAGGAAGTGAAGCGAGATGAAACGAGAGAGAAAAAAGCAGCGGAGAAACAGAAAATCGCGCGCGACTGGCACGAGCGACGAACATCCGTTGCAGCTGCTGGCAATATGGGACGCACGGGTTTCTTCTCCCTGTGAGCAAGAGCAAGAGCAAGCGTGCGCGCACGCTAACAGTATCTTTAGAAATCCTCCTCCTCCTTTGTCGCCACCGTGTCCCTTTGTCCAGGATCTCCGATCTCCCTTTCCAGGGAGGCCGAGTAGCGAGAAGCGAGTAGCGAATAACGGGCCGATTCAAGCTTGTTGGTACGTCGCAGTACCAACAAGATGCCTGTAATTGTCGCGGCACAACGAGTCCTTGCATAATTGTTTCTTGTTCTTTAAATTCGTTATAAAGAACGTTCGGTGTTTCACGACATTATAACAGTTTTAAGGGGGCATCATACTCTGGAAATTTCAAAAAATCGATTTTTTTATTGCATATTTTGAAAATACTATCCTTTCCGCGTATTTTAAGCCCTAGCTGAACGCAAAATTCCAAAAATTGACGAAGTTATAGCCGTTGAAGCGAAAAAATTACAAAATCGGACGATTGGTGTCGAAGTTGACGCGAAATTCGGTTATAAAATTATAAATTTTGCAGCTGTCTTCTCTGCAATTAGTAGCTATGTGAAGTGTTCAACTTGTGGAGGCAAAGTAGAAGTTTTTGCTACAATATGGTGCAGGAATAGCAGAATAATGATAAGATGAAATAATGATCATTGTATCTCGTAGAAAACAGTCACCGAAACTTTAAACGCGTTTATCTCGAAACGACTTTTTTGGAAACGGTGTACACGATTCCGAACGTACTTTTATTCCGGCTGTCTTACCTTTTTGTTTACATCAATGTAACAGCACAATGCTCAAGTTGACGGAGAGTTTTTTCGTCCCCCGTGAACCATGTGTTAATAAGAATAAAAAAAAACTTGGTTTTTTTCGGTGAAAAGTGAACCTTTTTTTCGAACTGCTATAACTTTCGCAATTTTTAATTTTTTTACAATTTTCCTTCGTCAACTTGTGGGGAATACATTCTAGTTTAATATCCTTTCTGCATTTTTGCTTTCAAGCACACCGTACAAGAGGCACTATCTACACCGTAATTCAGCGTGCGCGCGAACGGCTTCCGCAAGATTACATATAACTTTTATATTTCTCAATATTTCCTTATGTAAAAAAATATAGTAAATGCATCTAAACATGTACTTAAATATCGTATATGTCATGAACCTGATTGGCCTACCACTTCGTCACAAAAAAATCTTGAAAAAGACCCCCATTTTCGGGCCTCCAGAGTATGATACCCCCCTTAACAGGGATTCCATCTCCATATGAGAAAGAGAATATGTGTTTTAATACGATCTTACGTCACCGGCATGTGTCAGGACCTGGTCAGTGAAAAACGATCCTCTCTCGGTTCTCTTCTCGGTAAAGATGCTCACGACCTCGCAGGAGGATCGAACGATTCTCAGGAAGATCCCCGCAGCTTCCTGCCGCCTCTCATTGTTCACGAATCCACGTGCACCACCTTTGTACTTCGTTCGAACGACAAAGAGGGCGGCTCCTTCGTGAAACGCGCGCGTTCTTTCCGTTTTCTCCATGGTTTTGGATGTTCCGTTCAGGCCCAGGCTTCATTTACGCGCGACAAATAGTATTTGCGCGCTGTCCGCGGCAAAGAATTGAATTATAACTCTCCTCGTGCGAATGAAAAATGAGTTGCTAATTATTGCTACGACGAAATTCAAATTTATTCACGTAGAGGCTAATGCCAAGTGTCCACACGGGCAATCGTCCTGTGTAAATTTGCAGACAAATTTTGGGACGAAATTCGCACCGATCGAAAGATTTCGTGTTTCTGAGCAGAATGATACGCATCTTTAGATCGAGCGGCTTCTGGTTCCCTCGATACAAATACCAAAAGATGAGGAAACCGAGTGAGGAATACCAGTAGCTTGTGATTGTTTCTCGGGTCCAAATGGTCCCAAGACTTAGATTCTTTCGCAGAGAACCCAATGCTCGTAGAATTTTAATCCTGCGTTGTCAAATATTTAAATTCCGACGATTCAATTTCGGATTATTTTTATCGACATCTACAGGTTTTTTAAAACTCTAAAAAACTTTCAGAATCCATATCCCTGGAATCAGGAGCCACTCGATCCTGATACAAAGATGCATACTATCGTGTTCAGAATCAGAAAATCTTTCGGTTGATACAAATTAATACTCCAAAATTTCTCTGTAAATTTTCATACGATAATCCTGGCGTATTGATCTCCTCGAGCACATTATACATTCGAACGATGCTCAGTTTCAGCTTCAAATTTCAGTGGTACTCTTTCGGTACGTAGCTTTTCGCCGGTGATCGAGGGTACGACGAGCGAAGCGAGTGATTGCTACGAGATGAAAGCTGGCCGAGAGAACCACGTTCTCTCCCCGCGCGCAATTTTTAATATCGAGCTGGAAATTAGCTCGAGCAGGTCGATCAAAAAAAAAAAAAAAGAGAGAAAAGAGAAAAGAAAAGAAGAAGAGAAGAAAGGAGAAAAATTTGAGGTTGCCGATTTGGACCGCGGAGAATTTCGCTTTCCCTTCGCGCCACGAGGCGCCGTCACGTTCCAATCGTTTCTCCGAGCGAAATCAACGGAGACGCTTTCAATTGTAGATTTCGCTTGCGCATCCGCGAAGCGGAGGGAGGGATCGAATATTAAGAAATAGTTCACGACCCCGCGCCCTTGTCCCGATTGTGGAAACACTCCCCCCTACCACGCTGCGACTCTCACGGTGAGAACACGAGGCCATTGTGAATGCAAATTCCCACGGAGAGAAATGCACGAGGAGGAACGTCTCGTTCGTGCGATTTTCATTTCTCAAAGTGGTTAAGTTAACTGGAATAGGGAGCGGACAGTAGCCCGATCCAGTAGCGGGATTCTGTAACTCCGTAACGACAAATATCGCTACCGTTATCCATCGATATCGATGATTATCGCAAAAGGTTAAGGTTAGGATTTAATTATATCGTGTAACTGAACATCGTTCCATCGGTACAGAATTGTCGAAAATTTGCTCGCCTCGAGGCTTTTCGGAATGTAACGATTTAGATTATCGAGAGTTGTCGTTGACTACTAGTTAGCGAATATACCTTACGCGATAATCATCGATATCGATGGACAACGATAGCGACATTCGTCGTTACGGAATCCCGGTACAGATGCCCCCTCGAATTCTGGTATTTATTATGTAAATATCATTTATAATCACTTCTCAGTCCCGTTTGCTTATCGCGGAATAACAGAGAAGAGACACATATATGAGCACGACCGAAAACAAATCTGGTTTATCTTCGAAGTTTATCGCGCGAGTCGGAGAGAGATGCCTCGCGCTCGATGTTCGACCCCATCGATAACGGCGGAAGTGACACCACTCCGCGCTTATTATTTACCGTTTCACGCGAGCGTGTCGGAAGCGCGCCAGGGATTTTTCCATTTGACTATCGCGTCGCGCGACTCGTTACTCGCTCGGAGGTCAATAAAAGCAGTTGTCCGAAGAAAGCACGCGCGTCTTGATTAGCTCGGAATCGATTCGGGATAATCACGTGTTAATCACGTGTTCCCTGAGAAATTGTAAACAAATTGTCGAAGGCTCGCGTGCACAAGGGTTTCGTAAAAGGGGGAGTTGAAAATTGGCTAGGATCTCGCAGGTCGGTGACGCACGCTTTTCCACGCGCTTCATCGTACGCGCTGCGATTCGTTACATAGTAAACAACTCGTAGCAGGTCTATCTCTCTCGAGCGCGTCGATGGCCGCGATTTCATATGCCCGAAGATATTGCGCAATCGGGCGATTTAGCGAGACCGGCCGTAGGAAAGTTTCTGCGGGAGGAAAAAGTCGTCCACCCAGATCGGTGCTAAGTGAACAACGAGCTCTGCTTCGTAACAAAACTCCCTCCTTCTCTCTCTTTCTCTCTCTCTCGGTGTCTCCTTCTCTCTCACACACACTCGTCGCATTCTGCCTTTTTCCAATTGGTGAATTACATTAAGTAAGAGGGGGATGCTCGCGCTCACCGAAATATTTGTCAGGCTCCAATCCCGAGTCCTTGTCGAGGCCGCATATGACAAAGTAATCCGCGAACCTCGGAGGATGTTGTTCGGGCCCTCGCACGATCCCCAGGCTCCCGTTCATCTTCTACTCGTTAAGCGAATCGTATCCAGCCCGCCTCCCACGACTTATCGTTACGCACCGATCACGAAAGCGATTTCCACATCGCGCACCACCCCTCGCCTGTCATTTCACGCGAGGAGCGAAACAACAGCTGATGCTGACGCGTACCGTTAACGCACAAGCACCCGGAGCACTGCGGAGAGTGCGAGCCTCTCACCGCGAATAATTGATCTTTACCGTGCGGTTTGAAGTTGTCCCATCTAGTCGTTCGACTGCGCGCATGCGCGACGCGCGCTTGCCGCTTACACGCCAAACCGAGAACGAATTCGAGTATTGGTATTGAAATGGGTTACTTGCGGATTAGGTACGAATCTACGTAAAACAATCGAAGAGACTCTATTCTCTTAGGAACTTTATTCCACAATTTGCATTTGAACTATTTACTATCGTATTAAAACAGTTTGTGCACCTATCATCGAGACGAATAATTCGTCAAATTGGAAACAGTACGTGCAGCGGCATCTAATGCAAACGTTTAGAAGTTTGTGTGCTCCAGATCGTGTCAATGGGTAACTCGTTGACCCAAGTCTGTCGGTTGTCAAATTATTATGATTATTATGATGCAATAACACGATCGCTCGTTTCTCGTACCTAAGGGAAAATGACGATCGTCCCAAGATTTAAGATTTCTAGCATTGAATATTTTTGTTTCCTTTTGATAATATGTAAGAAATTCTACATGATGTTACATATATATGAATTTTATTATCACTTTAATTCAGAAGTGCACCTATATAAAATATTGATAATACATCGTAAAAGATTGTTGAAACACACATTATTTTAAAAGCCCCATACTCTTTTCTACAATTGCATGAGGTTGTCCCATTTGTTCTCGGAATTCAGCTGTGTTAAGGACATCTTCGAACCTTTCGTTGTAGAAAAAATGTGTTATGAATACGTTTATAAAAGTAACCAGATGTATTCTTTGTGTATGAAACCTTTAAACTTACCCTATTTCCTCGTCTCGGCCAAGTAAAACGTCTCTCATAACATGCGATGAAGGAAGGAATGGCAGTCTTCCGATGGTCTCCGTTGCTTTCAATTCCATTGCAAGACGTTGCGGAGCATGTATTCCTTGTGTGTTCCTTAACAATACTAGATCCATACGTCGCTGATTCTTACGATACTGTAATGTGCACTTATTAGGACAAAGAATTTGCAATATTAATTCTATAACATTGAATATATAACTTACATTTTTTTCTGAAGCTTCTAACGGATGTGAGAAGCCTACATCTTGTCTTGTCGCCGACAATCTATGGATTGCATCGATTCAATTTATTTCTTTCACGTTATTAACGCGTTAGCTGCCCAGCCTATTTCGTTTGCCATTCCGTTTAAGCCCACTTGTTGGCCAACTGTGGCTTGACTGGACTGTAATCAATCCCAAAGGACCGGCTGGGATTAAACGGAAAGTCTTAGGGACCGGCATGGTAGCTACCGCGTTAACGAGTATAAGACATAGATAGCGTATAATGTAAAATCCTGAATGATTACCCGGACACCATAGGATTAGCCACTCCGTAGAAATCATCCTTTATATCGAATTGATCCGGAAGGGTAGGCTTAGGAATCACCGATGGTAAACCAAAACTCTAAAACCAGGTAGAAAACTTGTTGAAATTAGTTAGCACATGTAAGAACTGTCATTATTTTCAATGTAAAAGTTGATTGTCATATGTAACATAACCTCCATGTTTCAGTTATTCGTACTTAACGTAAGTAGCAAGGTCGTAATTATAGTAAATTATCTATTTGGATAAATAACGGTAGACTAGGATGATAGGTGAAAATTACCATTGTGAAATTATAAGGTTGATTTCTTTTCTACACTTTACTGCAAAGTCACTTGTGCATGTAACCTCAACGCGAGATGCAACAGAATATAACTGAATTGAACTGAATACAACTTCAGGCAGGTGCGCTTGGTCGATAAAGAACACTTTCGAATACGAAGGAGCATTGACATTAACCACCGAGAAGAGATTGTCAGAGGGTCAGAGGGGTCAGAGCCAGTCGGAGCCCGTGTATTTGGAGGGGTCGTTTTTTCGGGTCCCGGAGATAAGTGTAGTGCCCTATTCGATCAACCGTACTTATGGAGTTGTAATGTAAGCTATGTTGCTTTGCTATGTAGTTACGCCAAAGTGGCGCTCAACGCAGTGAAATTTTTTTATCCCCCTCTTTGACAATCTCTCCTCGGTGGCAATCGTCATAGCGAATCGTGCAAGAAGCGCGCAGTACAAATCAAATACAATCGATCAAACAATATCGTTATGTACGATATATAATGACGCAATTGGATGTAATTTTTAATTGACTTTTCGAGTGGATCCAGTGGACCATTGGTATTGGAGGCCGTGCCAGCTGACATTCTTTCAGTTCATATCTATATAGCATATATTTGGAATTAATCAAAAATACTGTTTCACCGAAATACAAAAATGGATAAGAAAAGTGTGTCTCTGCGACAGTCTTTCGCGACGATATTACTACGAAAATCTCAGCGAATTCAGCGAACGGTAAAAAACGTTACATCAAATTAGCATTTAATTTCTGTAAGTATCAACAAAATCAAACTATCCGTGTCGTCCCATTTCCAGGTGAACACGTTAAAGGGTCGTTATCTTTTCCGTTCTGCGGTCAGGCGCGTTATAGAATATATAAATTGGTTCAAGGATGAAACTCTAATTCAATTGACTAAGGAAGACGAAATAAGTGGGCTAACTCTTCAGGTTTGTTGTTGCATATTCGTTTTACAGTTAAACAAAGGTGGATTAAAGCCACGCGTATTGCGCACACAGTATATCCAACATTCTAACATAAGCCTTAACCTATACTTGGCTTATATTCATAAAGGATATAGATATTAATTATTATTTTCGTAGTATTATCTACATTCCGGTCTACTCATCAATTCACCTTTTTTAACGATAAATCCTTTTTGATTGACCGCTCGGCGTTTCTCTGTTAATCTTGTGGTTTCTTGTTTTGTTAGTTGTAAAATAGTTTATTAGTTCGATTATAACCTTCCGCCAGTGTGTTTATGAGAAGAATAGAAAGAAAGGTGTTACTGCAAAATGTCTTTGTACTTTAATTTGATCGATGGCCCCTTTATTTTCGAACAATCTTATTAGAAATGTACCGATATATATATTTTTCGGTCTGTTTCAAAACGAAGGATCGCGCCATTCTCCTCACATATCCGGTGATGCGAACGAACCCGGGAAGAGCGCGCATATTCAGTTTGATAAAGAAATTCAAAGCATTTAAGAAATATCCGATCGATTTGAGACGTGCCCTGGCCGATATATGCCTTTATCAACATTTGCCAGCTGGTCGAGTGATCGTTCGACAAGGCCACAAACCGGTACATTTCTATTTCATTGTAGACGGACAAGTGAGCCTCTCTAGAATCGCGACTGAAAAGCATAGCGGTAAGCCTTGTGTTGCTTTTGAGTACAAAGTAGAAGTAGTGAGGATTTTTTTATCGTTCCATTTAACCAGATGAATCCAAAGAGATAGACATGGGCACGATGCAAGCAGGAGATACGTTTGGTGAAGTCGCTATGTACTACGGAACACCTAGGACTGCGACGGTTGTTAGTAAAAGTATGCTCTTGACTTATAGGTGGTACTTCATCATTTATAAAACTTGAAATATTTACTAGATAATGAATAGTTTAATGTCAACAGAATACTGTTGTAGCCTCGGTGGATTTATTTCTCATACATATGACTGACTTCAACAATATATTACGAGAGTTTTTAAGAGAGCAATGGAAAGAACTTCAAGATGCGCTGGTCAATTTTAATTATTTCAAAGGCTGGGACGAAGGTACAATGCGAGATTGCTGCATACTGAGTAAAATAAAGACATATAAGCTCAATGAGGTAAGCATGCTCATAATTACAAAAATAGAGTAAGCCGAAAATGTTCTCTGCAAATATGAGATTGTATAATAATAATATATTAAAGATTTTATTGGGCGATGGCAAAGGCATGGTAAACTATGTGCACTTTCTTCTCGAAGGAGAATGTCGATTGATCGAGCACATGATGGTTCGCGTAGAAAAATCCTTTGGAAACACAGAGTACAAATTGGTGCCAGAGGATGAATCCGAAATTGATTTAATTCAGACGGATTCTGAGAGTTCTGTCACTAATGAAAATATGGAGATACTTACACAGAGAAGAGTATGACACGAGCATATTTTAATAAAGATTTACACTTTGTACAACATTCAAATTTTTATATGGTCCTTTTAGGACACTGAAACAAGCCGTAAGGGAACTCGAGTTAATTATTCGGCTCTCACGCTTCTAAAGGCTAAACAGCCCGATGAGGATCAAATGAGTATCATAACTACTACTTTGTTGGACGTTGTAAGTAATCGACTGCGGCGCGATGTAATCAGTGTAATAGTAATCTACAGTAATCTGTTGAAACAAAGCTAAACAAATGGCACGAGATTACGGATGTTGCTGCAATGCTAATGAGGGAACCGTCGACAAGATACTACCCCAAAGATGTACGAACAGTATTTATGCAAATTGGTGCATTTTACAGAGGAGCTTGCTTTGGATTGGGTGAGTAAAATAATTGCATATTCATCGCTTCAAAATGAACGTTTTTTTGCTTGTACAGATGCGTGAGATTGTAAAATCAATTATTTGATTTCAGGGGAAGAAATGCGTAATCGGCGCATTGTGGCAACATCGAATGTGAAATGTTTCCTTATTCCTCGATACTGGTTATTTGAGCGCAATCGGGCTAATGTCTGGGGACGAGTAAAGCTCTTTATGGACTCACGATATCCGAGCAGGGAAAAACTATTTGCTGAATTTGTGAGAAATCGAAAGTGAGCATAAGACAGATGAGCACCATAAGATGAATCGGTTGAAATCTGCTTGATAATTTGTACTGATTGTCCAATTATTTTTCAGATGGGTTAGGTATAAAAAAGATTTATTATACAGTATAATTAAGAAGGCTCATTGCAATACTGCAAAGTTACAGGATGTACCTTACTCGATAAGAATTAACGATGTGGATGAATTTCATGAGTGGGAATAGGTATATGTAATTCGTACATTTTATTCTGGTATGTATATCAAAACTTATGTTCTATCAAAGCTTAAATTCTTATACAATTGAATAAGAACATTATGTGACTGTATAAAATATAATTCACATTTCCTGCACTACATCTTAATTTGGCCCTCTTTGGTGATGATATTATGTGCAATTTAATGGCGCATGAACATTTGGGAGAACTTGCTTTGAAAGTGATTGCATTATGTAATATATGGATAAACTTTATGAGTATTAAGTACTGATTCAAAATAATACATAATTTTACCTAAGATAACTGTAAGCTTATTAAAACTATCTTTATGCTCGATATTTCTTATATGCAACGTGAAACCACCAAAGTAATATACCTTTTATACATATTATATCACGACAAGGCTTTGTCAAATATGACTTTAACAAAATCTTTGTAAGAATTTCCAAGTATATAAGTATATTGTAAGTACGGAAAATTACAACTAACAATAAGTGTGTCTCTTCGTGCGTACTTCTAATTTTTAACATCTCATAAACAAACGTCATTATTTAATAAAATTATAACAGCATAAATTTAAGTATGTAGGTACCGGGAACAGCATAAGTAATTATTTAAAAGAAATTTACTCGTGAGACATAACAACTAATTGCTTTGCGTTTTGCAAAGACAAACTTTTGCAAATCTGTCCTTATCAACTTATAATGCCAAATTAAAATTAATAATTCCGGTTATCTAGACAATGTTCATTGTGGAGAAAAATACATGGTATGTTCGGAAAGTAATGAGGTTGACTTTTTTTATGCAAGCAGAAGATTGGAATAGGGAGAGGGCATGGTCTCTGCGCATGACAATGTCGTATACGATATCATCATCTGCTTGATGTTCTATTCATCTTGTTCTCAATCTCATTTTGCCATTAATGTGTTTTACAATAATATAAAAATGATTTAAACAATAAATCTTCTGGTTTACTTCTCTTCGAGCCCATCATTTTTATGTCACTTATTACTCTCGAATATTTCATGATAAAGAAATACAAATGACACTATGACAATAAGACACATATTCTTAATAATCGTCAAACAAGGTAATCAGTTCTGTCGACAAATGTCTCTACTAACAAATTCATCAGTAAACACGTGTTGCGAATTTATCAGACTAATTGGTCGATATACTAATTATAAAAAATCATATCATTTCTTTTCAAGCATACTAGACACATCTATGCTTCGCTTGCACAGGTCACAGATCTCAATGGCACATCAAATACCAAGAAAAAATAACTGGTTTGGCAATCCTGCCGAACTGATTCATCAAAATCGATTTATCAGAATCCTCAAATATGAAAGGTACAGTACAGTCTCGAAAAAGTGAGAATGTGTGTCAATTCACAGCTTTAATCTCCATGTAGGAACCATGTACTCGGGTCTAGAGCTTAATAATTCTTCGGAACAATACCATTGTATTGCAGCTTCTCACTGGGACCATTTTCCTACACCATCACAAATCATCATTGCCCATTATTCAGTCAAGATTTTCACACTTAATCTGCAATCCTTGGATACCTTTCATTTGCTCATCATTATATAGCTGGGATTGCTGAACCCATCGGGCAAATCCTTCTTAAGGTCACTCTTTTGCTGGGGCATGTTCACATAATTGTCCGTTGTACTAACGATGGATGGGATGTTGATGTTGCTAAATTCCTTCTTCCCTTTGTGGTCATCCTTCTCATTCTCCCGAATCACGCCATTCAAATCTATCAAATGAAGATTCCTTGGCGTGTTGCAATAGCCCGAGTCACGATCAGAGACCCTGTCTGTAGGTGATTGGTCCTTCATTGCTTTTCTCTGGCGAGCAAATTCTGCCCTTCTCTCCTGTACATTGATTGGTTTCAGGTAGGGATCTTCATCCATCTTCTTCAGCATTGGTGAAAGTTCTACAGCGTCCTCGGAGTCTGAAGTGGGTGTAGGAAACTCAAAGTGGGAGCTTTCCTCATGAGGCCTGGGACTGAAGATGCCTGACTCTTCCCTGTGGCTTGAAGGACTCATGCACAGGTAGGCAGAGTCCGATGGGTTTTCCTGGATGGGAGAATTCACGTATTCGTGGGTTGGTGAAGATAAGGCTGTGTGATCTGGGGCAGACATCATTGTAAGATAGTCGTTCTTCCCACTCTCAAGGACCATCGTGTTCATGTCCATGTAAGGGGCATTCAGACTGACATAGTGCTGAAATATAAAGCGTAGTTGCAAATGTGGTTCATAAAAATGCACGTACGATGTATAAATTATTTGATTACTCACCACTCTTACGCTTTCCTCCAAAAGATCACCTATATTGTCCACCAATTCTGTGAAGCTTGGTCGCAAGGTGGGCTTGGCCTTCCAGCATTGAAGCATGATGTCGTATCTGCATGAAAAATTTTAAGGATTTTTACGCAAGCTCGAATTTCATTTAGAGAGGAACAGAGGATGAAAATTTCACTTACACATCTTTAGTAGCATATTCTGGTTGCTCTAGCCTATAGCCTTCTATCAATTTCTGGTATTGCTTTTCAGCCTCTTGTCCTGGGTAAGGAGTCTCAGCCAGGGTGAAGAATTCCCAGAGAACAATGCCGAAGGACCAAATATCTGACTGCGTGGAGAATACTCGGTCCCTTATGGATTCGATCGCCATCCACTTGATGGGCAATGGGCCACTGCCCTTTTTTCTGTAATTATCATCTTTGTACATGGTCTTGGCTAGACCAAAGTCGCAGATCTTCACAACGTTGTCTTCAGCCAGCAAAATATTCCTGGCGGCGAGATCGCCATGTAATACCTGGAAAAGTAATATTTCGATGTAAATTCTGAAGATTGAGAAATGGTGAAAGCTAAAGTTTAAAATGATACTCACTCGTCGTTGACTTAGGTATTCCATGCCACGAGCAACCTGAAATGCCCAGGAGAGAAGATCTTGTGTACAAATCGGTTTCAGATTTTGATCCTTGTAATCTCCCCTATAATTACTCCTCCATCCAGGCTGGGATGAATTGTTACTGAGAACACAGCCGTCTGGCAACATGCTCACGCCTTGGGAATCAGTCGCTGTACCAGGAGAATAGTGAACCGAATCCGTAGCAGAATTCACGCTAAGACTGCGAGAAAAGGACAATGCCGCATATTTTATCCTGTCACGCGGGGCAGAAGAGAAAACCAGATGTGTTAAACCATTACCCCATTGCCATGCTCCATGGTGCGTGCTTACTTGTTCATTAACAACAAAGCGTGTTAGACTGCTAAGACTGCAGATGAACATTTTAAAACAGACATAGACAACATTTAAAGATAGTACCTTTGGATACTTTCTAAGATTGGATGATTCATCAAGATGGTTTGCTAAAATTATTCGTTTACCGATTAGTAATCGAGCTCGCATGCTGATCATTAGTGGACAATTAAATTTAAACTGGTGCCTGAGATTTGTTACAAAATGTATGCATCTCTTAAGTGGATTGTGCTGTTAATGCCACATTCAGTGTTCTTTCTAGATGCTTACCTATTGTTGCTCCCTACACTGACTGTCCTTGTAAGGATTTCCGAGCCAATGGCGGGATCGAATTTACCAGTGATGGGATCGATCTGATTAATGAAGTCTCCTCTATGCCTTAATAGGTAGTTGTGCAAATTTCCAAATCGACAGTACTCCACGATTACCAACAGTTCACCTGATAGATGATATCAATTTTTACGTTGGTTGTACATTAATGAGAGTTTGGTCACTTACGTTTTGAGATGTTTTTCGTGCAGGCACCAAGGAGATTCACGACGTTGAGATGCTTTCCAAGATGGACCATGATCTTCAATTCACTGGCAAGAGCACGAACATATGTTGGATCTGTGGTACGACGGACCATTTTCACAGCCACAGTTGTAACAGTTTCTTCTTCGCAAATGCCCTGGGCTTCGGCCTTCATGACAACCCCGAAAGCTCCACTACCCAGTTGCTTTCCTAATTACGCATGCAATCAATTAAGATCTGTGTTCATGTTGCAGGGAGTCACATCTCTTAAGTCATCTTTTAAGTTAATTACCAAGTTTCAAACGTTCCCGAGGAAATTCCCATTTCTTATCGTAAGGCAGTAATTCAGCTTGATCGTCGACTGTGAGATCCGGATTCAAACACTCCAATGCACCCTCTTCGAAATGCATCAGGCCTGCTTGCATCAACTCTTTCCTCATTATCTGAATAATTATATATATATGGTAACAGTGGGATGGAAAGTCTTAGTAATCATAAGTGATTCGTTTTGAGCATTACCTTTTCACGACGAACTTTCAGGGTGAAGTAAATGAGTAGAATGATAACCAAGAGAACCAAAACAGCTATTAAGATGATGATTACAATCGGAAGTCCTTTACCTGAAGTACAAAAGATTTATTCACTTGTCATTGTCGTGTGTGCCTTATTCAATACTTACCTTTCATCGTGATTTGCTGGTAAGTTTCTACTTTTCCCAATCTACTTTCCGATCGACACATATATTTTCCAGTATCACGTTCCAATAAATATTTTATATGAAGTTCTTGGTTATTGTGTTCAAAGAAATACTGCTCATTCTGCTTGATCTGAGCGTTGTTCTATGCAGTAAAAGAAATAATAGTTACATAGTAAATACTAAGAAAGAAGCACGAGTCAACTTACCTTGTACCAAGTGATATTTGGTTTTGGCAGACCAACCGAGAAACACTTCAGGGTTAAAGTCTTGTGACCATCGTTGTTAACGTCTACAATGGTCTCAGTCTCGTTCATGTTGGTGTCAGTGAAGTAAGGAGGTATAGGATCTACAAGAGTAAAATCAAAGCTGTGATTTAATAAATTATTTAAATAATGTACAAATTGGTCTTTCGATGCAATATGGGAATCAATTGAACTTACCACGGACTATCAATTTATAATCAGTGTCCTGAATTATTCCATGGGTGTTTCTACCGGAGCACATGTAAATCTGCGAATCATTTTTCTGGGCGTTCTTTAGCCTTAGAATGGAACGATAGGTGAACGGTGTCTTGTCCCTGACGATTGTCAATCTCTCTGAAATGTTTGCAGTGTATATAAAGACCAGGAACAGGTTTACATACAGCACGTTACTTTAAAATAATTTGGTAAGTTTTCAGGCCACAATTGTATTTACCAGTTTCTTGGAGTATTGTATAGTTTGTATCATGCCACACGAGCTCACTCGTATAATTGTAAATGGAAGCTCCGCAAATGATGTCGATATCGTCGCCTTCGGCCACTTTGTCTTGAGACACGATTATTCCGAAACCATCTCGTACATCTGAAATTGAAATTATGCAACTTCCTCTCAGAAACCATTCTCCGAATGGATGGAAGTAAGAGGAAACTGTTCTCACCGGAAACCAAAAGATTCTGAATAACGTATTCGCAGCCAAGATCATTGCATGCGCTGCAATTGAGTAGTCCCGATAATTGAATCGTCGTCCTCACCGTTGACGTCACCGACGTCAGTTTGACCGTCTCACTAGAGTCCTGAAAGGCACGCATGCTTAATTCGAATAAAGCATATAAAATTCTACGTTAAAAGTGTACAGGTGCGAAACGTGCGGTATGGACTCGATGGATTAATAATTGCTATTTTCATCTTACAGGCAATTGTATCACCGTCGAATTCACGAGCGAGGGATAATTGGGACACTTTCTGAAGCTCCAGGTGACGTTTGGTGTAGGGTAAGCGACCACATGGCAAATCAATTCGGTGCGTTGATTCGGTGCGAAGTAGGCTTCCGTGTTCTCCATCATGAGCGAGGGTTTGACTAAAAGAGACCACGAACTCGAGAAATCATCGAATTACACATTTCGCCTGGCAAGTGATCAGACTCTAAATACCTAGAACGTCCAAAGTGAAGTTCACAAATTCGAACCTGTCGCCGATGTCTGCCTGGAGTGAATAATTTCCCATGTCCGTCAGATCCAACTGATTGATCCTCAAGATTGTTTTATAATCGGTCTTGCTAATCGCGTGCTTCGATCTGTCTGGCAACCATTCCGCCATGATTTGGTCCCCATTGGGATTCAACCTTTGCAGAAGAGGGATCGGTGAGAATTTTTCATCTAATCATCCGGAGATCAAGAAAAATGTTTGCATTAGCAGCCCACCATCGAAGGTCAGCTTGAGGATACGAGTCTACGTAAACGACCCATTGAACTTTGTCTCCATAATGCCGTTCGTAGACATTGGTAGCATCTTGTGTGGTGAGATTGATATACTTTATTCGCGGATCTGAAAGTCAAGGAATGCCGCATGGGACTGTTCAGTGAGTTAATTCTTGCTCATTTATGCATTATTTTTCAATCGGGTTGAAAGTCACCCGACTCCAATACCAACCATGTACAGTTATTCGTTTCTTGACTCTCTTCGTCCCGAATTGAGTTCCCATCGTGCACTCGTAATCTCCCTCGTCCTCCTCCATCACATTCGTAATAATTAACTCATAGGTAACTCTCACAGTATTGGGACCAGTTGGTTCACTGTGCAATTTAGTCTTTATTCTACTGTCCTGCAATTATAATTGTCAGTAAGAGAATTATCGAGGTAATCGATGCGGAATATTCGCTCACCCTTTGTGGGGTGGTCCAATTGAATTCATAAAGGGAGTCCGAGATCATTTCTATCGTGCAATTGACGTGCAAAGTTTGACCCCGTGTCACGTGCCTCAAATTGTCCTCGATGATCTTAGGCTCGCTTATGTTCTTCCTCACTTAAATCAGAAAAATTGCCATCTTACACAATAATGAAATTATATTCTCCATGCTCCTTTTAAAATACAGATACTCACGGTACACTTGTAAATGATAATCACTGGTATGCTCCACATCGTCTACTGTTATCACGCATTTGTAATATCCACTGTCGTGCACGGTTACATTGGGCAAGGTAAATCCAATTCTGGGGTCAAAAGTGGCTTTCTCGATCAGTTCGTCCTCCTACGAAAGGTTCGAAATCTACGTAATTCAAATATATTCTTAAATACTTTACAGTACTCGTACTCACACTGTCCACTCTAATCAGCTGAACTCGAAGGTCGGGAGACGTGGGACGACACGGGAAAACGGGCCAATCGCCCGAAATCGAATTCACTCCCGCAAAGTATTCCGTATGCACGAAATAATTATTATTCGCTGCAAAGTGAAATGTTTCACAACTCATTTAGCGCTCGTTTCAATTTCTTCGTTTAATTTTGTCGTTCAAATTCGACAGTTTCTACAGATTAGGATGCAACATTAAAAATGCAACGATCAATCGAATCGTTAATTCAGTTTAGGAAGTGTCTCTTTAGCAACCCTCTAACTCGTGTACCATCGTGTCTCTCAGTGGTTGGGGATTAGCAGCTCCCTGCACCGTGCCTCATTAATTCTGCCTATTAGTAGCGTAGTAATTCAAGAGTCGGCCGAGTGACCTTGGGTCAGCGCAAGGCGCGTGATGTCGCCAATAAGCGATTCTCGTAAATTGGCTCTTGCTCTCCCAAGGGGGCTACTCACATCTCACGTAGACGTAGATCCAACTGATGTCGGGGTTGAAATAGTCACTGCGGGTGACGTTGACGTCGTGATCGGCACACCCGTACCACCCTGTGTCCCCGAATACTGTATGCGGCCTCTTGAACTCATAGTAATTAGTTGGGCCCTTTCGCTCGTTTATCTCAGGATCGGAAGTGTTGATCTGCGAATAGAATTAGCATCACACCGTTCACCGTACTACTCCATTGACGAATATCTTTTTTTTTTAAGCAAACTTCACGCTCACCGAAGACACCACGGTGACTGGATAAAAAAAGTAAATCTTCCCGGTACTGGTGCATGTGATCTCCAGAGGATCACCCTCATTCTTCACGATCTGCCCCGTAGAAGGAGTAATTGTCGGCTTCAATCCTAAGGATGCTGTAAATGAAGAAGGGTTCTCTTATTGATTATCGATAGTGGAGTAAACTCGATGGAGAGCGAATGATAGTCTCTCATGAGTATTTGATGCGCGGTAATAGACGTGTTGCGAATCGTTCCGTGCGTTTTCTGGTAACGATAAAGCGAGCCGCTCTCGACGGTACGATAAAACGGTGAAATCGTATCAGTCATGCAAATACGAGTGTGACTGCACCGGGGGTAACCAACACGTCGACGTAATCATTCGCGATATCTTCTCATCAAGTGCAATATTTCTAGTTCGCCGTGACGGCCGTGAAACCAGCCCTCCCAGGGGAATCCCCAATCTATATCCATCGTGTTAAATCAAAGTTTCCGTTTCTTTATCGCAGTAGGGTTCGTAACTGTACCCCATATCGGTGGTTCCAGGAACGTGCGTACTAGAAAACCGCGCGTCTAGATATTCGCCTTTTTAATCGCAAATCCATTCAAGGCGCGAAATGGCGGAAGTTGGAACGGGATGTATTGGCAAACGTCCTGTCGAGGTTGCTAGAGGACGAAATTTCCAGGGTGTTCGCGCGCAAAGATTCTCTTCTCGCTCGGGATTGGCTCATTTGGATTTTCCTTCGTCCCGCTTCGTAATTTCCTCTCTTCTTCTTCTCTCTCTCTCTCTCTTTCTCTCTCCCTCTCTCTCATACGCACGCGCTCTCTCGTTGCTCTCGCACGAATAAACAACCTCGCTCGTTTCTGCGCAATGGAGCGCCTGCGGTTAGGAAGGAAGTCCTTTCTTTCCTGTCCTGATAGTAACGCGGTATTATCAGGCGCCCAGCTTGCTTTACCAAGCAGCACGAGAGCTCGAAGAATAATCCATCGCGGGTAGACTCGATGAATATTTAAAAAAAAAAAAAAAACTGGACACCGAAGAATCGAATTTTCCATCGAGAACGAGCCCGCGCCCCGTAATAACGAAACACATCATAAAGTAAGAGCATTGCTTCGTCGACGATTTAAAGTGAAGGAGGAAAAAAAAATGTGGAAACCGCAAAAGGAACACCGCCCAAGTTCCTCTTACAGTCCGATTAATTCGTTTTCTCCTCCCTTTCGATAGAATCGGCCTGCATTTTGCAGAAATCGTTGCTTATTGTTGATTATAAAAACGAACGTGGAAAATGAATTCACGGTGGAGTGTTGTGGCTCGCGAAGGCCGCCGACTTTTTCTCGTCGTTGTTAAAATCACTTTGCATGAGTTTGTCATCGAAAGCGTAAAGACTGGAAGTGATCGCGATGAGTAATGCACCGATGACTCTTATGCTTACAGGAGGATGGCACCTATTCGATGCATCGATCGATTGTCTTATTCCTCGTGTTCGTTTCTTAGCCGGAGTGTTCGCGAAAGATTCGCCAGTCGCGCCAACGTCGGGCCTCGTCCTTATTCGATGGTAAAAGCGATAGTTAATCTTTCTTGGACGCAGTGGCGTATGTAGAACGGACTGGGCATGACCCAGAAAAAGAAACCATGCCCCTCATTTTGAAGATAAACAGAGCAGACGAATGGGGCAGGTTGAAACAAACTTCACTCTCGAAGCCTTCCAATGTTTCTTTACTTTACGATCTTAGATTCGTCTTTTGGATGGCCGATTTTGGCGCTCGTTAGTGCACTCGTTCCGACATTGGAATTAGATCCTAATTTGGAGCACGTTGGGGACAAGTGCCGTTAGAGCGAGACTGTAACAGTAAATGATTGGACGTAACACGCGGATAGCAATCGAGGTGAGTCTCTTGATTGGTACGCCGCTGAGAAACAATCGGTTATCGCTTTTCACGCGGTACCTCCAACTAACGGGGCCACGTTGGATGCCGATATCGCGGGACGCGTACTAATCCACACATGTAATAATAAGAACACGTGTCTAACAACGAAATAATTGCACCTGACAAACATTTACTTCTCTATCGAGTTGCAAGGGAAAATTTCCACGTGAAAGTCGACGACTGACTCGGCGAATACCCCAGAGCGAAAAGAAAACTGTAAGTTCCTACGAATTCCGTGGATTCTTCGAATTCTTCGGAGTACGAGTCCTCTTATGATTCACGTGGCATCGCAGCCCTCTGTCTTTAAGAGACGATACTCCCGATCGTACGGTACTGGCGACGTATCGAGTCAGTATTCGTCGGAGTCGGAGAAGACCGGCGCGCGAAGGAAAGGAAAAATTCCGGTTCTACGAAGCTGCTGCACCTAGACGACTCGAGGTCATCGTGAGAGAACACCACAGGAGGATCGTTCGAGATCGGAGGATCTATTATCGGATAATTCGTTCGTAGCTCGAGTACCGATCTACCTCTCATTCTTTACGGAACACTCCTTTCAAACCCAATGATAAAGAACATTCCGTTCCAGGACCTAGGAGGAGTGTGGCTCGATACACTCTGGCTCTGAGAGCTTCACAATTGTTTATCCTAAACGCGTGGACGCGCAAGTAAAACAGCGGACCCGAGCCTCCTTCCTCTCGAGCATTCCACTGTAAACGCGCGGGACCGCCAGTCCCGTCCAATTCACCTGCGAATGCCTTGGGTGCTTGTAAAGAGCGGAGTAGGAAGAACTGTTGCGTGACTCAATGATCGGCCACGTGATCGTGCATTGCGCCTCGATGACGGATAGAGCGAGTGAGAGAATAGTAGCACGATAGAAGAGGAGAGGAACTGAGTAGCAGCCCATCGGTGTCCCTAGCCGTGACATCGTTTACGTGAAAATGCTGACAAGCGCGCCTTTACGCTCACGGAAGTTTACCTTGGCAGAGCAGACAGATAAGGAGCCACGAGAGGTGGCCACCACTCGGCAGGAGCCACATTTTTGTCCCCTTTCAGTCCTGAGAGAAGGTGCGTTTCCCTCTCCAAGATATATTCACACCGTGCTTTTCACATCTTCGCAGCACGCCGATACGGAGCAAGAGAAAAGTTAAGTGGAGAAGCGTGTGGTGCACGAGTTTTACCGGTGTCTCCGAGGAAGGAGGTTTTGCCTTGCGCCTCGCTGGAACGCACGGTGCGCAGCGCAAGACGGCCCGCGTGAAACTGACGATGATGCGAGGCGAGCAAGCGTGAGTTAGCCCCGGGCCCCACCCCGACGCACTCCCATTCGAGTGCTACTTACGCTTAGTGCCGACGTCATCGGCCAGTTGCGTTCGTCGTGCCCGTCGATTCTCGATCATTGGGACGATACATTTTTTTGTCTTTTTTTTTTTCTTTCAAAGTAAGTCGAGTCTAGTTAAACGATCGATCCTGTCAATCATGCACGATGATCGTACGCTTCTCCAAGTTAGCTTCTCTCCGAACGATGACTTTCCACAAAATTTACCGAACACTTTCGCTAATGTCCGTTTGAGTTTAAACGTTCAAACGTACGTTGAACATTTTGTTCGGTCGCTGTTGAAGAATTTCGATTTTGTTCCACTCGGTGGTCACCACTGTAGCAACGCTCCAAATTAACACGATCCAGATGTTAACCGATCGAGATCATTGGCTTCGTGAATCAGAAATGGAGCGCACGCTGCTTCTCTCCCTCTCTCCCCCTTTCTTTCATTATCTTCTTAATTGGGAAACGACAATTGGCAACGCTGGTTTATTTGTTCAATAACGTAGTTTATTTCTTTTAAACAATTCCTCGCTATTCTCTTGAAAATTAAGAATAATAATCGAGGTCGTTCGCGGTCCTTCGTCTTTGTAATGGTTGTGAGTGCTTTACGAGGGATAAAACTAGTGATGCAGATACTCGAATGATCGTATAGCATCCGTCATACAAAACAGAAAATACTGTTGTCAGACTAAACTCGTTTCACAAATGCACTCCTGATGGAGCGCTCTCATTCGAATTCTTCCATCACTTGACACAGCAACGTCACGTTCCTTTAAAATGTACTCGCCTTACACAACATTGAGCAACAATATCGAATCCGTCAAAAATCGACGATTGTTCGTCATCCGATGTTTTGACAACTTTAATTCATCGGGTAGAGTACGGAGTCGATTGTACGAAAGTCAATTACTCGAACCTGTATTCGAATTACCCTTTTGCGCGTCGGGGCTTGCGCGTATTCTAAAAAACAAAACAAATATTACATCTACTATGAGAGGAGTAGGCAGTCGCGTTGTTTCCTTAATACTAGCGTCCAGTCTTCTCGTTGAGGAAGAAGAAATACGTATCCTGCGCGGTACCTAATTTCGTGGAACGAAATTAAAAATTATCATCAGCTTCTCAGCGGCAGGAACCGTTCCGAAAGTTTTAAGATATCGCGGTATCGCTGCTTTGCTCCCCAGCAACGCGCTTTTGATCATTAACGTCCACGCTTATCGCATAGGAACTGATGTCAGTCCCTTTATCTCCTTTGTTCTCCGCAGGTTCGTCCTTTCCCTGACACGTGCTCTTGTGGGCCGCGCTGGTGCTCGTGTTGTTGACCACTGGACGGTCCAGTTTACTTGAGTTATCACTGTTGCGAAAACTCCTTAAGTCGATCACGGTGGACGGAATGAACTCCTTCTTCTCCAGTCTCTTGTTGATCGTATGCTTGGACGAGAGATTGGCGGACGACTCGTCTATGAATCTTTCTCGTGAGCAACACTGAGAGGAACTGCAGTGCTCGCCGTGGCAACGGATCAAACAACCATGCTTGTCCAAGTTGGGTTTTATCTGTTAGCAGAGAATTCAGGATTCGTAGAGATACGCAATAAAAGAAGATTTCGGTAAAAGTGTTCTAACCTTGTGAAATTCTGGCTGTATGGTCACCTGTGTGATGCCCATCTCCACGAAGAAGGCAGTGACTTGATCGGTAATAGTAGCGTACACCTGTAATTTAATCGCACGCTTAAAGGAGATAAAGCTTAACTGGAATTACTAAGTCTCCTAGAAAATTTGTAGATTTCTTTTCACACGTATTCTTTTTTTTTTACCACGTGCCACGAGATACCCACCGTAGGATCCAGAAAGATGATGTGAACCGTCGATATGATCTTTTCTCCAGTTAATTGCCACACGTGCAAGTCGTGGACGTTGACAATACCGGGGAATGCTTCGAGTAATTCTCTTTTTAGAGAGTCAATGTTGATATGATTGGGAATCGTCTGGAGAAGGATCAGACCGGATTCTTTCACTGCGAAAAAAATTGTTTTCAATATATAAACACGTCAACTGCTTCCCTCGATTTATCCAAAGGATACTCACTGCAAGGATAACTCAGAACCAAAAGCGAAATTGCCGATATGATGGCGAACACGGGATCGATGTACTTGGCAACGTGGCTGTCCGTGAAGTAAACCAAAATTGACGTCAACATCACCAAAATGCATCCAAGAACGTCACGACAGGTTTCTTGAAAGCTTTGACTCTTAGCTATGCCCAGAGGACTTCGTCTCGTCTGCGTTGACAGTTGTTGCTCGCCTTCCTTGGAGGGTTGCGAACTCACGTTCCTGAAGGAAGAAGGTATAACGCGATTAATTCGGACATTGTCTTGCATCTCCCGACTCTCTATAAAAACTGTTCAATACCTTCGTAAGATTATATCCCCATTTTTGCTCACGTGCACGAAGATCCCTTGATTGAAGTTGTATCCACCGATGAGAATTACGCAGAAGGCGTTCAGAAGTACTCCCGATGCACCGATGCACAAGACCGGAAGAGGGTGGTGCATTTCGTCGAGGTGAACGATGTGAACGAGAGTCTGAAGTGCCTCGACCAATATTGAAAAACAGAAGGAAGCGAGGAAAACGCAACGCATGAGCATCGTAACGATGTCGATTCTCGCCCATCCAAAGGTATTCTTCATTCGCCTGTCGGAGCGCGATTGCTGAAACGCGAGATAATTATTATTACTCTTATCACGACGTTGAGTCGTTTAAACGCTAAGACAAATGATTATTCAATCGATAGTGTCGATTCTTACCTTGGTCTTTGTCGACAGGGACGTGATGGAGCCCCTCTCGTCCGCGCCATTTATACAAATCGCCGAATTTCCCAAGGAGCTGCTATTACTGTTCACGTTACTGCTGTAGCTGTCCGGGTAGCTGTACTGCAAGAATCGAGATGATCGTGTTTTACTTAAATCGGTACAGCAGGCGATCGCAAAGATTCTCGATACAGTCGAGCATTCGAAAACATCCTCCCTCGTGCATCTCCGAGATAACAAATGACAATCACAGGCGCAGGCGAGATCTCTCAAGCCTGTTATCTACCGGAAGTGGGCCCGCTACCACGGAGAGCATCGCAAGGACTCCATAATCTTGTACTCTCACGCCTACTGTTCAGAGATAAGTTCCCCGAAAATCAGACACGACTGGAGTAATCACGCGAAAATAACTCGAAGTTGGCTCACCTTTATGGATGCAATGCAGCCGAAGAGGGCGATGATGTTGCAGAGCATGTGATAAGCGTTGATCAGTAACGTCAACGAGTGCGTCACGTGGCTTGCGATGATCTCCACGAGGAAGAAAGCCGTGGTGAAGAAGAGCACCAGATAAAGCTGCACCGGCTGCAGCCTTCGGAACCATTCTTTCACGGCCATGACCTTGCTGAAGAAACAGACGTGCTTCCGTCAGTCCAAGGTCAAGGGTTGAAAAGTTTTCGGGAGAAAAGAAGGAGACGCATATTATTAATGAAAGTTATTCTGCAAATTTCCGAAGCGAATTTATTATCTATCCTGTTCACAGATCCGGGGGAAGTTCGTTGGTCCTGCTTGTATTTGTAGTGGCGATCGAAAGTGTGGAATAAATATCCATGGGTGCTCGGAGATCGTGGAGTGAAATCCAAACTTTTTCCACGACACGTTCTCGGGTTTTACACGTACCACGATGACCGCGTCAATTTCCCGGTTCGAGCGCAGAACCGACGAGTTTTGCGGATCCCGTCTCGGCGCTTCTTGTTCGCGTCGGCGTTACGACGCCGTGCCGGGAGGAAGTGAATAAAGGTATGTTAAAATCGGACGTCGAGCGCAGTTCTTGCTTGCCAGGGAGACTCGACGTGTCGTAACTGCTTGGACCCACGACAAGATTAACCATCAAGCGAAATAATTGCAACAAGAATCGGGGGACAGGTACCGCCGCGGAAGTATAAAACCAATCAGATATCTTTCATCTCACTCATGATTTTATAGCGCGATCCTCACTGCGGACTCTTCCAACGCAAGAATGCGAGGGTAGATTACAGTTGATTTATGAAATAATCGGAACAGTCGTCTTTAATTATGAATGAAAGTTATTCTGCAGATTTCCGAAGTGAATTTATTATCTATCTTGTTCACAGATCCGGAGGGAGTTCGTTGTTTACAGCGAGATGTCGAAGGCCATGGGACGATTAGAGTCACATTAGATTTAAGAAAATAATAACAGAACCCTCGCGTGCACCGTGAAGTTCCAATCGCGCATTCAAAATCGGAAGATCCTTTCGTTGTGAGGTGAAATTTTTCTTTTGGGAAGTGTTTCTCTTTCCACTACCACGCTATTTCTCCACTTGTTAAAGCTACTCACAATTAATCCTAACGACGACTTTACGACGCACTCGCGCACATCCTCGTACTCCGCGTCTCGTAGCACAAAATGCGCCTGTACGCGCGACACGTGCCGCACTCTCCGGCAATAACGGGCGCACCAGGTTGGAGAACCTCGTGCGAGAGAAGAGTCGAGATGTGGAGAAGGAAGAAGCGAGTGGAGGTACCAAAAGAAGAAGGTACACCAAGGAGCGATCCACCTAGGTCGAACCGTTGAACTCGAATAGTCCGCTTATCGACACGATACTCCCGGAACTATTTTCGACCCTTCCTCCACCCTGGCCAAGGTTACTTGTTTGCTGGAGTGACGAATCGTGTTGAAAATAACTTTCTTTTGCTACTCGACAATAGTCACTGACCGTTCCAGCTATCTTCCTGTCCCCAGTGGAGGAGGGACCGCAGGAATGGGAAACCAATTGGAAACACGAAGAGGATTCTTCATTTGCTTCCCTTTGCCCGATGATTCATCCAACGATCATACCTGAGAGTGTCGTGGATTGTTTTCAACTACCCACTAGTATGTTTTGCAAGTTTCATAGTTCATCGGATCCGTGCAAGTTCTATTATTCTCTCGCTTTTATTTCCAGGCGCAATAATAATACACGCACGTTTTACTTCCTCGCGAGCGAGAGTTTGCGTTGAGACGAGCGCTCCTTCAAATTGCCTTTCGAGACGACAATTTAGTAATCGACGTTTCAATAGTTGCTGCCGGCGTACGTGCACGAGAAGATAATCGAGCTGGCCCAAGGATTAAAATGGCTCCAAGGTAAATTTTCTCTTTACACCCTTCCCGCTTCGCTCGCTCTTCCTCTTATTCTCTAAGTCGCTCACTGAAAAATCAATTGCTTCTCGACGTAAGATGCGTTTCTTAGAAGAGACTCGCGACTGACTACTACAACCAAGGAGATCAGGACCGAGAGAAAGACAAATTAAAGAAGAAAAATGTTTATCACGGTGTGCCAGATTGATTAGATTAGTCGGGTGTTCTCGATGGTCAGAACGGATAGCAGACCTTGAAGAAATACAATGGAATTGTGAAAGACGCACGAGCGACAGGAATTATTTTGACGAAGCGGATGTGGATTTTTATCGCAATGGGACGTTAAGAAAAAATTGAATATCTCAACGAGAAGGAAATCGTTTTTGGAATTATACGAAAAATTAATCTTGATTTTTGCTGCAGGTAAACATCGCACATTACCGCTCAACTGAGACACATTCGCCCTGAAATCACCCTGTCTCAATCGATCGAAGAACGCCCTTAAGGATCTCACAAACACAAGAAACAACTTCTGTCCCACTGCATCGCATCCTACGAAACTCGTAGGTCCCAGGAAGAGGAAGGCTTCCAAAAAAATGTAACGATCCACCGATGCTCTTAAGGCACCACTCGCGAGATATTCGTTTAGTCCGAAGTCGCTTTATCACTGATCCGAATGGTTAGTTGGTATCCTACACGCCGTACGGTGCACTACGACACTCTCGTAACCTCCAAATGGTTTCACGTGCAGGCTTAACGAGCGCGTGTTGGTTACGAGGGACCATCAGTACGTTAGTTGCCAACATCCGGTCTCCGCAAAGCCAATTTGAACTACGAAGTGCGCGCTCTATCGTCAAACATTGTGCCGATAGTGTTCGCCCTTCGCTTCCTCGTCACCGACGCGTAGAATGATCGTCGATATCCGGAAGGATCGGTGGAAGAATCATGGCCACGAGCGAATCACACATTTGAAAATCCTTGTACGACAGATCGCGCTCGGGGAATCTTCCAGTGGCTAGAAAAAACAGGCTGGATGGGGACGGCGCGCGATATCTTATCACGAGGGTCCCGCCAATAATGATCATAATAGCGAAAAAAACACAAAAGAGAATAATTAACGTTTTATTTATCCACGTTCTCGATCCGTCCCCGTTTCGTTATTCGGAATCTGGCCGATTTCCTCTTCTACTTCTTTTCACTTGAGTTTTGAGTTACCGCTTATCAGTGCTCGCTCGTATTCGATTAGAAACAAGAAACGCGCTGGCCTAACTGAAGTTCCCCTGGCGCGTGTTTTGCGCGACTCCAGTTTCTCCGTAGTACGAAACGACGAGTCGAGGACGGGACAGATGGACTGAAGCACTTTGCTTTCTTTCGCAGATGGTTCCGACGATTGACGATCTCATCCATGGTAGGTGAATGAGCCGACGACTTTCACGAGGTAAGCAGAATCTGCAATCAGTCGACTCGTCGACGACAAACGGCGAAGTAACGAACGAGATCATTCTTTCTGACCTTATCGATGACGAGCAGTCGAAACGAATGCGAGTCCTGGGATCACGAATTCAGCGAACCACTCGTACCAATGGCCACATGCTCTTCACGACCCTCCTCTTGAATTTTCAACGCGTAGGTGCGAGATCGCCTGTCGCTCGCGCGGATCGACAGGCGCGAGGAAACTGTACGTAGGAACTGCACGGCGATATAAATTTGTCCAGAGACGGCCAGTTCGATGCGCACGACCCTACCGTAAAATCGACAGTCGCCCAGCGGTAGTCTAACGGACAAGATATAAGTCCATTGTATTTGGACTTGTGAAAGGCAAGATAAACGATAAAGCACGAGTAATCTCCTCCCTTCCTTAACGTATCTATAGATCTTCTCGGAGGGACATCGAAGTCTGGCCAGTCTTCCGATAAACAAAGCTTCCCGCCATGCGAGCGCGGGAAATTCGATATGCGCGCGTTTTCCCCGCGCTCGAAATTCATCTCGCGCAACGAGATGTAATCAAAGCGGTTTCCGGTACGGATTCGATCGATTCGATTACGAAATCCCTCACCGCGAGTTCATTTTCCTCGGTAACTCGATTATCGCACAATGGCGCGTGCCGTAACACGGCCACTTCCCTCGCTCGGGGAAAGTGAGAGCAGGCCGTGAATTCGATTAGGAGATCGCGACATGTGAGGAAAAAAACCATCCCGGATAATTGCCGATTGAATAATCGTGTTCGCCCACCTTCCCGCATCCCACTTCGCGCTCGCTTCTACACGCGTTTTTATTATCCTCGTCGATTTACGCATCGCTAGAAAGCGATGTTAAGCCACTTAACGACTTCCGCCTCGCTCGAGCGCCCAGCCAACGAGCTCATTTCGAAGTATCCGCGATCTTGATATCGATAGTGCGCAGTGATTAGTCCATAAACTTAAGGGGGGAAATACATGTAAATCGAAATGTCTTGACGATTTTTTTTTTTTTTGCTTAAAGAATTAGTTTATCATCTGTAGAATATGCTCACGAAATGCGGAATTCAAATTCGAACTCTGTCTTTATCTGTGTCATGCGTAGTGCATGTAAAACCGCGTCTATACTGGGCGAACGAACAGTGAACGAACACCGAACGCGACAGAGGCCAGGACAGCCAAAAACAAGGAGATGGCAGCTCAAATGGACGAAATGGCTGAAGAAGAAGGTATAATGTACGGGCCTGGCAGAGCAGACTGAGCATTATATTATGTTAGGCCGACTAAACACTATTTTTTTCGTATCAAAAACTTTAAACGAGTTTTTCTCGAAACACGTATTTTCGCGCGCCGTGCAATGTAGCTCAGCGAGTTTTTCACGGATTTAGATCAAACTTGGCAGAAATACTCTTTAACTTATTGGCTATTGCATGACGTTCCGCTTTTTTTTTTTTTTTTTTTTTTTAATTTTAAACAGTATTTTTGACAAATTCTTTATGGGAAAGAATGTTGTTTTTTTTTAAATGCTCCCTAATTTTCACAAAAAAAAAATGTCTTTTTCTCTCCGTCGTGCAAAGCGTATTTACATATTTTAACCAAAAAAATTCGGTTTTTTAAGTTTAGACAAGCTTTGAGACCGCTAGGCTGCACGGCGCAAAAAGTAGGTCCTGACTTCGAGCAGCTGTAACGCCGCCATTTCGAAATATTTTTTGATGAAAAAATTTGGGGAAATTTAATAAAACGTGTTCTGTTAAATACACTTTAATTCATTTTTATAAATTCTTGAAAAAACGTGCGTTTACATGTATTTCCCCCCTTAATGATCGACTATCTTCGCCTTACTTTTATTCTTTATTCTCTTTCCATCGAAGAAGCTACGAGAGGCGGCAGTGAGCCCATTCTCTTTCAACAGTAAGATAGATCTTTACTATTTGTTTTTATTTACGTTTCCTGTGAAGTGTCTTGTTTGCAGCTACATCATCGAGCGAAGCTTAATGCTAAGGATAGTGTTTTGAATTTGCTAAAGGACATTTGTGTCTTGGTGCCGAGATATCGCTCCCGATAATGTATCTTTCGAAGCATTATTTCTCGAGTGTGTGACGGTGCATTTTTGGTACGTCACAAAAATAGAATAAAATCACACACTGACGCGACTCGAATGAACGACTGATGGTACTGACAGAGACGCGCCGAAGGAGACTAGTATTACCACTTAGTCAACCAAACTGAGAGATCTCCCCACTTTGAATTTAGCAACGCGTTTTCCTTTTTCCGTTGTTATCAGTTATTTTTAACCTGGAGTTGTTTACAACTAATCGCGAACTTTTTCTGCTGTTATAAAGTACAGTATATAATAAACTCCACCGATTTAGCGGTGTTAATTCAGATGTGTTACTTAAAAAAAAAAACAATGCAGCGTACAGTTTGGCCCGTCCGAGCGCAGTGGAAAACGTAGTTCACTGTTGCGCGCACGGTTGGCTAACAATAAGTATTAACACTGTTCCTACCACGACTGGTCAATTGACTGTTTTCAAAATTTCGATCAGAACTTCCTATATACAACGTAATTTCGTCGGGTTTAAATTTCACGATTTTTCCTTTTTCAATATTTTAGAAAAACTCGCGAAATTTAAATGTGATGCAAATGCGTTGTATATAGGAAATTCTAATCAAAATTTTAAATCATCTAACCGGTTGTGATAGGAATAGTATTAATATCGATTAAGTTAGATTTAGTAGATTGATATATTGCGGATTAACCATCACGGAAAGACGTCATCGTGAGCACGCACTACAGCCGCAGAACAACCACTCCGTCCTCTCCTCATCACCACCACCATTGCGGTACAAACACCGCCCGCACCGCCGAGTTTTGATGACGAGGGGTACCGTACCGCTCCGTACTCTCCTCATCAATGAAAGCCGCGGAACGTGCACCGTCCACACCGCTCAGCTATGCAAGCAAAGGGGGAAACCAATCAGGACACAGCCGTTGAGACCAGGCGCTCTTATCGAAGATCATGCTTGATCTTCAATTGCATTAGGGCGTAATGCAGCTGCAGGGGGATCACAATAACATTTTACCACCGTGGGGATGAATTGGCATGAGCTTCGCTAGCTTTCACGACTTCTCGGTCTTCCATCGAATCATTCACCACGAAAGTGCCGCCAGAAACGACTGGAGACCACCTCTCTCGATATTTCAAGAAGAGGAAATGATCAGGCGCCGCTCTAGCCAGCTTCTATTATCATACATCGGCATACATCGGTGGCTGAACTTCCGTATCCGACCCTTGTCCGATTTTAATAACATTTTACTGGTAAGTAGTATTTGCTAAATCTAGTCGAACGCCATAAGTGCGAATTTAAGGAAACGCCTGCTTTCCGAGATATTGAATTTTTAATTACGTTTAATGTTTTAGATTTTTACGTAAAAAAATACTAAAATTCAAAAGTGTTTTGCTGTAATGTTTTATTTTATTAATAGCCTGCAAGATTATAAATACTAATTTATCAAAATATCATTAGAATACATATTAAAAACGAGAAATATAGAAAACAATTTTATGTTTTTTTGGTAATTATTCACTTACGGGGAGCCACCTCGGATTTCAATGTCCTTCACATATGTTATCAAGATCATCACCCCGAGATATATTGTGAAGGTTTTAAGCTCCGCTCGTCATTTATTATTTAAATATGATAAATGGAGATTGATCTAACCAGAAAGCCCTACCACGCTCACAAGTTTAAATTATTTTTTTATTACGCGTGCCGTGCCTAACCATTTCACCTGCCTAACCTGACATTTTCTGCAATTTCAGTCTTCCTCTTACGTAAAAATTTCGGAAATTGTTGATTTAATCGTGTAATTTCCAAATTGAATACCTCGGAAAGCAGGCGTTTCCTTAAATTCGCACTTATGGCGTTCGACTGCATTTAGTAACTGCTACGTACCAGTAAAATTTTATTAAGATCGGACGGGGGTCTGATACGGAAGTCTTGCCACATCGGTTAGTCTAGGACAGACTTGAGTCTCCATCTGTTTGGACTTTTGGATTTTTGGAATTTGACCAGGTAGAGGAACGTGTCGCAACATCGGTCGCTCAGAGTATGTCCGTGAATCGGTCGCGCCATTTTCTAATTAGACACTCTTGCATAAAATCAGCCCACGTGACATCCTTTGGTTTTCCCACCGATAGGCAAATCACGAAAGCGGATCCGGCGTTATCGCCAATCGTCGAAGAGGAATTTAGCGCCCAAAGTAGGGAGTGGGGATCGACGAGAAAACTTCGGCATGGATCAGCCTGGCCCAAGCCTGTTCCGTTTTAGATACTTAACCGGTAAGTTGTCCATAACGTATTACCGAATTATTGTAAAAAGATCCGGCACTGTTGTAAAATGTGCGTAAGAAGTATGTGATCTGTGGAATACCGCCTTTTGGGAATACCTTGTTGGGATTACGTCGAAGCCGCCCCCTTACAGTATATCGGTAAGAGATCTCTCGTTTTGTTTAGTACCGCGTTAATTGTTACCGAGTTATTGTCAAGCCATTATGTTTTGGGCTTATGGTCAGCAGTTACCGTCTTTGAACTGTCTCCATCAAGGCGTAGACGAATTTACCATCTCTATTTAATTAACGTCCCGCAATCTCTCTCGCTGCCTCACCGTTCCAGAACGGAGCAGCCGCTAAGGCATTAGATCGACTCTAACGTTAAAACGTAAGACAGTTGTCATCTCACGTATTATCGTAGGTTATCGTAGTAGACAATTATCGTTACCGTCCACGTTCGAATCGTGCGACGTGAGAGTGACTGTGTGTTTAGGTAACATCTTTGGCGAGCGGACTGTCGGCGCAGTCCATTAAGGGTGTCTTTCCACCTTGATGATTAATTTTTGAACAAAATTTTAAGATTTCTTTTTGTGGAAAAAAAAAATTTTTCCGACGTGTCCTGTTTTTTTTTCAAAAAATAATATATATATATAATAGAAAAAAAACAAGACACGTCGGAAAAAATTATTTTTTTATATATATAATTCTTATATAAAATTCATTTATATAAAAATAAAATATATTTATATAAAAATATATAAAATTCTTTAATTTATATATATATATATTAACATTTGAAACAAAATCATAAAATTTTGCGGATGATTCCTACGATGTAGGTCGCTTGTAGCGTGACGCAAATATGGACTTGCAGGAAAACGATACCAATGATTGAGGGCATCGAGTTTATCTGAAAAAAAAATCGTGAGGATTACATTAAATGTAATCCTCGTTTGGCTATCGTTTGACGTAGGATTCTTTAATAACATTTTTTTTTTCATTTTTATCGCTTTAAATAGTGCAGAAAACCGCAAGAAAATTACCGTTTTGCCTTAAAACATGCGCCATTTTGACAAACGCCTATATTTCAAAAAATCCTACGTCAAACGATAGCCGACGGGATTGCATTTAATGCAAATCTCAAGATTTTTGTTTCAGATAAGCTGGATCTATCGCTAGTACCGCTTTTCTACATGTCTATGTTTACGCGACGGTACAAGCGACCTATGTCGTGGAAATCATCCACAAAATTTTATGATTTTTTTCAAATATTAATGAAAAAAGAAAAAAACCGAGACACATCGGGAAAAAATATTCCACAAAAAAAAATCTTAAAATTTGGTTGAAAAATTAATTTTCAAGGTGGAAGACCCCCTTAAAGAATCGCGCCCCTCTACCGTTGTTAACCAAGCTGCCTAGCTCGGAGTTGTCTGTCTCGAAGGAATTCAATTCAAATACCGTTTTGTAATTTTTTAGGTGCGAACACATTAGCTCTAGCGTCAAATGCAGAACGCAAATAGTCAGCCTTTGAAAATTTACTGCGCGTCTTTAATAGGTAAGATATAGAAAGTAACTAGATATAAAGAGTATAGTTACTATACTGAAATGGCTATACCGTTGCTCAGGGGACAACTGGTGCCCGAGCCCGTGCTTTCGCATTTATGATTTTGGCTACCTCGTCTCACGCAGGCATTTGGATAATTTTGAGCGGTCTGACGTAAGCGTGGGCGGGAATTACCGTCGGGTTGCGGATTTTAAGGAAAATCGCGCTTCTGAGGAGATCCGTCCTTTGGATCTTTTGTACCACGGTAGAATCGACTTCTCTCGGGCCGAAGTTTTAACGGTCGCGTACGGAAGAATTGTGACTCTCGGGAAGAATCGTTGGTGTAGCGTATTTTAATTAAATGAATACCGTTTACCGCTTTTCATTCAGAGCTCCCGTTCCCGAAACATCGTTATAAGTGAACGATACGTTACTCACGATACGAAAAGGTGCTCCCAATTGTAGAATCGGACATTCATAGTGGCGAGGGTGCAATCGGACAGTGATCGACATCCGCAAAGTGGCATCGGTCGTACCTGGTCGTGGATAAGGTGGCGATAATTAATTTCCTCGTTCTATTTCACGTGGAAAGTTCGCGCAAAGGGAGAACAAAAGGATAGGAAGAGGCAGGAGAAACATTAGGATGTACGTAAAACATCTGCGTCACGACCCAAGGATAGATTAACTGTCGAGTGTAATGTGTCGTAGATAAGCACATAGTTGAAATTCATGAACCATTACCATTTCATAAAGTCGGACAGTAGATCGCTTCCACGATATTCGACCAGTTTCAAATACCTCGCGGGAGGATCCACCGTGTAATACAACGAGAGGAAGAAATTCGTTTGACCTTAAACTGTAAGTTGCCGAATCTTTCTTTCCGTTTCTACAGTTCTCACGTCGTTTTCGTGCAGCTAGCCACGACGGAAAAATTATCGATGCTAATGAGGTATTGCTCGTGGATCAGATCTAAATCGCGTCTGATGCAGGATCAGGCGGACAGTGAGATAACGCGAGATCTTTGCCCTCGTTCTGTGAATATGTAATTCGAGGAGTGAATATGTAATTCGAGGAGTGAATTACGCTTAATGACACATCGAGGTTCACAGTCAAGGACGAATTGTAAAGAGGTTCTCTGTCGGCCAAAGATCGACACGTTGTTCTCAGCAGCTTTGGATCGTTGGTTTGCCGAAGAGTAGCGTGAAAAAGAAAGTCCTGCACTGAAAATAAAATAAAATTGAATAAAAAAAAATGTAACTGATTCAATTACATGTCGACATCACGGGCGACCACTAATATATACAATCAATTTAATAATATATGTAATTGATTTGAATTGTAATATATTTAATTGCCAGAATAATATATCATCTTTGAACGAATTGCACAAAACGTTGAATTGATACATATCGAATTATAATGTAATTGCTATGAATGATTGAAATAATATCGTATAGTATTCTTTCAACTCTAATCTCTATTGGATGAGAACGTCCGCACGATTATATTCAATAGAAATTAGCATTGAAAGAATACTATACGATATTATTTCAATCATTCATAGCAATTACATTACAATTCAAATCAATTACAAATATTATTAAATTGATTGTATATATTAGTGGTCGCCCGTGATGTCGACATGTAATTGAATCAATTACATTTTTTTTTATTCTGTTTTATTTTATTTTCAGTGTACAATAATGTAAAAAATTTGATCCGTACATAATATACAAAATTCAATTATTACAACGCCTAAATATGTTTCAATGAATAAGAATGCGCATTTGCATCAATCCTAATAAAATTGACCGTATCGTATAATTGTGTTAATTATTTCATGCAATTGAATTAATAGAACAAATAGTTGTACAGACTAAATTATTTCAATTACATTACACTACACGTTTTAATTACATATGCTATCAAAATAATAATTTATTTGTTCGAAGAGATTGCATATAAAATTCACACCATTAAGGATCAATAATATGATCATGCTATGGAATGAAAAGCCTCTATTATTAAAACAAGAATATGGCGCTTATGTTTCAATATTATTCTTTTTGAATCAATAAGATTTATTCCAATTACACCGATGTTATTGATTACAATAACATTTTTTTCCGTGTGGGCATTCTCGATTAATCGAAAGCACAATATGTCGTGACGCGAAACGGCCGAGAATCTCGTCAGTTTTACGCTCGGAGAACGTCGAAAGTAAATTCGAGTAAAGCGTGCAATTACACGCGGAAGAGGCTTGCCAGATACGCACGGAGGGGTGGACTCCTTTCACCCGGCTTCTCCTTTCCCGAGAAGCTTCGATGCGCGTGTCCTTGAAAATTATGAGAAGCATGAAGAAACTCAAGGTCCTCCCCGTGTTATCGCGAATCCTACCTTTTGCAAAATGAATCCGTCCAACCTCGCGAATTTTTCAGTTCCACGCGGAGAGCCGACTCGAGGTGGACTCAACCCCCTCGTCAGCTTCTGCCTCTTCGCAGCTCCTTCAAAAATCGCGAGTAGCAGAAAACTCGATTGACATCTCCGTCCGCGCAAAGACACACCCGCGGGTGGGCAAAACATTTTCAACTGAAGCACTCGCATGCAATTTTTCCCGCCCTGGCTATCGGCAAATTGTTTTTAATTGCAGTAGATAGCACAAGTAGATTATAAAATTCACAGGGTCCTAACGTTGCAAAACTAATTTCTGGAATTTTCGCAGAAGAATCCAGTGCACCTTGTTTCGTCGTTGTCCAACTCATCGACGGACACTTTTTTCAAAAATTGTTCGTTACAATAGGGTATTTTCCCAGAAAAAACTTCCGGTGGCTCTAACCATAATTTGTTTATCATGACTTTTTTTTTGTCTACTCAAAGAACCTGTCTCGCACAGCCGCATTTTGCCTATATATCACCGACAACTGGACGCCTATAGCCACTGTAATCGTCAATCACTTAATCCGCTTATAAGTTCGAGAGTACTACGCGATAGCAGAATTTCAGCAACCTCGGCCGGTTGCATTCAACCTCCGCACGCACAACTGAGAGATTGCATGCCGCGTGGTAGAAAAAAATGTATTCTAATCTCGCGATGGTAATTAGAAAAAAAAAAGGAACAAAGAAGCACTCGAGATGTTATCTTACCTCCGGTTGCGCTTGTCGTCCGGATCGCAGAGGATCGAGGCTAAGCCCATGGAAATCCAGAGGAAGGCATTCCTCGTCCATGTCATCCCGTTATTATTAATTCACAAATCCTTCTCCACCTCCACGCCCACCGAATTCTAATTTTTCTTCCCTTCTTTCTTCGTCTCGCGGGCAATGAGCGTCTTGTATGCGTGCGCGCGCGTCGTTGGAAGCGTCGATGTTACGCGATATTATCCATACGACTATCTCGGGTTACCCTCCTTCTCGCGACAAGGGAGATCGCGGGAGAAATTGGAGAGAAATGAGGGACGCTGGACTACATACGCGATTAGAGAATAGAGTAAAAGGTACAGCCTAATGCACTTGGAGGTCGACTCGAATAGAAATAGGCAATGGGACGTGGCGTGAATCCCAGGACGATTTTAGTAATTGAAAAGTCTCCGTGTCGATTTGTTTCCGATCTTAAAAACTTGATTTACGGTCGATATTTGAACTGGCCGGTTGTTGAAACATTGTTATGATTCGCCGTACGGCCCACTGTTAGACGCGTTCCCGAATACTCTCGTGGCTTATGCTACTGCAATCGGTAGCATCTCTAGCTTTTAATCAAACGGCTCGGACCACACACGTCCCGACCTCGGTCAGTTGTGATATATCGTCGGAACCGGATTTTTACTTTAGATTTATATCTCCCACGCTCCTGGAACGTCATCCTTGGGTGCACGGTCACGCTTGCGGAACGGCGACCTCGCCGAAAATAGTCACAATTTTGCAGGTACCTTGAAAATTAATTGTAGAATGTGCTACTTTGGAGTAGGGCCGACTTGCTCGTTAAAATCCGTATGACGACGTAAAATGTATCTCGAACGTTTTTATGCGCAGTAATAAGTTACGAGGAATCGTTTGAATATCATTAGCGACCATTTGAATTTTCCCGCTTCAAGTGCGTGTCACGTGACCGCTCGACAGAGTAAGGTTATGTCGTCTAAAATTGCAATTAGATTTATGAATTTAGTACACGCTAGGTTACAGGTGGATATGTGCGGTACAACATAAGCAATGGAAATTCGATAACTTATTCTTTTCCCCAACAACATCATAATTATGAACTTACAGTACATTCGTTCACTATAATTTTATCGTATATACGTCAACGTGCGAAAAATGATAAGAAATATCAAAGTGAATTCCACAAGAGAAGAGTGTTGACTTTCTAGGCTGCATTAAATTAACAAATTAGGCGTAAGAATAAACACTTCGCAATATTTGGTAAACTAAGGTGCGTTCCTACAATTTTCACAATAAGTTCTCCATGTTCTGCATGCATTTCTCAGGATTTGTTTGTGTCAGCATCGGTGCGCCAGAAACGTGAATCATCATGCGTTCTCGTACCTAAACATTTTAACACATTGTCATCGCAGTTTTATATTCTCTTTAATTACATGCGATTGTAATTAATAATTATGGATTTTATCGTAGACAATGGCTTCATCAAATTGTGTCGATGAACCTGTTAAGATTGCCGGGGAAAGTGAAATAGTATGTATATCTTCTTTGATTACATTATTTTTTTTTAAAGTGGGCATAACAAGACTCTTATCAAGGAGGTCAATGACAATATATATTCCCACTTACTTTACAATTTACTTCTAAAGCTTTAGCTTTACCTTGTGAGTTAACTAATTATTATTTAACGTTAATTTTTGCCTCGGTCATTACGTGCAGTGCGGTGATGGTGTCAAAGGGTACCTTGAACCCAGATTTGAGTGTCCTATTTGCTTAACTTGGCTACGCGATCCAGTTTTAACATCTTGCGGTCATAAGTTCTGTTCACTGTGTATTTACACATGGCTTCAGTAAGTTACAATGCATTTGTTAATAATGATAAAACGCATTTAATAAACACCATAATTTTCTTGTGTTACGAAAGATTAGAAATAATGTAATCCTTTTTTGTAGGAAGGAAGGAGCTTGTTGTCCGGTTGATAGTCAGCCATTGAAGGCGGAAAGTGATTTATTTAGGGACCTGTATACGAGCAGAGAAATATCACAACAGCGTACAACTTGTCCTTTCAGACGTTTTGGGTGTCTTCTCGAATTATCGCCAGTCGATATGGAAACTCACATTAATGAATGCAGTCATAAAAGAAATTTATCTGACTCTCAAGGGATCCCTTGCCCATTTAAAGATGTTGGATGTACAGAAGTTTTTTGCTCCGAAGAATCATTACATTTACATTTGGAAGGATATGTTAATTCACATTTGACCGTTAGTCATTTCAAATATTTATTTCGGTAAAAGCCGTACTTGTAGTATAGTTTACAATCTTATTTATGTGCTAGATGATATTGAATGCAATTCCGCGTCTAAGCATAGCTCAACCCGAAGTCAAAGCAATGTCAGCAGAATCAAAGCTCTGGGATCCCCCGCCAAAGAATGAAATGGGAAGTTCGGACAAAAGTGAAGAGCCATCGTCGGATTGGCAACAATTATTAAAGTATGTTGTACAAAGCATAGAAGTGTGTTTACTTTAATGTATATACAACAAAAATTACATACCGATCTATTTTCAGAAATTTATACGAAAGAATAGTTGTCCTGGAACAACAGAATCGAGAATTAACTATTACCGCATCAAATCAGAAAAATCAACTCACAGCTTTACAAACATCGATACGTTTTAATAATGAGGAAATGTTTTTACGTAATTGTAATGGTATCTATATATGGAGACTAAATTCCTTTGAGGAAAAGCTTACAGCTATGATAGGTGATCCCTTGAAAATGTTCTATAGTCCAGGATTTTATACTGGCCCAAATGGGTATAAAATTTGTGCTAGGATTAATATTTCGTCCAAGGATCCAGAATTTTTATCGATGCTGTTACATATTATGAAATCGGAGAATGACGATGCATTGGACTGGCCATTCAACGGCGCAATGTATTTTGTATTAGTACATCCACGGGATTCAGAAAAAGACATACGAGAGATGACTTCCTCAAGGCCTGACCTCGAAGCATTCAGAAAACCGCAATGCGAATTAAATAAACGTAGCTTTGGTTATACCGAATTTGTCCGCATACGTGACTTGTCGGAGTTTTCAAAAAACGATTGCTTAATATTTCGAATAGAAGTTCGAGTACACGATAGATTCAAATTGTCAATTTTATAACGGTTTGAGAAAATTTAGTAAGTTGGCCACGTGAAATTTTTAACCGATCGTTAGGACAACTTAATCGTAGAGACAGTATTGTAAATAATGTAATCCGTCCATTATGCATAAGCAAAGAAAACTATTTTATTATATTCTGTAACAATTGACTATTATCACGTATGACATGCGCTATTAATATTTTTGGCAATGTATTAAGACATTTAATAAAGGTTTCATAGAACAACATTGTTTCACCTAACTTGAATCAGTTCTTATTTGTGTAATACGGTGGTTGGTTGTCCAATACTCAATTATGTGAGATTAACGATGTAAATAATTAATCGTCCTAGTAACATAAAAATAAATTATTTGCACTGCTTCAAACAGAAAATACATCTTCACTAAGTACATATTTTCTAACTGTTGCAGTTGGGTGGAGATTCGGGAAGTAGATCAACGCAATAACGGCTATGCAGTAAAGGCCGAGAAACCTACATCTTTGTAACGGCAAATTGAAGTTCCTTCAGCTGCTTTTACGTGCACCATCATAGTTACGTTCAGTGTGCGCTCGAAAAATGGACGCGAACATTATAAAATATGTTTTTCTTTTTCTTGGATTTTCCACTGCATTTGTCGGACTATTAATCAATTTTGTGGAACCTTATTTGCCAATTCTGCTAACGCGATCGTATCGGTATGGTAAATTTAATGTTGAAGAGTATCATCCAATTGTAATAAAAGCTGAAGTACCCAAAAGGTAAATTGAATTGTTTTACATCATTTTATACTGTCTTTAATTTTTAAATAAAAATTATTTTATATTACATGATAGATGATAGACGAATAGCAGAACAATTTAGTAATATAGTTATGATTTATTGATTACAGATGGTTTAGACATTTTTATATATTTGCTTGTCCATTAGCAACCTGTACACTATTTTTAGTCTTGTACAGGTATAATTTTGGGGGACATTTTCCAGAAGTTGGTTTTGAAATATTAGATTTTCTTATGGGAAGTTCAAGACAACCATTAGGTAACCCATTTGTATAATATTTCATGTCCTGAACTATACAAGTATAATTTTCATAGTACACGATATAATATCATTGTCCCTGGTATTTATAGTTTCAGCTAATAATACCACTATAGCTATTATACTTCTCACAATTCAGTGTTGGAAAAGATTATACGAAACATCATGTGTTAGTGTATTTAGTGACAAAAAGCTGAATATTATACATTACATTTATGGCTATTTACATTATTTTGGAACTCTCATGGCTATTATTGGAGAGGCCAAAGGTTTTGTAAAAGGTATCATTACTATTTATACTTAATACACATTAAAAGGGGATAAATGTCCATCTAACAAATACATTACTACAGATTCGGACGACAGGTTTAATTTTACCGACATATCAATGGTTCAAGTAGTATGTATTATTATCTTTATATGGTCAACATATGCACAATTGAGATCTAATATGATACTGGCTGTATTACGTAAAAATAGCAAAGGCTCTGTTGTCCATACTGAGTATAAAATACCCAATGGTTATCTGTTTGAATATGTATCGAATCCATTGCAATTCACAGAAATATTAATGTATTTAACATTATCAATAATTCTTTGGCAAAGTTCCACCTATCATTACGCTACTATATGGGTAATATTAAACCAGGTAAGACATGAATTTTCCACATTGAATACAGATACTCGTACAAAGATACCTGTACTAATAATGATATTTTCAATAGATGGAATGTGCTTTGTTAACACATTGGTGGTATCTAGACAAATTTACGAAATATCCAAGAAGTAGAAAAATTATAATTCCATATCTGTTTTAAATGCAAAGGAAAATACTACATATTGAATGTAATGTGTCTATAAATATTGGAATATGGTAATAAAACAATAAACGTTTTACAAATTTCTTGTGAACATTTGTACCTTCTTATGTTCCAGGTGTATTTTATTTTTAATAATATTATTAAATATTAACTTATTTTACATTACATACAGATGAAAAACTCACGTTTATGATACAACATGTATAGTAACAGTAGAGGATGGAATATTATCAATTTACATCCCAAGTTTCACTTTTTAAACATTTGCAAGAGATGAGCATAAACAATTAATATTTTACTAAATTTGGTGCCATAGCTCGAAGTGCACAGCCTATATGCACGCCCTGATGTTATGGCAAGATAAAAGAAATTCCTGGGTGGAAGAAGATATGTGTGAATATCAATTTTCCATATAATACGCAGTTATTTGAACAGTAAGCTGAAACAAATTAATTAATCCTCGCTGAGACAGATGTTATATCGATTCTTATAACATGTACAAGTTGGAATATGATGATATATTCTAATTATTTTCTATATCATCATATTCCAGAATGTCTTAACATAAAAAGTTCCTTCATGTTTCATACTATAATCATACTATACCTGTATGGATAGCCTTGGGCTTTGTTCCTGAATATGGACAAAAGCAGGCTGAAGAAAATGGCAACCAGTCCCAAACCTATCACAGCAAATATACGACGTTTTTTCACATCACCTTTACGTGCAGCAGCTTCAGTCATTAGGATCATTCCTATTACAACGGCTCCATCTTTGTTTCATCATTAAGGAATGTGTACATATACTAAATACAAATGCTATTCTGGAAATATTGGTTATGCATATACAGAGGAAGGATACTCAAAACCATAACAATATAAGTTTCCAAGACAAATTGACCTTGCGAGGAACCGTGTATATAAGCTACATTTCCATTAGATGACTTATGAATAAAAGGTGGACCCCTTATATGATTCCACATTTGTCCTGATACCATAGTCAGTGTAAAGAACTATAAAAAATTGTTATTTGTTTAGTTGCTGTTAGACTATTAACTTATAAATGTAAGCTCAAATTTACCAAAGCACCCAGACCCCATATAGTTTTGTTGTAAATGAAATCCAGATTGTTCCGTCTAAGGTATAAGAAACCACCTATAAGAACCAACAGCATTACTACAGCAACTGTTCCGGAGTAATTTGGTGGCCTGAATATTCTGATCTGCAATTAATATTTGAATATAGTGATCCACATAACTTTTGGTACTTTTATCTGTTCATGTATATTTTACTTGAATGTCGGTGCGTTCGGTTATCCATTTTCCTATAGCTTCCGCTGCAAATCCTACTCTTTGAATATCCATAGTATCAGCAGCCTTTGGCTTTCCCTTTGGTGGAAAATGTATATACACCGGTGCAGTGTTTAGTTTCATCTAAAAATAATATGTTGTTATTATTCATATTTGATCATTACTAGTAAACCATACATAAATGTAAGTCACAAAATACAAATAAGAGCACATTCATAATTGTACAATAAGCTATACCATCTGAAACACATCTGAACCTTCATCGAAATCTACAGATGCAAAGAATAATTTATTGGAATAGGATTGGGAGTATCGAAATGAATTTGCTACTATCGTGAATTCGTCACTCGCATGTCTGAAACAATAATGTTTGATTTAACGTTAAGTATTAGAACGTAGAATGTATAAATAGTTATGTTACCTGCAAATTTGACATTGTCGGTGTGGCGCCATGGCAGTAAACATTACTATAATTGAGTAATTTCTCGGCATAGTTTTTACAAATTCCTTAAACTTTCCACCATTAAATTTAAGCACCGATCTTTTGACAGCCATGTCTGTAAGTTGTTGAACACGTTCCGCCAAAGGGGCAGCTTGACTCTAAAACACACGTCATTTAAACACACCACACTCCTACTAATTGTAGTCAGAATATAGAATTATACCGTTAGCATGCTATAATTATAGGTTAAGTTAACATTACATGAAAGGAAACCAAATTTTTTGTGTCACTAGTAATATACGTATATCAGAGCTATGTACACTTAATACTTCACAAGGAATACTTTACACACAGATCTATAATAGTGAAATGAAAAGTTAACTTGACGTTTCACGAAAGCATGATTACCACCGAACATTCGATATTATATCTTGATGAATTCTCACATTTTTCGTCCTGTATTGACAGCTGACATAGTTTACACTTAGTAGAAAGATACCCAAAAATGTAACATAATTTTTATACTGCATTTTTTCTTATTTATCCAATCTAATACGTTAACAGGATTGAACACGGATAGTCTTGTACCGGGACCAACCAGAACCGGACCACGTACGTGTTGCCCGTGTTGCCACATATGATATCACGAGCACATCCCATTGGTTGCTGCCATACAACGTGGCTATTCTGATTAAATCCTTTATTATGGTTTTCATCAACAGTTGGTCTGAAAAATGTCATCTTTCTTCTCTAATCGTAAGGAAAATAATGCCAAATATTTATTTTGGATTTATAATAATAGCACTCTGAGATACTGGATATTTTCATAGATTACTGGATTGTATCGTGTTTTATCAAAAGTAGGTGCTTTCCTTTCGGTGCTGTGATCAGAGTATATCACATCAGTTCAGAAGTAGGCAAGAATCTGATTGGATTACCTAAAATAGACGAAAATATGATTGGACCAATTGAACTCAACTGATCTGAATATTTCACTTCCGTCGTGACAGTGAAAGAAAAGCAGAATATCAGAATATGACTTTACTTTGCGGGTACCGCGTGTAGATGGCACTATGTTATCAATTTACAATTTCTTGACGGAAGTGCTGTTCACTATATAGTATTGCACATGATCGTACACATTTATGTCTATATCATCGCATGACAGTTGATTTGTGAAAATTGTTAATTGGCTTCTTTTTGAAATAATCAACAACCAACAATGGTGCGTACCTTATCAAATGATACTGTACATTATATTTCATCATACAAATCTATATAATTAATTGCTATATATATGACCAGTTCAAATTTGTATAAGCAAAGGTTAGAATTGTACTGAATAAGTCGGTGTAAGCAACATACACATAAATGCATTAGATATTTGAATATTTATTTATGTGAATATCTCGCAATCGCATCATATGTTTTTTATGTACTTACTTTGGAAACAGAATTTTGTACAATTCAATAACAGCAGAAGTAGAATCTATATGTAATGGAAGACCTGAATTCTCTTCTATCCACTGTATCGTAATATTTAATATTTTCAGTTTCGCAATCAATATGATAGCGACGTAACAGTATGGAGTCCACAAGGACGCTTACATCAAGTAGAATATGCAATGGAAGCAGTAAAGTTGGGCTCGGCGACTGTGGGCCTCAAAAACAAAACACACGCAGTACTTATTGCATTGAAAAGAGCATCGTCAGAGCTTTCAGCACATCAAAAGAAAATTATTCCTATAGATAAACACATGGGTATTACAATTTCTGGATTAACTGCCGATGCTAGAATGTTAAGGTATCATTTCTATATTCATTCTAAAAACATTTAAGCTCGACTTATAGTTTAATATTTATTTATTTTCCTATTCTTCTAGTCGCTATATGAGGACAGAATGTTTATATTATAAATATTCACATGATGACGTATTACCTGTAAGTCGTTTGATTTCATCATTGGGAAACAAAATGCAGACCTGTACGCAGAGATATAATGGTAGACCTTATGGAGTAGGGCTATTGGTAGCTGGTTATGATGTAAGGGCATGAAATGATTGTCATATTTTGTTCGGGGGTTATAATGACTGCTTATAATTGCCACATCTAATACAAACTTATGCATAGACGTTTTCAATTTTTGAAGGATCAAGGACCGCACATATATCAAACATGTCCGTCTGCCAATTACTTTGACTGTAAAGCAATGGCAATAGGATCTCGCTCTCAAAGTGCTCGTACTTACTTAGAGAAACATCTTAGTGAATTTCTAGGTTGTGATCTAGATGAACTTGTAAAACATGGATTGCGCGCATTACGTGACACATTACCCAATGAAGTGGATTTATCAATTAAGGTAATTTTTATTTGACATTAATGCAAGTATAATATTATAGACCAATGTGCAAAAATGGTTAAAATTTGAAAAATGATGCATTATGCAATGCTTATACAATATCCTGATATTATAAAAGTTGAATCTTTTGTGAGGCAGAATGTTTCCATAGCAATTGTGGGAAAAGGTACAGAGTTCATAATTCTGGATGAAGCTGCGACATCTACGTACCTCTCTCAAATTGAGGGAGATGGCAAACGTAATAGACCAGTTGAGCCCGATGTAGAGGACGATAACAAACCACCGCAAGATCCTCCTGCAGATGAGGGTCCACAAGATCCGCAAGTTGATGTTGCAATGGAAATGGATTAAATTACAATTTAATGGATATTGTACACATTTTACATACATACGCATTTCCTAATCAAAGTATGCATTTTATTAAACAATTTTCCATTATAATTACCCTACCTAAACAAAGTTGGAGACTAAGACAGTTACAAAGTAATACATTTGTTTACAACAATTATGCTGATGGTCATTTATAACTGTAAGTAAAATAATGGCATTTGTTTATTCTTCTGTAGGCCCTAATAATATGTTTTACTACTGTTGTACTATAAATGAAACTAATCCGCAACAGAAATTTATCCATCCTGCTTTTCTTGTTTACGTTCTTTGATTATGTTGGTCAAGAAAAATTCTCCTGCTTTATAAGAAGATCGTACTAAAGGACCACTTGCAGTATATAAAAATCCTAGTTGGCCTCCCAAAATTTCCCATTCTTTAAATTTCTTAGGTGTAACATATTCAAAAACTTTTAAATGTCTCTTTGTGGGCTGCATATATTGGCCTAAAGTTACAGCATCCACACCGGCATCTCTTAAATCTTTCATGGTTTGTTCTACTTCAAAATCCGTTTCACCAAGTCCTAGCATTATCGATGATTTTGTTATTAGCTTACTGTTACAACTTTTTGCTGCTTCCAGAACCCTCAAAGACTGCCTGTAGAATATAAATATCAACTATACAACATCCACTTGCACACACATCATCATATTTTAGTTAAAACGATAATTAAAGAGATATTAATAGTACCTATATTGAGCACGTCTATCACGGACAAATGGTGTAAGTCTCTCCACAGTTTCAATATTATGTGCAAACACATCAAGGTTGGAATGAACAATTGTTGCTACGCAATTCTCATTCCCACGAAAATCTGGGACTAAACATTCAACTAAAATATTACTTCTGTATTGAAAAGAAAATTGAAGAGATTATTATAATGGCTATAAGAATAATAATATTACTTGCATACCTTTTTTTAATCTCTGCAACAGTCGCTGCAATGTGCGCAGCACCTCCATCAGGTAAATCTAAAGTATATTAAAATCAATAAGCATATGCTTAATCTGGAATTATTGTTATATTTTAACAATATTGTTTATAATTACCATCTCGGTCGACGGATGTAAGAACAACATAGTCTAAGCCCCAGTCAGTTATTGCTTTGGCTGTATTAATTGGTTCTTCCGTATCTAATGATGGTGGTGCACGTGATGTTTTTACAGAACAAAAGCGACAGCCACGTGTACATGTATCACCCATTAGCTAAAACATTCCTTGTTATATAAATGACATTAATTTGTATACTTAAACTCGTATTAATCATATATGTCTCAATGCAAAATGTTCATAATTATGATTTATCGTGCAACATTATTTAGAGATTTATATTTACCATTATTGTAGCGGTTGCTGTGCCATGACTACCACCACCCCAACATTCTCCAATATTAGGACAGCGTGCTTCTTCGCAAACGGTACTTAAACGTAACTGCCTTAACTGTGACTTTATTTTACTATAATTTTTTCCTATAGGTATCTCCGTTTTAAGCCATGGGGGTAATCTCAACCTGGTATTATCATCCTTCTCTAACTTTAATTTGCCTTTGTACGCTTCAGCATCGTCATTGACAAAATCTTCAAATCGTGGACCACTTGCGAGTTGCTCCGAAAATGTTTTTTTAGAATTTTCTGTGCATTGTATGCTCTGTAAAAGGAAATAATAAGCATACCTTTCTAAGTATGCGGGACATAAAGCATACTACAAGAACGAATTGTAACAATTTTATGCAAATGAATATCTTAACAGAACCTACTGATGAATGAAAATTATATGTTACAAGTGGCTTCAATTGAACTGTCCGAGCGGTGCGCAACATGTTTATAGATATAATCGTTCAAGATTTATTAATTATCAATTAAAAATATCATTCTTCATGCTACCAACAAATTTGTACTGGTGGACATTTAACAGCTTGCATCATAATAAGGCACCGTTTCCATTTGCATTTGACATTTTTAAGGCAGTTCTGTATGTAATGGCACGTGCCATTGAAAGCGAGGAAGGGGGATGGATTGGGATGGATAAAAAAAAACCTGTCTGTTCCTAGGCCAACAATAACTTTATTCAAATGTTCACTTTACATCATTGACAAACGAATCGATCACGTACTATGCGTATACGTATACTTCATCTGCCTTTTCTATGTAAATTCGCGGAGCACCACTATGTATAAGCACGTATTATATACTTATGTGTATGTATACATACATAGGTGCAATCTGCACATGTTGTATTAGTATAGCACATAGCCACCGACTATTCTAGTTACTTTCCGAAAACCTACAAGCTCCTATATAAGACACGAAGCAATACGAAGATCGTGTCAGTTGGTGTCAGTGGTGTAATGATTGCTATGACTTTATGTCGTTCGGCGCCGCTACGCGATTAGATTTTGCGAAAATACACTCGCTTCAGACTATCGCGATTGACATAGATAAGGAGTAATATACTTTGGAATTATTTATTTATATTGTTAAACGCACATTAACATCGTGACACTTGAGCGATGAATTGTTTTATTTGGAGATTTAACCATTAAAACTGTAAGGCACAGTACAATGGAGTTTATGTTGTTGTTAAAATCTGTACTAAGTGCTTGTCAATATTTTGTCTTACTTATAGAGCCATAAAATGGTGAGTTTGGTCATTATTTTAAGTGTATAAACTTGAGTCTAATAAATTCAGTTGCCGATGATATATAATTTGTTCGAATAATATTTGATGTTTAGTAAAAGTCTACACTTTATTTTAACCATAATTGATTCACGTCATGCGTATGTGCATCCAATCGCTTGCTTTTATATTGAAAAGGATAATTCTTTGTATTTATTTCATCTTTAAAGTCATTATATAGGTTCTGACGTTTCCAATTGTCCACTTCACGTAGTCAGTTAAACGCTGGTATTACGAATGAATTTATTAAACCGATTAATTAAGAGATTTATATAAGGCGTCCTGTGCAATTTGATGATTAAAGTGAATCACATCAGTATATCAGAATATCGCTACTAGTGATATTACAACATATATTATTAATTAAATGCGTAAATCTTTTAATAACATATTTCAGGGTGCAAATATATCACAATTAGAAAGGGATATTGGCTCTGATCAATTTCCTCCAAATGAGCATTATTTTGGTCTAGTCAATGTAAGTATATATATATTCCGACAAATCCTAGTATAAGACAAAATTTTTGTTTATAAAATTTTAAAAATTAGGACACATCAGATTTGTTAAATTTTATTTAAACATATTTAAATTATAGTTTGGGAACACCTGTTATAGCAATTCTGTCTTGCAAGCGCTATATTTCTGTCGACCATTTAGAGAAAAAGTGTTGGAGTATAAGGCTAGAAATAAAAGAACTAAAGAAACATTATTAACATGTTTAGCAGACTTATTTTATAGCATTGCAACTCAAAAAAAGAAAGTTGGGTCAATAGCTCCAAAAAAATTCATTGCCAGATTGAGAAAAGAAAAAGGTAAGTCAGCGTCAAAAAATAGTTTCATTTCGAATGAATGTATTTTACTCTGACTCTATTTATATAATTACAGAGGAGTTTGATAATTACATGCAACAAGATGCTCATGAATTTTTAAATTTTCTCATTAACCATATTAATGAAATTATTTTGGGTAAGGATAAAATGATAATGCGTATAAGTAAATATTTAACGTTGTTCATGCTTCATATAATATTTATCATCTTTGTATAATAGCAGAGAGAAGTCAGAGTAAACCAAGTGGGGGAAAATGTGGAGCTGGTGATGCTGGTTCTCCACCAGAACCAACATGGGTTCATGAAATATTTCAAGGAATATTGACTTCGGAAACCCGTTGCCTTAACTGTGAGACTGTTTCTAGCAAAGATGAAGACTTTTTCGATTTGCAAGTGGATGTAGATCAAAACACCTCAATTACACACTGCCTCAGATGCTTTTCCAACACTGAAACTCTCTGTAGTGATAATAAATTTAAATGTGATCATTGTAGCAGCTATCAAGAGGCTCAGGTATTGTGCAAAATTTGTTCTAATAGAAGCTAAGGGACAAACGGTATTCTTATGCCACAAAATGTATTTCAAATTTAATATAAACGATTGGTCATTACAGAAACGCATGAGAGTGAAAAAGTTACCAATGATCCTTGCGCTTCATTTGAAAAGGTTTAAGTATGTGGAACAGTATAACCGTCACATTAAAGTGTCTCACAGGGTAGTATTCCCATTGGAACTCCGTCTTTTTAATACTGTAAGTGTTGGTTGAGATACACTAATTTAGAGACTATATGTTAAGCAAGTTATTAGTTGAGTATATACATTCTTTTTTACTAATTGACATAGAGTGACGATGCTGTTAATCCAGACCGCCTATACAATTTGGTGGCAGTTGTGATACATTGTGGAAGTGGGCCTAACAGAGGACATTACATCTCAATAGTTAAAAGTCATGGATTTTGGCTTCTCTTTGATGATGATATGGTTGATGTAAGAGACCTTTACAATTATTTTTTAAATGCATACAGCTATGTTTTATATTGTACTCTATTGCAGAAAATTGATGCATCAACAATAGAAGATTTTTATGGACTTACATCGGATATCCAAAAAAGTTCTGAAACTGGTTATATTTTGTTTTATCAGTCAAGAGATTGTAGTTAGAATTATTTGTACACAATTAAAATTAAATTTAAGCAATCGTATACATATAGTTTCATATTTTAACAATGCACAGTCTACATAAATTTATAAATGTCTAATAGTACATCAGAGAATTAATCATAAATGTAATATTAATGTCCATCAACGCATGTTCAATTACATTTCTTATTTAGGGCTTAGGCAAAACAGTTAATTTCATAATTATTGATAATTTTACAAGATGTTGATTGTTTCATAAGTATTTGAATATTGTTGTTAAGTGTGATATTGAGAGTGGTTTATACAATTATTTATTTTATTCGTGTCTCAAAAGAAACAAATTTATCATGAAGTCAGGAAAAGTTATAATCGGATAATTGAATTTTTGTCCCGCAATACAGAAACGTTGCAAACAGTATCAGATTCTATACAATTGTAAAAAAAATAACTAATAATAAAAATATTGTTACAAAAAATAAAGATAGTACATTCGGTTACTTCATGGTAACAATATGCAACATTACTGAATTTTTTTTCTGTTTATTTCAATAGATAACATAAAAACATTTAGGCGAGAGGCTGCTCTTTTCTGTCACTAATACAGTACTTTTTAATCGTGATGGTAAAGGAATAAACATTTTCTATAGAAATCTTAAAATCAGTTTATTGAGTTTTAAGCAATAAATTCATACGGAATAGGTGCAAGTAGAATAGGAGCTTCACGTCCAGATACAATGTGAGCTTTTGATGGTTCGGCAGGTTGTCGTTTAAGTTGGACGCGTATCTTCTTCTCCTTTGCCTCTTTCCTACGTCTTTCGTTTTCCTTAACACGCTTAAGGAAATCTTCTCTACATTTGGAGTGCGTAAGATGTTCAATGCGTACATTTATACGCTTTGCAATAATACGTCCACGTACTCTCTTGTTGACAATAACTCCAAGAGCATGGGGTGTCACATTAAATACACGACCTGTTTTCCCGTGATAAACTTTATATGGCATTCCTTTCTGGACAGCACCATTTCCTTTGATATCAACGATATCGCCGACTTTGTAGACTTTCATATAAGTCGATAACGGAATAGTTCCATGTTTGCGGAATTTACGGGAAAATAAATCCCGCGTTCCGCGACGATAACCTTTGGAATTAGTCATGTCGCTTTAATCTGAAATAAGATATACAGATTGAACATTTTATAGAACATATGATTGGTTGTACTATTAATGAAGTGAAGATTGCCGTATGTGAGGTTAACAGTTTTTAACCTAAATATGAATTGAAAAATGAAACACCGTTAAGTAAGTATCGCATCTGTGCATTGGATCAAATATATTGATTTATAAAATTGGGCTAATGTCATGGGCTAATGTGCATGTACGTTTTGTATATTATTAGGAATGCCCGAGGGAACACGTGGATACGCGCTGAAAATTAATTAACAAAATATTTGTTCTTTTCTCAGATTGAAGATACAATGCTTAATTTCTGCTACAAGTGCATTTGTCTTTTTTGGAATTATAACAAAATAATTACATAATTATCCTAACAAGCTGCAAATATGTTCTCAAATATTAGACAGTTAATTCAGAATACTTACACTTGTCCTTGCCGTAAAAGAAGGGAAGCGCTGTTTCTCATATGAGTGATATCACTGAAGAGAGATTTCTATTATTGCCAAAGAGTGTCAGCACCATATGTCTAGGGGGAACCGAAAAATGTTACTGTTCGAGTGCCAATCTGGCGTAACTACATAGCAAAGCAACATAATTTACATTACAACTCCATAAGTACGGTTGATCGCAAAGAGCACTGCAATTATCTCTCGGACTCACCTGGATTTAGCAAAATAGCCCCTACAAATACACAGCGCTGATCTTCTTTACGCATCTCTCTTTGCATCTCTTTGGTGGTTGTATCACCGAGGAAAGATGTGTAAAGAGGGTCAGCGGTCAGCGCATGCCGATCTAGGGACGTGAAAAAAATTTTAGTAAACTTTGGGTGGTCAGCGCTACTTTGGCATAACTACATAACCAATTAACATAGTTCGTTGATCGAACAGGGTACTGCAATTATCCCCGCGCCCGCCTCGTCCAGAGGCCGACGTCCCTAGATGCTAAGCGCTAACCCTCTTTAATAACATCTCTTCGGTGTTATTACAATTAGGTCCGCATTCGGTCCAAGTGCAAAAAGTAAAATTCTGCTTATAAAATGTATGGGTGTCCCGTCGCTCAAACAGAACACTGCAATTATCCCCGCGCCCGCTTCGCCCGCAAACCGGAGTCCCTAGATCGGCATGCGTTGACCCTCTTTACACATCTCTCCTCGGTGGTTGAATCTATAGAGCATTCAATCACAACGCCTCTACTGGCAGTTATAGAAATTAAAAAGGGGGTTATTATGGGCATCACTTTTCAGTGTTGCCAGACCTGTATCAAGTCCGTGGTTTACATTTACACACAAGTGTGTTGTGTGCAGTTGTGTGGTGTTGTGCATGTTACAAGTTTCTTAACCTCCATGCTCAAATTTGAATATATGAATTAACTAAAAGAAATATAAAGTATTAAACATGTTAAAGACAATTAAAATCGGTGAACGTGTACTTTTCGCTGTAAGAAGAACGGCAGTATGCAGAAGGTTATTTTTGTCGGAAGCGTATCAATGTCGAGAAGCCTGGAATCGGCGTCTTGAGTCACCTATATTGAAGAAAGCAAAACCAACTGATATGTTCTTTCAGCTTGAGCAGAAATTTAACAATCTTGGCAAGGCTAGCGCAATCGATATTGATATTTTTGCAAACACCATAGTACAAGATTATCAAGCCGAGGAGTTGTTGCAAATCCTTCACTCGTTTAGATTGTGTGGTGAGACAAGCAATACCCTGGAATCCACCCACCAAGCAGTTATAAGATATCTATTAGATAAAGGTCTTTACAAAGATCTGCTCGAAGTTCTAAGCGATAGGTTAAATTATGGCATTTTCCCTGATCACTATTGCTGCAACTTGCTTATGGACTATTTCATAAAGAAAGAAGAATTTGCTTTTGCTGCTCAAGTAGCTGTGCTTTTGATGCTACAAGAGGATTCTGAAAATTCATTGGCAAATGCATTATGCGTATATTCTTGTCACAAATATTTAGAAAACCCAGATACTTGGACGGTAGAAGAAGTAAAAGTAGACGACACTGAAGAAGAGGTCAAAGTAAGGGTAGCATATCTAAGGAACCCATTTTTTGACGATCATTTTGATCTCCGTCAACCACGAGATCTTGTTGGTAAAACCTTAGCGTTTCAAGGGAAACATATGGGCGAGTGTCTTGGTAGAACTCTACAACTGAGAGGTCTCATTTTGTACAAAAAATATCAAGAAGTGTCTGAGTTAATAACAAAGTGGATAGAGGGTGTAAAGGGTCATATAGTATACGAAGAAATATTTGATCTTATTAAGAAAGATGATAGTCATATTCCTCAAGATCAGGTAACTGAAGAATATAAAAATGTGCATGTCTTTTTGGAAACATTGAGAAAGCATGGTTTATGTAAAGAAAGTTTATCACAAGCAATAACAAATAATGTTAAGGCTGCAGTGACCGAAAATGAAGAGAATGAAATACAAAAGGAAATTCAGGTATTGTTAATTCGACCGAACTATTTTCAGCATTACCTAAATTGAGAATTATAATTTTTATTCCGGTCTAAAATTTGTTTTAGAATTTGCAGAGATACGAAATAATTAGACAGGAAGTTATGGATGATGAACTTTTGCAAATCAATCGAAGAGCTAGATTAGAAAGAGTTACAGCAATAAAACAAGAACTCGTAGAAAAAGAAGAAGTTCTAACATTTTTCGACAAAGAGGAAGAAATTGAATTACAGATACAACAAAAATTGGAGGCGGAAGCAGCAGAGGATTTACATTTTGCAACACGCTTTAACAAATCTGGAACTTATAAACAATTGGTTAAAAGAGGGGACTTTGTTCCACCAGAACTTCCACCAAAACGAAAAGATGCACGCAGGAAAAAATAATTGTATAACACATCTTAGATAGACTTTATATTAATATATATAAACAACAAAATTATTTTCAAAGTAAGGAAAATTAATTTACGCAGTTCCAGGAAAATTTCTTCGGTATTGAAGATTTCCATAATATTCTGGTTGTTGAATGTTGTTTGTGTGTGAATAGTGTGAATGATAATCTTTGCACATCTGTGGTTTCACCGAATTTACAGCAATAAAAACTTTTCCTAAAGTAATTGCATACAAAAGATAAGTCATTTTACATATCTTTTATACTAAAGGACTATTAAGCTTTGCAACAAATAATAGTGTTTAAGCTTTCGCATTCAATGTGTCCATCATACACTTGAGCCAAGGCTAAACAATCTAGAGTCAATGCACTTTGGACTAATTGTAAGATGTATCTTTAAGAGCACAGTCTGGAAATTTATGATAATGGTTCTGCACATAATATACAGGCAATGCCATAATTTGTCCTGCCATTTTCAGAGTAACTGTAAGCACTCCTTTTGGTCTTTAGTTTCTTCCAATTGAGTATACCTTATTATTCTAAAATATATAAGTGATGAATGGAGGTTAAGGTTATTTAATAGTGTAATTTTAATTTTACCTGCAGGCAATTTTTGTTTGTTCGTGTTTACTATTATGGATTTTTGAGTTTTATCACTTGTTACACAGTAATCATGATGCTTTGCTTTGTAACTGTGCTGTTAAAGCTGCAGTCTCTTGTTTCATTTGTTTCAAATCGGCAGTTATTCTTTCCAAATTTGCACCAACATTCTTTGCAGACTCTGTATCAATCTAAAAACATATCAAAGGCCGGGGATTGTTAATCTTTGAATAGTATTCGTTAGTAGCAAAATAAGAATGTTTCAAATAATGTAGCACCTGCTCTTCCAAGTCCCTTATTTCGCGTACAGTAGCCCCAGTTTCTTCTACTAAGGTAACTAGCTCGCTACAATCTGAATGTAGTGTAGCTAACAATTTGTATGCTTTCCGTGAAGCTTCGTTTGTTCGTGCATCCCTAAAAATTAATTCATCTACTACTGTGAACGATCTTTCGAGTCTTCCTGTAAGAGTATTTATTTCTTTTTGAATTTCTCGAGTATCCGCCAAAACCTTGTTAATTTCATCTCTTTGCTTCCTAACATTATTAATTATTTCTAAAATTCGCTGGGTATACGCAGATCTATTTACTTCTTTTGGAAGTTTTTGTACTTCTGTTATTAATTGCGAATACTGTTGATCCTTATTTCTGTATTCTTCCTCAATCTCTTTTCCTTTTTCTTTCAATAATCTGATTTCGTCCACTTTCTTTTGACTCGCGGTCTACAAGTAAAATATAATGACAAAGTAAAAGACTTTTTATTTACATTACTAAACTGAGTACAATAACACTTACAGCTTTCGAAGAGTGTTTTTCTCTTTCTGCTCTATATTTTTCTATTAGCGGTACCCGATGTTTTTCCCACTGATTTGCTAAATTAATCAGCTTATTTGTACTGCTTTCAATGACCGCCTCTAATTTTTTAATATTCCCTTCGCCATCCTGAAGTAGGTCATACGTCCGTGCTTTTATCTTCCCCAGTTCTTCGGTGAATATTAGTTCTTTTTCTTCCATTTGACATGTTAGCGTTGCTTGTGATACTCTTGTTGTTAATTTTTTAATTTTATCTTGTAAAGAGTCTATATTAAGGCGTAGATTTTCACCTTCGACCTTTATTTCTTCAATTTCTAACTCTTCCTTTTCCTCTGGTTTCAATACATTCTGTACTACTGCAAGTTTCACTGGTGTGGGACAGTCTTTTTGTATTTGAAGATCCTACATACACGAACGGTGTGAAGTTTTTTACATCCGACCATATTGTATGCAAGACTTGCATTTTATTTACCTTTGAATTTTGTACTTCCTCGTTAATTGTATAATTAGAGAGAATTTGAGTACGCTCATTAGTGAGAGTAGTTTTTTCCATCTGTTGAGCGTTTAACCAGTCTACATGCTCTAAAATGTCTGTCATTGGTGGATCAGAAGATCTGACATTATACGATAGCACGGATGGTAAAAAAAACGTTAGATTCTGCAATTGTTCAGGCACTGGTTGCTGGTACCGTACATAGTAATCATGATAATCTGAAATTATAAGTTTTAATAGAATGCTTGCTATAAAGTTAAGCAGCAAGCATAAGATTTACCTTCTTCCTTTCCTATCATTGGTACTTCGATTTTTACAGACGTATAAGGCATGTTTGCCCTTCCTCTGTTACGAAAACCTTTTTTATGGCAATAATGTGGTAGCCAAGGAACCGAAAGTTCTCGTAGAATTATAGACGCTATAGATTTTTCTAGCAAACCGATTTCACTCGTTGGTTCGCTTAAAGTCTTATCGCTTTCTTTTGGCAGTTTTTCAATCAGGAACATAAAGACCTTCCTTAAATCAGCTTCAGAGCTATACAGAAATGTCTGATACCCGATATCACCTCGGTATCCAAGGTCCTAAACACAGTATTTTACTATACATGTGCGTACAAACCAAACGACACTTACAACGTATCTACATGAAAAAGAAATCTTTCTTACTGTACATGCTTGGGCTAAGGTAGCACCCAGTCGAAAGCGAGCTGCCATATTCATAGGTAAAATTGTCGATAAACCTAACCCTGGTTTTATAGCGTCTAAGCATCGTATTGTGGCTTCCACAACAAGTTCGGTATTAAAACCACTTAAATTTGTTATGGTCTCCTCTATGTCACTGGAATGAGGTACAATATTATTGGAAATTTTGGAATATACTTTTAATATTTCTCACTTACGCGTGATTATCTTACAACTATATAGGTAGCTCAGCATCAATTGTTTTAGCATGTTTGAAATTTATTGCAGCTACTTTACAAGCAGGGACTTTTCAAAACATTTAATATTTATCTGACAGATCGGGTGGAGTGGGGTATATAATCATTTACGGCACCTCCTTATTCTACATGAATGTATCCTATGACGTTTTTAAAAAGAATGAATATCGCAAAACGTATCAATTACAACTTACCAGCCTACTTGTCGCAACGAATGTATAATTATATTGTCAACCTCCTCCATCTTATGTAAAAAAATGGAAATACTACACCACCTACGGTATTAAAATCGTGCTAAGCACGTCAAATCGAGTTGTATGAATATAACCTGATATAATCTTTAGGTTTAAAACATTAACAGTACCATAGCACCAAATACATGTACACAGGTGGCGCTCTGTATCAGTGCATTTCAGCTTATGTCGATGCCGTCGATATACAGAATACTGTCAGCTTTTGAACTTGAAGAATGCCGATGAATCGCGGTGTTTACTCCTGCTTCAGAATTGACGGCATAGCGTTTATATACTGTTCTGAGGATTTTTCTTCTAAAATGTTGTTTTCTGGTGTGGATGATTATCGTGAGTCCATTACATTATACTTTGCAATTCATTAAGTAAAATTCAAGTGACAGCATTTTTGTGCTATTCATAGTAGATTACACAGTTTCGATATTTCAAAATAAAGTAACGAGAGTAATAAACTTTTCGTAAATATAAAACGTGCTTTTGAAAATTGGCGGTTTGAATCGGAGCAGAGATGGCAGTAGGTAGCGGTACATAGTCTGCATATCTGTTGGTACTGGATGGCCAATCCAAGAGGTGCTGCCGCCCACCGACGCCAATCAGAAGTTAGTCGCCGGTCAGCACTTAGCGCGCGCAAACGTGCGCAGTAATGTCATGCTGACAGGAATAATATTCGGAACAAAAAGCTCTTGAAACTTGGAACTTTGTCTTACGCAACGATAACCTTTTGTAAGCACCTATTTTATTACTATTGTACATAATTTTCGCGAGTGAAATTGGCAAAGCATGCTTATTCGTCACATACAAAAGTAGCTTTCTGCTGCGTGTTACTTTGCCGGTGAGTTAATGGTGAACGATTATACGATTACCCACGAGTGGTACTGCATAGTCTCTCTTCCGGCCTTCTATCTATCGGAAATTGAATCTGCGTATAGACCCAACAATTTCGGCCTCGTTTCTCAAATTATACAATAAATGCTGGTGGGCCTTGTTGCACCGAAGACTCAAGTCAAGGTGCATTAGGGTGTTTATTTCCACGGACACAACCTCATTCGCGAATAATTTTCGTAGTAAAGTAAATCGGTATTTCGTAAAGCGTGCATAGCGTATTTTACCACGGTTACGTAACCATCGTCCTCGTACGTACGGCCACGTGATTCTTGGATCGATCGATCGATGAATTCGTGATTAAGGTTGCTCCCCAAAAATCCAGCGTGATTTTTTGGTCGACGAAAGGACGAAAAATTGCAGAATCGTCGGTTACATTATTCTTTCGTCCGCGTACGAGTGGCAGTTAATTTGCGGCGGAGAAAATGCCAATGCAAGCTGTTCCCAGTTTCCCAGCATGCAGTGGGGTGTTGTCAGCCGGCATGGGTTAACGTTAACGCATGGACCTGGTCGTGGCTCATAATTTACAAGTGCGTGGGCTCTCACCTTGAACACTGCCGCCGACTATTACTGCACTGTTAATATTATTATTCGAAATTATTGTTACACGCTATATCGAGTACCTTTATTCAATCACAATGAAGGAAAATTACGACTGGTTCTATCATAAGGTCAATGTCTCAGTTTCTACTCAAGTCCTGACTTCTACTCACTACTACGAACTATTCTTCTTAACATTAATATTCGGTTGATAAAATAAGTTACAGAAAGATTAATTATTAATTATTTAGATACTCGGGCATACGTTGCAGAGGCTCGTTGCCCGCTAGGTAACAGCTTGTTGTTAAAAATAAATTTCATAATCCGAGGAGTCGTTGTAGTCTTATGAGTTGAAATAGGGATATCGATCTTATTGATATCGATAAACCGAAACTGAATCTGTTACACTTGTATGCGCAGAAATAGGGACACGTTGTGAGTAAATATACGTACGAACACCGCGATTTTTGCCGAGTAGAAATACGTTCATTTCTTGCATTGCATTGAATTAACAATTATTCATAATAAAAGTCTTGAAAATTATATTTTTTTAATTTTATATGTAGTACCACTCCTGACGTTATAAGCGACCAATTTGTTCGCTAATTGTTACTTAAAATAATAATTTAACCTACTGTTTTTAGTATCGTTTGTCTTAAATTAGTAGAAATAGGGACATTGACCTTAGATCGGAATTTATCGAAGCGGATATTCAGAAATTTGATGCGGTAGCCGCAAAGCTAAATGAGTTTATTTTCGTTTGTTCGTATTTACATAAGTAGGATTTTTTTCAGGTTGGCGTTCGGAGAATGCCGGCGAAGCAGAGAAGGGAGTAATATGTCGATTGAATCGTCACGGAGGATTTTCGCTTGAATGAGTCGCCGTGGGTCAGTGGAAAGGAGAAGAAACTTCTTACAATTAGGCGCCTCGAACATCTTTTGCGTTCTCAAGGTGAGTTTATTTTGCAGGACAATTTTTTTAAGGACCTTTTTTCGCGCACGCGTGCGTGCGTGCGCATTTTTAGGCACGACCGTAAAGGGAGTGATTTATGCAATCGCCATCCTGAAAACCGTTCGTATGTAGGTATGTGTGTGCGTGTGTGTGTCCGTGTATATCTTCGATTTCGGAAAAACGGCTGAACCGATCGGGACGAAATTTGGCACAAAAATCAAGTACACTACTGTGAGTTCACAATAAGGTTCGTGAGCCGCCATCTTGATCCGGTACAAAATGGCGGGAAGTTCAAATATGGAAAAATTCATATCTTTGGTACTATTCATGGGATCCCGATAAAATTTTACACATACATGTACACGTATACAATGACAATTTCTGGAAATTTTCAAATTTTTTGATTGGCCGAATAAAAAATGGCGGCTAATTCAAATCTTTAGTCCATTATTCCGGCGAAACGACTGAACAGATCCGAACAAAATTTGGCATGTACATCGAGTATATACCCATTTGGTGCCACGAAACTTTATGTACCGCCATCTTCAACCGTTTCGAAATTGTGGGAAATTCAAGTATGGAAACGTGAGTTACGCGATCGTGCCTATTGCAGAAAGCAAAGCTTTTCTGCACCCTGTAAGGCGAGCGCGAAGCGCGAGCTCCCGGCGATCGTGCCAACCACTAACCACCACTAGTTATTTTTGCGAGATGTACGAATTGACGAATACTTGCACAAAATTTGTAGGTACACGTGACTTTGTGCCGGCCGGCAACTTTTCAACCCTCCCGTGAAATTTTCTTATTGGGACCTTGCATTCGAACTTGTATAAAGTATTCGGAAATTCTGAGAGGTGAGAGAGAGAGTTCTTCCTGGCGAATCGATTTTCACGCGGCAGGCCGAAAACTTTGTGCTTACCGGAGAATTTATCGAACGACTGTCGGGGAGTTGGCCCTCAATCGTTCAACTTCGAGCCGTTCGGCTCCGGGGGATTCTCTTCTGCTTCGTCTTCGTCTATCGTTCCGATATGTACGTGTTCGGAAATTCACGTGAAAGGAATGGACAAAATTCTCTTTAAAATTTCAAGGATCTCCCACAGTTCTAGTTTTAAATCACTCGGTCCGAGAGGGGTATTTTTATTTACGCCGTTGGAGTTTCATTGATATTAAGGAACTTCGATCATCATTGATTCTTTTTCTCCGTCCAATGTCGTATAAAAAGTGCAGGGAGAAAGTGCGTCATCCGTCACGGAGCTGGTGGGATGGTATCGTTATTATCCTTAAGCGAAGGAGTCACGATACTTTTTTTTTCTCAACTGCTCTTTTTTTCTTTCTCTCCACTCGTAGTATTGGGGACCCTAAGACGCCCATACGAACCTTCTCCCTTAAGGATAGCAAAGGTTAAAAAGTATCGATATTAGAGGGTAGACCGAAATAGGTGACATTTCGTTATGGGGTCACGATCTTTAACTTCTCGCAGGACAGCCACCTGGCCATTTCGAAGTCCCTCAAGATGTCCTGATAAATCTCCGATTCGTCGAAGCGATAGTGGAAAAGGGTGCTGGGAGATATTATATCTGACCTCTAGAAAAATTCGTAGAACCGTCTCGCCGACGAACGTTGGAACGATCGATTTGCCAATGGGTCGACGGTGAGGGACGAATGTCGATTGAAGAAAACATTCGAGAAACTCTCGTTTGTCTCTCACCCGAGTAACAATTCAGTTCCGTTGGGTCAATGCTAATCGACGAGGCGAGATTCACAACTTCCGTTCGACACGATCACGTGGAAAGCTTCTCTCACCTTTCTCTCATTGCCGAAGAAATTCTTTTTTCGATTCTTTGACTTTGTATCTTCGTGTTCGGTGTCGGGCAAAGTTACTCGACCTTTTCTTTCCTCCATTTTCCGCGCCTTTTCTCTGTATATCTCGATGTAATAATCCACCCCGAAGCTGCGCTTACCTCGCCTATTTTCCGTCGATTACTCCACGCTAATCAAGGAGGCCAAATTCACAACTTTCGTTCGATACGATCACGTGGAAAGCGTCTCTCGAATGTTGTCGCCATTATTCGAGCGTGAACAATGCCAAGCTACAGCGATCTAACGGTAGGGCAACGAGGATTAATTTCTACGGTTTGAAGTACCCTCGAATTCTAATGAAAATTCCTGATCATGACTGTGGAGCGGCATACAGTGGGCAATATACGTGTATTTGCGGAAAAAAAGTCAATATCTTTTGATTGGGTTGGAATTTTAAGACGATTCTCTTTTTTTGACTTACAGAAAAAGATTTCCCGCACATGGAAAATAGGCGAGACATTCAAAATAATTAATATCTATTACGAAAATTAACAAAAATGTTATACAACAAATTCTTTTCTCTTTCAAATATAAAATAAAAACAGCAGAAGTTATTTTCTAAACTAAAAATAGATATTTATCTCGCCTAAAACAATGTGGTTAAGTTAGTTTAGGGTGGGAGCAAAAAAGTCCACACATAAATACCGGGTTATTAGCTACGATGTTACTTTCTGTTATATTGGACAATTTACTTACAACGTTCAATAGATTTTTTTTACCATAATGGATACAATTGCAATAAGTTATAACACTTCCTCTTGTGAGTTGTTTAAGTCTAACCAGAAAGTCAGAGATTGCAAAGCTCTTTTCAGTAAAAGCACACATCTTAAAAACCAAAGTAAAAACGTAAAAAGAAATATTAAAACAAATTGGGAATTAAAAGTTTAATATGTTAGAAACACGTAAAGAAATGGATTAAATAAAAACGAAAACCGAATTAAAACTAATGACAAATAAGGAACGGAGATAAGTGATGAAAAGAGAGATAATATTTATATTTTACGACCGTCAACATAAACGCACCAATACCAATATAGATATAATTAATCATCTCACGATTAATATACGAAAGAGTAGCCCCTTTTCTGTGGTAAATAATTTTTTTTTTTTAAACAAGAGCATTCCGATAGCGCTGACATCTACCGCGGATCTGTGTAAGCGCGATACGCTTGCTGTCACAACTAACCAAAAATGTGATTTCCTAGTACATTTCTTATCGTCATTCGAGGTCGCGCAAATATGCGCAAGAAAATTTTGTACATACTTATTCGTTAAAGTGTGAGGAATACGCTGGAAGTGAAATTAAGACGGAGGAAAACTTAGATCACATTGAAAACTTTAAGTGAATATTGACTCCTAGGTCTGGTCGCACTGTTTCTTGTAAAATGTTGTAACTGGCTTTAATATCATTAAATCGCATTAACTCCGGCTGATACAATAAGTCAAATGATGTATCTTTAGTGTAAACACATTCATTTCTTCAAAAGCGACACGGTTTTTTTTCTGGAGACACGTAAAGTGGAGCAATATTTTGCGACCATTTTTGCCGAATGACATTATCGAATTTCAAAGTACTGCTACACCGAAACCATTCAACTTTAGGGGATTTTTTGTGAAATAAGCATCTTCAATGTTTCTTCTTTTAAATAAGCCGTAAATGAAGTTCGTACGACATATTTGAAAAAAAGACTTTTTTCCGCCAATTTCCCACTGTGCGGCACACCGTATAACCTCGCATCGATCACCGGATAGGACGTTCACCTTTGTCTTATTGCCGAAGAAAATCTCTCTTCGATTCTTTGACTTTGTATCTTCGTGTTCGGTGTCGAGCAAAGTTACTCGACCTTTTCTTTCCTCCATTTCCCGCGCTCTTTCTCCGTGTATCTCGATGCAATAATCCACCCCGAAACTGCGTCGACCTCGCCTATTTTCGGTCGACTACTCCGCGTCATTAAAAGCGACAGTCTACACAGGGTGCTCGTAATCTTACGTGTAATCTGAACTTTACGATCCCGACACGCTACGCGTCCAAGTCCAAGGGAAAGGGAATAATGTTAATAACGTTGGTGCTCGGGGTGTGTGTAACGGTAGGCTTCTTGGCCGCTTAATTTAGAAATTATCATGCCGCGATCAGGAGGAAGGTCCTGCCACGGAGGAGAAGGGATCGGAATGGTTCGCCGGCATGCTCGACCACCTTGCGACAATCGACCTCCTTTTCGTGTCTCGACTCCTTTAAAATAGACCTTACGCGTTCCCTCAAAATGAATTTCAACGATCGCGAATTTGCCACGATATTTCCACTTTTAACCGAGATCCCAAGAGCAATCCTTTCCTCTCCGATTTCCTCCGTCTACGAAGTAGTTCCTCGAGGTCTGTCCCTTCTTCTAAGCGGCACTTTCCCGCTACTCGTTAACCGCAGATAATTTCACAACTAATGTCTCGTGACGTTTCAGATAATGGGCCGAGAAGTAACGAGGTCATCGGAGTGGAGGATACTAAAAGGCATTTCACGTCGGGCAGAAAAGGCCACGGCAGGCAACGATATAACAGGGGTAAGTGAATTTAGTCTTGCTCGATACATCGGCGCAATGCTATCGAAACAACGTTATTTTTATAAAACCACTTTTTACCACTCTCGACCGTTGGCCGCGATCGTTCATTCTTTCCCCGCTCTCTGGGCCAGAACGATCGAGTTATCGAGAAACTCGTAGCTCCGGCCTATCGATTCTTAACGATACATCGATCTCGATATCGTTGTCTTTACATATTAACAAGAATGCCGAGCATTGTTACTATGCCACGTACTCCACGGTCTCCTCGTAATTTTAAATAGAATACATCGCAGGGGGTCTAGGAGACGCGCCCGTTCCATTTGCATTGTAAATTCCAACGATGGGGGAGTACCTATGAGCGAGAGGGAAACGGAGAGCTGGGTTAAGTGGACTGTAGAACACGCTATTCGTTGCTGTCCGTGGTGGCATTCGTCGTTAACAACATGCGCATTTTGATGGCCCATTGTAAATTGCGAGTCTGCAAATCGGAGAGGCATCGGATTTCTCCATTCCCTCCCTTTTTCGTCACCACCCTCGCGGCCCTTCTATCTTTCAACAGAAAAAAGAGAAGATGATCTCGAAGGGCGTCACTTCCACGAAGGAGAGCAAAGGAAAAGGATTCGAGGATGGATCCTACTAGAGGTCCTCTTCCACCCTCGTAACGCGATCCTCCCGCGGGAATAATATCGTGGAAAAAATTCTCCAAACTCCCATGCATATCCCTTTAACAAGGGGTCGTTCGTGATATCGCGGTGACCTTCGATACCTCTCCTTAAAACTATTTCGAGCCGTCCCATCTTCGTCCAAGGGAGCGAGAGAATTTTTTTTCTCCCTGACGAATAAAATCCTGGCAGGAAGGATCTTTCGGTTGCACGCGAGTGATGAGAAGGGTAGAGGAAAAAAGAAACATTGTTGGCGCGATCCTTCGCGAGCAGAAGACTCCGGGTGGGGGATGAGATATTTTCTCGGCGTGGTTTACTTTCTCTGAATTTATGCAAGCCTCTGTGTATATGCGAGACACGTTTTCTTAATAGAAGTTGCTGCACCGTCGTCGTGGCGGAGACTCGGCACGTAGCGCGAGAGGGTCGCATTGTACAAGGAGGAGGAGGAGAAGGTTGGAGTCCTTCTCCTCGGAAGATGCAAATGTTCTTAAAGCCTCCTGTCCTCTTCTCGTCGACTCGTACCCTCCCCTTCCACCTCGTTCTTCTCGCGGCACCGCAGTCCAACCCCCGACTTTCTAATCCTTGACCCTTAACGCGCGTCGAGAAGTAGCCACCGCCATCTTCTTCTTCTCCCTTTCTTTCTATCTCTTCTCCTCCCAACTTCTCACCATTCTTCGTTCGGTCCGCGTGGAGGATCGCGGAATTACTCATCGTGGCACTTGCGCTCTCCCGGAAAAAGGTAAAAAATTTAATTGGGGGGGCGTAGGACGCTAGAGAGGCACACCGCGCTTCGTACAAAAGAAAGGCCAGGCCGAGAGTACCTGGGGTAGGAAACGGTGGAAAGTAAGGTCGCAATTGGTCTCTAAGGTTGTCGCTTTCTCTACAATCGTTACCTCCACGATCGGTTGGACGATCTACTTAACGCTCTTGCCTCTATTTAATTCGTGAATCAGGCTTAGAAAGGGTAACTTTACTCGTTGTCTCCCTGCGAGAGGAGTTAATTAGAAACGAAATGCTCCCCTCTCTGGATTAATCCTCTTGGCGGAGGGTCTGAATACTTCTGATATTATCTCCTGACCTCGAATAACGGGTCTATCGTTGGACCTTGAACGTAATACACAGCTGTTACGCCCGCGAACACCCACACACTTGGACACGCGTGTGGCGTTGATCGAGTGCATCGGTATGACAATCGGCTGCCAGCAGAGTCGATATCAAGCCCGGAAATTCGATCCTTTCACCTCGAGTTCTCTCGATCGCGTGATTCGTAACCGATTTCCGGCCCCGTTGGCCCCACCCGACTCCACGAGGAATTCCGCCCCTTAGTTATTTCGCGCGGCATTCTTTCCACAAAAGGGATCACGTCGAGTCGGAGTGTTATAAATCTTGCGAATCATTGATCATCGTTTCGTGAAATCTGAATGTTGGTTTAATGGAGTAGTCGCTAGGATGAAAGATATTATTAATGGGAACTCGGTAATTCGCCGTGGCGCAAGTTGGTCTGGTAGTGTTTGCTCGAGCGGAAGGTAAAGTAGTTGGATGTGATTGACGAATGGGTTGTTTAATTATCTTCCCTAGTATCGATCGAAGAACATCTCGTGTTTATTGTCCGACGAGGGAGCGCGTGATCGGAAGACCCTAAGTGGAGAGTGCGACATTATTTTTACAACTTCTCGAGCTTCATTCATCGCGGCAGCGAGGTCAACGCATCCTTGCACGGTGCCAGCACGCGGTCGGAAGTCAGTCGGGGTGTCTACCAGAAATTGTTAATTCTCGAAACTGACAGGTGGAGAAGCGTGCGCGCACGCGAGCGACTCGTCCGCTTCGCGTAGACTAACGGAACAGCTCGGACGTATTAACGAAGATGAAATTGTGAGATAGAGTGGGCGGTGCTGTGCCACCCGGCGAGTCTCTCTCTCTCTCTCTCTCTCTCTTCTTCTCTTACCGCTCACGTGCGCTCGAACTTAGGCCAAGCTGACTGGGTTCGTTACGGCGTCGGACAAGCGTCGTGATTCACCGCGCACCGGCACGCTAGTGCAACCCTAAACGCCTCGTGAGCTCGAATCGAGGCGTGCGAGAGTCAGTAGAATTGACGAAGAGGGGGTGAAGAGGAATGGGGACGAGGATGGAAATTAATGGAGAGAGTCAGAGAAAAGTGAGAGTCACTTTAGGACGTTTGATAATTGTAGAGAATTTTTCTTTTTTTTAGTTACTTGCCTAATGTCAGAAAAGGTGAATAGTAAAACGAGAAGTTATGGAGAATATTTTTCGTAAGTTGGTTGGAATTTATTTTGGAGAAAGGGGAGAGAAAAAATAGGTGGAAAAAGTGTGAGAGGCCGAAGTACGAGGAAGAATTTGCGTTAAGCCGCCTCGTGGCTCCGTGAAAGTATCGATGGGTGGTCCCGTGGGAGAGATGAGAACCACCGAAAAGAATCGATAGGCAGGAACCCTATGCTAGCGCGGAGAGATTTCCTTTTCGTTGGTAATGGGAGCTAAGCGAATCGAATGGAATTTCTCGTGTACGGAAGCTTTCGATTCTCTTTGTATTCTGGTGGTGCAAGGGTGCAGTATCGTATCGTTCGAGATATCTCTAAGGCTACGTAGCATTGTCCGCGTCGCTTTGTATCCGCGAATCAAGCCTTTCTCGCGACTCCCCGATTTTTATTTGTAAGAATTCGTGTTCGCGAATCGGCGTTCGATTCATTTTTTTATTTTCTCTTCTTTTCTCAGTGGGAGAAGTCGTTTTGATTGCCTGTCACAAATGATTTGTAATGAGCAGCTTGACGGAAATTAATGAGGATCCGTGTGCTCACGCTCGAAGGCCACTATCCAATATTTTATTTAAACGTAAATATTCGCCTCGTCGAACAGACATTTCCGCGCGATGACGTCTATGGAAATATTTGTATACGATATGACGTCAAGCGCGCAATCCTCCGAAAAATCTCGTAATTATTATTTCTCGAGCCCGTTTGAATATTGATTCTAAAATTACGCAAACGACTGCATCGTGACCATTTTACTTTATCCGTGGAAAACCTTCGAAGAGGATCTAGCTCGTATTTTTTTCTTGCAAATCCTCTCTGTTATCATTGTGTGCACTTAACATCCGATGTTAAATAGCTAATCTATCAATTCTCCTCACAATGGAAATCTATCACCGCTTCGATATTCGTCGCGCAACGCTCCGCGCCTCATCGACTGCAATATCAATATATTATTTTTAAAAAAAAGTCTCCCGCAAAATATAATTCTCGAATGGCGTGAACGCGTAGATCGAGGTGAAGTGCGCAATTCGCGCGCGAGTAATTCGATCGATGCGAGAACGTAAATGTGAATGAAAATTTTATATTAAAAAAGAACCGTATGATATAATATGCAGGATCGGACAGATTGAAACGGCTCGTCGAGAAACTGTTGATTCGCTGTGCCATTAAATGTAATGGTCAATCATTTTTTCAACATAGACCTTTTCAAGGATTATCATCCGTTCCCTCTACCTCGATGAACGTTCACTTTCCGAATGAAGTGTCGATACTTTTCGAAATAATCCTTGACGCGTTTGTCGACGTTGCACCAGAAAAGTCCACGTTTAACCGTTTGAGTGCCACGCGGCGATATTGCGCTTCTTATATTCTGTGTCGAATAGTGCCAGCGTATTACGGGCGTTGACATTACGATGAGATTTATTGGAATCAGAATCAATGATTAATCAAGCCCCTTGTCCCTACTCCCGCTCAATGAGATATTAGAATACTATTGAATCGAAAGGAGTAAGATTTATCGCGTATATGTTAACCTAAAACAGCGCGATCGAGCTTCTTGGCATTTTTCGACACGGAATGAGAGAAGCGCTATCGCGCCGCTTGGCAATTTTAGATTGGGAAACAAGAACAACCCGTGGGACTCACGGTTAAATAATCCTCCCAATTCTTCGGTTCTCTCAAACGCGCTCCTCGAAGTCCATTCTCATTGCATTCACCCGGGCTATCAAACCAATTATATCCCATCACGCGTGCTACACTGAAAAAATTGTATTCTTATCTTAAGAATTTACCACTTAAGTTTAGAACATTTCCCATTAAAATAAGTAACAAGAGGATCTTCTTAACACTAGATTTACCGAACGTTTTTTATAAACACGATTTCCCATTTGAACCTGTCAAATTGACTGGTTTCGGTAAATCTAGTGTTAATTTAAGAGTAGAATGTTCTAAACAGATTCCTCTAATCAAATATTCTTAACAGATATTTTTATCAGATATTCTTAACATAATCTGGTAAAAAATTTGTATGGATATATTTCGTGTATAATTATTGGAAACAAAACTCTTAATGAAATGCTTCACTCTTTATATCGTCGAAAATGACATTAACCATATCTTGAAATCAGAATTGGTTGAGAAATGTAGTCACGAGAGAAGGTTACAATTCATATATACATGTATTTCTATCACTTGTAAATATTTCCATTAAATCGCCCAAATCCTCTTCTTCTAGCCACTTCGTCATTTCCTTATCCATACTTTTTGCACAACACAGCACACAAAATAATATAGTACTCAAAATTACGCAGAATTGCAAGAGGAACAAGATACGGGCATCGACATGTGTCGCACGCGATGTGTAACCTAACTTAACTGAATACTGAACTGACACGCATTGTGTGGCGATATTCAGATGGATTATTAAGAATATATTCCAAAAACCGTCATATCGATAAGAAAATATTCTTATCTATTAAGATGAATTATTAAGTGTGTATTTTAAGAATACAATTTTTTCAGTGTAGGATTCAACTCGCTTTCGGCACTTCATCATGCACGAGCGTGCGCTTTGCACTTTTCTTCTTGCACATGAACGAAAGCGGATTGTGTCGCATCCGCAGAAGGCACCCCCGTGGGTGCGTGTGGGGATGGGAGCGGGAGGGAGGTGGTGGAAAAGCGTGCTCGCGCTTGGAGGGTTAGCGTGTAGAGGTTTGGAGAGGGGGTGAAAAGCTAGGGGGTGGGAGAGGGTGTAGAGTGGGGGTAAATGTGCCACCCCGTATCAGGTGCTCTACCACGCGGTCGGCCACAGTCAGTCTCGTCGAAAACATCAGGGATCCGTAGGCTTCCCAACGGTGCGCGCTCTCCCTCCTCGACATTTCTTTTTTCCGCCTTCATCGATCGTCCAAGAATCTGTCCCGTTCCTTTTGGCCGTCGATCCTCGAAACGATTTTCAGGATCAACTTCACCGTTCCTTTCTCGAGCAGGTTCAAGCACGATCTCGTGGACTCTGTTGTGTGTGTTTCTAAGAGGGAAAATTCGTCGGAAGCGTTTTAATTTCGCGCGTTGTCTGTCGAGAATAATATCGGAGATCGTGATGCACGTTACGCGAGCTCGGTGGACGATAATTTGAAGGAGAGCTTTTTTTCCCTCCCGAGATTTCTCCAAACCCTTTCCACTCGACGATATTTCATTATCCGCTACTGCTTGGTGGTGGCTTTCACTTCGATTACCGGATCGATTCATCCTCGTGCGCGCCTCTGGAGCTTTTATTCATCCACGGTGTCTGGTAAGTGGTGCTTCCAAGAGAAGAAGAAGGAGGAGGAGGGAGAAAGTCACGTGATCCATTCTCATCAGCTCGACACCGTTCCCGGAGGTTGGTACATTTTTACAGATGCGCACAAACACAGACGTTGTATTGTTTACCACCAGAAGTACACCCTAATTAATTCGTTCCACCGGAGCCAATTAATGCGCCACTCTTTTCGTTTACGCTTCGTGTTATCGTGTTTTACGCTTTTGCGCTCAAAGGGCTGCAGGGTGCTCGAGGTCAGGATAAAGCGGAAAGAAAAAGTGAAATTCAAAGATCTCCTCGATGTCCCCTTTTCCAACCCTCTCTTCGTTTTTATCGCGCGCTTATCGCGAATCGTTAGGCAGTCCCAGGGCAATCGGGACCAGATGCATTATTCACTCGATAAATCAGCGCTAATTATCCTTCGTGGTGGGATTGTGCTCGTCTCCGCGTTCTTACGGGCTTTGGGTGGCTCTTTAAAATTTAAATCAGAGGACTATTAAGAGTGGAAAGAGAGAGAAGAGTGCTCGGGGACGTACTAACGAACCCTTTGACACTCGCTCCCTTGATTTTAATTCGGGTCGATCGTACGCGTGAGGCGACGCGCTTTTTCCGCTGCGAGGTATCCGTTTCGATCTCGTGCCACGCTACTCGCGATCTCCCATAAGTTAATCAGGATCTCGGGGGAAAAGAAATCTCCAAGTGTTAAGAGCAGAAGGAGATACAGTCGTGCTTTTGTCGAATTTTCCATAACCTGGTCGCGAGAGAAAATCCTCCAAAGCGCAGGAACGAGAGAATAAAGTGGAAATGAGCGGTGGAGAAACTTTGTGGACTCTCGTATTATATTCTTAAGCCTCCTTTACTATTGCTCTATACAGCAGGTTGAAAAAAATCCTCTTATTAACCGTCCGCGTACACCGTCGTGGGCGTCCCCGAAATGAAGCTCGAGGTACCGGAGTTTCTTTTTCTTTCCTTTCTTCCTTTTTACTACATTCTAAAATCTGTCTCCCGTGCTACACGGCGGAGAAGTGGCTCGCGCCTTAATTAAGCTCAAGACTGAATTATTTCCGTTAATTATTTCAATTTCACTTTTGGAAGCTCACTGGTGGGGGGGAGGAGATTTAACGCGCGCCCACCTTGGCACCGAGACCGTGGGTAAAATGGGTGAGCACGAGACGTAGGAAAATGTATCGTTAATTACCGATTCTCATTTGTCAGGGGCCTAATTGCTGGAATGCCATATTTTACCGTATCCACGTACGATCGTCCCGCACACCTACACGCTAAGGGATACGCCAGGGCCGGCGAATGAATTAGTGGCCGGGCTCGTAAGTTACAATTACCCCTTTCTCTCGGCATTAATCACTTTTATTATTGTTAGAGAGACGTGCCTCGCGCGTCTTGTACCCGGTCGCCACCGCGCATTTTCCATTCTCGATTATTCTCTATCTCTCACCCTCCCTGTGCTTTCTCATCTTCGGCGACGAGAGAGCACGTCTCGAGAAAATTTTTAATCGCGACAAAACACGCCGATCTCTTAATACGCCCCGTGAACCGCCCTTTACCCCTTCGCCATTGTACACAATTCGAGATAATTGTATAATATAATCGAAGAGTCGCGCGAGATAATGGAATTTATTCGTCGAGGTCGAAAAAGGGTCTGGAGCAAGGACGCAGGCTTCGGCCATGCGAGACGATGTTTATGGGTACGTGGCAGGCGGGGTCTTAGGGGTGGAGCGTTATTATTGTTTGGGGGTTATCGTCTCGAGGTGTCTCCAGGGGTGGCTATAGCGACGCTTGAGGGTGAAAATCGTCGTGGAGCACACGCTTGGGACCTGCCATCGCTAATCACGACCTCAAGCAAAGTTACAATACGGGGACCGTTTATTCGGATCTGGCCCATCTTCTTCGCGTTGGAAAATTTTGTTCACCGTTGGTTTTTCTGCGCTCGTACGATTCGCGAAACGAAACGTATCAATCGGAATTGACGATCGAACTACGCTGGGAATACGTAAGTCGTAGCTGCGAAATTTTTCCCGAGCTTTTTCAGAATCACGCGAGCCTGCGATAAATCGAGAACGGTGCGTGTTGGGATCGATGTTAATGTCCGTTCCGCCGTACGTGCATATAATATTTATCTCTCGCGAGATAAGGTTGTATTTTTCCCCCGTCGAGAGATTCCTTTCTCTATACATTTTCTTCATTATTCGTGGAAAAATCCCGCGACGAAATTATTGAACGGGCGCCTCTCCTGTGGGCCATCGAACCACCTCGCTTTTCTTTTTTTCAATTCTCTTAATTTCCACCGTCGTCGCAGAAACTCAATTTCACAGTTAATCGATGTTAGGCATCGGCGGAAAGAGGGAGAGGGCAGAAGGAGGATAAAAAGAGTAAGGGGAGGTTAAACGAATCGGTGTTTCGAGCTGATGGTGGGAGTTGTTGGGGACACTTGGGAATTGGGGGTTGGTTTGGAGTTGTTGGATGGGTTGAGAGAGTACAGGCGCGCACAAAGAGAGAAGAGAGAGGGAGAGTTGGAAGTTGTGCCAAAAAATCACGTAACCAACTCTCCGAAGGTTTATTGGGCTGGGGATAGAGGGGCCGATTGAAAGTATCTGGAACAAACGTCAGGATGCTTCGACGATTGTGGCTTTCTATAGAAGCATCTGATCATTGTACTCCTAAAGCTTCTATCGTGTTACTGCCGGCCATTGCTACTCGTTACCTTATCAATTTCAATGATTTTCCGCGAATATCAATTTATTAACGGCCTTTGGTAAAAGTACTCGCAAGGGACCCCGCGGCTCCGTACATCAACGAATTCTAATTCCAGTCGTAATTCCGATTCGCCGGTGTGGGGATGCCGCTGGCACCCACGGCAAATGGGCGCTCAGCAGTTTCACCCGCTGTGACGGATCAATTTAAACTCGCCCGTGAATAAATCACGTTTTCGTGCGAATTCGACGGACCCGCTGAATTAGCGGCCGGTCAGTTTAGCCTCGCGCCAATGAGCCATCTCGATGTAGGCGAACCACTCTGTTCTTTTCCTGCCGCGGGTGGTGTACGTGCCGAATTGATTTCTCTCCCTAAAAGGACCTTTCCTTTTTCCTTCTTTCCTCTCCTTCCTCTTCTTCCTCCCGTTACCGTGGGACCACCCGACGATCGACTAAAGGAAAACCTACTCCCTTTCCCGCACGAATGTTTCTCCTTCTTCGCCTCAGGTGTAATTTACAGCGTGCTCCTGGGAGCACGGAAGCTCGCGTTTCAAACTTTCACCCCTCTATCCCTCCCTCACCTGCGAAATAGGCTTACAAGAGCGCAATTTTCGCGGTGAACGCGGGCTGTTCGCGAGAACTCGTTGGTTGGCCGCGTAAAACGGACGAGGGTGTGAATGAGACTGCGAGAGGCACGAGAAAGAGTAGGAGGGAAAAATGTACTATCCCGTGTCAGCCACGCGGTACACGAGCTATCCTATTCGTTGAATACGATATCGTGTTCGCCGAATTCTACCGTCCGACGCACGATCGAATCGTTCGCTCGAAACAAGTCCCTTCCGAATTCGGAGACAACCGATGCTTCGAGAGTATCGATCATATTCGCGCGATAACTGACCCGCTTTAGCTTAATCACGTAAGCGTTACATCATCCTTTCGTTCCTTCCTTGTCCGATTCTCCTTCCTTTTTGCCGTTCTCCGCGAAGGCTCCTGGAGAAAGTTCGTGCCCTTACCTGAAGGGAAAAAGTTCGTCCTCCTGCTCACGCTCGAGTTTCTTGCTTCTCCCCTTTATCTCGAGGAAGTTTTTTTTCTCCTTTCTCTCTTTCTTCTCGCTCTCTCTCTCTCTCTCTCTCTCTCTCTCTCTCGCAGTATGATTATTTTCCCAGGACGAGATTGGCCGGACCTGGGAATTGTTTCGCTTTTCGGTAAAAGTTTGGAATCGGGGTGGGGATGCAAGTGATTTCTCCTCATTCCTCTCTCGTTTCTCGCGGTGCCCTCCCTTCGTAATCCGGCTTCATCCTACTCCGGTAATCTGGGTCTCAACCGGCTGAGCCAGCCTTCTCTCCCCTTTTATCCTTACGTTTTGGCCAACGAAACCGATCTGAGCGGACTCGATGGCACGGCGAGAGGCACCTGACACACTTGAGAAATCTTTACGCGCCGCTTCTCCGCTCCCCTTTTCCCATATCTGTCGTTAACACTCCGCTCCATCAGCGCGCGAGTATTATTTCGAATTCAAATATCCAAAAATCGTCGATCGACTCACTCTCGAGCTCTCGGTAATTTTTATTACTGGGACAATATTGTCGGTTAAGCTTACTCGATTAAGGGTCTACTTCCCACTTAAGTACTTGACCCCTCGTGGTACGAGCAGCTGAAGCAACCTGCCTTTCACTCTCGTTTCCTCCCCGAGATCCGTCTGGATGCCCGAGGTAAAGTGAATTCGTCGGAGACGAAGACGAGATAGGAGAAGGAAAGATGTAATCCTTGTGAAAGGGGTTCTTGCGAAAGGTGGAAATTTCTGTTTCAACTACCAGGACGAACCGTCTTCCTATAAGTATATTTGTATTAAGTAATTATGAATCGATCGGCTCGAATGATCCAAGAAATAAAGTTTATTTCAGGGTGGCTCGTGAAATAGGACGATATCTTCGGTTGTTCGCATATGAGATTTTTCCGGCGATCGATCACTCGGTTCCACGGAGGATTCTTAATAGTAAAAGTCGGCGGAAACTCGGCGAAAACTCGGCGGAAAAGTTGCCGACGTGCACGCGAGTCAGAAGCGTGCCGAGAATATTTCTTGCCATGTTCTTCCTCTCGTCTTCCCTCTCCTCTTTTCTCTCCCATGTGAGAAATATTTCCCGCCACTATTTCGCCTCCACTGGAAATCCGATCGCAGTCGGATGGGCTCGCTGACTCGGCCACGACGGAAATAATTTTGGGCAGGATCTTCTCCGCTTCTCGAGGATCATGAAAGAAGCAGAGACTCGGTCCTTTCACCCCTTTCCTCGTAAGAGATACAAGAGGGATGGCCAAGTCGCCGAGTCTTCCGCCCCATTCGATAATTTCGATGACGAAACAAATTTCTTTATTACTCCTCCTCTTGTTAATTTATATTTGTCGCATTAAGTTTTCACAAGAGAATCCATGCGTCATCGATCGCGTCCAATTTGACTTCTATCTGCGTAAATAATTCCACGTGCCCGTAGGACTTTTGCTGTCTCATGGGCGGGCGACGTCGGAATTATGACATTACGCGTGTAACGTGAAATCGTTTCGTAGGTGGTTGGTAGGCAGGGTTTGCTAGTGATTGACGTTTAATACTTGAATATTGATGCGCCTACCGTGGCGTATGCGCTCGCATCGATTACTCTCGTGAGCATTCGCGCGAATAATATCGAGCGGATGGAGCAGCAGGCGACTTTCTCTCCTTTATCCATCTCACGAATTTACCAAAATTGTTCGACGAACTCCCCTGATAATTTCTATACTTTACAAAAGAGAAGAGAATCTACGAGAGTGTCGCGGACGAAGAAATTCCCCTCCCACTAGAGTCTCGTAATTTATTTATCCATTTATTTATCCAATACATATCGTCCCCCGAATCTCTGTAATCACGATCTCAATTTTCCATTCGTAAATCGATGTCCTCTCCTGAAACCACTTCCGGCCAGTCACGCTAACGATATTCGATTATGTCCAAATCTACTGTTTCGTGGTTTCCGTCTAAACTGGCCAGACCCGCTGACCAAGCTCGTCTGCAAACAGTTCCACCCCTTCGGGGTGAGTGAGTTTCACGATGGGAGGGGTAAATCGAGATCTTGCAGTCTCCTCCATCTCCTCCTCCTCTTGTACCATTGGGAGTGGAACGCGAAGGGGTCGCGAACGATATCCGGCTGCCAAGTCTCGAAATCACGTTTCGTCTGAGTGCATCGCTTCTTCTGATCGATGGAGACTAAGGAAGAGGAGGAGAAGGGGGCTAGTGGAAAGGCAGGATAGAAAAGGGGGTGGCTCTCGCATATCGATGCGCATCCTCCCCTTTGCAGCGGGAGTCAACGGTACATTTCTCTCACCCCCTTGCGAAAGCACAGGGGTAGGCCTGACGTTGGCTCGCTTTAATGGAGCTCCTCGCATGCTCGATTTCCCCGCTTAGACTCACTCATACCAACTCGCACTTACTCACACGCTCTCTCACACACAGGGTTACTTAGACGCCTCGGACGCGCGTCAGCTTCGTTAACGCAGATTGGCGTATCGCGAACTTTCCGCGATATTCCAGGCGCGCCCCTTTCCTCGCGAGAGGCATCGTGATCACGTACGTATAGGCACCTTACTCGATTAATTGCATCTAATGAGAAGAACAGGGTCGATCTTAAGTGACGATAACTTGGGTTTGCGCTTTGCTACGAGACGCGCGAATTGCGTAACAGTACGCAATGTGTTTACAATAAGTTAGACTTAAGCGTTCGCGTTATCGTTTATGTGAGGTGATGCATGTCCGGTGGTATCTAAATTATCCTTTGTAAACGACCAGAGACGAGCTCCTGGGTGTTCATAAATTTTCTCATGTTTTATTAGGAGCATCCATACATACGTGAATTCACGAGCTCTTGAACATTATCGTAGCAATGATACCTGAGGCGTTTTTCGTACCGGGCGGAATCTCATTATCCACATTTTATGGCCCATTTGTTCGGCGAGCAACCTGACGTGCGCTATGATATTTTATTGGCTAGTGGAACAAGCGTTTTAACCGAAGCAAAATAATGCCACCGGCAATAACGTGCCCACCGCGTGCACAGTTTGTGCCTAGTGACTGTAATTTGGCAGCTCCCCGACTCGGTTCTCGCTCCAGTTAAATGCTAACTTTAAAACTAGTTTTGTCTACCCGCGATGTTAGAATTTCGTGGCGTGTCGCGTTTTCTCGGAGAATAAATAATTTTTTCCGTCTGTCGTGGGATTTAAGTAAGAAGGGTTACGCAATATTTTTACACGTTCTTATTTCGCCCGCGAATAAAATCGTGGAAAGGGAGGAGCACTCGTTCAGGAGGTTAAGAGACTCGAGAGAGCCTGGAAAAAGAAGCGTGTAGCAGTTTTCGAGTGCTTCGTCCTTGGTTCTGCGTTCGCCAAGGGATCGATCGAAGGGGCCTTATCGATTCTCTCCACGCTTTTCTACACTCGTCCTAAAGCTTCTCTCTCTCCTTCTCTCTCTCTCTCTCTCTCTCTCTTTCCTTTCTGCTCCCTTCCGTCACGAACGTACAACGCCTAAACAACAATCGTCCCGTTCGATTATCGATTAATAATTAGCCCGTATTCCGACGAACACTTTGGGCTTTGCTTTTTTCGCGCGCGGTCCTTAATTAACTTTTTATGTGCCCGTCAATGGGTCACCAGGCAGGGTCGTTAGTTGGGCATTGTGTGTCGCACTGGCGCGTGGCAAATCCCACCTTCCCTCCACCCTTTCAGTCACTCTTTAGTCCCCGTGTCGGCGCTTACAGGCAAACTTCCAAAATTCATTTTATATCTCATTCGCCGGAATTCATTAGCGAAACCAGCGAATGCCCATTCCCGAGAATGCGTCGCATTTCATTGTGCGTCTCGCGAGATTCGAGGGATTAATGGTAAACGAGGGAGGATTTCATAATGGAGGCACTTTTCGAGCATTCGTCCAACAGTGAAATTGAGGAAAGTGGCTCAAGGAAAGAGCCTCCTCGTGCGGTTTTTATTCCTAGAGCGATTAAGCGCAGCCAATAAAAATGGCGCTCTGTGTATTGCCCGGGTCAAAGACGCGGAGAGAACGTAAAGCCAATTTTTAATTAAAGCCCAATGATAGCCTATAATTTCTTTTTTGTTCCGTGCTTTATTATTCGCCTTTTATCGCGATGCACGCGAGTGAGAAGAAAGGAGGGGAGCTTGAGAAGGTGCACCGACGTCTGGGCCAACTGGAAACGATCACCGATCACAATCTTGATTTAACGACGAATGAGAGCGAATGTCGAGGGACGTGCGAACGAGAAATCGGAAACCGAGCCATCAATATGGCTTTGCTCACCTTATCCGAACGAAAGCTTCGTTAGCTCTGGTATCCATTGGCCCTTCTCCCCGTTGTTTCAACAATCTTTCTTGCTTTTCTTCCGCTCCTCTCTTAAAGGAAGAAATCTCCACGGTAATTCGCGTGTCGGCGGTACCCACCTCGATCACGATTAATGCTCGTAGCAGGCCGATGTTAGGCTTCCTTCTGGCCTACCGAGAAAGTTTACGGGGCGACCAATCGGGCGTGCGCCGATAAGGTTGTTACCTGCGGAAAACGGAGGGATGCTAGGGCATCGGCTCCTCCTCTTCGCGCCACTTCCACCAGACGGTAGAAGTTTCCGTTTTAACGTTGCCCGAGCGACGACCTACTTCGCCAAAACTACGAGATTCGTAACGGTAAAACCCGCGTAATCCCCCGACACGATAGAAATCTTCTTGCCCACCCTTTCGTTAGCTCCTCGGGGAGCGAAAATATTGTTTCGTCGAGGGTAGGCTTCATTAGTGATTCATTTATCTTTCGTTACTCGTCATTTTGCGGTTCCTTCCTTCTGGCCCAACCACGGAGTACCAGGAATATCGTCATGTTGCCCGATCGCGCCCTGAAATTTCCTTCTCCTCTCTTACTTTTCTTTCCTTTCCTCGGCGAAAGAATCAATGACCTCCTCTCTTTCTTCCGCTTCGCCCTGTTCTCGCCTCGTCAAAGCCCACACGCCGATAGGGCGGAAGGAAAACAAGAAAGGGGAACAATGGGCGTGGGTTTATTAAATACCGGGTGTCTAGTTACTCACCTCGTGGCGCACATTTACTCCGGGGGAAAAAGTTCACATCGAGGCGCGAACAAAATTCGTTTAACGTGCCACGCGTATTAATAATCTTGGTTAATAGAGTCCTGCGATATTAACGCGAGCGTTCAGCTCGAGTCCCAGCAGGATGGTGATTTGATTGCGTCATCGCGCGATTTCCAATCTCCTGGGATCACGTGAGGCCGCCGCGCGACGGTTGTGTTGCGAAACTGGCGAAACAAAAGATTCGCGGCTCTCGTTTAGAGTTGCTCGCCCAAGGCAGAGGTGAACGGTGAAAGGCGAGCTCCTCGTGGGCCACGAAGGATCGCACGAGTACGGGCCAACTACCGACGAATTAAGATCTCGAGACCGGTTGGGGTCGTAGGTCGAGAGGTTCTGGGAGAAACAGAAATCAAAGGTAAACGCTTGACCCTTCGCGACGAAGCTTCGATCGTTTCACGCCCGTGCGATGTGTCATGCACATGCGTTCCTTTGTGGGTTCGCCACTCGTTGGAGGCGTCTTGCCACCGAGGTGCCGCCGCGCTGCCGCACGCCTTATAAGAAGGGGAATGCGTGCGTCCGTGTGGGCGAAACATTTCGTTTGTTGCACATAACGCAAGCCAATGCCCGAGAACGCCATATGGGAATCCGACGAGTTACTCGCGAGCGATGCCTCGAAATGGACACGCGAAAATGCTGAATGCTGGAAGACTCTTCTCGAACTACGACCGAAGAAGGGACGGTTCTCAGGGACAACCTCGATGCTTCATGAATTTATAATGAAAGTGATTTCTTGTACTTTGTCCGATTAATGGAATTTCATTTTCGACAGGTGGGCGAGAGGCGAAGTCGCTCACGCTCGATCGTTTATAAATAGATCATTCTTGCTTTTCGATGAGAATGGCGTTCGAACGCGACTGACAATTGGGTTAGTCGGCTAGCGCGTACGATTCGCTCGCGCGAGAACCGATAATTCACTTTGTCGCGGCTGCGCGGTCCTGTCTTTGGCGAATACCTTAACGACGAGACCTTATCCGGTTAACGATGTCAAGGAGACTTTATTCCCGGGACTGCATAGTAAAATGACCGGAGAGGCGAAACGCCCGATTTGGTGTTGCGTGCGAATTCGCGAGACGCACAATGGGCGCGCGTGTGCGCGCAGCCCATTCACCAACATTCACGAACATTTACGAACATTGGTACGGACGTTCTCCTAAGGCCTCTACTGCGAAACTACGTACGTCTAAAAGCGCGTTTAAATGTCAACGACGAATCCGCGCGAGCAGGGCCGAAAAAGGAGCTGGAGATTTCGTCGGGCACGTTGGACGTATCGTGCGAGAGGAAATAAATAAATAAGGGTATGGGATTCGAGTGCTCGCTCGACTCGAGCTCGCTGCTTTTAAAATTCCGCTCGTGCGCTCGCCCTACACGACGATTCGAAGATAGTCCGAAAGGATTCGAAGGTGCGCACATGAAAACGGAAGTCTCGACGGGCAAGACCGGGGCACTGCCGATCCGCTCGAAAAGTCTCCTCACGCGTTTGCTTTCTTTGCTTTACGATAATAGCGAGTAAGGCAAATTTCAACGTTTCTCGTCGAACTCACAAAGATCCGGTGCACCGGGCTCCTCAATGTCGCAAATCTTATTATCTCTCGCGATAAAGTAAGCGTTATTTCACTTTACACGAGGATCTCATCGCCATTTGATCGTAAATACATCGCGCGATCGGAACCAATCGGCGTGCCTGAAGTCGTAAAGGTGGCGAGGGATAACTCGTAGAATTTAATGATACACGATACTTCCACGGGCTCTTTATCGTTCGTCCCCACACGGGCTCATTAATACGATAAATAACAAATAACGGCGAACACCTAAAGCGCGTTCTCCACGGGTCACTGACAACATTGTTGTCTACGTTCAGGGTTAATTGAGCATCGGATGGAGAGAAGATGGTGGAAGGCCACGTGATACTCGGAAGTGGACGATAGCATTTTCTCCAATGAGAATTGGGTTACGGTGATTTTCGATTGGCCAGGCTGATCAATCGTACTATTACGAGTGGCCTTGGTAATTGTAAGAAGAAGGACGTCAGGACGTACCGAGTGAGAAGTTAAGGAAAATAATCGTAATAAAGAAATTTTCAAGTATAGCGGCGCACCTTAACCATTTGCGTACCACGGGCCGCGTTCCGCGCCCTTCAGATTTCATGTCGAAAAAACCCAGCGCATTTTGTCGATACAGACAACTGACAGATTGTTCTCACAGATTGCCGAAAGACGCTCACCTTTCAGACGCATGTACGTCGCATCCCTTTTACTATCAGTAATCCAAGTAATACATTCCGTATTTCGTTGTAAGCTATTTTAAATTAATAGGCGTTCCTCGACACATAATCGAAGGATCGCGATCGCGCTCCTTGGTATTTCTTGACCGTGTTTTGTGAAAACCCTCTGGTACGCAAACGGTTAATTCGGAGGCCTGTAACCAACTCTCTTCTCCAGCATTCGAATAATCCGCTCAGCTCGAGAGTTGCACGCTCACTTTTCCACGAGTTTATCCTCCACGACCTATTCCAGAGGAGGTGCGGAAATGCGCAGGGCGCATTCACAGCGCGAGGGAGGTTTTTTCCCAGGAGACCGTGCTCCGTGCTCCTTGAATTTTTTTTCCCAAGGGAAAATCGTGCCTGTTTATTTTTCATACTCGAGGAGCCGAAAGTTAGTGGAGGTCGGTGAGAGACGGATAATCGGAGTTGTTTGCCGCGGTCTTATCGAGCACGACGGTGCTAGGGAAAATTCAATGCCACGCGCGAGTTTATTAGGTCGATGTCGCCCGCGAGTAAATTTGTTCGGGATCCGTTTGCTCCGGAATAGATGGATCGCGTCGCATATCTAAAACAGACCGGAAAGAGTTTGTCTTTCGGTCCCTGATTTTCCATGGATTATCGCCGTTTGCCGTCTGGTACCCTTTTGGTGATTAATATCGACTACCTTTCGCTCTATTTTTAAAAGTTCCCTTTAATACTCCGGAATCGTAGATTCGGGTAAAGTCGTTGGACCGAGTCGCTTCGCTTCTGACGATCAGTTCGTCGAACGGTTCTCGGATTGTCGCTTATTGAGAATGCGGTCGATGAGAATGCTAGTCGGGCGACAAGAGAAATTATTCCTTTCGAAGGAGATTAGCCTATTGATTAGTTTTTTTTTTCTATTGGCACCACGCGCGCTCGCCCGTTACGTCGCTGAGAGTGGCGGGGCGCTCTCGCGAAACGTAATGCGACGACACGTGCGCGAGTAGAGGGAGAGTGAGTGAGTGAGTGAGAGAGAGAGAGAGAGAGAGAGAGAGAGAGAGAGAGAGAGAGAGTCAAAGGACGTAAACCGCGTGAGATGCTCCGTAGACGGGAGTAGTTCCTTTTATGCTGGAGCAGCGTGCAGCACGCGGTGCGCGAAAATTCGTCGCCGCGGCGTCGGTAAGAGATTCTCGGCGGTTTGACCCGCCCAAAAATTTTGGTGGCACACCGCGAGGTACTCGAGAGGAGAAAATGGGTCAAGGGAATTCACGAGACAGCCGAGTCTGCGAATATTACGCGAGCGCAGCGAATTCATTCGTCTCTTATCGCGAGACGCGAGTGTTTCGCGAATGAAGATGCCCGGCGACTACCGTGGGTGTCCTTCTGAGAGTGTTCCACGTGGTATCGTAATCTTTATCGTGCGGGGTGCTTCGAGATCTTCAATAAAAGAAGAATAAAGCAATGATTGCCTCGAGTGCCGAGGTAAAGAAAATCAGCGCTATCCGGAGTGTTCACGTGCCAATGTAGCGTCCATTACGTCGTCGAGTGCGTGACGGTTTTTAGTGAAAAATAATTTAGTTGGTGGAACGTGCGCGCAGGTAGATCTCTCGTTAAGTGAGTAGTGGTGTGCCCTCTCCCCGAAATTTTCGTATCGCGTGAGTACGCGGTGAATCGAGCACCCACGGAACGATAGTGCGCAGATCGTCGCTGTTTTTACTCTCCAAATGAATGTCGGCACGGAAGAGCCGGCAAGGATCATTACGTGTGACTAGTAAGAGTGAAAAATGGGTCAAGGGATGACATCGATCGTTGTCACTCCGTTGTATTCGCACGACGCCTCGCTTCTCCGATTTGATTTTTATCTCTCGCACCTCGTGAACGACTGGTTGCGTCACCCTTCGATTTCCTGCGAGGTGTACCACGTGCGATTTTACGTAATTCCTCTCGAAGTGGAAGAACAAAACCTCGTCCTTTCCTTTTCAAGCGCGCGTTTCACTCGACGTTCTCAACAAATGCATCGTGGCTCTGGCGTTTTGTATTTTCAGCGCTTGCCCGTTAAATTTCGATCTTCCTCTCTCGGTGGAATTTAATTCCCGACGATGATGGGGCACCGCGGCAGAGGCTAATAATTCCAGTTATCGTGTTACGCGTAGTCGCAAGTATAGGCATATTATTACCGTTAGCGGGCACAAAGTTCCCGCGATTAGCGCGCGCGAGCGTTTCGGAGCGAGTTACTACCGCGCGCGGCACCTATCCTTCAGAGGTTTCTTTCGCTTCGGTGACTTTCCACGCACGTTGAGGTAAAATACAATGCTCGTGGGCTCAGATGGGAGACGCGAAAGGTTGGAAGAGGAAGAGAAAAATATCGAGGCCGTGAGCGTCGGCTCCAAACATCTCGTCATTCCTTATTTCCCTCTTCGCGATGTCTCCTTCGATAATAATCCTCTCGTGATTATTGTAAAGCTAAGCGTTTCAGTTCTGCGCATGAGATATTTCATCGCGGTAAAACTGTCTAACGGGTGAGGCGCGCGGCACCGGAAGCTTGGTAAAAAAAATTTAATAAGCCGTGCCAGGATGTCTCGGGACGGGCAGAAGTACCGCAAGCGCGAGACTCCGAGTTTATTGGCGCCGCCGAATTTTTTCCATTACAGCAGCAGTAGCGGCATAAATAGTTTTCCATCGTAACGAGCAGGAGGCTCCTTTCCTCTTTTCTCTCTCTCTCTCTCTCTCTCTCTCTCTCTCTCTCTCTCTTTTGGGCCTGAAGGATCTTGGGTCCAGGCCTGTTAATAAATTCTAATTCTAATTCTAATTCTCTCTTTCTCTCTTTCTTTCTGTCCTTTTCTCTGTTTCTCTCTTTCTTTGGCGCAGAAATGTGGCTAATTTCCTCAGTCCCGATTTCTTTACTTTCTTTTTTCAATTCTTCCTCCACCTTGGCGCCCGTCGCATTTATTTATTGCCAGACGATGTGCATTATCGGCTGTGGCGGGCAATAATAAAGTGCCACCTTCTCTCGGAGTGGTTTTATCGAGGAGGACGAAGGAGAAAAGGAAAAAATTGCGGGGAAAGTGGAAGATCTCGGGAGTAGAAGTCTCCTCTTGTTCGTTCCCTTTTTTTTCTTCGGAGGATATACAGGTGAGAGAGGGTGAAGAGAAATGGAAGAAATTAGCGCGTCGCTTATTGTTATTTATGCGCCTCCCCGGAAATGGAAGCTATTAAGTTTGCCGATCGATTGGAATTCGATCGATACGCTCGATTGATCGGATCGAACGCGCTCGCGTCTCGGCTGTCTTACGAGCGCGTTCTCTCGTTCCTTTGAGTGGAAAAGGACGAGCAGGGGGAAGACCCTCGCGTCGGAAAATGGAGTCGAACCTGTTCTCTTCCTGCGAACCATTTCATCCTTCCTGGTTTGCTGCTGCCGTGTGCACTCGTGTGTGCCGAAGAGAGAAAAAGCAACGATAAGAAAACCGTGCTCGATTCCTCAGGCCGACGGGACACCCCACTCAAACAAAATTGTTTTAAGCGAGAACGCTTACCGTCCTCCTATGTTTGATATTCACTTTAAAGCGAGGAGATTTTACTTAAAGCGAAGCGAAATCCTTTCTAAACGACGTATCTCTGTAATGGCCGATTAGTTTTTCCACGCGTATCGAGAGAGCATCTTGTTTCTCCGTCTCCCGAGGAATGTCATAAAAATTTCAGTTCGATAGTTTCTTTTCTCCTCCTCTCATTTCATTCTCGCCAGTTTCGTTTAATTGGCCCGTGTTTATCCGGCTACAGAAGTAAATTAGCGTTTTAAGCGTGCGGATCGACGCGTTGGTTTTGCGCGCACCGTTTGAATTCATCGACCTCGAGGAAAGGAACGAGCGATAAGCGTTTTCGCAATCGGTCGGCAACGTGACTCGCCTATATTCGTGGGCCGTGCCTTCTCATTATTCGCGATTCTCAGGATAATGCGTATTATTCTCGCTCGCGGATCTCGTAAGAACGCTCATTTTTAGTTTCATTCCGCTATATTTTTAGCACCGGTGATTTCACCGGTGGGATACTTTTCCAGGGTCGATTGTGATAATGAAGTTTACTTTCGAGATTTATTTTCAACGATTTGTCGTAACGTTTACGTCAGGATGTAGGAAAATGATCGGCGAGGTCATCGCTTGCGTCGAAGAAAGAAAAGCGCGAAAAGTGGTGCTGTGCTCTCCTCGGGTGGGCTGATCGTCACGCGCGACTCGGGTTCGCGATCGGTCGGGCAAGATCCGCCGGGGAACTCGCCTGGGACTCTCGTTCCAGCTTGTGCCGACGGTGAAAGAGAAAGTACGAATAGAACTGTCGTTGCTTTCGGCCAGTGGAATCGTCGCAGCGATACCGATCGAATCTCTAGTCCTGGTCCGCTTAAGCGTGTGGTGTCGATCCTGTGTCCTGAGAGCGAGAATCGATTGTGCACAGTGTTTCCCTGGTGACCGTCGATCGTTCGGTTGGTGCCTGCGAAGCGTGGAATTTATTTCGTTACGGTGCATTGAACATTTTGTCAAAGTGGTGAAATGCTCTCTTTGAAAACTTCTCGTTTCTGACATCGCTGAATTTCTTTGTCGATTATTCCATTGATTTCTGTTGATCGCAAAGGAACGGTCGAGAGTGGATTTTTAAGCGAGAAATGCTCGAGCGCGATACGATCGCGAATCGATTATTGCGAAACACCGTGATCGAGCACGAGACCCCGTCATTATCACGATCAATCGCATCCTAACGTTTTCCTGTTTCGTGCAGCAGACTTACGCAAGCTTGGAGTAGACCATTGTATAATTTCCTCGTAAATTAATCCCCGCTTCGCCGGCAATGTTACTTTCAACGAAGACCCGCACTTCAATTTTCCACGCGAATAAAGAGTCTTCGTGGCGTGTCCCCTGCGATTTTATTCGAGGTATGTTTCACTTCGAAGAAGGAATATGCTTTATTTCCTGATCGAGTGCTTTTCTTTTCGCGACATCTTCTCGATTCCATGCTTGCGCGTATCTTTCTCCGTGACTCTCCGAACCTGCACGATCGTTCCGCGTTGCCCGGCCTGCCCGTGATAAGATAAAACGATATCCGAACGTTCCTCAATTAGTGTCTCGCTTCTTGCATCAGTGTATACGTGACTGTCGCGTGAAAACGATCGAAACCTCGCGAACACGTTCCTTCGATAATCGGCTCGCCGGAAAGAATTCTTCCACCGATCTACGGCTGATCGTTAATTAATTATCGAACCATAAAGTGATCTGTGAAACGCTACCGATCGATAGATCACCTCGAGTAAACAGAATGTGATTGTGCTCGACGATCGTACCGGAGAAGAAGTAAAAAAATGGAAATCGCGATTAACTCCGCGAGTGAAGGGCGATAAGAAGAAAATGGGTATCGATATTCGAGCGTGCGATTATTCGCGAGAGTGTGTCCAGAGAGTGCAGCGAGGTGGAACCGGAAAGGTGGTGGACGAAGGCGTGACGCGATTCCAGTAAATTTGAAGGGAATATTGTCAATGATATTGTAATATTGATCGAACAGCGTCGAGAGAGTGCGGTGAACTGAAACTGAAAGTCGAATCCGCGAGTGACGAAGGATGAGATAAGGTCGTGAGATTAGAGAACGGCGTGAAAACGAAACGAGAGTCGACGAATGAGTAAGAATCTTTGGGCGAGGTGTCGGCGAGTCGAGGATATCGGATCGTAGAAAATTTTGAAAGAAAAAAGAATCTTGAAGTTAACGAGACGGCGGGTGGGCTCTGCCTGGTCGAATGATCGATCGCGATCGATTTTTCTCGTTCCGTGCCAAGGAGGGATTACAACGCGTAGCGCCCCGATAAGGAAGAACAACCTTCGACGATTCTCGGAGTGATTAGTGCACGTTTGATTACCATGGTGGGATTGCGTGCGCGGAGACGGTAAATATTTGCCGAAGACGCGGCCGCGAGACTGACGCTCGGGTGCATTAAATGATAGTCCGACTCCGAGAGCGTGCCTTCTCTCGTTACTTTTCTCCTCTCTTTCTCTCTCTCTCTCTCTCTCTCTTTCTCTTTCTCTCTCTCTCTCTCTCTCTCTTACCATTATGTTACCATTAGTGTTTAGTTTAGTTAATTTCATTGGGTTTTTCTTTGGGTTTTTATTTTTGGCCTTAGAATAGTTTGTCAATTAATATTTAGAATTTAAACTTAGAAGTATAATGATAATTAGATTCTTTCTTTTTCTTTCTAGAAATTGAATTTCCTCGGTAATAGTTCGGTATTGTCAGGGATTAAGTTAAATCTATTGCTTTTTCTCTGTATTCTTCTTCTATTATGTTCATATGGGACATTGTCCCTGAATGTTTATTAATAAATCTAATCTAATCTAAATCTCTCTCTTTCTCTCTCTCTCTTTCTCTCTCTCTAGATTTCTTTCTTCCTCTCGTTCATTCTCCTCTTTAGTTTCAGCTCCACATCCGCTTCAATTTTTAGGGGGCCCCTCAAGTTTCGCGATCCTCAATTCTAACCTGGGCCGATCGATTCCAGCTAGTGATAAGAGGAGGATCGGTCGCTCGGGACCGCTTTTATCGCGACGGCTGATTAAAGAATCGTGTAAGAGTCGCCGCGAGCGAATGTCATTCGTTTCCACGGATTTTTGGGCCGCTGACATTTCGTGTCACCGAGATAAGCGGGTTACCACCGAGCATCGATAATTGTACTTCGTGTTTTTCGGTAGGCACGTTTCAGTTGCGTAATAATACACGGCCTCGTAAAAATGTATATCTCTTCTTTTCTCGTTCGCTACCTACACGGGTACGTGGCTATGTATGACCCATTAGCATTGCGAATATTGTGTCTCATTTCCAACTTTTTCACTATCGTGGTGTCACACGAGCGTAAAGTAAGTTACATAACATGGCAGACAGTATTGACTACTCTCCTATCGCACGCGATTGTCCCCCCGTCTCGCGTTGACGCGAGTCCAGCTCTTTTCACCCACTGTGTTCTTTCTCCATTATTGTCGTCATCATTAGTACCGCGAAGTTTCTATAACGACTTCGTAAACAGTTCTCCATTTTTCGTTTCTTCATATTCTTTATTCAGCATCTCCGAAGTCCGCCGCGGGCTTGGCCGATCCGGACGGTGAATTCCCACGAGCACACTTTTTTTTTTACGGTACAGAAACTTCACCGGAGCTCGACTATTTTTCCACGTCTATCGCAGATCATGGCATCCGTATCCAATTAATCGCGACACACGCAATAAATTCATCGTCGGACACGTCCCGATAAATGTCGGGCGCTCGAATATTTTTTCAAATTGTACGAAACGTCGCGCGCGATTAAATTCATCGCGTATACGCTCGTCGCGCAATAATTCGCTTCTCGCGCGCGGAGTAATTTTCTTTTCAGCCCGCAAAAATGCCGCTTACTCGTGAACAATTGCATCGTGATGCTTCTGCATTCTCTACTTTCGTTGATCGTTAACGGATTTTGATCGACCAAAGACTTCTCTCGAATTTTCGTGTCACGTGAAATTCCAAGGCTTATCCGTCCTTTTCTAAAGAGGATCGTTGTTTCGCATCTACGCGGTTTTTTACGATATTCACGACGTCGTTTGGGACGATCAGGGTCCTACGCTCCATCGAAGATTCTTCCACTTTTATCCCCTGTCTCGAAGACCCCTCGAATCTTGGCGAGAAAGCTTCTTTAAAAGTCTCTGATAAATGAAAGGGGTCTGCATGCGGTATTCATCCGGGCTACCTTTTCCTATCACGCGTCGCGTGGGCGTCGATTCATCGATTTAGATACTACTCCCATAGACTTGCCCCGTTCTCCACGCTTTTACTCCCTTCATCGATTACCACTTCTTCCCACCGTCGAATCTCCAAGTGAAATCTCGATAGACCTAAAGCTTCTACGTCACGCGATACGCCTCGATATTCTCGAATGAGAACTCACGCGGTGGAATTTCAAATGCAGACGTCCGATTTAGGGTAATAATCGGTGGAAGATGGGCGGAGTTCTCTTGGTTATTCATTTTATTAACGACAAGTTCTACAATTATCGACCGTCTCTTATTCTAGGCCACGAGGGACACGTTCTGTTATTCGCCCGTCCGTCTTTCCACGCGCGCTTCGAGCGCCTTCCAAGTCGAAAAGTTGTCTCAACCGGTCGAAGGACTTGTGCGCGGAAGTGATATAAGTACTTTAAAATGACGATGCCGCTTTTGGAGTCACGTTCAAGGTAACGCGACACGCGATAAGAGGGGCCATCATCGCCGCGTTACGTTAATTTCGCCACGAAACATGTTCTAGTGCGCGCACGGCCTTTCCACGCGACGCCACGCTTCTCCGCTATTCCTTCGTGCGTTTTTAAATATTCCTCGTAAACGACATTCCTGTTAGACCGACGGACATCGTTCCTCCTTGTTCTCTCGCTCACACGTGTTTCTTTTCTCTCCAGCGACTTTCCGACTCTTTTCTCGTCCGCGTCATTGAATTCGTTCGCGTTTCAATGCACGCGCGTCATCCTCACGCCGTCGTCGTTTCCTCGCTATGGAATTTCAGTATTCATCCGTAAGCGGCATTCTTTCGCGCTGGAGGACAAAAGGTGCGTCGCGTGTAACGAGAAGAAGAGGTGCACGCAGGCGCGACGTCGCGCCGAACGCGGGCTCTTCACTTTTTAAGGCTTAACGAGGTAGTTGCACTTGTACAAACAGGCGAGAGCGTTCGACCTCTCGATCGACTTGTCGAGAGCAGTTTTGATACAGTCAGATCGATTTCCTTCTACCGCGTGCATTTTTTCTCTCCCCCGATTTTTAATCGCCTGGATTCGGTGTATTCGTCGTTTGAGCCGGGCTCGCGTTTCGAAGCTTTTGAATTTTTTTAGTCCTGGAACAATTTGATCGGGGCGCATCTTTCTTTCTTTCTTGGCTTTGTTTTCTTTAGGCTGGATATCGTTTCACCTTGACTCTTGGACCCGCTTGGCAAATGGAAAACGCTCGCAAGTGAAAACGATAGTTTCGATATAGACGATTCCGAGGCACGGGGCACTCGCGATAAGGGGATGTTATCGTAACAATAAATAAATAGCTTTTACGATGCGCCTGTACTGCGACGCGCGTTTAGTGGCCGCGTAACGATATCGCGAGGATGAGCGCCGATAGATATGCCCGTGCAGGGAAATAAAACAGTTAACGATCATTTTACATCGAACGATCCGCGCGAATATTCGTACTGTGCTGGCGAATGGTCGGACCCGAAGTCCTCCGGAGTGTATACCGTGTGAAGTGTGCGAGGATCAGTGAAGTGTTCAATTGTGGAATATCACTTGTGGTAAAAAGAAACGGCGCTCTCTAGGATGCTGACCAGTGATTCGTCCTTTAAAATTCCAACGATGACGCTTCGCAAGAGTCAGAAGGCTCCGAAGAGGGGAAGCAAGCAAAAGGATTCGGTGAACGGTGGTGAGGGTGGAACGATCGATAAGCAGGGAATGGAATCGATGCGTCTAGGGGCCTCGAAGAATAGGAAACAGGAAGTGGTGGGTGGGGAGCAACAGCAGGGCGGAAGTTCTCGGGAGGTGGCGGAGACCGGCGGTAAACTCGAAAGGCGCGCCTCGCTCCGTCGGAAATTCGGAGCGCTGATAAGAGGAGGCGCTGACTTACCGGCTGCGATAAATCGTGGCCTGCAGCCGATCAGGCGCAGCCTCAGCTTCAGCAAGGATCTGAACCGGCTTCACGAGCCCGCCAAGCCTTACAGGACCTCGAGCGTGCAATGGTACAACAGTTTGGGATCCTTGGCCGAGGATGAGCACGTCGACGAGGTCGATTACGACGAGACCAATACCGCTTCCGAAGCGGAAGTCGACGAGGAGGAAGTCTACCCTTCGAGAAATCACGTGACCAGAACGCGTAGTCTCATCGAGAAAAATATCGTAAGAGCGATCTTCTCTCTTTTATTTTTACTCGGATTTTAAACGTTTCGTCGAACTGTTCGGGTGTTTTTAATTAAAATTCCGTTTGTCCTGGTGGATATTTTTCTTTGCCCTTGGGATAATGAAGGGGTCGTTCTTGGAGCCACGGTAATTTTGTACTGCCGTTCGCGACTAAGAGTAGGAGTCCATTGGACGTGAGTTGCAGCTCCAAGTTATGAAGTTGCAGCTTTGAGATTATGTCAATGGGACAGTTGCTCGCTTTAATCAGCGGCGACTTCCTGCGACAAGGGGAAGTGTAAACTTTACGTGCAACTACTCCGTTCTTCATTTTGCACGCTGCGTTTCTATACGGTGTAATTTGTCTTCGCGTTAATAACCGTGCACTTTACATAGAAACCTCGATTTTCGCGAAGGAAGATCGCGAGGCGGCAAGAAGCTTCGTGGAAAATGATCATGAAATAGACGTCGTTCAAACGAGACGCAAATTCAGGAAGCAAACGAGTAGCCCCTTCTGCTTCAGCTTTTCCGAGCCTTGAGATCAACTTTCTCGTTCTCGAGTGAAATGGCGTTCCTGATTAGCTTATTACTCTTTGGGAATGCTCGGAATATTAAAATACCGGGAGGAAGAGGAGGAGGGGAGTGTTGTCCTGGTAATCCGTTACTTTGACGAAGCCGTTGACGATGTCTCGTTACTCTCCCAGATTTAACAGAGATCCTGGTCTCATTCTCTTAATCCCGCGAAATACTCGTCATACGGCAGTAAAAAGTACCAGTCATCGAAACACAAGCATCTACAATTTTGTATAATTTAGTCATCGCACATGTAACGGCTTAATTATCGGTCGAAAGGTGTCCGCGATAATTCAGTGATACGGGACAATAGGGTCGCGCGGTTTCGTTTAATTGATCCAGGAGGCGGCTACTTTCTTATTTGCAAACTTTTTTCGCAATCCCACCCCACGCAGATCGGTCGCCAAGAAATATGCCCGCGCGATAGCGAACTCGAGACCCGCGAAGCTTGTTAAAGCGGTTGAAAAAGATTAATGAGATTCTATTTATGCCTCCGTTCCCTCCCTGGTCCTCTCGTTCGCCGAGAGAGCGTACCGCTTTATCAGAATCCCATTACCCTTTGCTTGTCTTCCTTCCTTTCCTCCCCTTCCACGTTCTCTCTCGTTCGCTTCGATCGTCCTTCTTTTTCATCCTCTTCCACAGATTTTTTTTCTTCTTTCTTTTTTTTCCTTTCGTTCTTTTGCCTTTTCACCCTCTCCACGCGCCCCTGGGGCAGCGCCGAGCAGAAGATCCTTAATCTATCCTTTCGGATAGGAGGCAACTCATCGGACTCGTCCCGGGGAAAATCTCTAGTCCGAGGATGGGTTGAAAATGGCGATGAGAAACGCACTCGAAACGCCCGTATAATTGTAGGGTAATATTTTAATCTCGTCGAGATTAGGAGCCACGTCAAGAGAGAGAAAGCTCCTTCGGTCGGCTTTTGTTCAATTTTTTTTCCCCTCCTTCCCCCCGGACTTTATTTTCAGGCAAGATTTAATCTTGCTGCTTCCTTCCACTCGTTTCTCTGTCTTTCTGCAATTTTTCTCGCGTCCGCCGACGAAGCTCGTGTCACGAGATATAATGGCGAAAGCAGTCGAGACAAAGGATCGGATCCGACTTAATTATAAATTAAGAGAGAAATGAAATACGGTAATTCGTTCTTGTATTATCTCGCGAGTTCTCTTAACGGTTAAGCTCGCACGCTTGATACTCCAAGTGTGGAAATTGCGAAATAGTAGTTTTTCACCGGTGGTCCGTAGGTGTGTAATTTAATTCAATGGACGTGGACTCGCGATTGTATAATTAATTCGGCCCGCGGGAGATTGTCGAAAATCCAAGTGGTCCAAGCTGGATCTCCTTTAGTTATTTCTTGGGGTCTGTTGTTACGGCGAATTAGATGCATAGAATATTGTTTTTATTCTATCGTGGCAGGGACTACGAGTTTACGGTGCGTTGTAAAACCTTCCCTCTCTTGCCCTACACTCTCTCGATGTATCTTCATATTAAGTTACTGGCTTGCGGCTGTCTCGCCTCCAGCTTTCCAGGATTTAGCTAATTTAAGAGCTTTGAACTTGGCCGTCCGGGCTCCGTAACGTTAACTAATTAGAAGACATTAAAGAGACCGATTTTGAGCTAGAGCTGCTTTCGAGTGGTAAATTCGTGAACAGGGTGGTCCGTCGAGGGATGATGCTAATAAGTGACGTCATTAGGACGAGAGGTGCTGATTTATCGATCAAGCGTATCTGTCGAGAAATGCAATTTATTTCGTCGCAGCGGTAAAATCATCTGGGCAGGATACAGCTAAAAAAGCGCGAGAGGAAAGATAATATGGAGAGGTATCGAACGAGCGGAGGGAATCAAAGGAATTTATATTGTCGTTTGGCGCCCCGCGTGCTCACACGCGTTTTTGGGGCGCATACAATGCGTATTGTTTAAACAAATTTGAAACCATCGGAGCATCGGACGACCACAATGGAGATTGTCAAAAACAGAAGGGACGTTTTCATTTGCACCTAGCAAACAGTACCGTAGAGATAACATTTATACGCCCAGGAAATTTTTATTTGCCACAAGCAACACTCTGGTAAATTTTGATTCATCATTCCTACTGCGGACGAACTCTCTCTTTCACTCAAGCGCCGAAAAATTTCTCGACACTGTAAAACTGTGGATGACGCACGCGCCACGAGTAGGAGAATAATGGAAAAGTTGTGTTCGCTTCTAATTAATTGTTCACTCTTAAGCCTCGGTCCGGTTGAAGTACTACGTAACGAAAGTTCGATCCACGGGACTAGGGAGCAGGAAGAAACTAGGGGGAAAATTCGAGTTTGATAAAATTCCGGCGAAAGAAGTAAGAAAGTGAGGTGGAGTAAAACGAACAAGGCCCTTCGAATCGCCTTACGCGAGAACTTCAACTCCCTTTTCAGCGTTTTATCGCGTTCTCCCGAGCATTACTTGATTCCTTTTCTAATTCACTCCTGATCTGAGCCTGCGAAGTAGAATCGTCGCGAGAGAATATCAAAAGTACATTGCACATTTGAATTGGAGTTGCTCGAATTACTTGGACAGTCTCGCTTCTTCGTCTTCATCGTGAAATGGAACGCTGCCAAAGGGAGAAGGTCCCGCGCTTCTCGAGTTGACTCTAGAGGGGTGGTGCCAAGGACTTACAACGAAACTTTTCGATTCGCCACTTGGCAGAAATTTCCTCCTTAGGCTTAGGAGTTCCCATCCCCTCGTTTATTAGACCTCTTAGCTTATCAGGAACGGACGTGACCTTAATACCATCTTGGCTGTACATTGAATTTGGATTCCTTCCACGTATCGCGTCTCATCGCCCATCTAGAGTCAATCGAATCTTTAACAGGTTTCCGCTAATTAATTGTCCAATGAGAACGTTACACTCGTAGGAGGACGTAACGGAAATAGAAACCTCATGGCGCCGATGATTCGCGTTAAATGTTCCGCAAGATGTAACAGCTACGACAATTCCCGCTTGGAAAGTCGTTGGTACGCGCAGTTACTTGTACAGCTCCGCGAGGAATTTAAGTATCCTGGATGGAAGACATTTCGCTGATAAGCGTTACGTTCCATTAACCCACTTAGACGTTATCCTCTAGCTTTACGGACAATTTTCAGGATGTAATTTCAACGACAAAATATCTTTGAGTGGCTCTAAACGTGTGTCGTACGACACTGTTTACAACGATGCGTTCCGGCAGTTGCGCTCTTTTCTTACTAGGGTTACAGCTCCTTCCGGCAGGATTTGACGATCACTCAGTATCGAGGGTATCCCGTGACTTTTTTAATGCTCCGTGGTCGTAAAGTACGATCTGAAAATAAAATTCTTGCGTTAATCGAGTTTTCACGGGCGGGAAACGAAGGTGAGGAGGAGCTCGATCGATCGATGCGTTGGAAGTAATGAAATATTTCTTTTTACAGGTCACGAGTCCCAGGCGAAGGGCCAATACCCTTTCTGCTCAGGCGGCACCGTATGCACGGCACAGTGATCACTATGACTCCTCAATAGGTAAATCGAGACAAGATTTAATATTATCTTCCACGACGATAAGAGTGTTAGGCTCGCGTGACATATTCAGCGGTACCTAAAATCGATTTGCCGAATATGCATAGGGCCTCCAGTTAATTTAACGTTCCATCGACCCACTTCCGAAGAATTTTGCGCGAGGTCGAGGGTAATAAAGGACGTCTCGTGCCCGTAAATCTTTTTAGCCTCTGTCGAGCTCGCCTAACGAGGCAGGAGTCGGCATGAGCTTGCGGGCTTAATTTTTCTGATCCCCGAATTAAGCTACCCCCGTCTCTCCTGTACCTACCTCGACTCTTCTCTCTTTCTTTTTCCCGCTCGCGCACTCACGAGCGCCAACTTTCTCGCCGTTATAGCTCGTCGGGTCCACGGCGTAATATTAACGATCCTGAAATATGTTCGGCAAGGTAAAATTTTAATTTCGCCGAACTGCCGTATTAAGGTTGGCTCCTGAAAAAAATTAATTATTCAAGATTGGCGGGTAAGGGGCCAGGGGAGACGATTCAAATTTTCTCTCTCCACCGTGTTAGGAATTGCGTTCGGGTGTAATGATATTTGGAAGTGGAAATTTAAATCCGGGGGGGCTCTTTTACATCGTTTAAGATAATCTGCTCTTAATTTCAGATTTGAGCAATCCACCCTGCGAGGCCAGTAGCCTTCCTGCGCTCACGCACGCAGCCATAGGCGAAAATGACAACGAGGCGGCGTTTTTGTGAGTAGAACTTTTCAACTTCCCATTTTATTTGCGCCCTTGCGCTCGTTGTATACAGGTCGGCTTGCTCTCGGGATAAAGACGTTACGAAGGTTCGCGTCGTAATGAAGGTTCTCATTTATTCGCGATGCCGGAAAGGCCATAGTTAAATTGCCTCCGAGTTGAATATAATTTAAAACGCAATTCGAAGCAATTTTCTTTCCAGCAACTTTTCTACCGTATTCTTGTCGACGCGAAGCCGGCAGTTGCACGCGATCACCCCGAATCGATACGAATTTACTCCCTACATACTATTTCAATTAGCACCTCAGCCCAGTTTTGAATTAACTGGACCATCCTCCGCGGGCAATTTTTCAAAGTGCACTCGCGCCTCGTTGCCCCCCCCCCCCCCCTGCAAAATCCAATTATTCATTGGAATTACCGATTTATTTTAATTCAAACATTTCGGCGATTCGTAGGTATGCGAAAAAAAGAATTTGAACGTGAAGTTGGACATTTGTAGGGCGATGTTTAAATGAGCTTCTTCGTTCCGCTTCCGAATGCGAGTGCTAAATGTTATCCGATGCTAGCAAACCTGCCTTGCAGAGATAAAACTACCCGAGTAGAAATGAATCTAGTACGTCCGATGTGAAACCTCGTAGGTAGATAGTATTGACTAGATTACATTTTCTTGCTAGCAGCTAGGTCAGTACTAGATAAGAATTTATAGACAGTTTTACTGACGTAGCGGTTGTGTAGTAATACATAGAAAATATGATACTAGATGGTGCTGTCTTTCCCAGAAAATATAATCCAATTACTAGTCGCCACTAGCACTTTTAAATTAGTCAGCGAATCTCTCACGAGCTTGACGACACCGGTGTGAACCTAACATCTCAACTGTCAGCATCTCATGAAAAAATTACAAATTTACTTGCATCCAGCAAAGTTCAAGGAATTCTTACAAGTTTTAACAATAGTTCAAATGATTTACACCAAAAATCTCGTTTTAAAAAACGAGATGCGAACTTCGCGTATGGCTTGATTGCATCTCACCGAATTTCGATCTTTCAACGTACAGGAGTGATATTTCGAAGAGTTCAACGTCCTGGGCATGAAATGTTAAGAGTTCAGGCGAAAAAACTATAACAAAAATAGTTTATCATCGCAAAGTAAGATGCTGCGCAAAATTAGGGAGTTCATGTCGAAATAAAATGTTTTCTGGATAGCTGTAGACATACTACAACATATTCCAAAGAGTTCGAGGCACTAGCAATGTCGAATTGTTTTTAAATAAATAAATACTCTTCGAGTGCCGTACATTTATAAAGAAACTCCGTAGTTTTGTGCATCATCTCACTCTTTTCTCTCTCACACAACAATCCGAGTTGTGGTCTATGTGTAAGGGAACAGGCTCCGTGAGCTAGAGGTCTCAGGTTCGAATCTCCTCACCCAAGAAGGTATATAAAAGTGGATTTTTCAATTCAATAAAAATACAAGTAATCGTTAAGCAAATTGAACACCTACTTACCGGCGTTTCAGGAACAACGATACGTTGGCAAAAAATAAGAATTATCCAGAAGTTTATTTTATTTTGCTATTTCCTGTCCAGCCCAGGCTAGGTTACTACTACATTTACATATCTTAAATTTTCTATCTAAATAGTAGCCAGTTTTTTTGATGCAGCCACTGGTAGAAGTGACCGTTACATTTCAAGCCCACTACTACACACAAAAAATAGACAATTCCGATGTATATCTCGTTTTTTCTATATCTGAACTAGACAGCAACGATGTTCAAATTCTACTCGGGTAAATGCATCTGATCCTTGTACATCTCTCGTTCGCGCGAGAGGGGCTCATGTGAGGGAGGAATTAGAAGTTTAGACCCAACTGAGCTTCGTGTCGCACGTTTCACTCTGGTACTATGAATTATTGCGCGAAACTTTGCCTGGATGTCGCTCTGTTGGATGCCATTGAACGATACGCGTGTCAGAATGAGTTATACAAATGCTTGCCTTCTGAGCGATTACTTTGCAAAAATTCAACAAACTATCCTTTACGATTCGTGTTTCACGTACCATGACTCTGCATTATGTTGAATGGAGTTGCCAGGGAGGTGAGACGCAAAACGAGAGAATTCGCGCGCTGCAATTTACGTAATGCAGAAATGTTTCAAGAAAAATCGTCGGCACTGGTCATGAATATGTCATGTGATAATGATCGCGAGAGCATGGGCTTCGCGAAGACGAAGCCGTTTTATTTCATAACCTTGAGAACTCATTAAATTCTATACATACGCATTTTCTAGATTTGCGCGAACCTCTTCCTGTCCCTCCACATTTGGCTCGCGATTACATCTTATACTTACACCTTTCGTGACTTAGTCACGTATTATCTTTAATGCTTTAAGCAATTTCTCGACGTTATTTTCATGTTTGAAAAAGTGTTAGATATATTAAGAAATATTGTGAGAGACTGCGCAACGAAGCAAATACCAGAAGCGCTCCTCTCACAGTATCATTTTAACTTCCGGCGAGGCATGGACTTCTTCGAGAATCGATACTACAAATTAAATCGATTGCTACTAGTGCTGACGGGTCTGTGGCCCCATCAAAACCTCAAGGAACAATTATTGAGATCCGGAGGTGTGCTATTCGTAACGACACCGTTCATCTTAGCCCTGGTAGTAGAATTTAATATTTTCTTCTTATTGCTGTTTTTCTCTCTGTCGTATATTTTATTAGAAAATTTTCGTCGTTCATTAGCAAATTTAACTTTTGCTTAGATGGCGAAATATTTCACAGCGGAATTCGAAAGATGTCTATTCGCCGAGGCGATTGTTTATTGGACTTCTATCTTGATAATTATCGCAAAATATCTTACTTGCACGGTGAATTCGCAAAAAGTATGTAAGTTCTTTTGCGATTGAGAAACCTTTCGGTTCCGCTCGTTATATCTCTTTTCAAGCGTTCAAAAAGGTTTATCAGATCATACGGTCACTATAGATCATGAGACTTTTGGATCACATTAAAGCTGACTGGGAATTGGTAAAAAATGAAAGCGAGCGTGGAATCATAGAAACATCGGCTGAAGAGGGAAGGTATTACGTGGCACGTTGGGTGTGTAAGTAATTAACAAATTCAGTCCGAACGATTTAAAAGTAGATCTTTCCAACAATGTTTTATTGCAGGGTTCACGTACACATTGGCGGGTATCTTTTTAATAATGTCATCTTGGAATATTTTGTTAGATCTCGTGGCACCACTCAATGAAACGAGACCTCTTACTCCACCGTATTCCGCGGAATATTTTATCGACGAGGAGAAATATTTTTATTTTATTTATGCTCACGAATCGATCTCCCTTATTGTGGGCCTTACGTGTATGCTGGCCACGGACACTTTGGTATTTGCGTACATGTATCATTCTTACGGATTGTTTAGATTGGCCGGGTAAGAAGCGAACATGACGATTTGATTTTAACAATTTAATTGGCCAAATTTTGCAGTTACCGGTTGACACACGTTTTCGACAAGAATGCCAATAATTTCGCGATACCGGAGAGTTACATTTGTCAACAAAAAATATCAGATGGCATTGAGTTGCACAAAAGGGCAATTCGGTATGTATCTAATGGTGGTTAGTGGTCGGCACGATCGCCGGGTGCTCGCGCTTCGTGCTCGCCTTACCGGGTGCAGAAAAGCTTCGCTTTCTGCCATAGGCACGACCGCGTAACTCACGTTTCCATACTTGAATTTCCCATAATTTTGAAACGGTTGAAGATGGTGGTATATAAAATATCGTGGCACCAAATGGGTATATACTCGATGTACATGCCAAATTTTGTTCGGATCCGTTCAGTCGTTTTGCCGGAATATTGGACTAAAGATTTGAATTAGCCGCCATTTTTGAGTCGGCCAATCAAAAAATTTGAAAATTTCCAGAAATTATCATTGTATACGTGTACATGTATGTGTAAAATTCTATCGGGATCCAATGAATAGTACCAAAGATATGAATTTTTCGATATTGGAATTTGCAGCCATTTCGTACCGGTTCAAGATGGCGGCTCACAAACCGTATTGTGAACTCACAGTAATGTACTTCATTTTTGTGCCAAGTTTCGTCCCGATCGGTTCAGCCGTTTTTCCGAAATCGAGGATATACACGGACGGACGGACGGACGGACGGACACACACACATACACACACACACACACACGCGCGCGCGCGCGCGCGCGAACGGTTTTCAGGATGGCGATTGCATAAGTCACTCCCTTTACGGTCGTGCCTAAAAATTCGATGGGGGTTACAATTGACATCTTAGGAAATATATTTTTTGTATCAATTGTACAGATTCGCCACCTACATTAATACTTGCTTCAGATGGTCCTACTTTTTTACTCTCTCCCTTTCATTGGCCTGCATCAGTGTCAGCTTATTCTGCGTAGGTATGCGTCTCGTTTCTCCCGCCGTCATGCAAAGATTCTCTCTCCACTTCTTTTAGCTCACTCTGCTGGCGGATAGACCCAGGGAATTTGGTTTATTTTTGTTAATCTGTGGAGGAGTGATAGCATATATATTCGTATATATGTATCCTGGGCAAGGATTGATCGACTGTAGCAATGCTGTTATGCACAAAACGTAAGAGCGGTTTTCGGAATGAGAATATTCTGGGGTAGATTCTGTTCCAGAGTGGGATGTCAATTTAGTCAATGAAGTCACCGCTCGAAACTCCGGATACGTATGCTTGTAGGTATAGCGCTCTATGGTACTCGAAACCGGTGAAAGTTCAGAAATTAATATTATTGGTGATGCAAAGGAGTATGATACCGTCCGTCTTGCTTATTGGAAACGTTGCTCCCGTTTCCTTGGAAAGTTTCACGTGGGTAAGTGACAATCTTTAAAAAAGATTAATTAAAAAAGGCGAGTCAATCTGTCGACAATTTGTACAGAAAAATAATTCTGTCATTTTTAAGATCCTCCAGACGTCAATATCTTACTTCACGGCGCTTTGTTCTTTGAAATAGAGAATAAAGTGATCAATAGTCCTGTAAAGCTTAGTACCAACGTAGAATAACAAATTTGTACGTATTTTATTTCTTATGAAAAATATAGAATAGTTTTAGAAATAAAAGAAGCGTATCACCCGGTAGAACAATGTGAATATTGTGGGGAAAACCTGCCTGCCTTCTGTTTCATTTTTCTTTCGCTTTTATCTTAGAGTTTTCTCGTCATTTGTAAAACTATTACTACGAGGACCATGTCAATATTTTATGCGTCGCGTAATTTTTCCAATAATGTGAAATGCACACAGTTTTCGCACTTATCCCTTACTTACATGGGCAATCAATTGGTCTACTCCACAATTACCGCACATCCCAGGGTGCTATATTGAAAATTGAAGCGATTATTTCGAAAATAAGTCCCTTCGGTAATGGTTAATGTTCCGGGAGTTGAGCGTAGAAGAGACGAGCTGTTACTACACGTGAGAATGCGCAATGAGGTCTGCTCGTAATGAAAATTTCTAGCACCTTCTAACTTTCTTTCCGACAGTCGTCTTTCACCTCGCAACAAAGCATGGACTTCTTCAGCAGCGAGTACTTCGAGATGAATCGAAAGTTTCTTTTACTGATAGGCCAGTGGCCTTATCAGGATTCCACGGACAAGCTCGTGCGAAGACTTTTTGTGATTCTCATTTTGAGTATTACTTGTATCTCCGTGGTAATGAAACGCCTTGTTCCAAACATGTATATTTCATCATTTTCATTGCATACGATCGGTTGATTTTTCCTTTTTAATACAGATCGCAAAATTCTTTACTTGTTCTTCGGATTTCCTAGCGGTCGCCGAAGTTCTTCCTTACGGAACGTTAACGTTGTCGATATTGGAAAAGTATTTGAATTATTTGTTTAACAATGATCATGTAAGTCCGACTGTTTCTGTATTAGTCAAGTAGACAAATTTTGCGTTAATGAATTGTTAACGGTAGATCCGTCAATTGTTGGAGCACATGAAATCCGATTGGGATTCTTTGAAAACTAAAGAGGAACGTAGAATTATAGAGACCAATGCTTCGGAGGGACAATTATATGTTCGCTATTGTATATGTGAGTAATATATTTTAGAAAATAAATTTTTGCAATTTTGCTTCGACTTTAGAAAGGGAACAAAAAGTTTTATATTTTTTTTTTCAGTTTTTTGCTACACAGCTATCGTTTGCTTTATCTTTTTCCTATCGGTGCCGCTCGTTCTCGACGTTTTGAGACCATTAAACGAATCGCATCGTCATCGCTACATGTTCGCCGGTGAATTTTTCATCGATCCCGACGAGCACTTCTACCCCATTTACTTGTTCGTATCTGTGGTGGGTGTGGTAGGGATAACGACCCTCATGGGGACCGATGCGATGATGTTAACTTGCACCCATCATGCCTGCGGCATGTTCAAAGTGATCGGGTAAAGTGTACTAAAAATTATTTCGAAGTAAGAGTAATTCTCATTTTTACACGACACAGAATTATTTCATTCTTCCAGGCATAGATTGTCGAATGCGTTCAATGTAAGTGAAGAAAATTTGAGCTCGTCTTCTAAAAGACATAATTTTCAGGAAAAAATACAAACCAGCGTGGATTGTCACGTTAATACTATGAGGTATTTTAAGAAATCTCGTTTGATTGTAAAATGTCGGATTTTTTTTCACTTTTGCAAATATATGTATGTATTGTATACATATACACAGATTCGTAGCTTCTATGAATGCGTGTTATGGATGGTCCTTTCTCGTGACTCTCTCGCTCGCTATAATTTCCATGAGCATCTCCTTGTTTTGCGTGAGTAGAAAATTTGCAATTTATTTTTTCTTCGAAAAGTTATGTCTTCCTGGTGTATCGTAGATCGTGTTATCACGGGGACAATGGAAGGAAGTGGGAATATACGTGACCATAAGTTTAAGTCTGATAACGTACATGTTTATCAATATTTACCACTGGCAGGGCGTGATCGATCACAGCGGTGAGATTCTGCAAGAAATGTAAGTAGAGCGAGCCCTTGACCCTTTTTACGGGAGATTGCAATTTTTGCATAAATTATCGTCCAATGCAGATACTGCACCTCGTGGTACGCCAGGTCATTGAGCAGTCAGAAACTTCTATTGATTATAATGCAACACTGCTTAAACCCTTCGTCGATATTGATAGGGAAAGTAATTCCTGCTTCCTTCAAGAGTGGCACGGCTGTAAGTAAACGAGTCAGTGAAATGAATCGTGGCGAAACATTTCTTTTTACGATATTTAAGATCTTGCAAACCATGCTGTCGTATTTTACGGCACTCTGCTCGCTGAATTAATCGAGAGGAGGGAGGAATGGCACTTGATCGGATCTCGTATCGTGGTCCATTACTATGATTTCTTCGGTGACCGCTAAAAATTATGAGGTGACCAGCGTTTGGTAGTAAGCGATAGTCCGTAAATGTTTCTTTCGCAGGATCATTGATGCATATATGTGGAATATACATGGAATTTTGCAATACCCATTGTAAATTCAAATATAAAACTTTCTGAGTGCTCGAACAAATTGTTAAGATAGTCGTATGAATTTTTCACATTCCAAGATCCAAGCCCTCGCCGCGTATATTAACCCGTCTCTATATACTCTGCGACATTCAATTTTTATAGGTACCCCCTTTCAACTACCCTTTATCGCGGTTTACAAAATTACGCTCGAACGCATCGAGAGAATTATATCCTTCTCTCTTCTCGACGATGGATGATACCACTTGTAAATAATTTTTCCCGAGGCGACTGGGAAAGGAAATTCCTGAATGCGCAATGAGTCGTGCTCGTGAAAATAGCCAGAAGCCTTTGGCTCACGATTCGATCGTTAGACGAACTCGGACGGTGCATGAACGATGGACTTTTTCTACGAGAGTCCATACTATAAATTGAATCGAAAACTTTTGGTGCTGATAGGTCAGTGGCCGTATCAGAGGGCCGCGGAAAAATGGGTACGGCGATGTGTTCTTTGTCTCGTCACTGCTCCTTTTTGTTTCTCGATGGTACTGTTGCATTTTTACTATTCTTTCTTTTTGTCAGTATTCACTATAATGTCTACCGGTATTTTCCGCAGGCCGCAAAACACGTTACTGCGATATCGGACATGGAAATCATCGCGGAGGTAATTCCATACGTGTCGATTGGTCTGATAACGACAGAAAAATATGTCAATTACACTCTGAATGCAGAAAAAGTAAGCACCAAAAAGGTCTTTTTGTGCTACTTTTGACAGATAAAAAATACTCACGCACTCTAAAGTCACAGGGCTTTCCTTGCTGCTTCTTCTAAAAAATAAAATTGATTTATTTACTTTCTTCATATTTATCCCATTTCACACTAATCGATAACGACTGATATTCCGGGACAGATAAAAGAACTTTTGGAGTATATAAAGTCCGATTGGAATTTTTTAACGGACAGGGATGCTCGCTCACTTATGCATGCTTCTGAGGAAGAGGGAAGACTTTATGTTTTTTATACCGTTCGTAAGTTGCACGTTAATTTCTTTGCTCTAGGACATTCAATTAATCCACAGACGTTATTTCCAGTGTTTTGCTACATCTTTTTCGGCTGCTTCTGTTTAGTCCCTTTTCTCCCAATAGTTCTCGACTGGTTCGTCCCGTTGAACGAATCGCGGCCACGTCAACATCCATTTCCGGGGGAATACTTTATCGATCAGGAGCAACATTTTTTCCCGATATTATTCTACATGTGCATCTCGGCTAATATCGGATTGACAATAACAATGGCGGCAGATATCTTGATGATAACCGCCATGCAGCACGCCCGTTCGATGTTCAGAGTCGCAGGGTAAAAATGATTTGTAAATTTAGAAGTAAGTGGAAACGGAAACGAAATTTAGTACCCCGTTTAAAATGTTATTTAGCTATCAATTGGAACACGCTTTTGATAAGCTCGAAGGAAGTGTCGTTGCATTCGATAGAAATTGTGAAGCGTATGTGAGAATTATAAAGGGGATAAGGTGCCACAAGAAAGCGATAAAGTATTACGAAATAACGATAAGTTATGCGTTAACGCGTACGCTTTCAATTATATTTTGATAGTAATGAAATATTATTATGGCACAGATTTACCTACTGCCTTAATGCTTGCTTCGGATGGTCACTTTTGATTTCTTGCTGCTTCGCTTTGATGTCCATTACTGTGTCTCTATTGTGCGTGAGTAATTTGTGCAAGAATCTTGTGTCCGGAAAAACGCAGGATTTCCATATTGCACTTTTCATTGCAGACAGCTATAGTCGTAGGCAGTTGGAAGGAAGTGATGAAATCTTTGATATCGACTTCCGGTCAGATCGTTTACTATTTAGTTTTTATGTATCCTGGACAGGAGTTAATAGATTACAGTGCTGAGATCTTACAGAGGGCGTGAGTAAAGGAAAATTTATGTAGGAGTGCGGAAATGTTGTGTGTGTATGTGTGAGTGAATGTATCTGTGAAGTCGCTGCACGAGTAGCGGTATAGATGAAGGAATGAGAGTGGCACGGCCGAAAGATTACGGTGCGTTTGATGAGCGAGAAAGAGTGCTCGTAAGACTGTGTGCGAAAGACTGCGTGCGAGCATAAACCTTTATATGTATGTACATGGATTGGACATTGACTATAGTTTCTGCTGAGAAGTTAGACAGAGAAAAGTACTTTTTGGGACTTCTGCCTTTTCGTATCCGGAAAGTGAATAAGTCAAAGTGAGATAAATTATATTTTTTATCCTATATATGCTTAACTTTCTAGAGGTTGATGTGAGGTAAAAAATATATTTATCTCACTTTAACTTATTCACTTTCTGTATAGGTAAAGACAGAGAAGTCTCGAAAAGTACGTTTCTCTGTCCAATCTCCTCTGGACACGTATGGCCAGTTCATATATGTATGTAAGGTCTATGCGTGCGAGAGAGTGCGTGTGAGAGAGAGATTCTCTGTAAGAGAGAGAAAGGGAGTAAGAAAGGACAAAGGACGATTGGACGCGACGAGCAGAGTGCCTGGAAATGCGAGAGCATATTAAGAGCAAGAGTTGATAAAGATATTCTATTTTCTACGTTTTGTCTTTACTAGAGCTCCCGGTCAGAACCGTGTTTTAAACTACACGGGTACACGTGACACGTGTTGTCGTGCTACACGTTATATCTAACACGGATATCCGTAGATGCACGTGTACACGGATAACTATAAGAAATTTTTATCACAGCATCTTACATCTTGTGCCAAATTGTATGTATTTGCATATATAGATATTTCTTCTATCTCTACGACACTTTTTTTATATTTCTTAGAAAACAAATGTTCTCATAATTTTTCAAGTGTTCGTGAAATAAATACACGTGTAGTACGTGTATACGTGTATTACACGCGGGTATCCGATACACGTGTTTAAAAAATAAAGAATTAAATACACGTGTATTCGTGTACACGTGTAATAGAGGGCACTAGTCTTGACCTTACATGGCATGACCTTATATCCCACGTTTAAAACAGCTCTAATACGTCGATGCATAAGAGAATCTTTTTTTTTAGATATTTCGTACCGTGGTATATGGCACCTGCTAGTGTGCAAAGAATGATTCTTTTAGTAATGCGCAGAAGCCTTTCGCCAAGCGCATTGCTCATAGGGCAGATGATCCCTGCTTCTTTAGAGAATTATGCAACGGTAAGCATCTGTGGGACCAGTTGTTCACCAGAAAGCTTAAAACATTTTTTATATCCTGTTGTAGATAATGCAAATGGCGATGTCTTATTTCACGGCGTTGTTTTCACTGAGATAATGAAGTAATAAAATTCTGATCTACGCGAAAATACAATCGTGTAATCGATTCATCTTAATAGATATTGTGTGTCAGAAGATCACTCCTCAACTGTGACGATAAAACACTTTTTATATTCTCAATATAAGGACCTCATTCGCTTATAAATTTTTCTGCGAAGGAGAAACACACGATCATGAAAAATTACTGATATCCCAACGATAATGAAAGAACATAGCCAATTGGTAGGTTCGTGGAATACTCCCGCGTATTATTCTCTTAAAATGTTTCGAGAGAAATTCACAAAGTAGCAGGCTCTATTTCTTCGCTCTCGTGGTATCGATCACCCTATGCTCCAAATTACATCCTTCGCACGTTCATTCGTAATACACGGCGTATAATACCCCGCAGAAAATGTGCGATGGGAAACACGAGAATGCGCAATGAGCTCGTGTGCCGTTTTACACCGCCTTCCCTCGCGTTTTCTCGACAGACGAGTTTCGACGATAGACCGGACATGGACTTCTTCGAGAATCGCTATTACAAATTGAATCGAAATTTATTGCTGCTGATAGGCCAGTGGCCTTATCAGAATGCCCGTGAGAAATTGGTACGACGATGCATCGTGGTTTTCATCATGGGTCCCTATTGTACATTCGTGGTGCTCTGGATTTTTTCCCCTTATTTTTTATTGCATTATTACTTGTTAATCTCTTATCGGGTTACATTTAAGCATTGTGTTCAGGTAGCGAAGCAATTCACCGAATCCTACAGCTTGAGCTTATTCGCGGAGCTCGTTCCCAATTGGCTGATGGCCATGATAATATCGGAGAAATATTTTAATTATTACATCAACGCGGATCGGGTAAGTGTCGAGGGGTATTACGGGACGTTTAATATCGCTCTTTGTTGCGCAGTTCTGGATACTGCCACGAAATTATTCACGTAGGACATCGTTTGTGTGTGCCTAATGGATATTACGTGGATTTTGTCCTGGCGCTAGGTAAAGGAGCTCTTGGAATACATAAAGAGCGATTGGGGATCCCTGAAATCCCCGAGGGAGCATGTAATTATACGAACCTCCGCCGAGGAAGGAAGGTCCTACGTCTTGCATTGTGTGCGTAAGTAGTTGCCTTATTGCAAAAACTGGTGGTGCATCTAATCTACGAGAGGATTTCTCTCTTTAATTCTTTAACAAGAATAACCTTACACTCGTGTGTGGAACCCATAAATTTCGAGATACCGAGGAACGATTTTCCAGCAGAAAACTGGCGAAGCTTCGAGAAATGGAAGAAACGGGACATGAAATATCTTTTACATTTTTAACCCCTCAAATTGTCTTCGTACGCTTGTCTCACCACCCTCCCTCTTTCAGTATTCTGTTACACGGTGGTGATATGCGCTCTTTTATTATCGCTCGCGCCTCTCGTCCGTGACGTGCTCCTTCCCTCGAATGAAACGCTCGCACGGGAGCATCCGTTTCCGGCGGAATATTTCATCGATCAAGAGAAGTACTTCTATCCCATCCTCGTGCATATGTACGTGGCGATCACCATGGCGATAACCATGCTGGTAGCCACCGATACCATGATGGTTGCCTACGTCCAACACGCCTGTGGCATGTTCAGGCTCGCGGGGTAAGGTGGTGAACGAAGGTATAGGAGAAAATGAAATTGCGCTGAAACATTCTGACGCGACGACGCTCTCCGCCGTTCTACGCGCCGTAGTAACGCGATAGGAAATTTTCCAGTTACCGTTTGGAGCACGCATTCGAGGAAGGAGAGGAGCATGGTGTTCGTACGTTGAACCAGAATGAGCGCGCCGTCTATGGAAAAGTGGTGGACGGTATAGAGTGCCATAGGAACGCCATAAAGTGGGTACCACGCGCTCTCACGTTCGAAGAGAATGAAGATGATAATTAAAAGGAGGTCCTTACGAACGTTATCAAATCTCGTCTACCTTCAGATTTACAGCCTGCATAAGTGCCTGTTACGGATGGTCCGCTTTCGTATCGATCTTCCTCGCGGTACTCTCGATGAGCGTAGCATTGTTTTGCGTGAGTTCAGCAATTTTTCTTCTTCCTCTTTCTCTCCTCCTCCAAAGTCCTTGATCCTGAACGTGGCGCCTGGGCCATTTCAGGGAGCATTATTCGTGGGCCAGTGGGAAGAGATGACGAGGTCGTTGCTGTCCGCCTGTACGCAGATGATTTATGGGCTTATATTTATTTATCCCGGTCAGACCCTGATAGATCACAGTAACGCGATGTTCCGGAAAGCGTGAGTATTATGCAAACGCATTTTCGTCCTCGAAGTACCAACGGTGCTTCTTGCGTTCTGAATGAGATTTTATTTAATTTATAAAATATTTATTATTTAATTTATTATATAATTTAATCGTTCCCTACCTCGTTATTTTCATCGATGACAGTTTCACGTTTACAAATGTAAAGTTACAGTGTTCCGTGGTACACGGCGCCATTGAACGTGCAAAAATTATTGTTACTAGTAATGCAAAGGAGCATGGTACCTTCGGCGTTGCTCGTAGGTCAAATGGTGCCTGTTTCCTTGGGCACTTACGCCTCGGTGAGTTTTGCAAGCGCCCGGTGGTTTTACGCTCTGTAAGCTCATAATTGTTACATTATCTGGTTCAAGATCATGCACACGACCATGTCCTATTTTACGACCTTTTGCTCTCTGGTGTGATCAAGGATGTTCCACATGAGCGCAAAGAGTAGGACCAGGAAGTATTGATATGAGCTTGAACAAATTTAGGTAGCATTGGTTTTGTACAAATGGGTTGTATCTACGTGGCAAGAGAATGCTCGATAGCAGTTGTACATAGTGTAATAAACTGTTATATATTTTGCGAGAAGAGACAGTCAGACTTCATTAAAGTTGATCATTTTCACAGTTTCAAGAACGTAAGATAAGCTTTTAAAATTTATGTTGCCAGTGGGATCTCGTCGAAGTAACGGTATCGAGCGCGAAATATTTTTTCGACGTGTACTTACACATTTCTCGACGTGTACTTACACATTTCTCGACGAATAAATTGCCGTTTTATAATTTCACGAGACCCTCGCGCGAAATATTCCACCGCAACTCTGTGAGTAATCATCGTGGCGCAAAGGCGAATAAAATGAAATAATAAAGTGAAATGATGCAATCGATGGAAAACGCGCGGGAATTGCAACGTTTCAGCGTTTACGTTTATCCTTGGCTCTCTAATATCGATACGCGGCGACGGCGGTGGCGCGAAAAACGAGGAAATAAAAGGCAAATGGAAAAACGGAGGTGGGAAAATATTTGAATGCGCAATGCGTTCTGCTCCCGGGCCGAGGAGCTGCGAGCAGATGTTCCCTTTCAGGCCAGTCGAGTTTCGACCGTCGACGTGCCATGGACTTCTTCGATAGGCGATATTACAAATTGAATCGAAGGTTATTGCTACTGATAGGCCAGTGGCCTTATCAGGATTCGAGGGAGAAGCTTTTGAGACGATGCATCATCTTTTCCATTATTGGCCCCTATTACCTATTCACGGTAGACAAAAACAATTTATTGGATATGAGAAATTTTCTCTTCTCATTTATTTTGTCACGAGTAATTTACACTGTTCAGATGGCGAAATATTTTACCGCGACAATCGATCTGAGCTTGGTCTCAGAATTGATACCCAATTGGCTGCTAGCTTTGATAATAGGGGAGAAGTATCTTAATTACTTCATTAACGCCGACAGAGTAAGTGTGTCCGGGAGTACACGTTCTCTCTTTATTATTTGTTCATTTGTTCTGTTCGTTCATTGTTCCACTGTTGAAGGTGAAGACTCTTTTGGAGTATATTGAGAGAGATTGGAATTCTTTAAAGTCTCCGAAGGAACAGGTGATCATACGATCGTCAGCTGAGAGGGGAAGATTGTACGTTTTGCATTGGGCGCGTGAGTAAATAGTCGATAAAGATTTCTTCGATAAATTCCATCGGTTTGCTCCTTTCACGGGGGACAACTTTTACTTTTCCAGTGTTCTGCTACATGACCGTCGCTAGTTTCCTACTGGTTTCCTTCTTACCGGTGATACTCGACGTGATTTTACCATTGAACCAGTCGAGACCGCGCCCGCACGCATTTCCGGCCGAATACTTCATCGATCAGGATAAATATTTTTATCCGGTCCTCTTGCACATGTACACGTCGATCGGTATCTGTGTGACCCTCTTGGTCGCCACCGATACCATGATGGTCACCTACATATATCACGCTTCGGGAATGTTCAAAATTGCAGGGTAAGAAAAATTCGATAAGAGCGCCAGGCGAGACCAGAATTCGCGCGAACGTATCTGTCGATAGAAATTTTTGATTGGAGCGTAACGAATTTTCAAAAGAAGGATTACGCAAAATTTTGCAGCTATCGTTTGGAGCACGCCTTCGACGACGTACCGCGCGAATTCAGGAGCCAGTTGAGAACGAGTTGGAAAATCAATGGAAACATCGTCGACGGAATAAAGTGCCATGGGAATGCGATAAAGTCGGTATAAACATATCACAGCATACAAAATCCAACGAAATAATACATTGTTCCAATAATCGTTCTTTTCTTTATTACATTCGAATAACGTCCCGATGCGCGAGGCCACGATAAATTCCACGGACGATCTTTCAGCAATTTTTCCGTTGACTTTCACGGATCGCCCATGCAGATTCACCGCCTGCATCAGTGCTTGTTACGGATGGTCGGCTTTCGTTTCGATTCTACTCGCCGTGGTTTCCATAAGTGTCGTTCTGTTTTGCGTGAGTCCCTCCTGCTCTAGTACGCGGCGCGCCGCGCCGATAGACCTCGTGGGTATTCATATCGGGCCACTCTTCTATTTCAGGGAGTGCTCTTCGTCGGTAAGTGGCAGGAGATGACTATGGCCTTTCTATCGGGTTTCGCGCAGCTGATTTATGCTTTTATTTTCGTCTATCCCGGCCAGAGCCTCATCGACGACAGTCTCGCGATTCTCCATAAAGCGTAAGTCCGACGAGTGGCGGATAAAAAAAAAAGAAAGAAAAATTATTCGGCCTTTTGAACGCGATGAAACCGATATTTTTAGGTACAGTGGAACGTGGTACGCGGCACCCGTCGATGCTCAGAAGTTATTGTTGTTAATAATGCGGAAGAGTATTAACCCTTCCGCTGTTCTCATAGGCCAAATGGTCCCTGCTTCGTTGGAGACCTACGCGGCGGTAGGCGTGAAATGGGAGGGATTACGATAACTGTGGCCCCTTAATCTGACGACGGTTTCCGATAGCGTTTTTTACGCTGATCAAAAAAGTGTAGGTGTTCTAGGGCTAACTGCTTTCGTTTACGAGATATTTAGCAGAAAATTTGGAAAACGTACTATTTTCATATACGTGCGTGGCGCACATCAGGTTTGCTTTGTTCTCTAGTGTACAATTGAGGATCGTGTGTACTAAATTTTGTTTGACGACAGTATTGATGATGATCATAGTTGTTCATAATTAGAATATGATTTCAATTGTAATGTTTGTTTGATTTGTTTTATTAAAATAGAGAAATAAAAGAAGTTTCATTTATACGATAAAGTTTTAGTCGGTTAAATCGTATATGAACTTTCTTGTATAGATTATTAGGAGCTTCAATTTTTGTCAACAAGTTTTTCTCTAAAATCAATATAATTGAAGATATACTGGAAAAACAGACACTTTTTTCCTAACTTTTCTGCTGAATATCTCGTAAACGAAAAGCAGTTAGTCCTATAACACCTACACTTTGTTGATTAGCGTAAAAAACACTATCGGCAACCGTCGTCAGATTAAGGGGCCACAGTTATCGTAATCGTCCCGTGAAATGGAACGCCGAGAGTGTAAACGATCATTGTGATAAGAAGTTTGATTTTCAGGTTATGCAAACTACCATGTCATACTTCACGGCATTCCTCTCGCTGAGATAGTCGTCTCCGCGTGCTCCTAGTAATTTTCTTAATCTTGTGCGCGGGAAGATTGAATTATTGAAATCTGAAATGATATTTTAGTGCGAGTCCTTCGCAAGGAGAATCAAAGGCGAGATTTACAATAGTATAACAATGTATGTAGGGTAATAATTAATTCTATTTTAACATTGCAATTTTAAAATTTCAATCTTGCAAATATTTCCGTTTTCCCGAGGAGACATCTCCGCGCGACGAGGAAAGTCCTCGGTTTCGCTTTATTGGCTTCTCGAACGGATCCCACAGGTCCGTACTCGTTTCGCGAGAACAATAAATTACTGTAACGAACAAAAGCCAGGAAAGGTAAGGAGATGGAAGAAGGAGCAAAAGAAGAGGAACGAAGGGGAGGGAGGTCAATAGACTGCCTTCACCGACAAATCACTCCACGTTGAGCAAAAGACTCGTGGAAGGGGATGAGCCGGTGCGATCCACGAGCACGATCAAATTCATTCTACAGATGCAACTAATTTTGTCAACAACTCCGTTTAATTTATTTTGCAGCTTACATTGAAAACTTTACGATTCATTTGTTCCTTCGAAGATCTCTTATTGGAAACGTTTCGAAGGATTGTGTCGGAGCCACCACTCTCATCTTGCCTCTTTCTCTCTCGAGAAAAAAGTAAAGGGTATCCGCCAGCGTGGAAAATTAATGGCGTTTGTAACGGTTGGCTCTCGTCCACCGGTCTCTTTCACCGCTGATGCATGTGCATCGACGCAACCGCGTGAGAAACGTCGGTAGCAGTAGAGAACAAGTTAAGGGAGCAAAAAAAGTTTCCGTTCTCGTCTCGCAGCTACGAAGCTCGCAGGATGCCACAGCTTCTTCCATGCCAGGCGAAGAAGAACGAAGCGAACATCGAATTTCGAATATATCTGAAACTTCGAAATTTTCGAATTAATCCACGCGAGTCCCTCGAGAGTTAATCTAGAGGACTGTAGTTTCGATAAGCCATTGATCGTTATAGATGGAAACTTTGGCGTGACAGATCTCTTGGGATAAATTCGATATCGAATAATAACAATCTCTGTGGCAAGCGTGGTCTCGAGAGCTTGTCATAGTTACCGAAAATTTTCCCAAAATTCATCGGAGTTAATTGATTAATCGCGGTAGAATTATGGAATAGTCTTGCATTTTTACGAATCAATCGAGGAATCTCGTCGATCACTCGTGAAGGAAGAAGAAAAATCCCACGTGGACATTCTCTTTCTGTCCCTCGGTTCATCGCTGAACGCCATTTCGCGATAGAGATCGAACACGGCTGGCACATAGGCACGGTGCCAGGGGCGTATCGTTGATCGGTAAACGCGCGGACGTTGAAAACAGTGAAATACGCGGTTGTGATAGATCGTACCGTGAAATGTAACCCGTGTAGGGCGGCAGCAGAGCGGGGCCACCAGATCAATACGGCTGGAATTGATGCTTTTACCTTGCAGCCTGCGCAGTGGACAAAGGGGAGGGGAAGGAGGCCTAAAATTCTTTGTCCGTGAGAATTCTCGCAGATAAACAGAGGAATGGAAAAAAGTAATTGCGGTACATCGAACTCTTTGCGAGCCGCGCGCGTCTATTTCCGCAGGTAGCCGCGCTCGTTGTAATAATGCACCAATGCAACTAGTGGTGGAGAATTGTCGATAGTACTATCGATATTTTCGATAGTTGGGACTATCGAAAACAATGGATAGTTTACAATCAACTATCCATAGATTTCGATGTCCCATTTGCCATTGGTTTCTTAGGAACAAGACGATTTGAACTTCAATGCTTTCATTTCAAACCTTAAAGAAGTAGGTTAAATAGTACATTTTTTTGTAGTGACAAAAGGTTTTTATTTTCAAAAATTTAATTTTTGTTGTTGTTGGATAAGTATATTATTGCACGTTTTCCAACACTAATTGAATTACCGCATATAGTGTATATGTAGTAATACAAGCCATCGATACTTGAAATCTTAAATTAGTGTTTTTGTCTATATAAACTAAATATTTAAAAATTTAAACAGAAGATTCACTTTGATAAATGAGGGACAAATTATTATTCTTTTTAAAACCAAAAACGGATTGCGAAAATTTCAAAAAACTTGTGTTTGTAACCAAATTTAAGGTTATTACTCGATTTATTCACTCTTAATATTATGTTTATCTTTTTGAATAATCCATATTCAAATAATGTGACCTTTAAGCTGGATTTACACTAAAAATCCGAATAATAATTATTTATTTAATAAACTCACTATAATCAAAACTATCGATAATTATCCGTGGGCGCGACTATCGATAGTTCTCCACCTCTACAATAACACCCTGTTTTGGCATTTTCGAAATCCTTACCTGCGTTCGTTGTAATATCGCACCAACAACACCCTATTTCGGCATCTTCAAAGTCTGACCAGGACCCAAAAAAATGGGGGATTTTATTTATTGGGGTCACAGATCGTGTTCGATAGCTCAGTTTCAAGTTCAATTTCATTGTGTTCAGAGTTCCTGTATGACCTTCCTCGCGAGTGTTGCGTTTCCGGCAATGAAACTGTACCGTTAAATATCTTCGCTTTCTTAATCGTCGGTTGAATGCCATTGGGTACGCGCGTTATGATTGCCGTCGAAGAAGAGACGAGCTTCTCTCGTATCATGCGACTTTATCGACTATATGACCTTTTGATGAAAACCGCGAAGGAAGGAAGAGAGAAAGCGAGGATATGAGGACGCGAATGAATCCGCGCGGAAGGCTTCGCTCTCGTTTCCATCCAATCTGCCCTATGTAAGTAGGAGCACGCGCGTGTGTTGAAAATGTGCTTTAGGGGTGTTGGAACGCCGAAGAACTTCATCGGAAATTGCGAGGTAGAAACGGCAGAGGAGGGAGGACACTTTAATTGTGTTGTAGGTGTCAGACTGTTTTTTATTTTGTGAATATTTTGCGTGTTCGTATAGGAGAGAGTCTACAGGATGTCTGTTAAACATTGGGCAGATCGTCGAAAATGTTGCAGGCTTCCACGTTGCGTGGTTATTGTCGCAGAAATTCCTTGCTGTGGAATCCTCTTTCTCGCCTTAAATATAATTGTTGGAATCACCAGTGTACTCGTGAACACGGTTAAGAAGTTAAAGGAAACGCGACGACTATTTAATCTCTCTCTATTCGTCGAGAGAAGCGGAGTAACAATGTTTTCTTCGTTTCTCCGTTTCTGTCTTCTGCACGTTCGTCGGCACATCATTTTCATAGTCCGCGCCACGCCGAAAGAATAATTAAAATCGCGGTGAAAGGTTAATCGGAAACAAACGGAACAGCTTCGCGACGCTTTAATTGGAGCGTGCTTAGCAGCTCGCTTCAATCTCGCGTCCTCCCTTCTCGCAACCTCTTTGAGAATTTTGTGCGCAGAGAAATTGCGGTGGTCTTCGAAATGTCAACAACTGTAATTCACGTTTCCTCCGCGCCACATTTTAGGACAGAAAGTGATGTTACTTGAATGCACCTGCACTATTGATTTCAGGGTCGGACGGTAATTGTTCCCATGGTGAATTATTCGAGTCACGCGAACGCTATCGAGTGACGGCGTCGTTTATAATTTAACCTTCATAATTTATCGTCCGTTTCTTCGATCGCTCCTTAACGGAGGGCATTGTTGTTTCCGTGTAATCCGTTTAGTCGGACAATCGATTCTCGAGGAACATCGATCGACTCGAGTTCGACGCGAGCGCTAAGTCGGGAGGGTACAAGCCGGCGCGTAACAGGAGATCAAGAAGTTTGGCACGATATTTAATTAACGCACAATGAAAAATGCTCTCTCGCGAGCCGCTAAGTGGCCCGAAGCTTTTACCAGATTGGATTCGCTTCTCATCGAGTTTCCACTTCGATTTTCCCGCCAGTTTCCCCCTTCTCTTACACGTGTCTCTCTTATTTTCCCTCATCCTTCATTTTCTCCTTCTCCCGTTTCCTCTTAACGCGCGGGGCCCTCTCTGTGTTTATTTGGCACTTTCTCATTTCTCCCCATCAGAATCCGTAGGAGAGAGCAACTCTTCTCATTCTCCTCCCCTGCCACGTCATCGTCCGACAATTAAATATTCTCGACGAAATGAACTTTCCTCGGGCATATTATTAATTTCGTTCTCGCAATGGTCGCGAGAGAATTTTATCATCGATTTTCACCGTTCCCTCGACGTTTCGTCCTCCTTTACCCGTAGACATTTCTTTTTATTAATCAGTGCCTTCGTCTGCTTCTTTCTTACAGTGACGAGAGGGAGCAACAGGTCAGGAACGGATGGGGGCACCTGAGAACGAGCGCCCGAAATTTATCACTCCTCCGGTTGAGAAATTTCACCGCCAGGCAGCACTCGGTGAGTCACTTCTTTTTCGTTTCTCCTTCGTTCCCTCGCGTTTCACCAATCGACAAATCGCGGGGGATTAGACGATGTTCCATCAGCTTCCAGAATCGTCGACACGCGCTAAACAATTATAATCTCTATTATGAATATTTAATAGCCTAAAATAATTATCGTGTTTGAATCTTCGGCTTCGATAACCCCCGCGGACTGGCGTTAAATTGCTCGTGATGAAATTATACTTGCAACGGATGATTTGAATATGCGCAATTGTTATCGCCAGTATAGTTGATGGAGTGCGACGGTTATTACGTATGGAAAAAGAAAGGAAAGTAATGGAAATTAAGCGAGGTGCGAGTTTGTAGCTGCAGGGTGCACACTGCGATCGAAATAATTTATCGTCCTGGAGTGCGGCATCGTTTTGGCTCTCATTAATGCCAGCCTCTGGGTTCGTAGATAATCTCTAAATAAACCGTGGTTGCAGCGAGCGAGCTCGTAAATGAAAGAAGGAACGGCAGTCGATATTGGATTTATTGTATCGATGCGTACGCGCGATTCCAATCAGCCAGCGTAATTTGACAAAAATATCGTTACGCCCGATGCCTTCTTTTGTTCGAGCTCTCGCGATAATCGAGAAGTTTCTTTGTTTGCATTATTAATTCTCACGCCTTCGATTACCTCGACTCTTTAATCGTTGAATTCGCGCGTTTAATTGGAAACGCTTTAGTTTCCAGATAAACGAAGTCCTCCCACGTTCCTACGTCCCGTCGTAAATATTTCTCGATGCTCGAAATACCATTATAAATTGTAGATTATTATGTTGGAGCTTCTACGCACTAATTTGGCGAACAACCGAGCGAATTGGGATTTCTCCGGATTTTCTGCGAACCGGAAAAGAAATCTCGTGTCCCATGGTTTCATCTTTCAGGGATATACTGCGCACGGGGACAGAGCTGTTAGATGCATGTCGCAGCTTCGTCGCTTCGAGGGTGGAGAAATTCTCCTCGCGACCCTCTCCCTCCGATGATCGTTCACCAACGTAACGAAAGAATTCCCCGAAGCAGTTGTCTCGCGTCGTTGAATCTCCGATTTCCTCCGAGTATAGAGGTAAATTTATCTTAGAAGAAAGATTCACTTTGTTCTCCTTTCGCAGATTTCATCGTGTAGCCAGGAAGTCGTTCTAATACGCTCTTTTTAGATATGTAATTCCTTAAACGGCAAGTACCGCGAGGACGGAATTTTACTTCTCATCGGAAGAGATTAGACTACTTTCCTTAAGGTCCACCCAACCAGCAGGATTCTTCTCTTAACGACGAGACTTTCAAGCGCGAATATCTCCCACTCGGATCTTCAAGTCGATTATCTCCAATTTACTCATCGGGAGAATTCACGTGATTTTTCTCTGGAGCAAGGAAGAGACTCCTTCACTCTCTATAGAACGTAAATGTAATCTTCTTGCTTACCAGAAGGATCGATCGCTCTTTTGCCGAGATTGGTCTTAGTCGAACAAAAAGAAGAATTCCTCGGCGTAAGATGCTTCGTCGTTGAATGGCGAGAAAGGATCCGTGGAAAAGAAAGAGAGAGGAGGCTTAGGAGAAAGCGCGGCGAGCTAATGTCACCACGTCGGGAATTAGTATCCATGGTAACCATCTCTCTTTGCCGGGCTCCACCGCTATGCGACGAACTTTCCTCGTGTGCAATGAGTTGAGGAGAGTACGAGGGAGGACGAGGAGACTAAAGAGAAGCGTCTCTGTTGACGTACGTCGCCCCCGCACGACCCTCTTCGCCCTTTTGCCCTTCACCCCTTTCTCTAGCGCGGACGAATCGCACACACACGACGCGCTCGCGTTTTTCATGCGGGCCACAAAGAAGTGGTACGGGCCCGCACGCGAAAGGTGGTGCCTTCCTTTCAGACGTTCACCAAAGGCGATACGCCCCTGAAGACTCGCCCCGCGACGTTCTTTCCTTCGGGGAAAAGGAGAGGAAGAAGGAAGGCCCTTTATTAAGCGACCCCGCGTACCAAAGTCTCGGACGCTTATTATTTTCGTCGCCGAGCTTTTCCTTTCCTCGTGGGGTCAACCCCGAGCATCCCACAAGATTCTGCTTCTCGTGTCCTGAGGTTAACAATTTTTCGTTTCGCGTTTGCCGTTGTCCTTTGTCCCTTCGAAAAGGGAGAAAGAGAATAGAATAGAATAGAACAGAGTAGCGCTTCATCAATGGTCTAGGCTTAATGGCCTATCAGATGCAAAAAACAGAAAAAGACGAAGTAAAGAGTCATACCTTAAAACTAAGGAAAAAGTAAAAACAAAATTTTTGAGAAATCTTCTACGAAGAATGCCCGTATTATCGCAATATTTATATATTATATATATATATATATATGTATAATAAACAGAGGGAGAGGGAGATTTTCTTAGGGCTCCCTAAGTTACGTGGGTCGTATTCCGAGAAAGTAATCCGAGGTGGGCGTAATAATATTTCAAGTAGTCTCTCGACGTTTTCAGAATTCTTGAAAACATCGCTTCGACAAGACTTTCTTATCTTGTATTTAAAAATGATTTTCCTCGCGAACCAAGGCCGAGTAGAAGTTGCAGGAGCAACACGGTGCTACTTCTTATCCCATCCGGCAAATATTGCCTTCGCCACGACGCGCGACGAGGGTGCTATTAATTCTTACGAGATCTTCTTTAACGTTCTCTTGCTCGCGCGAGAACAAAGCACACCGGCATTATATCCCTCTACTCACGCTCGTGCGGTAAGGAGGACTCGTTCTCGAAAGCACTCCTAGGGCGGAAAGCGTCGCGTCCGTCTCCGGAAGCGGAGCGAGGCCGAGAAACCGAACGTTGACATTTTTAATCTCCCTCCGCCGGGAGCGAAAAGAAGCCGAGAGAGTGAGAGGGTGGAAGTTGGTGAGTAGCACGGAAGTGGTAACGGCTTACGGTTGTCGGACCGCAAAGTGGCTGTCGTCGGCTGTCCTTGACATCTAATATCGAGAAAGCGTAATTCCGGCTGGCCTTAGTCCACAGCTCGCTCACTCTCTCCACGTGCGGCTGCCACTGGAAGTTCTTTCGCGCGAATCATTCGTGCAATCGTCCCCCTCGAATATTTCCGCGGAAGCACCAGCGCGGGCAAAAGTTTCGCCTGTCCTCGAATTTAATCTGCAATTTGGAAACAACGAGTTTCACCGGCCACGAGCGCATGTTTAATTGATAACTTTCCGCATCAACTTCGACGAGCGTAGGGGGACTCGTTTCAGCGCTTCCGCTCGTTTCGGAAGAGACTTTTGGTAAGCGCGTCACTATCCCGTTCAACGACGCAATCTGTTCTCCGTCCGAGTGTGGTCACTGTCCGCACTCCGTGTCGTAAATCTCATGCGTTTTCCGCTTCAACCAAAAGTCGATGTCATTTGTCGAACGACTCGCCGAACGTGCGAGCGATATCGATGCCATTTATAAAGCTTGCGCGAGAGATGTCGAGGAATCGTACGAGTCGAGCTATCTATTGAAAGATTCGAGTGTTGGCGTGAAAAAAATCATAGATCTGTTTTGTTCTTGTGTTACATCATTGTAAGAACGATTCTCGTATCTGACGTGGCACACACTTTACGAACGTCATACGTGCGTGATAAAAACTGTTATCGGAATTCTCCGATCAGAAACCGGCTCGTGTGTGCACGTTGTAATTACTCGTTACCACGGCTGACCTCAACCTGACTATAACTACTGGCTAACTGCCGGCCCCCGGAACTTCTTACGGAACTTGGCGATTTTCAAGCCACCAGGCCGGGCCCTTTTCTCTCCCTTGCCGCAGAGGTCTACGAGGCGAGCCAGGAAAGGAAGATTTATCATCGCGCGATACCTTCTAATCTCATCTAATAGTCGCGTAAATTTAGAAGCGCGCGCTGACGTCTGCCTCGTCGTATATTCGGGGATTTTTCTTGTAATTCCTTTTTTCATAACATTGTCTACAACAGAAGCTAACGATAATTTTAACGATAAACAGTTAAGAATGATATTTACAGTTCTTACGAGAGAGCTTTCTACTAATTATGTTGCGATCTTATTAGCACGATTTATGCGTTAAACGATTTTTCGTTTAATTCGCGCCTCGGAAGGATGTGCGATTTTTTTCATAAGGGCTGAGAATATCGTTAGGTCGATAAATTCGTTCTTCTCGTCGTACAAATTCCTTTGTCCCGCTTACGAAACGACGAGAGATTTCCGGTAGAAAGCGTTTGAACAGCTCGAATTTCGCGTGTAATTTTCTCGCTCCTGGGCGCTCATTGTAGCGCCGCGATACACACGCGATCCTGCGATCGCAGGAATTTCACCCTCGCGGTATGCACGCTGCGTGTTCTCACCTTGTTTCCTTAACCTACCCCATTTCGTTCCTTCTCTCGCAATCACCGTCCTTCTCCTTGATTCTCTCGATCCACGGAATCTCACAGTTAGGAGAAAATTTAAAATCCCATCCCCCTGTAATATATCTCGTCCTCGAAGAATTCTATTTACATAATGGATTCTTTCTCGTTCGCATAAGGACATGGACCAGGTCTCACGGTCTTACGATCGTCTGGCACGTTAACAAAGGGCTCGAGTTAGGCAATACTCGAGTAACACAGGTAACGGGGGTAGTTTTTAGACACGACCGTTAAGGGAGTGACTTATGCAATCGCCATCCTGAAAATCGTTCGCGCGCGCGCTTTGTGTGTGTGTGTGTGTGTGTGTGTGTGTGTGTGTGTGTGTGTGTGTGTGTGTGTGTGTGTGTGTCCGTCCGTCCGTCCGTCCGTGTATATCCTCGATTTCGGAAAAACGGCTGAACCGATCGGGACGAAATTTGGCACAAAAATCAAGTTACTGTGCGTTCACAATAAGGTTTGTGAGCCGCCATCTTGAACCGGTACAAAATGGCGGGAAGTTCAAATATCGAAAAATTCATATCTTTCGTATTATTCATTGCATCCCGATAAAATTTTACACACACATGTACACGTATACAATGACAATTTCTGGAAATTTTCAAATGTTTTGATTGGCCGAATCAAAAATGGCGGCTAATTCAAATCTTTAGTCCAATATTCCGGCAAAACGACTGAACGGATTCGAACAAAATTTGGCATGTACGTCGAGTATATACCCATTTGGTGCCACGAAATTTGATGTACCGCCATCTTCAACCGTTTCAAAATTATGCGAAATTCAAGTATGGAAACATGAGTTACGCGGTCGTGCCTATGGCAGGAAGCGAAGCTTTTCTGCACCCGGTAAGGCGAGCGCGAAGCGCGAGCACCCGACGATCGTGCCGACCACTAGTTTCGTTTCAGCTCGTTGTTGTGGGGGTAACGCTGCGCGAAAATGGGAATCGATGCAGAGAAATTCACAGTGCTTCCTCCTCTTGTAGAGCGACGGATAAAAATCGGCGATAAGATTGACACGGCGGCGAAGCGTGTAGCTTACTTCCTACGGGCTTCCGTCTTATTTTCTCCCTCTGTTTTACAGTATTCGCTCGAGGATTAATATAAAAAACAATGAATCTGACATTCCACCCACCGATCCATCTACTCCTGTGCCTTCTCGTCGCATACTTTAGTCCGAAGAATCTCTCCTCCTCTCTCGTTTCTCCTCACGTTTCACAGGCTAAAATATTTCGGCACGACCACTCGATCATTCCTCCAGCACCGTCTAGAATCACTCTTCCTCGTCTACCTCTTCCCTTAACTCGCCACGACGCGGTCACACTTATTTCACTACCACGCACAATACTACCCCGTCCATCTTCGTCGAGAAGTTTCGATCCATTCGGGAGATCGACGGGTGATAGGTTTGCCAGGAAGAAGAGAACTTTCGTTGGACTGGCGTCTAAAAATAGGAACCGGTCCGTGTCCTGCCCCGAATGAAAAATCCTTTTGACGCTTGCGTTACGGTCTATTTGCGGACGGGTATAATGGGGCGAGCGCGGGGCAGTCGAGTGTCTCGGGAAGGATATCACAGGATAATCAAAGGATTCCTGAGGTGAGCTCTCGGCGTTACATGTGTCCTTCTTTCGGAGTAATTATCGGTAGCCTTCTGACGTTCGTGGGATCCGATGAAAGAAGGAAGGGGAGAGGGAGGAGGCGGTGAACGAGGAAGCTCGCGTTAATTAGGATCGAGAGAGTTACACGCCCGCTTCCGTCGGCTCTCTCTCTATTCCCCCTTTCGTTCGTCGAAATTTACTTCGTGCGGTGACGCGAAGTTTCCCCTATCTCGTGCGAGCGCGTACGAATGTCCCGGGTAAAGGACAGGACGGAGAGAGAAAGAAGGGGGAGAGAGTGGAGGGTGCCTTTTGAGGGTGGATTTTACGCAAGCCACGAGTCCTCTCGAACCGCTGAGTTCCTTCAATTCGACGTGTGTGTTAGGTCGTTAATTAGGTCTTCTCTCCTAATCACGGACGTCGGGCAGCAATTTATTAGTCCGCATGTAAGATTTATCGATCGTCCTGTTGACAAACGCGATCTTATCTTGCGAGCTGCGCAGAATGCTTGATTAAGTAATACCTGATTTACTCCTCACCTTGCGAACTCGCGCCTGAATCCCGAGCGCACCTATTTTATTAGGCACGACCGTTAAGGGAGTGACTTATGCAATCGCCATCCTGAAAACCGTTCGTGTGTGTGCACTGAGAGAAAAAAATGGTTGGGTTTACTATAATGTCACTATATTTTATAGTTAGATTTGGCGTCAAACATATTTTTATAGTTCACTTAACCATACAAAATATAGTAGAATGAACGATTTATACAAATGGTTATATTATTAACTATTACTTTTGTTCTTGTTACCATATGTATAGTAAAATGTGCTATATGAATATAGTTAGTTCTATCACTATGTATGAAATATTCTGGTAATATTGACTATATAAAATAGTTACTTTTCTTGCCATTTTATATTTTCAACCATACTATATTTTTAGTTGAAATAACCATAATTTTTGGTAAAAGCATAATATAGTTGTTTATACTATGCCTCTATCGTAATTATAACCGACATTATGGTAATATTTACCATAAATATGATATTTCCAACCATAATTTTGTTACTATGCCATTATAGTTAGATATATCATATACTTTTCTCTCAGTGTGTGTGTGTGTCCGTGTATATCCTCGATTTCGGAAAAACGGCTGAACCGATCGGGACGAAATTTGGCACAAAAATCAAGTACATTACTGTGAGTTCACAATAAGGTTTGTGAGCCGCCATCTTGAACCGGTACAAAATAGCGTGAAGTTCAAATATCGAAAAATTCATATCTTTGGTACTATTCATTGGATCCCGATAAAATTTTACACGTACATGTACACGTATACAATGACAATTTCTGGAAATTTTCAAATTTTTTGATTGGCCGAATCAAAAATGGCGGCTAATTCAAATCTTTAGTCCAATATTCCGGCAAAACGACTGAACGGATCCGAACAAAATTTGGCATGTACGTCGAGAATATATCCATTTGGTGCCACGAAATTTGATGTACCGCCATCTTCAACCGTTTCAAAATTATGGGAAATTCAAGTATGGAAACGTGAGTTACGCGGTCGTGCCTATCGCAGGAAGCGAAGCTTTTCTGCACCCGGTAAGGCAAGCGCGAAGCGCGAGCACCCGACGATCGTGCCGACCACTAACCACCACTAGTTTATTTCGAAATGCGCAACGCACATCGACAAATTACTCGAAGCTCGCGAATGCACGTTACGCTAGGCGGTAGTTTGCTGCGTAAGTTTCGAGACGCTCGAGAGCACGCTCATTGATCTTCACTAATTAAATATAATTTTGGGGGGCGAGTGAAAGTTCATAACGTGATGCATTTAGAGGCGATGAAGCACGAGGACGAACGACAACGGGCCACGCCCTCTAATCAAATATAATTGTTTTCCTTGTAATTGGCAGCTTGTATGTAACAATCTGTGCACGAAGAACACACCAGGAGGAATTTTTCGTCGGGAGATTTGTAAAATGGCAGGCTCTACTTCCGTGACGGAAGACGTCGTGCGTTTTCATTCGACGGGGCGTATCGACAGGCTCCGCAAGATATCGCTCGTCCTTCAACGATCTTGTCAATCTTGATTTATCCGCTCGGAGATAAACCGTACCCTTCTTCCGATCCAGAGGCCCCGAGGAAATTCTCCGCGCAAATTTCCCACCGCTTTATTTAGCCTGGGTGACGATTCTTCCTACGACAACAACGAACAATGACGAACCGATTACGTCATCGTCGTCGTCGGTCAACCTTGTCCGCGTCCACGTTCGAGGCATGCAGCTGATAAAACAAAATCGAGAGAGCAACGAATCGTTTGCTTTTGAGCCGATAAATGTGCGAGGTGGACACAAATGGAAGGGGTGAGAATGGTGAGACGGTGAACGCGCATCGTTCCACACTTCCTCCGATCGGCGGCTCGCTACAAAATTCCTCGATGTTTCGCGAAAATCCGCTCGTCCTCGTGCGAGTTCGTGGCGCGGGTGAATTGACGTTCCATTTCACTTCACTTACAATTATTCGCGTGGGTATTATTATCGTTAATGAGAAATACCCTGCTCTTTTTTATTCCTCGTGTTCCACGTATTCGGTATTCCGTTTGTTTGTCCGCAGTGAAAGAGAATGGAATGCAAGCTCTTCGCAGACCGCCCCCGTACTCTTTTGATATCATCATCAACCGTGCGTTCCGATCTTGATCTATCTATCAACGTAGATTCCACAATGGATTGCCTAATAACATTCTTAGCTCCTGCAGTGTCTATACTTTTCGCCGTGATTTCTTTGATTATATATATGCTTTGTCAAAATTAAGTTTCTCATGACTTTCTTGAGTTTCATTCTTTGTTCAGTTTTTGTAACTTCCGTTCTTCCGACGCGGAACGAGTTACTTGTTTTTGTTATTAACTATAATTGTCCGCTTTTGTTATATCGATGCTTTCATGGGACCGCGGGTCCTAGGGTATAATAAAATATCGTATTATCGTGAACCCTTTTCTCTCCACCTACCTCTGGCCTTACGGTTACCGTGGTGGTGCGAGCACGGGGTGGTAGTGGCGCGGAGGGTGGGTGGTGGGGGCTCGACGCGATGCGCGCCCGCCAAGGGGAGAGGAACGTCGCCGTGGGGGACTCTCCGGTTTTCCGTTCAGTGCGACGCGCGACCTTAGGCCGGCAGGACCGACGTCGCCCTCGCCCCCGTGGCTAACGAGACGCGCAGCCCGCACGGAGGAGGGAGCACGAGAGAGAAGGAGTGGAAGAAGAAGTGAATCGAAGAGAAGAAGATCAATGCATGCGGTGACCTTCGAGATTTACGCTCGAGGTGAGAAGCCAACGTATCATTCGTCAATTGGCCGCCGAGGGACTGGAAGATCGACGGAGAAGGAGGATCGATGTTGATCGAAACTTGTGAAGCCGAAGAGAGTAAAAGGACCTCGAAGACATCGGGGTGAGAGAAGGTTTCTTTTACGTCGCTCGAAGAAAAGGCGGGAAGACAGTTGGACGGCGAGAAGCAGGAGGTAAAGGAGGTGGAGGAGGAGGTGGAGGAGGAGGAGGAAGACGACGTGCAAACGCGGAGGATTCCCAAGAGTGGGTAGTATTGGTCCTCGCGCGTAAACGGATTTTCCAAGGAGAGCCGCGGAAAGAGGTAGAGGAATATCGATCTACAGGATCGATAAGCTGGCGCAGGAGGGCAACGGGCACGTCGCCATGATCGAAGGTAAACGTTTGCCTGATGTTTTTCCTCGCGAAAAAGATTGCGAGCGGGCCCGATTGGGGAAATTGCGTTATCGAAAATCGAGTCTCTTTGTCGTTGTCCCGTATGCGCCTGAGGATCCCAGGTATATATGGCTGAGGAATGTTGTTTGTCGAGGAAACGGACGAAGGGGGTTGACCGCGCGTTCTCCATCAGAAATTAGAGATTGTCCACCGCGAAGGTCACCCGTCCATCGATGCACGGTTTATCGATTTATTTCCATATTCAAATCGCCCAGGCGGAACCCACGATTCCGTGGAAATCTCGTGGAAATCCGTGGAACGGAGAAACTTGAGGGACCGCTCTCGAATCGATGATCGTAACAATGAAAACGGAGATCGTAATCGAGAGTCGACGGCATTATCTGTCCTTTTTTCTCTCCTCGTAGATCTTTAATACTTCTTTCAATCGGCTGGAAATACTCGAACAGCCAGCACGCGAACGCTCACGCTCGTCCAATCGAAGTACGAGCACTCAATTAAATCACCACTCGGCGACCCCGTAAAAGCCACGTTTACGCGGCCCTCATTTACCATTCTCCCTAAATCGAACGTCACGCGAGCCAATTGCGAAAGCGCGCGGCCATTTCGCCAATTTCTCCCTCACGTGCGCTCGATAAACAATCTTTTCGTCGAATAATCATCGCGAGGAGTACTTCGCGAGCAGTTAATCGTACTTCGTGGAAACATAGACGAAAGGTACTTAAAGGCACAAAAGAAAATAATTAAAAGCGAGTCTCACTTTGTGTGATCGTGGATAAGTAAATTTCGCATAAATCAATTTCGAAACGGAGAATAAAATAGGAGGAACGACGACTTCCTGCCCCATTCTTGTGCAAACTTTGATGTTGGCGCGTGCGACTGGAGAAAACGGGGGTGGAGAAGGAGGACGTGCGCGTCGCTTTGTCACGACTTGGAGCGTCGCGACGACGTTACGAACTCGTCGCTAGTCGCATGCGGGGAAGTAGAAAAGTCTCGTGCATAAATTAGTAGGAGGCATCGCTTCCAGCTTGTGGATCGAAGCCCTCCGCTATTGACCATCGCGCGTCGTCCCTACCTCGTTGAAGACGCCGTGCGTCGCGGCGCTCTCTATAGGCCCGCGTCTATCCGCCGCTTGGCAAACGTTTCGTGCCGTTTACATGGACGGAATATCAATTTCGGCTCGTTGGGCTAATCGACCGCAAGCGGGCAGAAGCGTTTTCGTGAATCTCGGGAGCGTGCGGGCCCTCGCGCATTCGTGGGAGGGAAAGACGATCCGCGATGGTTGGGTAGATGGGTTGTTGGGTGGGATGGTAAAGACTGCGGCAAGGACGAGGCGCCCCTTTTGTTTCACGTGAGTTTCCAAGGACGCACCACGAGGAACCTGAGAATTTGTACGATCGTGGGGAAACGTCGGAGAGGAAAGTACTCCTTTGGGTAGAGGAAGAATTCACGGAAGAGCGGGCCCCGGTAATTAGCTGGCTCGGATGATTTTCATTGCTCAAAATTTCTTCTCATTACATCAGACTCTTCGCCGGTTTTTTGCTAGTCTTCTTTACCGAGCCGGAGCTCGTGCTTCTGGCTTCCACAATCAGCGCGCGTTCAGCGGGAAATTTACTTTCGCGAGAATTTCGACGGAGGCTAGTAGCGCGCGAGGGGTGTCATTGGAAGCTTCTTCGATGCTTGGTCACGTCCACGATGGTAGTCAGCCGGTTGCGCAACCAGGAGGACAATAATTTTATATTCGCTCCAAGGGCGCGGCCCTCGAGGGGTGGTTTTTGATTTGGGTATGAAGATTTACGCGAAGACCTAACTAATTTATGTTACCGTGCCCGCGCCCACCGAGTCGCATGAATATATTTATCTCGGTAGGGTGGTTCCCGCCATCGAGGAGGGCGCCATAATTTAAAATCGACGAGAACGGAATAATTCGTTTCCCTCTGCTTTCTTTTTCTCTTCGAGGGTGACTGGCTTAAACGCGCTGGCACATTCCCCGAATAAATAATTGATACAGGCAAGTGGCGAGGAATGTTGCTTCAATAGCAGCCACTCGTTTCAATTTCAAAACCGAATAAACCGATAAATTTTTCGCGGAGTCCAAGTTTAACACTTTGCGGACGAACGCCGCATATATACGTTATGCGCAAACCATCAATGTGGCCGAGATACTCGTATATGCGTTCGGTTAAAACAAGTGATAAAGTCGAAAGCTCGTATATACATCCGGCGAACACAACTGATAGAACTGAAAGGTATAAGTTGATGTGCTAAGAAGGATAATTGCGTGTAAGCAGAAATGTGCGTTACCAATTTCAAACGACTATCGCGACAGAAGCTCGTCCATACGGAATGCTTCGCTTCGAACCGTTCCGTCTGCAAAGGGTTAAATTGGAAAGAGTGAGACAATCGAAAAACGATTCGTTAAACAATCGAAGCGAGCGACGGGGCTCTCGAGTATTTCTGACTATCTAACAACGGTTCCACTTTAGAAGAGCGATAGTCTGGATCGGGTGCGCCGAAGCGCAAAGATCGTGAACCACGAAAGCGTCAACGGCGTGCGTGGACATCGCCTGCCCATCTGGAACGATGGGCGCTACGCTTTATCGCTGAATGCAACAGCTTCCGCGCTCATGCGCTTCTCTCTTCCTCTCTCTTCTTGCATGCCTCTCTACGCCTGTCCATCCCTGCATCTCCTCCTACCCCAACGAATTCCTTCCCTCGTCCCCAGTTTCCATTTATCCATCCATCTACGTCTAGGCCCCATGGTCCACGAGACGAGATTCCATTATAATGTGCCAGCGCGTGTGCAACTAACCGCGGCTATATTGGTTATTTCGCTTTATTGAAATCTGATTTATAACCTCTGAGTGCCGACCTCTAATAGCATCCTCTTCCACTCCCTTATTAACGTCATTTCGAGCTTGGAATGAAGCTGTCCTTCGCTCCCATGGGTCCATAGGCGCAGAATTGCCGAGAATTTCATTTTGCGATTCTCTCCGAATTCTTTCTTGCCGGTGATAAAAAAGGGGGAAGAAGTTCGTCCATCGTAAGGCCTGAAAGACGCGCAAGAGCGATGTTGATGGGCCGTTGGTGGAAAGTAAAATACAATTTTACATGCCGAAATACGGTATCGTTATCCGAAATTAGTTTCGTGAGCTGATTGGATTACGAGCTTCCGTTTCGAATCTGAGCCCTCCCAAAGTTCTCGTGTTTCCATTGCTGCGTTTCGTTTCGTGTTTATCGGTAATTCACCGCAGTTGCGGCATGAATGTTGAGCGGTCGCGAACCAATTTCCTTGAGGATCGATGTCGAAAGGAATTATCGAAAGGATTTTTCATGCTATCGTAAACGTTCGCGTTTCCTGAATTCAGCTTGGGCCCGTGACTCGTTTAAGAAAAATCTTTGCATTATCGTTCACTCACATGCGATGTAACCAAAGGAAAATGTCATTGTCTAGGAGAACATTCACGATGGTCAAAGGTCGTAGGTCCTTGGTACGGTATCCTGGAACGGTCCTTTATTTTCATCCGCACTCCCACTCTCTCGACATATTCATATATCCCCATCCAGGAAATCTTCCTTTCACGCACGGACTTCTGAATTTCGCTGCTGGCCATTCTGCTGTAAAATGCTCGAGGGATCAGAATTTTCCGGCTATCGATTGTGATTCATTGGTAGAGAAAGGTCCTTTCAACTCCTACCATCGAATGAAAAGGATCTTATTCGCGCTATTGTACGAGATACGCGTAATACAGAGAATATAAATTTTATTAACAATGTTTCTTCATGTTCTCGCGATTGTGCCATACCTAAAGGGCAAATAGCCGAAGCGTAACTATTTCATTTCTGTCGATTCTTCCTGCAAGTACGACCGATGAGGAAATCGAAATAGGTCGTGTGTGTTCTACGATAAAATGGACATGGGTATATAACAAAAGAGAGAGGAGGCGAAGAAAGAGAGAGAAGTGAACGGAACAGGATTTACTGTATTCCAGCTCCAGTGCTCTATCCAGGCAAGTCGTAATCCTCCCTTCGATGCATTAGGGAAATCCTTTTCTTCGAAAAGAGCAGCAAGGTCCGTAGGAGATCGATCGCAGCCTTGTCCTTCGTAGTGCAGCACATCGGATGAGGCAGCGAAAAATTTAAATGCATTTCGTTTCTGGTCCACGACAACGCCGTTGTACCTTTGCTGTCTAAGGAAGTAGCTTTTCTCGTATAAAAGACTACCTTCGATGGTTCCGTAGGAGAAAAAAAAAAAGGGAATTGCGTCGATGGAAATATCCGATTCTCTTCCAAGGACTGTTCCCATCTCGAAGTCAATTTCGTTAAAGCGCAGATCGGAAAGAAGGTTCTTATTCGGCATTTCGGTGGAGCTCTTATCGAGCTTCAGATGGGAGAAAGAGATCACTCCTGGAATAACTTTTTCCGTACCGGTTACACCAAGTTACTCCTTCCGCTCGACAAACAAGTTCTCGAACGGGCAGAAGTCTTCGTCGCAAAGCGTCCCGATTAAAAGAATCGCCTGCAACCGATGTCGTCGAGTAGAGTTTTAATTCTGGAAAATTCTCATTCTAATTCTATATTCTAATTCTCGCTGTCACGCGTCATACGGTGCCGGTGCCACGGCGGGAATTTTCCATAGAACTCGGAATTGGGTTCGTGAGGCGATGATCGATGAGTGTGACTCACATGGAGGCCCCTCTGACACACACGCGCGAGAGCCCGGACTCGGATTCTCGCGATAATCGATTAAACCACGCACCGACGATAATCCCGTACCTTATCGACGTCGTCGTGTCGACCGGAAATGAGGTGGGAATTCGCGAAAATCCGTTCGGTGGAAGCCTTCCGAAGCAATCCGTGTTTCGTGATCGCCAATGAGAGAGCTCTCGCGTGTCCATTCTTTGTTCTCTCTCTCTCTGTTTGCGTGGCGATCGTGTAGAAGCTGCACGAGAGAAGTGGAGGAGAAAAAAGTTTCGCCGATCTCTTCTCGACGAAGATGCCATTCGTAGCGCGAAAAAAATTCTGACGAATGCTCGACCCAAATCAGATTTCGTTCCACCTGCCCATTCATTTATCAAGGGCTGCGTATCATCTTGTACTTTCGCACGAGATGCTGAATTTCCATATCTATCTGGAAACCGCAGGGTAGTGGGTGGGGCTGGGCCGGTGGAAAAGTTTCGACGATGCAATCTCTTTGAAAGATATGCCCCGTGGCCCCCTTTCGTTTTTCGTAACGTGCGATTGCTCTTTGTTTTAGCATTCGCGGTGAAAGAGAGAGCGAAAGAATAGAATAGAATAGAATAGAATAGAATAGAATAGAATATGTATATTTAAAGAGAGAGAGAGAAAGCTTCTCTTCGGAGCTCGCGAGAAATTACGAATACTTTGGCGCGCTGGATAGAAGGAGGGAACGGTGACCTATATATACATTTTTTTTTTTTGCTGTCCTCGTGTTGCGGAGAAAGCATCGTAATATCGGTGACATCGAGACCGATGTATTCATCCCCCTGACTCGTTCTTCTTCCCACCCCTGTGGCGATTAATTTTGATGTACAGGAAAGGCCGGCCGGGTGGGCCTTAATGGTGGGCGAAATAAGGACAGAGAGGGAAGGAAGGTGAGAAAGGGAGAGAGGACTGGAGAAAGAGTGCACTGCCGAGATTCATCCCTTTCTCCCGCGCGCTCGATATCACGTCGTGGACCCCGGCTACTCTCATAATCGATCAACGTCTCCACCCCCTTCGAATCCACCACCCCTTTCTGCCCGTTAATGGTTGCTAATGGCACGCGTAAGGCTTCCGGTGCCTTTCCTCCGTCCAGAACGCGTCTCGTGACGTCAAAGATTCTTTTTCCTTCCTCAACGTTATCGGTAACGCGGGATTGATCCACGCGACACATACTCCTTGTATATTAAGAGAAGGACGAGACCTCTTCTTTAAACTTTTCGGCTCCCTCGTCGGTGTCCCTGTCCTTTTCTCACCTTCTTTTCTTTACTCCTAATCGATCGGTCACGTGGGCTCACGCTAATGGCGTGAAAGAGCAAAACGAAGGCCACGTCAAGCGCGATGACAGAAATGGGTTGCATCGTATCCCTGAAAGCTAATAAAGGGAATTTACATTTCTTTTCCTTTCTCCCTATCCTTCTTTCTCTTTCTCGTTGGCGCGTACCTCTTCCCTTACGACCATTTTTTTCTTTTCGTCAGTTTTAATCGCACAATAATTGACACGTCGTATTTATCGTTGAAACGTCCATCGGGTTAAAGAACGTGCAATTAGAGAATACGGAAGGCGCAATAGCGGAAATTGGATACGGGGAAATCGGAGGCTGGGATTGGAAAACTGAACCTCCCACGTGCCGATGAGCTCTCCCACCCGGGCGAATTCGATCGTCGAGGGGACACGCAACTGCATTAGAATATTGCATTAAAATGTTTTGAAGCGGCTGTCGATTTGGCATTCGCGGCGGAGAGTGCGATGGAAATTATTAGGGACATCGGGAGGAAGGGAGTGGAGTCGGAATTCCTCGTAGAGTACGAATATCGAATATCGAAACGCCTCCTGACCCGCGTCTCGTTTACGATCGCTTCTTCCTCCAATGAAACATCGTAATCTACAATAACGCTCTCGTGCACGTGGTATCAGGAACGTGAACGGTTCTCGTGACGTTCCACGTGAGCCATCGATACGCCGAGAGACGAAAATAAAGGTTTACATAAAGTGTCTGCTTGTAAAAATAACGAGGATTTTTTTATTCGCGGCACGCGTGCCTCGTGCGTTCCGCCGTTTGCCGATGATTAGCGGACTATGCTAAAAATAGCGGATTCCTTTTTACCTTCGTACGATTGACAGTTGGTTACGTTTAGAAAGCCTCGCGTGCGCAATCGGGATTATTAGAAAGGGCGGGACCCATCGGATAGGGACGATCGGAATTTTCAGCAGGATGGTTATAACTCGAATATCGATATACGTGCCCCAATGTGATCCTTTCGACTGACAATTCGAGGAATTGCAATTCCAAATTCGCCCCGAGTATGTGCCTCTCGTTTGTGCGCGATCTGTTTGCAAGTTTCCATCCTGGAACTTCGTTAATGCGAATTCCATGGGTGCATTTTAGAATCTCACCAGGCAGTTGCCACTCGAACCTGCGCAGTTTCTCTAGGCATATGTATGTTAATGTTAGGCCATTCGAGCTGAAAAGCTTCTGGACTAGAAATTACCTGGATCAATTGCCGATAATTAATCGCAGCATTTTCTCCTCTCGAGTATCGTTAAAGGTCCTGTCACGAACTTCCAAACTTTGTCGGTCGCTTTCACTCGCCCGTCGAGGTCGTCCGCTTTTTTCTGCCAGCTGTTGAGAAATTGGCTTTTCCACCTTATTCTCCTTGCTCTTGCTCGCCTTCTCTCTCTAAATTAAGTTCCAATCAAAGAGATCGCCCGTCGCGTAGCGGGTCGCAATTGTGATGCAACGGCAGGACATTGAGAATCGCAGGACTCCTTGACCCCATTTCGATTACACGTTCGATTAATTAGTCTCCCACCGGACTGGTTTCCCAATTGTTAACTCTACCTTCGATTCTTCTTCCTCCGGTCTTTGAGTCACGGACGAAAACTTTATCAAATGATTTTCTCGAATGAATGAAGAGGAGAAAAAAAGAGAGAGAGAGAGTGAGAGTGAGAGGAAGGACTCGAGGAATTCGACTGTCGAATAATTCGCGAGATTTCATTGACGTAGAACGGGTTCCTCGCAATTACGAGGAAGATTTATTATTGGGGCGCCACTCCCCTACGGAGTTTGACAATATCCTGAATTATGGACATAAAGATTTCAGCTCATCGTTTAAAGTTCACGATCGTAGATCTTCGTGCTCCCCCACCCTCTTTGACTCATCTTTTTCTGCTTGATATTTTCGTTCTCTCTCTCTCTCTCTCTCTCTCTCTCTTTCTCTCTTTCTCTTTCTCTGTCCCTCTTCACGGCCGACGCGCGATACCTCAGATTTATGCGATTTCTTCTTCACGCGAGGGTAGGCTCAAATTGATTCACTCCCTTGCTCGGCAACGACGCCACCCCTTCTCCTCCTCTTCCTGCTCGTTCGCTTTTGCGCTCGCTACCTGCCTTTTCGTTTCTTTTTAGCGCGCGATAGCGTGACGAGAAAAAAGTGGCTTCTCCGAACCGTCGGATCGCGGCCCTTTAGAATTCTCAAGAGGGTTGACACACGCAAGTTCTTGTACTCTTTGTCCCATTTTTTTTTATCGGCACCGAGGATGCCGATTTAACGTGTAACATTCCTCGTACACTTTCATAAAGTTTATCTTGGCTTAAAAAAGTTCCTGCGAGAACTCTCGCGCTAATAAGGTCTCTCGTCGGTAACTCGAGAATACGCCCAGAAAGTGGAGTGTGCATTAGAACGCGATCTCTCGGTGAACGGCACAGGGAATTAATCAACCCTAGTCTCATTATCGGAACTAAGCGCTTCGATTCCACTGTGTTCTCTCTTTAATTCCTAGCTTCAGCACTCTCCGATATGCGTAACGAGGCACACGTCGTCATTGTCTCGTAATTATCTCGCCCTTGTAAGCGTGCGCAGCGTGGAGGAATAATCGCGTATAATTCTCAGCAATGATCGGGACATGCTCGGGGATTAATTCTTGGTGATGTCACTTCACCTCGGGGGTTGTGCCCACGGCGGTTCCCTATTTCCTCAAATCAAAGGATAAGAGACTCGGTCCGAGGGTTGAGCGCGTGATTGTCCGAAACTGCTGCCCCGAGGGTCGCTTGTCGCTGTCCTTTCCTCTACGCATACATTCCGAGGTTAGAGACAGAAGACGCACGTGCATTTCCACGTGCGAGCAATAAAACTGGAGACTCGATTTTCAAGCGTGCCTCTTTCCCCGGGAAAGCTTGTCTTTCTGTTCTTCGGATGCACTGATCGTCACGAATTCTTGCCACAATTTAGATGCCAGTCGACACGAGCCACTGCGACTCACCGTCCGCGATCAGGAAGGGATAACCTCGTAGAGAAATTGGAAAAGATTCGTCGAGACGAGAAGAGATAAGTGATAATGGAAGAGAAGAATACGAGAAGCGAAGTCGCCCGAGCTGTGCCAGCTGATTTGCCACATTGCCGAAGGATCGGAGTTTCCCTTTGGCGAAGGTAATTTCCGCAACTGGTGCACCCGCGTAAAAAGGACCCCCGCCGCCAATTGGAGTTGCGTTTGACTTTTGATAAATGGAGCGCGAGCCTACCGCCACTGTATCCACTGAGCGAGTGTAAACGTCGGAGTGCAAAGCGGACAAGAAGGAAGAAGAGGAAGAGAGCGAACGTTTCATTTCGAGCCCGCGCCGACCAGCTGACGGCACCACAACCGATGCTAATGTTTCGCGCGGAGTTGTAATTGAATCCGAATTGTGCTACATCGGCAAACCCGAGCCCCGGGATATATTGTAAAGCTGGAACTTTGGCGCTCGGCTTAGACGCGCGTTTAGAGAACGAAGAGAATCAGGAAGTTTTTGCGCGCGCGCGCGAGAGAGAGAGAGAGAAGAGGAGGAGCCCTGACAAATGGTTCGGAGAAAACAGAGGAAGGAACGAGCGATTGCGTCTCTACAATCTCCGATTCAAGGCTGGCCGATAATCTCGTTCGGTTAATCGGATCTGCTCGCGGAGTCAACGAGGATCAGCGGAGAGAATAATAGTCGTTGGTTAACGAACTAGCCGCGCCCGGAGCAAGAAGGTAGAGGAGACCAGGAGTCCCTTGGTGATTGGACGAGGAGCGTGGAGCACTCGGTGGAGCGGAGAAACATTAAATTCGAAACGGGATTGGGCACGCCAGGCTTCGTCCTTTCGGGTCCTCTCGTTTGGGAACGCAAACATTTCCGATTATTTGCTCCTGAACTAATCAACGATTGGTAGGATGCGCTACCGGCGTAGGAAGCTCTTGTCCCTAGCATGGACAAGGCTCTAATCCATAGCTGACGGAAGAACATTTTGCGAGAGTGGACTCGAGCGAGCTTGAAGCAGCGCGCGAGAGATTAACGAAAGAAGTGAGGGGACGTCGGAAGGTGAACGTTTCGAACAATAGCTGTTCCCTTTCACTCCCTTGGCACCGATTTTTCCTCAGTCGACCTCACCGGGGGGCGGTCCTTTAATAACCGAGAGTGACTCGACGTGTAACTCAACGGAAGAAAGTAAAGAAGGAGAAGAGAAACTCCTCGGAGGGATTGGAATTCGCGTCGATCGCCCGCCGCGCCGCCCGACGAAAAAGGTGAAACTTGGCCAGAGTGTGAAAGAGTAGAGTGAGAGTAGGAGAAGGTCGAGGGGAAGGTCGAAAGCGTGGGTCAAGGAGCGCGCGACAATTTCACCATCTGCACTGGTGGAAGAACTTCGAGGCTCCCGGTGAAGGGAGAACCCACGGAATCGACCCCCGTCGATCGATAGTAGCCAGTAATCCGTAGCAATTAAGAAGCAACAGAGTAGGGACGCGAAGCTGTCCACATAGATACACCACAATCAGCCTAATCGTTGCACGCTGCCATACGTCGAGAAGTTCCCTCGCGAGCTTCATCGAAATAGGAAGAAGAATCACCTTCCGGTAGACCGTGATCCACGCGACAAAACCGGAAGAATTATTTTCGATTACAACGAACACTAGGTAGGAGGATACCTAGGAGGATAGAGCTCGCATCAATAAGAAAAGCGACGAATCTATCTTAAGATCCTAACCTCTCAACCAAAACTATATATCCAGCGGAATCTCGTCACGGTATCGTCGAGTGACTAATTTTTCGAGGACTCCGAAACTCCGGAAGAAGAGGAGGGAAGAAGTCCCGTGGAAGGAAATTGAAAGGGAAAGGTGGAAGGGGGTCGAGGAAAAGCGGACGTGGATCGAGAACAATAGCGGCTGTCTCTGAAAGCTCGTGAAAAAGGAATCGGTAGAGTGGACGCGCAGGGAGAACGCGTGGAGGACGGGCCGACGACGCGTAAGGGCGCGCTGAGGACCCTAGTGCGCAGGTTGAGCAGCGGCGGCGGAAGCGGCGGCGGCGGGGGCGGTGGTGGTGGGCCAGGGAATCGTGCGATTGGCTCGCAGGGGCGCGCTCGGGCCAGCGGACCCAGCAGCGCCGGCGACGAGGTCGCGGGCTGTTGGGCCGGAAGTGGGGGCAGTCCTGGTGGAAGAATCAGCGGGCACCAGCCGGTGTTGGGGGCTGGCAGCACCACGGTGTCCGCATCCGGGGCCCCTGCGGGCCGCGGTACCCTCAGCCGACGTTCCAGTCGCGACTTAAGCCCTTCGAAGTCGTCGGCGGGCCAGGATGCGGCCACCCACGGGGGCGGGGGTGGTGGCGGTGGTGCCGGTGCGGCTGCTACCGGTGACACGCCAAGTGGAGGACAGGATTGGCGAAGGATAGTCGGCAGCATAAGGCGCAAGGTGCGCCGCAGAACGGCCCAGAGTAGCGCGAGCATCTCCGAAGCCGCCCTCCAGGAGACCAATCGCAACCAGGATGACTTTCTCAAGGCCACCATGAGGATCTTCCTGGTAGTGTCGCCGCCCATGGGGAGAGTTCAGGTAAACAGGAGTTGCCGAGAAGGTGTCTCTTTACGGAGGGTGCTCTGCGAAGGATCGTAAAGCTCTCCGAAGTGTGTCTTGATTTTATCGTTTAATAACAAGCCACTATATCGATCCTTCGCGTGTAACATGCCGCGTTCATGAAATACGTTAGGTAGCCCGTGGAACAGGCTGTGCTGGAGTATACTTGAAAAGATTCTGGGCTGCCAAATTGTTCGTGAGGCGAGACTGGGAAGGGGCCACTTTCCATACGTGCATGCATCCTGCCTCGTGTAATTGAGAGCTTGAGGGCCCGTAACTTCGTCGTCCCTTGTAACGTCAGGGTCTAACCCTTTCATAGGCAAGAACCTCGTTTGCCAAGCAATGTTATTTATTCGTTCGTTAATTTCTTCTGTCAGCACTCCTGTCATCCCATTTCCCAAAAGCGACCTAACCACCGATATCATTATTGGTAAAGTCATTATGACTACGCTATAAAGTCATCGATTGATTTTCTTATCTCTCCGCGTGTCACGCCGTGATTCCCAAAAATTGCCCACGATCATTTACCATGCTGTCAATATCCCGGAAGGGTGTCTTATAAAAAGGACATTATCCCTTCTACGTCGACGTGATTTCCAAAAATTCTCGCAAGGAAGTTCTACACGGGCACGGATGATTTAAGGCTGGATTCGAGCGAACATCGGGGCCACTGTGATCGGCCACGCGGAAGGATGTACGTCGATAATCCTCGCACGCCGAAGATTCGATCGAACCGCGGCGGTGTGGGATGGCCACCACCCGTTGGGCGTGTGGGGCGGTGAAAGGGGTGGCTTTGTTCCGGGTTCACGCCAACAAAGACCATTGTCACCGTCGCGACCCATTATGCTTGCGTGTCGAAGCTCACCTACTTCCTCTTCCACTTCCTCCTCCCCTCGCGTGAATTCGTCCACCTAACACCGTATCCATCGAGAATGCCTCAAGACTGATTATTTATTATCGCCATTGTCGCACCTTCGATGTTAGAAACGAACCTCGACGTCATTTTCTGAATCCCCGGGACGTCCGCCATCGGCGCGGGCGTGGGAAATTCGCGTCGGCGCTTCTCATTGGAGAAAATGATTTGGTTTAACTAGTGCCCTCTATTACACGTGTACACGAATACACGTGTGCACGTGTATTTAATTATTTCTTTTTTAAACACGTGTATCGGGTACCCGCGTGTAATACACGAATACACGTATTACACGTGTATTTATTTCACGAACACTTGAAGAATTATGAGAACATTCTTTTTCTAAGAAATATAAAAAAAGTGTCGTAGAGATAGAAGAAATATCTATACAGGGTGTCCCGCAATAGGTGTAATCCCCGCGAAAGGGTTGTAGCTGAAATAATTCTAAACAACATTTTCCTTTGTGAAAAAGTTGGACGAGGCTTAATTTTTGAATTATTAAGGAAAAACATAGGCGAATGAGCGCGCCCGTAAAGCCCGCGCTCAGGGCCGTCATTTTCGCCACTCACCGCGGTTGTGGACGGGCGCATCGCAGTGGAACGGCACGAAGCGTTGGACAGAAATTATGTCGAATAACAAATTAAAATTCCAGAATAACTTTAGATGGCGAACCCCAGAAGGCGAGGGGATGCCTAATGCATTTCCCGATGCAAAAAAAATTAGGATTAGGATTAGAATTAGGTCAGGGTTAGGATTAGGGGTAGGATTAGGTTAGGATTAGGTTAGGATTAGGTTAGATTAGGGTAGGATTAGGTGGATTAGGTTAGGATTAGGGTACCTAATCTACCTAATCTAGCCTAATCTACCTAATCTAACCTAACCTAATCTGCCTAATCTACCTAATCTAACCTAACCTAATCTGCCTAATCTACCTAATCTAACCTAATCTACCTAATCTAACCTAATCCTAATCCTAATCCTAATCCTAATCCTAATTTTTTTTTTGCATCGGGAAATGCATTAGGCATCCCGTCGCCTTCTGGGGTTCGCCATCTGAAGTTATTCTGGAATTTTAATTTGTTATTCGACATAATTTCTGTCCAACGCTTCGTGCCTTACCACTGCGATGCGCCCGTCTACAACCGCGGTGAGTGGCGAGCATGACGGCCCTGAGCGCGGGCTTTACGGGCGCGCTCATTCGCCTATGTTTTTCCTTACTAATTCAAAAATTAAGCCTCGTCCAACTTTTTCGCAAAGGAAAATGTTGTTTAGAATTATTTCAGCTACAACCCTTTCGCGGGGATTACACCTATTGCGGGACACCCTGTATATGCAAATACATACAATTCGGCACAAGATGTAAGATGCTGTGATAAAAATTTCTTATAGTTATTCGTGTACACGTGTATCTACGGATATCCGTGTTAGATATAACGTGTAGCACGACAACACGTGTAACGTGTACCCGTGTAGTTTAAAACACGGTTCTGACCGGGAGCTCTAGGTTTAACCCGTTCGGTCAGGAATTGTTTTAGAATTTAGATACATCAAGCACGTATTTCGTGTGTCCTTATATGAGGACGCCATGACCGAAAGGGTTAACGATCGAAGGAAAAAAATAATCACTGTGTTGATTTTTCGTTCTCGTCCATTTCTTTTTCAGAACTTGCCTCGGCACACCACGTTGCCGTTACGAGGTATTGCTCTTTAACAAAGATAAGCCATCGAGGAATGAACGTGCTTACTTTGCGTGAGGTGAATTTGCGTTGGAGAATGACGAGTGGCAGTCACGATCCACATTCGAGAGCGGAAACACAGAGGCAGCTAATTTCGCGGGATAATTTCGATTATTGTTCGGTCTCGCGGGTTCCACGGTTTCGATGGGTGGCCGCGGTAGGACGAGTATCATTGGTCAATCGATCCTCGATTAGAATCTTCGGCAGAAAAATTCGTACCCCATTGAATTCTCGCATTCGCGAGTAGGCCGAGAGACTCGACGCGCGCAATTTTTTCGCGCAGAAAAAAGCGCGTGACTCGAAAAGCGCGAGAGAATTGGAGCGGAATTTATTCGAAAGCGAGATATCTCTGGGCCAGAAAAAGAGACGTCCTGGAATCATGTGTTAACTAGATAAAACACGGCTCAGGGTGGAAAACTTTTTCCACGTCAGTCGTTTTTCCTCGCATGACGTTTCTACGATCATTTCACTACCTCCGGTATAAGCTATTATAATTGGAAACTTTAAAAGCGACGAAATTATTTCCCTAGCAGCAGAATCTCTCATTCTCCGAACGAAAATCTCCGTCTCGCATCATTATTGCGCGAAAAGATATGGACCCCGTCGGAAGTCCCGCGTGCGGTATAAATTCTCGCGTAAGAAGCGAAAATATACGCGCGTCCGGTTAGGCCATATTTCACAGGAAGTAGCCATTCGTTGCCAGTAGACTTCCGCCTAGGACCGTCCGCATTAACTTTCGATTCTTACGTAAACAAACGCAACCATGGACCATGGGCGGCAAGAGAGCAAATTTTCCATTCGTCGAGTCGGTGGAAGGTAGATTAGTTTTCATTGGAGGAAAGAAATTTCTGAAAAATGGGATCAGGGGGAGAGTTTTTCTCGTAACCACCACCCACTAGCCATTTAATCTCGACAAATGGCGAATCGATCGATCGTAGCTAAAATCCTTGGCCAGCTCGTCGGTTTGGCCGGTGTCCTTCTCGCTTGTCAATTTCACTAGGCAATTCATCGAGACCACCGGGTACCACCAGCGAAACCACCATTCCCTCTTAAATCTTTTAAATATTTCGGCGTGACGAGCGCCCATCGACGCTATCTCATTTTTGCCCGTCCACTTCCTGCACGATGGGGTACGCAGAAATTAATTGCACCGCAGGTACCGCCTCTGCAATGTGTGGGGTTGAATAATGTGGAACAAACGCATAGGGGTTGCATAAGAGCAGTATCAAATGCGCGTGTTAATTCAACTCGCAGTGTTTCTTGGAAAATCACGTGGCGATTGAAACTAACGATAGATTTATATTTACTAATACTTTTCCCATACAGTTACTCGTGAGGTGGTGAACGGAAATCTTTTTGGCGCGGCCTTCGGAGTAAATGAATTTACCTTCGTGCCCCATGGAACGCTTTATGCCCGGTTCTCCAGTGCTCGGAAAACTTTGAGCTCGCGATAATGGCCACTTAATCGGGGAGATAGAGCAGGAGGGCTTTCGTCGCAGCAACGATCCCTCGTAAGCACAATGAGCGACGACAAATGCTCAATGATTAATTCCTTCGAAGTAATTATGATCGAGCGACGAGATACCGCCTGTCTCCGACTCCCGTCCCCTTCGTCCCTTATCCTAATGAAATTCCGCCTCGCGCCTTTGATATACAGTTTACGGGACCGCGGGATTAAATCGACAAGAGTGGCATTGGTGGCAGGCAGCAGCGTTGGCGACGGTACTCGAGACACTCCCATAGTTCTACTAATTGAGTTAACGAGTTTTCCCACCGACGTATAAACTTCTTTCATTCGCCACTCATAAAGAGCCACGCGAAGTCGACGAGGGGCGCGAGAGGTATTTACATGAGCCATTCACCACTTCCCCTTACTGTCGAGCACTTCCGGCGAGTTGGCTGGTTGCGGGGAAAAATCATGGAGCCTTCGTCCGTAAGAGCCTTCGTCCTGGGAGATTTTAGAATAGACGAGGGCGAGAGAAGAATTTATAAAGCTCGAATTCTTGTTTCAGGGGGAAGTGTCATATTTTGTCGACGTGATTTTACTTTTATGCAGAGAAACTCCGTTTGTCGCCTCTCGTACAGAGATCCTTCATCCTTGCGGTACAATTTTTAGGCACGACCGTAAAGAGAGTGACTTATGCAATCGCCATCGCGAAAACCGTTCGTATGCGCGCGCGCGCGCGTGTGTGTGTGTGTGTGTGTCCGTGTAGATCCTCGATTTCGGAAAAACGGCTGAACCGATCGGGACGAAATTTGGCACAAAAATCAAGTACATTACTGTGAGTTGACAATAAGGTTTGTGAGCCGCCATCTTGAAGCAACACAAAATGGCGGGGGATTCAAAATTTGAAAAAAATGTAATTTAAATTTAATATTGCTGCCATTTCTTGATTTCCGCCCGGTTTTGTTCTCTGCGCTGTTTGATCCGCGTGGTGAGGTCGCGGACGCGATTCGTATGAAACCTCCCTTGCTTTGGTAGTGGTGAGATGATCGCCCCTGTGCCAACGTATTTGTGGCACCAGTGGCAGGAGGCTGACGTCACCGTGCCAACGTAATTGTGGCACCAGTGACAGGAGGCTGGCGTCACCGTGCCAGCGTAATCGTGGCACCGGTGATAGGAGGATGACGTCACCGTGCCAACGTACTTGTGGCACCAGTGACAGGAGGATGACGTCACCGTGCCAACGTAATCGTACGAATCGCGTCCGCGACCTCACCACGCGGATCAAACAGCGCAGAGAACAAAACCGGGCGGAAATCAAATTGGCGCCCAAGACAGAGCGTGCACGTGCGCGGCCAGGTTCTTGGGATCGCTATACGCTTGTGCGTATATCATTCTAAACGGCTGAAGATAGCGATACATAAAGTTTGCTGGCACCAAACGGATATATACTCAAAGTACATGCCAAATTTCGTTGCGATCCGTTCAGCCGTTTGGCCGGAATACTGGACGAATGGAAATAGTGAAAAATTCATTAATCCATTAGTCTAGTAGTCCGGCCAAACGGCTGAACGGATCCAAACAAAATTTGGCATGTACATCGAGTATATATCCATTTGGTGCCACGAAACTTTATGCATGGCCATTTTCAACCGTTTCGAAATGGCGGCAAATTCAAATTTTTTATCCACTATTCCAGCAAAACGGCTGAACGGATTCGGACAAACTTTGGTATGCACATCAAGTATATACCCATTTGGTGCCACGAAACATTGTGTATGGGCATCTTCAACCATTTCGAAATGGTGCCAGTTTCAAATCTTTAATTCGCTATTTTATAAGCATAGTTTGAAAATCCCGTAATTTCGAAACAGTTGAAGATGACCATGCATAAAGTTTTGTGGCACCAAATGGGTATATTTTTAAACTATATGCCAAATTGTGTTTGAATCCGCGCAAGCGTCTCGCCGAAATACTGGATTAAAGATTTCAATTTGTCGCAATTTCTGAATGGTTGAAGATAACCATGCATAAAGTTTCACCGCAGCAAAGGTGTATATACTCTATGTACATATCAAATTTTGGTTCAGATACATTTAATTGTCCGGTTTTGATCACTTGGGCCTATTGCAGAAATGCTGCATTTCGTGGGCGAGCGCGAAGCGCGAGCACCCGACGACCTGGGCGGGCATGGCGCTTGAGCGAAGCGAAAGCGCAGAGGACTCTGTAGCATAGTTTAATATCTTAATACTTGAATTTTCTACAATTTCGAAACCTTTTGAAATTCGTGGGCGAGCGCGAAGCGCGAGCAGACGGCGATCTTGAGGGGGTTGGCGCTTGAGCGACGCGAAAGCGCAGCGGACTCTGCCCCCTAGTTATTTATTTAATTCGTGGATCCAAAGATTCCACAAAATGCACAGAACTCCCGATACGGTCATCAGCGAGAGTCTCATCTCGCCGCTCTTAATCGTTATGCATCCCTTAATCCGAAAAATAGGGAGAGGAGAAAGCTCGACGAGGACGGGTGCAGCTTTTCCCGGCGTCGGCGTCGGCGTCGGCATAATTTGCAAGCCCTGCAATTTCGTGCGACACAATGCGGCTCAAGAGGAATGCGCAACGTGTGAAGATGTAGTCCATTCTTGAAACTAGACTTTCTTAAAGCGATAGGATGGAATATCTGCCCTTTAAACGAGGGCATTGTGAAAGTAGATAATTATCGGTCCACCAACTTCGACCAGTGGTCACGTTCCAGCGATTTTCCGCTGGTCTAACGAATTTATCAGATGGACAAAAATTGCCGGGTGGTGGTTGCCTGATAATCGACCGAGACGGTTCGCATTAACCGGTCCGACGCGCGATCGCATAGATCGTCGTCGGTTAAGTGGTATGGGTGGGTGCGTGTGCGGTCGGACAGTAGCGATAGCTGTCCACCATACAGAAACGCGTTTGGACACCATGTACCGTGGTGGGGTGGGGTCGGGCTTCCCAGAATCACCGAATTTGCATAATTCGAGAGCTTGCGTCCTACTTGTCAGTTTATCGTTATTGTTATCCTCAAAGGGCCCCTGCATCGAGTAGCAGCGCAGAAAATGGTCGGGCAGTTACTTTTGGTCTACTTTCACGAAGAGTTGAAAGTGTGCAGCTTATTTTGAGAGCTAAATTTCTGTCGTCCGCTCTTTTAACATTCGCGCGGAGAAAGAGGATACATTTCAGTTGATTATTTTCAATGGATAGGGTTACGCCACTTAGAAAATGGACGACTGAATAATTACCGAGGAGAGGGAAGGTGGAATGCGTGTAAAATCAGCGAAAGATCGTGCACTCTGGAAATTTGAAGGGAGCTGAGGTCGCGAAGGAGGGTAGAGGCAAATTAGTTTGAACTTTTGCTAACTCTCGTAGCTGGCTAATAGATTGAAAAAATAATTTAGCCCACGATGGTCCAGATAAGCGGAACGCGAGCGCGAGATTATCGACTGGCAGTGGTGCGAGCGTGTATACGGTCGGACTATACTGTGTTCCCGTTATCGAAAACCAAGCGAATTAAAATCTTTCTCCCGGAGAGAGTTTGTAATCGTTCTTCTCGCGTAACTTTCACATCTTCATTCTTCGCGCTTCGTCCACTGGCCCAGATCGAGCCGACCTCGATTACCATTCTTCTAGGAACTACGAGAGCCCCTCGGGATAGAAAAAGAGACATCGATTAGCATATCGATCGCGAATACGGGAGTAAAAGGCTTCGGAAACTTCCGATACTTCCTCTCCTTCTAATTACATCCCATCTTTTGGCGCGACGCGTTCAAAGAAGTTTTCATCTCGGGCCCAACAAGTTGCTCGAGTTATTAACCGGGGTACATTATGCAAATTTCACGGGGGCTAGACCGCAAATACGGTCTAAAAGACGAGGCTGCGCCGATGGTGCCGCCCTTATGCCACACCGCAGTTCTGTCTAGACCGCCTTGCTTATGAGTCTCGTGGGTTATACAAGATGGTACTCGGGTTTATCTTGATATTTCCCGGCACACATGTCCCGTGACGCACTTACAAGGGACGAAGGAGAGAAGGGGAGGAACGAGAAAGCGTGTTGAACTCGCGCGCGAATTATTACCAACGAAATTGAGTCCCTGGCGGCCCGTTTTTCTTTCCCATTCGACGCTCCGCCAAGTTCCGTCGCGCTAACGGCCCTCCTAAACGACTCGCAATTATTTTAATTAATAAGGTAACGTATAATCTGGACATTTTTATAAGAATTCTCTTCGCGCCCACGGTGGCTCTTTTAGCCAGTGAAAACACCAGCCTGCCGTAAGATTTGTTTAGAAGCGAAGGCCGAATAATTAACAGCGGGAGCGATAATCCTAATAAACTCTGTCCCTCGGCAATCTTTTTTCACGTCGCAGAAAATATTGGGATCCATCGTAAGATTTTATGGAAAGGACCCCTCGAAGATAGGATCCGGCGAACGGATGTCGTCCATTTACTGGAAAACTTTTTCCACCCCTCTACCCGTTTCGAATTTAATGCAGAAGCACTCCGCCCTTCACGCCCACCTTTAGGAGGACGACCGGCAAATATAAGTTTCCATTGTATCGAAATGTGAGGGTGGTGGCCTCTACGTCACCGAGATGGTTTCCCTTTCTCGTCGAGAGCCGCATTGTACGCGATACCGTGCCGTGATTATAGAGGCTCCTCGCGTAAAAATCGAGGCGAAACTTTTCTTCTAATCGTGGTAGAAGCGGAAGGGGTGGTGGCCGATGGAGGACACAATCCTGCTCGAGGCTTGTTTCTCCCTTTATTCCTCCCCGGTACGGCACGCCGAACTCTGCTGCGCGTTAAAATTAAAAAGAGGGAGAACAGTTGCGATATTGCCCTCTTTGAATTCTTTATTTTTATTACATCGCATCCGTGGGATGTTTCATCCGAAAAATCAATTGCAATTTCCTTACGATTCGATTCTGTTTCACACCTGTCATTCGTATCGTACAGGTAGCAGGTTGATACGAAGGGCTCTTTCGGAACCGGATACGTTGAATGTGCTGGACGCAATAAAGAGGGAAACGAGTAGCCACTTCTATCGGCGGAGCAGAGGTGTGGAAGTAAGGGTTGGTTGCGTCGACGAGACAAAGTAGTATGAAGCACCACGCTCACCGGTCCCGCTGAAAACTTATCCGCGCCGCTTTCCCTCGTATATTACGTCGAAGAAACTTTTCTCTCGACAATTGTCCCGCCGTCTTCTTCTACAGCCCCTTTCCACTCTTACCCTTTTTCCTCTGCCTCGTCTTCGTTTTCTTCCTCTTCGCTGCTCCTTCCGTCCTCACCTCCTCCAACTTCGTTGCTTCGAGTCGGCTGCGATGCAAACGAACGTGTCCGCATGCGTCGTATGCGAATAAAATGGCTTTTCCTCGGGGAGCTTCTAGGAAAATTCTTCGAAGGAATTCTAGAGGGATGAGAGATAAGGGTTGTAAACTGTTGGAAGTTGTTTTATTGAATTATTTCCTTTCCTCACTTTTCCGTTGGAATTGTTTTCCGATCGTTCGTCAACTTTGTCTCGTAAAAGGGACGGATAATGTTTATGATAATAGTTTGTTAAAAATGACCGTTTGACCTGGAACGTGGCACCGTATTATTGCTTCCTACTTATTGCAATCTTTTCTCCTGCTTCCTCGGACGGGGATAAGTAATGTTTGTCCGCCCCAGGATCGAACTTTTATCGATATTACGTGGGTGCGCTCTCTCGTTATCCTTTCCAATATTTCTCGTTGAAAGGACTTCGGCTTCCGTTCCTCTTGGAGCGTGGCTGCAGCGACGAACCACCAGCTCCCGCCTTCTTCACGCGTTGCCTTTCCATCCTTCACCCATTTCCCCAGATCCACGAGCTTTTCCGCAAAAGGGCAAACTTTTCGATAAATTTACGCCCCCGCGAGTTTCTTTTCACATCGACTCGTGGGCACTGCGCGAGTCACGTGGTATAATCGAAATTGTGGGTCCATTGCCTATTACCTTCTTTCGCGCTCTCTCTCTCTCTCTCTTTCTCTGTATCTCTCTTTTTTTTTCTCCCTCGAGAATTCCTCGACTACGAGCCGTGAATACGAAAAGACGCCTCTTTCGTATGCGGGATGCGAGTGACACTTTACGATCGTGCTACTGGCACTGGTAACATGCACGAAGCCCTGAGGTTATTTTCGCCTTTACCAGGATGGAAGTAGGTAGACAGGAAGTCTCAAATTTTCGAAAATTTCATAAGTTCTCTCCTTTCCGACGTATACGTCAATTTTCGTATTTTTCGGATTTTTACTCTTCCTCGATTCATACGAACCTCGTGCCTTTTTGTCTCTTCGCGGAGAGCATCGAGATCGAAAGAAAGTCCTTTTGAGAATCTTGCAAAGGTTTCGAAGCCCCACGTGACATTGAAACCTTTATGGAACGGATCGAAGAGTTCATTCCCTGGCGTTTGTCTTTGGCCGACAAAGGGGGATAATATTCGTTTCGTTAAAAGAAGCGCAGGGACGACGCTTGATTTCTTTTCAGCCTGTCTCGAAATTCTTCAACGAGCGCGAGCGCTTGTTTCTCCTCCTCAAAGGGATTCCGCAAATTTCTACAACGGAGAACGAGATTGAATTCCTCGCGGGAATAAGACAAGTGGATGACGAGTTGTTGAGAATGTATTTTCTTTCTTAATATTGGACGAAGGTGTTCTCATAACTATCGTTCCTTTGTAGCACTTCGTTAAAGCAACGGGCACAATCCATTCTGTGTTATAAAAAATCGTCCACACGCAAATTCTCTTCTCATACGTGAAAACAATTTTTTTCCATCTACGCGCTTAAAACAGAACATGGATCAACTCTCGCGCCAGAGTAAGCACCGCTTTGCCCCATCATTGATTTGAGCCACGGTAACGACGAACGCTGAATTCACTACTATCCCCTTTTTCCTTTCATCCCCTTCGTCCATCGCTCTTGATCCCACCCCAGACTCGACGGTGGTCCTTGGGCCCTCCCGATGTCGGTCACTACGTCGAGGCAATTTTTCACCAATGCCTCTCGTCTTCTCTTCTCTCTCTCTCTCTCTCTCTCTCTCTCTCTCTCTCTCTCATACACGCACACGTGCTCTGGAGCATACGAAGCATGCGTGAAGCACATACACGGCGAGCTAACGCGAATTTATTGCGACGCGATGGCGCGGTAGGCAGGAGGCGTTAATGGGGTGCCGTTTGTCGCGCGATCACAGCCCCGGGAGGCCTCGTGCCTAACTCGTCCAAGAATTTCTACGACCGAATGAAATACGGAAAAGTGTTCGCCTCATTGTGGATTATTTGCGATTGGATTATTCGCGATTTATTTTCAGGCGAAGATAATAACAAAGTTCTCGTCGAGAATGTCAAACTTCCTTTTCCATCATTTCTCGCGCGTTTATTTGCTTCCTCTCGTGGAACTCCGTAGAAATTCCATAGGTCGTAGGAGGACGAATATTTTTTCTTACCCTCGGGGGCAGTTTCTCTTCGTTTCGGACTTTCTGCTAATGCTCACCGGCGCATTTCTGACAGAAATCATGGGGGCGAAGAATGTGAGAGGCGAGAGCGTGTGTAGTATCGAGGGATCGATTAAGAAATAAATTCCAGACGCGAATTAATTAAATTCACTCACTTACCTTACTTCTCTAATTGAACCGTTTATTTTGAAAGTGGCCTAAGTCCATTTTTTTTAAAAAAATAAGATATCACATAATTCTTGAATTTGGTGCAATAATTTAATGTTATGTGATATCTCATTTTTTCAAAAAAAAAAAAAAACGAACTAAGGCCACTTTCAAAATAAACGCCTCAATTATTCAAGAACATCGTTCGACCATCGTCCGTTTTTCCAATAGGTTTCTTGCGACTTTTCTTATCGCTAAGTATATGCAAGAATAAATACTCACCGGTAGACATACGTTACCAGGATAATCACGAAGGGGTTAATAATAACTACCACCACCACCGTGGCCAATCTGATTTCTCGCTCGCGAGAAAGTCACTTACGATGAAATCTGTCGAGGAAAAAAAGGAAATGCTTGTCACCCTTGTCGGGAGGTAGGGCAGACGTGTCGGCAAGTGTTTAAAGATTAATAGTCCGTAAATACCACGAGCTTCCTCGAAAGGAGGGGATGGGAAACTCGAGTAATTACTCCGACGGCGAGCGCGCGCCCTCCTTGTAATAATTATCGCTATGTAACGAGGAGTCGTTAATCACTACAGGCGCGATAGAACACGGCGATAAGGTGGCGCGCGCCGGGTGGTGCCCGCGGAAGTTCGAAAGTTGGAAGGAAAGAAGGGTGGAAGGGCGCGAGTGGCGAAGCACGAGAGACGGCGCGAAGGAAATTATTTGCCTCGAGACTCGAATCCGTCTCAATAGTCGCGGATATTCCGCTTGGATATTTCAGTTTTGCCGTCACGTCGACCGTGCCGCTCGTGAAAGTTTTCAGAACGTAAGCAACTTTTCGTCCTACCGAGAGCTTCGCGAGACTACCGAGAAGGTATTTCCTTCGCGCCATTAAAGGAAAAAGGGTTTCCTGGGGATCCTGTTACACTCGACGCCGCGCTTCGTATTCTCTCGTTCTGCTTTCGGAGAAGTTACGAGAGAAAGTGAAGAGAAATAACGAGAGTTAAGAAACAACGTGGCGGGCGTAAGAAACGGGAAGAACGTTGACGAGCGAGAAAAATCCAGGCTCCTTATCTTCGCCCGCCACCAGCGACACCAGCAGCACTCCACGACTCGCAAAAGATTCTCGCTTAATTTCGAGAGGACTGGAGGGTTGGGAGTGAGGTGGCCCGAGGAATGGAAGAAGCGTGTTCGCGACGTGGTTGTTAGGGTGCGGTCAGAAGCCATTAGGACTTCACTATCGCTGCTCGACACTCCGCAAGTGCCTGGCCCCTGGACCAGTTCGTTCGCACGATCATCCGAAAGAATTGCAAAGTCCACTTCTTTCCAGTTTCTCTGTCCCTTTCATGCCACGAAATCGTATCTCATAGTTGCATTGAAGGTTCGCCGCTAAGCAAAGATTTTCCTCGAGGGGAAGTAAGGAATAACATTTTTAGATGAACATCTTTGAGAAAGCTAGCGTTGAAATGACGCGATGCAGTTACTCGGTCGCCTTCATATGCCATTTCCGCGAATGTCTCCAATTTTTCCGAGTGCAATCGCGGCGATGTATATAAAGCGCGAGACTTCTTTGGAATTTCGAAAGGAGAAACTACGCGATGCAATGGTAGATCTCACATTGTTTCTCATTGTCGATCGTCGCGTTTCTGAAAAATTCACCGATCGTAAAAGTCACGTGCTCGTGGAATTTGAAATTCTCGAGAGCGTCGGGGGCGACGGTAAATAAATCATCCTAGGCGATGGGGGAGACCATCCTCGTATTATGCCTCGTCACGCGCAGCATATTCTCCATACTCGTGGCCTGCCAACTCGATTCCTCGAGTGCATTTCTCTCGTGAAATATTTTTCAAACACCCGCTCGCACATGAGTTTTACGATTCAGCAAATTCCTTTGAGCATTTCGAGCTCCCGTCCCTTCACGCGCGTATTCGTCCTTTTCTCTCGGTCGCGAAACACTTCCGGCGTCGTTGTCGCGCCCAGAAGACGGGACGCCCTTAGAACGACGCCTGGCGTCTATAAAAAGCGAGCCCGTCTCGGAAGCGGGTGGGAGAGGCCAATTCTATCTCGTCCGTTGACTATATCGAGCGCAACCACGTAGCTCGCGGATGGTCTCGTTGACGGCTGACAGCTGTCAGCTGCTCCGCAGAGGGAGGAAGAAGAAGGGGACTCTATCGATAAAAAGGCAGGAACGAGGTAATCGAAAGAGATATCGCGCTCTCGATCGCGAGCCGCGAGCGTATTTTACTTCCAGGGAGCAAGAAAATTAACTTCTCCGACGATTGACCCTCCGCCCTCTCGTCGTTCCTCGAGAATTCCAGCTTCTTCTTTCATCGACGAATTTTAGCTCCGAGAAGCTCGACTTCTCATTAACTCGTCGAAATAGATTTTTCTCCGCGCTTCTGTCCCCTTGCTCGTCGTCCTTGGGACACCTTCCTCTTTGACCTCGCGGATTAGGAGGAGGTGCGCGTTGGAGAGAGAGAAGCGTGTCTGCTCTCGTTTCCATCGTGGTACCGCCACCTTCGTCCACCACTGTCGGCCCCGGTGGAACGCGAGACGGCCTCTCAACCCCCTTAGCAGAAACGAAGCAGGCCGATTTATACCGCGGTAAGGTTCCGTGCTACAAAGGAAGCACGCGGGCCCCCGACCGATCCGCTCGACAGTAAAACGAACCCAGGCCGCAGCTTTGTCTCTCCTTCCTCCCATTCGTCACTGTCCCCGTCGTCGCTCGGTCTCAGCTACGACACAATCGCCTTGCGCCTCTTTGTGGCCGAGACCTCCCAGTCGACTGAGATTTCGAGGAGTGAGAGACGATCGACCCCCGGCGCGTAAACTCGCGTCACGCTAGCGCAACCCTGTTACTCGATACCTCGTAACGTTAAATAAGTAACGATATTGATTTCCCCCGTGAATTACCAATGCCACCACGGGGCCCTGTAGAGTTATTAATTATAGCGTGGAATGGCGCGTTGAATAGTACTTGCATTCATCATTCTCGGAAACTTTGGGACCACTCTGAAATGGTGTCGAGGGCTCGGCTGACTGTATTCACGGTTTAACTACTGGCTCGCGGTTCCCACCACTTTAATTACCATCGCGCGTGGAAAATGAAACAAAGCGTGGCTAATTGTTTCTGAACACGAAACCGCGAAATAGTATCTCTCGTTCTACTCCTCCCTCCCGTTCGCCGCCTTCGTCGAACGATTTGCATCGCCCAGTTTCGCTCCCAGGAGTAGGCGTCGGGCTTTCCGCTTCACCGTGCACCGTACAGCCCGCGATGAGAAAGGGACGGGAGAATTGTACGAAAGGGGGCGCCTAGAATTTGGCGAAGAATTCGAATTAACTCTCACATTAGTTTGAGGCCCGGAATCCGATAGGAGAGAAATTTTTTTCATTAAGTCGAGAACGAGAACCCCCCCGTCGGACCTTTGGACCAGCTGTACTACTTGCCCGGATATTTTCCACGCGCCATTCTCTTCCAGGCGTCCGATTGGCTCCATAAAACATTTTCGATTAATCGCGTCCGTAGGAGGGTGGATTTTCATTTTCTGTTACGCGCATATTTTCCAGTAAGCCAATTTGCGGTAATGGACGTGCAGGGTGTAAGCGACCGGCTCCATGGAATTTCGCTCGTCTCTGTAATCGTTTAGAGGAGATTGCTATATTTTTTTGGTTTTTATCATTTTTTTAAAATGTTCGCACGCCAAAGAGAGCTGGCTCGTTACGCGTAACGTAGGTCGTTAACTTTTATCGTTGGATCGTCGCGTCGGGTGGCTTCATCGTCGCATCGTTGCATAATCGTTATCCCCGTTACGCTCCTGCTCGATTAAAACTATCCGCACTGTAATCGCGAGCCGGTCGCATATGTAATCATAACTACAATTCGAAAATTGCGAATTCTCGCAATTTCGTCAATTATCCATTATAGATCCCCTTTAATTAATGTTGAAGGACAATTACTAAGAATTACGTATTTATTTAAACAATCGGAGCCGAGGATTGGATAGAAATGTCTGTAATATTCTCGCAGGCACGTTCGATATAATTAAAGCATATAATTCATTCGTCATTTATTAATCAGCATTTTTAATCCGCCGAAACGATCCCGTTGGAAATTAATGAGAAAGTCCTCGCATACCCGTCCGACAGCCTTCCTTTTTCGTTTAACAACCAATCGAACGGACTTAACAAGCGATAATATACGTCGCGGCTTTTACGCGCGTGCTTCCACCTATGGTCGCGATTAATCGTAACGACGAGTGGTCTCGTCGTCGGGCGTGAGGAAATTTCAGGCATTGTCAACGGATATTTTCACGGATCTCTCGGTAATATTCGAACAATTGTTGCGATAAAGTAACGGCACCACTCTTCGGACCACGACGACAAGGACAATTCCTACCGTGAAGGTTTTAGAAGGACCGGCTGTCGGAAAAAGTGGGGAGAAGCAAGATCGAATTTCCTCATGGACGATCCGAAAAGGTGTCTCACATTTCCTTCGTCGATAGTTTCCTTCCTAAGTTCCCATTCTTTTCTCCAAAGGGACATTTTCTATCCTTTGAACTTACACTGAGAGAAAAAAATGGTTGGGTTTACTATAATCTCACTATATTTTATAGTTAGATTTGGCGTCAAACATATTTTTATAGTTCACTTAACCATAGAAAATATAGTAGAATGAACGATTTATACAAATGGTTATATTATTAGCTGTTACCTTTGTTCTTGTTACCATATGTATAGTAAAATGTGCTATGTGAATATAGTTAGTTCTATCACTATGTATGCAATATTCTGGTAATATTAACTATATAAAATAGTTACTTTTCTTACCATTATATATTTTCAAGCATACTATATTTTTAGTTGAAATAACCATAATTTTGGGTAAAAACATAATATAGTTGGTTATACTATGCCTCTATCGTAATTATTACCGACATCATGGTAACATTTACCATAAATATGATATTTCCAACTATAATTTTGTTACTATGCCATTATAGTTAGATATATCATATACTTTTCTCTCAGTGTAAGAACGAGTAAATTGCGATGTTGGATCAATTTCATTTCTGACCACTATTTCTTGGTGAGGGAAAAATTTACGGGCGACTAACGGAAAAAGGCTGGAGAGAAGATCTCTTCTCGCCCGGAAAATCATCTTCTCGATCCTCCAATTAGATTTTTCGCGACGCTGGCTGTCCCGCGTCGAGGATTGCAATTAAGGCGAAGGTAATGAGGCCTCTGCCGCCGTGTCGACTGATTGGATCAACGGATGAGAAGACGAACGAGCTTTATAACCGATTAAATCCGATTAAGGAAGATACCTAAACTTATTCCCTCGCTTTCTCGATTCGAGCTCTCGCTACAAGTCCTCGTGCTATCGGTGTCGAAGCTGTAGCAGCTATCGTTTGACTTTAAAAAAGATAAACTTTCTTTCCAGCCCGCGAAACATTAATATTAATTCGTGCACAACTTCTTCGAGAACTTTCTTGGAATCATCTGTCGTGACACGGACAGTTTCGTTGGCTCGACGATTTTGCACCGGAGATTTTTCCGCTCGAGAGAACTTCCTGATTTTTGTCGTCTCGACTCCGAAGACGATTAAAAGACTACGGTCTTCCTTAGTAGCACTTGTCGTAATCTTTGAGAGTACAGTCAGAATTGTTTTTCGAGAAAGATTCATGCAAACGTTTCTTTTTTTTCTGGCGCTAACCGAGGACTGGAGGTGAAAAATTCCTTTAAGAGAACTTAAAATTCCTGGAAGAGCGTCGGCACTCAGCCGCCAAAGAGACGAAATTATTCTTTACCCTGGCTCTGAATTTATTCGATATAAGACCCGGGGTTAATAGTATCTGTTTAGCATAATTCGAGAAGCCCGTGGGGCGCGGGTCGGCCGACATTCGAAATAATGTCCTGTCTCGGTCGCGATGAATTAAATGAGAAACGGCGAAGCAGACGGGGTAAAGAGAGAACGAGTCGTTCGAGGGAGGAAAATTATTCGAAATATTAAATTCATCTTGCAGTTCTCATTCTTCGCTTCTCCGTGAACACGGGACAAAGATATATATCGGCCACTCGGTCGGTGGCATTCATCCTTAGATAAGGTAGTCGGATAATTCGAGAATGAATAATAGTAACGTGCGAATGTTTCCATTTCCCCGTTCCAGGCACTCATCGGGCAAGAATATGGGAACGAGATATTCAAACGGTAAAAATCTCAATGGTCTCGAGGATTGCGCGAGAAAAATACTCTCGTACCCTTTACGGTCCCCCCACGAATGGCACAGCCATCCATCGCCGTAGCTGTCGTAATTCTCAGGATCGATAAAGAAATATCAGCGGTGCGGGCAGGACGCGAGCTTGATAAATGCTCGAGCACCGTGGAGTTTACAAGAAAATATCTCATCGTGGTCCATGAGCGCCCAAGCGCCACCTCTCCCCCCTCCGGTTATAAAGACACGATAATAACGGTGGCATTAATAACTAAGGGAATGAATAATGGTGATCGCGTGAGCTGGAAAATATTAAGAGAAATTGCGCGGATCCCTTCCTTTCGTCGATTGGACGTAGCTACTGGAGATCTCTCTGAGGAAAGTAAGAAGAGGTAGATGAAAAAATTCAAGCTCCAATATTAATTACACTTTGCGACTTCCCCTGTGGTATGATGAAATCATCCGAGTGATATTCGCGCGACGTTCCGCGCTTCTTCTCGAAATGCAACGAGGCGGGCCAAGGTGAAAAATCGATTCACGTTGAAACGAGACTTTTACGGCGTACAGAATGTTTCCGCTCGAATGAAACGGGCCGGAGGACCGCGAAGGAACATCGGGACGAGGCAATAAAACGAGATGTATGCCTATAACGCTCCACGCCTCTTGGACAGCAACAATTTCTCGAATATTTTACGAGCCTCTCGCGATCCTGCTCGTTCGAGGCACGAGCAGAATTCATGGTACAATTCGCGCAGAGTATCATCGCACGTTCTTTCTCTTTCTTCGATCGAAACGCTCGCGTGCTGAAGCGCGCTGGAAAGTAATTTAATTATCTCCCATCGATTTCATCGCTCGGCGTGACGCCCGATTAAAACTACATTTGATTCTCGTCTCCCCCTTGTGTATCACGAGTCGTTCGGTAAATCGTGGCTCGTCCAGGGCATTAATAAGGATGGAAATGTGAAACTCCCGAATTAACGTTTCGCTTTCGGAAGAAAGTCCGAGAGAACTCTGTGGCCTCTCCGTGTGTGTCGTGGTATTTCAACTTCCTGCGGGATGACAAACTCCTGAAACAGGAAGGAAGGGTCCCGCAATATTCCATGTTACAAGCCACGAGCCGTGCGCGCTCGATACTACACCCTTCCTCGTCCTTTCCGTTTCCATTGCAGAACGTTCGGTTTACTTGTGCAGCGAATGAAACTTTCCTATTGGAACGAGGTAAAATGCGTCATACAGAAAGATTCGAGTGCCTGGATCCTCCCGAGTGTTTTGTTCTTCTCTGAGAAATTTATGGAAATTGTAGTATTTTGAAGAAACTCACGGCCCGATTCGTTTGCTCGCGCGAGCTTTATCCAACGCTTTAAAATCGAAGCTCCCAAGGTTCACGTTTCTCTTTGCGAGCCCGTGACATCGCAGGGTAGTTTAACCACCACCCGTTTTCGATCTTCCCAACTGGAACCCCACTTTCCGCTCCATGCTTCACCGCCACGCGCGCGTGTCAAGAAAGCAAACAGTCTTTCTAATAGATCCCTCCTTGTGTCCACTCGGGAATCCGTCACGATCGAATTTGTCGAGGAAAGAGGGAAACGGTTGGACGCCCACGCGCACTCACACGAGCGTTCCTCCGAGGGGAAGGAAACTCGGCAACGATACGTTCTGGATATCGAAATCGAGAATCACTTGGTCTTCTTGGTGCCCAGGGAGCGCGTCACCCTTCGGGAGAACTCAATTACTCGTCCTAAACGTAAACGTTTCATTTTTCCCTCTTACCTTTTCAGCAATCGACAATTTCAGAATTCTCTCGAATGCCCTAATTAAACAGTCCCTTGCACATTAGGCCCTAAGATAGTTTCTCTCGTTGTCAGAAGCGCCCGCATATCTCTTACTTACCCCGATGCATCCCCTATTTTCTCATTTCAAGGAAACAATTCTCGACGAATCCGTAACACGCGAAGCTTAATTGGATTTACCAGCAGGAAGTGAGCCCCAGGTGCATTCGCTCGTAATTAACGTCAATGTTTTTCTTGTCATTGCGTCCGACTATTGCAAGCTACGCAAAAGGGAACAAATCCAACGCGAGATTCTGGTAGGGACAGGAAAATCCGAGATAAACTGCGGATCCGGTAACAATTCTCGTGACTCTCGTCGAACGAAAGTATTACAAGAATTTCATTCGAGCGTACCCGCGAAGCGAAAGACGATGAATTCTCAAATCTCGAAAATCTACTGGGATGAGAATCTTTCATCTCCCACGCCATTAATTCTTTCCTCATCTCGCGGTGCCTCGAATCGGCGCATTGTTAGTCATAGGACGCCACCCACGTGTGTCCTTTCAATGCGACTCATCCCTCGGTCTCTTTTCTCCGGCTTCTGCTCGGATTTTCACATGATCCTCGAAAAATACGAATAATTTCTCTGACGCGCTCGTCATCGGAAACGCATCGTCTTCGTGACGATCGAGCGATATCTCGATGTCGCAGGTAGCGAGAAGATAGCAGAAGGTGGCGAGAACTTTGCCTCGCGTTTCGAGAAAAACGTAACATGTCCAAAGATGTGTCTCGAAGATTTCGTTCAAAATTATTCGCGTCGTTCAACAACGTTTGCAAAAGAATTCACAATTCATTCCGCGAACTCGATCTCACGCGGAACCATGAATCTCATATCCGTGCGCGTGAGTGCCTTTACTGCCGCGCTTTAACGTGCACCCAACGATTCATCGCGGCAGATTCGTCCCCCCCGATTTCTCGCGTAAATAAATCGGAACATTGAGCGACCAATTTGCAAAACGCGCAATCGTTGAACGAGATATCGATGTAACGACGATATTTTCCGCACCGACGACTCGCGCGCAAACGTCAAGCGGAAATTAGCGACGTAGGCGGAAGCTCGAAATTAAATTGCGAGAATTTCCGCGCGTGCGTGTCTCCCCTTTTCCCGGCCGCACGCTTTTCCCCAATTTCATTTCATTCGGTAGTAATTATCTACCGCGAGAATCGTACGTTATGACTTTTTATCTGGTACCTCTGCCGCGTAATCGAATCATTTGCGATTGTCCTTATTGCGCTCTTCCATTCCTCTACTAAATAATTAATATCGAATATATCCGGCTATAAAGGATCGCGCGTGATTATTGCTACTGACTGGTAATAAAGAAAAGCGGAGAAAAACCCGTAAACACGATCGCGCCGGCCCTCCTTCACTTCCACTGGCATTTCTCTCGCCTCTTACGATTAATTATCCCGCTCGGGTTGGTCCGTCGCGATTGGTCGATCCTTCGGGAAAAGAACACAAGCGGGAGGAAGAGGAAGAAGTGAAGGAGGAACGGAACGATACCGAAACCTGTTTACTCCGATGGGAAAAAAAACAAGCGAGCCCTGTTTAGTCCATTAGCCCCGCGCGCGCACACTCTCCGCGACGGAATAACAATGTGAATTTACCGGACCGGGGGGCCGGGGCTGGAGAAAGTAGGAGGGTAGATTAAAACGAGCGGAATAAAAGGAGGGAAAGGGCGAGCTTTAAGTGGATCGTGATAACGAATGACCTTAACGGGGTAGAGGAGGTAGCCGATCGATCGGGTGCAGCCTACGGTCGATCGGCAGTGACCCACTTTGCCGGCTAGTGAGATGTGTAACTTGTTTCTCGCGAGAAGACAAGTTCTTCCACTTCGAGGGAGTCGCCTACGTGTTATGTAATAACCCTTTGACCGCGGAGCGTTGAAAAATGAAACGGACCAATCGTGCGGCGCTTTAACTGCAACAGCAGTGAGAGCGAGGGGTCAACCATCGCTGGGGTACTACACGGAAAAAAAATGTTATTTTATCAATAACAAAGGTGTAATTGGAATAAATCTTATTGATTCGAAAAGAATTATATTGAAACATAAGCGCCGTATTCTTGTTTTAATAATCGAGGGTTTACATTCAATAGCATGATCATATTATTGATCCTTAATGGTGTGAATTTTATATGCAATCTCTTCAAACAAATAAATTATTATTTTGATAGCATGTGTAATTAAAATGTGTGGTGTAATGTAATTGAAATAATTTAGTCTGTACAACTATTTGTTCTATTAATTCAATTGCATGAAATAATTAACACAATTATACGATACGGTCCATTTTATTAGGATTGATTCAAATGCGCAGTCTTATTCATTGAAACATATCAGTCGTTGTAATAATTGAATTTTGTATATTATGTACGGATTAAATTTTTTTAATTATTGTACACTGAAAATAAAATAAAACTGAGTAAAAAAAAAATGTAATTGATTCAATTACATGTCGACATCACGGGCGACCACTAATATATACAATCAATTTAATAATATTTGTAATTGATTTGAATAGTAATATATTTAATTGCGAGAATAATATATTATTTTTGCACGAATTGCACAAAACGTTGAATTGATACATATCGAATTGTAATGTAATTGTCATGAATGATTGAAATAATATCGTATAGTATTCTTTCAATGCTAATGTCTATTGTATGAGAACGTCCGCACGGTTACATACAATTACAAATATTATTAAATTGATTGTATATATTAGTGGTCGCCTGTGATTGAATCAATTACATTTTTCTTTTATTCAATTTTATTTTATTTTCAGTGTATGCACGGTTAGTTTTCGTTCAAAGAATGCACCCAAATTAGTTTATTTTACATACTTTATTAACTTCGATTACAAGAATAAGCGTTGTTCGCAATAACAGACGATCTGTACCGGGATTCTGTAACTCCGTAACGTCAAATGTCGCTACCGTTATCCATCGATATCGATGATTATCTATATAACTCTCGATAATCTAAATCGTTACATTCCGAAAAGCGTCGAAGTCAGGAAATTTTGGACAATTCTGTACTGAGGGAACGATGTTTAGTTACACGATATAATTATACCCTAACCCTAACCTTTTTGCGATAATCATCGATATCGATGAATAACGATAGCGATATTTGTCGTTACGGAGTTACAGTATCACGGTACTGGCAATGGCAGCCTAAAGTCGCTGTTCCCTCGGAAGGAGCGAGCCTGGAGAACGTCTAGAGGCGTTCCTTTGACGCTGGTCGCGGTCAAAGGATTAACTAAATAACGCTGTAATAAGTAAAATTCGTTACTTGACAATTTCCGAAAACAATTCTCATCGACGGCGAAGTGAAGAAGAAAATTCGCATGTTAGAGAAGAAGGGAAATTTTCGGCTCGAGGACTTTATCGTACAGCACGTGCGACACGCTGAGAGTTCGTTAGCGGATTCCAGCTTCGTGCTCGCCTTTAACAACCCCATCTTTCTCCGGCGCGGGACATTGTTTCTGGGAAGTAGGGTGAGTGGCGGACCACGTGCCGCACGCCATTGGCCCGCTTCCCTTTTGGCGAATGTCACGAGGCCCGTGCTGCGTTGCTGTCGGTGGTTTTACGCCGGAGCGAACGCTTTGCGCGCGGCATCAACGACGGGATGAAGCTGAATTCGAAAAACTGGGACGAAATTCGCGAGAGACATTTATGAATGGCCTTTAACGAGCTTTCGCGAGACATCGACGGCCGTGAGTCGTGCCAGCTTCGAAATAAACGTGAGCAATAAATATATTGTTTTCATGTAAAAATCTTTCTTTCACTTTCGAGATTGGTACTAATTAATTTAGAATATTTCTTAGCTTCTTCGAAACGAACGATTCATTTATCGACGAGCTATGCGCGAAAGCTTCTCCTTCCACTACTCGTAGTTACTCCGTCCCTCTCTGAGCGACAGGGTCATCCCCTTCCATTGTGTTCGTCAGCCACAACCACTACTTCGTTTTATCGTCGCCAGTTGTCAGTTCTCCCTCGTGGACAGCATCGAACGATTGTAAATTCGCGAATGAGACGCGCTATGAACGCGAGCGCGCCCCGGAACACGCAGCACGCGAGGACATAAACGTCGCTATAAATCGCGCGAGCGAGCGGAAAGTTTAGAGTGTCGGGAAGTTATGGTGAACGGGAGCTCTTTAAAGCTGGATTTATAAACTTTCGCCACCGTTCCGCCACCGTTGCCGTTCGCTATTGCCGTCACCGCTCGCAGTTGCCCTTGGTGATTGTCAATTTATAAACTCGGTCGTACGTACGCACTGTTTGAGGTTAGACGCGGTCAAATGCGTAACGCGACTCCACGCGACTCTTTTTCAAAACAAGATTTTCTATTATCTTATTGGTTGATGCTTCAACGACGGCGAAAGGCAACGGTGAAACATAAAAGTTGGTCAACTTCGAACGGTGGTCGTTCGCCGGTCGTTCGTACGAACGACCAACGGCGACGGCAGCGACGCTTTATAAACGCATACATAGTAATCGTATCTTTGAACTTGGGAACGGTAACGGTGACTGCGAACGGTAACGGTGGCGGAACGGTGGCGAAAGTTTATAAATCCAGCTTAAAGGCGGATAGTGTTTTAAGGATGGCGAACGGAGGTGAGGGTGGAATAAAATGTTTGGGAGACACCATGAATTTCCGGTAATTACATTTCGTCGAAATCTGTTGTAAACAAACGGTTCAATAGGTGTTCGACGTGAATAGTAAATCTCGCTACCTACCACAAATCCATTATAAATAAAAAATGTAAATAAGATTGTATTTGTCGGTAACCTCGCGCACCGTGTTGCGCTACGAGAAGTAGGCATGGCGTAGTCGTGTTATGATTGGCTGTCTGATGATTTGTCTGTTTTTAAGAAGTTTCTGAATTGTAAGCATGTCTACGCGAGTATCACAGGCAGTCTTAATGCGTTATTCGAGCTATAAAGTTGGGTGTTAAATCTCTAAACCCTACCGTATACGTAAAGCGCACGGCAGATCCTTCTCGCGCAATGTTTTGGTGGGATGTACACGAGTGTTGGGTGTGTCCAAGAAAAGAAAATTCCGCAGATAACCGTTCGTATGTATGTATGTGCATGTGCATGTGCGTGCGTGCGCGCGCGCGCGCGCGCGCGTGTGTGTGTGTGTGTGTGTGTGTGTGTGTGTGTGTGTTCGTGTATATCCTCGACTTCGGAAAAATGGCTGAACCGATCAAAATCAATTTTTGCGCAAAAATCAATTATACCACTGTGAGTTGACATTAACATTTGTAAGCCGCCATCTTGAATCGGCACAAAATGGCGGCAAATTTAAATATCGAAAAATTCGTTTCTTTGATACCTACTACTTATTGAATCCAGATAAAATTTGACATATACATGTATGTACATCGCAAATTTTGTCTGCACGCAGTTAAACGTTTTGCCGGAGTACTGGATTCAAAATTTGAATTTTCCCCCATTTTCAATTCGACCAATCAAAAAATTTGAAACATTGAAGTGACGATATATGTATACATATACAGGGTGTTGCGAAGACATACACGGCAGTATGTCGGGTTGCCTATCCAAAAATCTGCAGGCGCTCGCTCTGCTGACCGACAAGAGAGCGTGGAGGGGAGCAGCCTGCCGATCTACTCGCGCTAGGTGGCACTGGACGAGGCTGAGAGGTTAACGCTCTCGATTCGTGCCTCGTCCTTATATTAACCGCACTTCAATTATATTGAATGCACTTTACCGACCGGTAAACTTTTTGAACTGCTTTTTTGTTAAGCAAATTAATAGACCGGTCGGTAAGCGTTGGGGACAAAAAGCCGATTCATAGTTTACCGGTCGGTCAAGTGCATTCAATATAATTGAAGTGCGGTTAATATAAGGACGAGGCACGAATCGAGAGCGTCAACCTCTCAGCCTCGTCCAGTGCCACCTAGCATTAGTAAATCGGCAGGCTGCTCCGCTCCACGCTCTCTTGTCGATCAGCAGAGCGAGCGCCTGCAGATTTTTGGATAGGCAACCCGACATACTGCCGTGTATGTCTTCGCAACACCCTGTACATATACATGTTTATCTCAATTTTTGTCCGGTCATGATAAGTATTACAGAAGATATTAATTTTGTTCTTTTATCTTGGAACCCCTGGTGCGAGCACATGTTCTGAACTTCACTTGCCCCTGAATCACAAAAATGCTGCACTTCGTGGGCGAGCGCGAAACGCGAGCACCCGGCGATTTGGAGGGGGTTGGCAGGGGGCTCTGCCCCCTAGTTATTTCTATTTTCCTTTACCTTTTGTTCGAAAGAGGAACCAGTGCTGTCTCTTCTATTCTCATCTTATTATCTCCGCCTTCCTGATCCTATTGTTCGAGAAGAGCTGGAGTCTCTTCGTGTTTCCTTAACCTAGAATTCCATATCGTTCAAGTGTCTCCACCTTTGCGAGAGTCTTATCCGAAATATTGTTAACGGTAGGACAGATTCTAATAAATTTATTTGAAACTTCAGGTGCGCTCGAGGTCGCTGACCCAGCTGGACGCCCTGGGCAGCAGCATGCTGGACACGGGGGAGCACCACCTGGGAGGTGGTCCCCCGCAGCAGCCAGCCCACCATCACCAGCATCATCATCATCATCAAGGCCATCAATTACCACAGCACCACCCCCATAACGTCGCCGACTGCAGTCCTCGTCTTCTCGTGCCCAACGCACCGTCAGCCGAGAGCATTCACCCGAATCGTACCAGGCACAAGCTCTCGCGATCCCAGGTAACGTTCGATTGAAATTTAGCCTTGAATCTATTCGTGACCGCATAACGCGGTACTGCTGCTGCTAATTCGATACGAGGAAGCCTCCGAAGGTTACGACGAGAATTCGACGCTTGCAATAAGGGATGGCGAAACAAATTTCCAAACCGACCTCCTGGAGACGAGCTATCGGAATTTTGAAATGTCCAAGAGTGTCCTGCGCGAGGTCACAGCTCTCCACACAATATGGAATTTTAGAAAGTAACTTCCGGAGAACGAGCAGGGCGCACAATGACTTCGGTGAGCGGTCGCTTTCGATCGTCCTTTCGCTCGCGGACTTTTCACACGGAGTTTCCTTTCAATTCTACTTCTGAAGATTGAACCTTGAGTCACACGCGGCAAGTCACCACGCGAACAGGCTTCGCGAAAGCTTTCCTTAGCCACGTAGAAAGTGTCGGCCACGAAAACGGGGGAATCCTCGTGGGTTCTACGTGCAAGCCCGATAGAGAAAATCTTTCGAGTTACGCGCGATCCAACATTCAGGATTTTCCTTCTCGAATACGCGAATATCGAGGGTGTAAAGAATTTTCCCGTTTATTTTTTATTTTACTCGCGCTGGATTTTTTTCGTTCTCTTTAATTCGGATTTTCCCAAGCGTAATTAAACGCACGTCCCTACGAGTAAATTTTTAAAAGCTACGGCGATTAAATTCTTTCTCGTAAAGTACACGCGAAGTTTTACTTTTCGTACGCTTGCTGTTTATGTCACGGGTGTATGAAGGGAAATAAAACTCAGTAGCGAGGAAAATCACGCGCTTTTCGCGAAAATCGTACGCGAGTACGAGAAGATAAGCGCGTAAAATCAAGGTGGTGAGCAGAATCGAAGGAAAATTGAAAAAAAAGTAAAACCCTCTGTACTCTATATTACCGCGGCATCCGAGGAAATAAATTTTTTAAATGCACCTCCCACATCTCTCGGAGCGTGCGTAGTGGCGCACGTCCAGGAAGCGGAGAGAAAATGGTATAGAAAATTATTTTGAAAAAGATCTTCGGCAAAGCAGCCATCGAGCCGAGGGATGGGGATGCGAATGGAACCGCAAAACAATCCGCGGAGAAGAATCCATTTTCCAGGACGCGGTGAATGTATCTCGAAAGAACATTTATCGGTGCAATGATTCACAGTAGAAACGGATTTACCGATCTACCGTATCCGAAGTAGCGGATGAATTATATCGTACAACAGAACGATAGGAATGGCACGATAGAGCAATTTATATCTTCTCTAGCGCTCCACTCTGGTGTAGGGCGAGGCTCCAGATATCGGTGGAACTTATTGCACCGTAGATTATTATTTTCTCGATCGAGCTCCCGCGGTATCGAGATTCCTACGCGCCTGCAATTCCTTCCAATTCGAGATATCGCGCTGCACCGACTCGGGAAGACTCAACGAGATCGATAGTATTTATTTACAGATTTATTAGATTTAACGAGATTCGCAAACCCCCTTACAGATTTATTTTGCAGATTCGACGAGATCCTCAGTGTTTTATTTGCAGATGTAATAAAACAAATTGCCACGAAGCCTCGAGAACTCGAATCTCTCGTGGGACGTACTACATTGTTCCTAGAAATTTCTCACATGTGACTAACTTGCCCCTAGTCGTTCCAAATATGGATGGGGCTGATGTAATGATAATGACTTGTCGATACCTCATTGTAATCCCGCAGGACTCGAAGGACAAACCTCAACCGTTGATACATACTACTGGCGGATAATTAAATTCCGTTGATTTAGATCAAGAGCATCGCTTTTCTCACTGTCGCCGTTCATTATCCTCCGCCATTGTTATCCTACAAAATTCGAGAGCAGAAGCTGAACCCCTTCGCTTCGCTCAAGCGCCAACCCCCTCAAGATCGCCTTTGCTCGCGCTTCGCGCTCGCCTTAACGGGTTTTAAAAGGTTTCGAAATTGTAGAAAATTCAAGTATTGAGATATTAAACTATGCACAGAGTCCTCTGTGCTTTCGCTTCGCTCAAGCGCCATACCCCCCGAGGTCGTCGGATGCTCGCGCTTCGCGCTCGCCCGAGAAATGCAGCATTTCTGCAATAGGCCCAAGTGATCAAAACCGGACAATTAAATGCATCCGAACCAAAATTTGACATGTACATAGAGTATATACACCTTTGCTGCGGTGAAACTTTATGCATGGTTATCTTCAACCATTCAGAAATTGCGACAAATTGAAATCTTTATTCTAGTATTTCGGCGAGACGCTTGCGCGGATTCAAACACAATTTGGCATATAGTTTAATGAACAATTATCAATTATGTGATACCGAAAAAACCCATCGTCGGTCGGTGTTGGGACTCGAACGCGGGTCACTAGCTTGCGAACCGTCCAGCTGCTACACTACTGCGCTACACTCATTGACTTGCATGCAATTGAATATAATAGGTATGCATGGATACCTTAATAAATCGTAAACATTTAAAATATTTATTCGACTTGTCATTTCTCATTAGGTGATGCGGTTACCAACTTTTCCCGCATAGCGTTTATTATCGTTGTCAAAAATGTTGTTTAAATTGATTATTACATAAAAATATATCCCTATGAATAATGCACATCATTTTATTCGAAAAAGAAATTCGTTTATATACATGGTCAATTGAACGTTAGTATGATGTCTTATTGCATGGGTTTTTTGACGTCTTAAGAATGACGTTAAATATACGTCCCTTAATCGACGAATGACGTCAATGACCAATTATGACCAAATATTAACGGCAAAATGACGAGTGTCTGCTACCTGGGCAGTCACACTCTTTACGACCGGGACTAAAAAATTTTGTCCTATTTTGGTGGCACCAAATAGGTATATACTCGATGTACATGCCAAATTTTGTCCGGATCCGTTCAGTCATTTCGCCGGAATAATGGACTAAAAATTTGAATTAGTCGCCATTTTTGATTCGGCCAATCAAAAAATTTGAAAATTTCCAGTAATTGTCATTGCATACGTGTACATGAACGTGTAAACTTTTATCGGGATCCAATGAATAGTACCAAAGATATGAATTTTTCGATATTTGAACTTCCCGCCATTTTGTACCGGTTCAAGATGGCGGCTCACAAACCTCATTGTCAACTCACAGTAGTGTACTTGATTTTTGTGCCAAATTTCGTCCCGATCGGTTCAGCCGTTTTCCCGAAATCGAGGATATACACGGACACACACACACGCGCGCGCGCACGCACGCACGCACGCACGCACGCACATACGAACGGTTTTCAGAATGGCGATTGCATAAGTCACTCCCTTTACGGTCATGCCTAAAAATGACGAGCAACCGGTGCACGGAGTTTTCACTCGCGGTTTGATATGTTAATTTTAATTATGCTCCGGGAAACGTTCGTTGTCTCGTCTCGAGTTTCTTCACGCGCGGCCCACGACCGAGTGAAATTTTTAACCGGACAACTAAACGAACGAGTGCGCTCCAAATGTCAAATTACAGGCGGAACGTAAAATTGTACATAAAATGTTGCTTTCGCCCATTCCGGCAAAATTGCGCGGGGATGATCTCGCGGCAAATGGCAATGCTATAACGCGATATTGCGTTTTCAAAGTGTACCACACGGTCTCTTTCTATGGTCCTCGTATGGCGAGCGTTTCTGGATCGCGCAAGGATGATCGCAACATGAAATTCGCGTGAACAACGTTTCACCCGCCGTAACGTCGCGACATTTTTTCCCTTCTTTTCTTTCGCCGTGACAAAGAGGAGGGAGGTAGGTTCCTTTTATTAACCCCATCGAGTAGTTCCACGCTTACGATCGTTAAAACCCGTCGTTATCCGCTTTACAACGCGGGGCGTACATACAGAGTGGAGTTTACGATGCGCGAGTACTCCCACGAATGTGCGTAAAAAAAGAAAATCGGCGAGTTGTTTTGTTACCTCTGGTTGTGCGTGCACCTGCCTCGCGCTAGCGCGTTCGCTGGAACCTCCTGTCTACCTCTCTCGCGAGAAACGAGGGATGAAGAGGGTCGGGCGTAAATTCCGGAATGATCCTCTTTAAGCGTCTCGTGGCGAGAAGAAGCTGACGGAATAAGCGTTCGGTAACGCGGGCATTAATATTAAACATTTAACAGCCGTTTCCTCGTCCGTCCATCTCTTTCAAGGGAAACAAAGGCGCGATGCAACCACGAGAACGCAGAAGAATAAATGGAAAATTTTACGATGGGAGAAGGATACAAAGAGTGTGACTCGATGGAATCTTTTTTTTTCTAGAGACCGAGAGCTTTATTCTCTTTCATCGGGTCCAGCTGCGCAGAGAATAACACCAGTGGCGGTGGAATTCTCGTTGACTGGAAATCTCCGCGGATCGTTTCCACTCGAGGTGACTCGTGAGCGGAGAAAAATATAAATGTCCACCTCCCTTCGTTTCACTCTTTCCCTCTTCCTCGTATTCTCTTTTTTTTCCTATCAATCTGTTCACATCGCCTTCCTTCGATTTCTCGGATGCTTCGGACTCTCTCCCACGGGAGTTGCTTTCGCGTTGGCATGTCCTTCGCTACTTGAGCACGAGTGAAAAACCGATCGTGAGAAGCACCTATTAAGGATCCTCCCACAGAGCGTGGTATGCTTTCCGGCCTGAAATTCAGATGAGCCAGAACCGCGAAAGAATTTCGTTCCGGGTTGTCGAGCAGAGGCAAGAAATTCGCGGCCTTGCTCGATAATTCTCCACAGGTCCAACGAGATTTGTAAAATGAAGTGCAAATTCGGTGTACCTCTCCTCAAATACGTCACTCAGTGAACCGGCCTTCCACCGTTCTCAACAAGGAGTATTTTAGCGTTGTAATATGAGAGTGCTTGCAATCTTGCGATCAGAAATTACCATGTCGATGTATTTTATTGGGAATAAAAGCATTCGTAGACAGAATTACGAGATTTCATCCCCAAAATGATCCACTGACAATGAGTGATAAAATTGCTTAGGGGAACCATCGACTTTGCGCTCCATCGTACTATGTCTCCCTTTAACAATCGTATCGAAAGAGAAGCTTATTATTTTCGTATCGACGCGAGAATACCGCTTCTAAAGCTTTCGCTAATTAATTAAGTATAGATTAATGGGGATCGTTCGAGCCAATGCGGCCAATTGAAGAAATTCCCTTGCCGCGTGTAATAGCCTTGGCCTCCATCGTAACTCGAGTCCTGTATCCAAATAATCGCGAGACAGTGAGGTCGGTGTACAGTAAGAGAAAACGAGAGAAAGGATTGGGAAAGGACTAGGTGGTCCGCGACGTGAGCCGAGATAAATTGGTTCGTAGAGAGATGGCGATAGAGAAACGTGGAAACGCTTTTCTCCCGTGGAAAGCCCCGCGGGCTTTCTATTCAAAGAGGAGCGCCATCCCGCCTGTGGAGACTTCGTCGAGATAAGAAAGCATTTTCAGTGGAAGACTGTAGTCGATTCGTCCTCGAGTTCAGGGGCACGGTAAACTTCTTTTTTTCCTCCGGTCACGCCTCGTAGCGATAACTCTGTCTTACGATAAGATAGGACAAGTAGTGAGAGCAAATTCACGGATTCGTGGATTCGCAAAGGACTCGAGGGAAACTGGAGTTGACGATTGTGTTAAACCCCGATGAATTAATTTCGAGCTTCCACCCTTGTGAAGAAGCGGGGAAGGGATAAAAACTCGACGCGAGGAAGTAATGGAGTCGACGACGGTGCTGTAAACAGCTCGTAATCGTGGAGCTTACGCGGCTCGTTCCTGCGTAGAATATTTTATTGTCGTATTTACATGAGACTTGTGGGGCTCGTCGTGCATGCGTACGAGAGAGAGAGAGAAAGAGACGAAGAAGGACGGAGGAGAAACGGTGTAGGTGGGCCGCGAGTGCGCGAGGGTGGACTACGAGAGTGCACGCTGGAAAATGCAATTTGAATTGCTAAGCGACCAATCGCTCGACGTATTCGGGTAAGCCCTCGGAAAGTGAACTCTCCGCATAATCCCTCGACGCGTCCGCGCCGATTTCAACGTGCCGAAACTTAACCCGAGACCGCGTTTACTACTCGCACCTACGACCCTTTCTCTTACTCGTAACGGAACGTCGCGACGCCATTCAAACGATCGGACGATTTCCGATACAATTCGTTCCAAGGGATTTCCAAAAGGAACAAAATCCGTACTGCGCTTGTCCAATCGATCCTAATGTCGCGCTTAACGGTGTGTTCGTGCGCGTGTAATTCTCTGACTCCGTTCAAGCTGCACGAATCTCGTGGAGATGGTCAATGCATAATTAACATCGCGCACACCTTCCTAATTGCTCTTGTTTAACACGTCCCAGAATTCCGTCGCAGTTTATAGTGCGCACACGTGGAAATTACTCTCCGTCTAGGAATCTTCGATTCAACGCTTGACCCAGTAATGATACACACAGTCTGGTGGAGGACTGACAGATAGTATTTCGTAAACACAGGTGGAACTGTTTGTGGATCTCGATAGATTGGCAACGTTTCGATGCATCGACATTTGCTCCTCCATCCTTGTCGTTCTATCGTCACGCATTTCCGTTACCTCGCATCGCCGTTATCGTTGACTCGAACTACTTGGAATCCCCGATGGCATTTAATGTGTCTATTACACGCGATTTTACCCACGACGATAACTTTCCATTCTCCATTACACGTGAGATTCTATTCTCCGACGTCCTTCCGTAACGATAGTTAATTATTTGCTTATTTTGAGTCGTATTTCATAGAGGATGGCCTCATTTCAGAGAGATTCGTCGTCTCTCGCGTTGACTCGTCCTACTTCTATTCTAATCACAGCACTTTCCGCAGATCGACTCGCCATCTGGACTCTGCCTTTTCAATTCCCCATCCAGATCGTTCCACTCTCAATTCTAAGTGCATTCTCTCACTCGAAGAACTTTTTACTTCAACTCAAATACTCGCTCGGATTCTCGGCTCCCATTCATTGCCCATAGTGCTTAAACGAAGATCCTCGCCACGTTCGCGTTGGTGCCGACGCGACGCGGATCGTCTGCTGCTCCTTCTTCCAGCTTCTCGTCTCCGTCACTTTTCCGCTGGAGAAAACGATCACGAGGAATCGGTGCGATTTTATTCGCGAGAAGATTTTCTCCCCTTCCTAGCGTGTCCTTCTTAGTAATGCGTCCACGGCTCTTTATAACTTTTTTTTCCTTCTCGTTTTCCTCTCTGTCTTTATGTCTTCCTTCTCTTTTATCGCGCTTCTTACTTTTATCTGTCTCCCGCAACGTCGTTGACTTTTCGCAATTACGAGTGGCCTTTCTCCGTCGCGACTATTAGATATTCTTAGAAACCCGATTGAAGGAAGAATCAGGTTGTCGGCGCGGAGAAAGTAGATATTATGCGAACATTCGATAGGTGCGTAGAAACAATTAATTTCTCTCCTCGCGTTTTTTCATCTTTTACGCTTGGCCGAGAAACGGAGAATCATTTTCGCAGATCCTCGAAAGAGTTGTTCGTCGGTCATATGGTAGGAATTAGTCCGATTGACGAGTTGAAGTCGCGAAACTTTAGCAAGGCGTACACTGGATAATCCATTTATAAACTCCAGTTTCTCAAAATTCCTGTTAATAGATTTAAATATTTCTTCTAACCTTTCTGCATCGACCGATCGATGCTTAATTTTATCCTTTGAACGCTCTCTTTGGGTTCAGAGTGTCCGTACAATCGCAAACGTATCCGTACTCTCAGCGTGGACGTGCGAGGACATGGGCGGGCCATTCACCGATATTACTACTTACTTTATCTCGTCGCATGATACTTTCGCGCGCGCGCGGAATTTCAGAAGAATTTTTATTAAAGGTCGGTGCAAGCGCCTGCGGCGGCACAATAGCTGACATACTTTCGTCGGAACTCCATTGACTGCCAGCGGAGAGTTCACTTTTCCTTACTCCTTCGAAAAGGAGGAGAACGACAGAATGTCTCTCGAAGAAAAAAAAATCGTTCTCCCGCGTGAAAAATCATTCGGCCGAGATGGATAGACGGCAATTTGAAATTTGGTACGCGAAACTCCCGGATTTGCGACAAATATTGGACAGGCGAGATCAGAAAGCTACCGCTGAGAAAGGTAATTTGCCGTGCCGCAGCCTCGGTAGGCGAAATAAAAAGTGTCTCTATGGACGGTGGTGTGGGTACGGATAAAAGAGCACAGGACTAAAAGAGTGCCGCCCCGGGGCCACGTCAGATTTTTCGATTCAAAGAGCCGCGCGCTTTTAAAAGCCCCTTAGCGCAGATTTTCCAAATGCAACCTGTCGACGGCAGCGCTCGCGAGCAAATTCTTCCGCGAGGGTGTCGAATCGCTTAATTAAAATGGCCGTAATCGAGCAGAGTAGAATTTTAATTATTATCCGTCTCGTCGTTTCCATCCCGTCCTATCGTGGGATATTTAGCTCGTGCACGAGTATCGACGTTGAGAGGCGAGTCCACCGGGGACAGAAACCAGTTCACGTAACTTTAATTATTAATCATACCCTCGCGCGCCAGATATCCGGAAGTCGAGGATCAACGATCCTGCCCGAGGAGATAACGAGAGTGAAGGTGGAAATTTCGTGGCGATGTTGCGAGCAGGTGTAGCGCGAGAGGAATTAAGGAAGTTAAAGCGCGCCCTCTCGTACCTTCTTTATTTATTTCTCTTGCGTGCACGGCGCTAGTAGTATATTTTTAATCACCGCGTCGAGCGAAATTTCCAACACCCCTACGAGGAGAAGAAATCAGGGCGCGTAATTTACGGCGAGGCGCGGGAATGCGATCGTGCGCGTCCGTTCGCGGACCCGGAGGAAGACGCCCAGGGGCGTCGAGACGCTCTCCGAGCGGAAGTGACGCCGCGCGGCAATAAAAGCGGTACGTGACGTAAAAATAAATGACGCCAGGGGTGACGGGTGGTGGAATGCAGGATATGCGCGCGAACTTTACATGCGTGGCGCAACGCGTTCGTAAATAACGACCCTTGAGTATTTCATCCCGCTGGTCGGCTTGTACCCGGAGAGGATGAAAATTTCGGAAGCCTTGAGAATGAAGAGAAACGAGCATTCGGCACGATGAGAAAAAGCACACTCCGAAGGTATCCTCGCGCGTTCAGTTCTCACGGTGAAACCACGCGATCCGTAATTTACCGAGCGAACGTTTTCAATGCAAATTCAGTCACTCTCGTGCTTGTAATCTCACCTTATTTGGATTTAATGCCCGGTTTACCTCGACCACGCGGATAAGAGTCAGGATTCGTTGAATTCGGATTTCCAGTCTAGGAAGGATTTTCTCGTCACCGCAGGTCCCTGCGGTTTCGCCGCGCGGAAACTGAATTCGTTGTCGTACTCTCTTCGCGTCACGCTCACCGTGCACATCCGAATGCTCTCGTATATAATAACGACGGCTGCGAGAAGTCCCGTGGAGCAACCGGTGCTCAAAGCTCACAAGGATGCTTAAGAGATTATCAGCCCCTGCGCGCTTCTCGTCCTCCTCCTGCAGTTGGCACACGAACAGCTGACAATTTTCAGCTGAACAATCGCTTTTCACATTTTCACGTATATCGAACATTCGTGAAGGCATTTCTCATATTTTTCAGGTCTCGAGCAGCGAGTACTTCAGCGTAACCTTCGAAGTGGGCGACGATTCGGCGGCCTACGATCGCGAGGAATTTCTTCCAGCTACCAAGGGGACTTATCTGGCGTGAGTAAAATCTTCCTTGAAAAGTAGCGTGTCGGGCCAAGGCGCGAGGTTATTCCACTGAAAAATAAAGTAAACTCACCTTTTCTCTTTCTCCGATTATGACGCCATAAATCGTGAAATAAGCCGGCCCAGGTCGCTAAGGACTACCCCGTAGAAGTAAGGGGACGACTTTCTCGTGATTTAAGGACTCCATTAGATAATACTGCGTGGAAAATGAAAGCCTATCTAGGATGCGTCGGCTAGCTCGACATTGAGTGCCTATCCTCCACGGTGTGTTTCGCCCCGTAGCAAACTCTCGGAAAATAAACCAAGAGAGTGGCGACGTGGGATGTACATATCTCGCGATAAAGAAGACAAAACATCGCTACGTGAAAAGGGAGACATTCACGGGGCCCCTTTGTAGGTCGTAATTAAATTCTGCGGCGCTCGTAATTAGACAATAGTCGCTCGCGCGTGTGCTGCAAGCGTGTATTGGTCGAAGGAAGAATTGTTTTCGTCGTTTAACAAAGGTGTCTGGAAAAATCATTCTGGAGGTTCGTCGAAAAGCGTTTATGGGATCCCTTGACGGTCGCCCATTGCTCGGTCTGTCGTCGAAAGTAAATTTGATCCGGAGAGGAAAATGAGAGAGAGAGAGAGAGAGAGAGAAAGGGATGCGGGGTAGGGTCCAAATTGGCGGAAAATGAGATGGGCAGTCCACCGTGAAAGGAATTAGAAAGGGCAGGAAGACGCGCGTGCAAATCGTCGCGGAGAGACACACCGAAGGAAATCTACTTCTCCTTCGAGCGGAATCACATCCGTTTTCGAAAATTCACGAGGATGGATGGATGGATGTTCCAAGTGGACTGGAAGATTCGCTCGCGTGAAAGGTACGATGAATTCGTTCCGCTCGTCTTGAAAGATTTAACGCGTGCTATCGGAAGCGGGAGAATCCGTGCTGCGTGAATTTTCCAATCGCGCGCGTTGTTCCTCGTAATTCCAAATATGTTGGCGCGCGATTGTGCGCCCAGGAAATGAGACAGCAGGGGTGGTGAGAATGGATGGAGAGCGAACGAATGGATGGAGAAGAGGCGGCGAGATGCGAACGCGCGGATAGTACCACCGAGCAGCGAGGAAATTACGTATAATTGGCGGACATATTGTTCCAGGCTTGGATCGAAGAAAGATGCTTTTGTGTTCGGCGTGCCTGTTCTCGATAAGCCGTAGAAATCCTCGAAATTCACGTCGCTCGCCCGTTAAGGGGTTATATACACCTAGAGGTTTCGAAAAGAAGTCGTTTTTCCCCATTTTTTTTAAAGAAATGTAGAGCGTGTATTTATTTGGGCATTTGCTAACAGAATGTACATTATTTTTACTATAAAAAAAATTAAACTTGGATTGAAAATATTAATAAATAGCGAAGATATGGCAATCAACGCAAGACCTTATTTTGCAAAAGACGTTTTACGGTGCCAACTGCAGATCATAGAGGAGTTATCTGAAACAGACGGGACAAGAAATTTTTTAAAGTTAATGAAATTATCTAGTCTTTATCGTAGCCGATTTTTGAAATATCGATTTTTAACAAAATGGCGGACAATTGAACTGAAAAGTGCGATGAAGAAAGGAATGATTTTTCCTCAAAAATCGCACTTTTCAGTTCATTTCAGTCCAAATAAATACACGCTTTACATTTTTTTAAAAAAAATGTGGAAAAACGACTTCTTTTCGAAGCCTCTAGGTGTATATAACCCCTTAATAACTAACGTCGTCTTGTCGCTAGATTTTTCCTTGTCATTTTAATATCGTCCTTTTCTCCCAGTTTGGATTCGCAATAAGATCGAGGTCATTTTTTATCTCACTCCCTAGCTGCACAATTTTTTGTCGCTCGGAAACGAGCGTCGTTTGGGGCGATCTTCCGGTTGGAGCGTGAGGAACGAAAGCTGAGAGGGAGAAAATAGGGTGGAGGGAATAGCGACGAGCTGACCAGCCGCATGCATACACGTGTACGTTTGCCCCGTCAAAGGACGTGATTTATCGCGGTTTAATGCGCACGAACGTATGCGATGAACACACCGGCCCTGCGTGCATCCGCGCACGAGCTAGAGCGCGTGCCACAGAAATTCCTTGCTAACCCCCGTGGGCGCTCACGAATCCGTAGAGAGCAAGGAAAGAGGAGAAACGCGAGATGTGGGTAAAAAGAAAGGACGATTTTATTATTCATCAGCCTAGGATAGCAGTGACGCGAAAATATGATTATATTTGGAGTTGCTCCTGTGACACAATATTTCGCGAAGCTGTCACCCCCGGAAAAGGGCGGATCATAAATCACGAATGACGAACCATCGATGGTGCTCGAGCGCTTCACGGAGTACGTACACGCGTGGAGTGCACGACGTTAGAGAAACATTAGATTCTACGGACGATAAGATCGTCTATCGATCTTCGTTTCCTCGATGGGGGGTGGGAGGAGGGGTCTAATATTTCTCCTGGACAGACAGAACGAGTTCTCTCTCTTCCTCTCTCACTTCATTCGTTTCATATTCATGGATCTGGTCTATCGCCGCGAGTTGAGAACATACGACTTTTCTCTCTTCCTTTCACCCTCGTGACGGATGAAAATAAACACGGTCTTCCATCTGCATGCTCGAAAATGCGATGCACTTTGGAAAACGGTCCACGGCTCTCTACATTTCTCCGGAGAAATTTTTGCTGGAATTGGGGGAACGAGGTATTATCGTTGTCGCAGGCTCGTTACGACAGACGTAAATCGTCCGAAATTACACGGTAGCGAGTGCCACTGTGTGTAAACGCGCGGAAACTTGGCGGAGTAATTAATCCGGCCGGTGGGTAGCCATTTACGGGGCGCGTAACGCTGCTAATATCGGTCCCGTTCCGTTCCACCCGTTAATTATGTCCAACCTTGGTTAAGCGGGAGTCTACGGTGTTGATGGACGAAAAAATTGTTTACGCGCCGCTAGAGATTCACCGATAAAACAATTTCATTCGGTAAAAGGTTACAAGCGTCCAGTGGAGGGGATTCTACGAATTATTTCTCGAGGCTTTTTCAACCGCGATACCTTTTAACACTTGGCATGCGGGTACACTTGGTCGTAGACTTACGCGTGCAGCGGACGTTTTTTCGCGAACCTCGCGGGAGTTTGGTCATTCAGTAAAATCGCGATAAATCGAAAACTACTTCGATTCGAAAGATGGAGTAACGCGACGAGCAAAACTTCTGGGAAGAAACGATGCAAAGTGTTGCATAGCAACACAAACACCGTACAAAGGCTGTGTTCCGTTATTCACTGCCAGTACTGGCAGTACTGAAAAGTCGTTCCGTTATTAGCACGCAGCGCGCTGTGACAGCGACTAGTTCTATCTATTACGTCATAAGTAGTAGACATATTGCTACTGAAACTACTGCGGCTCACGAGGTGAGACAGTTGCAGTGCAATATGGCGTCGAACAAATTAATGAAAGAGAATGATCTGATTATGATTGAAAACTGAATTTTGGATCATTTTCACGTGATTTTAAAAGATCGATCTTATGCGAATGTTTATCCAAACCTGCACTACAATGTATATTATTTATACTGATTTTACCGAGAATGGCTTTTAAATTCTGCATCGGAATATTCATTGACCGTAGCCATATAACTTTCAATCTGAGCAATTGCTTTCATCGGTGATAATAAATGTAAGCAATTTGCTTCCTCGGAAGAACTACTATTACTATCCATTAACATATTTAATGCGGTGAGGCAGATCGACAGCGACTACTGCGATACTGTTCCGAAGTACAAATCATAATATCACTGGCAGCGCTTAAAACAATTTCGGAACGGCTGTGGCAGTGTACTGCAATGACGTCACTTAAGCAGCACTGGAAGTAAAAACGGAACACAGCCATACAATGCCCATTCGTTCATACGGTACCCGCTCTCTATACTCCTTTCAACTTAAGAATGTTTCCGTTTCGCGCATTTCAAATGAACCGATCGGACACGGGGAGCGGTCACGTGAGGACACAACCAATAGAATGTCTGCTAGTGTAGTCCACTTCCGGAAACATTCTTAACCCTCTATGGACCGAATTGTTTTCTTACATATAAAGAACTTTATTCCACCGAAAATCAATCGGTTTATACCTATATATGCAGATTAACTAACAATTTACCAGGCAAATTTTTCAAACCTGCACGACATTTACTTTGATATCTCAAGTCGATGGTACTGCCGACTATCATCCATATTGTTATTGGTTATCCCCGAAACATTATATAATTAAGATGTATAAGCTATCTTGGGAAGGACCCACGTTATTTGGTAAAACGTCGATATATTACTATGTAACCCGAAAGTTACACGAGCCCATAGAGGGTTAAGTTGAAAAGAGTATAGGACAAATCTACTAAATACGTATTTTTACGTGAACCCCCGTTTTAGCGACAGACTGCGAAAAACGTAAAAGTACGTTGCCCGCATGCCAAGTGTTAAAGGGCGAGTCGAATAAATCGTAGAAAAGATGCTCCTGCAAACTTTATTCACCGGGGAATCGAGCGATTGAAATAAAACGAAGCCCATCGCTGCATCACCTCCAAACCGTTTCCGCATTACAGGGATGAGCGTTTAAAGTTTCAAAGGGGTCGGATATTTATTTTCATTTGGAACGGAAATGCACACGTTTCTCGCTTTCCCGTCGTTCCCCCATCCCGTCAGTATTATCGAATTACCCGGGCGGGCGAGCGCGCATGGCGTTATAAAAATTCATTTCCGACGTAGGCCACGTGAGCGGCTAAACGTAGAGCTCGAAAGTAGAAAGGAACATTCGACGAAAATATCCGACAAACGTCGGAAGTCTTTCGAACTCGGTAGAAATCCTGACGAAAATTTTCCAGGACGGCGGAGAAAGAATCGCCCGGCGCACAGTGGTCAAAAAGGCTCTCTCGGTGGACAAATTAGTCTGGACCGCGTAATTGTTAACCGATTCTAATCCTTTTTTTTTTAATTTGCTCGTTATGAATTGCTCTACAACTTTGTCGATTCGATTTTTTCAGTTAAAGCTTCAAATCAAAATGGCGGACTCAGAATTGTTATCAAAATAGATATATAAATAAAAAGATAAGATATTAGATATAATAAAAATTTGAGGATCGCACCAAGGCGAGCACTATAGCCCTACTGCGCGTAGAGAGTCAGAAGAGTCCTAGCAACACTGGAGTGCAGATCCCGGAATAAAATTCTTATACCAAAATTGGTTCCTTTTTAGGGAAAGAAGCGACAAGAATAAGAAAGTCATAAAACATTTTGGATCGTTTCGGATCTTCTTAAATGGCAAGAAGTTAAACTTTTGGCGTCAGATATGCAATTAGGAATTCGCAAAATACGTATGTTTCGCAGAATATGTAAAAATTTATTCGATGCAAGAATATCTAATATCTTATCTTTTTACATTTTTATAACAATTCTGAGTCCGCCATGTTGATTTGAAGCTTTAACTGAAAAAATCGAATCGACAAAGTTGTACAGCAATTCATAACGAGCAAATTAAAAAAAAAAAGGATTAGAATCGGTTAACAATTACGCGGTCCAGACTAATTTATCCACCGAGTGAGCCTTTTTGACCACTGTGCGGCGGGGCGGATTTATCCCTTTCGCGGGAAAATAAAAGCGTGCTGCGTTTGTTTCCTCTCTTGAGGATAACCGTCGACGACGATGCGCCAGGGATGTAACGGCGGACGTGAAAATAAAAGTCCGCCGGCCATGGAACGGAAACATTTGAAGCACCTTTGTCGACGAAAGTGTCTCCATTCGACGGCGTCTCCGCTGGCCAATAGGATCCACTTCGAGAGATCTTCGTTTTCAGAGAGAAGGACGAATTAACGAATACGTCGAGCGCGAAATTTTCCAGCCTTTGAGTCGAAAGCTCGTTTGAACTTATCGTTGCGAAAGGCCCGAGGAGGAAGGAAGAAGAGAAAGAGACGATCCTGTCGATCGAGCGACGGGGCTAGTAAAGCTTGGGCGTAACGCGAGTCGAACACGTGGAATCGCCTCGAGAGGAAAGTTTCCTCGTGGGGCTGGTAAAGCTCAACGCGTTATCGACCAATCGGATCGCGTTTTCTCGGACGAACGACGCGCGGTATAAAAAGTTTTCTAGCCCCGCGCACGTCACGTAAGAAAGTCCGCGTATACCGAATGTAACGTCCATCCGTCCGGTCCGTCCGTTTCGCCAACTTCTCTCGTTATCGTAAAAAATAAGAGAGGAGTCGTAGAATTTCAGTCGATTCGGACAATTGTCCCTCCACGTTCGGGCGAGTTTTAACTTTGACGTCCCCTGGAAATTTTTCTCAATGGACTGGATCCTTCCTATTGTTCGCCTCGGTCGGACGAGAATCTTACGTAACGCCTGAGAATGGCGAGCTAAAAATTTTCAGGTGAGAGGGAGCTGAGTGACTAGCAGCTCCGGTAAAACTTTTCACTTTTTCGATGCTGTTCGCATAGAGGAAATTGTTCTAGCGACTCGGGCATTTTATTGCAACTAACGAGAATCGTCTCGTAGTTCTTCGGATGTTACGCATCGTGAAAGAAATTTTGTTACACTCACTGAGAGAAAAAAATGGTTGGGTTTACTATAATCTCACTATATTTTATAGTTAAATTTGGCGTCAAATATATTTATGTAGTTCACTTAACCATACAAAATATAGTAGAATGAACGATTTGTACAAATGGTTATATTATTAACTGTTACCTTTGTTCTTGTTACCATATGCATAGTAAAATGTGCTATGTGAATATAGTTAGTTCTATCACTATGTATGAAATATTCTGGTAATATTAACTATATAAAATAGTTACTTTTCTTACCATTATATATTTTCAAGCATACTATATTTTTAGTTGAAATAACCATAATTTTTGGTAAAAACAATATAATTGGTCATACTATGCCTTTATCGTAATTATTACCGATATTATGGTAACGTTTACCATAAATATGATATTTCCAACTATAATTTTGTTACTATGCCATTATAGTTAGATATATCATATAATTTTGTCTCAGTGCTGGCAGGAAGCCTCGTTAACTCGCGTTACTACCACCGTTAATATTTTTTTCTTTTCCGATTTCAGGGACGCGTTGAACGCAGTCTGCGAGCGTCGTGGCGTGGACCCGTCGCGCGTCGACATTCTCTTGGACAGTTTTTCCGGGCCACTTCCGGTCCAGACCACGGAGACTTCCTGCCTCGGTGGGAAACACTTGCGGGTAACCGGTGAGTAGTCGCTAAAGAAAATATTCTCACGTTTTTTCTCGCGAAAGAAAATCGTAGTGGACACTGAAAGGAAACGGAGCTAGGGTTTCCGATTCGACACTCGCATACTCGAGTACTCGATAAATAAAGTAACTATCCGAGTATTCAATTCCACGGGTAAATCAATCGAGTACTCGGGTAAATTGGAAAATTTTGTAAAGTACAGACTGTGCCTAAGTCGCTGCGCGTAGATACATTTTACATTATTTTGCACATATAATCTTTAAACTTGGAACTTGAATATAAGGATCTCAGCGCTAAATTACATATTTGGATATTGGTGTATTGGAAAAAATTGGCAAAATATTTCAATTTTGACAGCTAAGACATTTATTCTTCTGTTATTACTGTGTTTGTTTTCTGAAAATAAAACGTCTGTTAATACATATAAATTTCGGTGTTAACACTTTACCGACCGGTAGCCGATTAATCGGCTCTTTGTCGCCGACGCTCGTTCTCCAATACTAATCGTTTGCCATGAGAACCGATACTTTGTTATCCATTAGGGACACAGAATTATTAGATTGTATTGTAAGCTCCCGCATTGATATATAATGTTGAAAACGGTACGTGGTCCACGAATGAAATTATTCACTTTATTTTATTGTTACGAGGATTCACCTGTTTTGTTTAAACTTGGTTTACTGCTTTTCACGACAAATACGTTATTTTTATTCTTAAAAATATAATTTTATTCCATTTAATAAAATATTTATAAAGCCCCCACCCCACACGCGTAAACACACGAATTATTCTAGCACTCGAGTACTCGGGTAATCAGAAAATTTTTACTCGACTTCCCGGGTAATGTGACTTCGGGTAATATGGAAACCCTAGTGACAGGTTTCCGATTTCCCGGAGTGCGAGGAACTGAACCGATACGGCGCATTTTATACAACGCACTTTCTCAAACTGATTGTGAGATCGTAACATCCCGTCGGGTATTCGTCCGCCTTAACCTGGAATATACATCCGTATATAACGTGAATATCTCGAAGGTACGAGTAACAATTTGAGACCAGTGTTCTAAAAAAGCAGGAAAAATACATTTCGTGAAAAAAACCATGGAAAAAACCGGTTTTTTTCCCGAAAAGAACGAAAAATATGTATTGCATATGTACTTTTTTGTAGTTTGTAACAAATATTGCTTGTTATTTAATTTAAAATTTTTTTATTATAAAAATAAACAGTTGAAGTCAACTTCTAAGTTTGTTCTGTTTTATTACACATGTTATAACTACATATTTTCACCTTTACCTAATCATTCTCAGAATAATGATAGTAATAAAGCGGAGAATATACACTCTTGCATAAAGGCATAATGCACAACGCATAAGAAAATAAAACAATCAGAGACCTCATTCATTTCTATTGCCAAGATGAAAATGAAGGACTCTGATTGTTTCATTTCCTTTTGCGTTCTGTATTATGCCTTTATGCATGAGTGTGTACTTCCCGCTAAAATCTTGATAAAACAGAAAACATTAAACTAAAAATCTACAGAAAATATTTTTTTGCATATTTTTCCTGCCGGAAAAGTTGGCAAGAAAAAAAGCCGAAAAAAACCGGTTTTTTTCAAATTTTTCATGTTTTTTTCCCGCCCTTTGGAACACTGTTTGAGACTAACGAATCCGTATACTTACGTTTTGTTTGATCTTCGTTTACTGCTTTTCACAAGAAATGCATCATTTTTATTCCATTTACTAAAATAATTATAAAGCCCCCCACCCGCCGCACACACAGACACAGAAATTATTCCAGTACTCGAGTACACTCGGGTAATCAGAAAATTCATACTCGACTTGCCGGGTAATGTGATTTCGGATAATATGGAAAGCCTAAACGGAGCATTAGGGGCTCTCAGCCAGGAATCTCTCGAGCTCAGGCGTATATTTGCGGAAAAGTCAGGGGTTATTTGTCTTTAACGAGGGATGATAGATACGTCATTGCCGTCTCGCCAAAATCAGATACGGATTATTGTCAGAGCCAGAGCAAACTCAGCCGTAATTCCTTTCGAAGATACGCCCCTACTGCTTTTCGCACATTTTCGTCGTCTTGAAAAATCCATCCATTTTATATAGACGTCCATTATCCTGTGTCGCGTGAGATCACTGACGGCAAGAACCCCCCGTTCTTGCCTGGGAGTAAAATAATGTTATCGTGACGAGGTCGAACCAACGTTATATGTGATGCGACGGGTAAACGGGATGTAATTTTGCGTTACATGTGACAACCCTCGGTTTCGTCGAGCGACGCTAATCCGCAAAAATTATTTCAGAAAATTCCAATAATCCCCGAGTAAAGTAATCAACGGCGAAACGTCGAACGTCGGTTGACAGTGGCTCGATCGAGCAACAACGACGTAATTTTGCATTACAAGTAACACGCTCCACTGGCGCGTACTCTTCAATCCAATGAAAATTTAAGCGAACAAATGTCGAAACGCTCTCGATCGGAGAAGTGACGATCATCGAGTCCTTTGATCTTCCATTTTTCTCTCTCTCTCTCTCTCTCTCACACTCACTCACTCACTCACTCACTCACTCACTCACTCACTTACTCACTCTCTCACGAACCGACCGTCGCGTCTATTACAGGCCTTCGCTTCGACAGGATATTCGATCAAAAGATGTAATGGCATTACTCGGAGCGCATCAAAAGCATGTCTCGTAATGGCGGCAACGAGGCAGAAGAAGTTTCCGAGCAGTTTTCCAAGAGCTGTCGTCATTGAAAAATCGCGAAACATTCTTCAGCCATTATTCGTCGAACTTCACCCGTGCTCGTGGATCAATTTTACGCCGCGCTTTGGAAATAAGCATCTCGACGTGCGAGATGTAATAACAATTTACGTCCTATAAGTTAGCGGAACAAAATGAGCGGAATCAATTCTAATTAATATTTTAATTTGTTACTCATTTGTTGCTCAAAAGTTGCTACAGAGAAAAATTTGTTGCGCCATTAGTTTTTTTTAAAATACATGTTCCGCTAAGGGAAGATTAAGTTAGCGGAACAATATATTTTTTAATGACAAAAACAATAAAAAACACATAACGATTATAGAAGAATTTGTTGCTCATTTGTTGCTTTCAGAATATGCTAGTCCGGAATGTATTGCACTCCTATTTTTTTTTTTTTAATTTGATGTTGAAAATTAAAAATTAAATTAGAAAATTAAAAATTAGTTGCTCGGACGTGCTTGGCGCCAAAATGTTTGTAATGAAACATTCGAGCACGTCCGAGCAACTAATTTTTTGACGGAATTGTTCCTTGTGGAAATTTACGAGTCATATACATTACAGACTCTTTTCCAACTCTTTGCGACGAGCAACAAAATCGGTGACCGATATTTTCTGAAACTATGTTTCTTTACGAACATTTTGGTACCAAGCACGTCCGAGCAACTAATTTTTTGACGAAATTATTCGTTGTTATATGCGTAACGTTCCGTTAACTCAATCTTGCGTTATGGGAACATCAAATTAAAAAAAAAGCTAGCAGTGCAATACATTCCGGGCTAGCATATTCTGAAAGCAACAAATGAGCAACAAATTCTTCTATAATCATTGTGTGCTTTTTTATTGTTTTTGTCATTAAAAAATATATTGTTCCGCTAACTTAACCTTCCGTTAGCGGAACATGTATTTTAAAACAAACTAAGCGAGCAACACATTTTTTTCTTTAGCAACTTTTGAGCAAGAAATGAGCAACAAATTAAAATATTAATTAGAATTGATTCCGCTCATTTTGTTCCGCTAACTTATAGGACGTTAACAATTTGGCTTGTTTCGCATAGGCAAAATGATGGATTCGATTTGTGATCCCTGCCCCGAGCCCACGCTGTTCGATGATATGTAAAATGATGAATCGTGCAAAGACGAGCCCGGGCAGGATTAATCGTTAATTCGCGATGGTGGGTCGGAGCGAGTAATTAAGTTTCGCCCCGACTTCGTTACGTGCGGGGAACCCCTCGACGAGGAGCTGATGGGGAAAGGGTGGTAGGCGCGGAAATAATCGTCCCGTCTCCCTCGAAAATCTTCTGAAATTGGACGGCGAAATTCGTCGTCGCTTTAATTTTCACAGTAGAAACTTTTCGTCCCGTTCGTCGCGATTTTGATCCTCCCTTTTCCCTATTTTTCTTCTTTTCCTTTTCGAAGTCTGCCCTAGCGCGAAGGGATCGAGAATTATTGTGACGCGGCGAAGATTCACGAATCTTCTCGTCTCTGTATTCCTAGAGACAATGTTCTCACGAGTTCTCTCGATTCATTCTCTCGGTGTTAATTACTCCAACGAGGAAAAGGTGAAGTGTTAAGGAGACGCGTAGTTTTCCCGTGAGATTATTCACTTCTTCGCACGGCCGGTGAGTGGCCGCGCGTTAACGAACAGAGCACCGGCGCCGCGTCGACTGGAAAAGCTTCTGGCAGTTACACGAAAAGCTCAAAGCTCCTAGGCTCTTTCCTCGAAGAGAGAAAGGAGGAGATCCCGCAGATTGCAGGCTGGCAAACGACGCGGGAGGTGACGACGCTTCCACCTTCTCGTTACTTAACGGCGCTATTTCATTTCCATCCTGATTTCCCCTGTGTGCCACTTCCGCCTCCGACGTCAGATGTGGAATCGTGGAATGTGGGATTGGCGCAAATAAGACGTCGACGAGTGATTTTGGAATTCACGGCCTTACCGCGGGACGATCGTCGAATGCGTGCACGAGGCCGAATCGAAGGAGATCGAATTAAAGTCGCGTGGAATTTTTCCTCGTTCCTTCATTCGTAATCACAGCCATTGGAATGCTCGTAGCTTCGCGTTCGTTCCCTTCGGGGTTCGTGCGCACATTTTTATTTACGAGGAACGTCTGCTAGAACCGTGTTACGGGTTTTCAAGTTTCTCCATCGTCGTTCCTTTTTCTTCCGTCCCCCACTGGTTCGCCCATCGAATGGCAATGAGTGTCCTAGAAACTTCCAAATTGGATCGTTAGGGGCGCTTTGTTTTGTCTTCTCCGGAACGTAGATCTCACCGGTACCGTGGTTGGACCTGGACGTTGCTGGGTGAAATACGGTGGAGCGGAAGCCGGACGAACGTTGCATATTTGTACGAGTCTCGCCTGATCGATGACTGACCGTAACCACTGGGCCGTTCTACTGCTCGATTCATTTGCCAGACTAGACGCCTCCACTTCGTCTCTCTCGTACCCGCAAACCCCTATAACCCTCCACCTCTCCTCGTGGAATTTTCACATAATAAATAATATTGTAACAATTTGCTTTCAGCCAAGGAAGAGAAACCGAATTCCCGGACGTCCAGTCAACGGGGCAATCAAAATGTAGCGCTACGGAAAACCAGTGGAGTAAGTGAATAATTATTACGTCACTGTACTATCCTTCGAAGCACTTTAACAATTTATTTCTCATATTTCACTTTACAATCCTCACATTTCTCCGGAACCCACGCGATCACAAAATAAATCTGCCACCTCCTCACCCACTCGCTATCTCCGAATGGTGTGTACCATTGCGAATGGAATTCAGAATCGTTCCAAATGGAGCGCTCACTTTTCTTCACCTCCGTCGTCCATCTCATCCATCCAGCCCCATAGCATCCGTCACGGATGATTCCAACGTGAACAAAACGCAAGCCACGAGTGGCGGTTCTCTTTTGAGCCTTGACCTACCTTGACAATACGTAGGTCTGACAGAGACAAATTGCAAAACGATTTGGTGATGCGTAAACAATGGGCGAGTGGCCGTGGTGGGGTGAGACCGATACACGGAAAGCTGCTTGGAGATGGGGATGGGGGTGGCACATTATACCAGAAGGTCCGCCCGCTAATGACCACGGTGCTCCACCTCGAGCGCGAATGTTACGGAATAGTCGTCGATTTTTCGTGGCCGTGAGATCACTCGACATCGTCGAGAAGCGTCACCGGGAATCGAGTGCGGACAAGGCCGATGATAAATTGCCATTTAAATTGCAATTTTTCACGCGTCCTTCTTCCACGGAATCTCGTACTCGTTAATTCGTTTTCTGGTATTTATCGGAACGCAAAAGTGGGATTTAATTCTGTACGATTGGAAAATTCCGATTAAAGGAAAAAACTTATCGTTAATTGAATCAAGAAGTCGTTTGCACTTAACAAATTGATGCTTCCACCTTGTCTCGAATTAGTACCGGGCCATCAGCAGCCTTAAAGATTTTTATCCGACAGCTCGTGAAATTATCGAGCAATAAAGATTCGCTATCGTCGGTTATTACAGTGCACCGTACTCTTAGATGTGATCTCTCCTTCAGCTCTCGCCTGTCGGTGAAGCGCGGGCAAAGGAGCAATCACTATGCGCACAAATCATCCATTAAGGGGTTGAAACGGTACTCGTTTGCATACAGGTGGACGGGGGGACGGTGGAATCGTAAATTTCTTCCGACGAAAGAGGAAGAAGGGGGACGAGAACGTCTTCATCCCCCTTTTACGAGCCTCTAAAACTCCCAAGATCGTTTCAAGATCGCGCGATCGCTCCGTGGAATCGTTGCTTGCCAATGTTCCATCGTCATTATTGCTCGTGCCAGTTTGCAAAGTTTACGATCGCCTTTTGCGAAGAGTTCGCGGAAGGAATGGAGAAATGAATCGTGAGTTTTTTACGAGTCCTCCGAAATTGTTCTCGACGTTCTCACCCCTCGTGCGTTTAGATCGGGATTAGACCGTCGGTCGTGGCACCGCGAATATGGTCGAAGGGGAGACTGGAAGACGGAAACGCGAAGTGGAGGAGCGTGGCGCCGTTTCCGGCGCAATTCCGACGCGAGATGCGCGCGATTAATAAAGGAAACGGGAGAGCGAGAGGCTTTCTTAAGTCTCGACACGGATACATTATTCATGCGGACGAGATACGCGTGGAGTCGCGAGATTGCGAGAAACGCAGTGAGCGCGAAATAAGAGCGAGAGAAAAATTGGCGGCGGGCATTCGAGGATGCTTGTCGACCAAGCCCACCCGTGCAAACAATTCCACCCGTAACAAAAGGCATCGTATAATAAGGTATTAGTATCAAAAACTTGGCCAAAAGTCCGAATATGGAAATGTGCTTTTAACTACCACTACCACTGTTTTTACTTATTGTTAGTATAATGACCCTACAACAATTCCTTACTTGCCGATATCTGACGTATATCGGTGATGCTTGTGGAGGCATCACTACTGCTATGTCGCAGTAATCTACAAAATTGATTATACCGTCAGATACACTATCTTACAATAATTTTTATCCGATGGATATTATTCCCGAAGGTATGTACTTTATTATTATGTATATAAATTTAACTCACGTGTCTGTATCCTATTTTGAGAATTATTAAAAGTATGAGCATAATTCTGATTATATGTAAGACGAAATCAAAAATTCAAGGGATGTTTAGTTACACTTCTAAACCTTTCTAAGCAAAAATTTTAATACCACTAGTCTGAATATACTGTCCCGTAACGAGCTACAAGAAACACAACCGCGGAATCGCGCGGATGCGCTTTTTATGCCGTTTTCAATAACGAGAGACTTTATTTGCAAGATGTGTGAAATATATACAGCTTGTCTGTAATATTCCTTATTCTTGTAGAACATACACATCATGAAGCATTATCTAAAAGATCATTAAGTTTATTATGGTATATAACGTTATAACAGAGTCTATTTTCTCTTTTCAGTTATCAAAGTTTTTATTTATGAAAATATCTGTAATGTATTAAAATCGACCATTACATAGTAGATTCGAACAAAACAATACCCACAGAGGCTGTTAGAAACAGAAAAGAATTTTGGCCAACGTTTTGATACGAATACTCCACTGTGCATCGTAGAGAATATTTCGAAGGATTTTCTCTATGGTCGTTGTCACTTTTAGAGTTACCGTGCACGAAGCGGCCGCTTCTTCAGCGTCTCTACTGAGGACTCGAGCGTCGATTCCGAGATCAGCACCAGCAACGCGCTCACTTCCGGCCGGAGCTCCGCTGGGGCTGCGGGGCTCAAGGCCAGCAAGCAACGCTGGAGCGGATTCTTCACCAACACGAAGGGCACCAAGATGGATCTACTCACCGCGCAATTGGACGATTACAACAAGCACGGGGTGCCCAGCCTCGCCGATTCTCAACTGCCTTACGAGCTGGCCTCCAAAGAGGAAGGTGAGATAGAAGGGTGAAGGCTAGGAGGAAATTTTGAAATAGGACGTGTCGGTTATTTTGTTAATTGAATTACAAAAGCGAGCGTCACTCTTCGTGAATGCCTTTGATTCTTTATTCACCCTTCGTCCGTTCGCCATTCCTTCTCTTTTCCGTCAATTTGACTTTTCCATTTTGGCGAGACATTGTCGTATCAAATTTCACGTCAATCCACCAGAAATGACGCTGTCGGGGGGTTGAGAGGCCAAGGGAGGAGAGATCTTGCAGGAGAATTCGATACGCGTTGGAACTTGTTTCGGGATGCATGTATACGTACAAATGCAATCGAGTTGGGGGAATCCGTCAGATTGTTTGGTCGCCCGGTAACATCGAAGTATAACTGCATTCCCTCTCTATTGGATTTTCTAGCCTTGTACAGTTTGGAAGACGATTGGCGCGACATCGTGGAAAATTCAGATCACCTCTCGGAGAAGCAGCAGCAACAGCAAACCGCTCTTTGGGAATTGGCTCAGACCGAAGTCGCTTACATAAGAACTTTGAAGGTTGTTACCGACGTGAGTACAAAGCAATGATTTCCATTAACGCTATTTCTATCATCGAATCACTATCAAATGATCGTTTTTGAAATTTCGATTACAATTTCCCGCATACAACGCAATTGCCGTGCCTTTAAACTTCACGACTTTTCCTAATATATTGAACTAGTGGTGGTTAGTGGTCGGCACGATCGTCAGATGCTCGCGCTTCGCACTCGCCTTACCGGGTGCAGAAAAACTTCGCTTCCTGCCATAGGCACGACCGCGTAACTCACGTTTCCATACTTGCATTTCCCATAATTTTGAAACGGTTGAAGATGGCGGTACACAAAATTTCGTGGCACCAAATGGTCATATACTCGAATCTCGATGTACATGCCAAATTTTGTTCGGATCCGTTCAGTCGTTTTGCCGGAATGTTGGACTAAAGATTTGAATTAGCCGCCATTTTTGATTCGGCCAATCAAAAAATTTGAAAATTTCCAGAAATTGTCATTGTGTACGTGTACATGTATGTGTAAAATTTTATCGGGATCCAATGAATAGTACCTACCAAAGATATGAACTTTTCGATATTTGAATTTGCCGCCATTTTGTACCGGTTCAAGATGGCGGCTCACAAACCTTATTGCGAACTCACAGCAATGTACTTGATTTTTGTGCCAAATTTCGTCCCGATCGGTTCAGCCGTTTTTCCGAAATCGAGGATATACACGAATACACACACATACACGAACGGTTTTCAGGATGGCGATTGCATAAGTCACTCCCTTAACGGTCGTGCCTAAAAATGTATTATATTAGAAATGTACCGTGTTATACGTATATTTTAGGATAAGTCGTGAAATTGAAAAACGATCCAATTACATTGTATATTGAAAATTCTAATCGAAATTTGAAACCGGTCGGTAGGAATAGTGGTTAATCGTCGTGGACCATTGTCGAAGCGAGTATAACTTTCTACGGGTCATTCTGCGAAACCGTGCACCTTTCTCTTCTTCATCTTGCAGCTCTTCATGGCGTGTCTCTGCAGCCTGCAGGCCTCGAATATCCTGAACGAGGTCGACAGGACAAAACTCTTCAGCAATATACCCGCGATATACGCCGCGAATCGATACTTCTGGACCGAGCACGTGCTGCCGATGGTGAACTCGTCGAGAGGTACGGGCCTACCGCTGGATCCTGGCCACTTACTCCACGGATTCGAAACCTTCGAGCAAACGTTCGCGCCCTACACGAGGTACTGCACCGAGCAGAGCAGATGCCAGCAGTACTGCAGGGATCGTCTCAACGATAATCAATTGTTCACGGCCTATCTCGTGGTGAGCCTTGTTCCCCAATGTTTCAATGAAAAGAGAAAACTAACGATCAGCGGTGAGAGAATGATAATGACGCAGGGGTGGTGGGGTCGTTAGCGTCGAGATGGAATTCGTCGGATAGAATTTATTCTCGATTCCGTGCACTTGACATTCATTCGAATTTCGTTATTACAAATTGCATTCTATTTACATCCTCGCCTTCCCGGTTACAGTGGTGCGAGACCCAGAAGGATTGCAATCGATTGAAGCTCCTGGATATATTGGTGAAGCCTATGCAGAGACTAACGAAGTACTCGCTCCTCCTCAAGGCCGTGCACAAGAACACCGAGAACGAGGATCAACGAGCGGAATTGATGCATATGGTAAGACTGTGCAAGATTGTTTCTTGGCTGAATTTATTTTACGGTGAGCTAGGGTACACTTCGATGTTTATTGGAGTAAAGATCCGGGTTGATCGTACAATCGAATAATACACATTAATCCGCCGTACTTTCCCTCCAAGAGAAGGACTCGCTCGGTAGAGTAATGTTCAGCCAGGCATTTGTCAAACTAATTCCTAGAAAAATAAATTTGCTGCTTCGTTGCCTTGTGCATCTTCAACAATACACCCTTTTCTCGATAATTGTGATTTTTGCGCTATTTTAATCATTACAAGCCATTCGGTCGTACATCAGAAAGGAAACAATGCAATCGTAAAGAGTGGGGCGTGGGCCGCGTGGGGAAAGTCTTCAAAAATCGGTTTGGCACGGAACGTGTTAAACAAGTGATTTCTTTTCTTTTATCACAAGTCAATTGTTCTTAATTCAGATCAAATCCGTGGACGATTTCGTCGCGTCGGTGAACGCCGCCTTGAGGAGGAGCGAGGAGACGGCGAGACTGGCGAGCGCTGCGGCGCGCATAGAAAGCTACGACGTGGTCGAGTCCAGGGACGAAGAACTGGACAAGCTGATAAAGATTAATAGCAATCTGGACATTACGTCCGCACCGATACCCGGTTGCCCTAAGGACACGCTGAGAACACTGCTTAGGGAAGGAGATTTGAAGCTCAGAGATGCTGCTACCAGTAAGGTAAATCAAAGATGAAATTAATAGCAATTTCGTGTTGGGAGTAAGGTTGCGCAAGTCGTACCACCGCGTAACCTTTCAGGGGCAGGATATCGTATATGATACAGCGCGTTTCCTTCACTTTTGCCAATCTGTTTCGGTCAATAAGGCTTTGGGAATTGAATTTATCGATTTCTAAGCCTTCGAACTAGTTACTGAATATGCGTTGGCAGTTTTTATGCAGAAGAAATTCATTTTGCAAATGTTCCAAACAATTAAATCCCGAATCTACAATCTTTTCTCGTTCTTTATGTATTGTTTAACCGTTTGAGTCCCAGGAGGTATAGAAAAGACACTATCGAAGAATCCCGTACAGCGCAACCGCGCTTTCTCTAAATGAGTACGAGAAGACCCAAACAGCGCGATAGCGCTTCTTTTATTTTATGTCGATAAATCCCAAGCGTAACTTGCGACAATGCGTAGTCTGCAACACCAAAGATGCAATAAAAAGATCACATTTAATTTGTGTACAATGTAAAAAAGGAATTCATCCAATATGTTTTGATAAGCACCGATGTTACAAATTAAAAGTGTTACTCTCCATTTAAATTGTTCGTTCATAACACAAAAATACGTTTAATTTGAAATTCGTTATTTTATGAAATACATACGTATTATTACATATGCGTACTGTAAGTTTATAAATATTTCAAGCTTTGTTCGATCAAAATTAATGAGAAGATAACAATGAAATAGAAAATGTTTTCTTTTGTAATGTGTCATTGAGCCATTATTATAGTATTGTAGCTATTGTAAAATGTCTTATTCACGTTAAAAGAAGGAGTTGTGTGTTGTACTTGCGTTAGTAAACCTGAGCGCGCTACTTCGACAGTCGGTGACGGACCGTCAGTTGTCCACAACGCTTGAAATGTGCTGGGTTTTCTCGACATAAAATCTGAACAGCGCAATCGCGCTGCTTGGGACTCAAACGGTTAATAACGTATAATTTGTAGAGCATTGTTTTTAAAGTTGAATTTTTCGAGAAACAGAGAGACAAATATGAGATAAAAAGGTCATGCCTAAATTGTTATAATTAAGCGAAAAAGGATTTATATTCGGAGCTCATTCATCTCGCTGATCACGATTTGGATATCTGAAATAAAACATCGTGTAGCCCTGAGGGGGTGGTTGGCAAAAAAACATGGGGTAAAATGATGATGCTAACAGCTGCACCTCTTCCGACAAAACGAGTTACTCTCGAATTAACCATACTGTTTCACAGCGTGTTCATCTTCCGTGGATACCGTCGAAAGCCAACCTGTCAATTCTATTTTTTCGTAAGGGGTACGACGTGCGCAACCTTACCCCATTTATCATGCATTATATCGACATGCTCGACATTTCAGACGGAAGTGCACGTCCTTCTCTTGACGGATATGTTACTAATCTGCAAACCGTCGACGAAGAAGGTTTCATCGAGCGGGTCGACAGGAAGTGCCGGTGGCGGTTTGAAGGTCATCAGACAACCGTACGTAGTCGATCGAATCCGTGTCCACGAGCTCAAGGAATCATCCAGCCTGGGATTGATCTATCTCAACGAGTATGGTGCTGCTTCGGCTGCTTTGGTTTTAAGCGCCGGAGAACCAAAGCTGGCGAAGGTAGAGCGATATTAAAAATCATTCTGCAGTACTTATTACAATACTATCTCTGTATTAAGGGGTGAGGGCTAGTCAGCATTTTCAAAAAATCGTGTTCCTTTTTTTTCTGCATTTTCTCAAAGTACAGCATTTCAAAAGGGTCACTTTATGGTGCCGGAATAGATGATTCAATGTCAATGCAACAATAATTTTTTTATTTGCATGCAAATTGTACTTAAAACTTTAAATGCGTTTTTCTCGAAAGAACGTTTTTAAAGTCGGTGATCACTGTAACTCCAGAACGGCTTGACCGATCATTTTGAAATTTGTATCACTTATTCTGTGCGTAATTGTCCCCTGGATGGACGAAGGATTTTTATCGGCGGTGAATAGTTTTTTTTTTTTATAACTGAAAATATAAGTGAAATTTTAGTCGAAAAACAAGTTTTGACTTCGAACATTTGCCATTTTGTAAAAATTCGAAATTTTTATTAACCCTTCGTCCATCCTGGGCCCAATGTGATTTACTAATGATGTCCGTTAATTTTTTTGGTTTTAAATGATCCAGTGATGAGCAGCGGGTGATCACCGCGAAACACCTTTTCTTTTTTAACCCCTCGCAGACTGACTGCATCTCGCTTATTTCTCATTATTTTTCAATGAAAATTTTACTGTAGCTACTAGAAATATTGATTATTCAAATGGTAAAACATTTTCCACTGAAGAACAAAACATGTTTGAAAACAAAAATCCCGAAAAAAGCGTTTTTTTCGGCGTTACGAGTAAGCCCTGACTCCTTAACGTTGATCCATCTTCCCCAGACTTGGATGGATTCTTTGAGAAAAGCGCAACAGCAATTCGCCCTGATGAAGGTGCCACCCCTGGGAAGCACGCTAAATCTTGGAGCTGTTTGCCGACAAGCCAGCACCTTCATAGGGGATGCAGATTTCGAAACCGAGGAGTGTGAAGGTATTCCAAGGACGCCACGAGGCAGTAGCAGGGCATCTCGAGTGAGCAGCCTAGCTCATAGCCACAGGTATCATCGTGTCCTTCCAAAAAAAACCAATTTGCAAGTGAATTTTTAACACGCTCACTCCCACGTCACCTTGAATTTTGTTAACATGTTACTTAACCACTTGCGCTGGCAAAAAACTGACCTACGTGTGTACCAGAACGGTCCAGTGTAATTCGCTGGGAGGCGTCACGCAGTGTTCGATGCCTCAGAGAAATCGGAGAAAAGATTTATATTTTCTAAACTAATTTATAGCATTACGACGTGCATACCACGTCGTTGGCGATTCTGCGACAAAAGCATTACGACGTGCGTGACACGTCTTTCCAGCGCAAGTGGTTAAACATTTGTCTAAAACGTTAATTAAACTTCCAAACGCCTATTTCGATCATTTACAATCTGTCACTGAAACACACATGGGTGACGTGGGCAGTCAACGTGTCAAAAGACTCCTCGATGACAATTTTGTAAAATTCTTTCTTCGTTACGTTTAGTGGTAGCATGGAAATGGAGGGCGTGTCGCCTGGTAGTAGCAGCTTCCTGCCGAGTTACAATCCCAGTAGGAATGTCAGCGTGGAGACGAGCGAACCACCGCGTGCGTCCAGCGTGTCGTCGGAAGAGGGTGGTGATGTTGGTTCCGGTCACAACCATAGGCCCTTGCAGATGAGGTAATTGTCGAGGAGCAAGCGCGCTCGTGAGATCGAAAGAGGAAGCCAAGAAACAAGGAGTATCGATTTCAGGCGATCTTTGCTGAGCAAATCGCCGACGCCGAACACACTGAGCGTACAAGTGCCCGCTTACTCCAGTCTGGGTCAATCACTGCCCAATTTGACCCTGGCTACGTCACCGCAGACCTCGACGGTCTCGCCAACGCCACCGAATTCTTTGCTAATCGTACCCCAAATGACTAAGAGCAAAGAGACCCTGCTCTCCCCGGGACACCGAGGTAGTAATTACCGACGCGGGCCATTAGACATTGTCGAATTAGATTTTAGACTACTCTCACAAGGAGGGCACGTGCACCATATTTTCTTGCTGTTTTTGTTAACACATTATCGACCGGTAATTTTACCCAGAAGCTATTTCTCGTCACCGAGATTATTCTTTCTACGTATATCTCTATAAATATTATTCAAATATTCTATATTGCCCTGGGTTTCGCAAATTAAAGTAGATAATGCACGTTTGAGCATGTAAACACGAGCTAACTCGTGACCGATCAACAATGTGTTAACGAGCACGTATAAGCTGACCATACGTGGAAACAATAATTAAATCTGCATGCTCTTGAAGAAATCACTTATGTCTCTTGAATCCACGTGTAAATAATAATCGACTACTCGTAACAGCTAATGATTGTTTCATACCGATAGCACCGTGGCCAGGATACACGGGTACACCATGTATAAGTTTTGCTTATGTGTATAATCGTAGTCGCACGTGACGATGCGTGTAGATTCGAATCACTTGTAGTCGTATTTAGATGTGCCTCCGTAGAATTTGACTGTAGATTTAATGTGCGCGTGAAGCTTCACTTTTCCACGCTTTCAACGTTCACGCGTGTTTTTAGGCATATCTTACCCACCCCCGTCGCCACCGAGGGGGGCTTTGAGGAGAGCTCTTGCGATACCGCAATCTCGGAATCCACCCCTGATAAAGACGAGACACGTGAACACAACTATGTCGCAGGCGGTTCAGTCTGCTGTGAATGTGGATGCCGAAGCCATCGAGGAGAGACGAAGAAGGCTGGAACCTTCACAGAGAATGCCGTCGACGAGTAGCATTGTAGAGGAAAAGGTGAAGATGCTAATTTCCACGTGGGCTACTTGCAATGCTTCGTAACTCGTGGGTGTGATCGTAACTTTTAACGATGATCAAACGCATTAATACTCCTTTGTTTCAGAAATGACAAGAGTCTAAGAGCGATTTGTCGAAAGTTTAATATGCTGTCGGCAACTTATTGTCGACGTGGGTGTACGCAATACGTCATGCTTAGAATCAAGATGTCGCTTCCTGCTGACTATGTGTAAGTGCTGCACACACTTTCACATGAGAAAACAGTGAAGGGGGATCGCTTTCGAGAAATGATTGTCTCGTATTCCTTAAAGCCTACGAAACGAGTTAAGCAATTCTACAATCGGTGCGTATCCTATTTGCATACGTTTATCTTCAATAGAAATCTAACTCGTTTGTATTTCTCGCAGATTGGGGCCATTCGAAATCAACGTGAAGTTTGTACCACGACTGCACTGTATTATTATAAGTTATTAGCCTCGTATCTCATAGATCTCTTTTTGTAACTTATGACGCGGCGATGAACAAACGCGTCCAATATTACCATAGTTCACTTAGTCTTTTAAGCGACGAACAGAAAGGCCTACTTAGCTTAATAATATTATTAATGACTAGAAATAATTATTACAATCTAGATTATTAATTAAGTGGAGTTATCGAGCCTCTAGAGCACATTTCGAAGAAAAGTCATAAAACGTTACCAGAGGAAGAAAAAAGCGAAAAAAATTTAATAAAAACGTGCGACACGACGCTAGTTAAATGCGACATAGCGAGCCATATTGTATAGACCTTAATGCTAACTTCTCGTAATGCTTCGGTAACACTATGACTGTGAAAGCTGCAGAGATCCCCAAAGAGATCCCCGAAGAGCCCAAAAGACAGGAAAGCGTGTCGAGCGAGCGTAAGAGACAAAGAAAGAAGAAGAAAGAGAGTGCGAGAGAGTAATGATAAAGACGGTAATACTATTAAGTACAAAGTCTATTGCGCATTGCTACGTTCATCTTTCGAAGCGTAGCCACGTTTATCTAGAAACAATGCATAGCAAAAAAGACAAAGAGCATAATGGTTTTGTACGAATTCCTTTTCCCTTCTTTTTCCTCCATTCATATTGCTTGCACCAAATTAAAGAATCAATTAATACTTAGACTATCGATTATATAGCCGGGTGGTATCATCACCTGCAACGGAGATCAAAATATAAGACATAATTTATTAAAGGCGTGCTTTTTAATCCCCGATTCTCAATCCGTAGAACGTCGGTGTTAAATCAAATTGTTTCATTCGTTATTCGCATCCAATAAATACTTCATTTTATTTATAAAGATTTTATGTTTCGGACGAATTGTTCCTCCAATTAGCTTGATGTCCTAAATATTTATGATTATGGTCCAAACGTAACACTGGCGACATCGGATGTCGCGTCGATACAATTCATCATAAGATCCTTGCACAATAGATAAATAATTCTATTATCGATTGTGAATCTATCATTGATAATCACTTCTGTGACCGACTGTAAATCGTTATCATTAACCAATTCTGTGATTGACAAATAATCTACAACTGCTTGCAAGCTTACCAACTGCAGATTTAGCAAATATTATGAGTATTGACCGACTGTGTACACGACTACAGTCTAATTCGACACACCACCGATCATGCGCTGCTCCAGCGATACCTCGATAGTCACATCGATAGTTCTCCCTCTCTGTGACTCAAACTTAAACCGCTGCGATCGAGGTCGTAATGGTTCGTACTTTTTTTCTCTCTCTTTTGCAAAACAGTGCTATTCTCTCGAGACTCTGTGATTCGCGAATTCAGTGAAGGATTTTCAATAATTAGAAGCGATCGGCGAAACTTACTCTCCGAACGGGCGACAATGTCGAGCGGAGCACGACGCACGACGTATTTTTGTGGTTTGTAACGTGGACCAACTGCTTCAGGTTACTTAAGTCTATATAGCTGTGAAAGAATGGGTTTTTTGTGCCCAACGGTGCCCACATGCTTCTTTATAAGCTGTACGTGTACGCTTCAATGATTAAACGCGCAGAAGCTATTGATATTCGGGGAAATAGGAATTCGTGAATGTTGGATTAACCTGAAACGAGATGAGTAAGAGACGGAACAGGCAACCAGATGCTAACGGTGATGCCACCGAGGGTTCCACGGAATCCGGCGAGGAAATAAATACAGGTTAGAATTTTCTCTCTGCGTGATCGAGCATGTTTTCGCTTTTCTTTGCCCCCTTTTTCTCCAAACATATCTATCGAGTCATTCACCGTGATTTTAATCACACCGAAGTACGTTAAAGAAGTAAAGTTAGCTGTCCAAGTACTGAAAGGACATTTTTATGGCACAAGCATATAACCCGCAAATACGAAATTCAATTTATCAGAATCCTCGGCGTAACTTTATGTCCTACGTGTATTTTAAATCTCACCTTTAACACAGTGTTTTCTTTGTTTTTGTACAGTTGGAAAGTGTCCACATATAGCCAAGGCTATCAACGTAAACAAAGTAAAGAAGAACCTGAAGAAAACAGGAATTGGCACAGAATGCACCGCATGCAATCAACTTGAAACTAATTCTCCGAATGAGACCGGGGTACTTGTGATATTGTGTTTTCGTTCACGGCGAAGCTTATGGTATCGTACTTTTTATGAGGTTCTAACAAAATTCAAACGTTTAGGCCGATCTATCGGGTCCTCCTTTGTGGATCTGCTTGCGCTGTGGACATCAAGGTTGTGGGCGACTGCAAGGTCAACACGCTCTTAAGCATTATCAGAAACCTCATAGCGATTGTCACTGTATCGCGATTGACACACATCAGTGGTGTATTTGGTGCTATCAGTGTGAAATGGAAATTAGTACAGATCTTAGGTAGGTCCTTTTGTATATCTGAAAAACTATATGGACACGTCTATATAGACGAACGTATAATATTTGTAAAGATCAATCGTTAAACTGTATTGGACTTTTAAACTTTGATAGGAGGAGGTTGCAGGAAACTGTGAAATTTATGAAGAAATCAGCATCGACTCCTCAACCCGTATCACAGCCCAAAATGCCTGTAATGCCGTGCCAAAAAGAGATAAACGATATAGATAAGGATAAACAAAAAACTTTATACAACTTTCCAAAAATAGGGGTAGGATATACAGATATATTTACAGGCTACATCTTGTTTCTATGTCATGCTTGGGAAATTGGTTGCAACTGGATAACTGTTTCTCAATATGCTTTTTCAGGGTTTAGCGAATTTAGGAAATACTTGTTTTTTCAATGCTGTACTTCAATGTTTGGCACAAACACCTTTTCTGGTTAAAGTGCTGGATGATTTAAGACTTCCAGGACAAAAATTTGTTTTACCTGGTGGACAGCACAAAACATCCGATGATGCAGAAACAGTTGATTTGGTAATGTATATTTTATAAGACATTACCTTTACACGTATGCGTATTTATTTATATATGTATACATATATATATAATATTTATTATCGATTTTGCAATAGCCACCTATTGAAGGTACTTTAGAACAATGGGGTAATTTTACATCAATCTTGTGTAAGACATTAACTGAAATGCAAAGCTCTAATGGTCATCAGACTTATAAACCCACCGAGCTTTTAAGTACATTTAAGAAAAAAACTATGAAGTGTATGGATGGTGGTCAACACGACTCTCATGAATTGCTCAGACATCTACTAGAACTTGTTCGCAATGAAGATCTAAGGGTAAATCCTTGGCTTTACGATTATTTGAATTAAAATATCTTTATTGTGCAAACATTTTAATATGATTAATATACATGTAAAATGTTTCACTGTGTAGAGATATCAAAGCATAATTTTGAAAGAGGTGGGTCTCAGTGAAAAAACAAAACCTGAGTGTGTGGAAGAGAATATGAAGTCGCGTGTTAAATTTTACGGTCATCAAGCAAGTGCACGATTGCTAGGACCGGATCTCGTGTTTAGGGGAATCTTAGTATCTACTCTGGAATGCTTGGATTGTCATCATTCGTCACAACGTACAGAGCCATTTTTAGATTTAAGTCTACCAGTAATGGCTGATAAACCGCAGCCTCCTGTTTTAAAGTAAAAATTTTGCTTAATGATTCGCACGATTAGTATATGTAATATGGTGCAAAATATATAAATGCTCCTTTTTCCAGAAGAAAAAATAGTGGTTTTGAGGATACTTTTGATATGATGGGAAATCACGTTTTTAATCCACCTTGGAAAGCCTTAAATAAAAAAGAAAAGAAACTTGTCCGCAAAAGTCGCAGAAATGTAAAAAATGAAAATCAGAATACCAATGATACATCGTCGAATCAAAACAATTCCATAGAAGATAACAACGGTAGTATATTAAAACCAGGTTTGTTAAAAGTTTTTGTTTTTCTTTTACGCTTTACAAATTAGGGCTAATGGAATATGTTACTGATGTATTTTTTTATGTTTGAAGAGGACAGTGATGCAGATGTGGAAGATAATATTGAGATAGAAAGTTCTATGCCTGAAGTTGGAGAATCTGGATATAGTTCAGAAAAGGTTTCTGCTGTCGCTAGTCCTGTATCACCTTCAGATCATCGTTCGTCCGATCAAAGTATTGAAGCACCTAATATAAACAGTTTCTCCATAGATAATGAACTTCTAAGTCCCATAAACAATTTGAATTCTGTACAAGTAAGCGCTGATACAACAAGTGCAAGTCCAAATGAAATTCCATCAGCAAGTTCAACCGAGCTAAAATATCTCTATCAACTGAAACTATTCGCCGACAGTATGGCAAATTCAGGAAGTCCAGAAAATGAGAATGGAATTCAAACTGGATTTCCTCTTTCTACTTCTTTAGCAATTAATTCAGATATAGCTACACCTGAAGCACCCACGGAAAGTCCTCTAAGTAGTTCTATAACATCAAAAGAAAGTCCTACAAGCCCATTGTCAAGTATAATGAATGGAGATAATGCAGGCAAAGTAGAAAGACCTGCATCTCAATTAGATTTGGTTGAATCGGTTATACATAAGGCCGCAGAAGATTCTGGAAGTTGGATGTCAGAACTTGGACAAGGACAGAGCAAAGCATTCACAGACATGAATACTGAAAAAATGAATTTGTCGTGTACTGCAGAATGCTTGGAAGCTTCGACTATTCAGCAAGAATCCTGTAACGGCGTCAATGAAATAACTTGTGGACTTTCTAAACTTGGCATAGCTAGTAGTACACATCAGTCACCGACTCGATATCCTGCAAAGGAAGGAGAGTGTTCCATACAGTCATGTTTAAACCAATTTACTGCATTGGAATTGATGAGCGGTAGCAATAAAGTAAGATGCGAGGCGTGTACAGCACGAGAAAACAAGGTAGATTGCAATTTATATAATTTATTACTTTTCATGCACAGTATATTAACAATTTTATTATTACAATTATAATGATTGTGTGTAGGCAAAAGGTGAATCGACAAAAATGGTCTGCACGCCAAGTACCAAACAGTACCTTATTTCTAGAGTACCTGCAGTCCTAATTCTGCATTTAAAAAGATTTCAAGCACAAAGAGTTAGTTTTCGAAAAGTTACGAAGCATGTCACATTTCCTACTTTACTTGATTTATCACCAGTTTGCAAAGGACATGATAAGCCACGAGTTTATGCTCTCTATGGAGTGGTAGAACATAGTGGCACGTTACACGGTGGTCATTACGTCGCATATGTTAAGGTAAAGTTTGACACTTAATACTGTATTATTATTACATTTGCGCATTACTTATTATTACATCTTTATAGACAAGAATGCCGCTAAGCCCTGACGATCCACGGTGGTCTTTCTTACCTGCTAAGGATGCCAGGGAGGTAGAAGAAATTTCCAGTGGTTCCAGTTCAGAATCCGAAGAAGAGGAAGCAAATGCGAAGGCTTCCCCGATAGTAGAACCACCACCTGGAAGATGGTACTATATCTCCGATTCAAGGTATGCCTATTTTAGATATCATCTTTATTATTACATATTTAAATTCACTCGATTCTTATTTCTGTTTCAGAGTAACCGAGGTTGACGAGAGTACTGTTCTCCAAACTCAGGCATACCTTTTATTCTACGAGAGAATTCTTTGAGGATTATTTCTTAGATCAGCGTATGTAATATCACGTGTTTAAAGAAACTTGTTTTTACCATTCAACAAAAACTTAATTTATGTGGACTTGTTACACAGGTTCATTAGGTTCAATACTTCTAAGCTGTGACAGTTCATAATATGTCCACAGAAATACTCATACACTTTAATAAAAAGAAAACACAAACATTCTCTTTTATATGAATTGCAATACGAATGCAAAACATGCTTCTCAAAAGTTACAGGATTTAACGACAAATATTGAAGAGTATATTGTACAGAAAGCTGTCCTATGGAAAGTTTTGGGAAATTATCCGCATACATTTTTATCGTAATTATACAGTACACATTTGATGTTTTAATCATAGTTCATGTGTAAAACGAACAGGTGTTAATGCATACTGCCAAATATATCTCTAAAATATCAGAATGCAACGGATCAGCGAAATTCTTGAGGATGATAATTTCTTCATTGCAAACGTACATATTATACCACTGTACTTTATTTGATCTTACCAGAATAGTTAATGAATGTCATTTTTAGTTTAAGTTTGACTTCTACTTCAATTCTTGATAATTTACAGTTAGTAAATGTGGCATAACATTTTCCTTGTACCACAAAACACATCTGTGCACATGGTTTAGAAATATGATTTTCAATGCAGTTAAATATTTATGTGTACGCAAATGCATTTACAATAAACTTGCTGCAACCACTGGTGGCCTGTTGATATGAAATAATATTTTGTACGCAAAATGTTTGTTCTAAATGGTTTTATACCCAGGTGAAAGAAATTACAGCGCTATTTAATAGAAAAAAAACATTTATTTCGCAATCCATTGGCAATAACATTGATACAAACTCGTTATATATAATATCTCATATAATATAAACATAATAATAAAAATAATAGTAATAATAATAATTTGTTTCTAGGTATTTTATCTTGATCGTTTCCTTAACTCAAATAATTATTTAATCAACAAGATATATTTCGCCAAACAAGAAACACTACAGCTAATATTTTAATTTGCTGAGTCAGTTACCAATAATTATAAACAATTATTTGTTAGATATAACGTACAAGTTTTTAGAAACTTTGCAATTCTGTTCAGCAATACATGGTATTGCGTTTAATGCTGAATACACATACATGTACATGTATATATGTATATATATATATGTATATATATATTTATATGCTACATATATATTAAAAATTTTTACTTTTTATTAAATAATGCAAAAAGAAGATATATCAAATGTATCCTCTTGAAGATCTTGCCCCTTAGAGCATTCTCTAGTTGGCACTATTATGCAATCTACATGGACAGTGACACGTAGGATATGTATAATTTAATATTTATAAAATATTTACTCTCGGAAACTTAACTGTAACGAACACTACAATGACAGCTCTTTTACACTACATAACCTGAGGATGGAAGTACTGACAATAAAACCCTCCTTTTCCATGTCACCGCCCTATGCAAATTCTGTGCAATATTTATGCAAAATTATCGATAATTTATGATTCATTAGATACATTCAGATCATCGCTTTATCCGTATCATGGAAAAAAAAAAAACATTCATTGAAATTTCATTTTATTTTTGCAAATCGCCAAATGTCAATTTACTTTTGCATACAAAATGCGATTGTATTAACTGGAATGGAGAAAGAAGCTTCATACGACTTGCACGAGACGTGTCTCAATTTTTCCGTATTCTGAAATATTTATGTGCAAGTAATATATTACGAATACTATATTAATAACTACATGCATATGGATGATAACTATGCGCGTTATACAGGCTTTCACAAATCACAGCCGCTAATGTACACGATTGGTAATGCGCCTCTTTGTCTCATTTGTTAATATGCTTAAAAGTAAAAAGTCTTTCTAATGTACCATTCCTTAAAATGATTTCAGGGAAATGCAGTCAATAGAGTATGCAGGAAAAAATGGCATAAATTCGGGAATGGACATCATATTTGCGATTTAACTTAATTTTAGAAGCAATGTAAAGAAATTGTTAACGAGGGTAGTAAAAGTATTATCAGATAAATTTGCAACGTAATATTGGAGACAATAATCGCAATGCCAATCGACAAGGTAGGTTGACGCCTCAATGTGAGCCGTAACAAACTCATCTTTTTTTTCATATCATCCGTCGTCATCATTCTATTTCTGATAATTAAAATGAATATAAGTTCTTACCATCTATTTTCTGCTTAATGCAACAACAAATGCTTGTATTTTACCATAATGCCCTAGCGTGCCATTAACTGGAAATTATTTACTTATCCCCGATCAAATATTAACCTGACAAATATGTGTAATATACATTCTCTATCCACATAACGCTAGCACTTGCCGGCTAGCTGGATGAAAATGTAAATTTTTTATTTCAAACAAGTACAACACGATTAATTTGTGTACAGTGTTATCTTAGTACAGAAGGATGCTTAGGCCACCTAAGTGCATGAAAATGGAGCTTTCTCTCTTTACCAAAACGAAGAGATAATTATAATTCGAAGGTGGTCACTCGCCCGCACATGATATTAACTGAGAAGTGGTAATCTGTTTTAGAGTATTGACTTGGCTTTGCGCGAACGTATAAAAAGGATAAAATTACAGAAAGCACGGTTTGCGATAATTGGTCAGCACGATGGAATCCTTCAATCATGTCAAGATGAATTTTTATACTATACCAAATTTTCTATGGTATATATATTAGATATATATATCTGGTACATCTATTACTCACTCTCACAGAGAGCGCTCGTTTAAAAAATTACATATTCTCAATATTTTATTGTGTCAATAATGTTCTGATTCTCGTTTACAGTATTGACATAACAATACTTCAAACTAATACCTCCAAGCACACAATAAACCGTAAGTCTCTAATATGACGTGCATAGCAGTTTTGTTCATAGCACATAGATTGGCTTCTGTAAAAAAGAAATGCGCCCGGCTGCTGAACTTGAACTTAATTATTGAAAATATCCATTATCTGTACACAGATTGAGGAGAATGCATACACGGGGGTTTGCAGTTAACGCAATAAAATGCAAAATCCTTACTCTGCCTAATTCTTCGGAAACATTGCCAAAATCGCTGCACATATCTGCTGAGGATCGGTTTCGTGCGGATGAATGGCCATTGCTGCTTGCACCTGCTCTTCCGGGAAAATGTTTGCTAGATGGTAATGTAAACGTCTACGAGCATCCTGCGCTTGCGTTCCCCAGGATGCGTGTAAGCTTTGTGTCGTGGAGGGCGGTGAGGGAAGAAGATTCAATTGAGGATCGGAGGCGCCTAATCTTTGGACGCGAGACGGTGCAACCAGATTCGTACCACGTGGAGGCCATGCACGATAAGAGTCAGGAGCTGATGCTATACGTGTTACGTGCTGATGATGGTGAAGACGTTCCGGATGTTCCCAACTAAAAAACAATATATCATAATGAGCCGCCTGTTTCAAGCTAAGGCATAAAATCGTTTCTTTCCTATACGTTGATCAAAGCTACCTGATAGCAACTGGATAAGACGAATCATTGCTCGCGTGTCTCGTCACAGGTCTGTGCTGCATCGTCGAGTGAGGTGGACTAATTACAGACTGTTGGGACAATGCTGCCTGCTGTTGAGACTGCGACGATTGCTGCTGCTGTTGCTGATGATGATACCTTCTTAACTGATACAACCGTGGATCGCATGCTGGATTCAAGGTTAATTGTCGTTGTAGTTTCCGGTGCATATTTGTTGGCTCTGGCTCTGGGTTACTGACTCTTGGAGCGGGCCATCCCACAGCTGACGGGTAGCCTGTACCGCGGAAGAAGTAGTATCATGAAGAAATCGTCCACGAGGGATGACAAAGTTAAATGGATTAAGATTGATCACGACCACTCACCTTGTACATTTTGTGCGGCAGGCATCTGCTGCGTATACATGGCAGGACTAGTTGCAGACATGTCAGTAGTCACATTCTCGACGGATCTGCTCTTGGGGACGGAGGACAAAGACTGGTGAGCGACAGTCTGCGGAACGGTGGATCTTGCCTTGCAAAGTGGCGGATGTTGGGCTGAGACCCCGGAAGTGGACGTTGTGCCAGGCAAGGGAAGACTAAGACTGGGACCTCTTGCTTGAAGATGTCGTTGGGCGTGTTCCACTAAACGTTCGGTGACGGATTTGTGTGGATGCGGACCTCTCTCAGGATGACGAAACTTGCATTTGTTTCCATAGGTACATTTCTAAAAGCACAGTACTCTATTCATTCTGCGAATCATTCTCCCTTACCCTTACCCTCGTACCACCAATTTCTACAGAATTATCAGCTTGGAGCTTTGATTCTCAAACGATTCGCGTACCTTGGCGTATGGACAAGGCGGTGCTGGATCGGCTTTTCGCGGGCCAAGCCTCAAGAAATTCTCCAAGGTGGGGCCGCTTCTTCCAAGAGGATCGTCCGGTGGCATGAAACGATCGTTCACGAAGCTGTACATTAATATTCTCTCCTCTACCACCCGCCTGAACTCTGGACTCTCTTGCGCAAGATCCCTGTAATTATCATTACTGACCACGATGCCGTCCACTTCCGCTGCCAGCCTCAAGATGTACCGATCGTCATAGCACACCATCCGCTTGCCACCCACCAGTCTGCAAGAAAGAGAACAAAAATTTTCATAAATTATTCTCACGTAGGCAACCCATCGTCCAACTTCGTATTCTCATAAGGATCCTCTTGCGGATGCATCGAGAACGGGTACGAGCGAATTACGATGCCGGGAGGAGCTTGCTAAGGTTGAAAACAGCATCGCGAGTTATCTATTTGTGCTGCCCGCCAAAGGGGAGCTGCTCCTTTCTCGGAGCGAAACGACTCCCGGTTTCCCACGTTAGAATTATTTAACGCTCGTTTCTCCCGGCTCTGAGAACGCGGCCGAGAGAAATGGAGAAGGGAGGGAGAGAAGAAGAAGAGCGAGACAAAAAGATGTCCCTTGTTCCGCCATACCGGACCCTGCCCTGCCACTGGCTAATATTATCCAGAGCTGGAATAACCGGACCGGAGTCCATCTATCCACGCGGACTGTAATCGTCTCAAGGATCTTCTCCTCTCTTTTTCTCTCCTCTCATCTCCTTCCCCCTCTTCTTTGCTTTTTACACGCCCTCCGCTCCCTTTTCATAAATCTTGTTAGCGTGTCCTTCGGCGAGCCGCAAAAACCAGTCGATCTTGCTCTCCAGCGTTAACAATCGGCCTCTTGGTATCGTCCGGCTCCTTCGCACCGCTTCCCGCCATACACGGCTGTAATATCTTTGGGACATACTCGCAGGGGTCTCCTCGCATCGCAATTCGCTCGCAACACCTGCTTGTTTCTTCGCATTCCTCACGGATAATCATCGCCGGTCTCGAGAAATTTATTTTCTTGGTATTCAATGTCGTTACTACGTGCTTCTTAAGAGAAATTTTAAAGATGAAAAGGATTTCTGGTCAATGCTGAATGTATTACCACGTTTGACCGCCGCGGGGGTCACCGGTGACCGGCACCCGATTTTACTTCAGCACCATCGAGGAGTCACCGGTAAAATCATTAAGAAAATGATCGTGCTAACGGTAATTTACCGCAATTTAAAAGATCACGCGTTAACAAAAAGATTCAAGGTAATAGCGTCATGGGTAGTTCATGGAAAATCAACGTGGCAGTCGACACGTTAGTACTCGATGCTGAATAAAATCCCAACTGTCCAAAAAGTCATCGAGCAATTGGTATAAGAATCCAAATCTCGTGCTCTCGGTGACTGTGAACCAACCTGGACGGCGTGAAGACCAGAAGACGATCTCTCTCGAGTTCACCGAGAATCTCCTGATCGGCAATGGGATTGTCAGGTCTGGAGGCTTCTTTTCGCCACTTGGGCACGAACACTGTGATCTCCCTGTGTCCTCGCGATCTGAACCAATCCACGCAGATCTTGATCCCGCGACAGGAGAATACCTCCTTGTTACCGTGGCTCATCGCCACGTTGCTCCCATCGATGACCACCGGCCTGAGGGAGGCTGCGGTCCCCAGACTGGATCCACTTCCACCGCCTCCCTCGTCACTGGCCAAATCTCCGTCCAGGAGACCATCGCCTTCCTCCGGGCTGTCGGTGAGCTTGGACGAGCAGTTCGCTCCCAATTTTATCAGCTCGGCAAGAAGCTCGTTCTGGCCCGGATCCGGGCCCAGCTTGTGAAGGGCCGCCTGAACCAGTCGCTCGGTGTAGCCCAATTTTAAGGCGAACTCCACGCGCGCCGTGTACCCTGGAAAAGTGAAGGAACACGGTCGCTTGAATTCTCATTTCATCGGGCGAATTCTGCTACAGGGGTGGCCAAACTTAATCTAACCTACGAGCAACCTATTTGCCTACGGGCATATCGGGGAACTGTCGTTGATAATCGACTAACTTCCAAATTCCAGCCCGTTGTCTCTGTTGCACGGCTTGTCTCACAAGCCGCGCGAAACGGGCATCAGAGATGTTACACTGGAAAAATGGTATTCTTAAAATACAAACTTAATCATTCATGTTAATAGATATTCTTAGTAGGTAAGAATATTTTCTTATCGATATGACGATTTTTAGGCACGACCGTTAAGAGAGTGACTTATGCGATCGCCATCCTGAAAACCGTTCGTGTGTGTGTGTCCTCGATTTCGGAAAAACGGCTGAACCGATCGGGACGAAATTTGGCACAAAAATCAAGTACATTACTGTGAGTTCACAATAAGGTTTGTGAACCGTCATCTTGAATCGGTACAAAATGGCGGCAAATTCAAATATCGAAAAATTCATATCTTTGGTACTATTCATTGGATCCCGATAAAATTTTACACATACATGTACACGTATACAATGACAATTTCTGGAAATTTTCAAATTTTTTGATTGGCCGAATCAAAAATGGCGGCTAATTCAAATCTTTAGTCCAACATTCCGGCAAAACGACTGAACGGATCCGAACAAAATTTGGCATGTACATCGAGTATATACCCATTTGGTGCCACGAAATTTTATGTACCGCCATCTTCAACCGTTTCAAAATTATGGGAAATTCAAGTATGGAAACGTGAGTTACGCGGTCGTGCCTATGGCAGGAAGCGAAGCTTTTCTGCACCCGGTAAGACGAGCGCGAAGCGCGAGCACCCGGCGATCGTGCCGACCACTAACTACCACTAGTTGGAATATATTCTTAATAATCCATCTGTGTGTAGCGGCACAACGCGTGTCGGTATTCGGTTAAGTTAGGTTATGCATCGTGTGCGGCACATGTCGATGCCTGTATCTTGTTCCTCTTGCAATGCTGCGTAATTTTGTGTACCGTGTTGCGCAAAAAGTATGGATAAAGAAGTGACGAAGTGGCTAGAAGAAGAAGATTTAGGCGATTTAACGGAGATATTTACAAGTAATAGAAATACACGTGTATTGTAACTTCCTCTCGTGACTACATTTCTCAACCAATTCCGATTTCGAAATGTGGATCGTGTAATTTTCGACAATATAAAAAGAGAAGCATTTCATTACGAGTTTTGTTTCCAATAATTATATACGAAAAATATCCATACAAATCTTTTAGCAGGCTATGCTAAGAAGATCCTGTTAATGACATTTGATTAGAGGAATCTGTTCAGAGTATTCTACTCTTAAATTAAGAAGATCCTCTTGTTGCTTGTTCTAGTAAGAAATATTCTAAAATTAAGTGGTCAATTCTTAAGATGAGAATATAATTTTTTCAGTGTACATATCAACGGGCGGTCACCTGCTGCTTTGGCCACCCCAGTGCTAAAACTTTCTTCTCCCTATTTTATCTACGGACACTTGCAATCTTTTTTAACAATGCTCCAACGTTATTCTTAATCGTTGCAATCTCCACGAGCCCGACACGTCAAAATTCTTCTTTCTCGAGGTAAAACGACGGAATGAACTTTCACCTGGGCTCTGCGTGGGCGAGGGCCCCTGGACGGTGACGTACTCGGCGAATTCGGCTGCTAGGGTGTCCGAGGCTGTTCGAGACACGTCCGAGTGCGTGGACGAGGACACTCGAGATTCTAATTGCGGATGAACCACACCTGAGCCGAGAGAGTCCTCAGCTTCGTAGTCACTGTCGTAAGACGAATCCTCGGCGTCGGCCGTCCCGCTTCCCGTTCCCAGCACGGTGCAGTCCACGTACCTCTGCAACAACGAAGTTAACAATTTTAACCCTTAACGTAACGGTCGTAAGTCACCTCTCACGTGACAACAGTGCTTTGTCGTATGTTACGTGGGAGGTGACAAGGTGGATATCGGTGTACCGATGTTTCTAAATTAGAAAAGGGCTTCTAAATAAATTTACACTGTGCTCCAATTAAACAAAAATAACAAATGACGATTTATCGAACGGTTACAATTTCTAACAAAGATATTATTCTTATGGTACTGAAGATCTTTCGCATATTTACTGAAACCAGCTACAACCTAGTGAGAATCACGTATGAAAAGCTAGCGACCGATAAGGGTTAAGGCTTAAGATTTTGTTAAACGTATTTCGTTTATCGATCATCCTCGATTATTGTCCCTGAAAACTCTCCAGAAACCCTTCACCCAGAGCATTAATAATTTACATCGTAATCTCGTTCGTTCGCTTGTCCTTCGATCTAAAATTTCTTTCTTCCCAGGACAGGATCGTCCCTTTGATCCTTCCGACTTGGTCGACCGAAGAGGATGGGAGAGGGAGCGAAGGTGGAGAAGATGAGAAGGCCCGTAACTGACGCCGTGGTATCATCCGTGTATCTCGCCTATCTCGAGATCTTATCGAGAAGATAGAGGCCGTCTTCTCCTTCTCCTTATTCTTCCTCCTCTTTCTCCGCGCGGACACGAGACTCGCGAGATTAGACGACTGCCGAGGGAAGGTGAGGGAGCGAAGTGTCCGAAGGAGAGGAAAGATTAGACGACGAGGGAGATAGGAGAAGAGGAGAATGGAGAACGAGAGGGACACGTGAGGAAGAGCGAAGAGAAGAGAAGAGAGCGAATCTACGAAACCGCATGTTAACCGCACGCCTGCCGCTCCGGTACCCCCGGCAGCCAGTAAATAACGACTCGCGGATTTATGGCTACACGCGTCCACGCACGCACGCACGCACTGCTGCTCTCCTCTCTCTCTCTTTCTCTTCTTCTTCTTCCTCTCTCGTCGTACCTGCCACGCCAAGTGCGCGCCGTGATTTTTAGGAAGGGCGTCCCGCGCGTGGGCAGAACAGAATTGCACGCGCCATTGTGGCGTGGTGCAAGAAGAGAATCGCATTTTATTATGGCCCTAATATATTATCCGTTCAGCTTTGTCGGGCGAGACGCGCGCGTTCGGTGCTCTCCACGTTTTAGTCCCCCCTCCGTGGGCAATTTTCCTTTATCTCTTTGTTTTGATTTCGATCAGTCGAGATAATCGTGTCTCGATGCGCGACAAGAGGAGCCCGAGGATCGAATCTACTCCTTCCTTCCTTCCTTCTTTCCGTCTTTCCTTCTTCAATCTCGAAGTCCTTTGAGACGTAGCACAGTGGGCCAGATGCTGTTCGTAGCGTGACGAAAATGAAGAAGCTCGTTTTTTATACTTTTTTTTGTAAGCAAACATTTTAATATAACATGATACACATTTTTATTAAAATAAAATAATTAAACTGTTTAATTACTATTCGTATTTATCACAGTATAAGATCACAGATTTAATATATGACACGAAATAATACTCTTCTTGATATTGATAAAATATATTGCATTTTTTATGATAAAATAATAACATAGTAAAAGAATTACGGAATTTTCTTATAGTTCCTTGCGTAAAACGTATACGTACTTACTTAAAGACGAGAAAAAAAGAATGTTGTACCGGTCTTTACCAATATTATCGTATCATTTTAAAATCGTCATAAAATAAAGAATTAGAAATATAAAAGAAAAACTGTTACTAAGTGTTACTTTTTAATATATGAGTAACTGAAACCTGGGGTTGGAAAACGTATCGACAAAAATACACTTCTACTTGTAACTTCGTTTTCTGGCAGTTTTTCATTGAATTTAGAGAAACGAATGGATACAAAATAAAGTGTATACCTTGAACTAAAGGTTCCATAATAATAATTTCGTTACTTATGTCGTAAATCAGAAGCACGACCGACTGTAACCTAACCAAATTATGCTTCACTTGTCATGATTACCAACTCCAAAATTGACTTCCTTTTGAGTAATGTTTTATGACCGAATGGTACATTTTTGAAAACTTGGAACTATGGCAAATTATACTTTGATCATTTGTGAATATTAATATCTACTTATGATAGGATTATGTGTTTAATAAAAAATTTATTTTTGTCACCCTACGAAAAGCATCTGGCCCACTGTGCTCCGTGGGCAATTTTCCTTTATCTCTTTGTTTTGATTTCGATCAGTCGAGATAATAGCGTCTCGATCCGCGACGAGAGGAGCCCGAGGATCGAATCTACTCCTTCCTTCCTTCCTTCCTTTTTTCCTTCTTCATTCTCGAAGTCCTTTGAGACTTAGGGAGGAAAGGAGAGCGCACCTCTCGCGCTCCAGTCGGGATAACCTTTTCAGTCGATCGAGCAGGATATGTTAATCCTGACTTTTAATCCTCTTTCAGCTCCTGACTCATTCACCTTCTTCTCGGTGCCGCCTCTAACAGTAAGGCCATCGCTAGTCCGCTGCCGCGTGTGGGTGCGCGCGCGCCCGCGACTAGAAGGAGGAACTGCGGCCTTAATAATTCACAGCCTGAGATTCGAAGCGAATTTGTCGTCGAACGAGAAACTCCAGTGAGTGGAGTGTTCGTGAATCGGTAAGACGCAAAAAGATCATTCGTAATTTCTCTGTCCCACGAGGATCCGCGACGTCCTTTTAATTTCTCTTCTGTGACTCTAGCCCGTCACTCGAGCGTATCCCGGCGAAGAGCATGGAATAGAGATAGAACCTGCGGCGAGTAGACACAGGTGCGCATGGGAAGTTGCGTGCCGCGTTCCGTTACTTAACCCGAGCTCTCGTTATCCCTTACGTTCTCCACTCGCTCCTATCTCTGCCATCCCCGCCTCCTTTCTCGCGACCGGCATTATCGCATTTTTTCTTCTTCTTTCCTCGATCAACTTTCCAGATTCGACTTCCGCGGTTCAAGGCACACTGAGAGAAAAGTATATGATATATCTAACTATAATGGCATAGTAACAAAATTATAGTTGGAAATATCATATTTATGGTAAATGTTACCATAATGTGGGTAATAATTACGATAGAGGCATAGTATAACCAATTATATTATGTTTTTACCAAAAATTATGGTTATTTCAACTAAAAATATAATATGGTTGAAAATATATAATGGTAAGAAAAGTAACTATTTTATATAGTTAATATTACCAGAATATTTCATACATAGTGATAGAACTAACTATATTCACATAGCACACTTAGTAAAGTGTTATAGTAATACATATGGTAACAAGAACAAAGATAATAGTTAATGATATAACCATTTGTATGAACAGTTCATTCTACTATATTTTGTATGGTTAAGTGAACTATAAAAATATGTTTGACGCCAAATTTTACTATAAAATATAGTGAGATTATAGTAAACCCAACCATTTTTTTCTCTCACAATCAGTGCATCCGGATTGGACTCGAGAGCAGGCGCGATGCAAAGAACGCAGAGGGAAAAAGCGAGAGAAAATTAAATTAAGAAGAAGATGGACAAGGCGCGTAAGGTAGGAGACAAATTGAGCGAACTTTTTTGGCGAACTGTTGCACGATGTTCGGTCTCGAGGTGAACCGATCCTTACGGTGGTGACAATCTGAGCGAACATTGTTCGCGAACTATTGCACGATGTTCACTCTCGAGGAATCCTTAAGGTGCTGACAGATCGAGTGAACAATTGTTGGCAAAGTGTTCGCAAATTCTTGCACAATGTTCACTCTCGATGCGATCCTTGACCCTTTTAGTGCCTAGCAAGAATATATCGTCGTTGGCAATATTTGTTACATATATCATTGCGCATACTAGAATTTCGACAAACTTTTCGCCGAAGGACATTGTTGTTCGACACTAAAAGGATTAAGGTGGTGACATACTGAGCGAACGATTGTTGGCAAGCTGTTCCTGAACTGTTGTACGATGTTCGCTCTCGAAGCAATCCTTAACACTATTTCTACCGGGATATTGTATATACCCATTTCGACCAAGAGGTGTCATTTTGGGTCCAGGATGAGCTGCAGAAAAAGGATACCTCTAAATTAATGACTCTCAACTAGGAAAATAATTTCAAAATACAATTTGAGAAGGTGTCTTTTGACACCTTTGGTAGAAATAGTGTTAAAGTGGTGACGGACTGAGCGAACAATTGTCGCACGATGTTCGCTCTCGAAGCGATCGTTAACGTGGTAACAGATTGAGCGAACATTGTTGGCGAGCTGTTCGTGAACTGTTGCATGGAAAAGGTATACAGGATGTTCGCTCTCGAAACGATCCTTAAAGTGGTAACAGACTGAGCGAACCTTGTTGGTGCACTGTTGCACGATGTTCGCTCTCCAGGCGATCCTTAAGGTGGTAACAGACTGAGCGAGCAATTGTTATCAAACTGTTCATTCAGTCTGTCTCCAGATCCCCATGCAACGTCTTTCCTCTTTCCATACAGTTTTTCAAATCCACGAACAGTAGAGGCCCACTACTGTTGCTCATTAAAAAGAACCAACCTCGCCCCTTGCACACCACACGAAGCTAGATCTCATTGACAGCTATGTACCTAGCATTTCTCACGAATAGAACGCTCGTCGAATATTTCTCTCAATTGCAGAATTTTCTTCCGTCGTCTTCGACGGATCGAGAATGGAGAATCGCCCAACCAAGGCGACTGGGTCGTTGGCTGGCGAATGAGAGATTATCGTAAATGGGGCATAGCTCTCCCAGGTTGACGGATGTAACCATTAGCGGGGATCCAGGTGAAAGTAGAAAGACGAGACGCCGGCCATCAGGGTCGCGTGTTCTACTAGGCTCGACACTGTCGATAGAGGTGGAAAATGTAGGAGCAAGCGAGAGGAGAGAAGGTGCACAGGTGTAGCGGCAAGAGGAGACTTCGTTAAACTGGGAGGAGAGGGAGGTCTGCGCAGTTCTTTTGCGCCAGAGAAAACACGCGTGAGGTGCGAAAACGCGAGACGGTGCTTTATTAATTTTATTGGCCGCGCGCGAAATTAATACAGTCGGCTCTTTCCAGGCTTGTACCCGGTTTCTCGTACACGTAACGCGTATAATAAAGTAACTAAAGAGTACCGAGGTCGTTCGAGAGTTCTCGAAAACTGGGTGTTACTCGCGACCGTCTACTACCCGTTTGTTTACAATCTCCGAGAAATCGTATGCATGCCTGTCCACGATACTCCGTTTACGCGCGCGCGCGCGCGCGCTAAATTCCACGGAAACTATTCGACTGGTTGGCAGAGCAAGTCGTTAAGGTAAATTCGCGTGTAAGCGGTAGGGCTATTGTAGTAGGGAATCATTTTTATAACAATTTCGCGTCGTCCGTCGACCTGTCGATTGGACAATATAGAAAAAGACGCATGTGCAGGTAACACGACGGAAAAAAGTGAGCGAGTTAAAAACTGTTCTCTTTCTTTTCACTCCGCAATCCTCTTGTCATTCTTGCAAACGTATTCGTCGCATTTTCCTTCTTCTCTTCCCCTTTCTTATTACGCTATCGTGTCCCTTATCACCGCGCTAATATCTACTTGCACACTCCCCTTCCACTTGTGCTTTTCTCCATTAAGCTGGATTTATAATTTTTCTTCACCGTTCTGCCACCGTCGCCGTTCGCAGGTAACGTACTTGCCGTTCTTGATTCTCATAGATATACAGTATGTCTGATTTAAGTGGAAACAGGTAATTATTTCGTAAAAAAGTAAAGATACAAAAAAATTTTTGAAACAAAAGTTGGTCGGTTGGAAAGGGCGCATAATAGGGCGTATTTTGTTTTTTTTTGTGATTGGAGGTATAAAGAACATTTCAAGGTCATCAGCGTTTTTTTAAATACAATGCAGTATTTTTGTATTCATAATGTGATAGCGGTTGCCGAGGCGAGTATAACGACCTATAATGAAAGGTTATTCGAGGTCTTAAAAAAGACGTAAATTAACAAAAAACATGTCCACACTTATATATTTCATACAGCATTTAGTTACAACAACAAGAACTAACAAGAACTTTTCAGTATATTTTGTATTTGGCCGTTCCTTCAACATGTCCTCCGTCATTTAGAATACAACATTGCAATCTTCTCAAAAATTCTCTTTCTACGCGTTTTAATATCTTATCATTTATTTTTAGGCACGACCGTAAAGGGAGTGACTTATTGTACATGCAGCAATAATCCTCGCACGTAATTCACCAACATTATAGGTCGTTGTACTCGTCTCGGCAACCGCTATCACACTATGAATAGAAAAATACTGTATTGTATTTAAAAAAAGGCTGATGACCTTGAAATGTTCTTTATACCTCCAATCACAAAAAAAAACAAAATACGCCCTATTATGCGCCCTTTCCAACCGACCAACTTTTGTTTCAAAAATTGTTTTGTATCTTTACTTTTTTACGAAATAATTACCTGTTTCCACTTAAATCAGACATACTGTATGTATACAGTTACTATGAAAATCAACAACGGTAACTACGTTAGCTGCGAACGGCAACGGTGACGAAAGTTTATAAATCCAGTTTTAACCTTAGATTTGCGCTAATCTCTTTTGTAAACACGATTTGCCATTTAAATGCGGCAAATTCACGCGTTTCCGTGAACGGAGTATTAATGGATCGACGCCTTGACGGAATATGAGAAATTTATATTCAATTATTACGACCACGATATATCGTTCTAAGTTTTATTCTCGTTAGAGGAATTCTTTTTCCCCTTGGTGACGAGCCTGCGTCGATTCCATCGTCATAGCTATTGCCGTCGTCTTCGTTTTTCGTCTTCGTCTTCGGCAGCCACAGACGATAAATTTTCCTGGCAACCTTGCGTCCTCGCCCACCATTCCCGGATCTGGGATAACGTGCCCGTACCAGGGAGCAAGAAAGTGTGTGTAAAACAGCGATTCGAATCAAATCGTGTACGGTAAGCATCTTTACAACGTGAGATATATTAACATAACTCTAAATTGTATTTCATACAGAAATAAAGTCAAAACCCAAAGAGAAGGGGACGCTGTTCTAGTCATTGCTTACGTCTGAACATCATCATCCTCGTAATAAGTGAGTTCGAATATTTTCAAAGTTCCAAGAGAGTGTCTGGCGACGAAGTGTGGCTCGTTAAGCATTTTGAAGATATCCTACGCACTCGTGTACTCCTAACACTTTGTTCGATTTACGAGAAAAAGTTTGAAATATTCCAAACTTCAAGTGTTTGACCTCCGTGTATGGTCAGATGTTTGTCGGACTTTTCAAAAGATTTACCCGTAAATCGAGCAAAGTATCTACAGAACGTGATCCGCATGGAGGTATTGAGGCCACCTCTTAATTACGCTCCTCGCGTATGGTCAGACATTTCTTGGACATTTCGAAATTTTTTCCCATGAATTGAGCAAAGTATCACGAAACATCGTAACCGAGAAGGTTCGTCCTCCGCGTTCCTACACTTTCAGAAAATTACGATTCTTATCATTCCGTTTATTTATCTAAAACATTTACTCCTTCGCATTTCTCTTGACATTCCGCGCGAGGTTCTGTCAAAGCACTTGTCAGAAACAGGAAGAAACCAACGGTTCGACGTTTTTTCGATTATCGAAATTTCGTCAAAAAGCCTGAACTTCGGAAAATTGCATCCAACCCATCGATTACTTTGCATTTCGAATGACCAGCTTTACGAGTTTCTATGAAAAAAGCTCGTCGGAAATGGGAAAAACCAACGGTTTAGCGTTTTTTCGTTTATCGAAATTCCGCGAAAAGTTCTCTTTCTTACCATTTATCGTTTAACTAATGTCAGTTATACTTGAAGAAAATTTATTATATTTGAAGAACAATGTGACATTAAACGACTACATTCAATCGTCGACTAACACTGTTATTCCACGTGTGACGCATAAACGATTTTGTCCCTTGTTGTTGATGAATTGTGAGATGACTACTTCTCCCTTGAATTTCACTCCTCGCCTTTCTCGATCTTGTCTACTTCCCCAAGTCTCGATTTTCCGCCAACTTTTCACGAGAAACTAAACGTCCTGGTGAATAACAGGTCATTCTACACGATCTGTCACTCGGCCACTCTTCTTCACCGTCCGTGAAACAATTCACACGATTAAAGTCACAATTTCGTCAGAAGGACAATTATGAGGTAACGAGACGGCGACAATTAAAATTCCAGCTGTCCGAGCTTCTCCCTGGAGCAGTCTCTCGTGGTTGTAGTTGGTGGTTCGTTTATCAATTTTTCTTGATCGGTCTTGCATTCGCGCGTGTACCCACACGCATAGGCGCGTTAACTCTTGGGAACTCGTATCGCAAGATTCACTCGTGACCCGTTGGAGCTCGAACTGGCACTTAAAGTGCATAAAGTGACGTCGAGCGTCTGAGAGAAATTGTTTGGCGGAACGAAGATCGTCGCGAGAACGTTCGATTGAAACAGTTTGGACTACAGTTCAAGGATTTCGAGGACAACGAAATCGAGATGTTACCGGGACGACGCTTTTCTGCTCGCGTGCCTCTGTCCAGAGAACGTAAGGAGAACGTGGACGACAATTATTTCGCGTTTCTCTCATTGTTAAAACAAGTCGCGTATTCTCGCGCGTGCTTGCGAAAGCGAGAGAAAAAGAGAGTTGGGACAAGGGTGAGAGTATTGTGCGAGGGAACAGGGGAACGAAGAAACACTCTGCGACGCGCAACACGCTCGTGCCGAATGTTTGGAACCTCGCTTACAGATTTTCTCTCAGTTCTCCTATATGTTTTCCAGACCAGAACCGTAGAAGAGAGAATTTTGCGCAGGTCGCGCGGCGTGCAATTTCCACTTTGTGAATGATTTCCGTGGCTCGTCGAACGAATAAGAGAAGAGAACAGGACCGTCGACCGATTAATGATCGCTTGAAAAAAACAAATCGTTTCAAGTTCGAAACAACGTCGAGACCACCTTTTGTCAGTTCTCTCTGGATTTTTCTCCGCGTCCCGAACCGCAGATTCGCGTCATGGGATTTGCCGAAGGTTCGCACGAGGGTCAGGCCGAATGTTCGGAGAGCTCGCGCGGGGTGCCTCGAGGAAAACTGGAGCCTGAAGATTCTCGTGGATTGGAAATACCCACGGGATATTCCCCGAGTAGTTGATAATTAAGACTAGATAGATTGGAATAGACGCGTCGAAGTGCGACGGAGGAGGTAAAAATTTCGTGCGGGATAACAAACGATTCTTTTGACTCGCCTCGCGATCTCACGAGCGTACGCGCGAGCCGCGCATTAAAATATCACGCGGGTTCCATGGTTCAGGGCCGTCCTGCGCGGCTCCAGCGGAAGCAGGCCATTAGCTCGCGTCTGGCGATTACAAAGTTCGGCGGTCTGCCCATGGACTGGAAATAGACGGTGAATAGAAATAGGAAGAGGGGGATAGAATAAGCAGGGCTGAATGAGGATGGAGACATAGAGATGAACGGGTGCAAAGGCGAAGAAAGCCGGAAGATAAATAATAAATCAAAGTGGAAGGAGAAGTAGAAATGAAGTGAGAAGCCCTTACAATTAAAATATCGGAGCAACGTCCAGATACATCGTTCAACTCCTTATTGTACCACTTAGCTCGACGAAATCCGAGACGTTCATATTGGACGAGATTTTTATTCGAAGCATTGAGACTCGTAATGTACGTGTTTGGCTCAAATTCGATTCCACGAGTTTAGAGTCGCAATGTACATGTTTGACTCAAATTCGATTCCACGAGTTCAAACTCGTAATGTACACGTTTGGCCCAAATTTGATGCCACGAATCCGATTTACATGCTCGTGTTCGGCCCACATTTAGTTCCACAAGTCAGCCTCGCGATATTCCATGCTTGTCCCAAAATTGTCATCACGAGTGAGACTCGTCAAAGTACGGCAAGGGATTAATCCGAATCCTTAATTATCGTCAAGATCGGCCCACGAGATAGACGACGTTGCCACGTCACTTTGAATCTTTGTGACTGATCGGTTAAGTATCTAAAGCGTTAATTGTACTTCCAAATACCTATTTCGATCATTTGTAATGAGATACTAAAGCAGTCGCCCGAATTCGAGGAACATGGCAATCAACGTGGTGAAAACGATTATTTCAATTTCCCGGAAGATGTTTTTTTGCAAATCTTACGTCCGATTGGCTAATAAAATCAGCGACCTAATAATGCCCGGACGACGATCTCTCGTGGAGAAAGTGGCGAAAAAGGACAAGCGCGAGGAAAGGACTCCTAAGCGCGGGAGACTTTAAGGCGGAAGGCACCAATTTTCCGAAAGAAAGTTCCTTCGTCGCGGGAAACTTTCTCCGCGCGCGCGCGGGCGCGACCTCGAGGTGCTCGTGGGAGAGGAGGATGAGCGAGGGGCGAGGCGCGGGTCCTACGAGAAAGATGACCGAGACGAAGAAAGAGAAGATGGAAATCGAGCGCCGTACACTGGGCCCCTCTCATATAAAATGATGCTTCAAATTTCTAAAAACCATTTCAACTTAAATCAAGTATCGTTAAAATGACAACAGATTTTTAAAAATATATTCGACCCGTTTATTTTGAAAGTGGCCCAAGTCCATTTTTTCAAACAAAATTACGGTATCACATAACTCGTGAATGATTTACTGTTATGCGATATCTCATTTTCCTTTAAAAATTTTACTTAAACCACCTTTCAAAATAAACAACTCGTGTATTTTGCCTTTGAACGTTGTTAACGTAGGATAATTGTGAAAGTCATTCAAGTAAATCAGAATCGAAATCTAATCCCACTTTCGACATATAGTTATTTACGTAATTTGTTAGAATACATCGTACCATAAAATTTCTTCCTCTACGAATATTTCTAGTAGGTTGCTAGCCTATCGTTAATGGAAAACTTTCCAGATGTATATTTTTTGCGTTGGTAATCAACAAAAACTTCATTGTTTACGCGTGAGCGTATGGCCCAGTTAGCTCCGCATCCGTACATTTTTAGGCACGACCGTAAAGGGAGTGACTTATGCAATCGCCATCCTGAAAACCGTTCGCGCGCGCGCGCTTGTGTGTGTGTGTGTGTGTCCGTATATACCCTCGATTTCGAAAAAACGGCTGAACCGATCGGGACGAAATTTGGCACAAAAATCAAGTACACTACTGTGAGTTCACAATAAGGTTTGTGAGCCGCCATCTTGAACCGGTACAAAAGGGCGGCAAATTCAAATAGCGAAAAATTCATATCTTTGGTACTATTCATTGGATCCCGATAAAATTTTACACATACATGTACACGTATACAATGACAATTTCTGGAAATTTTCAAATTTTTTGATTGGCCGAATCAAAAATGGCGGCTAATTCAAATCTTTAGTCCAATATTCCGGCAAAACGACTGAACGGATCCGAACAAAATTTGGCATGTACATAGAGTATATACCCATTTAGTGCCACGAAATTTTATGTACCGCCATCTTCAACCGTTTCAAAATTATGGGAAATTCAAGTATGGAAACGTGAGTTACGCGGTCGTGCCTATTGCAGAAAGCAAAGCTTTTCTGCACCCGGTAAGCCGAGCGCGAAGGGCGAGCTCTCGGCGATCGTACCGACCACTAACCACCACTATTAAAGTTATTATTAAAGTTATTCTTGAAAGACTCTCATTTCGACCACTTGCGTTGGCAACTGTTTCACAGGTGCGCGTATCTGTAAACCCCGCCCCTGTACTCGTCGTGAGGTGTCACTTGAAACGAGAAGACTCGACAGAGGCTCGCACAAAGAATTTTACCCAGGTACGAATACTAATGTTGTTTATTAACCTATTGTCGTACAATGATGTTTAGGAGACATCGTTCGTTTCATATGCTACCGTAGACTTTGCGTCTCCGAGACGTCAAGAACTGTCTCCAGCGGACGTCGTGCAGTATATTATTAGATTATGCAAAAGTGTGTCAAAGGATATAAAAAAATGTTCTTTTATATGCTCGATATAGCTATCTGTAATACTTATGTCCTCTATTCTAAGTTATTTAATTCGACATAGTAAACGATTGTAAATTTTCAATCCAATAGGACAGAAGTTACACTATGTAATCTTCCTAATTATCCAACACATCGCAAAATAAATGCTACAGGCAAAATATCGAGCATATTTTTCTCAACGTATACCTTCGACTAATAAAAGGAACATCCTGCAAAGAGATGCCATGGGTGCGTAAAGAAAATAATATAAGAAAAATAAAGAATAATAATATAATAGTATAATAACAGAAGAAGAACTTGGCACGGTAAAAATGTATAGTTCCTCTACATATTCCGAAATGTTTTGAAATGTTTCATACTTTACGGTACCACTAATTTATTATTTTGTAACGTTACTTCATCATTGTCCATTAACATTATATATCAACCTGATTAAGTGTTAGATAACAATGCGAAGTTCGAAAGAAAATGTTCTGTTTCTAAGCTTGCACATGTTCACTTGAGCCAAATTAAATAGTATTTTTGGGACGCATTCCATTTGATTTGTATGTCCTGGGATTAATAATCTTGTTCTGTACGATATCTTTCAAAACAGTCTGTAATATGCCTTGCAACGAGACATTTCTCGCATTCTATGTAGTTAATTATTTGATCCGTCTGGCGTATAAGAAAATGTTTCGCAAACTGTAAGAATTTTGAAACACGTACATCTTTTGTACATCTACATGAAATCCTACATCGATAACTCTACGCGACGCGGGGCAATCGGAAACTGTGCTTCGACAAACGGTCTCACTCGACGTGCTCGCGAACATCATTTTCATTTCCGTGACAGCTGCTTATAGACGCGTACAATACGTCAGTGACGACTTTGTAAAGCCAGGTTCAGACTTGCAAAAATTTACATTCTATGTTGAACATACGGACCCTTCATTTTGAAAGTGATCTAAGTCCATTAAAAAAATAATTAACTAATTATAAATAAATAGTTTACGCTAAATTAATCACAAATTATGTGACATCTCATTTTTTTTTTTTTTTTTAAATGGACTTACACTACTTTCAAAATAAACAGTCCATATGTAGAATTCGATGGAAATATTTTTGGCGCAAATTCACAGTTGTTGTTATATAAATATTTACGTCGTTCGTGGTGCATTGGTACTCAAAACGTGGGTGCATCGTTGATAAGCGACGATCAAGGATCGATACGATGTCGTTGTGCAAGAAGAGACGACACATGTGTTTACAAAACGCGTACACGCCAGAATTATATTGTGGTGCAAATCTCTTTGATGTTTGTCAAAAAACCGACAACGATCGGATCACGTGCGCTGATGTAGCGAAAATTTGTGCGCGTGCTCTTATGCGGCGCACACGTCCACCCTATTATAAATTCGCTAGGTCTCGCGTAAATTTTCAACATAAAAACATAAATATTTGCAATTCTGGACGCGGTTTAACCGTTTTAGTGCCACGGGTATTTGTTATTTCCCAATCCAAAATTGCTAAGCGGTGATATTGCGCTTCTTTTATTCTGCATCGAAAAATGCCAAAAAGCTCGATCGCGCTGTTTTAGGTTTTATATATGCGGCAAATCTTACTTCTTTCGATTCACTACTATTTCCGATATCTCGTCAAGCGAGAGTAGGCAGACATTAGGGAGTTGTTAATCATTCATTCTGATTCCAATAAATCTCATCGCAATGTCCACGCCCATAATACGCTGGCACTTTTTGGCACAGAACAGAAGAAGCGTTAATAGGTACTTCCTTTTTACAAGCGATCTGATATGATCTGATATTTTGTGATCCGAAATATTCACATCACTTCGGTAAGTGAATGGAAAAAGTATGTATCAGATCGATCAGATCTGGCAGCCATATTTCTCTTCGCCTCGTATTTGTTTCGTGGATTTAGGTTCACGCCAGTTCGTACCAAATTATAAGTAACCTCAAAACTTGTATGTACGCTCATATTAGTTTGTATGATCGATAAGTCACTTACTTTTTTACAATCTGTGTTTATTAATTCCGCTGAGATTGCACAAGTGCAATGCGAAAATAACCACCTCGTAGTTTTCGAAATAATTTCCTAGTATGAACCAATAGGAACCAAGTAACCGCAAGTGATTCGAAAATATCACCTACTGATCTTAGTTCGCCGGTAGATCAGCAGCGATAAGGGGGTAAGTGATCTGATAACTTCAGTTTGGCTAAAGGAACATGCTAGTTTCTGAACCGAAGTGATCTGATCTAATCTGATCTGATCATAGCGGTAAAAGGAAAGCACCTAATATATGATCTGTCTAGTTCTGTGAATTGCGGTTAGTATAATCATTTTTTAATGATATTTCTAGAGGTCATCGGTGACATATGACCCATCGTGACAGTCAAAGTGTTAAGAAAAACATCTCGACGCGCGTGGGCCGTCTTTACGGCACGAGTGGTTAAAAAATTGTATGTCGAGCATAGATCGTATAGAAAAAGCATGTAAACCGAAGAAAACGTGCCCCTGGAATGAGAAGGATTCTCCCTTCTCTCGAGATTGGTTCTCTCGTGATTGGTAGTCGAAGAGAAGATCCGCCGAGAAATCCTAGTACTTGTCTTTCCTCGACACTTCCGTCCTCACCTCTCTCTCTCTCTCTCTCTCTCTCTCTCTCTCTCTCTCTCCCCCTTTCTTAGCTACCGCAGCGAATTGCTGGAACTTGCTTCCGGATGGGGTACGTGGTGCTCAGTCGCCTGAGGAGTTTTCCGCTAGATTGTACGTTTTTCTTTTGGTAGCCGGGATTGACTGTATTTAGTGTATTTAGTATTTAGTTTAGGTTAGATTACCTTAGTTTGCAGCGTTTACGCACAATCTTTTATATCGCTTTGCTTATGCTTTGTATTTTTTGGTGTGTGATGCCTTATGGGACCTGCTGTCTCAAGGCATTAAGAAATACATTTTCTTTCTTTCTTTCTTTTTCTCTCTCTCATCTCTCGTCCCTCACCCTCGCGACATTTCATATAAAGATAGAAGAAGATCGAGAGTAAGGCAAAAGAGCGCGAAGGCTAGCTCGATCAAAATCTCGCCTCGAGTTCTCCTCACTTGTAAGCAGCGAGCACGCACAGGTCGACAAAACGTTGCGCAAGAACAACTTCCCTGCCCTGCCTCCCTTGCTTCCTACAAAATCGTCTCCGGGATCGGTTACGTTCCTCTCGTTTCTTACGTAAAGCCGAAAATACGTGCGCGACTCCGCGCCGGGCCACCTCTCGCCTTTACGCGCAAGCGAACCTGAGAAAAAGCAGGAGCGAGAAGAAGAAGGAAAAAGTGAAGGAGGGAAAGGGGAAGAGAGAGAGAGAGAGAGAGAGAGAGAGAGAGAGAAGAAGAAGTGAGCGCCAGGGCGCCCAGCAGCTTCCGGGTTTGAATAACTCGGACGGCAAGTTTTCCAGGGGCCTTTCACGCGCACGCGCACTCGCCCCACAAAGTGGACAACCTCGCGCTCGCGCGCCGATTTCAATCGACGAGAGGCCGCATTAATCGAAGAGGTTTACGCGCCCCATGCCCACCTTCGTCTCGCATCTTTCTCCTTCTTCGAAGCATCTCTCTCTCTCTCTCTCTCTCTCTCTCTCTCTCTCTCTCTCTCTCTCTCTGTCTCTCCCGTTCGTGTCTTCTTCCAAAAGTGTGTCGAACGACGCCCGACAACGAGAGGTTCGCCGATCGAGGAAGAGACGAGAGGAGAAGAGGTCTCGCCTTTTCGCTCCTCTTTCCTGCCTCTTGTGAAATAATTCCACGGATCCGCTCTCTGGGTACGTCCGCTCTTCGAAGGACGTTGATAATTAAGGAAATTCGCGGGAGATCGTGGAAAGTCGCAAAGCGGAATTCGCGCCTATTCGAAGGGAACGATGAAAATCTCGAGACCGAAACTTTCCCGTCACCTCGTTATTTATAAGTCCGGCGTAGCCTTCGTGGAATTCGCTGCTTACCCACGTGCTAATCGCGAAAAGCGCGGCCGCAATACACATACACGTGTATCCATGGGAATGCGAAGCTATTCGCGCCCCACTCGATTCGTATCGTTAATCGTATGCGATCGGGTGGGACGGGGCGACGTGAGGTGAAAAGGAAGGAGAGAGAAAGAGAGAGAGAGAGAAAAAGGACAAATCGATCGACCGGTTATTCAGGAATTAACGTCCAGAGCATTTTCTCCATCCTCCCTTTTTAACCCTCACGAGTTTCTGCGTTAAACAGGAAACAATCGACGGCCCTTGAAGGAGAACAGAATTTAGAATTGAAATTAACCGCGCGCTCGTCGGATATGCTTTAGAAAAAAAAAAAAAAAGGGGGTACGTCCAACGACGATTTCGTAGCAAAGTGCACATTCTGAGCGGGCCGGATGGCGTGAGTGAAAACGTCGTGAGATAAAGGTCGTGCTAACGTACTTGTTTACGATGATAATCGGTATTTTGCTCCGTGACGCGGTAAGGCCTCGAGTCCCTCGGACGACGCGCGAAAAGACGTTCCGTCAGATTAGACGCCGTTGTCGTAATTGTTCAATCGATCTTGGGCTACTCGCGATCATCGGCATAGTCGATAATCTATTAACCCTTCGACTACTATGGGTGCGTATGTATATTCGGCGAAAGTCAGGTGAACTATAGGTTCACATAGGCGTTCGGTAAACGTTCGCCAATTTAACCCTTTGCACTATAATTCTTTTCACAATTTGTTCACGGCCAACTCTGATTTAATTTTTCTGATTCTGATATCGCATGTGAGATATAAAATACACGCTTGCAGTTATTTAAAGTTTAACGTTTTATTAACAAAATGATCATTCATAAAGAATGTATAATGTATAATGTATAATGTCAAAATACGAATATTTAGTCTTTCTTTCGTGTAAAAATGGCATAGTATTCGTTCCAAGCAGTTTATCACGCGCGTGCCCGTCGGAAGAAATTGTGGATGGTAAAATAGCACGTCGCAGTGTATAATATAAGATTTTTACGTACATACACACATAATTTCAAAGAATTTTTTTAAATAAAACTCCTTCCCACCAACTTGTTTAATTAACTGTACGAAGTGTCACGCCAAGGGGTGACCTAATAGTGCAAAGTCTTAATAAAACAATATTAATGCTAAAAGAAGACTTTAAATACAATTATATCTCAATTGAGTCTCGCATACTTAATCAACGGAAGTCGGATTAGCCGAAAGATATTTCGTTTCCCACAATTTCCAATCGCTAAGCTGACCATCCAGGCTTTATGCTTCGGCCGAGAGTATTCAGCAGTCAAAGGGTTAAGAAAGTTCTTCTAAAAAGCCTGATACAGGCCGATGATAAATCACCTCGCACATTCGCGGTACTCTCTTTCGTTCGAAGAACCTTCCGCGACAATTGCCACAAATCATTTGATAATGCAGCAACGAAAAATTTGTTTTCGAGTCCAAAGTCCTTTTATCGCGACGAGGTTTGCATTGTTACGCGAGCGTTAAATGGGCGCGCGCGCGCGAGAGAGAGATTCCTTTTTCCATTCGGTGCGAAGTATTCGAGTACAAGCGGACTACGAAGCACTCGCGGCCCCGCAAAGCGGACGATAAACTCGGGTCGACGCAGCTATGTGATCTTCGTGCGCGCGTATTCGGAGCCGGCAAAAGTCGAGAAGGAGTTCCTCCCTCGAACACGTTTATCCGTAGCTTATCGGCAATATCGTGCTACCAATTAGACGGGAGAGGACGTGCTCGGTGACGCGACGAGTGACTCAATCCAAACTGAATAATTATAGACTCGACGGAATCGTCGCCGTTCGATTAAACGTAACATCACGCCACGCGCGTCGTAGTGCATCGATAATGAGGAGAGAGAAAGAGTGGGACAGGTGGAGGAGAGAGGGAGAAAACGAAGAAGAATCCGTAAGAAACATTGAAATTGACGAGAAGAATCAAATTTCGCAACAGAAATCGTCGATGATTCGAACGCACCACGGAAGGAAAGAAGTTCGCGCGCGCTTCTTCCGGAGGTGATTCGCGAGCTGATCGAAACTTTGAGTATTGATTATTGTCGTCATAAAAGATGTATCAATTTCATTGCTTCTCCAATGTTTCGTTTAACCCTCCGTGGGACCGCGTGACTTCCACCCAGGTCACATAGCGATATATCGACATTATCGAGATAACCAATAATAACATTGATGACAGTTGGCAGCACCGTCAACTAGAAATATCAAACTAAATAAATGCCTTGCAAATTTGGAAAATTTACGGGGTAAATTGTTGGTTAATCTCCATGTATAGATATACACCTGATGTTTTTCGGTGGAATCAATTTTTAGGCACGACCGTAGAGGGAGTGACTTATTTTATATGTAAGGAAAAAATTCGTCTCATAGAAGGTTAAAAGAGAAACATCGAAGGACCGCAGAGAGTATCAAAACGACTTCTGCTCTGATCCAGGGTTGTTCCGCCCACGAACGTTTCACGCACCAAGTCGACAGCTGAGAAAGTACCAAATTTCAATAATCAATACCAAAATTCCTTTAACGATTTCGATATTAAAACAAATAAACGTCGAGATACCTTGCAAAAGTCGGAAACCAAAGAAAAAAAAGAAGAAGAAAAATAACTGATTGATTTTCTCATGCAAAATTACCGCCACTGTTTCTATTAATTACGAATACTGCGATGTAGTGTAGATAAAAAAAACGAAAAGAGATACTGGGATAAGATCCTGGGCCACTAATGTTTGAGCCGTCCACCTAGCCTACTACGCTATGTCGATCCCTTAGAATGACTTAAAAGGTACAAGTAAAGCGGAAAACTTTAAAATCGTTTTTCTCGAAAACCGGGGGCCATTGTGGAAAATCCTTTTAACCTTGTGCACAGGAGGGGTCCCTCTACAATATATTTGATAGCCATCAAAATCCTTCATTAACAGGTCTGATGGTCCCCTTGTTAGAAAATTTCACATGTACGATACTTCAATGGGCCAGAACTTTTTTGTTTCGGCTTGGATCGCTTCGAGTCATAAGGAAAATCGTTAGAACTCTTCGGGGGGCCACCAGAACTCTAAAGCAAATGACCGATTTCCGAGAAAAAAATTTTGAACATGTGAAATTTTCTAAGTTCAACATTTTTTTCTCGGAAATCGGTCATTTGCTTTAGAGTTCTGGTGGCCCCCCGAAGAGTTCTAACGATTTTCCTAATGACTCGAAGTGATCCAAGCTGAAAGAAAAAAGTTGTGGCCCGTTGAATTGTGACATTTTGTGAAGTTGGCCCCCTCTTTTTTCAAATAGCTTTTTAGCTGCTTAAATCGCCAGAACTATTTCTGAAACTGGACTGAGACCTCTAGAACTCTTCGAGGGGCTACTAGAACTCTATTCATTTTTTTCAAATTTTGAAAATGGGGAGCCAACTTCACACAAGTCTCGTCAAAGGTGTTTAACACTAGATTTACCGAACATTTTTTATAAACACGATTTCCCATTTGAACCAGTCAAATTGACTGGTTTTGGTAAATCTAGTGTTAAACAAGTACCGGATTCGGTTGAAAAGTACCAGGTTGAACGAAGCCCTGCTCCGAGATCCTTCGGACGTTACGATCGAATCAACCTTACGCCCGATGCACTTTAATCCCGTTGCGCCCTCGAGTTACCTCATCCTCGGCCTCTACTTCTCCATTCTCGCAATAACGTTCCTGCCGTGGCATATCCGAAACGGGAGTAGGGGCCGTTATGATTTTCTCTCGCACGATGCACCGGCACAGCTCCAAACAAACGTCCGTTCACAGGACGCAAACAAGAGGAAGAAGGATACCGAGAGAGAGATTGTCCCTAGGCCCTCGAACGTAATGGATTTGGATTAATCAAAAGGGTTATTATTAATTGTCAGGCGCGATAAAAAGCGAGGCTCGAAGTCTTCGAAGTAGCAGGACACTACAATGAGACGTTTGGTTTAACTGTTAAAGGCACAGCGAATTCACATATTTTTTTACCCGACCTGGACGCGAAAGGAAACTTGAAATATTATCATATCTTTTTATCGATTTAAGAAAAACTATACAAAACACGTTTTTTAATTTAAGCACTCGTGGATCCATCGGAGAGATATGTTTTTGATAGTGCAATTTGACTACCACCGTGTCGAACAAGATACTTGTACGACTAGACTTGTAAGAGTTAATACCGAAGATACTTTATTCTCGTGGAAGGTTCTTATTGATCATGGAGAAGTCTGAAGTGGAATAAATCGGTGAAGCTCCGAGTTCGAGCGTATGCCCACGGACGAGCCGTACAACCGATTCGTGGAAAGTCAGGATCGATTCCAAGACTTTCGACTCCGGATATTTACCGTCGACCTGCTCCGATCGTCTATTGCGCAGGACTCCGGCTTCTCGGCTCCGATTACGATCTAGGACTCGTCAATCGAGACTCGTAATCGAGCGTGTTGACCTCCACCGTGATCGCTTTACGAAGACGTAAGTCCGCGCGAGTCTCGAGAGGGGACAAGCGTGGTACGCCCTGGGATCGAAAGCGAGACGGTACCTATCGTACGCGCGAGAAGAAAATTCAAGTCTCTCGGAACCTACGAATGCTACCCAATCCAGGAATTATTTCTATAAATATTAAGAATTACCGGTGTTCAAATTTCAACAGAGCACAAATTGCTTCGTAGCAGGTCCTACGTGCAACTTCAATTTCAAATTTGCCGCCGCGCGACAGGAAGGCGTGACGTCACGGTGCCCACTCGGCTGGGATGCGCGGAGGTAAATAAACGCGAGGCGAGAACGGTCCCAGCGCGAACGAGCGACAGCTACGAGGCTCCTTGCCCGCGAAACGTTTCGCCAAACACGGACACCTGCTGCACCCAGCGCGCGTCGGCGTATCTGGGTTAATCGACGCTTGGCCACTCCAGTCCCGCGAAACGCTCGAGACTGCCACCGTGTACCGACAAGAGTAAACAAATCGTCGATTTACCTTTCCAGCGACGGTCATCTCGCAGGGTGCTCCGAAGCGACGAGTGAATCGTAAAGTTTTGACGAAAAACGGGTGCAATTATCCTCGAAGTCAACGAGAACGCTCAGAGTGGATCCTTGTACGCCACTTTCACGCAGGTCGCGGGCAATAACGCATATCTCGCACCTAGACGAATTATCGAACACTTCCACTGAATGGTAACACTGCAATCGAAGTTAACCTCTTACGAGAACACCGGATGACGCGCGCCGCCACCGAATATATCCTGCTCTCACCCGCGCGCCCGTGACCGACGAGGTATTTCTACGGGTCTACCGTTCGAGCAGTCACCGAACGAAAAGCAGGTCGATCGGCGCTCTCTCGTCCCGCGATTTCGCGCCTCTTCCTCGTTCGCGCGCTTCCGCCTACCACCACCTCGAGACGATCGTTTCCGTTCTCGGAACGCTCGCGAGTACGAGGAACCTTTTTATTACGCGAAACGTACGATTACTCGCATCGCGCGACCAACGACTGCTCACGGCGACGGCCGGCCAGTGAATGGAGCACCGAGCGTCTCGGTAGGCCAGACGTCATCCCCCCCCTCTCTCACCACCTCGCCTCGTCCCCTCCGCCAATCGAACGACAACCATGCCACGATCATACCCGAACGAACTTCGGTCGGGTGGATTCGTGACTGTCGCACCGAGCGCGTGACGTTGCGCGCCGCAGGGCCGTGAGAAGCTGGCGTGTGCATCTCTTTCACCGTTCTCGTTTCAATCACGAACTTCAATTTAGCACGACCGAACTAAGTATACTTGCAATCGATTGCGCCGAAGGAATTTAATAACCGAAGTCCGAAACGTGCGAGGTGGAAGCGCGACGAGATTCCCCGAGCGCCGTGTCGGACTTACCCGATCAGCTGGATGCGCGCGCATGCGCCCTCCGTCCGAGCTTCGGTCGACGCATGCGCAGAGGGCGCGTGCGCGTATAACCGCGACGTCCCTTTAAATTACGATCTTACGGTTGCGATTAATTGTCGAGAATCGAGGGTAAACGAGCGAACGAAAATAATATCGATGATTGAGAAGAAGCGCGATGAATGATATTCCGAGTTCTCGTGGCTCACCGGAGACGCGAACTTTTGCGCTGTAACGGGAAAAGCTCTCGTGGCTTCGTAGAAGTGCGCGAATACCGTTCGACGTACAAAACGTACGGTTCCCCCCTCGTACCCGTGCGCGAAACATCATTCGAATGCTTTCCAGTCGCTCTGACTCTCTGCCGTGCGACCCGCCACGGATTCCTGGCAAATAGTCGAGATATTATCCGTAACGGGGTGGTGGCCGTCGTACCGAGGATTTACAAAGTCCGTGCGACAAGAGAGGCTCCGGTAGCTAGGGAGAGCGACAAATCATCGAGTACCTCATTCTCCTCGCGGTCTCGTTTCCTCTACGGAGCGCTCGATTCTCCGCCGTCGCAATTCCACGCTCCATTGCCCTTAAGACTTTTCACCGTGGATAGCAGTAATGTGTCAAGTCGTACGGGTGAACGTCTAATTTTCCTCGGGCGCGCGCGCGCGCGCATAGATGCATTGGCATTGCGACCCAGGCGATATACGGTCGCGCTGATACCGTTACTCGTACCTGCGCAACTTTGACGGGCATAGAAACGAGACGAAATAAATCTGGCGCGCGCCCTACTCGCGTAAAACGTAATCGTGAGGGAAGAAGAAAAAGAAGGGAACGTGGAGAAGGGAAAAGAGTGTCGGGGCGAGCGGTACAGTCCCGTAAATCGTAAATCGCAGCTCTGTGTATGTCCCGCCTAATCGTCGCGCATTGAAAATTGCCGATAAAGTGTCGTGTTAACGTCCGGGTCCACTCGACAACCGGAGCGGCCTATTTGCAATGTTTGTCGGTAATAAGGGAGCGCGCTGAGCGAGACTATCGATTCGATTTAGAGAACGGTGCTAAGTGCTCGATAATTGGTTGGAGAACGTGGATCGATCGTTCGAGGGAATCGGCAACCTCTTTTTGAACGAGAGAAGATTTCAATTTTTCGACCAAGAGGTTCCTAATTTTCTGAGAAACCTCGGGGCAATTATTCACTATTGGTACTTTTCCAAAAAGTGAAATATTTTACGGCGGTATGATGCGGGGAATGTTTGTCGGGACTCCACAAGTAACATTGATGGGAGGGGGGGAAGCTCAAAAGATGTATACAATTGAATGTATACAAGTATAAAGTAAACAAAGAAGTATTATACTTGATTTACATTACTTCGCTTTAATTCGTTGTCAAGTGCAATAATTTCGAAAATTTTATGGAATCGCTGCGTATGGTCCGGACACACTTGTGCGTGACTATAGCTGCCCGCTCTAGAGCAGGCGGGCGGTGTGTGGACGTATATGTGCGTTTGTTTACAACAATGTACTCGCTTGCATACACATATGTAGAATTGCGCACATCGAGCAACCGAGTGGGCGGCTACAACCGTATGTAAGTGTGTGTATGTGTGTATGTTTATTGTGGTGTATTACACATTTTCCCAGCTCCCCCCCTCAATGTTACTTGTGGAGTCCCGACAAACATGCCCCGCATCATACCGCCGTAAAATATTTCACTTTTTGGAAAAGTACCAACAGTGAATAATTACCAACCTCGGAAACACGATCGTGGAGGGCGAGGCGTGAAATTTGCTTCGGCAACTCCTGTTTCCGAAGGACATGCTGCAGCTTCGTTCGAGGCAATCGGCAATCTGTTATTGGACGAGAGAAGATTTCAATTTTTCGGCTAAAAGGTTCCTAATATTCTGGGAAAGCTCGGAAACGACCGTGGTGGGCGAGGCGTCGAATTTGCTTCGGCCACTCCTGTTTCCGAAGGACGTGCTACAGGATGCGCCTGGTGATCACCGGACGAGAATAAGAGGAGGAATGGAGGAGCGCCCCACCCGCTCGTGTCCGAGGGGATCATCCGAGGGGAGTCGTGAATGCGCCGGCACGACGCAGCGTTAACCTATGCCATTATTGTACCGGTAAGGTTGGCCCGTAAAGCTCTCCGGGCCGGCGCCTCGCGTCGTAAAACGCGAAAAGGATCGTGATTACGAAGTTCGGTGGGAAGCGAAGGGACTCACCTTACTCCGTGAGTAATTACCGCCCTATCTGTCCTCCCTTATCATTATTTGCTTTAGTTCCACGTCTTTTCTCCTTCTCTCTTTCGAGACCAGCTAATTGTAAGACGAGAATTAGAAATGTCCGTCCAGCTAACCCATCCCGAAAAATTTCGAAAAAATATAGAATTACGCGCTATTTACGCGCTTTCGTATCCTAACCAAACTTTTGCGCTCACTTTAGTAGGAATAAATTCTTTTCTGTGGGGAGTTGAATGGGCAGTCAGGACGCCCCCATCCCATAATAATGAGATATTCGAATAAAAAAATATACAGGAATCATGCGCTCTTCATTGGTACAACTTTCGATTTTTGCGCTCCAACCCTTAGGACACTTCTCTCTTGGGATTTGTTTTTTACAAATGAGATTCGAAGGAGCATAAATAGCGCATGATCCCACATTTTTTTCAGAGTCTTTCGAAGACGTGGGCTGACCAACCGGACAGACACGAATCAGAAGTTTGTCACGTACAAGCCAGCGCCGCCCTACGCCTAATCTCTCTGCCTTCCGTTCCCTTTTCTCACCTCTTCCGCATAATTGCAGCTCCTTCGTCTTCTCCTCTTTCTCTCTACTCTTTACCCTCTCTCGCGCGCCTCCTCGAGGTCCATCCTGGATAGCCTCGCCACGAGGGAAGATTCAGCAAGCGGTAATTACCAAGTGATTCGTCGACGATATCCAAGCCAATTAACTCGCGTGAGTCGCGCGGCCAAAAGGACCTCGTTCGGCTGCCGTTCGACCCCGCTTACTCGCGCTCGACCACGAAATTCAACGAGCCTGCGAATTCGAACGTACGACAAAAGAGCAACGACAAAGTGATCTTGTCTATTTTGTCAATGTTAACCTGAAAATTACCCAACCCTCTCCTCTCACCTTTCTCGTTCCTCTCGAGCTTTCGAGAAGTCGAACGGGCACCGGGGGATCGCGCTCCAAAGAGAATTCGCGGCCGCTTCCGGCTTCGGAGGGGGCCTGGAAAAAAGTAGGGCGCGGGCATGATCGTACGGCACTGGCCGTCACCGGTCGTCGTTCGGTCCGGCCAATCGTCGCGGCGCGTTGGGTAGACCGCGGATCCGGGTGTCGGTATAGAGTGTGCGTAAAGTGTGTAGACTGTGTTGAGTCCTGGGTGAACCCCACCTTCGCCGACGTCCCTCCTTTGGAGAACGGACGTGCCACGGACGAACGGACGCGATGGAGAAAGAGAGAGAGAGAGAGAGAGAGAAACTATTGGGTGGGTGAAGCTAACAGCGGAGATGGGGACGAGCCTAAAGTTTTGACGGAAGGCAGACGCGAGTGGAGGGAAATTGGAGGATTGATGCGACCAACGAGCAAAAAGTGGACACAGATTGGAATTGCATGGAGATCGGCACAGGACCGAGAGTAAATACTTGCGGCTTCTAAGGAAAAGGGAGAAAGAGAGAGGGAAAGATGAATGAAGGGAGAATGAAGAAAGAAGCGATGGACATCGGAGATACCCACCGAGAGGAGAGAGAGAGAGAAGGAGCGATCAAGTGGAAGAACGAAAGAGGAGCGCGCACGTGTGTACACGATGGCTTGCGCGTGTGGGCTTCGTGTGGCTTCGGGTTTGCCACCTGCCCGGTACTTCACGAGCAAACGGTCAAAGACCCGGGCGCCTCCCTCCTTCTCTCTCCTCTTCTCCGTCGCTCCTCCTCTTCGCTCCTCGCCATCCTCTTCTCACTCTTCTCTCTTTCTGTCTCTTCCACCCGCCTGCACCTCCTCCTCGCTCGATGCCGCTCGTTCGTGCGTGCGGATCGAGAAAACGAGACACAGGAGCCCCAAGAAAGCTCCGCTCCATTCCTGCATTCTTCGATCGGTGACTCCACGGACGGAGAAGATCGTCCCCGGAATGGGTATTTCGGTAAAAAGAGAAACCGAGGATCCGGCGAATTTTCGCGCGATCCCACGTGTGAGGATTCCTTGCCGCGCGAATTTCATTCATGAGAATCGACCGCCTCGAGGAAGGCTCGTGGGGTTTGTGATGCCTGGGCCTGCGGTACGCGCGGACCCGAAGAAGCGTTTCTCTCTGAAACGAGTCCGCGGCAGGAAGAGAGAACCGTGCATGCTGCTTGGGCCACGCCGTGGAGAGAAGTAGGCCAGCCTGTTATCTCTTATCGAGGGAAGAATCCGGGTGCAAGGAGAGTGCACGAGTCCGCGTCGTTTTATTGAAAGTAATGACGGGGCTCCGACCCAGTTGGCGGAGAGGCGGTTCGATGCGCCTTTGGTGAATCGGTACGAAGAGAGCATGAGAGAAGGAGGAAGGAGAGAGAGAAGAAAAAGAAGGGTTGGGATTCTTTTTTTATCGCAGAGTATGGAAGCATCGCGAGTCACGATCGATCATCGTGAACGAAATTTAACACTATTCCTACCACGACCGGTCAAATTATCGTTTTTAAAATTTCCATTGGAATTTCTTATGTACAACGTGATTGCATCGCCTTTAAATTTCACGACTTCTTCTAAAATATTGAAAAATCTATTACACGTATATTTTAGAAAAGATCGTCAAATTCAAAGGCCATGCAAATTACGTTGTACATGGGACATTCTAATCGAAATTTGAAAAACTTAAACGTAGGCATAGTGTTAACAGGAACGTACACGCTCGACGATGTTTAAACGAAGAATTTTGATCTCATGTCCAATCGATTCCTCTCTCTCCTCTCTCTCTCTCTCTCTCTCTCTCTCTCTCTCTCTCTTACCAATCATCCGTCTATCTAGGATCTATTGCGCATTCGTCGATTTAACAGCGAGCGACACAATGAACCTATCGTTTTCCTCGATGTCTTCACTAGACGGTGAGTCACGTTCTCTCTTTCTCTCTCCGATATCGTAGTCGAAGGTGAAGAAAATACGCCTACACCTACACCCGCACCTACGCCTACACCTGCGCGCAGTCTCCGCGCAAGATCCTCCCGGGTTTCTTCCTGCCCGCGCGCGTTTAACGACGCGTCATTGTCGCCTCGTTAAAACATTTTCAGCCGCGATGACTAACACTCGTCCGTGCGCGTTGCTTTTGCATTACTGCACAGGATGTTACGGTGGGTGGACGGATTCGCGGATACGCGATTACGAATTCGCGCGTTATCCTCCGCGAAGAAAACGAAAAAGAAGAAGGAAGAGAGGACGGTGAGGTGTGCGAGGTGAGTCACCGGTAATTCTGACCCGACTCCATTGTCTTGGACGCGGGCGAATTGCAAGCCGGTGCTCCGCTCGCACGTGTCGAGGGCAATGAGAAATGATCCCTGGCCCGCGAGTGGAAGTGGCTACCGTGGCAGGATAATTAGCGGTGGACAATTATAATTATTCGGAATTTCGTGCGCGAAAGAAGAGTCGAACGATCTCTCCGACTTCTTCCGTAGAAGAGAGACAGACGCGGGACGTTTATGCTCGTGGAAAATCGCCCTCTCGTCCCTCGGGCGCGAAGTTTCTCGACTGGGGTAGGGAAGGAAATAAAAAGGAAAGGAGAGAAAAATTGCGTAAGTGGCTGCGCGGTGGGAAGGAAGAGGGGTAAAGGCTTGGACGTGAAAAAAGTGGATGGGCACCTTATTTAACTACCGAGTGGTCGAGGGGGCATCCGTGCATGGGCTATTTTCTCACCCATTGCGATAAAATGTATTTCGCGAGGGGCAGCGAGAGCGAAACCACGTTCGAGGCAAGGGACGAGTCCTCCACCTCCTCGCGGATTTCCCTCCTCTTCCATTTGCTCTTCCTTCCTTCTCCACTTTACTCGTCCACCTTCCCCTTTTTGTCGGCGTTTCGCAGGCCTCGCGGCCGCACCGCGGCAATCATAATCTCCTTTCTTGGGGTTCGAGGAGACGAGCCGAGAACAATTTTGCGGAGGTACGAAGGAGGTGTAGAAGGAGGTGGAGAAACTGTTCGGCGACGTAGGTGAAACGAGCCGAGATCTTCCCACGAGGTGGCGTACGAATTTTCCACTCTTTCTACTCCGTTGCCGTTAAATAATCTTCCCTTACGCGCGATCGGATCGTGAAACGCGAATGATTAATAATTTATTCGGAGAACGTAGACCTACCCTACCTCTCGGTTAATTAACGCGGGCGACGATAAATCACCGGTCGATTGATCAAAGCTGGGCTGCTCGCCACTCGTAAATTCACCTATCGACGAACAGATTTCGCTGTCTACGATATTGAGTGGAGAAGGTGGGCCACCGTGGCGCGACATCCGGGAAAAAGCGCTGGCCCCGTAACGAGACCGTTAATGAGCTCGCGTTAACAAACACATTGTTGAAGTGAGTTTTACGGTAGGGGCGGAGACCCTCGCGCGAATTCCGCTCGTAGAAACGGGGCGAGCCTTAACGAGGCACCGTAGCGTAACGAGAAATTGAGAAAACTCATTCACCTCCTCCTCCTCCTGCGCCGTAAGTCCCAATCACGGAAGTGACCGGGTGCCACTGAACCGGAAAATTCGAATGCCCCCTCCTGTGAACGGAATCGTTAGCGTTTTCGAGCTAATCGACGGGACTGTACGAGCCATACGATTTTAACGAATAAATCTCACGCTTCGATCGAGAATCGTACGAACGACCTTTTCTACCGTCGATCGTAATTCAAACGATCCTGGGTGGCGGAAGTTCGATTATATTCAAATACGAGTGAAACTTTTGCCGGGAGACCGTAATGAATAACGGGTTGCGTCACAGTCCTCGGGTCCATCCGCATGCCATCGAGAAATTACGATTGGCAAGTCGACGCACGCGTTACCCTACGCTTTAAGAGTCTCTCTCGGGTGGCAAAGAATCGAGAGATGGCCGTGGGAAAACTGGGTTGGGTAACTGGTTGTGTGTCCTGATCGCGAGGCGTGTGGGTCACTTCGTACATTGGCCGGCGTGAGCCGAGCACGACACGATTTTCTAATCTTCCTCGTGCCGGTGCACGAGAGACGGCGAAGATTAGAAATCCTTCGTCGCGAAGGAAAGTGCATGGAAATATGAAAAGTACGATCTCGCGCGACGTTCGAGCGATTGGACGCGTTCTCGAGAAACTCGAATATTTCTAATCTTCTCGGGCGCGTTGAGGCGCGCGACAACCTTACGATCGACCGATAAGCATCGAGATTGTTATTATTTATTTATTATTTATTTATTATTTATTTTATCCAAATGGAAAGCAAGGAATTATTTCACAAAAGTAAGGAAAACAAAATTGTGCCATCGCAAGACGACATAGAATAGATTGAAGATTCCGAATACTCTACGACCCGACCGAGAAGTGTCTTCTGGGCCACCCAGCCTCCTCCTCCCAAGTGGAAAGCTCCGCCCACGGGTGAAAGCGGCGCGCCACCGACTCGACGTGCAAGCGGTAATTTCTCGAACGGAGGAGGAGGACGAGAGAAGTTTGAAATTTTCCAAAGACAACGATACCGAAGGATGACGACGAGAAAACGAGAACGCTTCCTCATCCCGACATTTAATCCCTTATAATTATTTCTTTCTTTCTCCTCCTCGTCTTTTCTCTTACGATTCTGGAACCACCACCGGTGGCTTCTCTCACCGGGATAATTGCGTACTCCGGTAGGTAGTAAGCAAAGAATGTGGCAACCACCGCGCCATACTCTTAGGCCCCGTAGCCTTTTATGAGGTAACCTTCTGCGCGTTTCAGCCTACGATTACCTACCGATTACCTACCGCGCTACCTAATAACCAGACGCGAGTCGCCCTCCCACCCCGCGAGTAGAAGCCGCGACGACGCTAAGCAAGAGCGTAAAGTTCACACCGGCGAAAAGAGGATGGCAAGCTGTTTTAGTCCACGGGAGTCCTCTCCTGCTTGCTACCGGTGAATCGAGAACCGTGAATTTACTTCGGCCAAACTCAACGAGAAAATAATAATTATCCGCGAGGATGGACGCGAGAAGCGGTCGAGAGAAAATGAATGAAAGAACGAATGAATATTTTATTTAGTTACAGGGCCCAAGCCCCCGCCTGTAACAATTATATTAATACTTCGGATTCTATGCTATAGTTCAATGCGTCTCCTCCAACATGTATATAAATTTTGTAATTCTAAGGGGCCACGGGTGTAAATGAATAAATAAAGAAATAAACAAATAAGCTTCCGAAAATTGGAAAACACATAACAAATGTGTGAGGGGACAATGGAAACAACGAGAAAGAAGACAAATAATTCAATTGTTCCTCGACCAAAAGGAAAAGGCGGCATTTTTAAACCCACCAATGATGGAAGCTTTACGTGCAGTTGGTGGAAACGAGTTCCAAACACGACAAGCAGTAGCAATAAAGAAGCAGTGAAAGGCATGTGTTCTGCAGAGAGGAGCGACAAGTTCGTCTCTTTGTTGACGCGTAGCACGATCATATCGTGTATCCTTAAATGTAAATTTTTCAAATAAAGGAAAACAAAATTAAGTATGACCGTACAGGAATAAAGTAGTTGCGTCTATTCGAGGTATTTAGCCACCCTAATTTAAAAAGAGAGAGAGAGAGAGAGAGAGAGACAGAGAGATCATTCTCATAAAAATCGATCTTCCGACTATCAGGGTTTTAATCGGACACCTGGACGATAGGTGATATGTTCCGAGGAATCGGCATATGATCGTAAATCTATCTACTGAACGGGCGGAAGTGACTCGGGGACGGAAAAGTGCAATGAAACGACAATTGACTCACTTGCACGGGAATAGGGGAGGAGACGCGAAGTAGCGAGTAACGCCTCGCGTTGAGCATGGAATGAAGTCGTCGAGCGTTTACCGTCGCTTAAATCATACGTGACATTAATTACAGAGAGAGAGGGATACGTCTTACGAGGTGACGCGCCCGGTCGACTATCTCCGCCGATTTTAAAAGCCACCTACTAGGGCTCGTTTCTTTCAATTAGAAAGTGGCCTCCTGCTCGGTGGTGCACCTTGCCCGCGTTACGAGGGAAGCGAAATGTAATCGAGGCGGGACCGTGATAAGGTCCATTGCTCCTGTTAATTAAAGTCAACGATTCGGATATTACGCCCCAAACGATAAATTACGTTTTGGACTACCGTGGTTTTAGACCACTGGTCGGTAGTGGTATTCGCGTCTCGTTGGGTAAGTCACTTTGGTGCTGGAGAGATAGGGCAATTTATATTTTTGCGGTCTTGAAATAAAGCAGGTTCTATAAAAGCTGGAACAGAAGCGGTATTGACTTCACATCGACGAGCAAATTACCTCGCGTGCCGACGAGGTAGAATGTGCACGGCTCTTATCAATGTCGTCGAGTTATTTTTGCCTGATAAGAGTACAAAGAAGTGGACCGGGACCATCGTTCGCGCGAGAAAATCAAATATCGTTCCTCTTTCCGTCGGATCGCGCTCTATTATCCTCGTTCGTTGGAATCGAACGAAAAGATAGTTGCCACGAATTAATGCGACGAACGGAACAACGACTTCCGACGCGCCGAGACGAAAAAGTGGAAGCTCAATTTTCGCGCACGTGCGCCCGGTAACTCGCTCTTACCGCGAATATCAAAAGTCAATGCGTGGAACCGCGAGCTGACACAAATTGCTATTTACGTTTAGTTTTCGTATCGCAATTGGCTAATGCATCGTGCGCTAAGCGAAAGCACAACGAACCGTCTCGCCTCTAATGCGAGTCCATTCGAGATCGTGCTAATGTAATAACTGCATTGTTTATGTCCCCGACACCCAGGCGTCATAATGCAACGTGCACGCTGCTGCACGCGCGCGAGTCTCGCGGATCTGTCCAATAAACACCCTTGGTGGTGAATATTTTTTGCGAAACTCGATACCCAGAGGAGGGTGGCAACTAGCACGGGGAACGTAAACTATCACGGACCCGGAGTCACCTGGGAGATTAGCCGATGAATAATTTTCTATTTCCATTCTCTTCCTGCCGCAATGTTCTTTGCTACGAAAACGACGCGCAGATAGAGGAGAAAGGACGAAGGTAAAGGAGAAAGGAAACTCCTGCCGAAATCTCGGCTCGTCTCCGTTCGAGCACACAGGGGAGATCCCAATTTCAGATTACGCGCTCCGCGGCTTGTAACTCGTTACGAATGACGGTATTACATCGTGTACCGCAGCCGTCTCTTTCGAGTGGGAAGGAACGAGGAGAGGAAGAGGCACGCACCCGCCTCGGTTCCATTGTACGCTTTTTGTCTCGCGCGTGCGTGCTTCGGGACGAGCACTAATAATCGAAGCGCCACCACGCACGCGGTCAAAATCAACGATACCAACGGCAAACGTTGATAATTACAATTTACTTCCTGGTATCACCGATGAGAAGTGGCGAACGAATCCCCCCACGCTGTACCGAAAGTTCAAAGTTCGAAGTTCGCATCGATAGTACGTCGGTGAAGCCCTGGACTATCCACCGCGATGCATCTTATTCAAGTGAGACATGCGTGAAGGATGGGCGGGCCTGCGAGACTTACAATTAGAAGAGAGGCGAGAGAAACGGAGGGAGAGAGAGAGAAAGAGAAAAAGCACAAGATGAACACGCGCATCGAGCACATGCGTGCAAGCACGCACGCCACGTTGCTCTCCTCTCGCTTGTTACACGCACGCGCGCACGTGTGCGCGCGCTGGATCCCGGATGCTGAGGAGAGAAGGAGTACTCGTATACTTGCATTATGCACATATTCACACATGTTGCGCACGAGCGAAGGAGGCCTGCTGTCGGACGAGGCTTGGGCCCACGCGCCTCGTTGCTCTCTCGCGAGCACGAACCTCTCCCCTCTCGGGCCTGATAATAAAAACGAGTACTAGAGAAAGAAAGAAAGAAAGAAAGAAAGAATGAATGAAAGAAAGAGGGAACGGCCAAATTAAAATGTTTCGAGGTGCCTTTTTAAGAGCGTTCTTAATTAGTTCATTAACTTCGCGCCGGTGTTACGCGACTTGCGGGCAGAAAAGGGCGCGAATGCGCGTACGAGACTTTCATCGCGCGTTTCACCTTCCCGGATGGATGGCGCGAGGAAGAGTCGTCGCACCAAGAGAAAGAGAAAGAGAGAGAGAGAGAGAGAGAAAAGGTCGCAGAGAAGTAGGGGGGCCAACGAGGACCGGAGAGGAGCCGAAGAGTAGGGACGGAGGAGCAGGATGCGGAGGAGGAGAAGAAGGATGTTTTCGATTCGTGCACAATGGCGAGATCCGGAATCGAGTGATTATCTCCGCGGGATCTCCCCCGTGGAGTAAACTCGAAAAGTAAGACTGCGCGGGGAAGGACGAGACGGTGGAGGAAGGTTGAAAAGGAGAGGGAATGAATGAGAGGAGGAGGGTAGGTAGCACGCTCACGAATCACGTTTTTCGGGCACGCCTGAAGAAGAACGGGGTGGAAGGTAGAGAGGGGGTGAGAATCGAAGCTTAAGCGGAAGAACGAGAAGAAAATGAGAGAGAGAGAGAGAGAGAAACGAGAGGAAAAGAGGGAGAGATGAGGCCGGTACCGGCGGACCCTCCGCGGTGGATCGTCACGTTTTTTCGTGTGGGGGCCCCTTGCACGCGTGCCTTGATCCCCGTGACCCCGCACACCGCCGCCGCCCCACAGTGGTCCACCTCCTTGCACGAGAGCGCAGGGACGCGGATACATCCTCCTCTTGGTCCTCTCCTCCTCCTACTCGCGCCCTTCAAGCCATCCTAGTCGTCCCACGAGCTTTCTACGAACACGCGGCTAATTCACCAATAGAATTCAGATTTAAAGTAGCCCGGTAAACCGTACCGTCTCGAGTGCGTTAAAATAACACGAGGAAGGGTTAAAATAGATACGGACCTCTCGTCCCTCCTGCTCTCTCCACGCTGTGTCCCCAATCGCGTGTTTACTCGGCGTTTGTAAATAACGTGCACCACGACTATACGAGGACCACGGTCCGCTGCTCGTGTAATATCCGCGTAGATATCGGCTTAATGTCTGACGTAAGCGATGGAACGGTTGAATGACACTATCTGTTAATGAGCACTCGGAGGAGGTGAGGAGAGGAAAAGAGGGAAGGAGAAGAGCGAGGGACTTTATCGAAGTTCCCTATCGCCGTGCCAGTCGTGTCAATTGCGTAAAGGGACCGTGGGAGGGGCGAGAAACATAGGAGAGATTCGATGTATCTCTGAGAGAAACTGGAAGCTTCTTTCGTTCTTCCTCTTTCTTTTTCATCCGGAGAAAGAGTGGAATCGTAGACCTTATGCGTAGGAACTGGACACTGACAACAGTTTCTGCTGAGAAAGGTACTGTTCGGGACTTCTCGGAGTCCTTTCGTATCCGGAAAGAGAATAGGTTAAAGTGAGATAAATATATTTTTCATAGCCCACGGCGTATGTGCACGTTGGTGCGAGGTAAAAAGTACATTAACTTATTCACTTTCCGGATAGAAAAAGAGCGAGAAGTCCCGAAAAGTACGTTTCGCGGGGTAACCTTCTACGGACGTGTATAGGCAGTCCACGTGTGTAAGGTCTATAGGTGGAATCGAAGAGAAAAAACACGGAGGAAAAAGTAATCGTCCCGCGAGTGGTGTCCGAGTGCGCGATTCTCATCGCACGCGGGCGTTGGAAGCGCGCTCGCTCCGGTTCTACCTGTTTCTCTTCGTTGGCTGGCACGTTGGAAAACTGCTACTCAGGTAGCAGCAGAGAAGTGTGCGCGCGCGACGGATACGCCCACGGTAATTGCCCGCTCCTCCTCGTAACGTCACGAGAGGCTAGCATGGAAATGGGACAGTTTAGCATGGGCGACTTCGAGGATAAGGGGGTAAAAAGGGAGCGAGAAATTCATTGATATTTTCCCGCTTGCCTCTCGAGCGTGCGTTTCTGCTCCGAAGGTAGATTCTCGACGGTGAAGGCAAAGGTTGCAGGAGCGTGCAAGAGCGTCTTAACTCACCACCCACCCTTGGTTTAACCAGAGAGAACGTGGAGGACCGAGGGATGTAGAGAGAGGAGATGCAACGAGAAAGAGCCCATACGCCTGTTACCCGCGCACGCAAGAAGGAGTCGGATGATTTATCGCGAGCTTGGTGCGAAGCCTAGGGAGCGAACTTCTTATTGAGAAGAGGAGAAATAAATGCGAAGATGGAACGAAGGGGAGGTGAAGGGCGAGCAGGAGCGGAGGAAGTTAGCCGGAGCCGATGTTATTTATGTTTATTGCTCGGGCAATATGAATGAAAAATAATGCGCGGGAGACTGGTGCCGCTCCTACCGGGCGAAGGAGGTGAAGCAGAAGGAGGAGGAGAATATACTGAGAGCATTCGATAAAGTTTCTCCCCATTAGCCTCTTATGCGCGCTTAAAAGTCGAATGCACGTCTTATCTCGTTACGCGCGCGACAGGAATCGCGCGATTTGATAATGAACTGAGGAGAATCCTCGCGCGGAAGTGGTGAGAAACTTTTGAAGTGAGCATCGCACGGGAGAGTAGGTAGGCGAGAAGAAATAAATTTCCACGCCACAACCTGCTCATACCTCACGGCCCCGTATAATCCTTAATACCCATCGATGCCCCATTCCACCTGTAATCAGTTTCCTATTCCCTGCCATGCCCCTCGAGAATCTTACCCCACGCTTTATCTCCATTTCTCGTCGGTCCCAACCTCGCCTCCTCATCGATCATCCCATTTACACCTTATTCCGATTTCGCCTCTCCAGTGCCCTCCGTAATTTATTCCATCGATCCCGCTCGTATTTATCGTCGAATTAAAAACGCACGGGTACCCTCGTTCCCTTGCATCCAAACGATTCAAGAACGACGTAAACTTGAAAATAGAAACTATTGCTGTTAAAACTCTACGACGCATACGCACCCGTCACTTTCCACTGTTAAATTCTACAATTAAGTCCTACGCGATTCCGCCTGACGCGCGCGCGCGCTCTTGCGCTTAAAAGAGAAAGGTTGACGAGGGTAAGATGCCCCCCCTCGCGACTACGTATCCTTGATTTTGACCCAGAACCGCGCCGGACTTTGCGGAGAACATCCGGTGAAAGATGCGATTGGAACGAGCCGCCTCCTCCTCCGCTACGGCAACTTGTGGCGCGCGCTGCGCTCCAATCCTGGCGCCCTCGTGGGAGTAAGGAGGTAAGAAGAAGAGAAGTTGGTGGAGGAGGAGGATGCGCAGCATCGGTAGCGCGCGCGCCGTCGCTACCGTCCTCCAGTCGCCGAGCTATCGCGATCAGGAATTCATTTCTGATTTACCATAACGGGCGGCTCTCCTTGCGAGGCAAAGACACGAGGGAGACCCATGCTGGGCATGGCTAGTACCAGGGACTGGATGTTACGTGGGTTTCTATTCCCGTGCCGTGATGGTCCTTGGTTGGATCGTCGCCTCGGGCAAGTGTGGGAACGCGCGAGAGGACGGAAGTCGCTTTTTTTCGGCAGTGGAAGAAAAGACGACGGAAAGATCGTTCTCGATGCGTTTAACGCTATTTCTACCGCAATTTTCTATATACCTATTTCGACCAAGAGGTGTCTTCTTGGATCCAGGATGAGCTGCAGGAAAACTGTACTGCTAAACGAACGTAACAATTGATATACGAATAGTGAAAGAAGTAATTGAGGAACAATGATTCAACTTGGGACATTGTTTTAAAGTATAATTTGAGAGGGTGTCTTTCGACACCTCTGATAGAAATAGTGTTAGGAGAAGGAAAGGAAGTTTGCTAGGATCGATGGATCATTTTCAGGGCCCGTTTCGCCGGCTCTTAATTCGAGATGTGCGAATTATTCGAATTCAAATCGAATCGACGTAGTTCGAATTCGAAAGATTCGATAAGGTAAAATCACTACGACTCGAATTCGAGACAAAGATCCGCGTAAGAAGACTTTAAACCTGTTGAATTCTATTGCGGGCCGTGTAGAAATGCGCGATGTATTCGAATTCGAAATGTCGGTGATACGATTCGGCGACATTTGTGTCAATTCGATTTTCTCTTACAAATTCGATTCGACGCGAATTAGAAAACCTTGATTCGCACATCCCTACCTTGAATTCGCGCTAGCAAAATCAGCGGAGAGAATCGCTCCCTTGCTCGTAGGGATTTAATTCGTTCTCGACTTTTTATTAGCGATAAGCCACGCTAGAAATGCGAAAACCGAACCAGTATCGTCCGCGACGCAAAAGAATTTCTCTTCCCCTTGCCCGTGGCAAAAGTCGTACGGAAGAAAATAAATTTTCTAACACGAACGTCGTGAAGCGCGGCACGTACCTATTTAAATTCGAGGCTGTTACCTTGATTTTATCGTCCATAAAGTATTTTCATCGATCAATAAGTTCCATACACCTGCTTCGATCTCCAAGGTTGATTAGCAAAATTGGTTAAAAGGTGATGTTAGCCTTATCGAAAAAAGACTTTTGTGAGATCTCGTTTCTAACCGTCGGTCGCCAGTATCGAGGCCCGATCGCGGATCGCGATCGTCGATCGAATCTCGAAGAAAGATTCTAATCGCCGTCTTTGACTGCCGATAACAATCGCGAAGCCCTCGGAGTGAATTAAAAATCCGACTTCAACTAAGTCAACTTCGTTTCGGAAATTCTCTAGCGAAACTTCGCGAGGTAAAGAGAAGACTCGTGGAAGAAATCAAGCGAGGCGGTATACGTGGATCACGGACCGGGCAGTAAGTCGATCTAACTCGACGGATCGACGATCCTTCACATCGTCGCCCCCGACACGTGTCTCTCTCTCCCGGTTATGACGTCACCTTATCGCGATCGTGCCAAGCGATTTTTCTCTTTCTTTTGTCTCAGACCTTTTTTCATCGCGCTCAGGATCGCGGATACGCGACACAAGCGAGAAGGCAAGTGGGTGGAGTGTGAGGACGACGAACGGTGCTCGAAGGATATCCCATCGTCTTTTTCTCCCTCTTCCTCGTAGGACGCTATTTGTGGATTCGACGAAAGGATCTTTTTATCCGTGCGGAGGTGGAGGATCGACGAAACGAAATTAAACGATCCGACGCGTCCTTCGTTTCTCCCGATACTTGTCCTCTTATTGTTAGACGAGACGGAAATTTCGATCCCGTAGGATCGACGATTTAGAAGCGAGACAGGATGCGTGGAACGTTCGAGATCGATCGAGAGATCGATCGTAAGATCGGCGGGCGGTGAACGGTCAATTACCGCAAATTAGTGCGATCCCCTGTGGTGGTGGGTGCGCGGAGGCCGTGGCGGCAGGCCAACGATTTCACTTACCAGCCACGAACCAACACTTCTCCGCTCCTTGGTCGCTCGCGCGTTCAACGCTCCGCTCGCTTCGAACGGTAGACATGAATTATGTTAATATTTATGTGCCGCGCTTAGATTTATGCTCTCTAGCTGGTCCGGGCGTCTCGCGCTTTAGCCGTCGACGAATCGACGAGCACGAACGATTCGAGTCACCTTTATCAGTTGCGCCTACTTCTTAATAAGATTACACAAAGGATTCGAACGATCGAAACGAAAGAGGAGCGAGGAAGACCCGCGAATCTTAATTACTCCCGAGGTGGTGGATTGATTGATGAACTCTCGATTAAATAAAGTAGGAACGGGGCACGGTCGATGAACGTTGTCGATGCGAGAGAGACGTTACCAGATGGTGTGTGTGTGTGTGTGTGTGTGTGTGTGTGTGTGTGTGTGTGTGTGTGTGTGTGTGTGTGTGTGTGCGCGCGCGAGAGAGAGAGAGAGGGAGAGAGAGAGAGAGAGAGAGAGAGAGAGAGAGAGAGAGAGAGAGAGAGAGAGAGAGAGAGAGAGAGAGAGAGAGAGAGAGAGAGAGAGAGAGAGAGAGAGAGAGAGAGAGAGAGATGAGGAATTGGATGAGGGAAGAAGGAGCGAGCGAAAGAGATGTTTATCGGAGATTATGCAAATGATTCGACGACGCATCGGACGAGCGAGAGGAAAAGTGCGCGTGAGGAAGATAAAGGACCCGATGTGCAACAGCCTTGCGGTTCTAAGATGTTCTTGTGTCACTGTAAATATCCGTACCGATCGTGGAACGCGGGAAGTCATCGTTTCTCATGTTGCCCCGTTCGCACCATCACTTAATTTACGAACACTCTAGGACCCGATCTTTCTTCGAACCGCGACACTGTGGAACGAACGAGTGAACAAGAGAGAATTCTTTAATGTAACCCTGGCCGATCGTCGTGAGGCGCGCGTGCGCGCAAAGTTAACCCTTTGCACTCGAGAGATGCCTCTCGATCACCACTTACTTCGTTGCGGCAACACGAACGATGATACCGGTCATCATTTGGCTTGACGCGATACGTCGAGCGACGCCGATATTTATCTGTGTTTGATTTATTTTGAAACTGGAAGCGTTGCACAATACACCGATGAGAGATTGTTAAAGAGGGTCAGCGCCTGTGTGTCCCGGAGATAATTGTAGTGCTCTATTCGATCAACTGTACTTATGGAGTTGTAATGTAAGCTATGTTACTTTACTATGTAGTTCCGCCAAATTGCCGCTCAACGCAGTGACAATTTTTGGCCCCCCTAGACGCATAAGCGCTGACCCTATTTAACAATCTCTCCTCGGTGCACAATATATATAACCTTTCTTAGTATAAAGTGATATAGTTTATATACTTTATATAGAGGATGCCCATTTTAAATAATACGCTCGAATATCGTGGAAACGGAGCGTTAAATAAAAAAATGTTTCAAAGACGAGCTGTATGGCTTGAAAGGGCCTATCAGCTGATTGCTAATGAGTACGCAGTGAGTACGCGATGTGTTAATCCTTTAACTGTTTATGTCGAGAATACTCGTCACGACGAAACAATTTTTCGCATAATGTCGAGTATACTCGACATAAAACTAAAGGAAAAATGGCATTCGTATTATCATTCAACGAATCAACTGTGACTTTTTTTCCTAAAGAAGAAGGGCAAATAAAAAATCAATGGCCGTCACTGGAAAATAGTTAAGCGGGCAGAACATGTTTGTGGAAAGAAAATTAAACATTTAAAGAGTTAAACGCGAAAGACATGGCGTTGAATAATACGATGTGAGGCTCGAATGATGTCGAATAATTGGAATCGGCAATAAAATGTCTGGCGAGAGGAAGATGAGAAGAAAGAGTGAGAAAGAGGGAGAGAGACGAACATTTGCCGCCGCAGTCTCGTCGACGCGACGTTCATAAATAATAATAACGTTACGAATGTTACGCGCGAGAGATACGACAAGTGAACCGGATCCCGACGAGGATTCTGAATTTAATTGGCAGCTGAGCGGTGCGCGCGATGCACGCGCCGAGTAAACATTTTTCGTTTACATGCGCGCCTGGTGGGGTCAGGAGGATGTAGTACACCGATCACCTTAGATCGATATCCCCGTTGCGTTTAATCATTCGAGATAGTAACGACACCGAGATGGCATTTGTGTCACGATCGACGATAACAATACGACGCATCCCCGGGCAAAGAAGCATACGACAATAAACGCCATTACCTAATTATTTCGTCGAATTCGACCCTCGGGCAAGGAATCTTCTTGAAAATTCTCAAGAGACCACGAGCTCGTGGGAAGGCACGTGGTATCCTTGAAAGTAAATTGCACGAGACGAATTGAGAATAAGACCGACCAACAACCGCGTCGATAGGAGACTAGCCGCGGGGTGCCACGTGAATATGTAAATAATAAATTTCGTCGTCGAAGGCCCCCGGATAAGCGAGTTAAATTTATACGCGGGCTTAAAATACCTTCGTTATCTATTCCTGGAACGACCTCGAGCGCCCCTTATCGAAGGAAAACGAGTCATTAACAGACGTTCCGCTAGTAAATCCGTGTGAACCGAAGTGACCCCACGAAGGCGAACGAGAGCGAGCGCGTGTTCGGTGATCCGAGAGGATGGATTAAACTGACAACCCGAAGATCGGTTTAACACGCTTAGTGCCAAGATGACTCTTTGGCGCGCTCGTCGCGGAACGGTCGATAAACTTTAATTCGATTGATTTCAGCAAAATGATCCTTTCGATAACGAATTGCCCCACTTAACTCGCACCTCTGCGCCACCTTCATCGAGAAGCAATTAACGACTCTCACGAGTGAGATTCTTTTTTCGGAAGGAACGGCACGGTGGAAGATGAGAGGAGTGGCGCAAGTAGGAGGCAATTACGTTGCCGTTCAATTAGGCCCCCGCAGAACGGGGAACGACGTAATTCCCCGCAGCAGTACACCCCAGCTCTCCCTTCGTTATCCGTCGACGGTCCCTCTTTTTACGTGAAAAATCAGGCACTCACGATTGGCCGATCGAAAGAATTTTTATATTCATTCGTATAACTCTATAATCAATCTACTTTAATTCATTCGTATTGGCTAGATTAGTTAAATTCGCTGTAAATGCTGTGCTCTTATGCATCTCCTCTACTATGTGCAAATTCTTTGTGGTTTAACCCTCAACGTTCACTGGGGGGTCCATTGGACCCCAAGGTATTTTTGGTCGAAGTTTTCAATATCTAATTTCTTGTAAATTGAGCTTGACCTATCATTTAATGTTACTTCAAGGTATTCTCTTTTAAGTAGAATATTTGGCTTAGTTTGAAAACTGTCAGTTTCCGTTTGACAGTTAATCAAAGTTAACTTGTCAAATTTTGGGGTACTTCTGACCGTAACAGATTTGCCGGATTTATCATAATTTTGTAATAAAGAATACAGATGTTTTGCATACTTCCTGATTTCCATTTTTTTAAGAAATAGCCTTTTTCATATTTCAAAATAAATATATTTTTTGGAATGCCCATTATAAAACTATTTTTTTTCTTGAAGTGACATATCTGTAGAGTATGTCCATAATTTTTTAGCTTAAAATATAGAAATTAAAAAAATGTATAAATTTCTAAGTAAAAAGGGAATTTTTTCAGGTTTATTTTGTTTGCGAATTTTTTTTTTTAGTATTTAAGTGATGTAAAATGGTTTTGCAATGACCTGTTCTTATTCTGCTCGAGTTAAAGAAGGTTTATACATTTTTACAACTCAAATTTCGCAATAGTGTCAAAATGCCAATAGTTCAAAGTCGTTGGGGTTTTTTGAACCCCAGTGTGAACGTTCTTTCTTACCATGGAAGTGTGAACGTTGAGGGTTAAAAGAGGCCACACGTTTTAATAAATAAATAAATGAAGACCGATTCGCGAATGAGAGATCGTTCGTCGGCATAATGAGCCTAGAGAGGAGCCTATCTCGATTTTGGCCCGAGGAGAAAATCACAAAAGACATTTACTCCTCGTTACACCCACTCCTCTCTTATCTCCCGTCTACGATCCTCCCACGCTCGCGAGAGCTTAAAGGCCAATTAAAATTAAGAATGGCCAATTCTTCATCGGCAAGATTTTTCCACGTAAACGAGTAACACGCTCATAGGTAAAATTAGCACGCGGGAGTGCTTAAAGGAAAAACGAATCGTTAGATCAAAAAGAATTTCAACGCGTTCCCTGCCACGCGTACCGTTTACAATGCACGTTAAAATATTTCTACGCCAAACTCAATTTTTTATATCGAGATATTAGAGTCTAAGGATTCATTGTTGTTACTAATGTAATAACATTGGTGTAATTGGAATAAATCTTATTGATTCGAAAAGAATGATATTGAAACATAAGCGCCATATTCTTGTTTTAATAATCGAGGCTTTTCATTCAATAGCATGATCATATTATTGATCCTTAATGGTGTGAATTTTATATGCAATCTCTTCAAACAAGTAGAGTATTATTTTGATAGCATATGTAATTAAAATGTGTAGTATAATGTAATTGAAATAATTTAGTCTGTACAACTATTTGTTCTATTAATTCAATTGCATGAAATAATTAACACAATTATACGGTACGGTCAATTTTATTAGGATTGATTCAAATGCGCATTCTTATTCATTGACACATATTAGTCGTTGTAATAATTGAATTTTGTATATCATGTACGGATTAAATTTTTTACATTATTGTACACTGAAAATAAAATAAAACTGAGTCACAAAAAAATGTAATTGATTCAATTACATGTCGACATCACGGGCGACCACTAATATATACAATCAATTTAATAATATTTGTAATTGATTTGAATTGTAATATATTTAATTGCGAGAATAATATATCATCTTTGAACGAATTGCACAAAACGTTGAATTGATACATATCGAATTGTAATGCAATTGCTACGAATGATTGAAATAATATCGTATAGTATTCTCTCAATGCTAATTTCTATTGGACGAGAACGTCCGCACGGTTACATCCAATAGAAATTACAAATATTATTAAATTGATTGTATATATTAGTGGTCGCCCGTGATGTCGACATGTAATTGAATCAATTACATTTTTTTTTTATTCAATTTTATTTTATTTTCAGTATATCACTATTCTATGTGATGTTTGCAACACTGTTTGAGACGTGCATCGATAGCGGTACAAATCTATATTTTCTCTCACAAGCACAAAAAACAAAGTATTCGTGAAAAATGATTAAATTTCTTAGCGTGCACCGAAAACTGTACAAACACACTGTGACGTGGAAATTGCATCTACTCGCAAGCGACTTGGCAGGGAACGTGTTAAACGAGCCCGTTAATCGTTGTCGCGAACGAGAAGAAGTTTCGATCGCGATCGATCGGCGCGCATTCAATTAACTTTCCCTCTTTGTCTCACTTCTCCACGCCTATCTCGATCCCTCTCTCGAAGATCGACCATCTTCCGTCCACGTCGTTCTCGGCCGGGGTCGATCCTCGCGATTATTACGAGGATCTATCGTGGCCTTAGACCCACGCCGTGGAGAGTTAGAGGAAGGGCCCATACGTGTCGTGCCCTCGGCGCCCACGCGCGACCACGAAGGGAAGGTACGAAGGTAAGGCGAGACCATCGCACAGGATGCATAAATATCCGCTGAAGAAGGGACGTGAGACTCCGTAGGGACCCGCCAACAACGGGAACCGCACGATTCGACGATAATTTGCCTACGTAAGAAGAAGAGCGTTAATCTTCCTTCACTTTATTTCGTCGATTCTCCCGTCCGTAGGAACGAAAACCTCTTCGATGGTATGGAAATTAATTTGCCAATCGAAAGATTCGCTCCGTTCTACCTATTAATTTGCGCCTTATGAATTTTAATCTCGCTCCACGTTGCTCGACGACGAAAATTAATAAGCAAGTATTCCGCCATCGTCACTAACAGTAGCGTAGGCCGGTAATAAATTTCGAGCGGTGAAATTTACACGAGAAATTGGGACGAGCAGAGTCCCCTCGTACGTTTTCCCGTTTCGTCGTGAAGCACCGTCTCCTCGTCGTCATTATCGAACGCCTACCCTGTGAGATCGGAAATGAAAACCGGACGATAAATCCTATCCCGTCTAGAGAGTGAGAGGGCCTTCGGAAATTCGTTGGGGATTAATGGATTCTGACGTGATTAAGGGGAGCCCAAGCCGAGCTAAGGTCATCGGTAATTACGGAAGAGGTGTGCGAAAGACGGAGACGATACGAGCGAGAGAGAGAGAGAGAGAGAGAGAGAGAGAGAGAAGAAAGCGATTCATTCCCGTTCGTCTTTTTTTTCTCGTGAAAATAAAGAATCGCCCTTCTAAATTAATTCTGAAATTCTTCGGATCGCGAGGCGATCTTTCCTTCTCGAGGATCCACGAGGCACTCGCGACGTTCTACGCGCGAGCAGTTGCTTTCTTTCGCCGAGCGTTCCGAGAACGGTGAGGCCACTGGCCTTAAGTGCGTAATCGCCTCAAGGTACGTACACATTGCGCGCCGATCACACGTCCGAGGATCTCCCCTCGAGTTAAAAGACGACGCGGATCGGATAAGATAAAACGACTCGCGAGAACCGATGAGAAATAATCGAACGATCGGAAAAATCTCGGGAAAATTACACGAGAAATTTCGCTTGAGTCGTAGGGGAGGGTGGGGCATGATGGGGTTGAGGGCAAGACGGGGTTTTTGTAATACCTTCCTCGATAAGTGCCGCAATGGAGCGAGAAAACGTTGAATCGTTTGCTCTTGCTATGCCAATCTGTGACAGTGACGGCAGCTGTTTTGTGTCATTTACTTGGAGACTAAACATCAAAACGTGTATTTGTTGTTTGCTGATGTAATTTTTCAACGTATTTACATAAGAACAGGTAAGAAGCGTAATTTTTTTTTTCAAGATTACATAGTATCATCTAATAAAGTATTTTCTTAGGAATAAATTCATGTATGCAGTCAATTGATTTAAAATATGTTTACGTTATTATGCACACTTAACCTGAAAACTGTCCCTTGGGGCAAGACGGGGTCCGAAGCTGTACCTACCCATCGTGCACCCCATCTTGCCCTACATTAAATATGTATAGAGTAATTATATATATTTTATTAGAAATAAAACTGTCTCAGATGAGTTTTGCATGAATGCTGCTGGGTGTCGTATGTCATGCGCCAGAAGTGGGCACAATCTCTGTGCAGCTGAAGAAGATGAAGATGCATAAGTCCACCACATTTGCGAATATTGCAAACACCAAGATGATAAGCATTGAATATTAACTATGCCCTAAGTAATAATAATAATTGTACCTTTTGTGTTTAACCTTTTTTAATTGCTTTTATAAAATATACAAGTAAATTTGTCACCAACGTTTATTAATGTTTCTAGTTACTTATTGAAAACCTTATGTTTTATTCGAGATTAAAAAGATCCCATCTTACCCCTTGGATAGGGCAAGATGGGATAGTTGGTAGGACCTACAAAAAATATTTTTGTTTACAGAAAATACTTATATTTTTAGTTCCTAATTTTTCTATTAACACGTTGAGTGCTACGTCAGTCCCCAGGGACTGACAGTGAACTTTCCGTTCAGGCGGCATCGGTCCCTAAGGACTGACAATCGATTTTTCGTTTAGACGACGTGGATTCTGGGGACTGACAGCGAACTTCTCGTTTGGTCCACGTCGGTGCATGAGACCGGCATTCTAAAGGGTTAAATTATTAATGACAATTAAAAAATGTACATTGCTTGTACCATTTCGACAGTCCAAACAAAATGGATGCAGAGTAACAAAGTTATCGTTTGTGTATACTCTTTAGTTAAGCGTTCGGTATCAAGTGCTCACGCTCTGCCGCCTGAGCGAAAAGTATAGCGAAATCGGCGTAGCACTCAACGTGTTAACAGCAGTTAGTTAGAAGATCAAGTTGCAATAGCAGCCATTTCTATTCCGCATTTCAAATGCCGGAAAAAAAATTAAAAAGTCTTAAGGACCCCATCATACCCCACCCTCCCCTACGCGTTAATACTCTCAAGCGATCCGTCAATGAGGTTCATCGAGTTTCAGACAAATATCGCGTTAGTCGGTGGTAGAGAGAAAATGATTCGAAGAGAAAACGAGGATCGAACGGAGGGAAAAGAGGAAGGAGGCTTGCGGAACTCACCGGCCAGTAGGGCACTACCTTTCTCGGGATAAATAACCGAGAGGGCATGGAGCGTCGGCTGAGAAGAAGACTTCCTTCGATACTCGAGAAATTGCCTCGTCTTATGATCGCGCGGATGAAATCCCTATTCGAAGGATTTTTTTTTTACGCGCGTTTCGGACGTCACGGCCGAAGAAATCGATCTCCTCGGTAGTCGGCGAAACTTCGATCTCGGCACGTAAGAAAAGGAAAAGACCCTTATTGGAATTCTACCGCGAAGAGATCGCTCGTAGGTGGGTAATAAATTCCGAAAGATCGCCGATCGAGAAACCGTGTACCATCTAGACGGCGAACAAAATTCGTTCTCGTCTTCATTCTCGCGCGAGTCGATCGATAACAAAGGATCCCCATTGAATCTTGAGAAATTTCTCGCTCCGATCGGGACCAAGCGATTGCATATCTCTCTCTCTCTCTCTCTCTCTCTCTCTCTCTCTCTCTCTCTCTCTCTCTCGCTTTATCTCGAAGTGAGAACCACGAACGAGGGGCACCTCCCTCGTGCAAGGCAATTCGAATTGGCGCGAATCGATTCCCCGATCGCTCGCGTTTTTCACCAAGTGCACCCACCTCCGCGAGCTCACCGCCGCGCTACCTCCGAACCACCTAAGGGCATTTTCGCTGTGTGCACAAATAATCCGCGAGATCGGCACCGACTCGGCATTCTCGAAGTTATGCAATCGAGACGATGAGGCAAGACTTCACGGAGGCAGGCCTTTTGAACCGTACCTGCTCGCGTACCCTCCTCGTGCTCTTGTGTTCCGTTCTCGATTCACCTGTCGCTCCGATTCGACGTTTCGGCCACCTCGAATCTACTCTCGAAATTCTTCTCGACGCTCGACGCACCGACGTATTCCGAAAATCACGGGCCTCCGCTTCTCGATATTAATCACGGCCTCGGCCCGCTTTAATTTTACGCGATACCGATCTTGCCGCGCGAGCGAAGACCTCGAGGGTGTACCCTACGTGTTACTTACACGCGATGCTCCACGAAGATGGACGTGGCCCGAGGCACCGAAAGGCAGAGCCTTTTGTACGCGACGGCACACGGAGAAAAGAGAGACGTCTACTCCGTGGCTTTTCGCGGTTGTAGGCTCTTCCACCGCGACTTCCGAGGATCGAGAGAAGAGAGACGTCGTCCCTTCTCTCCCTTTCGCCTCTCTTCACGTCGAGGAAGAGCCTCGTAGGGACGTGATTCGTTTCAGTCCCGCGGACAGACCGGACGTGCGGCACCCGACGCACACTGGTCCGTATACGGGTATTTGAAATAAAAATTCAATAGGTTTTGAGTAGAAACGAATTTTGACATCATTTTTTTGGGAAGGTATTAGTGGAATGTTTGCTGCATATAAAAATTAAATAGTTAAACATTAAACTTTAAGAATGATTATGCGACTGCTATTATAAAAAGCACGCGTGTGTGTTTTTTCCCCAAAAATTCCGGTAAAACTGTTTAACCCAACTAGATGAAATTTTGTAGAAAAATCAAATGCGTCTGTAATAACAAAAAAGTTTGCAGATCACTATCTGGGGTGATTTCCAAATAGCATCCATTTACAGGTTTGAAAATTTTATCTTTTCCATGACTCTTAGCGCAATTGAATAGAATTCAGAACATGTATTTGCATGTGCAGATACGCACTACTAAACACATTGTCAAGTGTGTAAATTATACGTTTCAAAAGTTTCTGGCAAAGAACATCAATTGTAAAATAATGTCTGTCAAAGAACATCAATTGTAATGATATCTCTGGTGATCCTGCGCTTATGCTCGAACTGTAAGGATCTAAGAGTATTACCAACGTGTGAACAATACCTTCATTATTGTGTGGACATTTTCACTTTACATCATATACATTGTCTTTCCAAAATTATAAAAATTCCAAATTCAAGTTTGGACAATGTTCGCAGAATTGGAATAAAAAAGATTAATAGTCGCCATAGATAGCGATGTACAAACGTCTTCCACTTTGGACTCTGTACTTTTAGACATTTTCACTTTGAAATATTTGATTGAAATTTTAATTATTTTTACAATTACATTACTTGATATTGCTATTTACAATGTACGCTAATAATAAATAGAATTCAAACATATAATAAGGTTCTTTTAACGACTCACATACGCGGCAAAAAGGGGCAGCTCGAATGTGTACTACACGTCAAAGACACAGTTTAGGCACAAATCAGTTTCAAAGCGGAGCCAAAAAGAGCTGTCTTTCAAAGATCAATATGAAGTTACAGATATCTGAAGAAAAAAAAACGGTATTCCACGTTGTTATTGATTACAAACAAGCCAAGCTATCAAATTCGTTTCTTTTTACGAATATATGAACCTTACATAGGTAGCTTTATAACGGGCCTTTAGTGAAAACAATAAAATTTACAGTTACCTTTCGACGTAATGTAGAAGTTGCTACAATTTCATACCTCTAAACCCCGAACTTTCAGTGGTAAAAATAAATACTTTGTCTTTGCAACCATCATTATCATGTGCTAAATATCATCAATCGGTTTATAGAGAACGAATTAAAACCCAAGAACCCTGGAAATAGCACACTTTTTCAAAATCTATCTTTTCCGCTCTTAAACCACTGTGGGACGTGAGAACGTGATGGACCTCGAGCTCTTCGTACAGAGGACAAGAGCACCGACGTGAAGAATCAAGGCGAGAAAACAAACGGAACGAACACGTTCTACGAATAAGAAAGAATGCAATTAGAACGCGACAATCTCGAGAGCGTTCTCAACCCGGAAGTGAATTTCGAAGAGGTAGCTTTACGAGCGATTACCCACTCGAGACTCGCGGTCGAGCTTGCCAGACGTTGGACCCTGCCACGCGGACAGGTTTGCAGGTTGCACAGATATGGTTAATTGAAGTCTGAGGAGAGACAGTGAGAGAGAAAGAGAGAGGGGAGGCGCGTGCCACACGAAGCGTGGAATTCTTCGACGGATTTTCTTTTTACTCGGATCGTACGCCTACCGAACGACAGTCCACGGTAACCTACATCCACGTGCTCGACCACCGCCTTCTCCCTTCTATCGTACGCTCCTTTCGACGGCCATCGTGAAAGAATTCGTTTATCTTGAGCCACGAGCTCGAGACCAGGAAATCTCTCAAAATCGTCACCTGCTAATCCGTCTACGAGGACGAGGACGAATTACGCGCGGATCGTCGATTCCGTCCGTGGAAGCGGATCCAGTGGATCAGACGGCTGACCTCCTTGGAGCCTCGCGCGAAAGTCATCGTCATTGTCGTTTGTCGCTTGCCGTCGGTATCCGCCTCATATTTATACTACTCTTATCCCTCTCTAGCTCCAAAATATCGAGAGCAATCGAACCACGAGGACGTGTCGTGAAAATTTGTCGCCTTCCAAACTGAATGGAAAATGCAGCCATAAATCTAAATCGTACGATTAATTGTGAAAAGGTGTATACGCGGTTCGTCCCACAGGAAAAATGACTATTGTGAAATAAAATACATTTCTAGTTTACCTTATTTTTTATTCAAAATAGGCGCCATTCGGGACCAATGCACAACTGGAAGCTTTTGAAAAATTGTTCAATTATTTTCGAACTTGAAAATGACAATGCAAGGAAAGCGTTTCGACGCGATTTCACATATCCAGAATGCTACGACCACAGTACTGCAGGAAACTTTAAAGTTCGAGTACCAGAATTGTTTCAAACAATTTTTCAAACTCCTCCAGTTGCGTATAGACTCACAAGGAGCCTATTACCAATAAAAAGTCAGATAAACTAAAAATATACAACGCTTTGTATTTTATTTCACAACAGTCGTCTTTCCCGTGGGACGGGGATTGTGTAAGTACCCGCCTACGTTGATTCGAATTCTCCATCGAATTAAGGATAAATTAGAAAAAGGAAAAGAAGAGAAGGGAGAGATCGACGAACACGTTTAACCAGTCAACTCCGTTCGACGTGTATACACGTCAATCCAAATCTTTTATATTTTTGATCATGAACAATAAAAACAAGAAAGTTACCATTCGTTATAAAAACTAAAAATTCAAACTCGGAGAAACAAATTTCGCAGTTAACTGGTTAAGGACGAGCGAACCGCGCGCCGCGGCGGGCAGAACGCGAGTGCAGCGCTTCCCGTGTTTACGGAGCCGAGGCGCGGTCGCAGCCTAATAACTCGAATGTAACCGGACACCCGCGTACGGGGGACTGGGCTCCTCGTGGAATATGAAAACCGTGAGGATTGGTTGCTGGAGGAGGGTAAGGAGACGAGGGAGGGTACGAGCAAGTGAGCCAGCGCGAGTGAATGAAAGGAATAAGGGAAGGGGTCGAGCGTGTATGTGTGCGTGCACGTGAGAAAGAGATAGGAGATAGAGAAAAGGAAGGAGAAAGAGGTGCGTGGTACTCGCGTTCCACGATGCAGTGGGTGTAACGCGAGCGAGAAGGAGCAAGACGATGTGGAATGCGAAAAGGAGACGCGAGAAGGAAGAAGAAGGGGGAGAGAGAGAGAGAGAGAGAGAGAGAGAGGAGAAAATAAAAGCAAATTGAATGTGAATTTAAAAGCGGAGGTTACGGACGGCCCCGGGGCGTGCGCGCGCGCACGAACAGGATGGAACGGATGTGGCCCGCGCGACCGATCGGACCATTCGGACCGAGTTTAGTTGGGCTGTGAGGTGAAAAAGGTCCGGTTCGAAATAGTTCCCCCACGCGTCCACCCCCACCTTCTCCTTCTCCGTCGAAGATCCTAACCTCTCTCGCGTCCGTCACTTCCGTCTCACTTTCCTCCGCCACTCGAGTCATTCTCTTTTCCGATCCCTCTCCAATTCGTTGAATTATCGCGCGAACGGTCTCACGAGAAAATTCGCATCCGGCACGCGCCGATAATGAGCATGGCTCTCGAATTCCCGCGCATAACTGTTGTAACTGTAAGTCAGACAGGTATGTTACACCGGCTACCAGGAGATCTCGTGCACGCATCGTCGACCCGAGGCCAGGTAGAGAACGCGCAGACGCGAGACTCTCGCAATTAGATCCGTGAAGTGTGACGTGGATCCGCGCGCGACTCGTACACCCTCGTTAGAAATTACCGCGCGGCCCCTTTACCATCGAATATCTATGAGACGAACAGATCGAATTGTCGGACGTCGAGAGATTCTTCCGAGCGCGGATGCATTTAGGGGTAAACAGTCGTCGAAGAGGCGGGGGGTTATCGCGTTTCGCGACATTGTTCTAATTTCACCTATGCGCGAGTAATATGCACACCGTACGTAGGTCCACATGTCCGTGAATTTTCGTAATGACAATAATGTTCATTCGCCTCCGGCATCCACGAGATACCGAAAATCATCCGTAAGTATATCAAAGTTCGAAATATCGCGCGTATTTAAGATTTCAAATTTCGCGCCCATCTTTGAGATCGCCTCCGCGATGCAGGTGGAAAAAGGAACGCAACCTGTAGATGTCACGTGACAAACATAACCTCGGACGGTCGATGCACGTCGCACCAAATCTCGTAGATTCGTTCGAATGGGATTACTATTCGCGATGAAAATGATCGAGGCGCGAGACTCACCTGGATTCTCTCGGCGACCTCTCGTAGCGCATCTGAATTGCTCCCTCCTCTCTGGCGGCCGCTGTCGTTGGCCGGTGCAGGACAAGCTGTTCCTCCCTCTCCACCCTCGACGGAGAAAGACCCGGAAAGAAGGGTCTCGGGCAGGATCTCTAGCGGCACGAGCACTTCATTCTCATTCGGGCCGCCGAGCGTGAAGGAAGCGCACTTTCTCTCACCGATGTGTTTTCGGCCACTCTCCTCCTCTTGTCTGTCTCCAGGCACCACCGCATCGCGCTCCTTTCTCGTTCCCGGCAACAACAATCTCGCGCCGAATAAGCGAACGATCGTGTCCCCGTGATCCCTCAGCGCCTCGAGATTCTTGCGATCGAGGCGTATGCACGGCGGCGGTGCCTCGCCCATTTCTTCGACATCGCAATTCGCAAGATCGCGAAAAGCTTGTCAGCCCTTACGCGCCATGTCGTGCGACACTACACGCTCGAGCTGCTCGAGTCGAGTACAACGAGCGAAGGCTCCTCCGATTTCTTTTCGTCTCACTTCGTTCTTCCTCGTCCCTGTCTCTCTTCGTCCGCACAACTAACCCCTCTCTTCTTTTGCCTTCGTCGCACAACTAATCCTCCCCTTCCTCCTCCCACCACCCTGATTGTTCCTCCAACGTGGAAGCTTCCCTTCGCCCCCCGCCGCCATCCGTGAGAGACAAGAATGGACCAGTGTAAAAAGAGCGACACCTCTTTTTATTCTGGACCCTACCTACTATCGCAGATTTCTTTTTGCATACACTCGTTTCTCCGTGCACGACGCATACATTCGGATCCCAGGATGTGCGACAGGTGAAAGGTTCACAGAGAATTCCGGTGATGTTTGGTACGTTTGAGTGCTGCCCTCCCTCGGGATAATGGGAAACTCAAGAGACAGTGATCTCTCGGGTGCGTTTGTATCTGTCGATAACCGAAGGATTGAGCCTATATCAACCTATATGTAGAATGATGTAGAATGTAAATTTAAATTGGTTAATTAAACTTGTTAACAGATTGAATGAACATATTATAAATATTGACGTATTAATGTCGACGAATATATGTAGGATGTATCGATGCGCGATTGTGAAAAAATATGACTGAGTTTCTGGGTAAGTAACCTTATGTTTGTTTGTTTTTTTGTTCGGAATTATATTATGCAGGCAAATATCAAATTATAAACCATTGGTAACATTATGTTCGTTTTGTAGTGAACAATTTGTGTTGTAAATAACGCGTCCGGATAAATAGAACTGAATGGCGCGTTGTTTGACAATTAGAGCTTGGATGCTTGCGTATATCGATCAAACGATATTAAAGCAAAACAAGGAACGCATTTTTGTTGGTTAATATATTTTCGAGGTTTAAGTTATTTAGTTGCCATTCACAATTGAGCGATGTAACGGACTTCCATACTTTTGTTTATGAAACAAAAGCTACAGTTTCCTTCGGTCAAAACAATTTTCACTAATTTACTAATATGGTATGTAAAACTTATCTATTCTTCGTTTTCCAAGAACTATAATCATATTAAAACAATTCTTTATTATATAGGATATTTTAATTTATACGTACATTCTATTACGTTACAGGCTTCGACACATAAAAAACAAGCTAGCTCCAATTCTCGAAAAAAGGGTGGAACGAAATTTGAGCTGTCGGAAGAGCAAAAAGCAGATATAAAAGAAGCATTTGATTTATTCGACCCCAATGGAACAGGAAAGATTGCAACTAAGGAATTAAAAGTAGCTATTAGAGCTCTTGGTTTTGAGCCAAAGAAAGAGGAATTAAAGAAGCTTGTATCTGATGTTGATCCAGATGGTCTTGGCAAATTATCTTTCGAAGAGTTTTTAAATATTATGATGGTGAAAATGTCAGAAAAGGATTCTAAAGAAGAAATCTTGAAAGCATTTCGTCTCTTTGATGACGACGATACAGGAAAGATAACATTTAAAAATTTAAAGCGTGTAGCAAGGGAATTAGGTGAAGACCTCACCGATGAGGAATTACAAGAAATGATTGATGAAGCCGATAGAGATGGCGATGGTGAAATATCTCAGGATGAATTCTTACGTATAATGAAAAAAACAGGTTTATGTTAATTAGTCATTATATAAGTGGAACATATCATATTTAGTTATTCATAAATCGGCATACAATGTTAAATAAAACCAAAGAGCTTATCTTAATTGTGTAAGATACGAGATTGATACATAATGATATACATACTTATAACAAAACAGTTTTGTATCAAAATATAAAGCATTATTGTATGAAAGTTTGTTTTATTTAGTACATAGTATCCACCCACAGAAATATTATTCGTCCACATTATAGTCACTCTTTTCTGTTGACGATACAGCAGTATTTATTAATGATCGCACTAATTTTGTTTTTTCTTTTGCCTTACCTATCGCCGTCAATAAGAGGTCTTGTGACACTGGAATTCCACCTGCATAACCATTCATTATTAAATACAAATGTACTAATGTATTATAAGTATAATGTTGTAGATTTGGGGAAGAAATTATAATGAACGATCATAAATCATTTACCAGGCTTATGTATACAACTAATTTCTTCATCACTGATCACAATGGATAATTTTCCTAAAGAAAGACTTTCTTCTTCCTCTGTAGGATCGACAATTAGTAGCTGACTAAAAAAGAATATTTTTACACTTCTTTAATATGCTGACCGTGTGATTGCTATACATCAAGAATAAGTATATGAATATGCAATTTTGTACAAGACGTACACTAAACATACTTATCAAATATAACAAAACTGCTGGACACAGGTAAGGTATATACTGGCAATGGTGTTCTATTATTTGGTTCTACTGTAATGCTACCTGTTTCTTGATTGTAAGATACATGAGGCTTATTTACTAAAACATAATTTAATTCACTTTTTAGTTTATTACATGTAATACTAATTTTAGACAATAACTTTAATATAGAAAAAATTATTAATCCGCACTTACATGTTTTGAGTGCACCTAGTAGTGCTCCTATACACGCATCAATAATTGAGCCATCATAATTAATGCACAAAAGATCGCAATACAGTACCCATGCTAACTTGCCTTTACAAATGCAAAGATCTGTTAATTTAATAACCGATGAATTGTTCAGTATGCTATCTACCATTTTGGATGCAATTTGAGCTTCTTCGCTTGGCGCACCGGGCCTAAATTTTGAGGAACATAGGGGAGACAATTCGACGTTCGGTATGACATACCCACATTCTGGAGTTTCGATCTTTGGTGTTGCTAATTCCTAAATCAATATAAGGACAATATTTAAATGCATTACAGTTTTCAAAGTTTTTATATATGAACGTAAGATACGTTGTGTTAATTTTGCAATAATTAAATGTTCTTACCAATTTGATACCACATACAACAGTACTATTACCAATTTTAAATATAGCAGAACTATCAGCTTGCGTGATAGGAGAAACATTTATGCTCATCGGACGAAAATTAAGAAATTGTCTACCATCTGGACGCACATCTTGCGCCTAGAAATAATTTCTGTTACAGCGAATAATTTTGACCATGTCACGTGAATTATATTTTTCTTTACTATATTATATTCTTACCAAATGATCCTGTAGATACTTAACTGGGTGGATAATTCTAAAGCATGTATAAATTAGTTCTTATGACTTACAACTACTATGTGTTATACAGGGTGTCCCAGACCAACCCACGGAAAATTCGTTGAAACATAGAGCGGGTTGAGGCGAACATAATGGTCCTTTGCCATTTTGCGATAATCGCAATAGTTTTCGAGAAATTAATTGTGGAAGATCGAAGGAATGGGCGTCCGCCAAAATATCAGCGGAAAGAGCGCTGGAGCCACTGCGAGCTGTAGGACAGCGCAGTTTACCAATAAACAAATGCAGGCTGCGGTAAGGGGAAGGATAACGCAAAAGAATGCGGCCGTGCAAGCAGTGTCTTATCCTTTCTCTCACCGCGCCCCGCATTTGTTTCTTATACCCCATAGGTTGGTCTGGGACATCCTGTATAACATAATTTAACTTTTCTTTGGTACTTCAAAACTATAATACCCACTTGTATTGCGAAGACATAGTGTTCACGGAACATTTACATTCACCGGTTGCGTTAATTCAATTCACACAAGTTTATTATGCAAAAGATTCTATATAAAAAAAAAAGAAATTCATAAAACAACAGAAGATGTGACTAAATGGTTTTTTAACGGATTAATGTAATAAGAAATAAAATTGATTCTTTGTGATAGACGAACAAGTTTACCTCCTTTATACTGTGTTTATACTTAAAACACAGTTTAGGTGAGGTTAGGTAGACTTGCAGCAATTTCAAGAAATTGTGAAACATTATTTAGAAATCAAAAATCGTTTCCTGACGCAAAATAAACCACTAATTATAAAGTTTCCCGTATGATAATTACAATTTGGCATGAAAATATTGAAATATTAATTTGTTTATTTAAATATGCTTCTATGTTCGCTAGTGCAGTCGATCAGGCAGGATCCCTCATTATCATCAGAATTGATTGTCCAGTTTAAAAGAATGAACATAGCCATAAAACGCACACGGCACACTCAGCACAACTTGACGAATCGGCAATGCGATAATGGTGAAAACTAAAATTCACCACGTATGATGCACAGAGGAAAAAGGATTACATAGTACGCGTATATCTATTGAATACTTCGTGGTTATAATGCCTGCCGAAGAGTGTGTATATCAGTAGTGATGTGGAACTTTACAATAGTAGAAATATGACGAAAATAAATCTGTTTACGCATACCCTATTTCTGCTTATTGCAATAATACTTGGAGCAATATTACAATGTTTGTCCGCTGAAACGAGGAAACAGCGATGTTATGATGAAAAGTGCTCAGGTAATTGAAGCCATACTTCACCTTTGAAATGAATTTAAAGGCATTGTTTAATTGGATTTCACTCATCTACATTGTGTGTGCTTCTTTTTTCATATTTGTTATACAGAGCCCATATCACATGCTCGGACGGTGCTACCTTACAACACAAATAATCATCAACTACTGTCAGTTAAGGCTAATAAACATGTCATTGTGTACAGCAAAGAAATACCACCTGAAACAGGCACCTCTTCGCGCAGGAGAGCAGAACTCTGGTGGGGTATTGAGGTATGCATCATATTATTCTACAAACATTTGACTACCTATGTAATTTCATATCAAGTGTCGTACGTAGACTAAATATGAAAGTATAAATCGTGCTTCAACCATTATAATTCACACTATAGAGTTTGGATTAATTATTGCAATTAATTAGTGTGTATTACAATGATGCATAGTAAACAATGAGTATGTAATGGAAGAGGAGAACAATGTTTCTTACCTTTAGGAGCAATAAGGAAAAACAAGCGAGTTTTTAATATAGAAGTTAAACGATACATTATTTTAATTCTTCATTTTAGGTAGATGGTGTGCGTGGATATCTTCCTCAAATGATGTTGAAAGAATCTAAAGTTATAAAAAAAAATTTGACCTTTGAAGTGCCTATCGAAAAAGCAACTAATACTAAGAGCAAAACAAACAATATTCACGATGAAACAAAGCAAGAGAAGCAGGATGTTGTGCCCAAACACGATAAATCACCTAGCGATAATGGCGCTTTGCCGACTAAAGATAACACAGAACAATCACCAGTTCTTCCAGATCATATTACACCATCTTTTGAGATAATAGATGGAACTACAATCCCCGTTGAAGATGCTGAGGTAACTATTCGTCCAAATGCTGCCACTGAAAATATGTCACCGACCATCATGTTAAATATTTCGCAAGCAGATTCAGATACTGCGAAGGTTGCATCTGAAGAACTATTAATAGAAAATCCTGAAGCAGTTGTGGATAGCTCCGAAAATAAAAATAGTAATGCAACTTCTGTGTCTATTGAAGATGTTGTATATGACAGTACGACAACAATAAACACAGATAAGGAAAATGCTATGTCAATTGAAGAGTCTTTTGATACAAATATGAATTTATTAAAGGACCAGTCAGAAAATGATGTAAATGTAGCAAATAATACATTCAATTTAAGTGACAAAAATTTAGAAAATTCCTTATCCGATGAGTTAAATGCACAACACAATTCAATAAGTGATCAGGGCGTGACGGCCGTATTAGAAGAGAAGCAAAATGTACAGCAAAATTCATCTGACCAAGAAGCAGCATATACAGACACGAATACAAATGTACAGTCGCAATCGTCATTGACAGTAAATGATATTGAACAAACAGAAAATATTCATGACTCGACAATAGCAGATCAACAGGAGGATGAAACTGGCAATCAAAGTGTAGACAATATCAAACAAGGAAACAAGATCTTTGACATTCATAATCATGCAGTGGAAAGTGGAGAAAATAAAATTAACGAAGAAGCTGTAATCAATACTGAATTAGCCGAAGATACTACTCCCATTACGCAAACTACTACAGAAAGTGAACGAATACATGAATCAATTAAAGCAGATAATATAGAAGACGATAATACAGAACGTGAACAGATGGTCGATCAAAGTAGCACAACCCACATACCTGAGAGAAGTAATTTATCAATTGCATCTCCAGAAAAAATTGAACAAAACCCGCCATCTCGGGAAGTGCCTTTGATTTCGGAACAGGATGATAATACTGCTACATTAAATTATGAAATTGAGAATACTAAAGAACCATCAACAGTTAGCGATCATGAACAAGAAGAAAAGGATTGGAAGTCCGAAGAAACAGATAATACTGATGCTGCAGTAAATAATAAAGCTGTTGAATTTATAAGTGATATCAAAGATAATGTAAATAATGTTGTACATACAAATGATAATATTATTAATGATAAGAGTTCTGTTGATGTTCCTATAGAATCAACTGTGGTTTTTTCATCAGAACATAAGCCTACTTTTGATAATCAAGTAGATCTATTGCATTCTAGTCAAAACACTGTGATCTCTGAGCAGATCTCAAATTTCAAAGAGTTTCCTCACAATCGGAACTTGTTGAATGCGAAAGAAGATTTAGAAACTAATGGTGAGTTTAACATGAAATCTTTATACAGTAGCATTCGCATATGTGCATATTTTATGTACTCATAACAATGACATACTTAGCTAACTTACAAATGGATAAGTCTTTGCGAGACGAAAATGAAACCTTCCTTGGCTATGGTGATAACATAAATGATGAGGATAAGGTTCTCAATGAAGCTGAGCAAGATCACAATACGATATTAGAAAACACAGTAGCAGAAGATGTATTTCAAGGTGTGTAGAAAGTATTTTCACTTGTTGTCATGTACGTATTTACTTATAGTACCTATAAACAAGATATGTGTCCTCATGTGTAAGCCCAGATTTATAAATATGTATATATATTACGCAATGAAAACAACAATTGAAATAACAAATATAACTTTCATAAGAAAATAATTTTTACGTATACAGTAACATCAACCGATACCTGTACAATGGATTGCGATCATATAAGCAAAACTGAAAATAATGATCTGTCAAATTTTGTAAGTGGAACCAATTATTGATTAATTTTCATAGTTTTATGTATTATCTCATACTAAAAATCCATAGGGGGAAAATTCACAAACTGAGCAGAGTGATCTTATAAGCACAGTGAAATTAGAGCACAACTATTGGGAAACCTTGACTTACTTAGGAATAACTGCATTTACAAGTTTACTTTTTTCTTTGGGTTATTACTATATCGAGGTAAATATTTTTAACTATATCATGGGTATAAACAATAAAAAAATATATACATTATTTTTAAATACATGTGTAGAATGTGAGGAGAGATGGGCAACTTATAGCTAAAATAAATAAACTTGAGAAAGATTTGTTAGTTTCTATGAAAGAATCTATGATGGTACAAGATCAACTAAAGTCTGCAAAAGAGAAGGTACGATTTTAATGAATGCCTATCTATTGAAATTAAAATACAATCTAAAAATATATCGTCAAATTACATAAATATCAATATTTTTTAGTTGACCTCTATACAAGATGAATCCTTTGGCTCTAATGAAATGGTTTTATCATTAAAAGCTGATTTAGAGGGGTCACAGGTAAATATATTTACATATAAAAAATTTACAATATGTATTTAGTATTAATTTATTTTTATATTAAACTTAACAAGATTTTGTTATGGTATAACGCCACCGTAATTATCGTAAATTTACACATATTCTGCATAAAATGAAAAATTCATTTAATATGTAGCGATTATAACGACATATTTTTACAATTCAGAATTTAAAGGCAGAGCTGGAGGATCAAGTAGCTATGCTAGAAAGAGATTTAGAAGCTGCAACAGAAGCTGGTTTAGAATTAGAGCGCATGTTGAGAGAAGTTTTATCATCTAATAATGAAGTTAATCCATTAGCTCAATCAGTTGAGGATTTACAAACACGACTGAATGCTCAGCATGCTGCAAATGAATCGTTGACTAATGCTCTTAACTTGAAGACACAAGAGGTAAATTTACAATTTTTAAAATTTATGCAAATATTGCATCTTAAATAATGCATTTTTAAATCATTATAGCATTTAAATTTTTATAGCATCCTTATAGTATCTGTTTTATCTGTTATTTTTATCTATTATTAACTGCAGTGTGAAACATTGTCTGGAAGCCTTGCTTCAACAAAAACCAAGTATGAAGATATTGCAACAGAAGTTATACAACTAACAGAGAATCTTAAGGCCGAAATTGACAAAAAGAATGATCTGGAAAAAACTCTTAGTAGCCAAATACAACAGTTAGAGGACAAACTTAATGAAGTAAGTAAAATTTTAGTCATATGCAGATTGCGAATATACGACAATGTTAAATTGTTTTATCATCGTTAAAGTTTCATTAATATGTACAGTAATAACAACTGCATCAAAGTTTCAAAGTGTAATTATCTGAATATACATTCATGTCTATACAGATTTCTACAGAAAAAAAAACAGTATATAAAGAACTAAAGAACAAAGAGGCAGAAGTGAACGATTTGGTAGAAGTTATTAACCAAGTAAATTCTAATAGCTTAGATTTAACTAAGTTATATGATGTATCACGTATTAAAGCAGATGCAGCTCAACTTCTTGAAGAAAGAAATGAGTTAAAAGTACGCTTAAGTGAAATCGAAGGTGCTCATCTTTTGCTAGAAGGTATTGTACCATTATAAGAGTTGGTATGGTATCATTAATTGTAAATCACAATTTATTGGAGTGTATAAATCATTGTGAGTAAGTGTATCTATGTTACGTATAATATAGTACATGTACATTCTAGAACATACTAAGCTTGTCCAGGAAGAAATATCAGCGTTAAGCGATCAATGTAAAATAGCTGAGAAAGAGAAAAAAGATGCTGAAACAAGACTAGAAGTACTAACAAATTTCTTTAATGAAAAAGAAGCCCAAAGGCAAAAGTAAGGATGTTGCCTAGTATGAGTATGGAAAATGTGTTTTATCTGCTTACATGTTTCAAAGGTATGGTGAACTTAAATGAAATTATTCTAGGGAAGAAACTATTTGGCTCCAGAAGCAAGGTGAAGTTGTGTCTACAGTTGAAAGAATGCATACAATGCAAAATGAAATACAGAGTTACAAGTGAGTGGCAGATTAATTTGTATCTTTTCTATTTATTACGTGCAAACATGTTGAATAATTAATTTTTAGGCAGCAAGTGGAAATGTTAAAACGAGAAATAATTGACCAAGAAAGGGAATACAAATTGCAGATTTCGGGGCTTGAAACCAAAGCTCATGAACAATGGGTATGTGCTTACAACTTTTGATAGTCAAATAATTTAGGATTATAATGATACACATGTCCTATTTAACTATTAATTATAATTAATTATAATAATTAATTATATTGTATCAATAGGTTATAACACGGCAAAATGAACGGCGTTTAGAAGAAGCAAAAGCAGAAGCAGGACAATTACGTAACCGTCTTACTCTTATAGAAAAAAATATAAATGATGTGGATCCAGACACAAAACTACATCGTAAGTAGCTAATGTTTAATAATAGCTAGTTAGGAAAAAAATATATCTAGAAAAAGTGCTATTCTGCTAATTAGTAGTAGCAAAAATATTTCATTATGATCATCAAAATACGTGTTTGCAACACATATTTTCATTGCCGACGTAATTCTCTAGGTAATAAAGTAGCACATACAAAAACATCATTTTTAACATTAGCAAAACGATACCAGTAATCTGTTTTGCGTAGATATATGTATAAACATAACATTTATATTGACTTGATATACAGGACAATAATATGTAGGAGTCAGCAGTCGGTGCATCAACTTTGTTAATATACAAGCATATAAACATAATCCTTGTACTTACAATTGTATCTCTTCCAATTAATTTTGAAACAGGCTTGGAAGCTAACGGTGAGACGACCACGTCGCCTCCGTTATTCATAGGAGCAGAGTCATCCAACTCTCCAATAATGTTTACTGGTTCTTCAGGTGTTCCTCCCCCACCCCCACCTTCTTTTATGCATTGCTCACTTTTTCCTCCATATCTCCCACCTCCATTACCTTCTGGATCGGGGGTGCCACCATACGATGTTGGTCAACGTCCTCCTCCATTGGGCGGTCGACTGTCCTCACCTCCACCAATGCACGTACATCCTCCTCCTTCTAGCAGGTATGACAATGCTACGTCTCCTCCCCCTCCAATGTCACCACATATGCTTCCACCTTTTAATCGTCATAGATCGCCACCTCCACCTTTTACTAGCGATCATATTCATCCACCACCTCCTCCTCCACCTGGTGCTATGTTACCGCCCCTTGGAACGACGCATTCGTGGGGGGAAGAAACACTGCCACCATTACGCAACTCTGGATTCCATCCACACCCACGAGAACAACGTATTCGCAATCACAAAGGTTTGTGTAACCACATCACGAAGCTACAAGGTGTTACAACAAACTGTCATTCAGAATATGGTCAATATTATTGTTGTACAAGCACAATTTTTTATTATCTCACTTGCTTTGTTTTGTTTTGTGCATGCAAGGACGCAAGCGTTTCTCTAAAGTCAGACAATTTTGGAGTACCATGGAAGGAAATAACTCCAAGTAGATGCCAGGTTGAAGAATAAATTGTTTTTCATCAATAGTAGTCAAAAGTTTGCAATTCTTAAATAACATTAACATTTTTGAGAGTTACATTTCCATTTTTGGCACCTTTTTCAGTTAAATTTTACTCTTAATGCAAAATTGATTTGTTTATATATTATATGTAATAAGCGTGTATTTGTGTGCAGTATTGTTAAGATTCAGTTCATTTGTAATCACCTGTGTGAACAAATGAATACAATCAACATTGTACAATTCAAAAATTCTTTAAATTAGTTTACATAGTATATTCTTTTTTTTAGGTTCATTACACTCCTCCGGTGAATCATTGGACAAAACACATGGTGGAAAAGTATAAGTCGTACATGACTTATACGAATTCCGTGTATAAAGGCCAAATATACCATAAGGGCAGATTCATTGTATAATTATTTCCAATAAATATTTGGCAAAAATTAAAACAAAATACTTATATAATTACATTATAAAAATATTTTCAGCATTTATAATACACTCAATTAAAATATTTATATGCATTTTAATGTCTTGACTGTCCGACATAATTTATTGTACTGTTCGTTGTACTGAAGCAACAATAATCTGGAAATTGTATTTATTTAAAAAAATGTGTTAATCTTCATTAATTATTGTTATATGATTAAGACATGTTGAATTCATTTTATTGAAAAATGAAGCGGAAATACAGCTATACATATATTGGAATGTGTCAACTACACTTGGAAAAATCTGCTATAGACAATTCTATAAAAACGTGCGTAACTTTCATTCACATAAAATTATGAAAATATTAATTGTTCTGACACATGATTAAGTAATCCTACATTGTAATACAAGTGCTAGTAATTAATTTAAGGTCAAATAAAATTGTTATATATGGTTTTAAAAAACTGAAATAAATTGTAATTTATTAAAACAGTTTTATATTTATATCCTGCTTTTCTTATTAACTATAATTTGTCAACATATGACATAGTCAAATATAAAATATGGATATTTTTTATTGTAACACAAGTATATGCTAGTATTTTTTATTTATCAAATATAAGGTCTTGAAAATTATATATTTATTATTTATGCAGGTGATACTTTTTTTACATTGCACAATCTCAAATGTATTACAAGAGGTACCAGAATGCAGTTTTTCACAAATACTTACATTATTGACGTTAAACATCATGACAGAATTAAGGAATGCAAGATGTATACGACACTTATACATTTTTGGTTCTAGTCTGTAAAAATCAGCTATACTTTTCATACACTTTCTTAGCTTATCACAAATATTTATATCTGCAACTGTCTGCCCTATGCCAAGAATACAACAAAAAATATAAAGAAAAATATGAGAACTGCAAAGATTTTTATCATTAACCATCTATTGTTTGTCACAGATTGAAAGTATTTCAGAATTTCAGCATGCGCAGCTTCCACATTTAGACCAGTATCTTCTACGTTACTGTCAATTCTGCAAATAGTGAGTAAACATTGCATAGTAACGAATCAAAATTTAACATAACTTTTACAGGTTAGTCTGTACATAAACAACTTACCGTTCAACCATTTCTTCTTGTTCTTTCACCATATGAGCCAACTGTTGGAAAATACCACCGAGCTCAACTATTGTAGATTCTATACTTTGCATAGTCTCTGCTCTCGACTGAACATAAGCACTCTGTAAATATGTGATCGTTAATGAAATATTGAGTTATATACATTGTTATATTTGATTGTGGTACACTGTATTACAGTATCATCGTATATAGCTTGCTGCATTGATAGCTGTCCCATTGCTGGCTCAAGATCAATAGCAACGGATGAATTAGAGTCTTGTTCTTGTAGTAACAAAGAACCTTGCTTTCCAGAAGTTACGCTCGGTGGTAACATTGTAGAAACTGATCCTTGAGTAAATTGTCGCCTTCTACTTTGTTCCTCTCTCATGTTCTGTACTCAATATTTTAGTAATTATTAACGTCCAAGAGTACCTATTTACCTAATTATTGAGAATTTAAAAATTTCATAGTTCCTGCACGATTCGAAACAATTGGTTTAAGCCACTGTTAATACTTAAACTTTATATAATTAGTAGCAGGAAATTTTCTTAACCACGTTATATAAATTCGATCGACTCAAATATAATGAACGTGTTAGTTTGGAAACATTGTCTTATATAATAAAAATCATTACACAAGAAGCGTACCTCGGAGCGAACTTCTAATACATTCTTAAAATGATTAGACATATTTGCCAATTTAGATTGTAATGCCATTACTATCGACGAAGAATGCGAGGCAATATGATGACTCTGTGACGATCCAAACCCTTCGCGTTGCTTCTTTCCCAACTCTTGTAGTTTCCCTATTTGTTGATTAAGGCTTTTTAAGTCAGTTTTAATGATATTTGTCAACTCTTCAATTTCCATTTGTCTGTCATTGAAAATGGACTTCTTTTTTGCCACTGTAACAAATAATGATCCAAAGATATACACTTATGGCTATCTTACTATGTTACCTGTGACGTTTTTGTGTCTCTTTTAATTTACGACACAGGATAAACATTTTCATCTACATTCAACGTGCGATGAAATCGCAATTACCAAAAGCTCAGAAGTATATTCAACGCTCCTTGTCGATATTCCAAGAATGCATTTACATAAACATGCTGTCGACTTTCTCTTTTTAATAGACACATAAAAAAACTTATTACTTTCAATATGCCAGTAACATATGTACTGAGAATTTAGAGTATGTTAACAGACATATTTAATATGATCTTACGTAGAGCAAGCTTCTCTAACTTGGCGTACGTGCTGGCTATATTTTTCCCTATGCTTTTGGCGATCATCATGAAATTCGAATAGCTCTGTATTTGACGCGCACGGCGTGGATTTTGTAGAACCGCCGTCCGAGCGGCGGTTCTGCTTTGCATTGTCCTAATGGCATTGACAAACTCATTGGTTCTGTCTCGAGACGTCATCGCCACCGAACTGGTATCACGCTGTTTGCTTGCGTTGTCTGTTAAGCCGTCGTTACGGCCCTCATTGTAAGACTGTTCCTTCGTGTCACTCGGCTGCCAGACATTATTTGAGGTTGTAATCACGAAACCATGATCTACATCGGAGCCAACGTGCCGTCTACGCGCGGGCATTGCATTCTTAATTATAATACGTATTTACACTACACTAATCAAACGTTCAAAGTACACTTTTTTGCCAATGGGATTAAAAGAGCAGTGCCACATGACAGTTCCCAAAATTATACAGACCCACTCTCGTGGTTACTTGCGCAAGCAGCAGTACAACCTGTGCAACGTCAGCCGTACTGGAAGTTACATTTCTGCCAACGTTAGAAATATTAACAAACACCACCGATGAGAGATTGCTAAAGAGGGTCACCGCTTCATATATGTAATATGGCTCCTGCACACTGGACGCGGCAACGCGGTGGCCAATCACTGTGTTGCTTTAATACATAACTAATTAGTACTACTAGAAAAGCAAGACAGTGATTGGCCACCGCGTTGACGCGTCCAGTGTGCAGGAGCCAATATTTCCTATAAACGGGAGCGGCGCCGAGAAAGTGAGACAGAACATCGTACTTTCGAACATATGCGCATGCGTTAGCAGCTCCTTAGAACACACGCATGCGCAGTTGCGCCAAAGTACGAAGTGAGAGCATAGTATAACCACCGAGGAGAGATTGTTAAATAACAAGTGTCATTGTAATACTACTTGCTTAATTGTCTTCCCAATTATCGACCGTGCGGTTACCTACTGGGTAGTTATCATTTGCTGAGGGTATTTCCTACACCAGCACTACACTTGACTGCTTTCCATTTACAGCTGAAGTGAAATATTCAGACGAGTTTAGTTCAATTCGTCCTATCATATTCTCGTCTACTTTAGATAATCCAACCAGATTCATGTCTACCTTTGAAGTAATGTGATGTAATTTGACCACACCGGTAAAAGGAAAGCACCTAATGCGACGAGCACCTACAAAAGATGGAGACTTGATAATTTGCGCGCACCATCTGACATTTTCATAGATTTGAGTGCGACAAACTATCAAGTGTCAAACGTAGGAGAAACATAGTTCGTACCATTCTTTAGCACCGGCTTCAGTAATTACAGACACATAAATTTTCAGCTCTTCAATTGTAGCCTGGAAATGCAGAATGAAAGAAAAAATAATTTGAAGAGCGCATGAAATTAATATTATAAATAATGTCTTACAATTGCATTAATGAATATATACAGTGATACCTTGCACTTATTTTTCTATAGTAATATTATTTTAAAGAAAATTGCATTCCATTTTAACTTAATTAACCGACATAGCAGGGCCTAGTTGCCGCATTAACTTATAACATTCTTCAAGACGTTTCCTGTCACCAATTCTCTCAAGAGTTTTTGCAGCTTCTGCAAGCATGCCAGCACGTTCGCCTGGTGAGGACAGTAACAATGTTGGCAGGTGCCTACAGGCTAAACAAAGGGCAACGGCGTGTTCTCTTTCACCGCTATTTTGTTCTTGCGATCGATCTTTGCCACAGATAATAGACGAACGCGAATTTCGATGATGTAGACTCCTGTCCAATAAAATTTGAGTTTTAACGGGAGCTGCTCCAGCCATAATGCGAGCTGTTGCTTCGTATAAGAAAACTCTTGCCAGTATGGACTGCAATAAAAAGAATAATTTAATAATGTATATTCATTAAATAAATGTACACGTATGTACATTTAATTTGTTTTGACATTACTATATAACAGTGCTCCACAACCTTTCATCTTCTACCGTACAATAAAATTTTTCGATAATTCCGTAACACACCACAAGTAAAAACTTGCAAATGCATAAATTACAATAACACGTATATGTTTTTATTAAATAAAAAACAATAAAGTAGCTCTATGGAAATCATAGTGGCATAGCCAAGATCACTTCACGGCACAGCAGTTGCAGAGCACTTGCTATACAATATGAGACTTACCGGAATATGCTGACATAGTTGTCTTAAGCAAGCTAAGTCACGTTGAAAGCCTGCAAGTGATAAACTCATGGACTGTCTTTCAAATTCGGTATCTAATTCTTGCCAATATGTAGTACGCATTTCAAGGAGCCAATCACAAATCCATAAATGAGTGAGCTGGAAAAATATAATAAGAGCAAAAGTGCTACAAGAATATAAATGTTAACAGCTATTAGGGCATTTTGTGCAATAAACTTATAAACCTTTAACACGGTGCTGTGACCTGCCACAGGAGTTGCACTGCAGAAGTATTGCATAGTTATATTTCATGCAATGCAACTACAATGCACACTCGTAACAGGTAAGCAGTAGCACAGGTACATGCTTGAGAAGATTGAATGCTTTTGAGTTTAAACATAGTATATAAAACAGGGTAACCGGTTGACCGAAATAAGTGATATATATAAATCACTCGTGTAATATGAAAAATATATATTTACAAATCAACCCAAAACACTATTACAGAAATAAAATTCGGAATATGAATTTGTGCATGTGAATGAATGATTATACATATAAATGATATATTTAAATTATGCGTCATTAACTAGAAGTACGATCATTGGAAAATAATTGTTTGAAAATGCTTACCACAATATTTTGTGAAGATTGTTGTTTGCAATTATAATAGACCATTGAATGTTCGAGTAACACTCCTGCTTGATCTATAAGATGTACCGACGCTACTTTCGTAGAACGTTTTGCAACTTGTAAAGCATTGAGTACAGCATATGGTAATGGACTGCTGCTATTGTTTGTGTTATTTACTTGGAAGTTTCTGCCGTATGGAAATTTGTTTTCTACAATATTCCATGCCATTGTGTTTTCCTCTCCTAATCGCCAACTTGCGGCTGCACACATCACTGCACCCCACCAGAGACCAATTTCATCCTCGCATGCTACGGTTAAATGAAAATGGATTAGCAAAGGAATAATCCCGAGCAATATTTGATTAATCCGATGTTTACGTATTTTACATGTATTAAGAAACAATTCTTTAACTTACTCGCTACGCTAATCTTATCACTGCTTGGAAAAGAGGCATCCACTTCAGCTGCTGCCATAATGGAACGTGCAAGTTCAAGTACGACGGATGCATGAGAATCTCCTGCTGTACCAGTTAGCAACCTTAAACAATGACCTATCAGATGTTCTCTATAAGCTCTTGCAGCAAAGGACAATGGATCAGCTTTGCTACTTTGAGATGTGAACTCAATTTGTGTCTGCTCTCCATATTGCCATTTTTGGGATGCCAAAAATTTAGCACCTTCATCGGTCATGATCCACTTCAATTTTGGTGGCACAACACACGATGATAAAATCATGCGTGCTTTTCCCAAGTAATATTTATGAATGAATGGAAAAAGTGATTGTTTAAAGCATAACGCTGAGTTGATATATATTTCGGCTAACATTGGTTTTGGCATACTTTCACTGGCAGCTTCTGCATAATTTACTGCTGAAAGTGCTAGATAAAGCGTAGTATTTGTAGACCCTTCAGAGAGACGAAGACAAAGCATGTGCTGATAAACAATGGCAATTTCCATGGCTGACATTTCTGCTTGCTGTCGTTCAGATTTTTCAGATAACCATTTGCTAATGTGTAACACCCATTTGCCTAGCCACAATTTATGTAAAATTTGCCTTACAACTTGCCATGTGGTGGCAAGATAAATTTCCGTTCGGGACAAGGGAAAAGATCTTCCAAAGTACTGTAAGCACCGATGCAAGTCTTGATATGCTTGATTATAGTCGTGTCTGGATATGTTAAATTCGGCTTGACGTCTCCATCGGCGAAGTTCCAGGAATATTTTACTGTCAGCCGGTAGTATTGGATCACCATATAATAATAATCGACACAAGCCACCAGCCAAAAGTATAATATTTGTTAACCATAGTATAATATTACTCCATATTTTCGTTTCTACTTCGGTTTGATCTATGTAAAAAACATAAAGTAATTGAACAACTAAATTATCTTTTACAGGGCATAAATATTTAATATATCCAATCTATTCGTACCTTGATAATTTAATATCGTTCGTCCATCAAGTTTAGTGTTTAAATAATCGTAACTAAACCTTCCTACATTGTTCATAACAATTCCAAGAGGGTTAAATGCTAAAAATATTAGCATGAAACCACACAGCGTCAATCGTGTGTGATCCCTCATGCCACCCTTTGTTGAAGTAGATGTAGAACGTACATTCTGCAATGCATCTGGATCATCTTTAATGGATGATGGTGAAGGTGGCGATAGCGGTGCTGGAGCAGGTGACAGAGATGGTTCACTAGAATCTGATCTTGGAGGTGTTAATTCTCTGCATACCAACAAATCTCGTAAATTCTGCCTTTGCGCTGCCATTTTCAGTGACATGTTTTCTGCTTTCAGTTTTGTATTAGAATTTTGGAGAAATCTGAAAATAATAATATTAGAGACTGCTGTACCGTTTCTACTTACCAAAAGATTAGTTTGTAAAAAAACCGCTTTGATTAACTTATTATTAGACAATAAAAAATGTACCTGATGTAGTCTATAGTTTTTCTTAAAATAGCAGATTTATTCAATTTAGCATCAACACCAACTATAATATTTTTCAATTCTATGATTTTATCATTAATCGATGTTCTGTATCGCCTTTCAATAGCATTATGAGCACTGCGCTTTACTTCTCTGACCCGTGGAACACCAATATGGGAACTTGTATTCAATCGGTTAATTTGTACTTTGTCTGTGTCCAAAACAACAGGAATGCCTACACGAATGTAACATAAACATATTAATAATAGATATTTGAGAAAGGTGTAAGCATGCAAAAATATTCCATATTTTATTTAAGTTTCTTTTTACAACAGTTAAGTTATTCTTGGTATCTTTAACCATACCTGGAGTTAATACCGGTCCGTTTGCAGTGTTTACCAATGTATGTATTTGATGTGGCACAGGATTAGGTGTGACAGCTTGTGAACTTCGAGAATATACAACCGATTCTGACTTTATAAGTTTTGCGGGTAAAAGTAATTGTCTTTGTTGAGTTACTGGGGCTAATGTAACCACAGGAGACTGAACATTAAAATTTACATTTTGCGGTAGAGCGTACTGAGAACTAAATACTGTTGGCGTAGATGCAACAGATATTCTCTGTGGTCTATTTTGCACAGATGTTACATCTTGTACGCATTGGACGTGTCTATTATCCGTTGTCAGAGATGTTAGCATAATATTTTCATTTGAAATTGGTTCCAATATACTGGGATCCTTAAAATCTTTGAAATCTTTAAATGCATCATTATTACTCAAATTGAGAAAGTCTGATGTATCTCCGTCCAATGGCATTGGTTCTTCTAATTCTGAGAGTAATGTTTCATCACTGAAAAGATTCTCAGTTTTCAACAATTCACTCTCAAAATTTGTAAGAAGCTCTGAAAGAATTTGAATATCATTGAAGTTACACAAACTTGAAAAAATAGATAATGATACTCATATCAACGGAATGACGTAAGTAAATCAGTAAGTGCCACGCATCGTGTCATTTAATAACAATGTACCAGATAAAATAACACAAACGATTTTTAAGAACCTATCATTCACACTTCGGATGGAATGAATTATGTTATAACCAAAGTTATAGTATATCAAATTTGCGAGATATTCTGGCTTTAATTTAACGACTGTACAATGATAATTACTACTTTTCAAAGTAAAGTTCACAATGAATGAGTTCGGAGTGACGTACCATCGATACCCGAAACTTCATTTAAATTAAAACTGTCATTTGTTTGGAAATTCGTAAATTCATTTTCCTGAACGGGCATCCACCCTCCAGGCTCTGCCATTGCAATGTAGTATTTTGCAAATTCTGCTTCGCATAAACAAACAAATCCTCTTTAATTGGAATATGCACCGAACTACCGGGATGTCAATCGCAATAACTAAAAAATTACAAATGATCATCCGACCTTTGGAGGAGCCAATCAGGAAGCTAGCAAAAATCGGATGATATTGCGTCACTGAACGTCACTAAATTTATAGAAAATGACATTAAGATGAGTTCTTATGGAGAACAATTAATTTTGCTTAATCGTATGGAATAACGGAATTGCATAATACTTATGATTTCACGTGTAACGTGCTATTTAAATGTTCGGTATTTGTACAATTGTGTAAAAACTAGTTAGGACGGTCTACTTATAGCTTAAGGTGTGTTCTTATGAGGAATTCTGCTCTACGTGACACAAGTCCCAACTGTAAACCATAACTTCGTATTGGTGTAGCGTAGAAAACTTTACTATTGGCTAATAGAGTATTTCGATACATGAAGACAACTTCAACTTGCTTCACTCTCAAATTACCAAAATAACTATTTTGAAACACTTTCTTGTGTAATTCTTTTGTAGTACCATATTAGAATCACTTTAGAAAATTATACAAAATATTAATTTACTGACAAATATTTCAATAGATGCGTTCATCATTTTTATAATTTTAAATAAAACAAACTATTGGATAAAACGATATATTTTAAACGTGTGAAATAAATAATTATCGAATCGGCATTAACTATTAGGCTTGATAGATAATTGTGACAATCTTATATCTACAAACATCAAACGACATCACACTAATGCATCTCTAATAAAAAAGAGGTGCTTATTCCTTACCTAATAGACTTTCCGTTTCCGGTATATGCTCATTTTCTGAACACATGAAGGAAGGAATTCTTACGTGTAAATAGATTAAATTATCATTATTACTTTAATTAAATAATAAGTATTACCGCGTTTAATGGTGTAACTTACTATTTATTAGGTGATATTCTCTGCTTATGATTACATTTTGTAATATTGGTAAGTTTTATTTTCATAAACTTCATTGCAGTCTAGGTTAGTATTGACCGAATGTATACAAATTATTTACAGCACTATCACACTTATAGTTCAGCGATTTACTTTTTTCACACAATGCCACGTAGGAGGCCTGTACATAGCATTTAGAGTTTTACAACTGTTTTGATTGAGTAATGTCGTTAATTTTAAATAATTAGTAATTAGCCTCCATTGTATTGGTTTGTTAATATTTATTAGTGAAGAACTCTACTATTATTTGGAGTAACTTCTGTTACATGTAAATTATTTATTTTTTATTTTAGGAATATGAAATGGCAAAAATTATAGGATGGGTTGTAATATTTTATCTAAGTGTATTGTGCTATATATCAAAGGCTCATGAAAATCTTGATGATGATAATGTTAGCGAAGCAACCCCAAAACAACTTTATAAGAGTCCTAAACTTTCTGGGTTCGCATATTTAGCAGAACATTTTGACGATGAAAAACGGTTTCAAGATACTTGGATATTATCGGAAGCTAAGAAGGATAATATTGATGAGGACATAGCTAAGTATGATGGTAAATTTTAGATGCAATTGATTTAACATTTCGACAGTATAATAACACTTTTCACATGGTTTTATATACCTTTTCGAGTGGGTTACTACGTCTCACATAGTAATTACAAGATATGATAATAATATTTTCGTACACAGAATATTCTAAAAGAATTCAATTCCTTTAGGACTATGGGCCCTCGAAGAATCCGATCGACATCCCCAAGAAGGAGATCTAGGACTAGTGCTTAAAAGCAAAGCTAGACATGCTGCTATTTCTACCTTACTGACTGAGCCTTTTCACTTTAAAGATAAACCGTTGATTGTACAATATGAAGTAAATTTTCAGGAAGGTCAGGAGTGCGGTGGAGCCTATCTTAAATTACTCAGTTTGGATGATGAACATAAAGACTTAAAAATGTTTCATGACAAGACACCATATACCATTATGTTTGGACCTGATAAGTGTGGAACTGATCATAAGGTAAGATGAAACAACAAAAATGTAGTCAACATGTAAAATGACACGATAACATCCTTCCATTCACACATAGTATGTATTATATAGTCAATACATCTAATATATATTCTGTCAAATATTAAGCATTATTTGTATAATTTTTTTATAGTTGCATTTTATTTTTCGACATAAAAATCCGTTAAACGGATCAGTGGAAGAGAAACATTGTAAGAAACCAAAAGAGCGATTGGAAGATTATTTCAAAGATAAGCAACCACATCTGTACACTTTGATAGTCCGTCCTGATAATACGTTTGCAATCAAAGTAGACAATAAGAAAGTTAATTTTGGATCATTATTGGACGATTTTACACCTGCTGTCAATCCACCCTTGGAAATAGAAGATCCTAATGATAAACAACCGGAAGATTGGGATGACAGAGAAAAGATACCAGACCCAGTCGCGGTAAAACCAGATGATTGGGATGAAGATGCCCCTGCACAAATAGTTGATGAAGCTGACACCATGCCGGAAGGTTGGCTAGAAGATGAACCAGCAATGATACCGAATCCAGAATCTGTAAAACCAGAAGATTGGGATGTTGACATGGATGGAGAATGGGAACCACCTGAAATACCCAATCCAAAATGTGCAGATGTTCCAGGATGCGGGCCTTATAAACAGAGATTGAAAAAAAATCCTCGATACAAAGGAAAATGGTTGGCACCGCTTATAAACAATCCTAATTACAAAGGAAAATGGAAACCGAAACTCATTCACAATCCGGAATATTTCAACGATGAACATCCATTTCAAATGTCACCAATTGTAAGGATTAATGTTTAAGTTATTCAATAGTTTTATTTTTCAGAAAACTGTGTTAAAAAAAAAGTTAGAGTTAATATATAGTGTATAATTGCAGTCTGCCATTGGATTTGAGCTCTGGTCAATGTCACCCAATATATACTTCGACAATATAATTATTACAGACAGTGAAGCATATGCGAAGGCATGGGCTGATGAAAGCTTCGAAATTCGGAGAATTAAAATTGCACAAGAAACTGTAAGTATTATAAAGTTAGTTCATCATAAAGTTTATGTAAATATATACTATGTATGTCGGAATAACAACGAAACATACATTATGTAAATATGGATATATTATAATTAATAATTTTATTTGGTAACTCATTAACGTTGGAAGTATAAAAATGTGGATACATTGTCCACTAATTTTAAAGCTGATCTTTACATCACATTAAAATTTTGTCATCAAATATCATTCTATAATAGAGAGTAAGGAACTAAATTAATATTATTACAACATTAGTTAGCATTCCGCAATACATTTGTTTGTGTAAACCAATATAACTACACTGTGATACATAGGAGTCTTTATGGGGTCGAATGATGCGTGCTATGAATTATAGACCAGGCTGGTGGGCACTATATTTTTTCTACTGTTCGGTACCAATCGCAATATATGTGTGGTATCTTTATAGAAGATATTGTGAGGTACACATTTCTCAATGTGTTTTGTAGGAAATACAGTATTGCCCTTGTAATGTATTAATGTAAATGATATGCAAAGAAACTGTAGGCTAGTTGAAAAAGATGAGAAAATTTGAAAACATCCTAAAAAATATTAATACTGTATACACAGTGCAGTATCCAACATACTGTACAATGTACAATGCAATTTGTATTGCAAAATTATAAATACTATCATGTACCAGAACAGGATTAATATAGCTATGTTTATTACTATGCCAACTTATTGTTATGAGTAGAAATGTTAATGAGAATATTACAGTTCTAAGTAATACTAAAAACCTTAATTGTATATTATAGTAATTAAGTATAACCACTTGTAAATGTTTTGTAATAGTGGCAAATATGGCACCAAATTGCGTCATTTACCGAAGAAAATCCATGGATATGGGCTGTATATGTATTAGTTGCTGGACTACCTATCTTTTTGCTAATTTATTGCTGCTGCTTTTCTAGTCAGGTATTTCCCTCCCGTTAAGATATATTGTTTGTTTACAAAGCTATTTTGCAGAGAGTACGTTGTAAACATTGCTTTTTAATTTTTATAATGATTATTATAGTTCTGTAGAAATGGAAAATTGAAACATATATTTTCTCCAAATTCTTTGGCCTATATGACATTTGTTATCTTATCAAAGAGAATTTTTTATTACTTTGAAGTACAGATGACAAAAGGAATGCCATTCATTGTAGTTCAGTATGCATTGGCAATAAACACATTTTGATATTATATTAGTAATAATTATGTAGTCTTAGGAAATGATTCAATGTCAAATGTGTGTAATGATTTATAATTATAAGGAAAAACATGACTTCAAAGATGAAGATAAAGATCCTTTGGATATGAATGAAGATATTGAAGAGGAAGAAATAGAAAATCAGGCAGGACCTCTTTTTGAGGGAGAAGAAGACAGTAAGATAGCTGAAATTGAAGAAATAATTGATGGTGAAAAGGTTTGCGAAAAAATGTCTTATATAATATATAATTTTTCGACCTGCGAGCTCATACAAACTTGCATTATATTGCATTTAGGACAAACCATCTGCAGGAGGTGATGGACCACGGAGAAGAAAACCAAACAAAGAATAGTGGTCAATTAGGTTATACACGAAAATTACTATTACTAAGATATTTACATAAACTTTCACATTCCACGTTACACTTGCCACTGTGGATAGTAGAAATACAAGTCACTAGTGTATACAATACTGCAGAAGACTTTATTAGTAATTAATCTTTTATTTAAACATTTACTAGATCATTTTCTAACATACTTTGCAATGAGATTACGTTTGAAAATATTTTTCATGGTATAAACTTTCATATAGTTAGTTAAAACTTCAAATGTATTAGAGCATTTACAAGAGTGATGTCAGTCAGTTGTGAAGAAATGTAAGATTGTCTTAATATTATGTTAAGGACATAATCGACTTTTTGCCCCGTGTGGACATTAAATTGCTATGCGTTGTACAATACAAAAGGCAATTTTATTTATTTCCGTGGTATGATGTAAGGTGATGTATGATTGTGTCCTATAGAGAGCAATCACAGACGTTGCATACTTGTTGAAAATTAAATCACTTTTAATATGTAATAAGAGATTTTTAATTTTTGTATTATTCATTACACTTTACTTGAGTTTGAAGTAATTGTAACAGATTCAATTTACTCTGTGGTGTATATGTTCAATATCTATTAAATAAACAAATTACAGTTTTAATGGCGATCATTATACGGCTTGCAATTTGTGCACTAGTTCTATATCAAATTTGTTTGTAGAAAATATATAAAAAGATAATATTAGTTTCATCATGTATTCATTTTTATTGCACATATTGTCAGATACATCGTCTCAATTCAATGTTCTTTACTCTCTGCTTGTGATTTAATAAAGTGTGACTCAAAAATAAAACCCAACTTTTGGTAACTGTCTGTTGCCATAATTTGTATTTAGTTGACATATTATTATGAATTTTAAAGAAAATTAAGTTAATAATGATTTTATTACAATACTTTTATAGAGATATGTGTTAGTATTGTGAATATTTATATAAGAGCCTATACATTTTATCTTTTAAACAATAAAAATAATTCTGGTAATATTCTTTTTATGCATCGTGCATATAAAGTTAAATATTACATTTTGTATATTACTTAATGGTAAAAGAAAGTTCATTTCATTGGGAATGCCTTTTACATGACACACCTGATATAGTTTATTGAAAAAATATTACAAGAAAAGCTGACGTTCAACGTTCTTAGCAACTTAATTAAACATATAGAAGTATTCATATCATTCTTTCATGTAAAGAATTTTAACATTTCTTATAAAGATGAGTTAGGAAATCCCAGCAAAATATTTTTGGCCTATATAGGTATTGCTCAATCAACATGATTCTAACAATATTATAAGTTTCTATAATATATTTCTCGGCTGCATACGGTCTTGATAATTCCATATTCACTATTTCAGACATGAATATATATAAATATACAAATATTGGACATATATTGAATTATAGCTGTAGAATAGGCATCATCTATTTGATATATGATTAGAACTCTAATTGAGAAAATCAAATTGTGCCATGAGATGATGCTTTCACGTGTTATCACAATCACAAATTGTATGTAAGTACGAAATAATAAAATATCTTTTATTCTGTATCATCTCGCTGCATTATTACCAAAAATTCCCTTTTCTTATGTCTCATAGGTACTATCAAGAATGCTCAAATTTAAAGGTTTAATTTTTAATTAATTTCTATATTTTCGAAAACTTAGACTTCAATATTTAAAACACTATATAATAGCAATGTACATAAAATAGATATACTTCACATGGCCTCTGCAAAATATAGTGATACTTCTATTCAGAACACTGCAAATAGGATATCAATAAGGATAAAAGACTGTATATACTTTTCACTATATTATACAATAAAGTAATGAAATATAAAAAAAATTATACACTACATAAAATACTGCCATTCTGAAAGCAAGTTTCACATATTGGTACAGCCCGTTGTGACAAATGTCCAGCTAATGTACTGTGCGCACTCATGCACTTGGTGCAAAGTACTTCTCCACAGCACCAACAATGATGCTAAAATTAAATATAGAATGCTGTAAATTCGAAATAGTACTTAGTAAAAAAAAATATTGTTACCTTCTTGTTAAAGGCATCAAATACAGTAGAGCAAGTGCATTCTTCCATGTTCCGCGCAGATTTCCAGTCTAAAGCAACAGTTTTTAATTCGTTTTCCAGTTGGGATATCTTTGATTTATTTTTCATTTTTTCATCATGACTGGTTGCATTGTCCAGTATTGTAGTTGATAAAGGTTCTTTCATAAACTTATTATCAAATTTATGCTTCCCTTGCACAGCATTTTTTTGTATATTGTTCAAGTTCAATAATTGCCCCGATGAACTGACTCTCTAAAAGAGTTATATATTTTAGATATGGATGTTTCTGAATTCATTCATTTTTTTATAGTTTATAATTTTCACCTTAACAAGAAGTTTAACATGATCTTCTAAGGAAATAGTGTGATCATGGAGAGTTAATAGAAAATCTTCACAAGTTTCTCTAGGATGAATCCCATTTTCAAATCTAAAGTATAAACCTCTCCACAAACTGAAATAATATCACATTGTTGTAAAAGGCTACATAAAAATGCATCCATACAGGTACAGCATATATAGTGTGCATGCATGCATATAGTTATATATACATATATATATAATGTTCAATTGTACATTATACTCTGTGGAGCTAGTCTTGGTTGAAGTACGTTAATACAGTCATCATTATAGCAAGTACATTTGTACAGGGCATTTATATATTCATTTGTATTGTTTGCAATATCTCCCCATAAAGAATAAGTCCTATCGGATAGCCTGAAAGAAGCAAATTCATATAAATGATCATTTAGGCTGTAATATTCTATATAAAATATATGTACTGTTTCATTCTTAAAATCAAAAAAACCTTTATTTGTACGCAATATATAAAATTTAACTTAATGCTACCTGATTATTTGTCTCTCTTTTTCAGAGTTTCCTATAAATGTACCATACTGACAGCTATGTACATGATCGTGTAACGTTAATAGAAAATATTCATTGAATTGAAATTTATGTGGGTACTGTTGTAGCAATTGATAGCTTGCATCAATAAATTGTGTAAATATTGGTGCCAATTCTTTACCATCACCACTAATATGACCACATCTGTCAGTAAACTTATGTCCAAATGACAGCCAATCCTTTTCTATTAAAGCCTAGAAAAATTATCTTAGTAAAGAAGAGAAGGTAAATTAGAAATAAAATTTTTCTTTCGCATAAAATGTTCTAATAATATAATGAATGATATACACGAGAAAATACTTAAAGATTTATTCACTGATAGCTCTATGATATTACAGATATAATTAGCCATTTTACCTGAAAGCCTTGTATCGTTCTATAAAATGGATCCAATAGCAATGCAGCAAGTGAACAAACTTGTGCAGTCCGATCCCACCCATCACTGCAATGAACCACTACACTCACTCCATTTGAAACTGCTCTTGCAATAAACCAGGCAGTTTCTAAGATGGATCGTATGTGTTTTAACCATCCGCTATTTTCTAATCCGTTTAAAAATGCACTCATTGCCGTAGTTCTTTGTACTATAATGCGAAGATGGCATATAAGTAACTAAGAAAAACTATAACACACATAATACCTAATGTATCATATGTAAATGAAATACATACAATCAATAAGTTTGTTCAAACTAGTTCGCATTACATGTATATTTTCAATGCCAAAGAATTGAAACTTTATATTATCGTAGAAGTTTTCATTTTCATATCCCTTTCCTGCAGCTTTGTTGGCAAATGCGTTAATCTGAACGGGAACAAAATCAGTATTAAATTTAATTGATTAGTCAATACGAACGATTTGATAAAATTTATTTAACATAATATATAAAATTAACAATATTCGCCAAGAAATAATACACTTAAAAATGTAGATAAAAAATATCAATTGTTGTAATTGGACAGATGCTACTGTCCACATTGTCACTTTTACACTTACACGTGGACGTGTGTCAACAACGTACATATATTTGGAATTAGGATTTGTGCATAATACATTATACATCATCTGTTCATCTTCGGGACATCGAGCACTGAAACCTGAAAGTGGTTGACTACAACGACAGATGGCTGCCTGCAAAATATTCTGTCTATAGAGCTAACTTCTTATCACAATTATTTTTGGCGTATATAAAATGCTACGATTATAAATTGTAATTTACAAACCTTATTGGAATGCAAGTATGTCAAAACTGGAAGACGCCCTTTACTTCTAAATTTTGCACTTCCCATTAAAATAATATTTGCACATGTGCTAGGTACATATAAATATTTTGGATAAGTGTCGCAAAGCTAGAATTTATTACAGTTAGTTTAAGAAGATACGCATTTGAAATGTTTATATTATACATAACGTGTAAAATTTTACCTCGTAATTTGTATTCAAGTAAGACAGAGACCATTCTTCGTTTGGAACTCCTTGTCGTTGAAATTCACTTTGCACATTAAAAAAATTCCATCCGGCATGTTGCGGTAATGCATCCTTGCTTGGTTGATAAGTAAAACAATATAGATCTTCCAAATGTGCTATAAAAAAATTAATTGTACCAATTGTAAAAATTTGTACGCATTTAGATCTATACCTGGACAAGACAGCTTTAATAGTGTAAGGTAAATGTCGTGACACTCCCGTTCCTTAGGAATTACAAACGTAACTACAAAAAAATGTTTGAATTTAATATATAACGGGGATCCACTGGTTGTTAAAGGCTGTTTCTCTAAGGATGAAATATGTGTATATAAAACCTGAAATATTATTTTCATAAAAGATACATTTTACAGAAAAACACTTTGCACTGTATTACGCCTCACAAACAAAATTCTTCATAACTGATTTACAATTACCCAAATTTTCCTTCTTCCATTTCGCTCCGTAAATATTAAATGTGTCTCTGTCAGATAAAGTGTACCTATAGAATGATTGTTACTGTACTTATCTAACATTCGCACATTCTCTATCTGAAAAGGTATGACATTTTTAACATTCAAAGAAAATATTTGAACCTGTAACTGACACTTTAATCATTCGATTACCTTCGGGTTCTTTATTTGTTCCTTTGCGCTCATTATTGCGATATATTTATACAGAATGCTGCATCGAGATCAATGAACAGCAATTTAAAATACGCTATTAGTTTGAATAGAGGGAGGTTAAGATACTCAATCGTTACTTTACTTGTCACATTTCCTATGATGTTATTCGAATAGTTAGGTGTACAAGTTTTTATCGTCTTTCGACAAAACTCGATATATCATTGACTATATCAGTACCACCGGTTATTGTCATTTCAAATCCAAAATCTAAATCTTGTATTATAAATATTTACAAGTTAAATATACGAGTATAGCCACCTTATACTCCTGCAAATGTTATTGACAGTATACTGCAGTATACAGTATCGATAACGATTATGCGATAACGGTGGCAGGGGTGGTAGTTGGTGGTAGTATTCATTGGCATCCATGGATAGTAAGTCGCGAGTAGCGTTTATGCGTGTAGGGGTTCGAAAAATTTCACTGCGTTGTGTACCACTTTGGCGTAACTACATAGCAACGCAACCTAGTTTACATTACAACTCCGTAAGTACGGTTGATCAAATAGAGCACTGCAATTATCTCCAAGACCCGGCAGAACCCAGCAGAACGGACCCTCCAAATGCACGGACGTTGACCCTCTTTAAACAATCTCTCCTCGGTGATACACCCAAGAGCAAAGTTGGTATCCCTGCCGTAGTCAATAGCAGGCCGAGCAATCACAAACGGCAACGGTTCGTGCTATTTTCGCGATGAAGTCTTATATCTCTGTCTACGATTCCTTTTATTCGCATTAAAATATATCGAAATTATAATTTTTGATAACAAAATTGCAAGATATATATTACAAGACCACAACGCTCCCTGTTCAGAACGGTAGAAGACCGGTTCACTTCCCCTAGAGGGACACCGACTTTGCTCTTGGGTGAATATGGGTGTATATTGGGATATTCAGGATAGCGTAGGAATCGCGAAGACGTCCATTTATGTCCAGTAAGTGTGAACTGTGTTTCACATTCAATACATTCATTAGAATACGCTCTAAGCCCTCTAAACAGTAGCGTGACCTGTGAGCCCAACGAGTATACTATCATAGTACTAATTATTTGGAGAGCTCCCGCAGTTTGGGGGTGAACTCGTCTCGGTTCGAATGATTTATTCGTTTGTTCCACGTATCAAAAAGTTCATGATATTTAAAATCGAGGCATTAGTCACGTTTAGAATTTCAACAAGCACCGTGTACAATCACGACACGAATTCGATAGTTTGGGCGTCAATAATGTTTGTCGATACTCTTCGTATTCAAGCTGAAACGTTGACTGGGTGAAAAGCTACAATTTAATGTAACGTTGCTAGATACTTTAAGGATAGTGAAAGGTGTGATGTAAATACAAGTACATTATACATAAGTTTAATCTGTGCATCGTGTTAACAAATTTTCAAGATTGTGGAAAGAATCACTTCTCGACCGTGGACCAAAGAACATTGGACGGGCATTCGTACATAGCTGTTGGAATTCGATTTTTCCATTGCGCATTACGGTCGAATCCTCGGTGCATCTTTGTTTATCACCTCTTTCTCCTAAATTCGAAGTGACGAAGTGTTTTGTTTCTCTTTCCGATCGATGGTAGGATGTTTGCAGGGCTGTATTCTGCAATTTGAGAAAGTCTTTTCTCTTATTCGTTCCTTTTTTTCTTTTCTTTTTTTTTCTTTTTGGTTGGTAGCCCTTCTCGTTTGGCGAAGTAAAGCGTTAAACGGTTCCAACGTCATAGACTCAATTAACAAAATACAAGTTTACGAAAAGACGAATCGCTCGCGAAGTCTAAGACGAGGTGATACGAGTGAAATATTGTACCGCGAAATGGCATCGTCTACGGTGGCTGTTTCGTCGCGAACGGCTTCAGCAACAGCTGCAAGCGGTATTGGGACAAATGAAGAAGTTGACGGTGGAGACATGTTTAGTGAAAGAAACATTAATACCGTTAGTGGTTATAATAACACTGGTAATCCTGGTGATGCCCTTGAAGAAATTTCTTGCGGTACAGGTAAAGCGGGTGATCAGGAATGTGCCCTGTGCATGAGCAAACTATGCTTACCGAGAGTGCTTTCTTGTCTACATGTCTTTTGCGAAGCATGCTTGGATAAGCTTCTCATGGATGAAGCAGGAGATTCTAAAGTGGGATCTGTGTTGAATTGCCCGCGTTGCCATCAAGGAACTTCGGTTACATCTAAAGGAGCGGCGTCGCTCACCTGTGACTACGTTCTCACCAATATACTTGATATGTCTGCTATCGAAAACATGGCAGTGTTATGTACCTCTTGCAAAGCCAAAGAAAGTGCAGTAGCCAGATGTTCCGATTGCGCCAATTTCTTATGCCCAAATTGTAATACTGCTCATCAATTCATGCGTTGCTTCGAAAGCCATAAGGTTGTTGCGTTCGAGGATTTAAAGCAGTCTAATGAAACTATCCCAATACATAAACCTATTTTTTGTGACTGCCATCCGGCGGAGAATATGAAGTTTTATTGTTATACGTGTCAGGTAGGTCACAAGAAACTTAGAACTAAAATTATACTCTTACCGCATAAGAAAATTTGTCAACTTTAAAACATAAACTTTAATGATCAAGAAACAAAAGCTTCCAAGCTTATGTACACTTTAACCATTGTACGATTATTATACCAGTTTTTATATCTGTATTCTCTATTTTATCTGTACATTAGGAACCTATATGTAATGAATGTTTGCTAGTCGAGCATAAAGCTCCAGAGCATCAGTATGAAAGATTAGCCGATGCTGAACCACGTCAAAAAGAAGAATTAACTAATTTAATGGCCGAAAGCAAAACTAGAATTACAGATTGCGACCAAGCGTCAGTTCAATTAGGAAATGCGCTTAGTGAATTACAAGCACAGCACGATCAAGCAAAGGATTTAATCATTGAAACATTTCAAAGTTATAAAGCTATTTTAGAAAAATGTCGAGATAATGCTTTGGAAGAACTTGAAAAATTACACTCTGAAAGAGAACTTGAAATAATGGATACTATACATAGGTGAGCATTATTTTGTATTGTTAATTAAACAGGTACTGGCTATGTAGTCTTGGAACTATATAGTTTACACGGTTTGTCCAATATCTTATTTAATCGATGTTTCACATTAGCGTGGAAAAGACTGTTGAGAAAATTGAAGATGCTTGTCGCTTTACGTCAAGACTATTGGAACATGGAGATGCTGTAGAAATCTTAGCCCTTCGCCGTGTTGTGGGAACACAGCTGCTAAACTTGATAAAGAATGCACCAAAAGCCAATGTAACGTTTTCTATTGAATTCCAAACTGACTATAACCAATTTGAGAGTACAATGAAGGTATTAGATCACTTTCATCAAATATCTTATTTTGCTGGTTTAAGTTCTGTAAAACCGTCTGTTTTTTGTAGGAGGTATTTGGTAAGTTCCATACAGAAAGTACACCATCGGCAAAGACTCTTCCTGAAATTGTATCAACTGTTGCAAGAGTACCACCAAGTCAGCAAATTGTTCATACCACTTCTATGGGTTGCCCTAGTTCTATGAGCACAAGCTCTCCAATTTCACTTCCTGCATCAATGCAATCTTCATTTGAAGGTGAACCTTCGTTCGTTATACCACCTACCTCCAGCCCTCAAAATATTCCACCTCCACCTGCACCTGTATCTCTTCCACCAGGTCCTATCCATGGTTTGACTAGTATTCAAGAATATAATCTGCAACAATTGGCCAGTCTTGCTGAAAAAGTAGAAATGGTTGGTGATACTGGCATAGTTGGACGTAGCTCGAATCCTAGTCCAACTCCGTCCTTTACTCTCGCAGATTTATTTGTCGGAGATTTAAGTTCTACAAGTCATGCTATCAATAACTTGCAAGCTCTTGCTAAATTAGGGAATTCTCTTGGGAATCAAGGTAATTAAAATTTGTTTCACTCATAATACAATGTTATAGAATACTTTACTTACATGTTTGTTAGTAATACTATGGTGTTTGCATATTTGATATAATGTTTGTAGGAAGAATTTATGTTCTTCCAAATTTTCCTGTAATACTGAAATAATGCTACTATTTGGATCTATGTTTATGTTATAGATTTGGGAAACACAGCTATAAATGGTGGTGGTGGATTAGTCCTTGGGCGTGGCACTTCGCCAGGTGTTGTAGATGCCCCTACATTGGGGTCTTTAGCTGCCAATAGCCTTTTAAATGGTGGATTTCAATCATTATCTTCTTCCACGTCGCCGATTCTCTCTCAAGGAGCTGGTAAGTTTGGGCATCTTACACTTAAGAGGATTATTGCAGCGATCATAGTTCTTGAAAAATGTACTGACGCAAAAGAACTTTAGTTTCACCTCAGGATATTGTTTTCCTAATAGAATTTTCTGCTCTATTTCGTTACTTTTCTCGTGATGCTTAATAATGGCTATTTATCGTGAAATGAATTATTCCACAATTTGAGGTCATATACGTGTACATTTGTAATCCATCATTTTATTAGTAACAGAAATTTGCAAAACCTTATTTGTACGTTGTTTAATTTGTTAAATGTTGAAAGAAATTTTTACAGTACGATGTGTTAGGAAATTCATTCCTGTTGCTACGTGACTAAAGTCCTTGTATCACTTGCCAGTGTAGAGGTAAATATTTTAATTTCAGATGACTTAATAGGTGATTCCATGCATAACATGCCTGTAGTAGTAGGTAATACTGTTGGCAATGTAACTGGTTCAGGAACAGGAAACTATGCTCACCCACGTTCCAACAATGCAAAATTAACAGCTATGCAAATTCGAAGTAAATTTGGACAGTTAGGTCCTAGTACAGGTCAATTCAATTCACCTCATGGATTCTGTTTAGGAACAGATGAGGATATTATAGTGGCCGACACAAATAATCACAGAATTCAGGTACACTTTTTACTATTTTAATACAAAATATTTAAATTAAAGTTATAACGTACTCTTGAACCAATAGACAATTTCTTTTTTTAATAAACTGGTATTAATATCGTAATATTTGATTGCAGATATTTGAAAAGACTGGAGCTTTCAAATTCCAATTTGGTGTTCCTGGTAAGGAGGAAGGACAATTATGGTATCCCCGAAAGGTAGCAGTTATGCGAAACAGTGGGAAATTTGTTGTTTGTGATCGTGGCAATGAACGGTCCAGAATGCAAATATTTACGAAAAATGGACACTTTATCAAAAAAATAGCTATTCGTTACATCGATATTGTAGCTGGCCTAGCTGTAACTAGCCTGGGTCATATTGTGGCTGTTGACAGCGTGTCGCCAACTGTGTTCGTCATCAGTGATACTGGAGATCTGTTAAGGTGGTTTGATTGTAGTGATTACATGAGAGAACCAAGTGATATAGCCATAAGTGGTATGTGTTATATACGCTATTTCAACTAATTTATATAGACATCTCTTTCTGATAAGTTGCTCTAATTCTTACAATGTTTGATTATTAAATATTTGTCAAACTTTGCATTTTATTTAAGTCGAACAAAACACATGTTTTTAGGCAAAGAATACTTTGTTTGTGACTTCAAAGGGCACTGTGTAGTCGTGTTTAATGAAGAAGGCAAATTTCTGCGTCGTATTGGCTGTGAGAAAATAACAAATTTCCCAAATGGGATAGATATTAGCGATGCAGGAGATGTGTTGATCGGAGATTCACACGGTAATCGTTTTCATGTAGCTGTTTTTGCTCGAGATGGTTCTTTGATCTCAGAATTCGAATGTCCCTATGTTAAGGTAAGGAAAAAATAGAAAGTCAGAAAATACATAACTATTACCAGACAATTGTAGCTATTATATTTGTCCGTATTAATGGAGCATTGCACTGGACAGTCCGAACTAAGTTTTCCATAGCTTATATAATGAAATTCGCTTGTTAATTTTAAAAAAAATCCCTATGTTCATGTACCACTGCGAACAATTGAAAAGTAAAATACTATATTTATTAATTTGAATGGATTCATGTATTTTGCTCGTAACTACCTTTCGTCAGACATCATGCAGTCCATGCAATAATGTATCTCATTTTAGGTTTCCAGATGCTGTGGCCTGAAAATAACTTCAGAAGGATATATTGTTACACTGGCTAAAAATAATCACCATGTTCTTGTACTAAACACGCTTTACATATTATGAAGTGAGATCAGACCAATAACTATATCATAACTTCCTTCTGCAAGCGGGACTCTATTGGAACTGTTCTGCTCTCATCGAAAGATGAGAAGGCATGCCCGAGATATCAAGCTACTTGACTTTTGGGCCTATTGATGCAATAGAAACAAGTGCAGCATGCAGCTTTAATAGATGTAAAAGTATAATGCGTCCCTCTTTTATGAAAGTAACAATGTTGAAAAAAAAGAAAAGGTAAATGTATATTTCCGACCAAACAGTATAGTAGTAATTAGCAACTTGCATTTGGTAAACTGCCAAGGTAAATTAAACTAATTAAGCGGAACCACTTCAATGAGCAGTAAGGTGTTGTCCGAAATTTATCGGATCGCTTGTGGTAGAGAAGCAATTTACAATGGCCTTCCGTCAAAATTGGTTGTTGTACATCATTTTGACATGTCAGTATTTTAAGTATGTTTGTAAATCAAATTATTCTAGTCTCCAGTGAGCACTATCATATATACTGAACTTGATTTGTGCTCAAGTCAAGATGTTCTTGTCTTGATTCTCATTAACACGATAAAGATGTTTGTCTTCTTCGTCTCGACCGATGTTCAGCATACATAAATGCACAGACTAAGTTTACAAGTTTTTGTTAAGAATTGTAGGTATTCGATAAATATGTAAGCAGGATAAATTTTATGATGAGGATCAAAATTTCTGTGTTTAACATAGACAACATGTTGCATGCTGCAAGAAAGATGGTAGTACTTCTTGCTCTTATCATATCGTATCTTTGAAGAAAATGAAACGGTACTCCTCATTGCAGCAGGCATGAAGCTTAGCAAAAGCTATGTTCCTGATTTCTCTCTACTCGTTTGATGATAGTTAAAAACACAATATAAAAACGACGTTAATGTGGAAAGAATAGATTATGCTACGTTGAAAATCAAACATTTAATATCTTATAAGAAGAGGAGAGTCGTGCAGAGCATACTTTGAGCATAAAGTGAAATAATTATTTAGAGTTGCCACACAAGTAGGTCCCATTTGTGCATTGTTAAAATTAGACGAGACACATAATGGTTACAATATTTACTCAGGATGCTTTATTATGGTCCACCATATAAATATAATATATATGCGTGTGTGAATTATTGGTTCGTGGTGCTAGCGAATAATATATCCATACCATGTAAATGTATTTGTTATAAAATTACAGAAATCATTCTTGCATCTTACAATGCGATGGAATGATTGTGTAATGCATTATATAAGATTCATAAGTACATATACCACAGGAATCATAGGGACGATACTTTATCTATGTAAAAAGAACGTACAGTTTGCTAAACAATTTCTATTTATGTACATATTAACATGATCCATGAAAAAACCACATAAAACACATACATATATAGAAATACACATATTTTTTAGGGTTGTTTACATGATCAGCCTTAAGATTTGATTGAACTAAAATGCAATGTGTATACAACATGTATGTCAGATATTTGGCAGATTGATATGCTGTGTTACCTTATTGTCTACAATAATACTTAATTACAAAATACTATCTTGCCATACCAAATGCTAGGTAGCACATTCATATATATTTATACCTAAATAGCTTTATCAGATTCATTTGCAAAACGATAAATTGGCAACATTTCAAAATTGTCCGTTAGGGTAAAGTAAAGTGAAAGAAAAAAAAAAGAAATGAGAAATACTGAATGAAAAGGCTATTTCCGCGTAACATCTGCATCTGTAGTAAGTTGCACGAAGCCTACATACATACACCTAAGCTAATCAATTTTAATCATCTGGTATCGTTAGAAGTTTTAATTTTATATATTAAAAAAAACTTATTCTGAAATATTTAATAGTCATGGTTAGCAGAGTTATATAAATAATGCCTGTGATAATAGTATCGTCAGGATAAGTTGTGTCCTTAAAGAGTCTCTGATGTTGTTGCTAGGTAAATATAATTAGAAGTACTGATGAGCTACTGTTGGTGTTGTTTTGTGGAAGTGCATTCATCTTTGATGCACAATAACACGCAACACAGAGCCACCAACTGTCTCTAATGGTACATTAAATATGAAAAGATATTCACGAATAAAGAGAATATGTTGCAAAATTTTTGCCAGTCATATTAACAACTCATAGTGTAACGAATGGATGACCATTAACGAGAGGGTCTTTTACCTCACAAAATTATTATATTACGCTCACCTTATATATACTTGAATATTTTAGTATAGATTTACTCTATTTACATATTTTTATCTGTGGAAGACTACTTGGCTAATTTAGGCCACTGTTGAAATTCACCCCTTATTTGCCTTGATGTTTAAATTACAACAATAATATAAAAGGAACGAGGATTACTTGTTACGTAAATGGTAATTGTGATAGATTTTTTGATGATTTTTACAATCTCAAAAGTCTTATTATCCTAATATGTATAGAATTATATAGTCACTCTGTACGTAATAGATAAACTCTGCTTACACTGTTAAACTAATATTAAATCTCACCCAAACCATATTATACAGTTGACTGCAATTGGACATTGTATTATAGTCTGGATATGCAATAGGTTCCATGAATTGCTTTAACAATAACATCGTTATTGGTATGTAACTTCCATGGCCTTTAGGTGCCGCAACATTTTCAATTTGATTTTAAAATATAATCATAAATTACGATTATTAGTTCTTTAGCAATACATCAATGTTGAATGGTCAAAACATATATACAACTGATATACAGCTTTCAAAATTGACTAAACTATAGACTATTTTCTGACATTGTATAACAGAAGCAAAACAATTAAGGGTGCGTTAAATTGTAATTTTCTAATTTTACGATCTGAACTACAAGAAAAACTTGTCAATCGTAAAACTTGTTGTATGTCCCCACAAAAATTGTTGCTATGTATCACGAAAACATGTTCCTGATTTTAAAGATCACATGTATTATATTATAAGGATATCTACGAGTTTTACAAGCATCAAGGAGGCATCTACATATACCTAACATATACACAAACACATACATAACACAAGTTATATTAATAGTAGAACTAACATGACACAACATAAACTGATTTCTAGCCTACGATTAATCATAGTCTTCCTAGAATCCTAAAAGAGTATGACTTTGCTATATTAATTAGGGCATGGACAATTAATACTAGATGGTTGATTACAAATGAAAGAAAGCGTAATGAAAGTTATGCGCTAAATTGATATCTATACTTGAATTGCTCTAAATTATTTTGTCAGACATTGCTTACATATAAAAAAAAAATCTACAAATGTTTTTTTTAAAGCATAATTCAACTTATATTTATATAAGATTTACAAACGAAAATTTAAAAGGAAGTCAACAGATAATTCTATGAGCATTCTTCATTATTTTTATAACAATATTTTTATTCCTGATTCACATTTATATATTGTCTTTAATACAATTAAGTTTATCTTTATGTGAGCATTATGTGTTCTATTGGCTGTTTACAACGCTATTTCAGCGTACTTATTTGAATATCTAAGGGACATCCCTCTGCCAAATTTTGCTGAGGGCTCAACATAGGCCTCATATTTTGATTTAATACATTTTATTTACCTATATATTAATGAAGATATCCCGCTTCCATAATCTTGTATTTATATTATTTATATTATAGTTTTGTTTCAGTAATTTTATATGTTCTTCACAATTCTATATTGGGTTAACAAAGATCAACCTGGTTACTAATTTTCATGATATAATTTTCATTGCATTTTAGTTGTTTTTGTAATGTTAATGTTTGTTTATTGGTTTCTTTGTTCCAAATACTCACTTTGAGATGTAGTGGCAACAATTTCTGTATAGCTTGTCATACAATCTCACTAAAAAAGCAAAAAAAATAAAACAAAAGATAAGTTCACATTATATAGGAATTACTTATAAAACAAATATGAATGTTAACATTTTTAGTTAACTGCATTCCACATTGTTCGTTTTATCTATCATTTTATCGATAATGAGAATTAAATTCTTTAGTGCCAAAACAGAGCTAATCAGAGTATTTATACATAACGTGTATTGCTTATGATTTATTGTATTCCTTATAGATTTATTTTATTAGCTTTTTGAGTTTGTGCCGTAAGATGTGTCGAAGTTCTTAGAATAAGACAACAAAAATTACAATTAAATCCTTGCTTAGTCAGTTAAAGTACAAATATTTAATGTATTGTATCAATAGGTGATAAGTAATGAGAGTCTAATGGTATATAATGTTACTTGGTTCCATTCCTCAAAAGCACTAGCTTTATTTATTTGCATTAGTTACTTGATGTTAATACTTAACAGGCTGAGAAAGGGTAAAAAAGGTTTTGCCATCGCCCTATATATGCGTAATATTTATTTTAGTAACTCGTTTCGGAGGTACTTTGTTTACATATCAAATTGACCACTACACACATTACATACAGTTGCATTCCATCGGTATGCTCAAGTGTCAAGTTGGAAGTGGCATACTTTTGAAGTTCCGTGATCTCTGTACTCCCTTTTACTTGTAGATCGTGATTTTAAAACTGATTGACTAAAGCCTTGCATAAAGTAACACTATCTCTAAAAGAATTAAATGTTCTTACAAAATATGACATTAATGATCACTCATAGGCAAGCTTAGACATTGTTATAAACCGTATGTCGAATCATTTCTGTCTTTTTGGAAAGAAATCTGGCTGTTCTTAATTCCCACGGTGAGACGCTTAATCATAGTCCAATACTCTTCGAATCTGTTTTGTATATTGATGTACATTACATTAACAACGATGCTACATAATTGCAACTAAACCAATATTTTTTATGATTCGACTTACATTATGCATATAAATACTGTAGCAATTTTAAATCTGAATTAATGTAAGATCTGCGAATTATTGTGTGTAAACCATGTTTTCCTGAAACCTCCATTGGTATTTTACTAGAGTGGCTATTTCCAGGAAAAGATTTTAAATGTTCCAACATCACTTATACTTCAAAATGTAAACTGTATAAGCATAGTACAACTCAAGAAAAGGTAAATTGTAATGCAATATGGAAAGCGTGTATACCAATATATTTTTTATATGCTAATGGGATGCCAAGGAGCATGGTCACGTTATAATGTAACATATTATTTAGAGTTATATGTCTGGATCGACTGTACATGTACATGAATTCCCCGAGACTAACTCAGCCTTTATACTGAAATATCTATCACTACGAATTCATTTCAAAGTATTCCAATGTATATCTGTTGGCCAATAAGTATCTTAGTTAATAATTTTTACACTTACTAATTTCATTTCAATTACTCCAAAGTTTATCAAGGCTAGTCCATAATTGTTTGTAACTAATGTTCTTTTTTTCCTTTAGAGCAACTCAGCTTTTTTTCTACCTTGTACCTACAAAATTTTCGTTTCATTTTTATATGAAATATTAAAATTTATGGTATTATACGTATACACATCTATATACACTTTTACAAAAAAAAAAAAAATATTTTAATCTACATACCATATTACATAATTAAAAATATGGAACATTTGCTACTTATATATTTGTCAAATGTATTACATTGGAAATATTTTATTATAGGATGGACAAAAAGTTAGCCTTATAATAAATGTTCTCTGTTGATCATACATTGTTTCATCATATCAACTCAATTTGCCATTACCTGTCAATTCGTGTGTGCTATCCTATATTAAGATATTCTCAAATAATATCACTATGCAGTTCTTTGAAACATGTAGAAACATACATTCTTGTCTGCGTATAGGCTGCAATGCAATAATACATTGTGATGCTCACAAAGCACATAACACAATTTACCAAAATTGTAATGTTTAAATATTTCATGTGATTTTGGAAACTGTTATATTTTTTATTTTCTGCCAATTGTTTAATTTGTAATGTTGTTCTTTGTTCTTTTTCAATAAAGTAAGCAAACTGAATTGTGTTGATTCTTCTTTCATGTCAGTGATTTGTAAAAACTTCTAAATTATGATCGATTATGTGTAGACACTAGCACAAAAATCCTTTTTCTGTTATGTGTCTTGTAATATGATGCAAAATATAGAAACATATTTTTTTGTAGCTTACTGGAATATACTAATCTACGACAAATGACAGGAAATTTATAAATTCTGCACGTTATTTTATTGAATAAATAACTTTATATATATTAGGATAAAATTTTATATGTAATTAATCAATCTGATTCAGGTTCATGCTTGAATTGTTTTGATAATTCATCTTGCAATTCTAATACATGTTCTATTGGCTTTGGTTTTCCATCCTCGCCAATTCTACAAGGGTGTACTACTCCTTCCCTATAATAAATATGCATATTAATGGAACAAAAATAATTACATAAATCATTTAGAAAAAAATGTAGTACCTTTACAATATCAAGTATATGCCAGATGCATAAAAGATTATTACCAACCTTGTCAATTTGTCAACAAGACCTACAAGTTTTAGAGCCTCATATTCTTTTTGTTCTTCAGACATACCTTCCAGTGGATTTGGTTTGGGTTGTTCAAAGCATCCTGTTACAGGATTGATTCTACAATGTAGTAAAGGGTGTAACTTATAAAGATTTGCACCTGATTTTAATTTGACATATTATTTTCATTTTGGTGACAACTTACTGTTCTTTATATTTCGAATATTCTTCAGTTTCGCTATCCTCTGATTCTGATGAATATGGTATTTTTGGTTTAGTGCGACCTAATAGTCCTTTATTTGCAAACATGCCAGCTGCATTGCCATATCCCGTATATTTTACCATACGGTTAACTTATGAAATGGAAAAGATAAAAACATTGAGCAATATAATTATTAAAATACTACATGAAAACTATTCGTCTTATCCATTACAACTGTTAGTATACCATTTTCTTTGCACAATATAAATAAGAATTCTGCGACTAGATCCCTTACAGCTATAATAGGCGATGTTAATAGTTTACATAGTTTAGCTCTCATACTGGTTCCTTCTTCTGGACGCATCATTACATCTTTTAATGGAGGCAAAACCTAATATGTACATATATATATATATATATATATTGATATATTACATCTATTTACAAATGTAGTATTTTTACACTACTATGCACAAATACATTTCAAAGGAAATTTACCTGCAAACGGACGTATTTGCGAATAAGTCTGTCGGTTCTGATAATTCTAAGAAGTGCTGTGACAACTGGTGAAATGTTTTCTATCAAGTCAGTTTCAAAACTCAATCTACGGTCTAAAAATTTGAGTAAAACAGATATTGCTGTTACATCCATATTTTCATAAAGTTCTTCACAACTCTCTGATTGAATAGGTTGCACAATTGAAGAGTAACAATTATCAGGTATTACTGTTAGTAAGTTGACAATATTACTGTAAAATAGTACAGTTTTGAGGTAAATGTTATTAATGTTATTATTTCGGTATTATTATAATGTCCTTTTTCGAAAATTTACAATCATAGATAATTGTATATTTACCTTTCAAGCTCGTCCTGTTTCACTGTAATTTTATATGTCAATAATTTATACAAGATGAAAACTAGTTCCTTATTCTTTTCTATCTCATTCGCTTCTGCATCATCCAATTGAATATATAAATTGAACAGCACCTTCAAAACTTCACAAATCAATGTTATATCTTCTTCCTTAAAGAATGCACAATTATTAAATCATTATTATGAAATAGAAATAATTTTCAATGTTTGTATAAAAGTGATCTGGATGCTTGTATACCTCAAGGTTTTCCACATTTTCCACACTACATTTGGACAATTGTTTCAAATTGTGAATTAGGTGCATATCGCCTTTGAGTTGATTCTTAACCACGTTTCTTGTTGGAACGTTTAGTGCAGTAATTAAAAAGAGTATTCTTATATCAAATAATTTTACTTCGTATGGATCATCATTTGTATAATTATGTATCCTCTTAATTAGATAGGGTAAACTATTCACTACTAATGCTGAGTTTTGTACAACTGTACTATTGAATAATAAATTACACAACAACTTTAGGGACTCGATCATTACTGAAAAAGATGCCACAATTTACTTTATAGTTTTGTTGGAAACTGATTTAAATCAAGAAGCGAAGCATTGCTTACTATTAGATGAGGAAGGCAATTGCTTTTGTTCACAGGTTTGGATAAGTCTTGCATTTTGCAAAATTAGTTGTATTGTGTCAATTGTAATTAATTCATCTAAGTTGGTCTTGTCACGGCTAAAACCAAATAATTGTGCATATTAAAATTTTCCTGTAGTTTAAATCTGTATGATAAACTATTAATAAAGTGCTATTGGTGTAACAAATGTGTTACCTAAGAATTCTTAATGCCATTAAACAATGGTGATGCGCAGATAAATAATTATCGTCTGCCAATTGATGAAACAGTTTTGTCCACAGCTGGTGTCGTAACTGGTGGGTATTTAATTCGTCGAATCGTGTTCTCTCTCCATACTGTCAAAAGAGTGTAAATATTAATTACATGCTATAGTTTTATACTAGAAGCATTATATTAAATTTACTATATCTAAATGATATAAATTTTAAATTGTGTATCTTACTATAAAGTTGAGAATTATTTTAATCATAGTTAATTTCCCTTTAAAAGAAACAAAGTAAATGAGCTATCTTAAACGCTTAATTACCGAAAGATCAAATTTGACACTTACGTTGTTTATGAAGGAGGTAATGGTTTCAAAAAAATCGTCATACGTGCTAGAAATCAATTTTCGAGCCAACTCATCCATATTAATTTTTGAATACCTGCAAGATATATATATTTCATTCAATGGTGAGTGGTGACTACGTTTAAGGGATACTAAATAATAGTTTCATGATGATTAATTCTCCATTCAACAGTAATCTTTGGGTGGTGGGGGACACTTTTATTTTGTAAAATGGTACTGCACGGAACCGTTTATTTGCAATCTTTTAATTGATACATCGTATATGGATTTTCATTACACACACATTCGAATTAAAAGCGTTTTATGATGTGTGCGACGTGTTTGTAATTGGTTACTTATGTAGCATGAAGCATAGTCTATATAATGGCTTGAATGGAAACGTCTAGAGGGATGTATATAGCAAAATTAAATTTGTAACCAATATGAAGATGCGAAATTCCCTATTTCTTAACTTTGACCACCGAGGAGAGATTGTTAAAGAGGGTCAGCGCCCGTGTATTTGGAGGGGCCGTTTTGCCGGGTCCCGGCGGGTCCCGGAGATAATTGCAGTGCTCTATTCGATCAACCGTACTTATGGAGTTGTAATGTAAGCCATGTTGCTTTGCTATGTAGTTACGCAAAAATGGCGCTGAAAGCAGTGAAAATTTTCGGCCCCTCTAGACGCATAAGCGCTGACCCTCTTTAACAATCTCTCCTCGGTGCTTTGACCACCGTGACAACTCGTTGCCAAATTTTGGAGCTAACTTCATAAAGTATATTTGAGCCTACTTCAGTCTAGTCTACTTGGTCTACTTATTGGTATTCTTGATACATATGATATATAAAATTCACAATTTTCCTGCTTTCTTGGAACTGAATGAGTAATAAATGTGCAAAAAAATCAACATTTAACTAACTTACGGTACGTCTGAAAAAACTTTACGGGGATTTCCACTTTACGGTTGAAAATTTTAACGCAAATCATATCGAATAATATCGAGGGAACACAGTGGCAGAAGATATTTGCCTGTGTTGCTCTCAAATAAAAGGTATGTCCTATATCAAATTCCTTATAGTTTCTATATAACATCTGTATGGTGAAGATATTTGTCAAGACAATTTTTGTACTGCATATAAATGTGTAACAAACAAAACATTTCCAAACTATTGTACCAGAATATTCTTCTATGTAACATTATTTACAGATGTCGCTAACATTTCAACAAATTATATTAGATGCTAAAAAGCTAGTGTTTCGAATATCAGACCATGAAACTACTGCAGACAATCTAATAAGTGAAATAGAATCTGTTTGCAGTCAAATTGATAATATGAAACAGGTAATTACACTACGTTATCACCTAAATGGCATGTCAAGACCTGCGATTGAAAGGTACAACAAGGATTTATTTAGATTTTAATTGATAGTACCAGGAAGAAGTTGAAATACTAAATACCGAAGCAAAACAAAGACCCCATTTGCAATTAATAGCTGCCATTCAAAGGGAAAACAGACACATGAGGGAAATCCAAGCTGAGAACAAAGAATTAAGGAACGCTTTAGAAGAACACCAAAATGCCCTTGAATTAATAATGTCTAAATACAGACAACAGACTGCTTCTTTATTAAGACTCTGTAAGACAGATTTTTCTGCATTACATAACTCCAAATATGCTAATGTAAGTATTCTATTAGTTCGTACGAATATTTTGGAACAAATGAAATTTGAATAGCTAAGAAGTTATTATGCTGCAAAGATTTAAATTTGGTTTGTTCACACATGTATCTTTAATAAAATGCAACTATTGGAGTAAAGATATGCCTACAATCGCGTTGCTTGTAATTAATGATGTTTAAAGTAAATTTTCTAAAAGTATTTTTTTTGTCATGTAGATAATCACGAGTCAGGCAGAAAAAATTAATGAAATGGCAGCAGTGATGAAAACTGCAGCTGCTTTAGATGAAGAGAATGAATTGAAGCAAAAAGAAGCCTTTCATTGTTTGGCAGCAGAAAATTCAGTCTTACGAGAAATTGTAAATATTGCAAATAAATATGCTTGCACACCGAAAGATCCACCTGTAGAAACTAAAACTGTACAAACGGACCCACTATAATTATAACGCTGATGCTGCTTTACCTTTGTACACAAATTGGACAGTATTTATTTCATACATGAAAATCTCATACGAAAGTTGTAAAATGTTATGGCGTTAGTAGTAGATACTGCTTTTACGACAGTTGAAGGGCGCACATGCAAAATGTAGTACATATACATATACATACACATACGTATCTCAACAATTTGTAATGCATAATATATTATATGTTAGCGATTATAATAAGTTATTATACTTTTCATAATAAAATGTTTCCTGTATATGTGTGTGTCATTGAAGTAGAAGTATTAATTTACCTACTTTCAATTTATCTTTGTTTTCTAATCACTGTGATCAGACATTACTTTGTGAGTATCGAAAATTCTTCCAGTGTTCTGCATAGAGTATTGTATCGCGGTAATAAATTATAAGCGCTTTTTGTTAGATGATTCAATGAGACAGTCTTGAACGTGCATGCATGCGCTGAATAGAGTCCGTTTGGCTGCTAACTTTTGATCTTGCATCAGAAGTGCGCTTATATCTTTACATTATTGAAACTATGCGCACGCAATCATGTCGTTAAAATAGTCCCGCGTCGGCGATTTCCTTCGATACATGAGAATGTTGGACACCCCTATGGGCACGAAGGTCGGGCTCCCCCTTAGGTCTTTTCCTTTTTTTTTATGCCTCTTCGGCTACGATGACAGGGTTTTTATAGTACCGTGTCCTTGCGACTCACAATGCCGACGCGTTTCCTGCCCCAAGGCACCTGCTACAAGACCGCTGCTCTTTTCAATACAATCATCCTCTGAAATATGCATCTAAGTTTTGCCAACTTTATGTTAAAGAATATAACATTTGCATTTCTTTGATGCCGATTATTTCGTATACATAAACGTGCAAATTTCACAGTCCAGAATATATTGTAGAACGTATAAATCACCCTTTCTCGTTTGTACATACGCATAGGACGCAGAGATGCGATTTACCGAGGGATGTTCTTATAAATAACATTGTAATATATATTGTCGTATGGTTTACCACTGTTACCTGATGCTATTTCCTGTCACAAAGTAAATTTGTTGTTTTTTTTAAAATATACATAGACCAAAGTAAAATAGATAAAAAAGATTTTAATGGAAACATCTCCATTTGATATAATAATTGATTTTGTGTGTGTGTTTTTTTACGTGGTTTTTAGCTCTTCTGTTATTGCTTAAACCGGAATTTCGACTGGGACTTTAATCGAACGTTTTGGCAACTGGTTAGGGCTCGTCGGAGTAGCCTGGGTAGTTCGTTGCCCGAAAAAAGTCGTTGAACGAGAGCGCCCAGTGCATCGACCATGGGATTGTCGAACGGTGGATGCCCGCAAATAGAAACCAGTTCCTTGACCGATCAGAAGTATACGCTACTCACCAAGTCGCTCTTCCGGGGTGTGTTACGAAGTTCAGAATGTTGCGGAACAGGAACGCTCTACAGATGTGAAGCTTTGGGCCAGATTTGTTTCTTACATGGGGAATTTACAATGAGGTCAATAATTTATATACATAGAAGCATGCAACATCTTTCGCATCATCGTTGCAACGACGTTAACCAATATTTAATTTCCAATCCCTACATCGGGGCCTACAGAAAAGAAGCTAAATCTCAAATATGCAAAGTTCGCCCTGTACAATAATTGGACTTATTGTTGAAATAAAGGCATTATTACTTCACGCGTGCCGACAATTTGCTCTTCGTTCGTTCATTTGTAAATACACGTGTGTCTGCATTTTAACGTGTCTGCATTTTAACGTGTCTACATGCGTGCATCTACGCAGTCACAATTCTCTGCTTGGATGCAGTTTTAGGAAATCATGCATATACGTGGCAACATCGCGCTGCGAGCTGACATTCCACGTGATCAGGACCGGTTTGCGGGTTGCCGACCCACTAACACTCGTCTAATGCAGATAAACCCACGCCCTATATGTAGGGTACACATCGCTTATTTTTTATTGCGACCCTGGGGAGCTGTGTTGCCGGTACTGCAGCATCGCCGTTCCATCAATTTAGAAACATCGAAAAAGTCGGCGAGAAAGCTGCTACAACAGTGTTACTTTCAACATTTCTCCCCCCTCTTTAATTCGTTTCACCGTAAAAAAGACATACGTAAATGAATACGAAAATTCGGAACGCCGACCAACATAAGTCTGTAGAAAGCAAATACGTACATGACACGGCGCATATATGCATGGCACATAATAATTTGAAATAATAACAGTAGGTTAGTGGTCTATACATATACAGACGCCCACGTACCCCTCTTTACGAACAGTAGCCCTTTACTATTTGCAGAAGGAATGTTACTTTAAGGTTGAATATCGAGTTTTTTTTTGTGTACAGCTAAGGAGTGAGCAAAGGGCGTGATTTTATCGAGCCTTTGGTGGATTTTTGGATGTGTGGGATATAACAACGGTATACCTGTCGCATCCTTCGTGACCGGATAGGGATAGAAAGTGTGGTGGGGTAAACGTCGACCCCAGTCTACCGGCCAGCATTTTTAAGCGGTCCTTACATAATGATCGTGAAGTGGCGGAAATAGCAAGGAGACAATATTTCTGGCGGAGGACAGCTGCTAAACTGAATCAACCACAGTGCTCAACCTTCATGCAGACAGTTCAATATAATATTAAATTGTATTAATATCTAACCTATGGCGCATAACCTGGACGATTGATTGTACAGTTAGTGCGGCGTACATGCATGAAATTTCACATGCGCGTGTTAAACATCGCTACCACGTACCAACAATGCACCTTTGTTCCATTTAATATCTATCTACTCATTCTGGATCGCGTGTATAGGTTCTCTATATACGCGGTGACCTATATACACCTGTCGGCTTGTACGTAAATGGGGAATTACGGTGAACGGTGTGGTCAGCGACCGTGGGCATTGAAAGGCAAGGCAAATCCCGGTCGAACGCCTTCGGCTGTAAGGAATAATTGCACTTGACGCTGGAAGGGGGAGTGGGGACGGTAGCGGCAATGGAGAGGGACAGACGGGGGTACTCACCAGACGAAATATACTTTTTCTATTATGGGAGTAACAATGTATCAGCAGGTAGCTGATCATCGATCGGGGTCTGTACGGTCAATGGCCTTGCAATGCACCGAAGGGCAGGCCCACCCTTATATGTGCCTATACACTTACACGAGTACCGTGCAACGTCACATTCACACAGTTTAGGACTGTGGGTCGCCATCCAGAAGAAACTCAAAAGCCAAGCCTGCGATACAAGAGGCTCTAAAGCTTACGAGGAACCTGTTTTTCTACGTAGGGTTTCCACAGCTCTCTTCGTCTTCGGCTAAGAGCAGGATTGTCGCCGTTCCAGAAGAACGTGTGCGCGGTCGCAGATATTTGGTTGAATATAATTTTGTGCTTGGGCGATGCTTACGAAAACAAGCCTGCAGGTACATGTGAATAACTCGAATCTGTCGATCCTTTCCGAATACTTTGCCCAGGAGCAGAATGGATTTGTCGATATACTAGGAGGAAGCATGCCCACAAATTGCAACAGCGCGCGATTAAACTTCTTTTACCCCGATGCACGTCCTTCTGTTTGCACAGTTGCATGAGACCGATCTTATATGATAGAGCCCGAAACGTGGATCTGAGTGCGTTGGTATTATATCGCCAAGAGGCTGTGGCGCATACGCGTATCGTGCCTTGGAAGATACGTACAATCGTGGCTAAGCGTGCTATCGGTAGTTTCGATGAGCAAACAATCCGTATCCCTCGCTTCGACGACCCGCTTGCGACAGATAGTGCAGAACGCAGAATTTGTCGATGGGCAGGCTACAATGCGAGGTCGTGATCTTTCGTGTTTCTTCGACCGAAAGCATCCAGTCACAGGGCTGCTATAAATTTGCAAATTTCGTTCCAAATCTATGCCGCGATACTCTCAAGCACTTGATCCTTAAGCATATTCCGTAAAAGGAAAAAAGAGTTCCACCTTAATGATTCCTCGAGCTAGGACAAAATGTTCCGCATACTCTTAATGGGCAAATTGGAATTTCAAATATCAAATGTCCACAGAATGCAACGATGATGCTTCTAAAAGGCATATGCGAGCCCTGCATGCGTGGGCTCCACTCCGCGGGGATTCCAGTTGTGATTATAAGGAGAAGATGTGCGTGTGGTGGTTTTCGATGCACCCACATCTGCCGGGTGCCTTCGTACATGGAATTTTTTCGATGGCGCAACAGGACAAAGATTCACCTTGCCATCGAGGCATTCCTCCTTTCCTGTTCCTCTACCTTCAACGGGAAGATCGCCTAGGGGCGGCTCCCAACTCTGCGCTCACGCGGAAACCCCGACTGCACGTGTAAGCTTGTGCTTCGTGAACGTGTGAGTCTCCTTGAAAACGCGCGCACACATGCACGCACACGCGGGCTCGCGCTCACTCGGGCTCTCGTCGTCGAGGCAATTTTCTTTCAGCATCGCGGCGACGTGTTCTCGTTGTCGAGCTTATCGTGTCTCTCTCCATCGTTTTCTCCTCGGGGCTCACGCGATAAGAGACATTGGGCCGCATATTTTCAGCTACTCTCGAGTGCAACCCTACTGGGGTTACAGTAAAGCAGAATCTGGAAGTGCTCGAATTCACGATACCACGACCGTGCTCTCCCCATGCGGCCTGCACGCCGTACCGTCGATGGAAAAAATCCTAGATAGTTCCTTCCTTCGTTGCGACGCATGCCCTCGGTCCTACAAATCGTGCATCCACCTTCGCAAAACTTTCAGGACCTAAGGATTGATATTTACAACGTGCATATGCACGGTTCCTCTTGCATCGTTTCAACGGCTAGTTTGAAAAATTCATCATTCCGAAAAGGAAAGAGATTCTAGCTCCTTGCACGCATTGCAATTTTCTCACGATGCTCGAGTGAGCAGCGTGAGTGGTTCAACCCTCGCAGGGTAGACTCACCCTCATATGTGGGTCGCATATGTCGTCGACGTTGTGTGCGGATGTTGGAAATACGCACGCACACGCGTAAAACTCTGACGAGCGGGGACAGAGGGCACACGGGCCTTGCTAGCGCACCATCGTGCCTGCATCGTGGAAATTGGGCGTGGTGGCAATTTTCGTGAACGCGCACTGCCGCTCCGCCGCTCCGTGTTGTTTATCGAGAGAGTCCGTAGGCTCACGATCCCACCTTGCCCTTCCTACATACATTATGGACACTATTATACCGGCGAATAGAGACGACGTGGGTGCGGGCCACAGAATGGTTTCCGTGCACCGATGCGAAGAAGGAGCGATAGAGAGGGGGAGAGAAGCAGCATATATATATATATATAAAGAAGAGAAAAAAAAGGGAACGGGCCCCACCAACATTGCACACACGTGCATGTGCTAAGCATACGTTGCCATACGCCGCAGGATATTGGCTTAGGAGCTGTGCGATTGGCCGATCGCAGAGTCGCGGACAGTAGTGGTGGTGGTAGCGATGGTAGCGATGCTAGTAATAGTATTAGTGGTCCTATGCTTTCGTGTAAGGGCCAACCCACTACTATTCCCTAGAAAATTCATTGGCGTAACTCCGTGGCCAGCAAGTCGACGTTAGAGTCTAGCCACTACTGCTTAACACGTAAAAATATGCGCATACCACGTAACCGGCGCCATGCGACTGATAATGTATAAAGAAAACCGTGGACCCACCGTGCGCGCTTCCGGATCAATCTTATAATTTCCCCACTATTTCCAAGGTGCACGTGTCCTGCAACTGTGCCACCACCTGCACACCCCTGAAACTCAACCTGCGAATCTACGATAAATATAATACACGATATTCACCTACGACAATGAAATACGAAAATTCGTCCACGATGAGGACGAATTGGCAAGTTCCAACCGACTGAATCATCAAGATCCGCCATTTGTCGTACCCGTGAAAGGGCTTGGCCGCGCATTTCCTCATTGAACTCTACTCGCTCGGTCATGGTCATGGCCTTCCCGGACGATTACGCCACTGTGGTGCCTAACACGTAGACGGCGTGTTACTAACACAAGCGCATCATGCCACCCCTATAACGCGGAGGCCGAAGAACCGAGCCAGTCCGCCCGAGCGCGGCTCCTTCCACGCACGTTTCGTCAGTGGTCGCTGAGCAGGCCGTAAGAGAGGTTTTCTGTTTTCGTTTCACGGGGATCCTCCCTACTTCGCTTTCCCTTAGGATTCCCCCGCGACAGTGCATCCGTGCCTTCGACGTGTCGTGGTGAATCGCGCGGGCATTAGAAGCGCACCAGCGCGGTCTGTGGAACGGTGCAGTCAAGAAGGTAGAAGGGCGAAGAAGGACGGGTGGGGGAGAGGCGACGTAGGAGGGTGGGAGGCGGCAGGGAACCTCGGTGAGGAAAGGGCGAGGTAGGAAGAGAGTGCGTGAAAAAAGTGCGCGCAAGTGTGGCCGCGTTGGTGAGGGGCCGCCTGCGCCGGGCTAGTTTGCGCGCGCGCGCGCTGCGCATGGCTCAGTGTGAGTGAGAGTGAGTGAGTACGTGACGTGAGAGAGGGAGATATAGAGGGAGTGAGAGGAATAGGGAGGGGTTAGAAAGATAGTGTGTGTACGAGCGCGCGCGCGCGTATGGTGTGTGTGGCGTGTGTGCGAGAAAGATAGATAGATAGATAGACGGAGATACGGAGAGGGAGAGAGATAGAAAGAGTGTGTGTGTGTGTGAGAGAGAGAAAGAGAGAGAGAGAGAGAGGATAGATAGAAAGAGCGAACGCCGTCTCATCCCCCAGAACGCATCTCGTCTATGCCAGTTAGTCCTTCGATCCCTAAATGTGGCATATCGGCCTGGCTTCCCGTATTCGCGCTCTCCGCACGTTCTACAGAAACTCAAGGAGAATGACGACGGCGACGACGTCGGTTACCAAGACGGCGACGCCAAAAACGATCACCTCGACCAGGATCCAAATTATGACTGAAATTCTTTCGTTCTGACCGTGACCGCCCGCGTGCGCCGTAGACGATATCCTTTCGGTTTGAGAAATTCGAGGACTGGGACGGTGATTCGAGTGAGACGGAATTGTGCGGGTGCATGCCTCCTTTTTTTTTAAATCACGAAACATTATTACCTCATCGAGCGCTCTACTCAGCGGCCATTTAAACTGCACGCTGTGATACCGTCGGGAGGATCCACGTTTCGTCGTTGCGCAAAGTAAGTTTTGCTTTTTTCGTTTCTCGATTTTCCCCATATAATTCCACACTTCCGCTTTTCCGTTTGTTCACCCGTGCCTTTGCGAATCTTGCTCATTTCACTGGATGCACGCTTTCACTCTTACCGCTATCCTCTAACAAATGGCAGATGCATCGTCGATCGAGTTGCTTCGAGTTAAGATCTTTTTTCGGCCCTAGCCACGAGGAAGTACGGGACAGAGCACATTTGTGCACATAAGCGGGGCTACACTCACATTAGCACTTTCCACTGGGCTTCGTCCTAATTGGACGAATGGGGAAATGTAAGGGGCGCGTAATTGAGAAGCATGACTCATGTCCTACAGGAAATGCATATTTCAGGCATGTTTACCGAAAAAGAAACTCGCGAGTGTGCGGACTCCCCGTTTTAGCTCACATTATTATCGGCTATTCTTAACATTCTACATCGTCGGTTATTAATATTGCCTTCGAATGCAATTTGGCGTTCATTCCTTATTCATTAGCACGCACCAGCAGGATTATATTGTGAAACGGACATTGAGGCTAGATTCGAGGTTGAAGTACATTCGCTATCGTTCCCGTAGAGTAAATCGTGAGTGCCCGCGGCAAAGAACGGGGAATTTGTCATAGCCTCGGAGGCGCTAATCGTGATGAAGTTTTCACGAACTGGACTTAGAAAGTAGCACACAAACATGAGCTTCTCTTCGAGCCTTTGCAGTGCGTAATCGTCTCAAATTCCTTTCCACCTTGAAACCACAACCATGATCATTTTGCCCGCATAATTCCGTTATATCGTGAAAATCACAAGGTATCGTTCGACTAATGCGTCTTACTCTTGCAACGGCAGGACTCATCGTAATTGGAAGAAACATTTCGGATCACGATGGCCACTCCTTCGCAACAGTACTGCCTGCGCTGGAACAACCATCGTTCGAATCTGCTGACGGTCTTCGACGAGCTCCTTCAGAACGAAGCGTTCACAGATGTGACTTTGGCGGTGGACGGTGGTGCCTCGGTCAAATGCCACAAGATGGTCCTCGCCGCGTGTTCCTCCTACTTTCAAACCCTCTTCATAGATCTGCCCTGCAAACATCCGATAGTGGTTCTCAAAGATGTCAAATACTCGGAGATAAAGGCGATCCTGGAGTACATGTATCGTGGAGAAGTGAATGTCGCACAGGAGCAGCTCGGTGGACTGCTCAAGGTTGCCGAGGTGCTCAAGGTCAAAGGCCTCGTCGAGGAGAACGGATCCCAAGGTCGTCGCGAGGAGGTTGAGACCTCCATGTCTCCACCACCCGCGATCAGCACTAGCACAACCAGCAGTGCGGCTCACAGTAGCGGTCACATCTCGCCCCCGCACTCTACAGGAAGCTCCTTCAATCTCTATGGCAAGTGCCCTGTGGACAGAGGTCAAGGTCGCCTCTCTCTGCCCATGTGGGCACTCTCGGGTATTCCTCTACCTCAGCATCCGTCCTCCAGCCACCAGCCAACATCCCACCAGACCCAACACTCCACCGTCCTTGGCAGCTCCTACGACAACGGCTTCGAGACGTCACCTCTCAAGCGCAAGAAATTTTCAAACCTAATGATGAACCGAGATACTCCCATTCTAAGAACTGTGCTTGGTCAAGGGCACGCCGACAGCTCCCAGGGCATTCCTCTTCTGCATCCCGACAGCCACGAGGGTCACTTCCGCTCGAGCAGCAATGGATCAGCTAACGACAGTGACCGCCGGAACAGCACCGATTTGCCTCACGGAGAGATTCCTCACAGTCCTTACACGGACATTTCGGTGGTGGACGAGGACGAGAAACAGCCTTCTCCACAGTCGTATGCCAGTGACGCTAAATCAGGTAGAAATTACATTGTCCTCGTCTCTTGATATTGAGAACGTTCACCGAAATCTACTCTCGTTTTTATCATACACCGCGATTATTCTCTCTTTCGTAGGGATCGTCAACTACGTGCCTGCCCAGAAGCCAGAGTGGAAGCGTTACAAGCAGTACACGAGGAACGACATAATGTCGGCGATAGAGGCGGTGAGATCGGGAATGAGCGCGTTACAAGCCGCACGTAAGTACGGCGTGCCTTCGCGCACCCTTTACGACAAGGTGAAGAAGCTGGGCATCACGACGTCCCGTCCCTTTAAGCGTGGGTCGAACGGCAGCGGTGCCTGCTTCCCATACGGTATCGGAGGGAATGCCAACGGCGGTATTTACGGTGGCGGATTGTCCGAAAGCGAGAACGAGAACAGCAATGCTATAGTGGAGAATCCAGGCTCGATACTGGACACGTCTTATGCCAAGGCTGGGGGTAGGGAGATCTCGAGCGAGCGCGAGGCCATATTCGACGTACCACGTTGTAGTCCAAGTCCGGTGATACACTCGATGAAGCACCACGAGCAGGGCAATCTGAGTAGCGACGACCAGGTCGAGGATCTGTCGGTGAGTCGCAAAGCTGATGTGCGCGTGATCGTACCTCCTACGTCGATCGTGAAGGAGGAGGAGCAAGAAGTGTCGCCGGACAATTCGAATCGCAATTGAATTGAATTCGATTCGGTATCGTCGTCGGAAACATCGCTCGACGGTGCTTCAGGATCGGATGAACCCTGAAATCAGGTGACAAATTTAATCGTAAGTAGACACACACACACGTACTAAAGTAGGCGAAGAGAACGAGAAGAGGACCACCCACGCAAATGATACGATGTTACCAATCGCTTCTCTTCTCCTCGATTGTTCCTTTCCTTTCTCCTTCTCAGGACATCTGGCCTGCCTACGTCCGCAGGCTCGACTCTTGCGTTTAATTCGTCGATTAACGACCGTCTCAGGGATCCATAAAATAAGCCACTTCATATCAATAGTCCTATATGTATATTGTGAATGTAATCGCGAAGTTTTCCGTTACACACGAGATATCACCAAGGGGAATTATTTCGTAACGTAAATTCGCGGTACAGTACCTTGTGCAAGACTGAACATGTATCGTAAATCAAAGAGACTGAACGTAACTAGCACTTGTGTTCCAAAATCTTTAAAGCCTAATGCCGAGCATGATGTCACATGTCAGTCGAATCATTTCGTTGAAGTTGTTATACGCTATCTTCGCTAGAAGCGTCAGCGAATGGGAACGATGAACCTGCAAACGAGATAAAAGAAAGCTTATATACATTACAATTTGATTGCTGAAAACATATCCCTTAATGACTAAAGAGTATACTCAAAGTATGTTAAAGAAATTAGTATTTTTATGGGACAATATCTAAGATCGTGTTTATAGTATACGTAAATTCGTGTACGACTACAATGAACCGTGGAGGTTGTGCATGTCTCTCGATTATATGAAAAACTAATTATTCGCGTTAAGCTTTAAATATCTTTGGACCAGTGAATATGCCTACACTTATTTTTACTTGTGATTCACTCTTAACTTTGCAATCGTTTTACACATTAACGATATTTAGAGCCTCGATTGCACGGAAATGAATTACCACGACGTACGTTATGATTAAGAGGGAAAGTGTATATTGTTTTCACATTTTAAGAGTATTTTTATGTAGCATTAAATGCTGTCCGTAGGACACACTTATTATATATACAAAAATTGTACACTTCGAGTAATTTCGTTAATGACTGAGATATTGCTGTTAATTTGTTAGTAATTCTAAGGTTACTTTATGATTAACTGAACATGGCCCTGGGATACAGCTGCAATATTGCTCAATACATATCTACACATAATATAAGACGAACTACCTCATGTACAACGAACAGATTGTTCATTAACGTAAGACTGACGAGCCGAATCCACGTTATCAATACAATGATTTTTCTTTTTTTTTTAACAAACATTAATAATATTATATATATGATATACACACAATGAAACAGATTTTTATATATATATATATATAATATAAGTTATAAGTCCTATATTATATTTTAAACTGAGATAACAGATTCTAATTAGAATAACTTTACACGATATGATAACTAAAGTTGCCTTATCATGGCCGTCCAACGGCATAACAGTGTGGCAGATTATACAGGGTGCCCTACCTAACGGCCACTGCGATTTTTAAAGGACTTACCGTGATCTCAGGGAAAAAGAATCATAATGTAAAATTTATCGGTTCCTCGATCGCTACGCAGTGTACCAGTAAAAACGCCAGTCTTCGAAGGAAAATTGAACTCGGTTTAATCGGAATGATTAAATGAATACTACGTACTTATTGTTGCTCGATATGCGCGTTTCACGCTCGATTAATTCCACTGCTCGATGTCGATCGTGCGAACAGGACGGATCGAGAGCGTAAAAAGGACTGGAGACTCGAATCCTTTTTTGCAATTGGAAATTCGTGTATCCTCGCTTTTTCTCCCTCTTGGTCCATCCTCTTTCTACAATCGGTTGTCGTCATTGAGTAGGGGAAGAAGACACCGTGACGTTCAGTAGATAAGACAACGGCCCCTGTATATGCGTCAACCCAACAGATAATTTACCTATCGCCAAATTCGCGCGATTTTCGAATACAGCCACTTCGTTTATTACACGTTTCTCTCATCTACCCTTAAGAGGTAGCAACGACCAATGCACGAATTATTATAAATTAAAAAGTTTATGTACTCCGCTTATAGTTAATGGACTTATGAGTTCTCGTCCCGTGTGTTGTTTCTTATAGTTAAATTAATCGGACAAGAGACGTTCTACTATATATTTACTTAATTCAATTAATCGTAAACGAATTATATGCGTAACTTTGAGCACACTTGTTTACAAGTCTCTTGCAGATCTCATGCGCATAATCGTACGTACAAAAGTGAATACCTCTTGATTAGAAGTGATAGGCTTACCGATAATAGTAAAGAGACGTATATATACCGAGATGTATAGCACTTCTCTATCAACAAAGTACAAACCAAAGCTGCCTAGACTATTCGTGAATTAAGGCATTCCATAGATGCAATAGAATATTTGATAATTGAAAATGATTCGTAAATAGTACGAATTCAGTACCTGCTCAGTTTGGTGGAACTCCAACACTCTCCGTACAATGTAATAGGATGAATATTCAACTTCACGAAAAAGTAAAGCGCTAGGTCCTGCACACATGCAATTAAAGTGAACAGTGCTTGAGTTTAAAGGTTAATAAACTCTCACTTTGCTTAACTCCGTTCGACCTATTGAAAATAAAATCAACGTACGTTAATTGCAACGCAATTGTAAAATGAACCGAAATGAATCGTACGAAGAATTTGGACCAGAGAATTATCCGGAAAGCGGACTGTTCGCTTTATAAAAAAAGCAAAGAAGATATTATTCGTCCAAAGCGAAATAGCGATTTGTTAATGATGTGTATTCAGCGTTAATGAGAAAACAGTGTTCATATGGCCGAGCCAACGCATGTGTTATAATAAGCGTAATTAATGTATGAAGCTCGCGAGAAAGGACGAATCGTCATTTATACTTCGCTTTTACGTTGATTCGCGTATATTACCCTTAGATATATGTTAAGAGTTCGATCTAATATCAGGAAAGTGTCGGTAGAATATCCTTAGGTAATTACGTATTTGATCTGGCGAGATCGGAAGCTGTAAATAAATTACTAGAGAAATCAAGTTGCCTTAATCACCTAGCGTTGTATTATTTCTAAGACTGATTTTTATTACGTTAAATACGTATATGTGCACTTAGAATATGCGAGTATATGTATATACAGATACAATTGAACGCAAAGTATCCGTATATATGTACACTCGCAAGACATCGGGTCATTATGAACTATCTCCACAATGTGGGTGCGTGTTATCAATAATTGTGCAAGTTTGTTACGAAATATATTATATCGAGAGAAATTTCAAGCTTGTTTTCCTAATTTCAAAACTATCCCTTCCGTCGATCCTCTTAACCAAGGACCAAATAGAAGTGACGTGTATATCTCACAATTAAAGTAAATCGACAGTCCTTAAATACATACCTAATACGTGCCTTATTCTGTCGAACAAAGCAACAAATTTCGCCGAAGAAGGCGCATAATCGACAAGCTCGTATTAAAACAGAAAGAAGCGAAGAAAAATTCGTTAGGCGTGAAGCGACAATTCAAAATCGATATATCGATCCACTCGTTCTCGGAGGGTTGGTCGAATCGCATTCGATCGTCGAGGCGCGCACGTGCGCATGCGCACGTCCAAAGGCGGCTCTATTGCATGATTCAGGACGATTTCGTTATATGCTTACATTTCTACTTAACCCTCCTAATTAATAGACTCTAATTAAGAAGACACGTCCTTGGAGTACATCGCATAGTCGTTGCTCTTTTCACTCGAAAGCAGCGCCACATATGTGTGTATCTCGTAGTGGACGAGGGAGTGGAATCTTATACATACATCCCGATATCGACTCGATCTCCTTGGTAGAAGCCGACGATCACGGCGTACGCCGATAGTGGCTGGTCCAGGGATGTACCTAGGTCTCGCTAATAAGCCTCATTCCCCCGATACGCGCACGGACGGAATAATTATGAGCTTGCGCAGAACGCGCGCAGGCTTCGTACCCGTTTGGTGAGGGGGAGGGGAAGTTGGGAGGAGAGGGAAAGAGGGTAGGTGGAGGAAGGGTGGTTAAGGAGAAATAAAGCCCGGAGTCCGGCCGTCGAATGCGGCCATCGGATGCTGGGAACTCGTTCTCTCTATAAAGGGTGCAGTTTCGAGTCGTAATCATTCGTCGCGACCAGTCACGTTACCGGAAGCCTCGAGACGCGTTAAGCTTCCCGTCCCCATCCTCGTCGGCTGATACACGGAAGAGGAATCTTCGCTTTAGACGTGCATAACCTTTCAAACGCGAGAGGTATCACCCCCTCCGTTTACGGTGTCAACGACTCCTCTTCCCGCACGGTGTCCTCATTTCCGTCAGGCAGATATATAACCAACCCACGGTGAGACACTTGTGCCGGTCGTTCGCGACGCTCTCCTGGATGTCGAGGCATGCGCCGTAAAAATTCTGGGATTGATGTATCACAGGGCGCAGGTACAAATTGCAGCTTTATGCGTATATTTGCATATGTTTCTTTTCACGCACGGCAAATCGTTCGTTTAGTCGTGAAATTGCGATTGTAAGGGAGGTTGACGAGCGCGCGACGCGAGAGATTCGTTGAGAGTTTCGCGACAGCGTGCGCACGACGCCTGTATCACGGCAACTCGTCGTACGAACGTGAATTCCGTAATTCGAGTAGATTTTTCGTACTACGCGACGGTGGGTCGTTTTTGCGGGTGTGTGAACACTTTACGCGACGTTATTCCGCTCTCGTGAATGAGACAGGGTCTTTTGCCGCCTTTTTCTCACATTTTATTACCCGAGAATAAATAATCCTCGAAGAATTGAACTCACTTCTCTCACGTCGATTTCTATGTAAAATATAAATATGCGAGGCGTCGATCTCGCGGATAGCTCGTTAACTGCAATTCTATGCCGCTATGCGTTCAAACAGTTTTAAATACGAGATCGGCTCTTGATATTGTTATATGATAATTCGAATTGATAACCTTTGCGTATGTCTCTTTATGTCCTAGATTTCCATTTCCATTCTGCTATGTACAGCAGCGGTCACTCTCACGCTCATATCGGACCAGGAAAGCAGCACAGTAAAAAATTCAAATTGTACCGCAGGATGTATGTGTCTTTCGCCCAAACAGGTAATTCGACGTCACATTCGACATTTAAATCAAATCTAGGAATAAACATTCGGTTATTTGATAAGGACGATTAATTGGCTGGTCTGGAGATAATAAAAACAATAGAATATGACGTACACAGGTACTGTGCAACAGAGGTGGCCTAGAAGATATCCCAACGCATCATTTACCAGAAACGGTGGAGGAACTGTCCCTGAATAAAAATAATTTCCCAGTGATAAGGAGCGATGCGTTCGCCGGATTGCGCGCTCTTCGGAAGCTGACCCTGGACGGCAACAATATTACGTCCATACGTCCTTTCGCCTTCCGAGGGTTAAGTAAATTACGCGAATTGTCGATTCAACATACCCCACTACCGTTCATCGAGAAGTTTTCTTTCGCCGCCTTGCAGAATGTTTCGGTGCTCCTTCTAGCGAATAACAAAATTCGCTATATCGAGGGTAACGCTTTCGCCGGCACATCCAACGTTCGAATTATCCTACTAAGCAGTAATCCGCTTTTAAGTATCCAGAGCCATGCTTTCTCTGGGCTGACCAATGTATTACATTTAATATTTCCAACGGGAATTCGTATCATTCAGCCAGATGCCTTTGATGGCCTTCAAAATGTCGGTCTATTGAAGCTTACTTATATGGATCTCTCGAGTTTACAGCCGTACACGTTTCGCGGTCTAAGCCACGTAAAATCACTGAATATCCAAGAGAGTGATCTTGGCGTTATACGAAGAGACGCGTTTGCGGGCCTCAGTCGCGTTGATCATCTTAATATTTTAAATAATAAGGTGGATCTCATAGAACGGTTATATCTCAAGTACGAGAGTGCTATCCAAGTACTTCGCTTTCATGGTAACCACGTCTTAGAAGCGCCAGGAAATGCCAAAGATATAGTTCTTGAAGTAAACTCGATCAGTGCCGTAGATAACCATTTTCCGTGTGATTGTCAAGCACATAACATTCTCGATAGTGACTTCGTAAATGGCACTATCGGTGAATTTCAACAACGAAATTACTGTATCTCACCGATTGAGTATAACGGTAAACCGATGAGTCTGGTTGACTTTGATCTTGTTGCTAGATGCCACGATAATGTCGTTCAAGATAATTTAGGTTCTGACGGTGCAAACATATCCATCTTACCTACATTTATACTTTCGCTTCTATTCTCTGCAAGGTTTCTTCAGTGAATAGTTTACACACATTCTGCGTAGGTATGATTGTTGTTGAGAATCCTTTGGCAAGAGGTAAGCTGTCAAGGATAATTAATTTCAATCACACTTTCCTAGCTAGTCATTTGCGACTTACAGATACTAAGCCAAATTAATGTGTATTTTACCGCAAGGGCAATTTTAAACCACATATCTCAATGTAACAAGATGCTTTGTTTTCATTCGTTTCATGTATATCTATCAGTGACTTCAAAAGATCTATCAATTACCACAAAGATTTTCCTACAATTTCAATGATTTATAATTCCACGATAGTTAAGTACATTTTAGGACTATATGGTTTGAATTTTGTTTATAAAATATTCATCCTTGTGTACACTTAAGGCTGTCCCATTAAATAGTATTTAATTCTGCAGTGTAAGTTGCTATGCTTGGCGAGTTGTCAGGCGCAATGCGCAATGGCTGAAACTATAGTTTAAAACAAGTTTAAGTGCCTATGTACAGAGTTGATCTTTGAATTATTCTATTATACTACATTATCTTTACACTTCATGGCCCGTTTGTTTATTACATTTCTCGTTAATTATTTATAAAAATATTCATTACTGTAATTTTGATATTGTCAGCCTTCGATTATAACATCAATGCATAAATGTCGCGAAATTGAGGCAGATTACCCATCAAAGAAAAATACAAGAAACAATATTAACTTATGACTGCATAACACTATTTCCATATAACAACTCATTAGAAATATATACAGTTGCAACCAAACTGATATAATGAGTTTTTTATCTTTGTTGCTATATTAAGATAGAGTTTAATGAAATTTGAAGTAATGAAAGTAATTAGTAATTAGGCATTTATTGTATGCAGTCTATTATCTTAACTGGAATAGTAACAATTTCTGCTCTAGGAGGACCTATGAAAGTACATTATCTTCAAATTCATAATTTGGCAGCAGTGATGTCATTTTTGGATAAGATAGTATTAAATTCTATTTTCTTTACTTTTTATATATCAGCAGTATAGCCAGCTATTAATAATCCGGACTTTCGTAGAAATAAAAATGTAGAAATTCAACCTAAGTAATTAATGATTGTCTACACTAACATTGCCTGTTATAATATTGGTTACAAAGATGCGCATTAATGGGAGTGGCAATTGATGATCTATTGTGTTAGTAAAACTCGTAATATGATCATTGCAAAATAAGGCAAAATATATTAGATCATCCACAATTTAAGTCGCATATAAAATTAATGTGCCAATTTCAACGGATACATATTAATACACTTTAAATTTAGTAGAGAATGTGCAACACTTCTGAAATATTTTCAAATATTTACTGCGTGCTACAGTAATGGTGTAGAACTAGGAATATTTTTGCGTTGCATTCTCAATTATCTTGGCAAAAGATATGGCCACAGTACTTCCAATACATAGTCATATTCCATTTGTATGCACTTTGATGTCATTTATAGCCACACTGGGCTTGTAATGTTGATAAATGAATGAAAGGTTTCTTGCTGCCATTTATGACATAAGATTTGCTTGGCCTTCGGTCAGCATAATAACCGAGGACCAACCTAGCTTATATTTTTTACCAATGTCTAAGATCTTATTACATATGAAGTAAAATACATAATAAAATTGTAATCTGTTGAGGTAACTATATCCTGCGATTTAACAATAAATGGATTGAATAGTAAAATTACCATCCAGAAAAAAAGAACATAACTTGTTTCTCCATGTACACAATAGAAATCCTTCACTTCAAAAATTATGCAAGAAACGAAGCAATTGTATTATCACGTTGTACATTACCTTCAATGCTATTAAACAAAAATTTGTTTGCAGTAATATGGATATAAAATCCTTATGTTATAATCTCTTCAGTTCCAACAAATTATTTGCATTCCAATATATTACAGTTATTTAATCTCTTTGGCAATTGTTTGCTGTATAATTTTATAGCACGTACTAAAACATACATTCTATACTTCTTCGAAGAGCAATCGATGTATCCTAATTTAATAGAAATAAAATTTTCTTATTCTTATATCAATAAGTATATATATCAATTAAGAATAGCATACTCTTTACTACGTGTAACAAGAGTACATTACTTTTCTCATACATATTCTATAGCAGTTCATGACTATTCAAAACGTATTGGAACAGTCTTTGGAGGTGGAACAACTGGAAATTCTCCAACAGATGCCATGTAATAGGCATCCAATCGGAAAGGTTCTATTTCCCATTTTATGCGTGACTCCATTGTCACTGGACTGACACCAAGATCTTCAAGTGTGGGCACACCTTTGCGTACAGCATCAGAAGTATGTTCCTAATAACATATTAGCAATACATATGTACATAAACAGGATGTGTTTTTTAACTAATTGTTTTTCATAAGAATATGTACTTACAAATCAAGGTGATGTACTTACTATTTCTAAACCTTCAAAATGCAAATTTCCAAGAGGATAACTTAGACTAACGAAGTTAATGAGTGCAACCTTTAGTTTGAAAAGTGGAAAGTATTTTAAGTTGTATCTGCTAAATTCATTAAACTCAGGGTCGTTTAATATCAACGTTAGGAACCAGTCGAGTAAAGCAGAGAGTTTGTATCGTCGGGGTCTGCAAAACAATGGAATATGGTAAAGATATCTTATCTGACAATTTTACTGTATCTTTAATTACCCAAGAAACTGATAAGTTTTTCCAGCAGAATCTGGATTTAACATAGCAGCAACAATTCCACCAGCAACATCACCAACCCATATTGGCTGCTTTTCTGTTTTCTCACCCATTTCCCATACTGGTACACCTCTACAACAATTGAAAGTGCGATAGTATTTTATGTATGAGTAATAAACTAATTAACACGTTGACTGCCACGGTGATTTTTCATGGATTGCCTGTGGTACGACACCTTGCACTTTCAAATTTTTTTTTTTTGTTTTTAACATATGATGTTTTAAATTGCGGTAAATTGTGGTTAGTACAATCTTTTTTTTAATGATTTTACTTGGGGATCACCGGTGACCTCCAATACAGTCAACGTGTTAATCACTTAGGATAAGTCACTGTACGTTGATATTACCTCAGATGACGTCGATATCTGTTTACCCAATGTGTTAGAAAACGATCTTCTTGACCATATATAGTCGCCGGCCTAATGATAGTTGCTTCTGGAAATTCTTCCTTCACTGCTAATTCACCATACCATTTTGATCTATAGTACTGTGAACCTTCGCTTAGGATCAATGGCTGTTAGAAAACAAATTAAATTGTTAATATATACATGTTTCGCTGTTGCACCGATGTATATTATGTATATTAATACATACATTAATACGCAATGACATATATAAATATAATTACCTTGGGGTTCGGATTAGCATTTAGACATGATACATGGATGAAACGTTCTACCCCACATTGTTTGGCGAGTCTAGCCAATGTTCTAGCTCCTGTGACATTCACATCGTCAAACGTAAAATTTTTAGTTTCATATTCCCGACCTACCAAATTAATAACAACATTCGAGTGTTTGATACACCTCACTATAGATTCTTCATCACGGAGATGGAATGGGTGGAAAAGAACTTGTCCAAGGTCGCCAACTAATTTAAGCTGCGTTAAATCATATGGATCACGACGATAGGGTAGAATCAACTGAAAATATTTATTTTATAGAATGGACAGGTTACCATTACATGCGCTTCATCAACTATAATTTGTAGTTTAATCCTTAAAATCCTACACTTGAATAATCATACCTGTGTTCCAATTTTCCCAAGCCGATTGCATACGTAGGGTCCAACAAATCCTGAATTTCCAAACACTGTACATACTTTTCCATTAAAAGAGCTACGGCCCCCTGTACCCCTCTTTAAAGCAGCAGTGGTCGGGTCTTTGACGATTTTTGGATGAAAGGAATAGTGACAGACCTGTATCGCAGCACTTGTCGCACATACTGTTTGTCTTCCTAAAAGTAATGATACACATAATAATTGTCAGTTACATAATGTGCCAATCAAACATTTTTCTGTTTGTACAAGTGTAAGAATAAGTAAGTCTGTCAGATTAATGCAGAAGTTTTTAAATTCATTCTATACTCATAATTGTCATTTTCTATCATCGAAAAATCTTACTTGCTATCGGCGCAACAGTGTTCGGGATCCACGTCGCCATTTTTACTTTGGATGGTGGATCATATAAGACAGAAGCACAGATTACTCGTATATAAGAGTGGAAACAGTATGAGATGGTGAGTTATGTATGAGGATAAAGCGGGAAATGTTCATCATTTCAGGTCACGAAAAGCTAGAGTTTTGCTATTCGTTTCCACAACATGCTTTATTACAGTGATATACATTGAACGTTAGTTACTGAAAGCACCGAGGAGAGATTGCTAGAGAGAGTCAGCATCCGTGTATCCAGGGACATCGTAAATTTTGGCAAATATGGAGTGTTCAGCGTTACTTGGGCGTAACTATATAGCAAATTAATGTAGTTCACGTTACAACTCTGTAAGTACAGTTGATCGGACAGAGCACTGCAATATCTTTACGTCCGCCTCCTCCGGAGGGGACCCACACGTTCCTAAACCCATAAGCGTCGCCTCTCTTTAACAAACTCTCCTCGGTATTGAAAGTGACCTTTCGCATCGTCAAAACCTGTTGTTTCGCTTGGAAACGATAATAGCATCGATGGCAATTTCGTCCTACGTTGAGTGACAATAAATTAGATATCCGCATACCTAAACAATAAATTTCATCAACCATAAAGACAAGATCGTATTGTCTTATTTCGTAACGTTTTACACGGGCAAAAATCATATTGCAGGAGAAAGGGGAAAACGTGAAATTGCGTTGCCCTACCGCGGTTTAAATTTCTACACTTGACAACAATTACGATAATGGGTCCAATAGCGTGACAGCTGTGTAAAGTCGCGCATGCGTAGAAAAAAAATCTAATCGTCATGAACGCATGCGCGCTGCGCCACGTCGCGCTACGTTGTGTGTACTTCGATGTGTTGGATGTGCTTCGATGTGTTGAATGTGCTTCGATGTGCCTGTCCGCTACTTGACAGCTCGATCGTAGTATACATACGTTCCGGCGATCGTTCTTTTTTCGTCTGCCGCGACAAGTTTCTTCAAACTAATCCATCGGAGGCGAGAACTCCCGAGTCGTATAGCATGTCCACGACTAGACCAAGTGATTCGGTTCGATACAAAATGTGGGGATTGCACGACGTATTATTCGAGGAATATTTGTGATGTATGGAGACCGTGATATATTGGCGCGTGTAAAAATGACATTCGCGCGTCCCTCGCTCAGCTCCTACAGTTGAGCTCGCCGGAGGATCAAGAAGAGAGATTGATTTCTCGTAAGTTATCGTATATCACGAGGAAACACGACGACGGCTGATCAATGTGTCATTTGTGATGGGAGTGCCTGCGCGGGGAGCACTCGCGGCGATCGTGGCTGTAACCGCGTTCGCCGTATATTTAAATAGCCTCAGTTGCGGCTTCGTATTCGATGATATCTCCGCGATCAAGGATAACCGGGACCTACGGCCTCATACGCCCCTCAAAAATGTCTTTTACAACGACTTTTGGGGCACCCCGATGCACAAGGTGAGGCAATATCCGACAGAAGGCGCATTTCATTCCCCCTTCCGTCTCCGTACCGGCGTCTCCTAGATGCTCGTATTGATCCACGAACGTCCTGTTCATTTCATTTCGATTCACCCCGCTCTGTTATGTTAAACTTTTCCTTCCATAAATATGCAAGAATGATTATCCTCGTCTTTTCGATCCTTCTCCCGTTTATGATGAAAATGAAAATCTTCTTTCTTCCTCCACTTCTCTCGTATATTTTTCGAAATACCGAGTGTTTTCTTCACTGCTTTACGATTTATGTTTCGACTTATGGAATAATTATCTGCACAATTCATAGAGAATTCTATAGATTGAACAAAACGATTAATTATAAATTGCTGTTTAATTGTTATAAATATAGGTGCATAAAGGTTTAGTTTAGCCAACATTGTATATAATAAATGGTAAAAGAAATATCTTTTTTGGTAATTCACTTATTATCTTTTTTCTGTTTTAATTATTTATTTATTTATGTTGTTCTTAATATATTTGTCGTTTTATTTAATCCATTTGCATCTGTGAGTCGAATATTCTGTACTAATCCGTGCATTGTTGCGCTTACAGATCCAAATGAGTTAATATTCTTGTTCTTACTTCTTTCTGTATTTTTCATCGTCCGTGTTTTCGTTAATAGGAACAATCGCACAAATCATATAGACCACTTTGCGTACTCACATTCCGATGGAATTACCTGATTCATCAATTAGATCCTATGGGATACCATTTACTCAATGTTATACTACATATTGGAGTATGTCTGCTGTATTTCAGGTTTGAAATTGTCAATTTGTTTTATAGAACGTATTCATTTGTGGTTACAAACTTGTGATATTCATCTACATTATTGCATTGCAGAACCTGTTTGATGTTTCTGCCAGACCCTGCAAGTTTTGTATCTTCCCTTCTCTTTGCTGTACATCCAATACATACAGAAGCCGTAAGTATGTAATATGAAAAACTGATATTGTTATTAGTTAAACACAAACCTGTATATAAACATCATTCGTGAATTGATTGCGATATAAATATATATATATATATATACTGTTTCAGGTTACAGGAGTTGTTGGAAGAGCAGAGACCTTATCTTCTCTGTTTTATTTAGCTGCTTTAATAACATATACTAAATGTTGCAGAAGTAAACGGTCCACAGGTTCGGTATAATATTAAAAAAGTCAATGAAAACAGAATTCACAGTTTATATCTTGTTTTATACATTTACCGTCTTCCTTTTTATTATAGGATGGCGATGTTTGGTGTTATCCATGTCTTTTGTATTCACCGCTATGTTATGCAAAGAACAAGGCATAACTGCTACTGCAGTATGTTTTTTGTACGAAGTTTTTGTTGTACAAAAGGTACGTTAAATTTACATTTAGAAACATAATATTGCATTTGATGTACGCGATAGTGGAATTTTCTGGTGGTATTTTACAGGTTAGAGCAATTGATATTTTCCTAGCGATAAAGTCTGCATTTGGCGGGAAGAAGATTACACCAACTTGGTCTGGCGAGGGTACAAAGCGATTGACAGCTCTCACACTCATTACATTTAGTCTTCTCATTTTACGATTACATGTAATGGGATCGAAGTTACCTGTATTTACCAGGTATGTTAATTAAAATAGTATTGTAGGTGCATTGCACATGCGTTACACTGCTGTTTATAATGGTGAGGCAATAAAGCTATTTTTTCAGATTTGACAATCCTGCATCGGTTGCTATAACACCAACCAGACAACTAACGTATAATTACCTTGCAGCAGTCAATTTGAGATTGCTCTTTCTTCCAAGTGATTTATGCTGTGATTGGACAATGGGAACGATACCATTAGTAGAAAATTTTACAGATCCTCGTAATTTCGCGACCATAATGACACACCTAACTATGATAGGATTGTTAACAACTGCCATTTTAACCCGTAGTAGACAAACGTCGGTTATTCTTATTATGGTTGGTATACCTACATAAACGCGTATCAGAATTTTTAGTACAATACAGGATAAATGTATTCTTTAGTAATATGATAAAGAAATCTATGTCACATCAATTAACGGATCTATGCATTAATGTTTACAGAGTTTAGCAATGATGATTTTACCATTTCTACCCGCTTCAAATCTTTTTTTTCCTGTTGGATTTGTGATTGCTGAAAGAGTTTTGTATGCACCTTCTATGGGTTTTTGCATGCTTATTGGATACGGATGGAGTATTTTGTCTGATAAAAGGTAATTTGCATTGACGGTAAACAGTGAATTCGTGGAGAATTAAAAGTTCAAGGGAAAATTGGGGAATTGTATAATATTTATATTTGACCCTTAGATTCAAGAAGGTAATGTTATTCTTGTTAATAACACTCTTGGCCGCGCATACCACGAAGACATTTATGAGGAATTATGATTGGCTAGACGAATATTCTATATTTATGTCAGGCTTAAAAGTTAACGATCGTAATGCCAAATTATTTAACAATGTTGGCCATGCTTTGGAAAGTCAAGGTCGTTTTAAAGAAGCTTTAAATTTTTTTAACATGGCAGTACAAGTACAAGGTGATGATATTGGTGCTCACATTAATGTTGGTAGAACTTATAATCATCTTAAGATGTTTAAGGAGGCTGAAGATGCATATTTGAAGGTAATTTATGAATTCACATTGAATATGTAAATTTTCATACATTGAATTATTTACAAACGTATGTTTTGTCATTTCATTTAAGGCTAAGTCACTATTGCCGAAAGCAAAACCAGGGGAATCGTATCAAGCCCGTATAGCACCAAATCACTTAAATGTCTTTGTTAATTTAGCCAATTTAATAGCAAAAAATGCTACTCGACTCGAAGAAGCTGATTTATTGTATAGACAGGCAATTAGTATGCGTGCTGATTATACACAAGCGTATATTAATCGAGGAGATGTTTTAATTAAACTTAATCGAACTAAAGAAGCTCAAGAAGTTTATGAACGAGCTTTGTTTTATGACAGCAACAATCCTGATATCTATTACAATGTACGTATCGGCCAATTATTTGTTATAAATGTGCTCACTTGTTGCAGAGCAAGCTTTCATTTTGTAGAAAATTTTTTATATCTTAGCTCGGCGTGGTATTTTTGGAACAAGGAAAAGCATCTCAGGCATTGGCTTACTTAGATAAGGCTTTGGAATTTGACCCAGAACATGAACAAGCATTGTTAAATTCTGCCATATTATTGCAAGAATTGGGACGTGCCGAATTACGCAAAGTAGCCCGAGAAAGACTATTAAAACTTTTAAGAAAAGTGAGTCTCCTTACAGAATTATTTCTTACCAACGAACTTTTGCTCATGTTTCACATTTTATGCTTTTTTAGGATTCTAACAATGAACGTGTGCATTTTAATCTTGGAATGTTAGCTATGGATGATCATGACAGTGGCAGTGCAGAGCGGTGGTTTCGTAATGCAGTAGCATTGAAAGAAGATTTTCGATCAGCTCTTTTTAACTTAGCATTACTTTTAGCTGATGAACAACGGCCACTCGAGGCAGCTCCTTTTTTAAATCAATTAGTTAGATTCCATCCGGATCATGTGAAGGGCCTAATTCTTCTGGGAGATATTTATATCAACAACATCAAAGACTTAGATGCTGCAGAAAATGTAAGAAGTAATTTTATAATACATTCTAATGTCTAATTCTTATTCTAAATTGCCATTATACGTCAAAATCGTTACAGTGTTATCGTAGAATACTGCAGTTGGATCCAACAAATATTCAAGGATTACATAATTTATGTGTGGTGATGGTGGAACGAGGTAAGCTCGGTCTTGCAGCCCAATGTTTGGAACGTGCAGCAGCATTAGCACCGCAACAAGATTATGTACACAGACATCTAGCGATTGTGAAAGCCCGTATAAGCCGTCTACCTCCTGATCAACGTGACACCGAAGTATTTGACGATTCTTTCTGGGACAGTAACGTAAAGGATAGGAACTTTAATACAGATCCAGCGAGTGGACAATTTTTAGGAAAAACAGACTCTGTTTTTGGGAATCATGCGGTAGTTCACAATCATATAGGAAATAAGCAAAGCAATACCGATTCTCTGAGTAATCACATCGTGCACTTTAAAAGTCCATCAAAGCCTGCCCATGTGGTGAATGCTGCTGCAATAGAATCAAGTGATGGTCAGTCTAAGAGTCCTAAAACATCCATGTCCGAGTTGACAAAAATTGCAGAACCTACGTCAGGCAGGGTTTTCGATAAAATTATAGGTACCGATGTCACAGAACTAGAGGTTACTCAACAAGGTGGGTCGAAGTTAACGAACTCTGACCAATTTAATAAGAGTGCAACGATAATCTCTAGTAACCAGCATACCGGAACTATACAGCAAAGAAAAGACAGTGCAATGTCATAGTATTAAAGTTAACCCGCCGAATACTGTAAAATGAGTATGTGCATATACTCATGCATGTATATATATACATACATGAGTATATATGTATATACAAAAAGGAGGGATACGGTGGTACAGTCATATAGAGCTAATGTGTGAATATAAAATGAATACAGAGTATTGTTTTATATGCTGTATAAATAGGACGTTTTATAAAATACATTTAAAAGAACTGTCTTTTAATTAATTTCCAGGTGTATCTTCTACATCCCCCCTTTTCCCAGAAGCTACTATTAGAAATGAATCGTTAGAAAATGTCAAGCTACTACCAGCGAATAGAGACACGCATAAAAGTAAATTTCCTTTGTTGCATTTGACACCCAAATGTTTGATTTCAAGGTGACACTGCGATGCGTTTTTTTATCTGGCAAATAAAAAAGAACATGTTTGATTTAATCATCGAAGAAAATGATTAATAAAGCGATAAATATAGTAACTAAATTGGAAATGTTATAATACAAAGTTACTATAATATGAAAATTGAATTTGACTTTATACTTATATCAAAAGGTAAATATTTCCAAAAAAGTGCAGATTGGTGCAGATGCAGCGGCAAGTCTAGCATGCAATTTAGGAATTTGAAAATTTGCATAGGCTCGTATCAGCTCGTATATGCGTTGAGATAGTGGCAACATCAAGCATTTGGGAAACTAACTAAAGGTTGATCCAGGTTGGTCCCGCGAACTACTCTGGTAAAAATTGACAGAAAATGACATTAACCTAAGAGTTGAGTTTTTTATTTAACCGATAGATGTCAGGAGGTGTATCATTTCGTCTGATTTGGTCGATAATTATATACATAGAACTACCTGTAAAAACGTCGTGTAACAATGACGTGGTGTCATCTGTAAACAAAAGTAAAATCACGCCCACTCGATACTTTGTATACCTCATGTGTATCATGCATTCGTAGTAATTTAAAAATGAATGAAAAATATAAAACTGTCCTTAAGATTGGAATTCGTTTGACAAATAAGACGATTGGAGGAATGCTTAGGTGCAATATCAAAGCTTCTCTACATCGAAACAAAATTAAATATATGTCAATTTACATTGCTATACGACACGTCGTCGATGGCACTTATCCCAGCGTTGCGATGATGCATCAAATGTTGATCCCCCGCAATTATCGATCGCGAGCCCTGCTCAAATGTGGAGTGGTCAAGTGAAGTTTGAAAGGTTCCTGACCCTGGCGGAAGCAGGTCTTTCGGAAATCGCAAGGAGAACCAATCAGCTGCCACGAGGGCGAGCCGTAGCGGCACACGGTTGGTTGGCATTGTACCGACGCCGGCATTAGCCCTGGCATGCGATTAAGAGAAGCTGACAGGTGCTCTCGCATAACATGTTTAATGAGCACGTCTCCGCTGTTCAATATTAACTATCGGTGCAACTGAGTGTTTATAAAGGAGGTGCTAGCGCTTTCGTCCATCACATAACGTACGTTCGTCATCCGGTAACAACTCTTGCTGCTGCTCGCAACAGTGAGTATTTTAAATTCACTATCTTCTTCCACCTCCTTTTAATAAAATGTTTCCGATCTAATGGGACACGTTCACGATATAGTTTTAAAGTTCCCGCGTAAATATCAGATGCGTCTGTCCAATTGAATCCTCTCCATTCCATCGGGCCAATCGCATGCGTCGTATCGTGAGGGCATGACCACGTGACTTCGAATGAACCTTTTCTTTAGCATTGTTGGACATCTGTCAAAGCGTCTGCGAACAATGCTTCGAATTTGCACGATGTTTTATAACCGGTTGTAAATTTTCAAGTTAACGCACCTACGCGCAGATTTGTAACATCCGAATAAGTGAACCCATTGTGTTCATATAAATCTTCATTCTGAATGGTGCTGTACCATTGTGTTTACGTCATGCAGAATGCAGGTAACCAAGTAAATATGCAAATTTCCCTACTTTCTTATTTCTCTAAATTTTTAAAAACATATTGTTTATTACGCTAATCTTATAAGCACGTTTCTCTCGTATTAGTTAACGCGTTCATTGTCAACCACTGAATCGCGTGGAGAGTCATCCGCGAAAGAAAAAGAATATTTAAGTTGGAACGTTTCCAACCTACGATGATATCTATCGCAATCTTGCATTTTAAATGGCAGACGCGGCACGCGATCCAAAGGGTGAGTTGTCAAATTTTGATACAATTTGTCTTGCAAATCTTGAAAGCTTGTAAACAAGTAACGTGACTGCACAAACTGATTAGTTTTTACGTTAGGAAAACCAGTTATCTCACGTATTAATTAATTGCAGGCCCCACTAGATGTAAACCGTTTATTCGCGTGCTCCACCACGGAAAGTCGGTCGAGCGTATACGAATTTATTTCGGCGAGAAACTCTTCCTGCGGTAGTTCAACATGATGACTTGCACTTGCACGATGCCTCCTCAACACGGACCTGCACAATTTCTGGATTATCGTCTTGCATCGTGAATTTCGTATGACGTTAAGTGCCGCTGGAAATTTTTCTCGACGCGAGGGTCCTATGTCCCTCGCGTGTACCAGGGTTGCTACACTACTGATTACACGCGCTGCAATCGCTCGATATTAGGCTCCGCGCCAGCGGAACTGGGACACGGCTTGACAGTACTTTGCGCTCTTTACGAGAGACAATTGTCAGCGTGCACCCCGTTGTCTCGTTCGCCTCAATTGCATGCCCGTTGGTCACTTAAAAGGGAATGATGATGGCAGCAAGTGCTCTCTCGGCCGTACGAACAATGCTGTTGTCAAGCGACAGAGCGAGAGCAAGAACGGGCGAGAAAGAGACGGAGAAAAAGAGCGTGTGTGCGTGTGCGACTTCGGCTACCTTATTCGGGGATAATTATTATTCTGACCTGCATAAGAGTTTACGAACATACAAAAATGTATTCCCCTCAAGAATGCGGTAAAGAAGCCTAGCACTCGGTTAATTTCCCTCTCAATCGAGGCAGCGATTATTATCCTTCTGTTAGCATCCTTAATTGTCATTTTATCATTTTATATTATTACGCTCTCGTGCTTTATTTAGTTTGCATACTTATATATGTGTTATTTATATAGAGACGAGGAGGAAGATTCGGTCCAGTCACACGGCACACTGCTAGACGAACGTATTAAACACCCTAGTATCACTGACGGACCTCGGCACCTTGCGGATGTGACCTCCGAGTCACGAGGTCGTTCAATTTGGAGGCGATCGTACTGAGGCACATTGGAGAGAGGAGAACGAGGGGGGGGGGGAGAGAGAGAGCCGACCGCGATTACAAGAAAGATGTTCCACTCGTAATATCAAGGAGTGCAGTCACACCGAATTACCCGCGGCTGGTTCCACCCATTGGTCCCATCCATTGCTCAGTGTGGTCCCCAGTAAATCTTAAGCTTCGGTCAATTAAGCCTCTCTATATCCTTGATCTCGTATCACGTCCATCGGGGGTCAGGAGCCTCGTTCGATCAAGGGGTCGTATCAGCAAAAACGAATCCACGATTCTATTCTCGTAAAACGTTCACAAGCATAATCGCTTATTGTCGGAAGAATGTAAATTTTAGGAAATCTCTTGTGGCCAGGAGGAATTATTTACCGAATCTCCATTATCCGACTAACAAGAATTTAGAGGGAAATCGGCGAGGAACGAGAAGGTCCTAGGACCTATCGGTACTCCGATTACATCTAACTTCTTTCGAATTTGACATACCCTCACTCCTTCTTCCGTAGCCTCTTTTCTCTCTTCCTCTCTCTCTCTCTCTCTCTCTCTCTCTCTCTCTCTCACACACACACACACACACACACGCACGCACACGCACACATACACATTCTCCTTCTATCTATCTCTCGCGTGTCCCTCTATTCGTAAGAGCACGGGGGAAGATAGAATGCGAAGGAGGACGGAGAGAGAGGGAGCGATTGGAAAAGTAAGGAGAGACAGAAGGAGGAGATAAAGCGTGGAAGCGAGAGGGAACGAGTTAAGAAGAGTCCAACCACCCTGCACTGCTCGTGGACCAGCTGCCTCCTCTCTCGAGTTGGAGTACCCCACGCAGTCGGATTTGCCGGACTCGTCCGAGACAGGTCCTCGCGATAATTACGATCAATCAAGACGGTGGCTGCGTTAGAAACGTGACCGCGCCGATCCAGGAGAGTCAGCAGGCTAAGTCGCTCGTCGGCGATCGAGTGATCCAGACGTGTCCCGTGGAGTCAGTCGCTCGGCGGAGGAGGAGCTCAGGAAGCGGAGCCAGAAGGAGGGAAGAAGGAGAAATTGGCCCACAACGATAGAGAGAACAACTGTTCGCGGGTCTGGCATTTGTCGCTACTACCAACGCGGTGGCGTCGGGCGAGGTAAGATAGAGGAGTACGGGCTCGTCTCACGAGCACGAGCCCAGTCTCCGCTGGATCACTTCTTCGCACCACGAAGGATCCTCCTCGATCGCAACGTCGGGCGACCGCTTCTAAACGAGGAGGGTACTGAAAGAGGGCATTTATTCGAATAGGAAGGATCCTAATGTGGTGGTGGTAGGATCGATCGATCCTCCAATTTGGAAGGTCAGCCTGGACCTCGTGAGCTGGTCGTGATCGATTGGACGGCCCAAGTTCGATCTGGATGTCTTCGTAGGTTGAGCGGGTCCAGTGCCACCTTCGTGCAAGGTAGAGGAATCGAGAGTGCCTCAGGCAGAGAGCTTGTAACGAGCATCAATGTATCCCAGACAGTGGGAAGGCCCGATCGCGCCGAGAAGCCTTTTGTGCCTCGAGACGTTGGCCCGCCATCGTTTGAGGAGTATTTCATGATCGACGCCGGCTTCGACCAGCGCAACATCCCACGCTCACCATTCATCACCACTATTACACATCGTTTCGGTCAAGATCCGAAAAGTGCCAGACTGTGATACTACCTCGTGATATCGATCGGCTTGTGATTTACGTTTCACTTCGACGTACTAAGTAAGTTCCTGATTTTCTTATTTCACTTTCCGTTCTTTCTTTTTTCTCTTATTCCTTCATGCCGCTCCGTTCGCGTATACTCGCGTTACACGTGCACTTGCGACGAGCGGGAGGACTCGCGCACCGAAAGTCCTCGTCTAGTGTCTTACGGTCCTGACTTTACCTAACTCTTATCAGAGCGGTCTGATATTTAATCTGTCCCTCGTTGGATTCCACGTGCCAATTTCCATTACAACTCGCGTGCGCGATTATGGGAATTTCCAATTGTTCGAATGAAATGACCAAGCACTTTATAATATCCCGGTTGTTATATACAGGGTGCGTTAAAAGCACGGGAACGATGAAATGTCTCGAAAATTAAGAATATTGGAGAAAAATCGTTTAAATAAAAGTCGTAGGACTTCGAAAGATCTATTCACTGACACTAGGAGCTTCACCTTGGGTGGCGTCGCCAAGGTCAGAGTAGGGTAACCTGGAATTTTTTAAACGGAAAGCCCTATTTTTCATTGCACGTTTTTAGAGCTTATCTCGAGAACTTTCCAAATGACTCTAACAAAATATTTTTTCATTGAGTGCTTTTCGAGTTATGGAACTTGAAGATTACTTTACCGCCGACGTTAGTACTATCCAAGTTGTACCACGTGGAGGTTGCACGGTCGGATTTACACCTCTTTGTGTGTGTGTGTGTGTGTGTGTGTGTGTGTGTGTGTGTGTGTGTGTGTGTGTGTGTGTGTCGTGCACAACAGAAAGGGTTTGGAGTCAAAAAGTATTACGCGAGTGAACCTAACCCTAAGAGTGAGAACCCTAACCGTGGATCCTTATTTCTGCTGTGACATGCCCGTACCCCCCCCCCCCCCCCCCCCACATACACATACACACACACAAAAAGATGTAAATCCGACCCTACCTAATAGGTGTAATCCTACTTCCACGTGGTACACCTTGAATAGTACTAATACCGGCAATGTAATCTTCGAGCTCCATAACTCGAAAAGTACTGGATGGAAAAATATTTTGTTATAGCATTTTGAAAAGCTCTCGATACAAGCTACAAGAATGTGCAATGAAAAATGGTAACTCCCATTTGAAAAATTACAGGTGACCCTGCTCTGACCTTGGCGAGGCCATCCAAGGTGAATCTCATAGCATCAGTAAATAGATCTTTCGAAACCTTACGATTTTTATTTGAACGATTTTCCTCAAAAATTCTCAATTTTCGAGATATTTCACGGTTTCTGTATTTTTTACACACCCTGTAGAGACGGGTGAGTTTCTTGAGTGGTATGCGAGGACTCATATACTTACGCCCTCCTGCCAGGCGCTAGAGATGCAACCTCTCCGGTGCTGATGCACTCGGAGCTGCGGTACAGCGGGGGACATTAATGGTCCGCTCTTGGATAACTCTCGTCGGAGGCTCGCGAGTCTTTGCTTCGTTAAATGTCTCTCCAATCCATCTCCATCATTAATCGTCCATTACTTTTTACCCCATCTTCGTTGACCAATCGATTTTTACTTTCTACCGCGACACGGCAATCGGCATCACCGATGCCCAATTGAAATACTCATCGCAGGATAATTATGTAAAGGCAACGTGGCGACACGGTATATCGCGCATCATCGTTCTATATTAAACCCGCCTCCTTTATCTGGCCTGTAACTCATTCTGGGGACGATAGCGTTGGAAAGTAAGCGCAACCCCTCGGTCCGTCTGGCTCCTCGACTATCGGCCAACTTTTTCCGCCTAAATCTCTATTTACGCGTGCTTGGAGATCTTCGATTTCCTTGGATCGAGCAGCGGCACCCCTTTTTACGAGGGTCAACGGGAGGAGCGCGCGCGAAAATCCGTCGTTCATCGTGCAGGATCGTCCTCCGGTTCGAGCGAGCGGGCGCGAAGAAAATCGGCGACGGAGTTTCCTGAGAGTCGCCAACGATTTAATCGGAAAAGTCGATCACCCCGGTGGCTGGCCGCGCTGGCGCGTTCCTTCGAATATAAGAGCAATTCCCCCACGGGACGCATATAAATGTTCTCTCGCCTTAGTATCTTTCCCCGGAGTGTTATATACACGTGTTTATTACTCGTGTCTACCAGTGGCGCTTCAGATAATTGTGCGAGGGGAAAAGGAGAGGCGGAGGAGGTACTTAGGAGAAGAAGAAGAAGAAGAATAAGAAGACGAAGGAGAAAGTAAAAGAGCGACGGGAGCGAGAAGGCGAGAGTAAGAGTGGTTGTGTGTGGGTGTGTGCGTGAGTGTGTGAGAAAGAGAGAGAGAGAGAGAGAGAGAGAAAGGACCGCTGCAGTCTGGGACGAGGCCTCTTTTCAATTTGCGAGACTTTTTGCTATCGAGAAGTGCGTCGCGCTTTCCTCTCGCGACGAAGACGACGACGACGACGACGACGACGTTCCTCTTGCCCGCTTAAGAGATCTATGTAGCTCGATTCTGTTTACGTACCGCGGAGAAGCCAATGAACGGCGGGCATTATCATCGGGTGCACGGCAATTAACGCGATTCGTGTCTCGCTAAGTCTCTCGGTCGACAAATTCAACGCGGGATTTCCCAACGGGCGGGACCTTTCGAAGAAGAGTTCATCCTTGATGGCCCTTACCCGATCACGATATTGATCCACGATTACGAGTTTCGATTTTCGTGCTAGGAGAAAGTGAGAGAGAGAGAGAGAGAGAGATGGAGAGAGAGATAGATGATTCGTAAATTCGTTTTCCATATCGATTTCTCTCCTCGTTAACGGGAGCACGAAAGACTCGTGTGTTTCCCCCGCTAATCGTCTAATCGGCTCCCCCAGTTCTCATTGGCTCGTGAGTTTTCGCTCCCGATGCGTCCGCTTCTTTCGGTTTAGCGCGCTCCAGCGCCGAACATCCGTCAGTGTCACCGGGATCGTTTAATAACTGACAGACGATCGATCGATTTACATAATTTCTCTGATCGGCGCAATCATCCGCGCCGCCCTTCCTCCTCCACCTCCTCCACCACCCCCGCCGCCATCGGCGAGATGCTAATTCTGGACCAAGTACGATGAGCCAGGAATAGAATTGGATTCTCCGATATTTATGTAACTTGTTTTCATGCGAACGAGTCAATGTCTGCTGCCAGGGAGTCTGGCATGCGTCTACCTAGTGGATATTACGTGGACGAATTCTTATGGGCGTCCTGTGCTCTTCCTAAGCGCGCCACACCTCGTGCTGCCGTATTTCTTTTTGCATCTCTCCTGTTGCACCCTCCATCGGCGCACGATCGCCTACAATTCGATCGTTTACGACAAATCTCCTGGAAAATCTCAGATCCAGTTGTTTTCCACCGCTCTGTTTACGTTTCTCACGAGCCTCGAGATTAGTGAGCTCCGTTTCGCAATTCAGTTCCTTGTGAAATCTTTCTCGATTAACTAGTAACAGCTAACGTGAAACGGATCAGAACGGAGAAGCGCGAAGAGGAAAGAATGATTTGATAACCGAGATCCTAAATAGGGTAAGTTTGCGCAAGTCGTACCCCTTTAAGAAAAAATCGTAGGATCTCTCTCTGTTGTTGAGTGGTTGTCTATCCACGGTGTCCACGGGAGATGTACGGAGTGTGAAACGATACGCTTAATTAAGGAGTGACTCGTTTGTCCCGCAAGAGGTGCAGTTCACGCGTCATTACCCCTAATATGTGAAAGGCACGACTTAAGCGGTGGTACGACTTGCTCAACCTTATCCCAAATCGAGGATTCAAATCCACGTGGACTTCTTATTGTGCGGTTGCATAATATCGCGGCTAATATTTCGCGGAGAGTGTCGCGTGCGTGCACGCGTCCTTCCCTATGACGATCTGGTGTACCGTTCGGTATGCGAAACGATAAGAGATTATCGCGGTACTCGGGGCACCCGATGCTGCGACACTTCTCTCTGCTGGAGTCTCGCTCACTCGCGGGGACTCCGATTGGCCTAATTCAGCAGATGTCATTGGGTCACCGGTCTCCGTGACTATCTATCGCGATGCGCCATTTCGTTTACTCCAGAGATGCGCGCGCCCTCTCACACTTTCCACTCCGTTGGCAAATCTCGATCCTTTTCGCATGTCAACGGGGTGTGCGCCGTTTGACCATAGATCACAGGCACCAATAGCAAACTCAAGCTCTTCCGGCGTCCCGCTGTTCTCCACCAAGCCTCAACTGCTCCTCTTCCGTTCTCCACGGACGAACGTTCGCCGAGCGATCCAACGATTTTCCCGCTCGCGTTTCGCACCGCAGCCGCGCGGACGTTTAGTCACCGCGCGTATCAAGGCCGTCAACCTTATTTCCATTTTCGTTCTGCCATCCCCCGGCCGATAATAGCAATGACTACGGTCGAAAACACGCGCGATTCTGCAAAACAACATTCTACGTTGTCCGGCGCGAGCCGGTATAGATCGTCCCTCCTGACGCGACGGCCACCTGATCGATCGATCGATCGATCGATCGATCGATCGCGGCTCGACGAAAGTTAAACTACGAAGGGAGAAAGAGGAAAAATCTGCACGAGGAAAAGTGCGAGAGTGGAGGGATTCGGACGGGATAATGGGATGATATTTTCTCCTAGTTTCGACGAGATCTTCGTCTCGGCTGAGCGGTGGCCTATTTGAGTAGGCACCGGAGTCGACTAGAATATCTATACATAGTTAAATGCACTTACGAACAAAGGTCGCTCTTATAGACAAAGCAAAAGTGCCGCCCTGGTTTCTCTCTCTCTCTCTCTCTCTCTCTCTCTGTTCTCCCCTCTCTCTGTCTCTCCTGCTCCTTCTCTCTCTCTCTCTCTCTTTCTCTCCCATCTCGTCGGCACGATTGCACGACCGGGCAACGTGTGCAGCACCCAAAGAGACGCATCGTTCATCGTCTCTCCTCCAGAGATTTATATTTAAACGAAAGATATCTAAAAATACGCGGTTCGTACCGAGCGCGAGTTCCGCGCGAGTCTCCAGTAATAAAGAGCCTTATGGCTCCTGCACACTGGACGCGGCCACGCGATGGCCAATCACTGTGTTGCTTTAATACATAACTAATTAGTACTACCAGAAAAGCAAGACAGTGATTGGCCACCGCGTTCACGCGTTCACGCGTCCAGTGTGCAGGAGCCATTACAATTGGAATAAACGCGAGCTTTCCCACCGGCGCTAATTTCACGTGGAGTCGAGTCACTGTTGTCGTCCCTAGAGATGCTGACCGAAGATACTCTCTACAAAGGGGTCCAGCATCGAAGTCCCCAGCGCGTTCAATCGATTCTCCGATGATAACCGTCGATCTTCCGTTCGCCAGGGAACGTGGGTACCCTGCTGTACCGGAGAACACGCTCTCGTTCGGGAGGATCTCGCAGATGGAGGGGCGTAGAGGGCGAGCGCAAGGCCGTCTGAAATAATTTATTTAATTTACGATCGGCTAATTATTCCTTTGGCCAATGCCGCCGTTGATTTTTACTCGGCGTGGCGACAAGCGGGATATCTCTCTCGTCTCGTGGTCTTCTCCGAGTAGAGAGAAAGGGAGAAAAAGAGAAAGAGAGAGAGAGAGAGAGAGAAAGAGAGTGAGCGAAAGACAAAAAGAGTAGACGGATAACGTGTTGCGCTGGACGCAAGAAGCCGCGACGAAGATAAGGGTCCGAGTGGCAGGCAAGAGGAGGGCAATCAATCGATTAATATGGCGTTGTATGTCGCGACTGGCGCTACACTGCCGCGCCGCTCGCCCGTAGTGTATTTCCTTAATGACTAAGCCGCCGGCCGCCAGTGCCTTAAATAGTTAATAAATTAATTACCCCAGGACGATATCGACGGGGGTAGTGGGGAGGAAACGAGCGATCGTGCTTCGTAAACACTTCGTTTGAGTAATACCAGAGCATCGACGGGCTTTAATACCACGATAACACACATTTTTGACTGTCGGCTCGCGAAGGCTAAACGGAGACGCCGCTATAACGTATTTGAGAGACCGATGTTATCTCGACACTTTCCCTCCCGTCCCCGTTGTTACGAGAATTCCGCGTCCCTTGTGCGTTTCGATCGATCGTCCTGCCCTGCATTTCTCTTCCTTAAGACGACGATAGGCGGAGAATTAGCTTGCGGAAGGATGCGTATCACCGCGACACAATTCAAATTTATAACTATTCCGATTGCGGATTATGCGCTTGGGGGACAGTGTCCCACGTACCACCGTTGCATTCTCGATTGCGAATACTGAATCACGAAAGTACCAAAGTTCTTTCTGTAATAATAATGTTTAATTCTCGTCGCTTGCAGATGTCCACATACCAATTGCACGTGCTGGTGACTCTGGTACTCACCGTTGCGTTTCTCGTTCCGGAATCAGGAAACGCAGAGTCATACGAGTTCCAGTACGCCGAGAAGAGGTCAACGCGTAGCACTCTGCATAAGTATTGCGGCAAGAAACTCGCCAATGCGCTGCAGCTGGTCTGCTCGGGCGTCTACAATCCGATGTTCAAGAAAAATGGCCAAGGTGAGTGTCCTTGAGCTAGAGGGATTCAAATTGTTCTGTTCGTGCGCGAATCCTCATTCCGCCTTCTCGGCGCGTGCCGCACATTGCCTCACTTGAATTTGCATGATTGCCCGAATAGTCCGGCGCGCGCGCGCGGGTGCCCACTGCCAATCGTCGTTTTTACGACGCGAGATTCGCTCAAACGATTCACAGAATTCAAAGCTCTACCGCGAATCGGATCTCCTGAATCTTACGAGTTAGCTCGTGATTAGCGCCTCGTCGAGAAGGGAAGGATAATTTATCCTTCCGTCTAAATCGAGCGTATTCCGCGGAAGATTCTCACGCGAGCGCGTAATTGAAGCCTTTCTAATCGCGCCGTTCGATCTCTCCTATTTTTTCGGGCCACCGAAAAGAGGGTGAAACGAGGACGGAGATCTTTCTCACCGCCCGATACCCTGTCGCCCCAGTCATTCGATTTCATCTGATCCAGGCCCGAAAAATAAATAAACCGGGGTGGGCTCTGTGAACGTAGGACACCGTTGGTGTCTACCGAGTGTCACCGGTGTGGAAGTATCCACGGGGTGTGATCGCGTGTCGGAATCACTTTGTGCTTCGTGAAATATTGATTCGACGATCGCTCACTGCCTGGTTCCGTTGCTTTCACGTTCGAGATGGGCTGGGACGATTCCTCCTATCGATAACGGAATCGCTCCGAACTTTATCATTGGAGACCAACTGTGTTCGATCCGGTACAAATAAATCGTCGATTATTTCTGTTCTGAGAATCGTTTTTTAGGCACGACCGTTAAGGGAGTGACTTATGCAATCGCCATCCTGAAAACCGTTCGTGTGTCTGTGTGTGTGTGTGTCCGTGTATATCCTCGATTTCGGAAAAACGGCTGAACCGATCGGGACCAAATTTGGCACAAAAATCAAGTACACTACTGTGAGTTCACAATAAGGTTTGTGAGTCGCCATCTTGAACCGGTACAAAATGGCGGCAAATTCAAATATCGAAAAATTCATATCTTTGGTACTATTCATTGGATCCCGATAAAATTTTACACATACATGTACACGTGTACAATGACAATTTTTGGAAATTTTCAAATTTTTTGATTGGCCGAATCAAAAATGGCGGCTAATTCAAATCTTTAGTCCAATATTCCGGCAAAACGACTGAACGGATCCGAACAAAATTTGGCATGTACAGGGTGTTGCGAAGACATACACGGCAGTAGGTCGGGTTGCCTATCAAAAAATCTGCAGGCGCTCGCTCTGCTGACTGATAAGAGAGCGTGGAGGGGAGCAGCTTGCCGATCTATTCGCGCTAAGTGGCACTGGACGAGGCTGGAAGGTTGACGCTCTCGATTTGTGCCTCGTCCTTATATTAACCGCACTTCAATTATACTGAATGCATTTTACCGACCGGTAAACTATTAATCGGCTTTTTGTCTCCAACGCTTATCGACCGGTCTATTAATCTGCTTAACAAAAAAGCAGTTCAAAAAGTTTATCAGTCGGTAAAGTGCATTCAATATAATTGAAGTACGGTTAATATCAAAGATGAGGCACGGAATCGAGAACGTCAATCTACCAGCCTTGTCCAGTGCCACCTAGTATCAGTAGATCGGCAAGCTGTTCCCCTCCATGTTCTCTTGTCGGTCAGCAGAGCGAGCGCCTGCAGATTTTTGGATAGGCAACCCGACCTACTGCCGTGTATGTCTTCACAACACCCTGTACATCGAGTATATACCCATTTGGTGCCACGAAATGTTATGTACCGCCATCTTCAACCGTTTCAAAATTATGGGAAATTCAAGTATGGAAACGTGAGTTACGCGGTCGTGCCTATGACAGGAAGCGAAACTTTTCTGCACCCGGTAAGGCGAGCGCGAAGCGCGAGCACCCGACGATCGTGCCGACCACTAACCACCACTAGTTTTTCTTTTTCTTCAACTATATGGAACGAATCGTCAACTGATTCACGCTTGCTTCCATTTTCCAGAGATGGAGATGGACGACTCATTCGCTTACGACGAGTCTTATCCGTTCAGTCCACGGGTACGGGCAATCGGGATGATGGGCCAACTGACCGGGCCACGGTTTCGGAGGGAGCCCAGGGGTGTCTACGACGAGTGTTGCGTTAAGGCTTGCTCAACGTACGAGTTGTCCTCGTATTGCGGTCTCAAATGAACAAATGTTACGACCGTGCTGCGCGTTTCCCTTCCCTCCGCCGTTGCTTCACTCCTTCTCCTCTCTCTCCTCCTTTTCTTCCCTTTGCCCTTCATCCTTGCCGATCCCCCCGTTCTCTTCTCTCTTCTTCGTTCTCCACTTCTTATTCAACACCCTTCCCTCTACCAATTCTCCTTACACGCGCACGCAGCAGCAGCACATAGATGCAACGAATCTACAACAACAACCAGTACATATATTAAGAGAAGAAAAAAAAACAACGCAAAACTCCAAGATCTCACAGGTTGGAATGCGTACATCGCAAATGCAGGAGAGAAAAGTTCGCGTAACACACAATTATTGCACATTCTTATATCCTAGCTAGGTAGTGTTTCGCGTGCACGAAGGAAGAAGAAGCCTTTTTCTGCCACGAAGTATTCGTTCTCATTCTCGTTTGCTTTCTTTTTTTTTTTTTTTTTTGGTCTCGTTTAGATCTCTCCTTATCCAGTATCTCGCCGTTACGAGTTAATTGCGCGGGGAAAATTGTGTCTTATTTAAAAGCGGGATTTTCGCGGTAAGACCGCTCTTTCTTCTCACGCGCGGAGGAGAGACAAAAATCTGATCTGACGCGGAGAAAAGAAGAGGGAGGGGAAAAAAGTGGAAACGTTCGCGTTTCCTCGCTAAAGAGAAGAAGAGTCGTCGATCGGTTGCCGATCCTTTCCCCGTCGCCGAATCTGTTCACGTTGTAGGCCGAGATACGATACAAAAAGAAGAAGAAAGAAGAAGTGAAGACGGTGATTTCGGATACGGCGACGGCGACAGGCTCGAGTTAATCGATCGAGTCCGCGCGTTTATGTTTCTCTTCCTTCGTTCTCACATTTTGTCACGCGATCGAAGTGGCTCGTTCGCTCGTGATGGAATGTATATATATATATATGTATACGCGAAAATTCCAGGACCGTGGAATGGAAGGGCGGGGAAAATTTGTAAAAACATTTTACTCGCACGCTTGACTACTCCACAAGGTCCTGCGACCATCGAGAGGATCGGTCGATGATCGTGCAAAAATCGTTTAGAAGCCCTTCGCCGAAACCCACGGGGGCAGAACGTGTGTACCGAGATGCGTCAATTTTACGATACATGTGATAGGACATATATAAATATATGCCGATGAATAAATACGACGATGAATTTCGATGCACACGTCCTGGATTATTGCCCGCGTACTCTCGTCCTCTTAACTTTCCGTTTAGTGTCTTTAAAAACGTGCGTGTATCTTTTATTCTTCTTCCTCGAACGCTCGTTATTTCAATGAGAATGATCTTTTTTAGACCATTGGGGCGAGAGCAAAATTCCCTCCTTCACGCGCGCGAGGCAGACATCATGGTATTTCGCGCGAACGGGGTGCCTCACGATTTTTCTCTTAGATTAATATTGTCGGTGTAGCTGGCTTGTGTTTATTTTCTTTTTTGCCAGAGGCTGTGACATGTTCCATGGAGCGTCTACTTTGTACTACATGGTGATATTATTGTTACTCGTAGAATTGTATTTCTTCCCTTTTATCCTCGCATCGCGTCCCCTCCTTCCAACTCCTCCATCCTGTCGTGGATTCCCCAAGGAGACGGAAAACTCGCGAGCGAATTTCTTGCCGCGTCGAATGGAGAGGCCAAGCTAATCGACGTGCCGACGAGGGTAATCGTCCTTCCTTGTTAGTACGCGTTTAATGTGCAAGAGCGCAAGGGATACCCTCGATTAGAATGTTATACCACGTCTGATAATCGTAAAAGGGCAGGAGGAGATAGTTTTTCTTCGAGATGACGTTTCGCGATCTGTCACCTCGGGGTTCTCTTCCTCTTCTCATTTCCTTCTCCCTCCTTCGTTCCCCTTTCCACTCATTCTTTTCCTCACACTCGAAAATTCGCTTTACACTCATTTTTATCGTCGATCTGTCTTTAAGTGGCCGGCATTGCGAAGTGCTATTTTATTCGCGTCGGTTCTATAAGTTATTGATTAGGTGCCAATTGTATTTCTATAATGATATTACCAAATATAATTATATCAACGTTTTCGTCCATTCTTCCAATTCGGCAACGTAGCCGAGCTTGCCTGACCGCACTTCGACAGTTCTCGATGGAACGGAATCTTCTTCTCCATCGTTTGTTCTTTGTTTCTACTTTGTTCTTTTTCTTTGACGCGCATCACCACCACTACAAACCTATCTCTCCCACACTCTTTATTTTCTCTGTCTAATGTCTCGAATATCGCCCGTTACTCTCTCACCCAAATCCTCGCGAAAATGGCTGTAATATAGCGTGAAAGAAAAATTCTATTAATCGTTCTTGCTCGATCGCTCCCTCGGCACGCTATTCGCCAATTCTGCCCATCCCAAAGTTATGCAACGACTATAACCGACACAATCGATCCTACGTTTCTCCAACCCCTTTCCCTCTTTTACGCAACTTCCGCCGAGGGAGCAGTACTTAGTACGATTACAACAGGCAATGTGATTTATATGAGATGTACTTCAATTTAAAAATAAAATGCGAGAATTGTTCACGAAAACGTGGTGCCTTCGATACGAATCTATCTTCCTTTCCCAAATGCGAATGATCAAAGGAAACCGACCAGCTGCATTCATCTGTTTACCAGCTTAACCGCGTTTCTCATTACGAGCTGACGTAAAAGAGCTTTGCAATACGCAATTGTAAAAGTTAACCACCGGAGAATGGAAAACTTGCAGTTAGACCTCAGATCCCATTTCCCGGATGTTGAAGAGGTTGGCGTAGATGGCAAAGAGTTATCCACGTTATCCGACCTACCTTTGCAGATAGATTTGAAGAGTTTATTGGTAAGAACTGCAGTTTAACAATTTTTTATTATCCGCTAGGGCAATTAACAATTTAATCATATTACTCATGCCGCCAATTGCAATTAATTTCAGATTCAGGTGACCGGAAGAGACGATGTGGAGAACATCACGGAGGCAAATCTGAAGGACGTGGTATCGGCGAGCGCTGGCCTTCACAGATTGGCGTATTATACGCCCAAGCTAGTGACATTAATTCTCGATGGAAGTTTTATACGTTCCCTGCGTGAGCTTGGCTCATCGCTCAAAAATCTCCGCACATTGAGCGCCGTTGGGTAAGGATTGCAAAGTTCCCTAGAACCTTTAACACTTTCGTCGTCCAGTCACCTTGAATTTTGGTGACTGTTTAGTTAACTATCTAAAGCGTTAGTTATTCTTCGAAATACCGATTTTGATCATTTATAGTCGGGCACTGAAACCTAGTGACGAGGCGACGACCGTTTTGAGTTAGAGCTGCAGACAGGGTTGTTTAAATTGTTACTTTTCTACCACATCCGGTACCTTTTAAACTCCTCTGGTACGCACGTAGGTACTCCTTTGAAAAAGCTGATAACCCGTCTGCGGATGCATTCAAAAAACTTCCCCTAATGGGATGGTGGAACAGAGTGTACATTTTGATCGAGGGATTTTCAGTTAATTAGCATAAAAGAATGCATAAGTTATTTTTTGTTTGTTCCTTGACGTTTACACTGTACTTTGACGTTTATTTATTTTAATGAAAAGCTCGTTAAAAATATTTGGTACTGATTATTGAAATTTGAATCTTTCTGAATTGTAAATCTGGTATATTCGCCTTTTAGTTGCAATTTGAAATCGCTGGACGGACTTTGGGGATTTCGTAGATTGAGGGTCCTCATCGTACGAGGAAATTCGATAATCGATCCATCACCTTGCTCGGGCGTGCGAAAATTAACGAAGCTGGACATCGCCGATAACGATATCTTCGATATCTCCTATCTCGCTTTTCTTCGCACTTGCAAATATCTGCGTGAGCTAAATATATCTGGGAATCGTTTCGGAGACTACAAATATGATATTCAAGTGAAGATGATCGATATCGGGGCCAATGCTGAAAAACAAGGATGTGAAATTAAATTGGGTAAATAATACGTTCCTTTTTCTTACAGATCCTCTTGCCTAAACTGCGAGTGATCGATGGAGAAACGGTGGAACGGAAGGACGACGACTCAAAGTATTCGTGACTTCGTTAGATTCTAATTAAAATCGTCTTCGTTTAACTCACTCTTACTTTTCAGACCGGACAGTGCGAGCGACACAAGCGAGGACAGTGATTACAGTCCGATTCGTCTGCCAGTCAACGACGGAGTATACAACGTTGTACGTCAGCTCACGATGATAATGACACTGTCAATTATTTTCTTCGAGGTGTTTAAGCCTTCGTTAACTTCTTCAGGACGACGAGTAGCCCGCAGTAGCCGAGGAAACATGCTGAAGATGAGAAAGAATCTGTGCACAAGTGCATGAGGTGAATATAGTGACCAAAGTGCGCGTACAAGGATGATGCTTCAATTTCTCAAACGTTGCAAATGCGGCTCGTTAATTCGATATCGAGCAGACCAGTGGGGGTACTGAGGATGGATCCTTGCGAAGTGAAGAGTGAAATCTGTAGAACGAACACGATACGGTGCAGACGGGCGGCTCACGCGTACTAACATTACTATAACTGCTCGCCGCGTGCCCTAGTAAGAGGCAAAGTGGGGATGGCATGTGATAGACACATGCGCAGTGGAGCGCTACGGTCTATAAAAGTAATGGATTTTAATGGATTGTAATAGTAAGTACGCACGCTCATTCGCAACATTATACAATAATCAATGGTGGATTAAAAAAATTAGGGCGTACCCATATAGCGTGTTTCAGATTTTTTTTCAAGAAACCGAGGTGGCACCGTGTTACGTATAAATAAGGAAGAAATGTTTCGTAAACAATTTGAATTTCATTTTACAAATAACTTTGCACGCCGCCCTGCTACCTCCTGGTTTCTTCTCAAAAGGACGATTAAAGCAGGACTACATAACAGGAATTAAGAAAAATGACAATGTCGGAACGATATCGAAAAGAACGTACAACTGACTGACAACGATGTCTCGAGTGTAATCTTGTGCATAACGTAGCTCGTACAATTGTCGTAAAATTGTGCGGGAGCGCGTAACGACTAGTTGCTGAGTAAACATCGGAAATTTTACCAACGTTAATCACGTCACAAGCAAAACGAGCAATTCGTATGGAACGTTTATCGAGTGTCTCGCCTTCATCGATTGGTCAAACATTTTCTTTTAACCTCCCCGTACAAAGTCAACGACGCGTGCAGAATCTTAACATCACACACGAAAGACAAACTCCGAATCTTGGAAGTCGAGTCGTTGCTCACACTTGCAAAAAGAATCTACGAAAATTCGCTGATCCTTTCTACGCGTTATTATCCCACGAAGCGCTCGCACGAAGTACCCTTAAGATCCTCAGATTACCAAGCGAATATATCCTGCCCTACTCAATTGGCCAGCTTCTATAAATTCCACCCTCCTTCTGTCTGGCTGGGGGAAGGAATACGGTCGGGAGGCAACGTTCTTATCACGCGTAGACATCAGTCGATTAGGGTATGGAGTGAGTCGGGAGGTTTACGACGGTGGTGTTTAACGAGGTTTTTTCCGAGCTTACGACTACGTGTCTCCGATGCCGTCGGCATCGTATCGGCCAACAAATTCGCGCCTTCGAGGAACCAGAGAAGTAGCTGGGAAGGTGTACTGCCTATCGATTGATCCGCGAGAGCGGTGTGGTCGTCATCAACGCCCATAATTATCGAGTGAGTTGCCGTTCGATATCGCTCAAGGTGCGAGTTGCTCGCGTGGATGTCACGTCGCAGCTCAGAATTCATTCAGGTCGACGAAGTGTAGGAGTCAAGGTTAAGCGCGCGCGCGCGCGCGAAGAGAGAAGTGGAGGATCGTCCAAGGCTGTTAGTGCATCCTCGGGCTGACCTCGATCGACCACGTTTACACGGAAGTGGCTGATAAGCGTCGAGTAATAATTTCCGGAGGAGAGAGAAGGAGAAGGCGATTATCGGATAACGAAGGGAAAACTGTCGTGAAAGGGGGTGGAAAATTGGAGAAGGAGAACGATTCGAAAGGACGAGGAAAGAGGAAACGATTTCACCGTGCTCTGGTTACCAACGGTAGCCCATCGTGCCCTAGTCCTATCTCTTTTTTCCCCCGCGCAATTTTCCTCCCTCCTTTTTCCCTATCGGGACAGGTTTGCGTGACGCGGTGACATATCCGCGCCACAACGCCTCCGTCGCTTTCGTCCTCACTACGCTCCTATCGTTCGGGGAAGGATGAGCATAGAAGGGCAGGTGTCAGTGAAATCGAATTGCCCTGTAACCGGATGACTTCCGCTAGACGAAGAAGCAAGGAGTTGTGTTCTCAGTGCTCGTCCTGGTAACAGGATCCACGCAAGGATGTAGTGACTTCGAGTGAGCAGTGACGAAAAATGCCGTGCAAGGGAAAGAAATTCATTCGTTTCGGAGGGATCCTCTTTCTCGTCGCTCATTGGTTCGAACGAGTAGCGAGTCAAGGTACACACGTTTCTCAATCCTCAAAAAAGTGTCTTTAAAATCTCACCACTTTCTTCTTCGCAGATGAACTCTCCGAGAACGATATTCCATCCGGCTCAATACCCTCGCCCCTCAAAGTCACCACGTGGAACGTGAGTTTTGGTACTCGTTCTCTATCTCGGTTGATTCTTAGCAAAATGATCGGGCGCGCGATAAATCGTCATTCTCATTCTCGCGAGAGTATCCTCTGAATATTACGCTTTCCCTTGAGAGCCGGTCGTATCGATCATCGGTGAAACGTGCCACTTCCGCATCTCCGGTGAGCAACGAAGCCGTGAACACGAGTTGGGAAGAAAAGCGTGGAATTTGGAACATGCCTGATATTTTTTCTAGGCCAGGTAGGAGTCCAGGGGGGAGGGAAGCGATGATTGAAATCGATCGAGCTCGATTTTCGACTCTCCCCTATCTTCTTCCGTCGTTTTCCGGGACCTCTCATTTACGCGTGATCGCGTGCCGCTCGCTCGCATTGGGGGAAGCACGCGCATCGGTTGAACAACGGCTAATCTTTAATCTGAACATGAAATTGAAGGTAGGAAGCTCGTATAATCCCCGGCGTCGACGACACGCGCCATCGTGAACTGGTAAAAGGCTTACTTAATTGTGCGACGTGTGTCACGCGATGATGGAACCGATAGGATCACACCTAGAAGAGACTCTTTCACGATGCACGATGCATTCGATGATGCGTAGCGCAAGCACACGCGTTAGGATAATTCCGAATTTCAAGTATCTAGGGAACATCCGTTTCACACGAAACTGTTGCTTCTTTCCACGCAGGACATGCCTTACTCGGGAGTGAAGAACGTGAACGGGGAGTACGTGGGCACGGGTTACGCGTTCTATCTGTTCGAATTGTTAAGCGTCAAGCTTAATTTCACCTACGAGATCGTTCCACCGAAGGAGCACGTGTTGGGCGACGAGAACAGAGGAATCTTGGGGCTCCTGTATCAAGGAGTAAAATATACGCATGTTAATTAAATGAGGAACGGCGCGCGAGGAAGAATAAATGGAATAATAATAATGGTGGACTTGTTTGTAGCGCGTGGACATGGCAGTGGCATTTCTACCAGTTCTACCGGAAATGCGTCGCTATTGTTCGTTCAGTGCACCGTTGGACGAGAGCAGATTGACCGCCTTAATGAAGAGGCCACAGGAATCGGCTACAGGCTCGGGCCTCTTGGCACCCTTCGACGAAACCGTCTGGTTACTCGTCCTGGTTTCCATATTGGTTGTATCTCCCATCATCTATTTCTTCGCATTAGTCAGGTACCTTCTCCCAGATTAGTAAGAAACAGTTTCAAATTTATTCGAGTTTTCCGTTGGGAAGGAATGGTGTCTGTGCATTTACCTGAATCACGAGTGTCTTCTATCCAGGGCAAAGCTTTGGCACGGCTCCTCGGAGAACTTCAGTTTACCCTCTTGTTTCTGGTTCGTCTACAGTTCTCTCCTCAAACAAGGCACTAACATAATCGCCACTACGGGTGAACGGATTTTAATATTATTTCCGTCTCATTTACGCACCGAAAGAACTATTAACAATATCATCCCTTTATCTTAGATTCGACGCGTATGCTGTTCGCAACCTGGTGGGTATTCATTCTCATCCTGACTTCGTTTTACACGGCCAATCTTACCGCATTTCTCACCAAGCCCCGATTCACTTTGCCCATTAATTCCCTCCAGGACATTGTCACCAAGGGATACAAGTGGAGCACGTACAAAGGACGTACCATCGAGTTCCTTCTTTCCCAGGTGGGCCTCCTTGGTTTTTCTTAATCCTTTTGGGCTATTCAGTTCTAAAGGAGCAATGATCGAGAGTAGAAACGCATTTCTATTCGCAGAAAATCGGGAACGAGTTGAGCTTATTAAATCGATCCGCCTACTACAGAGAGAGGTACATCTCGTCGTATAACAATCCAGTCAGAGATATCATGCGTGCGGTCAATGGAAGTAAGCAATCACGTCGTGCTCCGCTCGCTTTGTTATTTAACACATTGTTGACCGGCAACTTTACCCAGAAGCTATATCTTTTGTCACCGAGAAGCTATATCTCTTGGCCATGTAAACACGAGTTAACTCGTGACCGGTCAACAATGTGTTAACACTATTCCTACCACGACCGGTCAAATGACCGTTTTTAGGCACGACCGTAAAGGGAGTGACTTATGCAATCGCCATCGCAAAAACTGTTCGTGTGTGTGTGTGTGATTCCGTGTATATCCTCCATTTCGGAAAAATGGCTGAACCGATCGGGACGAAATTTGGCACAAAAATCAAGTACGCTACTGTGAGTTAACAATAAGGTTTGTGAGTCGCCATCTTGAATCGGTACAAGATAACGGGAAATTGAAATTTCGAATAAAATTTAATTTTGCCGCCATTTTGAAACGGTTGAAGATGGCTATACATAAAGTTTCCTGGCACCAAATGGGTATATATTCCACGTACATGCCAAATCCAAATCCAAATCCGTTCAGCCGTTTGGCCGGAATACTGGATTAAAGATTTTTATTAAGCAAATTTAAGTCTTTAATCCAGTATTCCGGCAAAACGACTGAACGAATTTGGATGAAATTTGATATGTATGTGTAGTATATACCCATTTGGTGCCATGAAACTTTATGTACAGCTATCTTCAACCGTTTCGAAATGGCGGCAAATTAAAATTTTTTTTAGCAAATTTAAGTCTTTAATCCAGTATTTCGGCAAGACGGTTGAACGGATTTGGATGAAATTTGGCATGTATGTGTAGTATATACCCATTCGGTGCCACGAAACTTTATGTACAGCCAACTTTAACCGTTTCGAAATGGCGGCAAATTAAAATTTTTTTAACAAATTTAAGTCTTTAATCCAGTATTCCGGCAAAACGGCTAAACGGATTCGGACGAACTTTGGCATGTATGTACATGGAGTATAAACCCATTTGATGCCACGAAACATTGTGTATGGTCGTCTTCAGCCATTTCGAAATGGTGCCAATTTCAAGTCTTTAATCCACTATTTTATAATTATAGTTTGAAAATCCCGTAATTTCGAAATGGTTGAAGATGACCATACATAAAGTTTCGTGGTACCAAATGGGTATGTTTTTAAACTACATGCCAAATTTTGTCTCCGTGCAGACGTTTCGCCGGAATACTGGATTAAAGATTTTAATTTCCGCAATTTCTGAATGGTTAAAGATAACCATGTATAAAATTTAACTGCAGCAAAGGGGTATATGCTCGATGTACATGTAAAATTTTGGTTCAGATGCATTTAATTGGCCGGTTTCGATCACTTTCGCGCATTGCAGAAATGCTGCATTTTGCGAGCGAGCGCGAAGCGCGAGCACCCGACGATCTCAGGGGGTATGGCGCTTGAGCGAAGCGAAAGCGCAGGGGGATCTGCCCCCTAGTTAAAATTTCGTTTAGAATTTCCTATATACAACAGAACAGCGTGCATCGCTTTTAAATTTCACGACTTTTCCTAAAATATTGAAAAATGTATTATACGTATATTTTAGAAAAAGTCGTGAGATTTAAGGGCGATGCATTTATGTTGTATATAGGAAATTCTAATCGAAATGTTAACAATGGTCGTTTGACTGGTCGGTAGGAAATTGCTAACACGTTCACGCCGGCGTGTACCACTGGTGGCTCGCGCTCGACTCTCCCATCGGGCGGCGGTGGCTCACGCTAGACTCTTCCACCATGCAGCGTGTACTACGCGCCGTCAGATGAAGGAAAGCGTGAATACGCGCGCCGCCCTACGGTGAGAAACAGAAAAAGCAGGGCCGCCGTGAATGTGTTCGCCTACGATCAATGGAAATCTAACGCAAGATTAAATGAAAATCTACAGAAGTGCTTTACCTCGGCGAGGACCACTTCCTTCGGTCCCTGGTGTATAAAGATTTTTTGAACAAGACGCAGGCAGGCGAAGATTACGGGAAAAGGTGCACTTATGTCGTGATGCCTGGTACGATCCTCGTTAAGAATCGGGCATTTGGATTTCGTTTAAATTCCTCCTTGCCGCTCGTCTTCAACAAACAGTAAGAATGTTGCGCTAACTTATGGACAGCTGTTCTACTAGTTAACCCTTTCTGCTATTAGGACGAGGTCCGCGGGTCTTACCGTTTATGTGACATACTTGAATACGACGAGTCTCACCCGTCCTATCATTTATGTGACATACGTGAATACGACGAGTCTCACCAGTCCTATCATTTATGTGACATACGTGAATACGACGAGTCTAGCTCGTCGCACAAATTTGGGGCTATTTATAGGAAGAATGAGTTTAATTTGTGATACATATTACGAGGCCGTACATCCTTCCGCGCTCGTTACATATCGAAGCGGCAAGTTTCATGAGCAAACGCGATGAAAGCTTCAACTAGAATTGCAAACGATTGAGTTGTTCGTTTGGGCCCAAGTGCCGCACTCAATCGCGTATAGCGGAAGGGGTTAGTACATAAGGGAGCCCCGACGTCGCGCAAATTCCATACAATTCTTTTTCAGTGTGATATCGTTGGTAGAGGCAGGAATCGTGGATCACACGAAGGTCAAGGATCTCCCCGATGAGGAGGTTTGCCCGGTGGATATTTATCTGATAGATCGCCAACTTCGGAACGTCGACCTTGCCTTGACTTACAAGGTCGTAGCTGGTGGTTATATCCTTGCTGGAATTGTCTTCGTCGGCGAGATTCTCCTCTTCTGCCTGATTCGAGTTCAACTCAAGCGCAAATCCAAGAGACACGCGAATAATTATGGTAGCACTCGAGCCGAGCGTTCACACACGAAGATGGACACACCGGTCTACACGACTAACAATTACATGTACACCGATAACGCGAGTTTATTCAAGAGGATGCCCTTACCCGCGTACGAGGAAGTCGAGACGAACTCGTTCAAAGGTGGAAGAAGGCACTACATAAACGGTCGTGATTATTACATTTATATGGATCCAAGAGGGGAGCAACGATTGATACCTATTCGAACGCCCTCCGCTTTTCTCTTTCAATACACCTCGCAATGATGCTCCAATGTTTCTACACTTGTCTTGGTCCACGATTGCACTTTGATGTCGTATGGAGGTTGTTTCACTTTGCAATTAAATCAATCATTATTGATTACAGGATCATTTCGAGTACTCAATATTGATTCACGGTGCATCGATCGGTATTTAATAAAAGTTCTCTACATTGCATAATCGTGTCTCAATAAACTTTCGTCGACAACATCTCCCTCTCTTTATAAAATTGAATATAACAATGATTAATTAATGATTATGTAAGACGCGATAAGATCATAATATCTGATTGTAATGATATGTAGAATTAACATATACTGGCATTTAATTAATTTGTGAAAATACGTTTATTATACAATAAGGTTTATAAAGTATCGAATACTTAATAACATCTCATAAAACTGAGGCAATTGTCATTTATGTACCACTTATACTTATTTAACGCAAAGATTTCTTTGTATTCGTTTTATAAAGAAACAAAGTATAAACTGAATCTTTAAACTCCATATATTACTTTATATGTATCTATTTACCCGGCTCTTTAGTTGGATAAAATATATTTACGACGTCGACTCTTAAGTATGTGTCCACATTTTAAACAAAATGAAATTCAATCTTGTAGTAATAGAACATTTAAGTATGGTCGTATATGCGCTTTACGCGAGACGTACTGTCATAATAATGCACTGTGAAATTTCTTCATGGGTACACCAATGAAAAGACGTTCATGAATGTGCTGAAAATTTGTGATGAAACCAACACAGAAAAGTTATCAAAATACCACAATACTTCTTCTATAATGCAACAATAGAATGTAGCTCTGTTTTAAAACTGAACTTGCATAGATTCTTGTTGGAGCCTTGTGGCATTTTAATAATAAGTGGACTATTTCTATAATAAAGATATAATACAAAGGTAATTCAGCTTCACTGAAAAAGTTTAACCGGCTGTCTAGTAGTTTGTAATTTGCACTAACACTGTACAAGAAAAGCACGAGATTTTGATTAAATAAACGAAATATTAGATTATATTTAAATATTTAAATGTCATAATGATACTACTTCTTTATCTTTTTTTTTAAAAGAGCTTTCCGTTTTTTTTCAAGAGCCTCCATTCGAATATCTTCTAGATCTTCCATAATACCTGTAAGCCAAACAGTTTTAAAATGTATATGTGAAAATAGATAAATAAATGTAAATTGAAACCATCTAAGCAATCATTAGAGTGTCATAAACTATAATAAATAGGATTGTAACCAGATACCTATTTTAGTAGATACGTATTCCTCTTTCAATTGTTGTGCAAAGTTACTTTCCATGCCTGTGTCATCTTCATCATCTACATCTCTGTATTTACTCTTATCATAGCCAAAAATCTCACTAATATATTTACTATAATCTTCCGAGTGTTCTTCAGGCCCGTCATCGATAAAGTCGTCTAATTCAGAGTCATATTCCTCTTCGTCTTCATCACATATCCGTCCTGTACATGAACATGTTCCGTATAATTATGAGCTCACTAATGTAGATAATACTGTCAATATAAACTGTACATAATTATAACAATCAAGCTTACGTCTTTTAAGTGCCATAGCCTTCTTCATTTCTCTTGCAACAGTTTGTTTGGACCTTGATGGCTTAAGATCAGGTGGTGGAAACTGTTTTGGTCTGCTATCTGATGTTGGTAAACGATGAGAGTTTATACTTGGGCCCATATTCGAACTCTGCTTATATCTGGCATCTTTGGTGAGATTCAATTTGACTAAATTTTTTTGTGTAGGGTTATACTTGCTAGCAGGTTTAATTTGAGATTTCGATTCATCCTGTTTCTGTTTACTTTGTGCAAGCTTTTTTTTTTCCTCTTCGATAGCTCTCCTCATTTCTTCTAACTTTCTTTTCTCCGCTTCCAATTTTTTACGTTCCTCCCACAAATCGTCTTTTCCTGCATTTTTTGCCACTTCAGATTTACTTGTTGCATTACCCTTATCACTTGATTTTTCAGTACTTTTCTTAACTACATTTAGTTCTGGCTTGTTGGAATTAATTGGCAATGAATTTGAAGCTTTTCCAATAGTTTTTACATTTTTACCTATTTGCGGTTTATGCTGTTTATTATTCACAGGGTTGCTAATAGTACTTTTTTTTGGCTCATCTAAATTTCGGTCGCGTTGCTCTTTCCGTTCCTGCCATTCCTTTTCTTTTGCATATTCCTTCATCTGTTTTTTCGTTCTTAACCTCTCAGGTTCCTCGACTTTTGGTTTAACTTCCAAAACTACTGGTTCATGTTGTTTTTTTTCTGCCAACTTTAGTAATTCACCAAAGTCCATCGGTAGTGGCATTTTCTTCTTCTTTGGCTTGGGTTTATCAACTTTTTCTTGCTCTTGTTCCTTTTCAACAGGATTCTTCTCATTTTTCTCTTCGTGTTCCGCTCCTTTTGTAGATATGCTTGATGACTTTCGTCTTCCTCTGTAACGCAATGCTTCATCTATTTCTTGCTGCTTCAAAGCTTGCTTGACTCTGTCCTATAAAAGTAGATTTATTATAAGCACGTTTAAGTGTCTATATTATAAAATGTGAATATTCAAGAAGTAGAAAACTATTATAGTGATAAAAAAGTATTTTGCAACAATGTAAACTAAGAAAAGAAATTTCAACCTTTGTTGATGCAATATCTTTTACAGTCTTTTTGCCGCTATTACTAAATAGAGGTTTTTCAGGGGGTAAATTATTATATTTGCTCATCAATTGGTTATAAAATGCTGATGCTTCCTGAGAAACATAGCCGTAATCATCTTCATCAGGCTGTGAAGGACCTACAACAGTTGTTCCATTGCATTATAATACGTATTCTTGTAGATACTTTTTGTAATAAACAAAAATATGATGTCCGTGAAAAAATATGTATAAGACACTATTGTTAACAGTGGACCACAAAGGAGGTAGTACATTGAAATAATGCAATGTTCACATCGAACCTCCTACCTTATTACGTTGATGGTACATATTTAACTAATAGTAAGATTGAATGCAAAACATAAAAAGTAGTTGTAAATAATTAAAGATGACGTATTACTATGTATCAGTAATCATTATCAACAATGCATACAATGTTGACATTGAAACAAACGCTTAGCCTTGATATTGAATTACTGAGAACAAAGTGTAAGGTGATAACATCATGTAAATGTGGGCAAATATAAAAACAACTCCTACTAATACTAGAAGTGGCCCAAATGCCATGCACAAATTGTGACTGCAAAAATTAAGATGTTACTATGCGAAATAACCATTATTTGGTAGGTGTAATTTTCGTAGCTAGAGACATGGAAAATTATTTTCTTTTGAATGTCTAGCACAGAACATTGCCTAGCACTTTATGACTACTCATGAAATAGGTTGCTGACCTTAAACAATCCCTTAGTATCCTCCGATGTGAAAAATCCACCAAATTCTCTGCCTTCTTTACAGGTGTTGGGAAAACTTAGGCATTGAATCACCCATATCTACTATAACCTGTGGGCATAAATATTGCCCATTATGGATAAAAATCACATTGTACTGAAATGTCATTTAAGATAAAATACGCCGTAAATTTATAACACTCATTGCCTACTTTACGTTTGTAAGAAATTAATTTCAATGTACTAATCTCTTTAAGTTTATAGTCCACTGTAACGTATTTACTGCAAGCTGACTCTGTTAGTATTCATTAACTTGCGTATGTTACGTTGTCGGAAACTTTCACTTCTCTAGAACTATGTGTACTCCCATCATATATATATAAACATTAATGGAATAACAAAAAGCATATTTAGGGGAAGGTATACATATATATATACCTGCAATTGTAATAGCTGTATTTTCATTATCAACTGCATCCGCTAATACAGATTTATTTGCAGCTTTGCATACTTTTAGATGTTTATTTATCCGACTCTGTGCCTTGTGATCCCTTAATGACAACAAGTTCTAAAAATGAAATCATATAACTTACATAATGACTCTGTAATAAAAATTAAATCATACACATTGTAACGGAATGACAAAACAGAATTTCAATTGTTCATGCGACCGTTGTACATTCTTTCTACATTACCGTTAGCGTACAGAAAAATAAAAAATTGAACATACTTGTTAATAACTTACTTCTTTTTTTTTCTTTTCGTCTAACACTTTCTGCTTTTCTTCCTCCTCTTTTCGGGCTAAAAATTTCTTTATATTATGGGAAAGTAATCTCGATTGCTTTGATTGTTTCTTTGGTGGTGCAAATTTCGTCTGATAACATGCGATTGCCTATGAACGTATAAAAAAGTACAACTGAATTTTCGATACACATTGTAAAATGTACAACGTAATGACATTATTGAAAAATGTCAATCCACTTACTTGTTTACCACCTTCGTTCTTCTGAGCTACGGTTAATAAAGTATCAAAATCCATTTCTATTGAGGTAGTGGTAGGCAATTGTAACAATTTAAAACAAGATGGTATCCTAGTATTTTATGGGAAATAAATCATCCATTTATGTTGGGACACCACTCCGTTCTTGAGGCACTTTGGCGAACATTTATCAATCAAACTGAGGATAAAATATTTACATCATCCTACATTACCAAAATTTTCCATATGCGATCATAAACTGCGCAATGCAAAGTACGAGCAAAGTACTATAATGGAAACTTGTGTCAGCCAATAGTAACGCAGGTTGTTCCTAAAGTGGCATGTCAGGGATGTTAGCACCAAGGAGAGGAAACTCGTATATTCAAATGGCACTGCTAGACTGATCTGCTCTCTTGAGTCGACCGATATTTACTATGAATCAAGGGAACCACTGAGGAGAGACTTCTAAAGAGGGTCAGCGCGATCAGCACTTATGGATCTAGGGACCTAGCCCTCTGGGCGAGTGGGCACGGGGATAATTGCAGTGCCCTGTACGATCAACGGTACTTATGGAATTTTAACGTAAAGTATGTTGATTGGATATGTATATAGTTATGCCAAAGTGAAACCTTCACCGCGTTGAGTGCCACTTCAGCGTGACTACATAGCAAGCAGGGAGTGCAAACTCCCATATATAATTTGCGGACTAATTTTAGTTCGTATGAATCTCGGAACTGTTATAGATAGCAGCACAAAAAGAAAATTTGGAGGAAGGGGGTTACAGCAGAGGGCAGGGGGGGAAGAACCACAGGGGCTTTCCTAACCTGCCCAAACTTTAATATTAATATCATTTAATATGGATGTTTAAGAGATAAGACATTATAAAGTGTTAATATCCTTTATTATAAATTGTGCGAATAATGGCTGCAGAATTTTATACATCGCATTCGCACAAGGCGTAGGAAAAGTGCAGAAAGCCTACGCCCGTGTATCGCGTAAATATAAATATAAAATATAAAATATAAATAAAAATAGAAATATATATAGAAATGCACTATGTTTATGCAAATGTTCTCAGTTCCGACCCGACTAAATAGAGTACTATTCCGAGTCCAAATTCCTATATGAGTTGTCTCCCCCTGGTGGTAACGTGGCTCTACCCATACAAATCGGAGGGATGAAGAACTAATTTTAAAAAGGATAGGGAGTCAAATAGTAGAGGCTGAGTATGCCAATTCAAATTTTTACCAAAAGATCACAGATTCTATTAACTACAAACTATCGCTAAGCGCGTGCAGCTCTTGGCCTGAGGTGATCCTCGATGCAAAAGCATACAATTTTGTATCGAGGATAACCTGAGTTACCAGGTCTCACCACGCGGAGGTGGCTGCTTTGAGACCCGACCCGGTGGTCCCTGCTTGGCAGGATTAAAAAGTAAACTACTCTAAAGCCTTGTATAGGCTCAATCAAACAAAGAATTGAATATCCACGTGAAATATATTTAGACGACTTTATGAAAAAGTCGTCCAAACATAAATCAAATGGATGATGAAGCTACCTTCCCGAAAGGAGAATAGACAGAATAAGAAGTCTGTCGATTCACCTCTGTACAATATTTTACATCGATCTTTACAGTGTCGCTTGGCGCCAAGCGTATGACTTTAACTAATCTTAACTAATCTTCAGTGTTGATTCTTAATGTGTCCCACGATGAAACGTTATCCTTATAACTAATCTTAACTTATCTTAATTATTAATTACAACTAATCTTAATAGCTAAAGCTTATTTAATTACAACTATAATCTTAACTAATCTTCAGTGTTGATTCTTAATGTGTTCCACAATGAAACCTTTCTTATATTACATAAAGAAACCAACAGAAATTGTGAAACATTTGAATTGATATTTTAAAAAAATAATTGACTTGTAAAAGAGAAAGTGAAATGAAACTGGAACAAAAGACCGTAAAATTAGGAAACTGAAAAGAAAATCAAAACATCATTTGATGTTCAATAAAATTTAAAAATATGCAAAGTGTTGTGTGATTGAAAACAAGAGTTTTAAAAATAAATTTTAAGCGGAACATGCAAAAATTTGATGTAGCAGTGTCATAATATAGCATGCAATATGTATGTACGATACATAACCGGCTCACCAGTGTTGCACCATTTCTGAAAAAAGAAGAAAAAAAAAAATATTAACATAAATAATTTTTGGGAGATCAACGCGATAATATTCGATATTCAAATTTGTTTAAACACTCACTGTAAATGGCGTTGTCGAATGCCCGACAACCGGAACCCCCGGATCCCCCTCAATAGTAATAGATTGGGTTGACACTTTAAACACAAGGCAAAAAGAAATGTAATCCAAATTAACGAAACGTAATAATTAATCGTAGAAGTTATCAAAACACTTACTGTAAACGATGTAGTCCTGCGCATGAAATCGCGAACACTGGACCCCCCATGGTAGGATAGGGCACACACACACACACTTGATACAAACACTGAAAATCAAAAAGAAAAGAATATGTAACCGACTGTTTCAATTAGTAGAGGGTAGTAATACAGTGTAGAAAATATCGAAATACTCACTGGAAATGTTTGTATGTAGTGCTATAACACTTGGGACCCACACGTGTGGTAGCCCATGGCAAGTAACAGTGCCCGCGACCTCGGATGACCGAGGAGTTTACACACGCGACCTATTCGCTCGACACCCGAAAGCGAAGTGATTAAATGTCGCGCGCCGCGTGCGTGTGACCCCCCACCACTCATCGCTCAGTCCGATTAGTCCCGATCAGTTCCGATGTTAAGTTCGGGCGCGCTCGGCTGTAAGCTCGACGAGTGCTCTCGGCAGCTCTCTGTACGCAACGACCGGAGAACTGTTTATATTGACTATAACACATAATTATACGCTTCTTAACTGTTTCTTTCAAATTAACGCCGAAACTTCTATTTTTTAAAGGTACGTTTATTATTTTCTGTCTTCTCTATCGGATCTATATTTACTGTATTATCTATGTCGAAATGAGAAGTCTAATAGATTTTATATTTCATATTACGTGATGAGGATATTTTGTATCTATGCCAAATATACCCGCTTTACAATTATCGGGAAGTCCGATAATTATCCACTTTTTAAAATGTCTCCTCCAGGGATTGCAAACTCTCGTATATAATTTGCAGACCTAATTTTATGTGTATGTATAAACGTAAAATATAAATATAAATAGAAATATGTATCAAAATATAAATATAAAATATAAAAAATATAAATAGAAATAGAAATCGAAATATATATAGAAATGCACTGTATCACTATGTTTATGCGAATTTTGTGCCTATATACGTTGCACTGTTTAATTTAACTGCTTATAGTTATGCTATGCCACAGTACTTTGTGCCTGTGTGATGTGCACACTTACGGCAACCGCCATGCTGTGAACTCGTCTACGTGCTGCCATCTATAATAATTCCGAGTTAAAAGAGTACTATTACGGGTCCAAATTCCTACATAAGAGTTGTCTCCCTCTGATAGCAAGGCAACATAGTTTACTTTGCAACTCCATAAGTACGGTTGATCGAATATAGCACTGCAATTATCCTGGAAACCGCCAGGACCTGGCAAAACGGTCCCTCCAAGTACACGGGCGCTGACCCTCTTTGACAATCTCTCCTCGGTGATATTATATGCAAATTCTTAAGACATATGTATAAGAGATTGAAAGTCTGGGATTAAGAAGAGAATTAGCAAGAATTAGCATGAACTTTAATATTTTGTGAATAATACTGGACAATGTTTCTTGTAAAGGATGTCTCAAAATTTACGGACGATTTGAATTTTGCGCCATTTATACGGTATAGTATTGCCGACGAAGAAAAAAAGACAACGTGACAGCTGACAGTTCAGGATTATTTAAAAATGGAGCGCTACACGAAAAAACAAGGCGTTTTCATTGTTGAGGAATATTTTGAAAATAATTAAGGTATGGCAGCTACAGTTCGCAATTTTCGTACAAAATATGGTTGGGATAGTGATTTAATTTCATCGACTGTGAAGAGATTAACGAACAAATTTAGGGAGACTGGATCAATTAGTGATCTAAAACACTCTGGCCGTTCTTCAACAAGTGGTTCACCCCAAAACATCGAAGCAGTTCGTGAGTATTTTAACCAGGTGATAATCCAGTTTTTTGTGCCTAAATTGTAAGACATGAATGTGGGAGACATGTGATTTCAACATGACAGTGCCACATGCCCTATGGCCCAAGAAACAATTCAATTACTGCACGATTTAACGCCATTGGACTTTTTTCTTTGGAGTGCTTTGAAGTCTAAGGTTTATGCTAATATGCCCACGACCATTCACGCCTTAAAGGAGGAAATTGAGCGTTGTATTAACAAAATTCAGCCACATTTATATAGAAACGGTTATGGAAAATTTCAATGAAAGAGTGCATATATGCCAGCAAAGCCGTGGAGGCCATTTATCTGATATGCTATTCCATATATAACCCTATACTGTATGTATACTTTACGAATTAATAAAAAATTTACAATTTTTAATTATAAACCTGTGCTTTCTACCAAAATTACTTCTTGCGTGAATTTTGGGATACCCTTTACTTATACACCTTATAACATAAAGCGTTAACTGACAAATATTTTCTCAAATAGATATTAAGCATATGATACATTCACTACGTTAGTAAGTGAATTCGATTCTTGAATATTGCATCGTGCGAAGTTCTGATATTTTGTTCACCGTATAGGTACAATAATATTTGGAGACTTTTGTCGCAAGGCATGAATTCCTCCACTTAGTGTACATACTTTTGTAACACAGCATCGCACCAAAAAATCTGCAAACTGTAAATTTTCTTCATTTAATAATGATCCAAGCAATAGAATTCAGATGCAACGTATGTAGTATTTACCAATGCATTATTTTGATCATGTGGTCCAACAATTACAACAATATGGTCTTTATTCTCTGCTAAAGGTTTAGCATGAGGACCAAGTGTGCCAATATGAGTTTGAGAAAGTTGCACACTTGTGAAAGGAATATTAATGCTTCCTATTATAGCACCTCTTTCAAATCTACAAAAGCAATGCAACGATTGTATCATAGTATTGCAATGCAGAAATAATACTAGATTGTTGACATTATTGTAATGTACTTACTGAATATTGTTACGCACATCCACTAGTATTAATTTTTCAGGTTCGCTACCTAAAATATGTAAAAAATCACTAACACTAATTCTTGGCATTGCTTCAGTACCTGGTTCTGGTTCGGATAAGGTAAGTTCCTAGAAGAAAAAGATATTAGTTTTTTTCTACTTTGTGGAATGATAGTATTTTAATAAAGTGAATAATACCTTTAATTGATTAAATTGATATTTTCTGTATGTGATACTTGTTGGTGTATTTTGATACATAGCCATTGAATCCTTTACACACAATTCAATATCTATTTCCGGAAGGTCAGAGAACAAAAGAATGCATTCATTAAAACCTGAAGTAAGTAGAGAGTCTCGTAATTGTTTTAGAATTGCTAATCCGACTAATAAGGGAAATGACGAATCCCCTAATAAAAGTTTGTCCCATAAATGTAATATCTTGTGAAGAGGAAATACATCTAAAAACAACGCATAATAATATAACGAATTATATGTAAATATTAAGTAATATGATTGTCATGCTTGGTAAAACTTACGTGAAAACATTGTAAGAAACCAAGGTATAGCAAATAATTCAGGCACAAAATTAATGGACCTTAAATGGTTTGCTAATTCTGGATCGTGAAATGCTATAATCTGTGAAAATTTTCGGAGATATTCTTGTATCACAGCAGAATTATCTTTTAAAAAGAACTTATGGAGATACTTTGGTATGAAGGACGAAAGGCACTCAAATGCTCGAGCTAAAATGATACAATTCCATTTATCCATTTAAACAATTCTGTTGTTATTTTAAACTCTTATTTTTTACTATATTTTGTTTATTTTACTTATACATAAATAATACCTTCATTGTTAAAATTAAGATAAAGAAATGGAGCAGTTAACGAATCGAGTCCTTGCCAATAAACATAATGAGGATTATTTCTAACCCATGCTTTAAGCAATCTCTGTAATCGTTCATGTCCAGCTCCAGATGACAATAATTCACTATATTGATGACATCTTGGAATATCTACTTCTATCTAACAAACATTGCCTTGTTTCTGATATACATATTATGTGTTCTTTAAAACAATAATAATTAAAATGATCTTACCTGTCTGTCGGTGTGCGTTGGTGTTTCTTTATCTATCATATCATACCGACGTTGAGCATCACCAGTAATCCCAAGTAAAGCTGCCCAAACAGCACCTCGAACTGGTGGTGGTATATCTTTGTGTGCTTCCTCTATGATTGCATCTCGAGTAAGTGGATAAACCTGTTCAATATATGAATTGATATTTTTCAAAATCTTTATGACAGTAAAGTGAATTACATGTTTAAGAATTAAGGATGCATACAATTTTATAAGAGAACGATATTAGCATCATAAACATTTTTTTTTGACACATTTAACACTTCCTCGCATCAATTTATCTAAATCATTGTGTAATAATGTACAAAATGGTCTGCCAAAAACATATATCTTTTGATGTTTCATACAGTGTGTCCATTTGAATTGTAAACATGTGAATATCTTGCAAACCATTAAAATCACAGAAAAACGTTTCAAAAAGAAATAATACAAAGTTTTTATGCAAAATGCATAAAATGGTATGTTTTCAAATTGCCTTGACAATGGCTACAAGAATATGGAACAAAAATTATAGTTCCCATTTAAAAATATGACCCTCACCTTCAGAGAGAATTTCAAGGTCATTCCAGGGTGTTGCCAATAGGGGTATATATTTCTCCCTTAGAATTGAACAAATTTTGTTTGAAATATTTTTCTGTGATTCCCGTGGTTTTTGAGATATTCATACATTTCTAATTAAAACAGACACACCGTATATCGTACAAAATATTTCAAGCATTCACCTGTAACAAGCGGTCATATAGAACAATTCTATAAAATTGATATTCTGTGTCTCTTTCTCGTATTATTAAAGGTAATTGAGATGCAGTACTTGTTATATCATCCTGTGCTTCCACACGCATGCTGAAAGATTACATAAAAGTAAAAATATCTGTTGAATATAGTAGTACAAAAATGGTTATACATTTTTCACATTTGACTTACTTATTTGTTAGCCATGGATAGCTAGCAGTATATGGAATGTGTGCTAATCGTTGATGTAGAGTATCAAGTGGTATTTTAACAACACGAAGGTCGAGCAAGCCAGCAGTATCTCTTCGACCAAACATCTGCCCCAACAAGATTACTAAGCTAGAATGTGAAAGACAGTTGCAGTGTATTAGATACAATTATAAATACAACTAGCCATTGGTTAAGCAAAATTATTATAGTTTGGTTTTATCATACTACACTTATGTTACTTATGTACAATTACTTAGGAATTGATAATATAGGTGGCCTGGATCTTATAAGCCCTTGTTTTTTCATTTCGACAGTAATGTCTCCTCCTGCCAATTGCCATAAATAATATAATTCATCCATCTTTCTTGTTATAACACTTTTATAAACATTTTCTTCGCCTTCCTTTTCATTGTTCCTTAAAAAGTCTTTAAATATTGGTAACTGTAACAATTCTTCTGCTGTCTTACGTTTTGAAGAATGTATCTGGAGGCAAGAATCTATAAACTCTCTAACTTCCTTCGGTAGGCCCTGAAAAGTAGACTGTGATAAAATAGTTCTTCGTCAAAGGTTACCACATGTTTCCGCAAAGCCAAATACCTCAAAGATTCCATAGCAATTACTTTCTCTAAAAAGCCGTTCAAGTACAGATGTTTCACAATGTATCAGGCTAAGAACTTTGCGAAGACATTGAGATAATTTCACCGTTGGCCATATAAGTCTTCCTAATAGCTGTTCTGCTATTATCATACCTAGTGACCACGAATCTACCTTTACCCCACTAAGGCCATTGTTTAAAAAAATTTCAGGAGCTGAATATTTAGGATACCTGCAAAAATATGAATTATTTTTTGTTTTTTTAATATGACACATAGTGAATATATATAATATAAGATAATAACCAAAACTTACCCGATAGGAAAAGAAACATCTCTTCCTCCTGTTGTCATATAATATAATCCATAATTGTACAATTGCACATTTTCGTTTTTATCGATTAGAATATTATCAGGACTTAAATGCCTGTGTACTAAACCCAGTTTATGCATGTGTTTCAAACCCAGCAGGCATTGAAACGATATTCGTATTATCTGATCCAATGATAAATTTTGTTTATTACTTAACGGTTCTCCACTGTATTCGGTAACAGCCAATATCCGTTCTGCAAATACATATTTGTAAATTTGAAATACGAAAACTGTATTTTATTTTTGTTTCTACTCTACAAACAATACTTACCATGTTTGCTTCGTATTATATCAAGATACTTTGATAAATTTGGATGATTAATTGTTTTCAAACATTGAGATTTACCATATATCGTTATGGAATTTGGCGTAAGTGGAAGACCATTACTGCCACATACTTCAACTGGATGACTTTGAGCAAAAAATGTCATTCCACCTAAGCGTCGTTCTTCACTTTCCAACAATGTGGGACACATTTTTACAGGCTGAAATATAATTGTCACATAATAGCATGTGGATAAGGCAATGTGTTTATTATAAACAAAGCTATTGTTACCTTACCTCGCGTTATCTTGCAATTTATTTCATCTACTTGGACTATCTGGATATTAAACTTATAACCATATATAAATCAACTCTCTGCATAATTATAATAGAAAGTACACTGTAGTCCAAGAATATTCCAGAGTTTGTCGCTCTTATTATCTCGAACACACCGCTAAAATGTTATCAAATATGGTTTATCGTTTACAGTGTTAGCTGATCTCAGCTGATTTGTAGCGACAGCAACTTACCAGAAATCAAAGTGAAGTAAATGCACATGTGTATAGTAAATACGTATATTGCAGCCGTCATAGATAGGGATGCGCCATGCGCACTGTGTTTACTTTGGTTTACTTCATCAAAAATAAGCCGTGTTCTTTGGAAGAACTATTTTCATTCGATATACACACCGACACACACTGATGCACACTGATGTATACAGAATCACCGGCAAGATAATAATAAAGATTGCCAGCCTGTGTAAAGTGACGATCCGGTAAATGAGTCTAGTGAAATGAGTATGGTGCAATCGGTAAATGATCTGACACGGTTGATAAACAAGGTTGTTGCCGTTGGTAAACAAAGGCATCATCCAGAGCGTTGGTAAGCAGAACCAAGCAGAACTCGCTTCTAGGCGGAGATCGAAAACTTATGGTGGGGCTGGTCCTCGAAATTTAATAATACCTGCCAACCCAAGAGGGCAGATCAGTCAACAGCATACAGTGTCACTTGGATAATTATTATCAATGTTATTAAAATTTCCTTCACTTGGTATTTGTGTCGCGTTTGTAACCGTGTGACCGTTTTAATTAAAAATAAATGTTGTATATAAGAGTATATTATCCATGTTAGTTCAACAAATAAGGCATTTATGCAGTTTAAAATGCCAGTTTAGTGTTTATCTGCTGAATTCCATAGATACAGGTTTCACGTTAACGAAAACACGTGGATCAAAACCACCGAGGAGAGATTGTTAAAGAGGGTTAGCGCTGGTCAGCGCCCGTGTATTTGGAGGGTCCGTTTTGGCGAGTCCCGGAGATAATTGTAGTGCTCTATTCAATCAACCGTACTTATGGAGTTCACCGAGGAGAGATTGTTAAAGAGGGTCAGCGCTTATGCGTCTAGAGGGGCCGAAAATTTTCACTGCTTTCAGCGCCATTTTTGCGTAACTACATAGCAAAGCAACATGGCTTACATTACAACTCCATAAGTACGGTTGATCGAATAGAGCACTGCAATTATCTCCGGGACCCGCCGGGACCCGGCAAAACGGCCCCTCCAAATACACGGGCGCTGACCCTCTTTAACAATCTCTCCTCGGTGTGGAGTTGTAATGTAAGCTATGTTGCTTTGATATGTAGTTACGCAAAATGGCGCTGAAAGCAGTGAAAATTTTCGGCCCCTCTAGACGCATAAGAGCTGACGCCGCTGACCCTCTTTAACAATCTCTCCTCGGTGCCAAAACTAACCTCAGTTTGCCTCAGTTCAAAGCAGTTCAAAGAGACCATAGGACGTGTTCTGAATAATAGCCTATAATTATTTGTCGTACATTGCCTACAAAACTAGGTATGTAGTATCAATAATTTTCATTTCTTTATATTAATATATTATTTTCTACATCCCTCATTTTTAAATTCTACACGAAACTATGTTTAGCAGCATAATGGCAAAGTCACATGCTACCAAGAAACTACCCCGGAAGGAGGGATTCAACCGTTCAGGGCACAGTATGAACCCTGAACGACCCACTGAAGGATTAAAAGGTGTTGCTAAAGTCCGAACCAAAGCGACTATTAAAAGGTTGCAAATGTATAGAAACCAGAAACCAAAACGGAATCGTGTTGGTAAAATTATTAGCCCGGCTCCATTTCAAGGATGGCATGCTTCTGGAACGATGTCCCGTGTAGAACCGTCGCAGAGATGGTTTGGTAATTCAAGAGTTATTTCCCAAAATGCGTTACAAAAATTTCAGAGTGAATTAGGTACAGCTATGAAGGATCCTTATAAAGTTGTTATGAAACCTACTCAGTTACCTGTCACCCTATTGCAGCAAAAGGCAGTAAATGCAAGAGTTCATCTACTAGATACAGAAAGTTTTGAAAGTGTGTTTGGCCCGAAGAAACTAAGAAAGCGACCACACCTGACTACATTGTCGTACAATGAATTGCAAAAATCAGCTGATGAAAAAGAGAAGATCTACGATAACGAGAAAAATTCTAAAGATTTTGATCTCATTCGTCCGGATACCGGAATACGGGATGCACAAAGAGATTGGGTTATGGCAGCAGGACAAAGTAAAAGGATATGGAATGAGCTGTACAAAGTCATAGATTCATCTGATGTTGTTTTGCAAGTACTAGATGCGAGAGATCCTATGGGAACAAGATCTCCGCCGGTGGAAAAATATCTGAAGACGGAGAAAGCACACAAACATTTAATATTTATTTTAAACAAAGTAGATCTAGTACCGACATGGGTGACGCAACGATGGGTTGCTCTTCTGAGCGCAGAGCATCCAACAGTTGCATTTCATGCTTCCTTGACCCATCCATTTGGCAAAGGTTCCCTTATAAATTTGTTAAGGCAGTTTGCTAAATTACATATAGACAAAAAACAAATTAGCGTTGGATTCATTGGATATCCAAATACAGGAAAAAGTTCTATTATAAATACATTAAGATCTAAGAAAGTGTGTAAAGTTGCTCCAATAGCTGGGGAGACCAAAGTATGGCAATATATAACATTAATGAAAAGAATTTATTTAATAGATTGCCCGGGTGTCGTTTATCCTTCGGCAGAAACAGACACAGAGAAGGTATTAAAGGGTGTTGTACGAGTAGAACTTATTACGAACCCAGAAGATTATATTTCTTCAGTTTTGGAAAGAGTAAAATCAGAGTATTTATCTAAAACATATAAAATCGAAGAATGGGATGATCATATTGATTTCTTAGAAAAATTAGCTAAAAGAACTGGTAAATTATTAAAGAAAGGAGAACCAGATATTGGAAGTGTCGCAAAGATGGTCCTTAACGATTGGCAGCGTGGTAAATTGCCATTTTACGTGGCACCACCTGGGTTCGAAGAGCCCCTCCCTAAACAACAAGACGACGATGCAGTACAAAGTGAAAAGGAAACTGTGCAAAATACTTCTGATTCTTTAGAAGCAAAGGAGAAAGAAGAGGACGCTAAGAAATTATCGAATGCCCAATTAACTGTACTGCAAGATTTTCATAAAATCAGAGTAGTATTGCCTTACACAATTGAAGACTTAAAAGATTTACAGTCTACAGAAGATACATCTGTCAATGGACATTTGGAAAAGGAGTTGGATGCTAGCTCTATTTGTTCTGACATTAGTGAAGTGACCGAAACAGAATGTGACACCCACCAAAGCACAAGTATCGATCGTGAACAAGAGGAGCACTTGAATACGAATAATAAAAACACAATAGATTCTGAAAAAGAAACTTATACACCTATTGAGAAGGACAATTTAATGCAGAGCGCGTACGAAGGTATGGAAAATGAAGATGATTCCAGTGATGAAGATGCACAAAAATCCAGAACGATATCAAGTAGCGGTAGCTTTTCCATTTCAAATTACAAAAATAGAAAAAATACAACGGAGCTGAAATTGACGAGTAAACAACGGCGCGCGATTGAGAGAGCGCAGAAGCGAAAGAAAATTGGAAGCAATTTCTACGAAGTCACAAATGTGAAAAATAGAAATAGAAATCGCAAAGTGCCTAAAGTACAACGAAAGTGAGAATAAAATAGACAGTTGCGCAATGGCAGTTGTACGAAAATACCTACTCGGTCATCTATTTATTTTTTTAACACAGAATACATAGTTTAAAATACAATTTATAAACTCTAGAATATTTGTTCGGATAGAATTCAGTTTATTTAATGAAATGCACCATTTCCGTCATGTATAATTTATAAAATTATTCATTTCAATTTTCTTTGCTTAGTTTCGAGGAAATTAAGCCGAATCATCAACGCGATTATATCCAATTGTGCGCTGCGAAGTAAAGTACGAGCTTACGCAATCTATCCACAAATGTCTGATTACCCGCGTAATTCACCATGACTTGATGTATCTTGTCATAATCAAAATTCGTTTCCTGCACGTCCAAAGTGAGTACTTTGAGCATAAAGCATAAATGCATAAATTCGATATTCGCGTCAATTGCGATTTGAGCGTTGAATTTTTCACGACTGAACGGGCTCACGTCACATCCCATGCTGCAAAGAATACTGATAAAGGTTTCATAGTAAAGATCCATCAATTCGTCGATATGATGCACATGGACGTCGTCGTCCACGCTGGAGAATAAATAAAACACCATCTCACGAAGTGGACTTAAGAAGAGGTAATTTTGAAAATCGACGAATTTTACGTCGTCAACGTGATTATCTTCGCCCCGGTGAAACATAATATTGTTCACCCAGAAGTCCGAATGAATAATCGTCGACCATGGCTCCGTGGGTACCGCCGTCCATACCTCCATTGCGGCCTTCGTATCTGACAAAATTCGGCTGCATTTTTCATAATGCGGCCGCATCTCGGCATCTTCCTCTATCTTCTTCAGTAGAATCTTGTGTACGTCTTCAAATTCGTCGAGAGCCATATCAAGGCTCTTGGAACGTTCCTTGAGGACCTCGAAGTAATCGGGCGTTTTGTACTTCGTTGCCATTCCCAGTGCATGAAATCTCGCCATGGCGCGAATCGCGTATTTCGAATGTTCATAATCGTATCCTGTGGAAAATAGAAATTCGTCACTTCACGAAGTTCAAATATAATTTGCGGAAACAAGGAGAGGTCAATCTTGAGAAGCCATTAGGATTAGCATGGACATTTTTTTCGCTCCACCAACGACCGCGAGTAAATAATGCTGCATCATATTATAAAAAATTCTTAGTAAGAAACATCGATTCGATTAATTGACGAGTATGTGCGCTAAGCCGATCGCACGTGAAAACCGATTAAATCTAACCACCGCCTCTCAACAAACATGATACAACAAGAATCATAAAGATAATTAGTATTTCCGCCACTCTACCCTGGAATTCTTCGTGGACACGGTTCCATTTAGCCGATGGCTCTGACGTAACTCCGATAACGTAACTCTCGGCGAAATAACAAAGATAAAAGCATAGACACTTTATTGACGTACACCTAGGAGAATAAAGCCGATGATTGAGGTTATAAATATGGCAAGCACGCGACAATATACATACGACACATGTGAACACGAAACGTGTTCTGTGTCAGAATTATCGCATTTGCAAACCCTCGCTCAGAAATCTGCGAATGCTGCAGGAATACAGCCTATCTAACGCGTGTCTGCTCCACGAGATGAATTTTCCTCCCTAATTTTTTTTATCGAGTATCGTAGAACGAACGATCACGTAACGCAAGTCGAGAGAACGGTCGAGCGGGGTGTCGACAATTACGTTAATTTAAATCCTCCTCTTTAGTCTAGTCTATACAGTAGTGATGAGAGAAGTGGAATGGAAGCAGGAAAGAGGAAGAGGAAAGGCAGCTATAAATCACAGATTACAACTTGCAACTTGATCTTTCGTTGGAAAACAAGCGTTTCGTGCGTACGATACGCATCTGTTTGCACGTAGAGATATTGGAGAAAAGATTTCCGCGAATATAATGGCCGATTATGAAATGACGAATATTGATTCACGTACATGCATAAACTTTTATTACTCTCGTGACGATATGTCCTGCTTATTGTACGCCAATCTTCCTTCGCTATGTATGTTTTACGATAATTTTATAGTACATGACGAACGGCAGAGATATACGACCACGCGGGAAAATCGGACGAGAAATCGGTCTTACAACATATGATGGAAGAGAGAAGGCTCGGAGGTGAATGGAATCCGCGCTCAAGTCAACGCGCATGCGGACACCTTCGTTCTGCCGCGCTCGCATGAAATTGAAATCTGGATTGCTACAAAATCTGTGCGGGCAGAAATTCAAATGGAATTGATAAATGACAACGGCACGAATACGTACGCGTACTTGGTACTGCGATTTCACAAATGCAAATCTACGCGCGTACACATTCGTACTACGTGGAAATTCTGTAACGGGATTCTGTAACTCCGTAACGACAAATGTCGCTATTGTTATATCCATCGATATCAATGATTATCGTAAAAAGGTTATTCGCCAACTAGTAGCCATCGACAATTCTCGATAATCTAAATCGTTACATTCCGAAAAGCGTCGAAGCCAGCAAATTTTGGACAATTCTGTACCGAGGGAACGATGTTCAGTTACACGATATAATTATACCCTAATCCTAGCCTTTTGCGACAATCATCGATATCGACGGATAACGATAGCGATATTTGTCGTTACGGAGTTACAGAATCACGGTACTGAGATTGTTTACCTGTGCATCTACTTCCGGTATAATATCCTCGTGCTTTTAAATTCTCCAGTAGGATAACGGCGTTATCGTCGAAGTCGAGGGCTGGATCGAGGGTCAATCGTGATCCGTAAAACTTCGGCAAGACGTCGAACACTTCGGTATCTTTAACGCCGCACCGAATTTCCAGACGATTGTAGGACGGCAATATATCTTTGTACATGAAGATCTCCTTTCTAAAGGTATACGGACTGTCGAAGATACGCCTTTGGAAATCAGTCGGCGGAGGCATCTTGGCGATCAGGTGTAGGTCCTCCTTTTCCGCATTCTTACCTTTCCTTATTATCGCGTGCACGCTCAGTATCGTACTACCGTAATTCTCTCCAGGTGGAAGTAGGTTTTGAGTAGTAAAGCTATCGACGATCACGTCCTCCGAGATCGATTCACGTAGCAAAGGTTGCAGATCGCGGAGCACGATCTCTTTGAGTGTTACTTCCGGGCCCATGATGCACCGTGAAACGGATGGAAATTTTTCGAAAGTCGAAAGGAGGATGCGCGTTGGCCGCGATGAGAGACGCGATCTGGAGTTGGCGCGCTAGCTTCCACCGAATTAGAAGGCAGAAAGAATCGGTGGTCTTCGCTCGCGTGTCGATGATAGACTCAGGGTCAAATCTTGCACGCGCAGCGTTTGGGTTTGGTGTTAGAGGTTTACCGGCGATTGCGTAATCTTGTCACAGGCATGTTTCAATGGGCAGGAGAAGTTTTTGCAGTAGGAGAGGTAGGAGACGCACAGTCCTCGCATGCCGTGACCACTTCACTTATCTCTTCTGATGGCTCCAACGATAATCATCGTTTTGTACGTGCGATCATTCTCCCACTTGTTCCACTTCGTCCTGGTTTTTCAGAGGGGGAGACGGCGGAGTGAGTCATCCTGTGCCAGTGCCGTTTCTTGCCCTGACTCTGATGCAAGGGAAACGGGCACGACGTTCAACGTACTTCTGCATCCCACTTTCCTACAAATTGGGGAAGTAACGCGCCTCCGATATTTCACCAGCAATCGTTCATATTCGATGATCGTTGCGACACTATAGCTAGCTCCCGCTAATCTCGAGTTCTTCTCAAAGTTATGAATGCCTGCTTATGAATAATTCATGCTGGGTTTTTTACCGAGAAGAATCTGACACACGGCAATCCCCGTTCTTGCGATAGATAAATACGTGGATCGTATTAGGTACGCTGTAGATTCATTATTTGCCTCGATTGAATAATGACGGGAGCGTCCAAGCGATTGTGCAATAGGAGAGTATTTTCCGTGGAATTCGAAGTAATTCTTTGATCAAATTCGTCAAAACCCGAAACGTTGCATCGCGCAACGGTGATTTGTCAAAACGATATCGTACGCGTCGATTCTTCAAAATAAAATGTATATCATCCTGAAATGATATGCTACAATCATTCGCTATCTGCATCTTATCAAATGCGAATCACGATAGAAGTTCTGTTGGAATTATATAGTAAATAATGATAATAATAGTATCATTAAAAAGGTATTTTTGACAAAAATACAAGTACATCTTTACATTAACAAATCCAATGTAAAAAAAGATGACGTCCTTATCAATCGAATTAACAAGATTGTTAGAATTATTAAAATATGAATATGTTGGCAGTATGTTCATAAAAAATACTGTACAGTTAATTATGATTAAACATTTAAATCTCATATTTGAATGTAATAAAAGTAAATCTTTTGATTTATGGCTTTAATCGCATAAAAACTTTTATGAGATGAATTGTATCGATGCCAATCTATACTAGAAGAGAGGGATGATTACACTCTTGTAGTAGCTTGGTGTGAATGTCCCACAAATTCTGGAAAAGACAAAATATCACTTGTTAATTTTGTTGTTTTAAATGGCTATGCATCAAGAATACTTTTATGGTATAGTAAATACTTAATATTTTTTTTTTTTTTTTACCACATCAAAGACAAAAAATACCTTCATGGTAACATATGCAGAATTCTATATATATTTCTAAACATTGTAAGGAATCGTAATTGTATCTCCACAAATGAAACAATTTTGAATGCGTCTAAACTTATGAAGTTTGACGACATGTGAAATAAACTATTTAAAACTAATAAAAAAAGATAGAGTAACGACATACAAGCTTAAAGTGAATTTGTTCTTGTTGAAAGTACGTGAAAGTAATACGGTGATTAAAATAATGTTTTAAGCAGTAGGACAACTAAAATATTACAACGAATTATCACAAATTAATATCTCACTGATATATCACTAAGTTAGGTATAACTACCATTTTAATTGTCATGTATAGAGCGACGAGGGATTGTATGTCCATCTTCCTCAATCAATTTGTGATGTACGGTGCTGAGTGCCTAGATATCATACAAGTCAAATGCAAAGCGAATTCAGTATACGACAGGATGTAAATATCCATGCAGACGTGTATTTATCAGGATAGCTTGGACAAATTCATGAAAATAGAAATGAAAAATTTGTATCACAAAATTATGGTGTACCTTAAAGTATTTTACTGTTTTCACGCGTAATTCCAAAGTAGCATCTTCGTCGCATATAATTATTGTACGAGGATGTTGTTGAAAAGCTGATACGGTCCACATATGATTGATGCCTTCTTCTATAGCTTTATAAAGTGCGAAAGCTTTGTGAGAGCCAGTTATCAAAATCATTACTTCTTTAGCATCCATCACAGTACCAACACCAACTGTTAATGCCTGTTTAGGAACTTTTGATATATCATTTCCAAAGAACCTAGCATTTGCTTCTAAAGTATCTTGAGCTAATGTCTTCACTCGGGTGCGCGATGCCAGTGATGAGCCAGGTTCGTTGAATGCTATGTGACCATCAGGACCAATGCCTAATAATAATAAATTTCATTAGTCAGTGATCTCATTTAGGGGCATATTTTTACAAAGAAGTTACAATGTGTTAGTGAGTTACATGTACCTCCAATGAATAATTCAATTCCACCAGCTTCTTTAATTTTTCTTTCAAAATCATCGCATTCTTTCTCAAGGTCAAGTGCATTACCATCAAGAATATGTACATTCTCAGGGTTAATATCTATGTGCTTGAAAAAATTATGGTACATATAATAATGATATGATTCCGGGTGATCTCTTGGTAAATCAACATATTCATCCATATTAAATGTTTTCACATATTTAAAAGAGATCTTTCCTGCTTTGTAGAATTCTATAAGCTTTTTGTACATCCCCAAAGGTGTACCACCTATACAAATTAATGACAGATTAGTTAATCTTAGTCAAACTAAGTACAGAAGTTTTTCGTTTAAACGATAGTTACCTGTGGGAAGGCCAAGTACAAAATATTTATTTTCATTCGGCTCAAAGTCTTTAATCTTCTTTAAAACATACTTTGCGGACCATTCCGCCACATAGTCTACGGTATCACAGATTACAAGACGCATTATAACTTTCTATAACTACTTTATACGCTGAAAAATATATTCAAAAAATTTTTATTCCGTCAAAAGAATATATGATTAATATATTATAATATTAAATTTCTGTTGAAACTAATCAATTCAAATTTGCTCGTATCAATTAATATTCTGATTGCAAATCAAATTAAGAATGCAGTAAAAATTGAAACAAATCTAAAAAAATTAATGTCATATGTCATGCAGATATCAATGAACAGATAATATTGGAAAAGAAGATAACCATGTGGCAATGACCCCTTATCTAAGTGGCAAAAGAACAATTATCTATCTTACTTTCTTGTAAGTCTTTGCTGTTTTCATTTTTATGTATCGTAAGAAAAAATACAAAGAACATGTACAATAATTATTATATATCTTATATACTTCTAAAATAATATTAAATTAAACATATTAAAAAATCTGCTCAGAGAGGATACTATTACTTTACTATTCGAGTTTATGTGAACAAATATAAGATCGAAACTTTTTTCAACCACATTAAATTCGAATCTTATAACGATTGTTATCATTCTAAAGAAATTAATGAGGTCAATATTTACCGGTTGTTGACCTTCACATAGCAATATTCCATATTAGTCATAAAACAGGCAAGTAAAAATGTTTATAACATTCCTAGTAAACTTTACGACTTTGTATCTACAGTAATGCTTTGTTTATATACGGATAAACTAAAAGCAATTGAATTTAAAAAATACAAACCAATTCAGCTTTCGTCGCGCTGCCACCAATGCCGACCAACCGACCAACCACTGACCAGCTGACTGTTACTAACTGTTCTGAAATTACCCTAATCTTGCTATATGAAAAGTGCATACGTGTTATATGCGTGTTATCGCGCTGTTATCGTATTCAAATTTGGTGTATCACTTATTCGCAAAATTTTCGCATACGATTAAATATTTTAAATGAAACGTTTTTAGAAAAAAGTACACGCATACAACTTCACTCGATATTAGTTGGGGAATATATCACTAATATTTTAAACACAGCTCTCGTTTTTCGTATATAATAAATATATAATAAGTATAATAAATATTTGAATATTTTTTATAATCGTAATGAAAAGTATATTGGTGATTTTTTATTATGTCGTTAGAATTTTCGCACCCAAAAGTTGTCATCCTGAAAAACATGATTGGTCGACAAGTTGTCAGCAATAGTAGTTATCTGGTATTTTAATGTTGGCGGGAAAAATCTGCAATCCGTTCAAGCGTCGTGTTACATACATACATAGGATGATTTAGTATTCTTTTGAAGAATTATGTACTATAAATTGTGTTTGTCGTTAAGATTTCTGTAATCAAGATTATTACAAAATGCCCGATATAACAATTAATGGGGTTATTGTTACTTTCCCCTTCAATCCATATGCCGTTCAGGAGGATTACATGGCCAAAGTTATAGAATGTTTACAAAACAAGAAAAATGCTGTATTAGAATCTCCAACAGGTATGTAAAAAGGGGATTGATCATTCTTACATCTCAAAGAAAATAAGTTATAAAACATTAAATATGTATAGGTACAGGAAAAACTCTGAGCCTACTATGTTCCTCATTAAGCTGGCTCCTTGCAAAAAAAGCTCAACTACAAATTCAAGCGATGGGTGGTGCAATGCCGAAACCAGATTTTGGTGGCACTTTTCTTAAACAATTAAATAGCGGCCTTGAAAAAGCAGCTGGAGCTTCTGAGCAATTAGCAAATTTTGGTTGGTCAATGCCAAAAATTGTATATGCATCTAGAACCCATTCACAGATTTCGCAAGCAATGCAAGAACTGAAAAGGACTTCATACAACCATGTAAAGTCAGCTGTGTTGGGATCTAGAGATCAGCTTTGTATACATCCAGAAGTATCAAGGGAACCAAATAGTTTTAATAAGATACAGATGTGTCAGTCAAAAGTTAAAAGCAGAACATGTTTTTATTACAATAACGTTACAAACAGGTATAAATTTTATATCTTTTATCTTTCTCTTATATTCATTTAATAGGTGCCTTTGTGTAAATATTTCTATAAACTTTTTAAACAGATTTAAATAGGCTCATAACTCATTTTACAGAAAGGACGATCCATTGTTTAAGCAAGAAGTTCTTGATATAGAAGATTTGGTGAAAGTAGGTAAAAAAATGCGATGTTGTCCGTACTTCTTGTGCAAAGAACTAAAGCAATCTGCTGATATAGTATTCATGCCATATAACTACCTCTTAGATCCAAAGACAAGAAAATCGCAGGATATAGAATTAGAAAACAGCGTAATCTTATTGGATGAAGCACATAATGTTGAAAAAACTTGTGAAAATTCTGCGTCATTGCAGGTTAAATATTAAAATTATATAGACATGATGTATAAACTTTAATACACACTACTATTGTTTTAATTTACATGTACAGGTGTGTAGTACTGACATAGCACTTTGTATCGATGAAATAACTGTTGTTATGGAAGATATGTCAAAAGATATTGATCTGCAAAGTGACATTTTTAAGGAACATTCGGGCAACATACCAAATGACTTTACAGCAGAAGATCTGTGTACTTTAAAAGCAATGTTCTTAGAACTAGAAAAAGTTGTCGATGAAATACAGCTTAAAAATCATGATGAAGGAGATTCTTATCCTGGTGGATTTATTTTTGAGTTGCTTGAAAAAGTTCAAGTGAGTAACATTCAAAGTTGCGTACTTTATAGAAAATACATCTGATTGTTTAATTCCAGTTAACTCATGGCAAAGAACAACCTGTCATTGAAAAGTGTGAAAAAATTATATCTTATTTGACTACAACAAATACTTCACCATTTGCTCGAAAGGGTAATGGACTGCAGAAATTTATCGATTTATTACGAACGGTATTTAGCACAGAAACTGGTACCATACACAGAGAAAGGATCAAAGAATGTTACAAAGTATATGTACAAATAGAAGAACAGAAAAGAACTTATAAAAATGATTGTTGGGAGACTAAGAAAAAGATAAAGAACAACATTGGCAAAACTATAAGTTACTGGTGTTTTAGTCCAGGCTTTGGGTAAATTTTGAAAGCACTATATAATTTGCATCAACATTAATAGTAATTTATATTTGTTGCATACAAAATTAAAAGTTAATATAAAAATCTTTATTAGGATGCAACAACTGGTAAATACAGGTATTCATTCGATAGTGTTAACAAGCGGAACTTTATCGCCTTTAAAACCTTTCATATCAGAATTAGGAATACCAATAGAAATTCAATTAGAAAATCCACATATTGTGTCCGGTCGACAAGTATGCATTGGTATTTTATCGCAAGGACCTGATGGATATACACTTAATTCTTCATTTAATACCAGGTACCACAGTTGTCATGCATATCACAATAAGTTGTTATGCTACTCATAAATTAATGGTTTTATAGAAATGATCCAAAATATATAGCATCCCTTGGGCGGACAATATACAATTTTAGTTGCTTGATTCCACATGGTATGTTGATATTTTTCGCATCATACCCAATTATGAAAAAATGTCAAGAGGAGTGGCAGAATGATGGGTTGTGGACCAAAATTGCTGTCCGTAAAGTAAGCTAACCTTTACATTATTTAATCATGATAATCAGTCATAGTCACACAGGACTATAATTTCTATTAAAATAGCCAATCTATGTTGAACCACAATCCAAAGATGGACTAAACAATGTTATGAATGAATATTACCAAAAAATACAAGATCCATCGTATAATGGAGCTATTTTTATGGCAGTATGTAGAGGAAAAATCAGTGAAGGATTGGACTTTGCTAATGCAAATGGAAGAGCTGTGATAATCACTGGATTACCTTACCCACCATTAAAAGACCCTAGAGTGATATTAAAACAGAAATATCTGGAAGAAATGAGATTAAAAGATAAGCAGGTAAATTTTCACCGATTGTAGACTACTGTAAATCTTAATGGTATATTCTTGTTATAATTTGCAACTTAGGGTCTAACTGGACAGCAATGGTACCAGCTTGAAGCATCACGTGCTGTTAATCAGGCTATTGGTAGAATTATACGACATCAGAATGATTATGGAGCAGTAATTCTTTGTGACTGCAGATTTGAAAATGTAAATTTTAAAAAACAGCTATCCTCTTGGCTTCAGCCCCATGTAAAAAGTTTTACAAACTTTGGAATAGTTACAAAGGAATTACGTAATTTTTTTAGATATGCAACACACACTGTACGTTTGTTCATTCACTCTTCCAGATTTAGTAAATAGTTTGATAGAATTAAAAATTATTTATATATTTACCAAATAAAATATTGTATGAATAGTTTCCACAGCCTACATTGCCTTTTTCGGAATATAAAGACAAGGATTTTTGTATATCTGCTACAACAGCTACTTTTGACACAGTAAAGGCACGAATACTGAAAAATCCTGTTGAAGAAAAGAAGACACAATCTTCTCAAGAAACTGACTGTTTTAATTTTGAAGTATATGCAAATAAGGCAACAGAAGAAAAAACAAAGCCACAAGAACAAAATATAAAAAGGAAAACCCTGTCAGAGCTTCTCACAACTGAAACAAAATCTGTAATAAATTTTAGTGACTGTACGTTAAAAGGAGGCTACAGTAATTGTCAATTAACAAAAGATAATAATGAACCACTTGCAAAAAAAAGGAAAATTAAAATACTGCCAACAGAGGTAAACTCATATTTTTCACAGCCTTCAACATCGGATTGCTCACTTTCTGAATGTTCAGGTTCGACTGCTCAAACAAAGTGTGATGCGATACAAAACACTGTGCATACAGATAAAAAACAAATTGGCAAAGTGTACTTGAAAGATGTAAGTAGCCACAAATATCAATTTGAAATGTGCAAAAATGTAAACAACTATCTTTTTGCAGGTGAAACGAACTTTATCAAGTGATAACTATAAAGTATTTGGCAAAATGATACAAAATTACACAAAACATGGTGATTTCAATGCATTGATACACACATTAGAGACTCTATTTCTCTCTGATGTACAAATGCGACCTTTATTTACAGGTATGACTTATTGTAAAGATGAAAAATTGTTGTTCAATATTTAACTCACATCTGCAAACTTATTTATTTTTCCTTTTTTATAGGATTCAAAAGTTTTCTGAAGAAGCAACATATTTCTCAATTTAATGATTACGTTATAAACATGAAATAAATATTTATTTGTCTGTCATTAATATAAGTGTTCACTTAGTATTACATAAAAGAGTATTTCATATTAAGGAGTATTTAAAATACGTATGCACATAATATTAATCACAAATATAAGTTTGTGTATAATATGTATATCAATGAGGTTTTCAATATTATTACAAATTACTTTAATGAAATAGAATCAAACATCAATAATCTATAATCACATGGCAATTTATTTTTTTTATTTATAAGTACAAAAATCAAATTAACATCAATGTAGTTTTGCCCTTATTCAAATAACATATTCCACAATATTTTAGCTAGGCCACTTCTGGTATACTTAAGAATACAATTTTCACTAAAATGTATGCCATTGTAATAGAAATGTGTTACACTTTTCAAACCAAAAGTATAGTATTACATTCACATTGGGTTCATACTGATACGTACCTTCTATAAGTACAACATGCATTTAATTATGCGAACCACTTTATTATGAGCAATGAAGAAAATGTACAAATTAACTATTATTTGTATCATTCTCAATGGTACAAAATACTTTATGTTAACAAATTATATTGTATAAGTAAAATTATTCGCGTCATATACTGTTGTTGTCAGAGGACTATATAATTATGTTATACAGTTGTGAAGTAGAAAAGATGAAGCTTTGATAATCAAGAAAAACAAATATGTACAAAGCGCAGATAGAATTGAAATATAACACTGTCATTGACTTTGCTGTTTAATCGCATCTGACATCATTAGATTTTTTGATATCCTTTTACCAGTTTTACTGGCAATTCTAAACGTCGTGAAGTAATACATACAACATTGTAGAACATAGATGAAAATCATATTCTGTTTACGTTTCTTTACCATCTATTACAAACATAATTATTCTATTGTATGTCAGTAATTTTATTTAAGATATTATTTATTAGATAAATGTGGAATATAAGAAAACGTAGTAGTACGGATAAAAAGTTTCTGTGCTGAGCAGCATTCATTTTCATCATCAAAAAATCATTTTCTGTACAACTCTGTTAAAACAATGTATAGTCTTCTTAATTATGCAAATCCCTTTAAATATAAAGTGTTATATGCCATTAAAAAAAAAAAAATTAAAAAAGTACAGTAAGTGGAGAAACGTGGAGTGCTCTGATAATGTATCAGATAATGCACAGTTTTTATTAAACACGCGTGGCACTTATTGAAATGCGCAATTCAATGAACACAATGTTGTAATATTATATTACATAACCACTTACATGATCCTTCTATAATTCCATAGAATTATTTGAATCTGCACTTGCATCGTCTGTACTTCTTGCAGCCAGAGCATTAGCAACAATTTCATGGTAGTATTCTCCAAATACACTTCGATTGTGAGCGACAAGTATTAAAAATTGAGCAGCTATAGCTGTTAGCTCTTCTTGGAGTGAAGAAAGACCAGGTGGTACTTGTTGTGGTGCCGTTGATTGAGTTAAAATAATTTGTTGCAAAAATTGTCGGATTCGTAAGTCTGATAAAATAATTGTGTATATAATAAGATAAATATATATATGTATATTATAAATTACCATATATATACACACAGAGTATATACAATAGTTTATATAATCTTGTACTTACTGACAAGGCTTCTAATTTTATGATCAGGTTGTACAAGACTTGATACTTGACCTGCTATCAACGTTTCCAAATCTGATGATAATGCAATAGCACCAATATCTTGCAAAGTTGTTTTTACATCTGTTAATACTTGGAGTACGATATTAGGCATTACTCCTTCTAAATCTCTAAATTTATAATAACCCATAAAAAAGAAATGTAAATACAGTTTTAGTTTTATGAAGTAACACTTATGTCTATTCAAATAGTTGCGAATTATGTCATGAAGTGAATGTACATACTTATTTGAGTGTACAGGTTCTAATAAGATGTGTAAATGCTCTTTAATATTTTTTTTAAAAATTGCAACTCCTTGAATTCGTGCACCTACTGCATTATTTACCAGTAGTATTACTGACCCAATAATACTTAATCTACAAGTTTTGTCACGCAATTCCACCAATCTGCCTTGATCAAGCATTAAAGTCTAAATAAAAGATTCCATATCAGCTGAAACTTATATCATAACGTATTATGTTATGTCTCAAATAATGATATGTAATTCAGGTCTTACTTCTGCATCTGGGTTAAAATCCCATTGTAATAAATCAAGATATGCTTCAGTCAACAATGTGTGTGTAATTTGCCTTACTGTATTAACTTCCACTGAAGAATCTGTCATTTTTATATTCTCAAAATGTCGTAACAACCACTTTTCGGTATATTGTAAACCATTTGAATTAACTTTCAGAAATTCTGCAAATTTGGCTTTTTCATATTCGATACTTGACGCGACTATATTTGGTCTCATCATGGTGATAGTAAAGTTTGCAAGATCTAATCTCATCAGCTGAAGAAGTTCCATTATGCCTTTAAATATTTCAATGACATCTACTTTTTGCTCTAGCTCTCTGATTTTTTCATCTCTTACTGGTGCACAGACTTTACTCATGATCGAGATGATGTATTGTGCATAATGATGGAAATCCAAGACCCCCTTTTCTGCTTGTTGCTGGATTAAATCAACATCAAGAACTTCTTTAATGTTCTCTTTTATTTTTGCATGATGGGGAAGTACAAGTTCATCCAAGGTCTGCAATATAAAGGGAAGATGTATGTTAATTGTATTATAAACTTTGTTACACGAGCCTCTTTAGATTTCCTTACTTCTTTAATTTCTTTAAGTAAAACCAACGCCTGCGTGTAATTTGGGGGGTCTTCAGTCAATTGTTCCGCTAACAATTTCCAAAATGCTTTATGCATAATTTCTTTTACACGTCTATGAAATGTCCCGTCGCTTGGCTCAAGTTTATGGAGCTGAAAATTTTTATCTACTGCAATTTCATGGGCTAGAGCCATATTTTTCATTCCATTTGCTGCCTTCATAATCTCTTCAAGGGATACAAATTTTGGAGGTGATGCGCCTATCAAACCGCCCACAACAACGTTCGTTGTACTCTCCCTAGTGGTAATAAAATTTATATTATATCCTTAATATTGTGATTGCTTTGTAACTACCAGTGATAAGGAAACAGACACACACAATTCCTTACCGCTTCACATTTTCATCTTCTGTATCGCTATGAGAGGAAATTTCATGTTTTACCGATGTACTTGCTTCTTCGCTTCCACGTTCCTCTTCCTCATTATTCTTCATCTTCTCATTCCTGTAAAATTGGATTGAAGGTGACGTGCAAAAAATATTATCCTTTTATATCGTAGAAGAAGAATCTAAAGGAGTGTTATTGCATCGCAGTCGCAGAATTTGGAAAACAGATTAGTACAATTGTATTCAAGTATATAATAGAAATTCCCATAACATGATTTATAATTTTGTACTTTACATAATTAAGAAACAAAAAAGAAAATAAAGACTTTCTGTTTCTTCTTCGAACGTATGTTGCCCAACATACTATAAAAAAAAGCTATAAATCTAAAAATTTATTTTACAATATTAATATCATAAATAATTAAATGTAACAGATACCTGTCTGGCATGATTATTCAAACTCTTGTTCTCAGCACATGAGAGTTTACACGAAGAATACTTGTGTCATGATCTGAGGAGTATAAAGCCACCAGCTTCTGTGGTTACTGAGAAGAAGGAGGTCAAACACTGTCTATAAAAAGAACACCCACAATGTTATAAGGCAATATGTACAGTTTAGCTACACTTTTCATAGATTCTTACTAAACATAGTAATTAATCTTATTTATGCAGCTATCATAAATACTCAACTTATACAAACTGATATATTGTGCGTCAATGATATCAAACTCAATGATGTATATTTTCTGAAAATTAGTTAAAAATTCTTTCACTGGGAAATAAGTACCACTTCATTGTAACATTAATCAGTGCTCAAAGAAATACAGCAAAATTTGAATCACTAGAAGATGGCATTATTCTTCCAAACCAGTTTTAAATATTCTTGGCCAATATAAGCACTGTGGTCATTCACTATTGATCTGTTTACAAACAAGCCCATGTCATCCTTTGTTTATAATGCACGGGGTTATATCAACTTTTTGCGTAAACACTCATTTTAAATTGGTATCACAGTATTACACTATTGACAGACACAGCTAACGAACGTTAAATAATAAGAATAATTATAATAGTGTACCTTTATTGATATCTTTTGAAAATATTTGACATCTTTTTGTGCTTGGTAAAAAAGACTTTTAATTTATTTATGCGAACCATCAAACGTCATCAAGATGTTAAAAAATTAATTATGTCTAAAAAAGCTGTGGGCTAAACACTTACGATTTTTTAAGGTTGACGTTTTACAATGAAGTTAGTTGGATTAACTATATGCTGTGTATCGAAATATAGCGCACTCTGTGCATAACAATTTTGAATCCTATTTTAAATGACTACTGTGTGCTATGTCCACTACACTCGATAATTTAGTTTAAAAACTAAAGAAATCTATTTATTTCTGTGCCAGAAAATGATGTGAATCATTTTACGATATTACCTTGCCTAAGTAGGTAAGGTGAATCACGGTTGACTACCTTGAGCTTTGTACCAAGGCTGTTGCAAAAATCACGCGCAGCAGACAGTTTTCGAGTTGATGACCTTCGATACAGCGCCTGGGGTTTCTCTTTTAAGTTTAACAATTATTTCGTTCAATTAAATGTCATACGTTTTAAAGAGAAAAACGAAATGTAGACTATATAAATAAACAATATATAATAAATAAAAACTATTCCATATTATTCTAAAGTTGAAGGAAGCAGGATTTATATATATAGTATAGTTTAATTTTTCGGAGTAACAATCGGATTGTGGTATAAATATACAAAAGAATTCTTTCTAATAATACATATATAATCATGTGTAATTAATATTCCAAGAATTTCTGTTGAATTTGGGTATAAACAGAGTTAGTCAACCTGTGCAGTACGCTGTACGTATATTAATCGATACGCTGAAAGTCGATCCGATTCTTTCGCGCGATCGTCATGGCACAGTTAAAGCGTCTGTCATTCGTTCTCTCTTTCTCTCTTTCGCTCCTTCTCTCTTTCTCTTATATATGCGGTTAAATGGATTTTTACAAATTTCTGCGTTAAGTGCACGTATGAAATTTTCGGCGAAAGAAATTTAGTAATTCCAGAATTGTGAATGGCAACGTAGTTGCTTGCGAAATTGGGTAATGGAGTATCCCGTAGCAAGTTCAATGTTACTCGAATGTGCGGATAAAAACGGTCAACGACTTCCAGTCGCTGTGCATGTGGACAGAAGTACTGGACACACGCGCCGCCACCATATTGCATAAGGCCAAATTGGCCCCTTAAAAATGTTAAGTTGTGGTAGAGTTCTTGGACGATTATCAAAAGTTACAAGAGGTCCCCATCCTAAATACTTATACCAATCGTTAAAATATATAGGTGAGTAACAATATGACGTTTTTCTCAATGCTTCGAATTATGTTGCACTGTGCCAGCGATACCACAAAATTTCAACAATAGCACTTGTTTCAATACAATCTGAGATTAAATTACTATTGAAAAATCGTTTGTACCCCGCGTGCCAATCCTATCTACATATAAGTTTTTTTTCAAGCAAAGATTGTTTACCGCATGCGGTGCGTGTGATGTGAAGTGTGCTTTGAATCACGTAACCTCAAACATTATGTTCCTGTTTAACGGACGCATTCAATTCCATGCTATAACAGTAGTTAAGAATAATTTCAATAAATGTATTGAATCTGTGTTTATTATTTATAATTTCGCCACTTATGCATTTTATGTATTTACCAACGATAGAATCTTTCCCGTAAAATACATGTATTCTGGAATTGTATGCTCGAAACATTATGCTTTCAGAGATCTTAGGGCGATGTAGCAGTAATTCAAGTAATAAAGAACCTTCTAAGCCCGTAGGAACAACAATAAAGCCGGAAGAATGTACACCCAGTTCTAGATTTTCTAAATCTGAAAGACCTCCTTGTGAAGCAACTGCTGCTTGCCCATCTTCCTGTTATCAAGAACAACAAAAAAATGACTTCAACAAGGAATCGTGTGATAAAGGGTCTGGAAATGGAAAGCTGCCAAAATATTGGAAACAAATATTAGCAACCTTAATTATAACCGGCGCTACAATATACATGGTATAAAATTAAGTTTTTACTTGATCATCAAGAATGGTTAAACTTTGATCTGTGTCAATTTTTTGCACGGGACAGGTATCCAGTGGCTGGCTTTCATCGGAAAAGTCTTCACATGGAACCTCCAAAAGTGAGTCGGATCTTATTATTTGTATATAAAAATTGTATCTTATATAATGTCATTGATAATTTTTCTCAGAAAAAAAAGTAGACAAAAAAAAGAAATTATCAAGGCTAAAAACTCCAGCTGCGTCAAGCTCGATACCCCAACAAGTTCCCTATCTTCTAATAGGTGGCGGAACTGCCGCATTTTCAGCATTTAGGTCCATTAAGTCTAGAGATCCCAAAGCTAAGGTACTTGTTGATCCACGTATTCTTTAATAATGCTTGGTTACAAATAATAATTCAAGAAAACCTTGTAGGTCTTGGTAATATCGGAGGAGGAAGACTTTCCATATATGAGACCTCCCTTATCTAAAGAATTATGGTATAATGCAGATAGAGCAATAAGCGCACAAGTTAATTTTAAGCAATGGAATGGTATACAAAGAAGGTAGCTCCTGTTTTTGCGCGCACTTGTGTGCGTTTTTTTTCATTCCTTTTGTTTTTCTTTTTCCTTTTTTCATTTGTGTTATTGATAGTATGAGGAAAAGTTGCATTCGACGCTTCTAATTTGTAGTTTATTTTATGAACCACGAGAGTTCTACGCAAGTGTCGATTCATTAAGCAAATCCGACAAGGGTGGAGTAGCAGTCGCTACAGGCTGGAAAATAACGAAAATTGATGTAGTGAAAAGAATTGCGACGCTTGATGATGGACATGAAATTAATTATGATAAATGTCTTATAGCGACTGGTAAGTTTTATCGGTTAAGTTCAATTGTGACATTCTTTTACATTATACTTATTTGTAGGTGCAGTACCAAAAGATCTTTTGGTATTTGAATCTGCAGAAACTGCCGTAAAAGACAAAATTATAGTTTTTAGAACGAAACAAGATTTTCTTGAATTAGAGGAGAATATTCATGATCCTAACTGTAAAAATATTGTTGTTATTGGCGGTGGGTTCCTTGGCTCAGAGCTTGCATCTTCATTAGCTCGAAACTGTATGTATTTTACTATAACCAAAGTTTAACATATTCGTCGTCCAGTCACCTTGAATTTTGGTGACTGTTTAGTTAACTATCTAAAGTGTTAATTATACTTCCAAATATCTATTTTGATCATTTATAAACAGACATTGAAACCATCATCCATATTTCGCGATGAACGTGTTACAATGCAATAAATGTAGAATATTTGAACATATGTGAAGTTAAAGCTGATCTATATTTATTTCAACATAGTTGTATAGTTTGATTACTGTATCAATGTTCAATATCAAAATATTTATCCACAGTTGGCGAGAATAAAAAAATTTTTCAAATTTATAAAGAAAAGTATATAATGGCTCAAGTATTACCAGAGTATCTGAGTGAATGGACGACAAAAAAAGCTCAAGTAGAAGGTGTTAACTGTATATCTAGTGCAGAGGTTGAAGATTTTTCGTATAAGAATGGGCAATTATCTCTTCTACTTACTGGTGGACGTTCAGTATGACATTTTATATATAGATAAATTACCATTTTTAAATTTTAATGCAGTCTTCGACATATTTATTAAAAAAATATATATTTGACAGTTTGATGTGGATCAAGTTATTGTAGCTGTTGGTGTGGAACCAAATACAGAGTTGGCAGCAACATCTGATTTAGAAGTACATCCCGAAATTGGGGGTTTCCTTGTTAATGCAGAATTAGAAGCAAGAAGTAATCTTTGGGTTGCTGGAGATGCAGCATGTTTCTATGACATTAAACTTGGTAGACGACGTGTAGAGCATCATGATCATGCTGTCATTTCGGGAAGACTAGCTGGAGAAAATATGACTGGTGCAGGTAAAATGTACAGCATATTCAAAAATTAAAATTAAGTGCTAAAAGTTATGATGTCCGTTGAAATTGTCTCACTTATTAGGAAAGCCGTATTTACATCAGTCTATGTTTTGGTCGGACTTGGGACCCGAAGTAGGATATGAAGCAATTGGTATCGTAGATTCATCTTTACCAACTGTTGGAGTGTTCGCGAAAGGCACAAAGCCACCAACAAGAGATTTAAGTGCTTCCAATGAATTAACTGAAACTTCTAGTGAAAAGGTAGTGCATTTTTGCTTTGAAATGTTTTCTGTAATATGTACATTTCATTAATATGTCAAACAGGAAACATCGCTTCAACACCCAGAAACAAGTGCTATTATTACCAATGTACAAAATTCAAATGAAGACCAGCAAAAAGATGTAAACGATGTATGTCCACTGCCAGAACCTGATAATTTTGGGAAAGGTGTCATTTTTTATTTAAGAAATGATGTGGTAGTTGGGATTGTGCTGTGGAATATATTTAATCGTATGTCTATTGCTAGGCAGGTTAGTACACATGATATGATTGCTCTGTATTGGTTATTTCTTACACCTTTATCGTTTTTTTGAAATTTATGGATGTCGAAAATTGTTATAATTTTGATTTTAGGTTCTAGCAAGAGAGACTAGATATGATGATTTAAATGAGGTAGCTAAGCTATTTGCCATTCATGATGATTGATAACTTTTATTTACAGTAAATAAAGTGTGAATAACATGAATTGAGAAGTCACCAAGTTGTACATAATGACATTGTGTGCCAGTAAATTCTGACCTATTTTTGTGAATGTAAGAGCCTAAATATAATAGCATATTATTACTTTTCTGTTTTATACAGTGCGCACAGGCACCAAAGATCTTTTGATGTACATGAAGCATTTATACAAGCAGTTTGTATACTGGTGTGTTTTGAAGAAAATGTAATATGTACCTTTTTAAGATAGGTTCTAAGAGTCCACCAAAATATAATTACAGGTTTAAAATGTCACTTGTTAATTAAATGATCTGTTATAGTATTATTTAACATTTTGCTAATGTGTTCATTGGATGACCCCAAAAATTCCACAGACGGTTCAAGTGTCAGTAGCGGACTCATCCTTTCTTACAATCAATACTGATAACAGTTTGTTGCTGTATCGTTTTCCCAGGGTATCCATATATGGGATATAGTCATGACATCTGTAATCCTCCAGCACCTGCATAAAAACTCGTTAAATTTGGCTAATAAGGAAAAAGACTTTCCGTTCTACGTACCATATTTTCTGGCCACATTTGTTTGTTAGCAATGTTCTCCAAGATCAAACTTTTGCAATGGTACAATAATGATACACAGTAATACAATAAATAATCGGGGGAGTATAAAATGCAAATACAGATGAAGTGAATTATTTCATGCCAAGGAAGTGTACCCCAAAAGCATTGGAATATCATAGCATTACATACTGTCCACCAGCTTACACCATATGCATTCTATAATAAAATAAGTCACTCCGTTTGCGGTCATACCTAAAAGGTATCTTCAAATTTTTATGTATAAATAAAATAAGTGTATTTAACAACATACCTTTAATGCATATTTGATATGAGGTAATTCATTGCTAATAATACTTTCTAAAAGTTGACCAAGTACAAATTGTGTATTACATTCTTCATTGAGATTCTTATCAGTAGTTATACCCCAAGCAGGCCATAAATAAATACTCGATGGAAATTGTATAAGTTGCGAGATGAAAGTTTTACATCTGCAATTGATTATTAAGTATTCATCATTCTGTAAGGTCGATGATGATCGTTTATTTCCGACACCACTAATAATACATGAATGTAATATTAGTTTTGTGGTGACAAAGTTTTCAACCTGAGACCTGCCAATGATGATCTTTGACTAGCTAGAGTTACCCTACATCATTTATTTATTAATGATTTAACAAAGCTTCTTTTCACTTTTGTTTGTCAATACTTTTTTGCGATAGTACACTTTATTATACAATCCACAAAAGTATCGTAAAACATAGTGCAGAACCACTGTTTAAGGGTTTATTCGCAGTCAACTGAGGAATTTATTCAAGCATTTTTGCAGGCTAAGTGTTTATATCAAAAAATTCAATTTGTTTTTTTTTTTTTATTGTTTAGAGTACTCACTTATGCATGTCACCTTCGCAGAGTATAAATACAGTTGATAAAAACCAATCAAACCCTTCAAATGTATTTGGCTTATAGTTTATAAATGCATATACATCACAAAGAAATTGTCTTAAATTTTTTCTTGCTTCCTCAGAATTTTGCATAATTTTATTTCCCTCTGCATATTGCAAAACTAAATTAACGCCATGCATATCTTCTGGGTACCAATATGTTGATACACATGATGCCTTTTCCCATGTAAATTGGTCATTCCACTCTGCAGTTGGTATGGCTTTATGCATTTGATCCAAAAGGTTGATTATAACAGAATTCTATAATAAAAAAACATGTTTGTATAAAACTATATGTATAAGAAAAGATACAAATGCTCAAATACCTTGATAGGGCCTCGTGAATCACTGTGAGCTTTTTTGATTTGGGACACCCAGTTGCTGTCATGAAAACCTGGTTTACTTTCTTTTAAAAAACTTTCTAGCTCCGAAGGTGACGAACATTCCGAAGGATTCAAAACTGCATCAAAAGGTTTTGGTGGCGGTAATGTGGAAAATAATTGACATTCTTCTGGTACAATTATGGACTCTGTGTATTTATATTTTATATAGTATGAGTCCATTAATATTTTATGTCGCAATAAACTGCAATGATCTATTATATATTGTTGATTTAATGGCTCCTCACTTTCCGTTTCTTGTATACACTGCTCTTGAAGGTGTAGTAACTTTTCCTATAATTCAGAAATATACAAATTGGTCATATCGGTATGAAATCAGAAATATTTGCCTTAACTGTAATGATGCCATACCTGAAAGTTTAATAATTTTAATAAATGTAAGTGTACATTTAAATTCCAAAGTGTGACTTGCAAGGAAAGAAGTCCCAAATAATGATACGGTGAATCAGCGTCTATTGACGTAATGATGAGTTCGTATAAGTTTTTAGGTACTTCCTTGTTATTAGCATCCTCATTTGTGTTTGTCATAAATGCAATAAAACCTACAAAAATATTGGTGATTTACAATAATTTACCAGCACATGCATTACAGAAAAACTTCATTAATTTATGCATTACATCTAAAATTCAAGGAAAAGAGTGTGATAATATGTAGAAACTTTTTAATAATCTCATCATTCCAGGGGTCATAAAATATTTCTGGATCTTCTAATGCATCACAAACTTCTGCTAGTAAGGTTGATAAAACATGAGGTGCAAATTCTTCAAGTACATCGTATCCTAAAGTAAAATGTGCTGCTAATGATACAAAGCTTGCTATATCAGTAGACAGCCAGGATGTTCTGAGTGGCGCAATGGACCCACGAATTAATTCTTCAAATGCCACTGGAACTTGTGCGAGTGCATATAAGCCAGAAGGTATCACTACAACGTTAAGAAGTAATTTCTTGATTGCACTGCAACACGTAATATTATCTTTCTTTTCTTTCGAAAGCTTTGCTTTTTTCGATACCGACGTGCTTATTTATTGTTAGAGTTACCTGTCAAGATGTTGTGCTTTATTTCTATTCTCTAAAAAGTATTTATCATATTTTGTATAAAAATGTGATACAGCAGGATAAAATTGACTTTGGATTGCAATCTTTATAATTTCATATGTGTTGTGTATTTGCAACAGTTTTTCCATCATTTTAAATATTTCAATGACGTACTCTACACTCATCATTGAAAACGGCTGCTTCATTAAATCGGATGAATACTGAATAAGAACTGTAGCTGGACAAATTGTTCCTTGTTGAAAATCATTTTCCTGTTCCATATGGGGTGTTACAAAAAGTTCAACACCATCTGTGGTATCCAACATATGTAGAATTGTATATAATGTATGCGGCCATATTCTTATATCATTTTCAATGGGACGGATTAATTGGCGTAATGCAATAGTATAAAATTCCATGTCCCATGGGAACGTCGGTTTCTCCAATAAAGAAATCAACAGTTTGCAAGATACACTATAGACTCCGTTTGGTACTTCTGAAGATGAGAGTTTATTTAAAGAAGTTAACAATGCTATTGGAAAACTTGAAACTGTAAATGATGTGTCCAATGGCACCTCCAACAACAAAGTGCGTCCCATTTCATAAGCACATAATTGAGACACAAATGTTAAACAATGAAGGTAAGTTAACGTTTTTATTGCTTCGCCTGTGATACATACTTCTATTGGATCATCAGAAATGGAAATCGTGAGAAATGTTGGAGGATCTTCTAATGCTTCATTAACACATTCTATTATTTTTTGCAGTAAACTAGGAGACTTTGCTAATGTCGTAATAAAAGTTTTTCTAGTGGCAAGACTATGAATCCACCTTTTGCTCCAATCTGCTTGTGGTTGCAATATCGAAATAATATTTAGAATGCTTAATGTCTGTGGTTGCGTGGACGTGCCAAACGTGTGGGTACTTAAAAATATAATGAATTGTTCGATTATATCTTCGACATTTTTATCAGCAGTTCGTACACATTTCAATATTTCTTCTTGATGGTGAATGATTAAGTCCATGATGCGAAACAATTTCTCGTGTAAGTAGAATTTGAAATTTATTCCTGTAATTAATGTTGGCAATGTTTCACACAATCTCTCGGAGTGAAATTGTGTATTAAAAGCATTTAGCATGTTTGAATAGATGTTATGTGATTGCGCACAATTTAATAATTTCGAATGGACCCGTAAGCTGGCTTCAAAAATTGCTCGGCTTTCATCTGCAAGTCCATCTGTTAAAGTTTTTTGAAGAATATCCCACGATGGACTATTACATGCATTTGTTAACTCACTATTTAACAATGCTTCATACCCAGCCAGCCTTACATGCACAGGTTTATCACAGCTAATTTTGTCAATTACATAATCGTAGAGATCATTGGTAGACCGCGAAGGATTCCAATCATCAATCATAAGTTCGCTACTAAAAGAGAACGACGACTGTGAACATGACTCTGGTGTTAGTACAGATGGATCCATTGTTGCATACTCTTCGGTAATAGCTATTTTCATGGAATTTACTAAACCAGACATTTCTTCTGAGCGTATAACTGTCTCAGTTATTGTTGAATATTCTTCATCTCTCTCTATACTATTTTCAATAATACTTCCAAATTCTTTCTTTATACATTTCCTTATCCACTTTCGAATTCCAGGTAATGCATGCTTATCCATAATCAGATATTAAATATTATCATACGTATTAATTCACAGTAATATGATAGAATATTTAAACTTTTGTACTCTGTCTGACTTCACGTTGTACAAATATCATTGTTTTACCTTTATCACCATGGTAATAGCCAGACATGTGGGTAGAGAGATGTCGAGTATACAGGAGCAGATTAGTAGACAGTTGCCGCAACACTGCGTGGCACTCTGCGAGGTTTGAAACATCGACTGACAGTTTGCAAGCCAAATTAATCAGCAAGAAACAGGCTAAAATTCCGACAACACAATTGAACTGATAATTGACACGAAATTGAATTGGTAACACACTTTTTCTTTTCTCTCTCGTAGTCATAGTGGGTGCGTGTGTGAATGTTCCGTACGATTGCAGTTTGCCGCCCGAACCTTGAGAAAGTATAGCCTTACGGAAACTTTCCAAAAATGTATGAATTTCTGTGCTTTTGTATGCTTAGAAAAACATGGGGCAATGTCACTAACACTACCAGTAATTAGTAGTTTGGATCTTTACGTCTGCGTTACCTTCCAGAAAACCTTTGTTGGTACATCGCATATCCCGCGTCACGTTGAAGAGTTTATCAGTGCATCGCGAGTGACATAGTGGTTGTGTAAAATTATATGTGGGGAATATCTTATGTCAAATAAATTTATGTATAATGTAAAAATATAAAAGTCGGTTAAATAAACGTAGAAAGAAGGAAAACTGTACACCAATAGTCATTTCACAACTTGAAAAGATGTCAAAACGTCCTGATACCTGGGTATTACTTCATTCCTTCTTAGAATACTTATACATATACATATCAGCCGACTTATGGGAAATATTTGTTAAAAGTTCGAAAATGTAATTAAGCGTTTCTCTCAATGTTGGGCCATGCTTCTTTTCGCCATTCAGAGATATACATATATGAGTCAACATCCATTCTGAAGTATTTTTTTGGGATTCTTTGACTTTCTCGAACGGAAGTGGTTGTTTCTCGTGCATGGTGACATTTCTTGGACGTTTCGAAACTTTTCCTCGTAAATACGTTTTTCCGATTTTTGCGCCCTTATAGTAATCTAAAAAATATTTCATCGCCTTCCAACGGATTTTTAATTGCTTTTCTGGACGATTTCTAAACAAACCGCGCGCCACGACTGCGGTAAAAGCATATTGGTTTGGCATTTATACGACTTTTCAAATTTCGGCAAAAAGCTTGTATCTTCGAAAAATGATAGAACAGTCTATATTCTTTTCTTGCGGTTTTCACACAAATGCACAGAAACCCATACATTTTGACTATTTTGATTATTATTGTCACTTTCACGAGCTTTTCCATAAAGCCGCTAATACAGCCGCTCAAGATTTGGGCGGCAAGCTGCAATGTGGTACCTAAAACATACGCTCAAGCATCCCTCTTAAGTCTGTTGTCATCAAACCGTCCACTGCTGTATTTCCCATACTCCTCTATGATTCATGTGCCAGTCTTTATTTGAAATTACTGTGGCAGCAATCTCAACACTCTGTGAACCTCAGATAAAGATTTTTACTTGAGTAATAGGAAAGTAAATACAATAATAGCCGGTATTTGACAAACAGATCGAATATTTTATTCTACCGCGTTTGTTCTCGCAGTTTTTCGCAGACAAATTTGTAACAGCTGTATACTAGAAAATACCCTGCTTCTATTAAAAAAAAAAAACAATCAGAGGGAATACGCGTGAATTTATATAGTTTTAGTATAATACAACGTGAAAGTATGAAAGCCGATTGATAGAACAGCCCAATTTTTTTCGTTAACAACTCAAAAACTTACCCCGATGGATATTTTGGCAAAGGAAAAAGTTACGCAGGATCAGCTCAGGAATCAACTCTCAGCAGCTCTTACTCTAGTTACGGAACACCCTGTATATAAATAAAGGATAGTTCCACCTGGTTCCACCCTTCAAATTGCTTCTCCGCGGATAAGTAATAAAATACGTGTCCATCATTTTCCATAGCTCTATACGTGGGCAAAGTTTCATTACAATCGGTGAGTGACGGTTGGGTACCTTTATTTATCAGAGGTGCACCTGCACGTACTCTCCCTCTAGAGTGAATGCGGGTCGATAACACCACGGAAGTACTCGCTGCAGGTAAACGCCCAGCCAATAACCGACAATATCTACAGAATTGAGTGCGAAGGTAGAAATGAAAAACATCCCGCGGTTAGTTCTGGCTTCTACCGCCAGATGGTAATAGCAGCCCACTACTGGCAGGACAAGTTCGTACCGAAAGGGACGAAAAGTTCCAAAAACAGCGCCGTACATACCACGGGGACATTACCCGTGAAAATTGTACGAGACAAGCGGTGGAGATAAATCGTATCAATTCTCTTACAATCTTTCTCCTTTCGCGAAAGTAAATTCGTCGTAAAGAAGACTCTACTTACATTCGATAATCGAAATAAAATCGTCGACTTAACGTCGATCGTATGGAAATAGTAGTTTGCTTACTTCCTATTAGGTATCAAATGGCATGTATCCCTCGTGGAATAAATTGCGTAAACGTGGCGCTGGCGCGAGGCGAGGGGGGATCGGTACATTGGAGTGTCCCGCCTCGGTGGAATAATAAGGGAAGGGTTGAACGAGCGCGGAGGAATAGGTCACCCCTTGGCGACCTAATCACTGGATAATGGACGAATTTATATTCGCGCGCGGGCGGTATTCGGGAGTGGTCCGACGCGACGCGTCGTCGGGACGTCATCCTGTCGGTGGCACGATCTTGACTCTTCCCATTTCAGGACAGCCGAGTCAAGTTTCTTAATTAAGGACCGTTCACCCCTCGTCCACTCGGAGGTCGAGCGATTACCGATCGAGAATTCCACGGGGGCACCTCCAGGAAGGATAACGCGGAAACGGCGGAAAGATAAAATATCGGCTACAAGTGACGATCTCCACTCTCCCCAAAAATATGGATTGACGATGAACGGGGGGGTTGGATGGGATCTATAGGATGTAGACGGAGGAGAGGGAGGGGAGAGAGAGAGAGAGAGAGAGCGAGAGAGAAAGAGAGAGAGAGAAGGTTGGAGGCCCAGGCGCTTTTGTTCGTCGTTGGTTTCCGTGTCCAGAGAGAGCGCGCGCTTCCGCCTGATCGCCCACATACATTTTCGTTAAAACGCGTGTTCCGTCCGTTTCATTAATTTTAATGCCCGCCGAGCATTCTGTTCATTTCTGCGCAACATATGAATATACGGGATTCGTATTTCTCCCCTCTTCTCCCTCCACCACCCCTCTTTTTACCACTCCGCTACGGCCTCGTCTTCTCTCTCTCCTCTCTTCTCTCTCCTCTCTTCTCCCCGTCTCTCGCGTGCCACAATACGCACACGCTCGCATCCGGTCTCTCCTCTTCCCTGGGCGAAGCTTTGCCGCGCGCGAGCGCGCGTCCTCTTATACTCTTCCGTTTTCGCGCTACGCGTACGTGTGAGCGTACGAAGAGGAGAGGAACGAGCTCGTTCATGCGAGGACGAACCACGGGTTGGTTGATATTAATTAATAATCAGAAACAGATGCGGCCTCAACCGCTCTCCGCGCTCTCCCTGCGCGAGCGACCCTCTCTCTCCCCCTCCTCCTCCGCTTTCCAAACGATAATTATTTAAGTCCCTCCGCGCCACCTCTCCCAGCGTCATCTCTTCCCTCCGTCTCTCTTCTCGGTCCGCGCCCCTTCGTCGACTCCTTCTCCAACCTTCCACCCGGTTCTCCACCTTCCTCCACCTTCGCCTCCTTCTCCGCGGGGGCAAGTCAACGCTGCGTGCTAATTAAAGAGCATTCGCCTACGAATTTTGCGCGGCCTCTCCGCTTCGTTATGCACGGCCCGTTAAGCCCCGGCACCCTTTTCCAGGCCCTGAAACCCCGTAGGAATACCCCGGAGACCTTGTGCCACATTTTATTTTCGTGCCGCCTACACCCGCGTAGCTCGCCACTCCCGTCGAGTACCAAGGACGGAGGTAACTCCTCGAGGGATAGGAAAAAAGAGGATAAGCGATCTTCTCGACCGACGGTCGAATTAGGCCTCGAGACGAAACGGAACATTAGAGCCCTCGGCACGAGACGTGGGATCCTTCGAATCGGCGTGGACTCGCACGGTCGATCGATTCGCGTGGAAAGCTCGTCGCGAAGGAAGCGAGATAAAGGGCGAGGAAAGGAGCCGCGGCTGGTGGACGAGAGGAAGAGAAAAGGAGCAGAGGAGGAGATCCCGCGAGGGAGGCAAGTCCCCGGATGGCGCTTAGCCAGCGACGCTCCCAGTGTCTGCCTTAATATCCGCCACTAACATTATTTCATAAAAGTATTACTATAAATCCAAACTCGCGTTATTTAAGCTCCGTGCCTCCTGCGGAGGAGGTCCCTCCACCTCCTTCTTCGCTTCCTCGCGGTATCTCACCGTGAACCAAAATTCCCTCGCTTACCCCACCACCGGCAGCAGCCTCCTCTCCTTCTTACATTATACCAGGCGGTCCGTGGAGGCAAGTTTCGCCACCCTTCTCCTCCTCCCGACCCTCCGCCACATTAGAGATATATTATGCAGATAGTGGGAGGCGCCGGTGAGGGGCGAGGACGCGAGACGCCGGAGGAAGGGCGGAAATTTAAAACTTTATTTACCCTACGGCGAACGATTCCTCCCTCCCTTCCTCGTTTCTCAGTCTTCCTTCGTCCTTCCACCTTCCTTCGTTTCTCCTCTCTACCTCCTCTCTCGGCTCGCGCCAAGGTTCGCCGATCTTCTCGAGTCCTCCTCCACCTCCGGGCTTATTTATCTGCTCGTACGTCCGCGCTTGGAACGCGCGCCTCTTCCTCGCGGAGGATCCCGAGAGAGGAACGAGGAGACTCGCGGACCACCAACCCTCCTGCACTTCCGCAGTTCTCTTGCCTCGCTGACGTCGTTACGAGGGACCGCGGAACCGAGCGGAGGGACGGACTCGTGCCGGCCGATTCGATTACGAAGGAATAACTGTGAGGGAGATCCTGGAGCGGGTTAAAGGATAGGAGCCAAGGGTCTGTCCGCTTCGACGGTGAGCGCGACCAGCTCCTGATTTTGGGTGCTACTTAACGCTATTCCTACCGACCGGTCAAACGACCGTTTTTAGGCACGACCGTTAAGGGAGTGACTTATGCAATCGCCATCCTGAAAACCGTTCGAATATGTGTGTGTGTGTGTGTGTGTATGTGCGTGTGTCTGTGTATATCCTCGATTTCGGAAAAACGGCTGAACCGATCGGGACCAAATTTTGGCACAAAAATCAAATATACTACTGTGAGTTCACAATAAGGTTTGTGAGCCGCCATCTTGAACCGGTAGAAAATGGCGACAAATTCAAATATCGAAAAATTCATATCTTTGGTACTATTCATTGGATCCCGATAAAATTTTACACATACATGTACACGTATACAATGACAATTTCTGGAAATTATCAAATTTTTTGATTGGCCGAATCAAAAATGGCGGCTAATTCAAATCTTTAGTCCAATATTCCGGCAAAACGACTGAACGGATCCGAACAAAATTTGGCATGTACATCGAGCATATACCCACTTAGTGCCACGAAACTTTGTGTACCGCCATTTTCAACCGTTTTGAAATTGTGGGAAATTCAAGTATGATGGAAATGTGAGTTACGCGGTCGTGCCTAGTGCAGAAAGCAAAGCTTTTCTGCACCCGGTAAGGCGAGCGCAAGCTCCCGGCGATCATGCCGACCACTAACCACCACTTGTTAATATTTCCATTCAAATTTCCTGTGTACAACGTAATTGCACTGGACGAGGTAGGGGGTTGATGCTCACGACACGTGGCTCGTCCTTATATTAACCGTACATATACGTACTTCAATGATATTAACCCCTTCGTTATCCTGGACGAGATATCTCGCGACCCGATATTGGCCGATTAACGCTTTTAACGAGATATCTCGCTTCCTAGCGACAATATTTTGACATTCTAGAAGAAATATTTCGTGTTCTGCCTTTGAGTTCTTATGTCGCTTATACGTTACGTCGTATGTAAAGAAAACGGAAAACGTAAGAAAACACGGTATTCTTGTCAGAAATGTAAGGTCGCTTTATGCGTAACACCGTGTTTTCAGTTATAAGAAGGCAAAAAGTAAATAACAATAATTGCATCGAAAACTGTATTTATTGCTTTCTAATAGCCATACGAATAGAATTAGTTATAAAATATATCCGTCTAGAATGTCTAAATATTGGTGCTAGGAAGCGAGATATCTCGTGAAAAGCGTTAATCGGGCATTACCGGGTCGCGAGGTATCTCGTCCAGGATAACGAAGGGGTTAAATACAATTTAGCGAAGTTAATCGCCGTAAGGAAAAGTGAAATAAGGAATTTTCAGAGCGCTCGAGAATTACGCACCGAATTTTGGTCACCTACTCGCGAGTCGGTGTCCAATAGATCGACCGATGAATTTTGCCGGAGAATTTTCCACCGCGGAAGAAGGACCGGAGGAAGTGAGGACTGTCCGTCGAGGATGAGGATGCTTCTCCTCGACGAATCGTGGAGATTCGAGGGGGCCGTTTCCGGTTCCGGCTTTTTCACCCGCCTCGCCGAGGACCGCTACTTATGCCCTTCGACGAGGTCCTCGTGATTACGAGGGACGTCGAAGGGTGCTGAGGAAGGGGGAAGGAGAAAAAAAAAAACCTCGTTCTACTCTCCTTCACGATCCTCTCTCTCTCCTCTCATTCGTCGCCTCTCGTGCGAATCGCAGGACGACGCGAGGACGAGGAAAGGGACGTAAGCCGACGGTAGCTCGATTAGTCGCGAGACCCTCTTCTTCCTCTCGATTCGATTTCGCGGAACGATTCGATTGAATCGTCAAGCGAGAGGAAGGAAAAATCACTGGAGGACGAGGAGAACAAACGAAATTCTTCCGCTCGTCGTCCTACGAAGGTTTTTTTTTTCCCTAAATGCAAGGAGGGAGAATCGAGGTGGAGACGGGTTTTCAAGGGCTCCGCTTTCTTTCGCACAATCGGTCTCTCTTTGCGCCTTGTGTCTCTTTTACTTCGAAGCCGCTCATTAATTTTTCGCGCTCGTCCGTTGCTCGTCTCGCCCCCGCGTAGGTCTCGTTAGGATCTACGGGTGTCCAACGGGGCGAACTCGCGCGAGCGAGAATCGCTCGCTCGCGCGAGCAACCCCATAAATATTGTAGCGACGCGAGCCTCGTGGGGGTAGGACGGGGTAGAGGGTAGAGAAGGGAGGGGAGGAAAAAGGGGGCCTGCCTTTCTGACTCGTTGGCGTTAACACGAGTCTCTCCCTCTCGCCTTTTCTCTCCTCTACTCTACTCTCTCCCACCTCTCTCCGTCTCTCGTTCGCAACCTCTAAAGAGGTCGGGCGCGACGATTTTTATTTCGAAAAAGGATCCAGAAGGGGGACAGTGGACGCTTAAAATAAATTTGAAGCATGTGCGAGGGTTAAACATTTTTCACGTTCCTCCTTCCTCACCTGCTTTGTCTCGTCCTTCCTTCGAGGATCGTCTCTCAGCAGAGTCTTGCTCGTCCTCGCGATATTTACGCGCCGCGCGAAACAATTTGTTCTCGAGTGAACGCGCGTTCGGAATCCTCTGGGCAAAGCGCGACTCGGCTTAAGCGAGGAAACGCTCGACGGGTGGCTACCCCGTGAATATCGCAGGGACACGAGCCACGAGGGTGGTAGGAAGGTGGATAGAGGTGACCAAAGGTGCTACACGACGGTGAAAAGACGAGGACGAGGGTGAGTTGAAGATGACGATGAACGAGGTAGGGCGCGAGGAGGAGCGAACGGGCCTGAGACTCCTCTACTTTTTTTTCTTCTTGTTCCGAATGGCTGGCCCGCGGTGGTCTGGCTCAGCGTTAACGCGTGCCTTCTTGCCCCCTGAAGTGGTCCGTGCGATATGGCGGAAGAATCGATTGCACACCGAAGAGACCGAAGAAGAAACCTTTTGCTCCCGCGCCACCTCGCTCCTCCTCTCCCTAACAATAAGCCGCTCCTTCTCGCGGGGGTGGCCCCGCTCCAAGGAGAGAGGGTCCTTCCTCTGTCGCGCTCTCTTCCGGAAAGGAATTTGCCGCTGATAATTCCGGTATCCTTTTTGCGGAGCCGAGAGTGCTCGCGTAACGAGCGGGTTGCGGAGGAGGAAGAGAAGGTTGGGCGCGGCGAGCGGAACTCGCGCGCGTTCCTCGCCTACGCGCGTACCTAATGAGTCTTCATAGACGAACGGGTGCGGTCTCGCGTGCACTTGCGGCTCGCGCTCCAAGAAGCACACGGTGAGAAAAAGGAGCAGGAGAGGGGACAGATGCGAAGGAAAGAATCCACGGTGGAGATATCGTTAGATTCACGTTCTAGCGATTCGCCGTTTCCAAACGAAACCGGTTGAGCACGCGCGTGCGTAAAATTTATCCTTCCTCTCGTGGCGTTCGCGGCTTCGAGGAATTTATCTCGCGGTAAAGCGCACCTTCCGGAGATTATTCGATCGAGCGATCCACCAGGAGGAGAGGTCCACGCGAGAAATCCTTCTCTATCGCTCTCGTGCGAGTAAATATCTCCTCTTTGCGCCGCGAGGACCGCCGGTGTACGTTGAAGGAGAGGGAGGAGGGAAGGGGAGAAAGGAGACAACGTCCAGGGTACACCCACCCATGGGACTTTCCGCCCGTGAAATATCTTCGGAAGAATGGCCTTCGGGATCTTGCTACGGGTTCTGCGGTCCACGTACGATTTCGACGTTACACGGGAGTGCTTTCCGCCATACTTTTCCACCCTCGCCCCTACGTCCTACGTCGTCCACCTCCTCCTTCTCTCATCCTCCCAAGAATAATACTCTCGGTGAATCTCGGGGACCGAGATGCCACGCTACCCCGAGTCCTGTTTATTCGTCGGGATAAATCTGCTTCTACCCCGTTCCGGATTCATCCGCTCTCGCGTAATCGTCGGGACGACACGTTACAACGACGAGGAAGCTCTGCATTTACGAGAGATCGTCTTCGTCTACATTTTGCGAACCGACTACGGAAATATTTCAATCGGCCGATGTCGCGAGTGCGAGGAATAAATACGAGTAAACCGAAGGACCGTATTAAGTTCCTACGATTCGACGATTCCTTTCTTCGCTCGTGGGGCCCTTGCGCGGTGCTCGGCCCCGAGGCTCGTGCGCGCGCATTTTCGGGGCCCGTCGCGCATCGGTAGGAACGTAGCTATTATGCCGGATTACCATTGTGATTGTGTAACCGATGTGCGATGAATCCATTATGAAGTAGTAGGTACGAGTGCGCGAGCGGGCGACGCATTATGTCTCACGAAATGTCCCATTGAGGGCGATCGGTCGCGCCCTTCCCTCTTTCCGTCTCTCCGTCACCGCTCTCTAAAACTCCCGTGGGCAATATGTGCCAACATTTGGCCCTCGTTGACGTTCGACGGTCAAGGGGATCCACGAGCGTAAGTCAAAAAGTGGGAGAGAGAAAACTCGAGAGATCGCTCGGATCGTTATCGAGACGAGACGGATCGTCGCGCGTCCCTGAAGATTTGAATTTTTTTCGCGGCGACGCCGGTGGAGAGAGGCTGTAATCTCGCGAGAAAAATCTCTCGCTAATCCAGCCCGCGCCGAGTGAAGAAGACGGATAAGAGGGAGCGAGGAGAATTGCGGCGGAGGCTTGAACCTTCCACCACCACCACAACCACCACCACCACCTCCTCCACCTTCGCCGTCACCACCACCAGGGCAACCTCCTTCTCCGCAAGCACCACCCGACACGGTAGATATTCCGGTGGCTTCCTCCCATCGCCGACGCTCGCCGTCATACAATTTATTGGTAAACTTTGCTAGCTTGTTAGAGGGTTACGTGCGCTGGGATAAGAAATATCTAGAGAGAGGTTACCCTCCTCTCGCGCTACTATCTCCAACGGAGCACCGGAGAGGGTAGTCTCTCCTACCCGACTACCCCAACGGCTACGATCTCGCGTCTCGCGCCAGAAATAGCGGCGGTAGTCCTCCCTCGCGGCATCTTACCGGCTCCTCTTCCGTTCCTTCCTTCCACTTCCTCTCCGCATCGCCACCTTGCCGTTACCACCGACATTCTTCGACGCCACCGACGTGCCACGAGGACGGACGGGGTGGCGTGCCGCCTGCGACGGCAACTCCGACCGATACTAAACAACAGTAGCTTTCCCACCGGCACCATCACCACCAGTCTCACCACCCGGGAGGAGAGAGTTGCAGATGCAGAGGTAGCGCAGGGCATCCAGCAATGGCACCGACGACGGCACCAACCCCCGCACCCAACCTCCCCACAAACCCCCGTCGGCTATAGGGTTAGAATACCAGGGTTGCCTCCATCGGGCCACTGGTCTGCACCACTGCCTTCGACGCTCTGCCAACCACCACCAACCCCCTCTGTCCTCCTCCGTCTCCGCCTCGTCCTCCTTCTCCTACCTCCTCCACCCCTCCCGAAGGCAGACTCTGCCAAGAATATGAATATCATACGTTCCTCATCCTCCCCTCGCACCTTTCGTTCCTGCCACCCACGTCTCGCGCCTCTAATAGGATAGCCGTGATCGCGATGCAAATCGCGCCAGGAAACTTTTCTACGAGTGGGAATTTTTGAAAGATCTTCTCCCCGCCCCCGGTAAGTGTGCGAAGAAGAATCTTTATCAAGGATGGTGATTTTATTTTTAGTCGAAGATATCGACGTCTAATAATAACGCGACGGGGTACGTCCGCGTCACCGTGGAACGAACGGTGAGCCTCTCTTGCTCGGGTCTTCCTTCGCCCTTGCTAGGTGCTCCTTAGACTCTTGTTCTTATACACCGATACGAGAGCGATGGATTGAATACGAATAGCACCCGGTTGGTCTTTCTGCACGAAGCTTCGTCACCTGGAGGTAGAGCGTGCCAGGTTAACGAAGCTGCGGGGAAAGGCGAAGCCCTCGAAGGTCACTTAATTCCTTTAATTTCTCGCACAGCCCCGTCACAGTCCCGGCGCCGATGTTATTTTCAGCTGCAATGCGGCAGTATTTTGCTAGAGAAACGAAGCGCGGATATGCGCGAGTGCCTTGGTAAGCTCGGTGCGGCTGCAGAACGTAGGTATATATATGAGCGTGGATCTGCTCGCGGGACGAAGAGGATGGTAAGGGTGGTAAAGGGGTTGAGATTCACACGGAGAAACTTCGCTGCCAGCCGCGACGAGAGGCTGCGCGCGCGCGCGTTTGTATTTCCTCGCGTGTGCTTGCGTTTATCCGCCAGGAGTAGGGGCGAGAGAAAGGGATGAGAGGGAAGGTGAAGGAGCGAGATCTCCGACGAATGGGGCCGAGAGGGACGAGGACGAGGAAAAGGAGAAAGAGGAAGGGCAACCGAGGAAGGGAAGAGAGACGAACGATCCCGAGGACAACAATCATAACAATCTAGTTAAACGTTATAAGGATCGCTCGCGCTAAGAGGCGTGCCAAGCGTTGCATAAAATCAAATTGTACGCCGAGCCGAGAAGTCATTGTCGTACCTCGTCCCATCGTCCTCCACCTCCACCTCCGCCTTCTTCTTCTCCTCGTCCTCCGAAAATTCACCCGCCTTCGGGATCTCTCGTCTCGAGGAGTTCCTTCCCCGTCCTCTCTTCTCTCCTCTCGTTGCTCCTTCGAGTTTCTTCTGCTTCTCCTTCCTTGGCGGATTCATCGTCACCTTCTTCTACCACCCCTTCCGCTTCTTCCTCCATCTCCACCCTTTCTCCTCCTGTTTCTTCTCTCGCCTTTCACCTCCGGCGTCGAAGGAAACACGCGCTCTCGCCAAATGCATTTTTCCGCCCGGTGTTTGGCAAGGATCTGGAGAAATTTTTCGAGGTGGTGAACCCAACCCTCCTCTCCTCGCCTGCTCCTCTTGCTTTTTCACGATTCTCCGGAGAGAGAGCGCGCGCGCCCTCTTGGATTTAAACGCGTCCCACCTCCTTCTCCAACTTTTCTCGTGTTCCTGGCCGGCGCGTTTGACTTCTTTTTCCTTTTCCAGCCGGCATCGTATCACGTCGTTGCTCGAGTTGGCGAAAGAGGCACGATCGAAGGAACGACGAGGCTTAGAAGTACTTTCGCCGAGTCCTCGATGATTCCGTTCCGCGGATGAGAATTCATAATGGGTACGGAGGATTCTATCGTTCCGGAACGATTACGTCCTCGTTCGGGGAGCTTCGAAATAAGGTAATGGAGAATTCGCGAAATCGGCTTGGCGAAAGGAAGAATCGAGAGGGAGCGATGGGGTACTTTAAATTGATATTGAAGTCACTCGAAATTACGCGATGGGGGTCGTGTCGGGGATTGGCATGGAAGACTGCTCCTGTGCGTAAGACAATTGTGAAGCTCTCTTTTGTACCTTTCCGAGAACCTTGAAATTGCTCGAATTCTCATGGGCGCGCGCACGTTGACTTTGTGAAAAAATATGGAAAATTCGTGTTAAAAAGCAGCTCGCTCCTCGGGGAGGGAGGATCGCGACGGGCGCCGACTGCTTCGTTAAGTAATACCCGCCGGGCAGAGTTGAAACGCAGGAGGATCAAAAGATCGATTAGAATCGAGGCCTCGCCGGCGCCGCGGGATCTCTCGTTGCAATTCGAAGGGAAGTCTCGGCTTTTGCTCTCACCCTCGTCCAAGCTCTTGGGGAGAGACGAAGGGCGGTAGAAAGGACGGTGAATCGTACCTACGAGAAACGCAAACGGAGAGGCTAAAAAAAGGTCGAATAAGGAGAGCCTGCCCTTCGTGAGAGTGCAACGACGCACGTCCGCCCTTCTCTCCATTCTGCGGAAATTCAATATTTTGGCTATCGTGTTTCCGAGAGGAGTCGAGAAGCACCTTCCGTCCTACCCACTTTCATTCTTTCCTTCCCTCGGCCTTTTACCTCCCCTCTCTACCGCGGTGCTTTTGATTTTCCAGATAAAGTCAATGGGGTGGTTTTTCCCCATTACTCGCGATCGACCGAGAATCGATCGAGTGCCCACCGCGTAAATTCCTTCGAGAAATCAGCAAAAATGCAATCCCCCGCAGAGAGGCTTGGTCGGATCGAGGGAAAATCGTGGATTTCGAAAGTAGAGAGATATAAGACTAGGTGACGTTGGAAAATAGCGAGGTAGAAGTATACTTATCGAGGAGCGGAGACTATGCCCTCGTAAAGTAATGTTCCCAGACGAATGTTCTCGATCCGTTCTTCCTCGCATTAAGTCGATCGACGATCGATCCACGCGCACGACTTTCTCTCGTCTTTTCTCGTCTCACGTAATGAGGAGGGGGACATTCTCCGTGGGTCTCACGAGCGCGAAAGGCCAAAACACACTTTAAATGGATCGCCCGCTGGGGCGAACAGGGAGACGGGCGTGGCGAGAAAACATCGAGTCACAATGTTTGCTCCAACTACACGACAATTATCGCCGAGCGAGCTTTATAATTAAGAGGCACGGTGCGCGCCGTTGGTTCCGCCACCGCTACCAGTACCCAGTGGCGTATTCGTGATCTCGTGATGTCCCGCGGGGTTGATCCGGTCCGGAGAACGGGGGAAGATCCAAGAGGACGACGAGGATGCAAAAAGGGGCTGGAGAGGGTTGATCTCACGCCACGCGTTCGATAAAAAATTTCCACGAAGACTCGCGGAACGGTAGCGAACTATCGAGCGAGGAATTTCCCACAAAAGCAGCCAAGGGAAAATGGGCTGAACGTCGTCGAAGAGGAATCCATGGGATTTCCGGTGAATCGGCGGGGTGGCCCACGTCTGTCCATTGAAATTCGTCCACCGTCCACCGTCCACCGTCGACAATGAGGAAGGAAGGACATCGCGGGACGCGCTAACGCGCCCTAATACGCCCTTAACGAGCCCCTTAATCCAATTTTGGGCTAAAGTAACGAAATTATGTACCGGCTGACCGGAAGTTGCGCCGCGCCCGCCGTTCGTTTCCAGCCTGCTCCCCTTCGGGCTCCACCCTCCTTCAAATCGGATGAATGCTCTACTCTTCTCACCGCTCTCGACTTTCTACCTTCACGATCGAGACGTCGCGCATCGGCGCCGTTGACCGCGTGGAAATTCGACGTCTCTCGGCCCAGCCGAGTAATCCGTGCCTGGGCGAAAGAAGGCCGCTACGCTTGCGAAACGCTCACGCGGGTCTGTTTAACAGTCATGGGGATCGACCATATGTGATCCAGGATGGCACCAAGGGGGATTATCATCGGGGAGATCCGTTATCTCGGTGGCACGCGTTTCCACGTGGAATCTCTTCCTTCATCCCTCCCTCTCGTTGCTCGGCTCACCCTTCTCTCCTCTCCGTTTCGCTTCCCCTCTCTCTCCCCGTACTTTCCATTCCCCATTATCCCTCTCCCTCGCTCTCCGGTTCGTTCGCGCGTTCACGCGTGTCTGTCTTACTTTATGGTCGGTACGTGATAATAGGGATGTCATCCTGTCGCCGCTTTGACAACCCCATAACACGAGGCGTCCACGTTGCCTGTCTGAAACACGGCACCACCATTCCCCAGAGATCTTCGAAAATGTCACACTGTACGCCGCACAGTCCTCGACCTTATCGTCGTCGGCGTCGTTGTCAGCCTCGGATATTTTCGCGAAAGCAGACGGACGTATTACCAAAATTCAACGCTTCGCAAATTTGCTTCAACATCCTTACGTCCCTAAGAGAACTGTAAACTGATTTCGAGGTGCTGCCTTCTTCCTCGTACGACTCTCGTATCACTATTGGGAGTGATTTCAAGGGTGCCGCATCATTTGTGCGATTTAATGCGATGATCGGGGATGATCGACACGCGCCGACGAGTATTTAAGATCCTGGGATAAGAAAGTCACGTGGCGGTAGGACGATCGTCTGCTAATCTTCTCGTTCCCTTTCACAGTTTCCCTCGCCCTCTTCCGTCCCGAATATATTGCTTTTTAAAGTACTTTAAAAGCCTCGACACGATGGCCGCGCTATCTCGACGATTCTCCACCCGTGAACTCGCTTCTAATGCCAATTCCAATGCGGCGAGAAACTCGTCGTTGAGCTCGGACACCGGTGTCAGGGTCGTTCGGATTTCTGAAACGGAGAGAGTCCGCAAATTTTTAGGGCTACCTAGTAACCACCAGAAGCCTCCAGTCACCCTCTTTCTCTCTGGCCGTTCTCGTCGTCCCGGTGCCTCCCTCGCTCGCTCCTATCGCACGTGCATGAACGTACCGGCGTGGCGGGTGCGGGCCGACGATATTACAAAATTATCGGTACGTCAATGTTATCGGCAACGGCCGTGCAGAGGCAGGGCACCGCGCAGATACACGTAGCGATAGCAACCGGAGGCATAATGGAGCCGATCGGCCGGTCGCGCCCCCGCTCGTCCGCCCTGTGAAATGCAAGTTTCCCCATAGAATCATCCCCTCCCTTCTCGTCCCTCTGGCCCATCACCAACCCCCTCGTGCAGCAGCCCTCGTGGACGAGGGTGGGGCGAGGAGGCAACCGGTATCCAAGATAATGCGATAACGAGGTTTACTACACGACTAACGCCATCCCGCGCCACCACGTTCGATCGATCGAGCAATCGATCGACCCGCCCGACATTTCGACCGCGCGGTTCGATCCCCTCGAGATAAATCGTGCGGAGAATAAATCGTGTCGAGCAGGTGGGACCGGTGTATCTGATAAATTCGCTCGGTCCACGGAATACGCGTGGTGGGCGGCGATCGTCCGAGGACCTTTCGCGAGAAGCATCAATGGGGAAGGCCGCTTCGATAAGAAGGAAGAATCGAACGAAGTGGACGAGAGGGGTGAGTTAAGTGCGTTTCTCAGGGGCGCAGACCGATCGAAGCGAGCGGCGGGACCACGAGGTGGTGGCGCGCGTTGCCCGCTTCGCAACGAGAGCCTCGTACATTGTCCTCCCCACACGAGCTCCTACACGCCCACCTTCATTGTTGCGCTCCTGAGAACGCTTGACTCCGCGCGACTGATTGCAGGGTGAATTTCTCGGGAGTTTGTCGCATTGTCGATCGAGAATGAGGAGGGAGGCGCTGCGGCGCGGCCTGCCAGGGGCGCCAGTTATTTCTCCTTCCTCGGACCCCTCCCCGCCCTTCCTGGGGCGCACCACGGTCGGCCCTCCCTGAGAAGATTTCAAATTACAGGGCCCAGAAACGTCGGCGTCGGGACGCTCCGTGGCGCGCGATCCGCGGGGGGTAAGGGGTCCCGCGAAAAATTGCCAGAGACACCGGTTTTACCCCGCGCGAGCTCCTTTCCTTTTCTTCTACCTCCTTCGCTCCTCTCCTACTTCCTTTTCTCTCCTCCTCCTCTATTTATTCTCGCCGCTGGGGCTTCCTATCGGCATATCTTCCGCTTCGCTTGCCGATATTATCGACGCGACCACCTAGCCATGGGTACGTAGCACGGGGCCAGGGAGCTCTCCACGAGAGCACGCACGTACCCGGGAGATTGTCGTCTCTTGAAATTGCCCGGTAAGGAAGGCGCGCATTCGCCGAGCTCTCGAGTCCTCGGTCCTTCGACGCTCGCGAAGCGTCTAGGAAATACGAAAATAGATGCTTAGCTCGCACTTAAAATCATTATCCACCGTCGATTTCCATCGAGAGGGACGAGCCAGCGAGCTACGACACTCCGGCGCAACGTTTAATCTCGAGGCCCACGGAGACCCACCGGAGTCTCGGGCGTCCTCGTTACATTTGCTTATCTCCTTACCGTCGCGAGAGGGTACCGACGCGCGAAAGGGGTTGAAGCGAGATTTTCAAAGCATCGGCGCGCAGAACGGCGGCAGGCGGTGGCCCTCCCTCTTCACCCGGACTCCTCGTCGCGAGAAAAGAGGGACCGTTTGAAGGTGAGGCCGCTTAAAGGCGGCTTCCACGGAGACTTTCAGGGAACGCCTGGGGAGGTTGAGGGTGTCGGCGACGATGTCTCCTGAGGCACCCGGTCAGCGACGAGGAGAGAGGAGCCTTTGAAAAGGAATCCCTCCTCGTAACCCTCTCGCTCGCCTGGTCCGGTCTTTGTGCAAGGGCGCGCGACCCTTCCACCCGCTCACCCACTATCCACCCACGCAACCCTCCGGTTGAAGAAAAAAAAAAGGAAGAAAAAACACAGGGGGGTGTAGCACGTACTATTAAGCGAGGGACGACGCGAGGGTGGTGAGAACTCGCGACGACGGGCGACGCGTCCACGTCGACGTTGCTTCGAGGATCGGGTAGACGTAGAGAGGGAGGAGAGGACGAGGTAGACTCGCGGGTCCCTTTGACGCGAAGATTCTCTGGTGCCCGCGCGTGCTCGGGACTGATCCTTTGATCTCACCGGCTGGCCACTTCGTTATCGATCGCCTTTGCGAATGATCTGGACGGGAGGGAAATTTTGCAGGGCGAATCCGCGACTTACCGGACCGACCGAGAGATTCCGCGAATTCGCCCTAAATTGGGATCGACCGCGTCCCAAGATCGAGACATATCGAATGTACCGCTCTGCCGCGAGAACGGACAATCGTTCCCGATCGATTGGAAGCTAGAGTCTGAATTTCGATATGGCTCCGCGCGGCTGTTGGCACGTAAGCGGAAACAGGGGAGGACGAGTTTTAACGCGAAACCGAGCGTTTTCCGCCGCGTCCGATTATATCGGACTGTTAATCCGATATTGCATCGCTTTTTCCAGCAGATCGTGCGCGAACGCGGTCGATCGCTTGGTCGACGCTACGAATAGGATGTATGAAAGTGAGGGGAACAATGTGAGAGAGCGAGAGAGACAGAGAGAAAGAGAGAGAGAGTCTTTCAACAGGGATATTCGCACGCGGTAAATATTAAAAATAAGAGGGAGGAAATATGGGGTGGGAAAAAAATATCCTGCCTACAATCTCGTTTATAAAAAGGAAAATCGAAAAAGGCCGCGTCGAACGAACGATCGATAAATCATTATCAATTTCGAGCACGAATTCCCGAATCCACGGAATAAGAGAGCAACGGCCGAGGGATGAAAAATTCGAGGGAATGAGAGTGGAAAAGCGACCGAGAGGATAGCAAAGGGGAGAGGGAGGATGGAGGGAAAGGAGCGGTAGGACACGCGCGGCAGCGGTGCGAGTGCGTGAGGCGTTTTTAATGCGTGTTACCCGGCGCGGCGGTACCGCAATCCGCTTTTGCGGGCGCAGCGTTGCCGTTCCCGTTGCCGTTCGCAGGCCGCACACCACCGTCGAATGGCAGTTTCCGGTAACGCGCTTTGGCGCAACCCAGCAGGCACGCCTGATTTCGAAATTGCAAAACATTTTCACACTCTTGTGGTTCCCCGGCGTCACTAGCTCACCTCTACACTCGCCTCTACCGTACCACCACTCACGTGCGCGCATTTACCCTATCATAGCCGCGTACCTCGTCCTCCCTGCGACCACGTTTTCCACCCCCACGTCTCTCCTCCTCTTCCTCCGTCCCATCCCCCTCGTCGCTTGGCTTCCTCTGTTTTCCCGGTTGTGCCGCGCGCGCGCACACAGCTTATATCGTAGCGGCTGCCGCGGCTCCCCACGAAGGATTAGCGAGAAAAAAATCGCGCTCCCGTTTATTCGGGAACGGGCGCATTCGCGCCGCTTCGTTCGCTCGCCTCCCGAAAAGTTTCGCCTCTTTCCACCGTACTCGATGAAAGGGGAAACAAACGCTCCGGTGGAACGATCGTTTTCCTCGTGTCTCGCGCGATTCGATCTCCTCTGCTTCCTCGTGGAAAGCCTTAAGACGATGACGCGAAGAAACGGCGGGAAAGCGCGCGCTCGTTTTCCGCCGTGTCTATCGGCGCGCGAACTTCGGCTTTAATTGTGGGGCGTTTAACCGACTGCATTACGTGGCGAACGCTAGACGACGAAGGGAACTAAAGAGAGGAGGAAGAGAGAAAGAGGGACGAGAGAGGGTGATGAGACGCGAATGAGAAACGGAGAGAGGACGATGGCGATGGCGAGAGAGCATCGAAGGGTGGAGTCATTAAATTATTCCGGGACGTCGACTCGGTGGGTGCTCCCGATCAGCTCCTGAAACAGTGCGTGCCGTTCAACGAAAGAATCACCTGGAGCATCTGTCTCGCCCGGTGACTTTGGCTCGATGCGCGAAAAGGATTTCGGAGAACTTTTCTGCGCCTCGTGGATCGTTGATCGCCGCGATAACGATACGACGATTCTACGATTTTACGATCTTACGATTTTACGGAAGGATTAGATTAGATTGGATTTATTATTACAGTAAAACCTGTTTTTGTGCGGGGGATAGGGACCGCATAAAAGAAATCGCATACAAAAAAAATTTCGCGTAAATTCATAAGGTTTTCGTTTGCAACATATTTTAAAAAAACTTTTTTTATGCGGTAAATGGAAAAATCGCACATAAAAAATCGCATAAAAGAAAACCGCACAAAAAAGGACCGCATAAAAACAGGTCTTACTGTATTAATATTCAGGAACTAATGTCCCATATGAATAAGACAGAGGAAAGAGAAAAAGAAACAAAAGACAAAAAAAAATATAGCAAACGAAATGGGAGAAAACTTACAAGTAAAACAAAAAGCTCAATGGTGCACCCAATGAAATTAACTAAACTAAACACTGATGGTAACATTGGCTGCAGATAAAAGAAACAAACGCAGGTTGCGCTTGAAGGCAGGCAGGGACGCCGCATCGCGGATGTCAGCTGGCAAATCGTTCCAAAGTCTACAAGACAGATAGAAAAACGATTTTTGATAAGCAGTCGTCCGGCAAAGCGGAGTAGCAAGGTCCTGCGACGCAGCACGCGTAGCCCTGCTACTTACATCACCTCTCCGCACATAAATCTGAGCAAGTTGAGACGGCTCTCCAGTATGCAAGATGGCATATGTAAGGGACGAAATAAAATAATCTCTACGATCCTTAACACGTTGAACGTGGCGTTCGTGTCAGTCATCGGTGGCTGACACTGGACTTTCCGTTCAGGCCACGTCAGCCACCGGTGGCTGACAGCGTACAACATGATATAGAACTAAAAAATTTACATTGTGTTAAGGAATTACTGAAAATTTATTTAATATTAACAAAACACAATTGGCGCGTAACGTGTTGAATGAGATGCCTATAGGCATCTCATTCTAAACGTAAATATCTTCTACTGCGATAAGAAACATTGGCCCTACAATACGAGCGCTTCTAAGCGACGCGTGTGGCCTGGCGGGGACTTCTATAAGAATCAGCGTGGCGCTCAACGTGTTAACCGACAACCACATTAGCTTGTCGAAAAAGGAAGAGATATGTTCATCCCTACGCAAATTAAAGATAAATCTGACAGCTGTATTGAGAGTACGCTGCAATTTAAGATTTTGCTCAGCAGATATATTGCAAAGTACAGCGCAGCAATAATCAATGTACGGCAAGATTAAGGAAGGAAGTCCGGGGAGGATGCCGAGTGATCGCACGAGGCCCCCACTCGCGTAAAGCACGAGGTACTCGAGTAGGTTACCCAGGGTCCGATCGACACGTGCAAAAATCGGCCTGCCCCGCAGGATGTCCGGGCCTCCCCGAGGACGCGTCACGAGTCACTGATTTCGAAAAACGATTCTTCATTGCCCATGCGCACGCGCGAGTGCATAATCGTCCGCGTGTCGGCAAACAAAATCGCTCGGTGGAAGGAAGCGCGTGCGCGCGCAAAACCGACGCGAGCGAATTTTTGTAGCGCGGGGGCATCTCTACGCGATCGGTGAACACGTCCCCTCTGGAGGCCAATGGGAACGAGCGTACGAACGAAAACGAACGAACGGAGCCACGATAGTCTCGCTGTTGGGAAATGCAAAAACGTCAGCGGCAGGATCCTCGAATGATTTTTCGAAAGTGCGCCGACCCTCCGGGCACGCCGCCTGCTCACCGCCGCAGCCACCACCATCGTCTAACCCGTGTGCTTTTCCGCTTTTGCGTTCCGTTTGGATGCACCCGATCGGCCGATTACCCGATAAAACGCGTCGCGCTTAAAATCCGCCTCTCTTTTCCCGCCGGCGGGCACGCGCGCACGGTTGAGGGAGGCTTTTTGCATCGCGGATTGGTCGCGCGAAGAAGCGACGGACAGTGTCGGACGCGAACGAGTGAACGAACGAACGAACGAACGAGCTAGCGATTTCGCTTCGTGACGTCTGATAATTCCTGAAAACCGTTCGCCCATTAGATCGCCATTTTCCGATACCGTTCTCTCGGCCGATCCCCTCGTTCGACAAGCATCGCAATGTGGAATTACAAAGGCCAAGGAGAAGAAGTCTTTTCCGAATAATGAATTTCCGGAAAGGAGGAGCGCCACTCCATCGAGCGTTTTTGGTTCGTTGACCCTTGACCCGATTATCACCGATGATCGCGCACCGAATCGGGTCGCGTGTGTTTCCAAATTTGCCCTGGGGATCGGCCTCGGGAGGTGGTTGGACTTCCGGTGGCTTACGATCGTCGGACGACACGCGAGAGGAGAAAAGATCTTGCGCACCGGGTGGAGGAGAGAAGGGACGTGAGGCACGTGGGGTAGGTGAAATAGAGGTGGGAGACGGGGAGGAGAAAAGAGGAATAAAAAGAAGAGATTCGTACCATTTGGCGTCGCCTCGGCGTCGGTTGGCGCAGCGGGGCTACCGCGGACGCATCGGCGGACACATTGAGGGCGACCGTTCGACTTGATAATCGGCTGCCATTCATACACTTTTCATTGGATTGCGATTGAGCATTAAGAAACCGGCAAAGCCCGAAACCGGCTACGGAGGCTGAGGGGGGACCCGCGTATTAGCATTAGGAGGCATCATCTCGAGTGTAAACACTGCATGGGCACCGCGGATTTAGTCACAGTCTAGCGCCACGGGGAGTCCCCTGACGTCCTCCCCGGGCGTCATCGTTCCCCGATATTGTACCTTCGAGTTCTCCAATCCGGTCCTCCTCGTCCACTCCTTCGTCTTGTCCTACCTACCGGCTGTCGTACGAGCAAATTTCTCCTATTGCCAGCGCCTCGATTTTAACAGATTTCCTTCTCAGCACGATGCCGAAGAATCAAGGTCAAGCAGCGCTCCACGATATCCTGTAATCGAAGAACAGAGACGCGAAGAAGAACTCGGCCGGTCGTTGCGGCAAACTTTGCAGAACCAACGGGAGTGGGTTTTCGCTTTCCGGAGAAAGATCTCGATCGCGGTAGGATACGAAAGTTCGTTTAATATGCAATCGTTGCGGATCGATTTCGAAGAATCGATTCTCGAAGGTGGAATCTCCTCGTGGAACGCTGACGCAACGAATTTCGCCACGATCTCTGGGCCAACGTGGAAGAGGAGGAGGGAAGGAGATGGAAGGAAAATGAGAGGGAGAAGGCTGGACTCGAAAGAAAGCGGTTTGTCGTCGGTCTTAACCGCGATTCACGGTTAAAGCCCAGGACGGGCGGAGAGCGACCATGATCCCTTTTATCCAATCCGTGAGGAGCCGCGAGGCGTTAAATCCCTCGGGAAAGCCTCGTAACGGGAGGCTTGCGTCCGCGCTAAGTCGGTCAGCTCGGGGCAAGCCAAGCGAGAGGATCACAATACCACCACCAACCAACCCCGTTGGGAGATTCACGTATACGTATCTCTCCTGCTCTCTTTCTTTCTCTCTCTCTCTCCCACTTTCTTTCTCGTTTCTTGTATTGCTCTTCCCATCCACCCGTCTCTTTTTCACTTGTGAAAATTAGTTGCGCGAGAAATCCATGCTAATGTCCGTAATCGGCCGTGAGAACGGCGGATTGTCCCAAAATCCCCATTTAATGCTCGACGAAGACGCAACAGTGTCATTGGTGGGGTGACTAGGCCTCGACGAAGGCGAATGCACGTCCTTTCTCGAGGAAAGGTTCCTTTCGACCGGGGCAAACTGTATCACGAAGGTAGTCGCGGCTCGTGCGGGGCCAACTTTAACCAATAGGTTTGAGTTGTACGTCGGAGACTTTGCATTTGTTTGTGCATAATGAACGGAGAGAGAATGAGCGTGCAATATTCGAGACAACAATCTACGCATTAGCTTTGCGCAACAATTGGAAGGGGAAATGAAGAAAGACGCGGAGGGCGCGTAACTAGATTTTCTGGTCGCGTTTGCGTGGAGAAAATTTTTAAAAGGATTTAAAATTATCCGTAGAGTGAACGAAGAAGCGGAAGTTTCGATCGAAGAGAAGCCCTACGATCCTTATGCAACTCGTCTTCCCGGCGCCCAACTCACGTATGCTCTGCTAAACAAAATTGCATTAATTGAAAATCTGTGGGGATCCTTACCCCACCTTTTAGAGACTTCGGCGCGGCTACGATCTACGTTAAAAGCGCAACTGGGGTTGGACTTTTCGCCGTGCCAAATGCCTTTTTATCCGTCGGGCTCGTAATTGGCGTATTTGGCACGATTCTCATCGGCTTCCTGATCACCCTCGGGCTCCATTTGCTCCTTCAATATCATCGTTTTATGTGTATTCGTTTAAGGAAGCCCGCGCTTACGTACGACGATTTAATCGTCGCGAGTTTCCCCCACTAAAGATCAAGAATCGTGGAATATTAACATTCTGGCGGGGTTTGTAACGCTCCCAATTATTTTGATTAACAATTAAATCGATTAGTCCATTTTTTGTTCATCTTTCAGATTCTTCGCTCGTCTCGTAATGTTCATCTGTCCTATTGCGATTGGCGCAAGCTACGTAAGTTTCATCGTTGGTGTCGTTCAAGATTGCGTCGATTTGCAGAACATAGTAAATCGAAATTACTACACGGTGATATTGATACCCATTTTCCTGGCGATGAACATGACGAGAAGATTGTACGAGATGGTGCCCGTTTGCTTCACGAGGAACGTTCTGTTAATTGTAGCGGTCATAATTGGAGTAAGCTGCGCGTTGGACAATGGTTTGAGCGACGATTGGCACGTCGTTGGTCCTTACAAACGATTGTATCCAACATTCGTCGGTACCCTAATGTTCACTTTGGTCTCGCCAGGAATGGTGAGTGACGATTTTTCACGAGAACTCACCTCAAGATTCCTCACCTTTGTAGATTTTACTAACTGAGCACAGGATGAAGCATCCGTGGAATTATGCGAAGCTTGGAGGGGTGCTGAATCGTTGTATGATATTTCTAGTATCGATGAATTTAATAGTTGGAGTATTCGGCTACATCATGCGGGGCATGCATGCGCTCAGCAATTTCTTCCAAGACAGGCACAACGATGGGTAAGTTTCGATCGTATTAACTGCGAAGACTCACTTTTCTAGATCGAATAATTGAAACTGCAATTATTCTCGATGTACATCAGCTACGGATTACCGTGTCCGCGGGGATCACACTTCTGACGAAGGAATACGCGATACCGATCATTGAGAAGGGTAGCTGAAGATGCACTCCTTTCCTCTGGGATCTGATAATTCGCTTCGTCATTACCCTCGTCACGTGTAAGAGACGATCCCTGTAGAATTTTTTCCTCCCACCACTTCCCTCGACTCTTCTTTCAACATCGCTATCACAATCTACCACCCCGCTTCCTTCCACTTTTATCCACCTCCTCTTCCGCTTCTTCATATTTTCAATGTAAGCTCGACGAAGTTCGATGGACTGTGCCGGATTGAATCTCCTCTCCTCTTGTCCCGAGGCGAGCAACTTCCCTAGAGGATCGACCGATCGATCCGATTAGGATACAGCCCTGGGCCCCAGATATTACCAAAGTTCAGGAATGCACTCTCGCGGACTTCGGTTAGATACCCAGTATTCCTCATCCTCGGTCGTCGCGCAAGGCCTCATCGAGAATTTTCTAACTCCGCCGGGCCTTCTCCCTTCTCAAAGATCATCGAGATCGCCAATGAGAAATTAAATCATTATTCTTGAACAGATGCTGCGGTGTCGATCGTATCCAGGCTGGATCTGTTAATCGGTCTGACCGAGGCCACCTGCGTTTCCTTTTTATCCGCCATCCTACCTGTCACCATGCACGTTCACGCGTACGAAATCGAAGATAGAAGGAAGACTTGGAAAATCATCTTGATTTGGATTATCCTGATCATGACCGCCGTTTTGTCCCCGTCCTCGATCGTAACCTATTCCAATCTGTTCATCGATAACTACTCCAAAGGGTGCGTTAAATATTCCGCAACTAGATACACCCCCAACAACATTTTCTCCGATGATTTTCAGAAAATAATACGAAACTGGGAAGATCGTCGCCGATATGATCCTGCACGCGGATGGTATTTTTAGAGGCGGCCCTCGCGAAGTTAATCGGCGTAACGAGTATAAAGAGATCTCCGAGCGATCTTTAGAGATTCTATCCAGCTTTCTGGTGGCGCGGTGGGGATTCACGAGTTTTTTCGGTAAAAAAGGAAGGAGGAAAAGATTTACAAAGCGGTACCACCTTTGCGAAAATTATCCTGATTTTTGGATTACCCTGGTCGCGACTGTCGCCTTGTCCCCGTCCTCGATCGTAATCTATTGCAATCTGTTCGTCGATAACTACTCCAAAGGGTGCGTTAAATATTCCGCAACTAGATACACCCCCAACAACATATTCTCCGATGATTTTCAGAAAATAATACGAAACTGGGAAGGTCGTCGTCGATGTGATCCCGCACGCGGATGGTATTTTTAGAGGCGGCCCTCGCGGAGTTAATCGGCGTAACGAGTATAAAGAGATCGCCGAGCGATCTTTAGAGATTCTATCCAGCTTTCTGGTGGCGCGGTGGGGATTCACGAGTTTTTTCGGTAAAAAAGGAAGGAGGAAAAGATTTACAAAGCGGTACCACCTTTGCGAAAATCATCCTGATTTTTGGATTACTCTGGTCGCGACTGTCGCCTTGTCCCTGTCCTCGATCGTAACCTATTGCAATCTGTTCGTCGATATAACTACTCCAACGGATACGTTAAATATTCCATAACTAGGTGCTCCCCCGATCACACATTCTCCGACGATTTTCAGAAAATAATACGAAACTGGGAAGGTCGTCGTGGATGTGATCCCGCACGCGGATGGTATTTTTAGAGGCGGCCCTCGCGGAGTTAATCGGCGTAACGAGTATCAAGAGATCCCCGAGCGATCTTTAGAGACTGTATCCGGCTTTCTGGTGGCGCGGTGGGGATTCACGGCTTTGTCCGGTGAAAAAGGAAGGAGGAAAAGATTTACAAAGCGGTAGCACCCTTGCGAAGTTTCCGCGGCGCTCGCACCGCCACCGTCGCCGCCATCACCACCGTCGGACGTTCGCGTCGAGACGGTCGGCCAGAAAAACCGCGAAAAAAAGGCGTGAAGCGTGGCGGAAAAGGGAAAAGCAAAAAGGACGGAAAAAAAAGAGGAGAAAAGGAGGAGGAGCGAAGGGAAAAGGGGAAAAACGAGAAGCGCGACGTATAATCGCGTCAGATCACCGAGGCGTCAATGGCTGCTGGGTTTATCACGCACACTCCCTGGATGAGACGTGGAGAGACACACGTGGAAAAACACACGCCTGGCCGTGGGTACACGCGCGAGCGCATACAGGCTCGCAGACTTCACGGTTAGCTTAGGGTGGGTGGCTAGGGCCGAGGGGGGAAAAAGCGGGAGGACGGAAGGGTGCGAGGGTGGAAGAGGAGAAGAAGTAGGAGGAGGAGAAGGAGGAGGAGGAGGAGAAAAGGGGTGGAAGTGTCTCTTCGGTTCGCAGGAAAAGGAACCAAAGCGGAGGTGACGGCGAGAGAGGAGAGGGTTGCCGACGGGACACGGAAGGGTGCTTTCATCACACAGAGAGAGGACACAACCCCTTTTAGTGGCCACCGTCACGTCTGTGTCGTTCCGTCCGCCACCTCCTCCTTCTACCCCTCTTTCACCTCTTTCTCCGGCTCATCCACTCGCTCTCACCCACTCGCCGTATCGTACCGTACCGTACCGTACCGTACCGTTACCCGGGTACGTACTCCGTTTCTGTCGTTCTGTCCTTTTCCTCTACCCTGTTCTGCGTCCTCTCAGGTCTGCCCCTGCAGACTGCCTCTACCGCTTGCCCGTTCATCCGTTTGCCAGTTCAAGGTGGCTGCGTTCATTACCGGAGAGGCTACCCCCGACGATGGTGTGGGACCACCGAATGCCCCCCTCCCTCCCGTCCCCTTCTTCCTTTCCCTCGTCCCTCGACACTCCGCACTTAATAATTATTTCAATAAGCCGACGAGAAGCTCCACCTATGATATTAACGACCCCCGTGCGTGTACTCTTCGCAGGAAGCTAGGCGGGATCGTCGCGCCCGAGTTAAACCGCGCGCTTTAATTAATCAACAATATGCGTCGCGAAAGGGTGACGATTATCGAGGGTGCCCAGCGCATTCAATCGCATTTGATCGTCATTCTTCGGAATCGAATTTCTGTGAACTAGGAGGGTAACGGTTGAGCGCGATAAAATTGTACGGATCGTAAAGCGAACGTGCGGACAATCGGTTCGCACCTGTTAAAGTCAGGGTGGGAGGGATTAGCGCGCGGAGAAGAATTAGACGAGCACGTGCGCGCGTCCTTTGCGGTAGCAGTAAGTAACTAACTAACTGGTACGAGAGGATGTCTCCGAGGTTCTTTTTTCCCTTCTAATTGGTACGAGAATCGGCGTGGGACGCACCCCCCGAGCGAAATTGCTGGGATTAAGCGTCGTGGGCTCGCGTGCACGTGCACTTAAATGGCCACTAATTGCTCGAGCGAGAGGCGCCTTCCCTTTTACGCGCCGTTCTCGCAATTTCCTTTCACGTATACCGCTACTCGTGAACACATTGCGTCTCTACGGTATCCTCGTTTGAATAAATCGACTGATACAAAAACGAATGCGAGACCCTTGACACACTACTCGTTGACGCCCGCAAAAGTAGAGATATCTGCGCCGTAGTGCGTAAAGAGCGGAAACGCGTAGAAAAATGAACGTTAAATGGAGAAACGCGCGAGAGGGGAGTCTCGTGAAACAGACGGACGATGAGAACGGATAAGCAGATATTAACCGAGTTCGTGGAAGTCGAGAGTGGAACGAGGGAGGAAGGAGGGAGTGGAGGAGACGAAGGCTTCGCGTAGCAACCAGAAGGGGTTTGCTCGCGGCTTTTCCTTCCGGAGGATCCTCTCGATCCTCTCGCGCAGGGTGTAGAGAGGGCGGGGGCGTGGAGGCTAAGGTTAAGGCGGTGCGCCTTAGCTCCCGATCACACCGTCGGAAACGAGGAACCCGGAGGAGCTTCCCTTATCTCGAGTCTGCAAGACTGCCTCCGGTAATACCGTGCGCCACTGGAAACCCTTACGAGCGAGAACCCCGTGAAATATCGCTAAACGGCTTGTATCCCCTTCTACAGTCTCCTTCGTCCCTCTCCTCTCCTCCTTTTCCACCTCACCGCCACCCCACGTTTCTACGATCCACTCCCGTCCTATCCGACACTTTGACCCTTCCGCGACGAGGTCGATCGAACGTCATTTCCACCGATATCCACTCTGGACGAGTAGATAACGCGCTTCTTCGGGAGGGATGCTCGGGAGGACGAGAAAACCGTGCCGAGAGACGCGGGACGAGGACGGTCGCCTATCACTTTGGAACTTGAAGCTCCTCGAAACTCGGCGAGTCGATCTCACGATAGAAAAGAATAACTTCTTGTGGAGGAGCACGTTACTCGAAGCGACCACCTTTCGTAATCAACGGGTCAAATGTATGCCCTCGAACGCCACGTAATTTCTCGCGGTAGATTCGACCGTAGTTCCGGCGCGCGTACCTTCATCTCCCGGGGATTACACGAATCTTCCTCTCGGCGAGGCGAGAAATTCCGGAGAGGTCAACATCGGTGGACACAACGTTACGTCTAAATTTAGGCGCGCCAGTGCCTCCCGTAGGAATCCTCGGAGGGTGGGCGAAGGCTGCGTGCGAACGGGACGCGGGAGGAAGAAACGCGTGGAAGAGGGACGGACGAGGACAAGAAAACGAACGGGCGCGCTTCATTATACGCGACGCTAGCACGCTTCGTTTGTGTCCGGAAGTCGTGCCTGGGCAGGATAGTAGTACTGGAGAAGGAGACGCGAGGGAGAAATGGTTAGGACCCTCCTGGCAGGATCGCCAAGAGTTACACGAAACAAAGAGGGAAAGAGAGAATGGCGGAGGAGGGTGGTGAGAGAGGAGAGATGAAGGTGAAACGAGACGATGTAAAGGGAGAGGAGTTGAGGAGTAAATGGGAGAGGGTGGCTTGAATTAATACAATCACGGGGGTGGCTCACCACTCGGAACTCGTGGAAAGAGGGATAGGGAGACGAGGAGGAGAGGAGCGCCCAGAGATAACCACCCCTTTGCTTGTCATCGAAATTATACGCTGCCGACACTCGACCTCGTTTACGACTACCCCTCCTGTCCCTCGCCCATCTTCCTCCGTTTCACCCTCTTTCCCTCTCGTTCCGCCTTCGGCTTCCGTTATTTCGAGTCCCGCGTTAAACGCGAAGACGTCGAGCGTGGGAGGTTGCGAGGCCAAGTATGGCGGTACGTAACGAACTGTTACCACTTCGGTCTCGAGAAGATCCACGGGGGAGGAGATGTCGCGCTTCTAGCGCGTATCTTCGTTTAACGCGATTAGAACTGAGACAAAAAGCGCGGAATCAAGCGGCCCGCCGAAATTTGTGCCTCTCGTTACGTTCCACGAGGAAGGAGCTACACCGCAACGCGATTACTCGCCTCACGAGTCTGCCGAGCCATCCGTCCTTCCATGTTTATGGCAATCAGCGCGGATTTACTTTCGGAACGCCTAGTCGAACTCTACGACACTTCCTTGGGTGTGCTCGTCGAGAAGGGGAGAAGCCGCGAATCTTTCGGAAACGTTGAAAGGGAGTGCCGGGTATCGGGAAGAATCGCGGTAAGCACGGCGAAAACGCTCCGCTCGGTTCCCGGAGGACGATGGGAGCAAGAGTGAGACAGAAAGAAAGAAAGAAAGAGTAAGAGAGAGAGAGAGAGAGAGATAGCTTGGGTACGCGCGGAACCGGGTTACCGGACTTTTTAATAAAATCGGGCGATCGGCGAGGCGTGCCAAATGGAAATATGCACGTTCGGTCGAGGGATTTTGCGGACGCGGGTGTAACGGTGGAGGGGATGCGTGGAGGTACGGAAGAGAGAAGGAGAAAACAAGAGGGAACGACAGAAACTGAGAGGGTGGAGGCTTTACCGTTTGTAAAGCGAGAGGGTGAACGGACGGGGGGAGGGGAAAGGGGGAAGGGTGCGACTCGATAACGATGGAATTCATCTATCCACCCCCGCGCTTCGGTCTGCCGAGCGGATAGAAGGGGCGGGGTGAAGAGAGAGAAAAGAGAGGCGGAAGAAGGACAGGAGGGTCGCGCGCGAGCGCGAGATGCGGCGGGATGATGAGAAAATTTCTTTCGTTTTTTTTTTTTTTCCCTTTATTCCTTCCGCTCGCCTGAGCCTGTATCGTAATCAAGGAGGCGCGAGGTGGATTAGCGATTCGATCGCGCGCCCAGATTTTCCAGGCGAGGCCACCGCGGAGAGGAATTTTCCGTGAGGGCGCGCCTCGCGTCGCGTTCTCACGGCCGCGCCGGCACGAAATACGAATGCCGTAGTGTACCGTCGAAATCGCGACTCGGAGGCGAACGATATTTAAACACCGTCCTCGTGCTCGCACGAGTGATTAAGTTTTTTTTCTCGACGGGGCCTCCCCCGCCGTCGAGGTCGCGAGAATTCCCTACGCGATTTCTCGTCGAGCGATATTTCCTCGGTGAGAAGGAGGAGGAGGCGATATTTTTTCTCCACCCTTTTTACGGGGCGTATGTAGGGACGCGAGGGTGGAACGGGCGCGCGATACGCTCACCGGGCCGAAGTGTGTCACGGTGAAACCGTGCTCGGAGTACATGGGAAGGAGTCGATAAACGTGACAAATGCGAAGGTATACGAGAGGACAACGGGAACGACAACGGCGCCTCGCGGTGTCGAAGGCGGTGTCGAAGTTACGCCGAACACTTATGGGACGCCATTCGTTTTATGGGGCTTCTTATCGGCCCGCTGCCAGCCCATAAACGCATCTCCCGCTCTATACGAGGACGTCGTCGTAGCGCGTTTATACGCGCCCGACGCTCACCCGCGCGTCTTTTTATCGAGTACCCACGTGCGCCTGTATCGTCGCGATGTCCCAGCAGGTGCGCCGTCTCTTGTTTATCGGGGGAAGGGTGCGAAAGGGGCAAGACAGTTCGTTTCTCCGGGGGTTGGAGAACGAAGAGGAGGCGAGCCGTCCCTCCCGAGTCAGAGACAACGATGGAATTTTATACGGCGCTTATCGAAGCCTCGCGAACTCGAGGGAGACAACGGCGAAAAGGGAAAAGGCTTTGCGAAAGATACACGAGGGTACCGCGCGGTAGATCGATCGAGAACTAATGCCGAAGGAAAAACTTCTTCTATCCTAAGATATCTCAGTCAGCCGTGCGATGGCTACCGAATTTTTTTTTCCCTATATCCTGCGATTCGATCTTGAACCGGTACCGGAGAGGAGCTTCGACCTGCTCGGACCCCCGTCCTTCCAAGGAAAAAAGTCACCCAAGACCCGGAGAGAGTCTTATCGGCGACCTGCAGGTTATCGGTGGCGGTTGGAGGTTATGAATTAAAAGAGGAAGAAGAAAAAAAAAAGGGAAACGAAAAAAGAATGAGGGCCGCCGGGACGGGGAAAGGGATAAGGACCGCCATCGGGTTCTTTATCCCTCAGCTTCGCAGGGAGAGAGAGAGAGAGAGAGAGAGAGAGAGAGAGAGAGAGAGAGAGAGAGAGAGAGAGAGAGAGAGGAGAGGAGAGAAGTGAGAGAAGAGCGCGTGGGCGAAGACGAGATGGAAGAAAGGCGAAATGAGGAGAACGAGAGGAAGAGGATGAAGAAAGACAGAGAGGCCGTCTGTCGTCTTGTATATCTACCCTCGTACGGTGGAAATTTCGCTACGGGGGTGATTTTCTGCGGGGGACGGCCAGCCCCGTCCCCGCTTTAAACCTGATTGGATGCAGAGTTATCTCGCGCTGCGTTACTTCCGGATGATTGGTCGCTGCGGTCGTCATGACTACCTCGCCACCAGCGCCGTCGGCGTCGCCGCCGCCGCCACCGCCACCGACGCCGACGTCCTTCCCACCGCCACCGCCACCTACGTGGGGGCCGCTGCGACGCCCGAGCCAGCCCTGAACAATTTCTGTCTCTCTCCTTTCTATTCTTCGAGTTTCTTTCTCTCTCTCTCTCTCTCTCTCTCTCTCTCTCTCTCTCTCTCTCTCTCTCTTTCTCTCTCTCTCTCTCTCTCTCTCTCTCTCTCTCTCTCTCTTTCACCCTCGCTTCGTCTCTTTCCCCGTTATCGTCTTCCTTTCCCATCCTCCTGCTTGCCTTCCCTTTTTCCTTTCGCTCTATCCACGCGACCGCCTTGTTCGCTGTGTACCGAGATAATGTTGGGGGAGCCCAGGGGGTGAGGCGGTTGTGGAGGAGGGACCGACACGCTCCAGCCCTGACCGTCGCTACTCGTATATCTCTGCCTGCTCGTGAAATCGCACTTACGCACGCAATGTTTTACCCGCTTACCGTATCCGCGGACCTTGTAATGTACGTACGCAGGCAAGTTCTTTCTCGTTCTCTTTTTGCTTTACTTTGCATTCGACGGCGCACAAACGTTATACGAAATTTGGGAAATTTTATGTAAGCGCAATGGTCGAGGAATCGTGTTAAAGTTAACGCGAACTTATTCACCCTTCACGATTAATAGGAATACATTAAGGGGTAACGCCACTGTAACGACTCAAAAAAAGGGTATTTTCGCGATTTTTTTCTCGCAAAATTAAAGGTCTTTGAAAAAAACCTTTCAAGGGTGTTATTGGGCATACATTAAACTTTATTAACAAATTTGTTGGCAGCGAAAAAAAACAAAATGGCGGCTCCACAGCCATCTTCCCGGGACACGTTTTGCTTGCAGGGCTTCGCGGCACGCAGCACAACTGGTGCAAATTTCAATCTGGAATAAAACAAAAAAAATCCATTAATCTAGAGGCTTATAGCTAGAGAATGACGTACGGAATTTTAAAAATATTGATTTTTGTGGATTTGGCGCACGTGTGAAAAAAAAGTTCGATTTTTGACGAAAAAAACGGCATGTTTTTTGTGAATAAAAAAACAACAAATAAAGTTATTGAAAATCCCGTACGTCATTCTCTAGATAATGATAATGTTCACATCTGGTCAACATTTGAAGTCGAAAAAATGAAAATTGTTCGAGTTATGCTGCGTGCCATTTTGAAATATCGTGTTTCGAGAAAAACGTGTTTAAAGTTTTGGGAATAGTTTTATATTGGAAAAATGGAAAAATGAAGGTAAAAAAGATTTTTACCGTTAGTCTGCAATCCCAGGACCATACAATTGTCCTTCGATGGCCAAAAATTCGTCTTCCTCGTCTTTCCGAGTTGATTTATTGAGCGCGCGTGCAACTTTTGCCGCGTTGCTCAGAGATGCCTCAGCGTGCTTGATGCGTTTAGCGTCGGCTTCGATGCAAAAATTGTACGAATGCACACCAATTTCCATGCCCAACACCTTCATTATTTGTAGAATGTTCTTGAGCCCGCTATTAAAATTACAAACAGCGATATCCGTCGCTATATCCAATATTGTCTTTCCGCTCGAGTATGATTTGGGGGCCAAACTCCAAACGGTAGCGTTGAAGCTTTCGTTGTTGTTTTGAGTATAGCCCCCTAAGCAACGCTGCAGCAAGTCGTCCCGGCTCAATTCTGTGTAGATGGGTTTGATGGCTTCATAAACCTCCTCACTCATTGGCTGCTTATGATGATACGCATCCGAGGTATTCGCCGCTTTCGCCTTCTTCCAACTGCACCAATTCTCCGAACATTTTTCATGCTGAGGCTTTTCATCCGTCGATATTTTGTGAAAAAGAGTTGCCCAGATCTCATTTTTCATGTTTGCAATGGAATCGGGATTTCGACGGATTGCCAAACCGTAATAAATACTTAGTTCGTCAATCAATTTGGCAGTTAGTTTGCCTTTTCCCCCGAGACCTTTTGTTCCTTTTTTTAAATTTCGCAATCGAGTGCCTAATCTTTTTTGCACGTGATCGATGCACTCTTTTTTTTTTATGTCAATATTTTCGTAAGGTTTGGAATCCACGATGCCTTTGAATGTTTTAGAATCGCCATCTCCGATGTAATTACAGTATTTTACTCCATATAAATCTTCTGAGCGTTGGAACATTTCGACGACAGCATCGACCTCCATTTTTCCCGATGACCCTTCGTGATTGGCTTGACATTTAGCGGCGTGAATTATTTGCCATTCCTCGAATTCCGTTGTTCCTTTTTTTAACTTCCAGTGCTCGCATGTTTTACAATACTTTGATTTCACCTCGACGTCGATGATTTTTCTAGAAAACCAGCCGATCAATGACGTGACTCCAAAGAGCGATGAAAATCCGCGTTTTCGCCATGAACCATCGCCGGAAACCGTTATTCCGTCAGTTTGACCATTCTCCTGGCTTTTCTCCTTCTCTTCTTGCGCTGCTTTCTTCATGCTTGCGTCTCTCACTGCTTTCGTTGCGATTGCTATCGTGTTGACCAATCTATCATAAAATGAATGAAAAATTGGACGCGGCAATTCCATGAACGCGCAAAACTTTTCGATCCCATTTAGTCCTATTCCAATTAGTCGCATTGCAAGCACAATTCTACGATTTATTTCATATGCATTGCGAATAAATTTGGAACTAGGAATATCCACATCCGGGCATTTCGGGCAAGAGATCACAATCTTGAAGCCTAAACCACGAGGACTTCTTTCTCGAAACGCAATGTCAGATCCGCAAGTTTTGCACTTCACGTGCTGGACAATGACGGAAAAAACGGCCAAGAAATTAATGATTCTATAGCCGAATTCACTATTGACATCGAATCCTTCGTTGCAGTCCTTCAGTTTCTTCGCGGAAGCGCTGACGCCCTGCTCATCGCACTCAGATTCGAATCGATTCATGGGTCGTTTTTTCCCGCTTGACCGACGCCGCGTTGGATAAGAGGTTTTCGTACCTTTTTTGCCAAGATGTACTACTTGGTCACTCATTTCAACTCACGAGCACGTATATCTTGCAGTAAAACCGTAGGCAATCGCCAAAAACACGCAAAAATCGTCGTTTGTGAAGGAGAAATCGATACTTACTCTGCGTTTGCTGTCGCCAAACTAACAGATTTCTGTTCATAATACACGAAACGACACGCGAAAAAACAATGGAAGACGTTTGGGGGCAATATTGTCTTGTCTCCAGATATGTTTGCCGCAGTTGTTTCGGAATCAGTTTGACGCGCTTGGTGGCGACCTTCGATTTCAAAGGGAAAAAAAATTGTTTTTCGCACGGGACCTTTTTTTTCTTATTCTAGAGGGTTTAAACTATTTTTTAAGCCAATAAAAAAAAAATCGATTTTTCAAAAAATTTACAGTGGCGTTACCCCTTAACGCTCGGATCTTCGTGAACGTGGTCGCGAAATTCAAAACTCGCACACTTTTTCAAGCAATTCGGGAAGCACTTTAATTCGACGTGACGGGGGATTTAATGGTGTGCATGCAGGTCGAATCGTCACTGTCGTTTCGATGCTAATAACACGAAAGCATGGGATTGTCGGGTGAGTCGTTGCGCCTGACGACGCAACAAATTGTTCAATGTCGTCAGTATGCTAAATGTAAAATCAACACGCACGTGGCACGTGGACTCGTAACGTTGCGAATCGAGCGTAAAAAATATCCGAGGTGCCTCGTTCGAATCATAAGTCGTACGAAGGTGAATAGCGGACTCGATTTGTAATCGTGTACGTTGCCCTGTTTATACTCAAATTCCCTTCGCATTTAACCCTTATTGGTAGCTTTTCATACGAGATTCTCACTACGTTATAGCTGGTTTCAGTAAATATGCGAAAAATCTTAAGTAGTATAAGAATAACTTTTTTCTTAGAAATTATAACCGTTCGATAAATCATCATTTGTTATTTTTGTTTAATTAGGGGACAGTGTAAATTTATTTAGAAGCCCTCTTCTAACATAAAAACGTCGGTACACCGATATCCACCTTGTCACCTCCCACGTGACATACGACCACAGCGACAAAGCACTGTTGTCACGTGAGAGGTGACTTACGATCGTTAAGGGTTAATAAAAGAAACTTGTATTCGAGAAGGGAACCTGATATGCGCGCGCCATATTTTCGGCGCATGCGCATAAGGGTGTGCGCGCTTGGAAAATATCGAAAAACACGTAAATGAATCAGGGTCCTTAGATTTAGGATGATTTCGACGTGCCACGACGAGAATCCTGGATCGACGATTCGTCGTAGCAGATCGAACGTATAATAAGCCGTTATAATCTCGCTCGTGACAATATCCGAGCACTCCTCGTGACCTTCGTGTTTTTCACTACACGCGTCCTACAATGACAAAGCCGGGCGGCAATGAGAACAGTCTCGCACGACGGATACTCACTGGAGGCGGTAAACGTTGCGAATTGAGCGTGGAAAATGACAGGACGCCCTTATCCGGACGATAAATCTCGGTCGAACGATGCCACCGTCTGACAAAGGGCCGGGATGGGCGTGACTCGATTTTATTCTACTGTGCACGTCCGTTCTCGCGTATTTTCGTGGCTCCCGCGTCTTTTGACCCCCTCATGAGAGATGGAGACGTCAACTGTTGTGGAATTCGTCACGGACCGATGTGACACCACGGTCGTTGAGTGGCGTGACTGTTAAGGAGTCGATTCGACTCGTCTCGGTGGAGCTTTGTGCTGCGAAGTTCTCAACGCGCATTTGACGAAGTTTATCCACGGGACTCGCCAAGGGCCTACGACCTACTGCATAATTATTGAGTTGGTGCATAATTACCGCGCCCCTTTTTAAATACACTTTATTCCACAAAAACAATAAGAACACGTAAGAAGTATATATTTAAATGATTATTTCCCATGATTATCCATATGCACTGGAATGATCATTCAAAGATATTTTCGTTACACGTTCTTATTGTTTTTGTCGAATAAAATGTATTTAAAGAGGGCGCAATAATTATACACCGACCCAATAGAATCGCATAATTGCAGAAGGGGTGAATGCCCCGAACTTCCTAGCAGATCGTTTAGCAATGCGCACGCGCAACCCCGTGCCGCCATTTTGTTGTCCCGATTCGCGTCGTTCCTGCGTAGGTGCAACAATAAAAATCGGGTGTTCGGTTTCGCGTGTGTTCTGCCGGGACAAGAACTCGATCATCGATCACTTATTGTTAGCGAGCCGAGCACGCGCCCGCTCACGGCTGCACTCATTTGCCTCGACACCCTTTTCGTCGACACACTTCTGTCGATTCCATGAGAAGCTGTGGACGTGATAGATCGACGCTTTCTGTTCCGCACGAGCACTTATTACCCCATGCTAGAATGGCTTACAGTAGGAGCCACGTCGTCGTAAAAATTTAGTTAGGTGGCTTGCATAAGGTGTCAGGGCGTTGTCAGGTGACTTGATTACAGATGATTATTAAACGTGGGCAAGAAAGTCTCCGCGCATTTTCCCCATGATCGCTTCGATCCTCATTCGAATGTCTCTGGAAAGAAGGAGGAATCGTCTTCTAACCTTTCTAAAGGAACGAATCGTCTCCTAGGAAGGCTCAAACCACCCAGAAGTGTAATACTACGCCGTGGCATCCTTGGTGCATCGTTACGTCGTTGCATCGTTGCACGAAGGCGTCGGGTGTGCGCCCGCGTACAATGTCGCCATCTTACGAAGCTTGGTCTCTCCTAGGTATCCGGAGGCGAAAGAATTTCTGGAAGAAGTCGACGAGTATAGGATGACCTGCGGACGATCGGTCAGCTGGTCTTGGCGAAGACAGGACATTTTATCCCGCCGGCTTGCAAAGAGGTGACCGAAAGAAGTGGGAGGAGGTGCAGCGGGATGCAGGATGGAACAGCAGCAGGCGGCAGATGACGAACGATGGGAAATGGGGACCACCGTGAAGCTACCGGAGAGAATGTTTCTCTCGTCGTTGTCTCATCGGACGCGCGACGGCAGAGTATCACCGTGAGAGACTTCGCGGAAAGAAGGAAGAATCTCCAACGAACTTCCTATCGACGCCCAACATCCTTCAGGAATATAAGTATCGCTTCAATTATCTTCTTTCGCGCATGCACATTCAAACGCACACGTATGTATGTGAAAAAAATCGAGATAAGATGACGCGTGCATCGTAAACGGAGCAAGTATCGGCGATCGAGCAAACTCGAATGTAATTGAGACGTTCCTCGAGCCTCCATTCCTCATTCCAGGGAGATAAAAAAGTATCGGATGAAAGCTGATCTCTTTAAATATCCGGATCCTCGAAGAACGCGTATACGCGAGAGCGTTCCTCCTTATTTAATTACAATTCACGGCTCCCCGATTATGCAAGCAGTTACATCGCGTTCGAGGCGCACGGGCACGCGAGTGCTTCCAGCATCACCTCGCGCCGTTTCCGCGTCTCTCTCTCTCTCTCTCTTTCTCTCTTGATGCAATTGAGAGGCAGGCTAGGAGCTCGCTCGCTCGAGGATGCCAATTATTCGTCAAACCAAAGGCCCGAACCTACCGCATACTTATCGGATGCCTCTAATTAGATTCCCTATTCGTCCGCGTTCACGCGAAACGGGAGGGGCGCGAGCGCGTAGAAACGAAGCTCGCGAGCGCGCATGCGCTTTGAAATTTCATTACATCAAAAACAGACGGGGCGCGTCGTTCTCGTCCTTCTTTTTTGCTCGCGCGATCCACCGCGAAACGAAAGACGAAGGACGAAAGACACGGCGGGCTGCGGGCAGGCAGGCGAGGTCGAGTGATCGTTTGAAGCCCTTCGTCGGCGCCGACGTTACGCTCCACTCGCGCGCCTTCCACCAACCACTCGACCCGCTCCTCTTTTGCTCCGGAGGCGCGCACGCTCTCTCCTTCCTACACGGGCGGGTGTATCCTCGTGTTTACACGCCGTGTTACCGCGCGCGCGTACCCACGGGACACACGCGTTACACTCGGAAAGGTGGATGGAAAGAGAGCGACGGAGAGCGCAAGTACTTTGAAGTGTCGCATCTGCGGTTACCCAAGAACACCCCGCGGTGAATATCTCGCGGAACGGGCGCGCAACTTAACGTGGCCACTTAATCCCTTCGCACGCTGCGAAGGGTACCTCCGCCTTCTCTTTCTCCTCTTCCTCTTTCTCGCTCCCCTCGCCTCACAGTGGAGAAAAAAAGCGTGGCGACGTACCGGAGGGGATGGGAAAGCGCGGGTTCTATATGAATATTCGGTAACGCGATTTCAAGTGGAGGCTCGGATTTTAAATCCTCGGGACTCGGTCGTTCAAAGGATTCTTCTCTTAGCCCCCATTTCGACGTGGGCACCGCGCACCTTCGCCTCGGTGCGAGGTTGGGGTGAAAGAGGGACGAGGGAGGGGAAAAGCGAAGATGAAAAACCAGTGGGCAAGGTGCGCGAAGGGACTCGGGCGCATCGATGCCCTTGCAATTATTCGGAATGCCCGAGTTTACCGAATTACCGCAGCGTTCGTCGAATCTCACCGTTCCCAACGCGAATTACTTTAAATTCATTTACGAGGACGTTTATTCGTTATTACGCCGTACGTCAGATTAAATCCACGCCCGGATGCTTCGGGGGTAGGTGAAAAGAAACGTATGAGCGGATCCGTAATAAGGGGTGGATTTGTATAGCCCTTGGAGCGCGCGGGGTACTCCATTTTAATCCTCCGCAATCCCACGCGATCCTCTCCACTATCCTCTTGCTCCCACTCGAATTCGAATCTCGTACTCCCACCTTCCTCCCCCCTTCTCTCGTTACAAAGTTACGCTCCTTCCTGCACTCGACACAGATCCCACAACAGCGGGCGAAAAATCTTCATTGTGCCTTCCCTCGAGCAAGCCTATCCGCCCTCTCTCGGCCTCCCTTTTGCTTTATGTGGGAAAAACTTGGCGAGGAGTGGTCGGATTTCGGTGGAAGAATGCGCAGGATGTATTTCTCCTCGTCTCGTTCTCGTTCTTCTTCTCATCCTCGCGTCGACCGCGCGCAGGTGAATGCTTTGAGACATTTTGGCTTCTGGGGTTCTTTGAAACCACGTCGAGAAAGTCTTTGACTTCGTTTCGCCCTACCTCGGGAGAGCAACGGCCGAAGATCGTTTCGCGTTTCGCCCGCCGTCCTCGCTAAATTACCGCGCGATAAATCGACCGATCTCCGCCACGGCTCGTTCGTGGCTGAAACCCTTCGGATTCCATCGAAACATTCGAAACCCTCGTGCGAGAAAAGTGTGCGACCAGCGTTCCATGGCATTTGGTCGTGAGTGCGCGCGAGGACCGCCTCGTGCTTCCCGCATAGCTCGCATTTCGTCAGTGCATTTTCGGTACCTCAGGTCTGACCAGTAGGATGATTAGTGTGCGTACACTTGACCTGCTCGCCCCATTGTCACCGATGGCGAACACGAGGGGGAGGGTGGGGCCGGGACATTATATCGATACCACGATGCTTCTCGGCACCCTATTATTTCGCACCCTTGGCTCGACTCCGCCCCAGGACGCTTTATTATTTCGTTTCCTCGGCTTTTCCGCTGTCTCCGAAATCTCGTCCGTCGAGAATGCGATCCACGAGCTTCGCGAATTCCTGGTCGACGTAGGAGGTGGTGGATATTTTGAAAATTAATGTAAAGAGTCTACGGCGCGCGTTCGTCTCTCCCCGAAAATTGCGTTTAATCGGTCGTGCCGATGTCCATCGTGCAAAAAGGGTGGGCTACCGTGATCCCAGAAGAGGCAGCGGCATGCTGGAGGTGGAAAGCTCCAGGAGACAAACGAGGCGGAGGGACGATATCGGATAATTTTCAGGGAGCTCACGGCGTAAACTGCCGAAATGATGGATCGTCCTGTGGAGTAGCGACGGCGCCGGGCGTCGGTAATGTGTGAAATTTTTGAAAGCTACGGCAACCGCGATCTCGCGCTCGACCGTGCGTGCAGGTTAGGTACACACGTTGCTCCAACAATTTATAGTCCACCCCCTTACCCCCACGTTCGCGCGTTCGCTCTTCGTCTTTCTCTCGCATCCTCCGTTCCTCGCCATTTCTCTTTTCACCTGCGTTTCCGTTCCCCTCTCGTTTCTGTCCTCCCGCGCGCCCTCCCTGCTCTTTCGCGCACACCACTCGACTCGGACTCCCTTGATCCTCCCTTTTTCCCTCCATCCTCCTCCGTCGTTACTCCCCATCTCTCTCGCGTCCTCCCGAAATCGCGTCAGCATTTAACCAGCAGTATATTAGGCGAAATACAGGCGGATATCCTCTCACGGGCCATTACTGTTACCTTTGATCATCGCATGACCAGAGAGTGGTTAGCGCTGCGTCATCAGAGCATGAATTTCTCTCTATCTGCCCGGTATAATTTACAATCCGCGGGGTCCCTCTCGCTGCACGAGTCATCTCTCCTTCGCCAGTCTCACGCATCCGTCTCCACCTCCACCTCCCCTTCTCTTTCCGAAGCCTTGGCGCCATTGGTAAAAATGTTCGTTTCTCTCGACGCCTAAATATTTACTTACAAAATTTCGCCCTTATCCCGGCGAATGGGTTATTTTCTTTTCCAAAGCGATCCGTTGGTTTCGTGGATCGTGTTATCAGCTGGCAAATTCATAAGGATCAATCGCATACGTATGCAAATATTTCCGAGGAGTAGAAATTTCTCTTAAAAATAATTATGCGACGAATGGTGGGGCCGGAGGTAAGTAGAGAAGATGCGAGGGATTGGAAGGAGGCTGATGTCGAGAAGGTTTCGTTTGGCGGGTCTGCCTCGGTTTTGCCGCGAGAGCAGCCTGTTGCATGCTAGGCATCGGCTGACGTCACTTCCACCACCGTAACCACCGGCGGGCTAGCCGCGCGGAGGGGAGAAGAAGGGGAGCCAGGGGCGTTGATAGTAGTGGGGCAAAAAGGGGAATATAACGCTCGGAGGGCGTGCTTGACAAAGGCGTGGTTACCGTGTCCCCACCCAACAATAAACAAGCGACTCTGACGTTAATTTGTTTGTTTTGCCCTTCTACCATCTACCTTCTTCCTTCTGCCTTTCGCGCTCTCTTCCCTCTCCCACCCTCCTTTTTACTTCCTCCCACCCCCACCCCTCCCTTCGTCCTTCTCCTCCTTTTACTTCATCTCCTTTCCATTGTCCTCCGTCGTGAACCGCTTGGATCTCACCTGTCCGATCCTTATGCCTCCTCCTTGGACCCGACCGACCGATGCAGCGTACAATTTGTCCCGGTGACGCGAAAAAAAATCTCGACTCCGAGTAACTTAAGCCAGAGTCGAGAAGTTCTTGGGAATACGTGTGTTTTGCTCGAAGGTGTAGACGATATGGGTTAGGTCGGGGATAGTTAGGTGAAGCGCATCGCCTCGCGGCAGCTGTGGCCAACTTCTTTTTTGGAGCATGGTAACACGGCCGATTACGTGATGCGCAGGACATACTTTCTTCTGCAATCAGTTGTAGAGTCAATTGAGAACGCGAAGTAGGGCGGACAAAATTAGTACGGCGACAATTGCGCAAAGTCAGACTCGATTCCCCTCCTCTCTCTCCTCTTTCCACCTTTTTCCTCCATGAACGGTATAGACGCGCTGCTCCCTCGGCATGTGCAAATACCGTTATCGTTTTGCTCGAAGCTGTCGTGAAAACGGCAATCGACGGCAAATAATAATTCCTTTTGCGGCCGGACCGAATTCGGAACGAGTTTGTTGACTTCGTCGATGGTAGCGATCGGCTGCCACGACATTTCGTCGTTTGCTCAAGTGGCCCGCGGGAAACTTATCGGCCAATAGGCTAGATATAGCGCGACGATCGACCCGTCCCTTCTTCCCGTAACCTCGCAGTAGTACGGCCTTGATTGTTGTTGAATTTACAATTTATTATTTGTAGGATGAGGCATCGTCGATCGCTCGGAACAGTCTGCTTTAACCGATCGCAGGAGACGCGCTGCCGGTGGGCGCCTTAAAGAGGCAGTAGGACATTTTTCGTTCTAATTGTACGGAACAATTGGAAAAATTCGATTGGTGAAAGAAATGACGAAAGACTTTGCGCTGTTTGGGAAAGTCACGTAGACAAACCGTGAAAGAAGGATGCGCAAAGTATTCGGCATGAAACATTCTTTAAGCGAATCAGGTGTTTCGTCGGATGTTAGTCGTGAATCCGAAAGTCGGATAAAAAGACACGGCAGGGTAAATAGAAAGATGTTTGCGCAATAGGTAAAGTCCCCGGTAATTATTGAAATTATAATCGCGCCCCTGTTATCGGTCAAGTTGGGTTCGTTTTTGAATTATTCTTCTGTCCTTGGACTAAAGAACGTGCCACTCGTCGAAATGCATTAAGCGATTTACCGTTTCGCTCAAGCACTCGGCACGATTCATTGTCGGGAAGACAGAATTCGCGCGCCTTCCGACGAATTATTTCCTTCACGACGAACAATGATAATTCTCGTCGAAAGTAATGGGTTTATTTTCGAGACCAAGAAATGGCCTGAATGGAAACAAAATTGTTTCGTCCGTGGAGCATCTGCGCGTCGAAACACCATTTTCGAAGAGGCGAGAGAATCTATGAATTTCCAGTCGTCGATGATACGAGGACAGGCGTATTTATCCGTATCGTAGGAATAGCGGATTAAGAAATCACAAGTTGATTATTTGTCCGTGTCTTCGTCCGACGTTATTGGTAGTCGTGCGTCCGCGGTAGACAACGAAGACGAGGGAAGATCCGCGGCACAGGTCCACCCTACATATAAAATTGGTTGGAATCGATCTTAAGAGCTCTGCCCGAGTGCCGGAGGGATGCTCGGAAACGGGGAACGACTTGACCTTGGCTGGATTCACGCGTAGCTGGGCTAACGCAAAATCGAAACGCGTTACTTCCACCGCGTGGATCTCCTAAAGCTGGGTTCACATCGTGACCCGCAGTGGCTCACTCGATTCTCGAAAGTACTTACATACGTAAATCCGAGAGCAGGCAAGTGAGTGAGAAATGAGAAAGAAGGAGAAAGAAAGTGGCGTTAGTAAGCACGCGTTGCAAATTTGCGATTCGACGAGTGCTCCAGTTGACGCCTTGCGAGAACGAGGTGACGCGCTCGCGCGTGACAAAGTCAATCCAGTCACCCTTTCGAAATTTCGCGACCTTCATAGGCCGTTCTAATTCGTACGACGCACCTCCGAGTGCGACACGACGTTGCCCATCTGCATTGGAAATTTTTCCGACACCGGGACAAATTTCGACTAAAAAATCCGCCCGTCCGCGCGGAGAGCATTTTTTCGCGGTCCTCCAACGCGAGATTTCGCGGTCAAATTTGGAAGAGTGGATGCACGTCTGGTAATCCGTTCGAGGAATTTCGTGTGAAGAGAGCTTGAGACTCGACGAGAGAGCGAGAGAGCGTAGACGTACGCACTAGTGACAGGGGTGGATGCAACTGCCTTCCACGTTAACCACCCCCTCCCACCACCCTCGGCAACTTCCCTCCTTTCCCACCCAAGCCCCCTTCTCAACCCCCTTCTCAACCCCCTTCTCAACCCCCTACGTCCACCCCGTGAGGGAGAGAGCGTAGAAGCCCATAGGCAGAGGGAGAGGAGAGGGTGAGTCACCCCCGTGTGGCGTACTCTGGCGTGCATAACACCCACAGCAGACGTACGCGTGACTAGATACCGTTTTGCACAAAGGGGACAACCGCCAATTATATTTTAATATCCTCGGACGCAGGCGTACGACTAACTTTCGAGGTCCAATAACGAAAATTCCAGCATCCAGGATGAGAGACTACTGCAGGCTCCCCTTCCTTTACGCGTAGATTTCGTTCGACCTGTCGCTTTCGCGTATGAAACGGAGCACACGAGTTCTCCGTGCTCCGAAAACATGAAGCCTGCTTCGGTACTTCTTACGGAAAGACCAAAAGTCTCGCTACGAATCGAAAGTCGATCGTTATACTCCGGCGAATATTTTGGAGTACCTGCTCGTAGTTGGGTCATACTTTTTAATCGATACGAGCAATACCCCCTTTGTCTTAGGCCACCCTCTGGAAAATCCTATCTCGGCATTTCACGCGCAACCTTCCCACGGATCGTCCTTTAATCCTGCCATCATACGGCGCTCTCCTCGTCGTCTCGTCGGCGAAACTTCTCCGATCTCTTCCTGCATCCCCTACGAGGAACACACCGCGCAGCGGTCGGTTTCCATCTGGCGCGAACGCTTCCACCGTACCCTTTTTCTCGGCGTTGCGCACGTTGCTGCGCTTGCGCATCGCGCGCACAGCACGCGCCCTCCGATGTGCTTTCCGCACGGTTGAGCATCTCCACCATTCAGAATCGATGATGTCACGAAGCGGAGCCAGCATCCCCTCCAGGACGACCCGTCGACCCGAATGGGGGAAATCGTGCCCGTCGCCCATTGGTCCGACGTAAGCGACGTACCGACACGACCCGTGGGGTCGGCAGCACGACCCAACGAGAGTCCGCGAGTCGGTGCGTGCCAGTCCGTGCGTGTGCTTTACCTAATAATATTTCCACGGCCAGAAGCGCGCGGTAGTGCCCGCTGCATTCTGCCTCTCTGTCTCTCTCTCTCTCTCTCTCTTTCTCTCTCTTTCTCTCTCTGTCCCTCTCTTTAATTCTCTCTGTCTCTCTCACACTCTCGCCATCTGCCCCCCCTCTCTCTCTCACCCTCTCTTCGCGCACGGATTTACGCGTACCATCCCTCTCTCCTTTACCATTCACTCTCTCTCCCTCTCTCTCTCTCCCTCTCTCTCTTCTCTCTCCTTCTCTCTCTGTCCCTCTCTCCTTCCGTTCGCCGATTCTCCACCCCCTTCTGCCTTCTCTCCCCCCCCACCCACCCTCTCCGCCACCCCGGTCCCCACGATCTCTCGAGTCTCTCGAAAGTAAGAGAGGAGAGGAGCCACGCTGCAGAGCAGCACGTGTGCTGCACTCGCGCGGATCGCGAAGCTATCGCAGCGATATAATCGCCGTATACACGCACCCAATTACTCCTAGCGCGAATAGTGCGGACGAAGGATCTCACCTGTGAGCGCGCGCTTATCTCCAGGTTTCTCCACGTTACCAATCTCGATTTCGAGCGTTCGGGGATGTTGCTTATTTCGTAATCGTACGTGCCCACGTGATCGTAGCCTCGTGACGGGGAAGATCGTCCGAGAGGATCCAGCGAGTCGATCGACGGTGGAGGATCGAGACGATCGAGGAATAAAGAAATCGGTGAGATCAGTGACCAAGAAAGGGGTAGAGATCGGTCGTTGCCCGTCGGACGATCGTCGGTAGTTGTGGACGTTCTTGCCTTTCGACTTCCATCCTTTCCTCGGTATCGACAACGAAGAGTCGCAAGCGAGACTTTTGCGTTCTCCTCGGGGTTACGTGAGACTGTGTCTTGTACGAGAATAAGGTGCGACGGAACGGAATTCGCAGTGATTCGTTCGCAGGAAGGGAGCCGTGCCGAAGAAGAGAGGACCACCGTCGGCCGTCGGCAGATCTTGGTCAGTAGCCCCTGCCATCTTAACACATATTTGCGTCGGGATGTTAAAATCGTCGGATAATTCTTCGGCGTATTTTCCGCGCGGCTACGATTTTTCTCACGGTTGCTCGTGTCTCTTCGCTTGTCCCGCGATCGATCGATCGTTCGAATTTTCAATCTGCCGCGTGAGTTGCGCTTGGCGCGATGGAGAGAGAAACAGGCATTTTCCGTATTACACGGATGACTTTCGAACGAGCCGAGCGCACGGCACGGCATTTAACGCATTCCGTGAGTCGGCGCGTGGGGTAGGAAAATGAACACCCCCTCCGGTTCGTTGTCTTCTCGCTTAAACGTCGGTATCAGTGGCGGAACACGGGCACGCAGAATGCGTGCAGACGCAGATTGCATATACGCGTAGTATCGTGGCATAATGCAGCTTAAAGCACAATGCGAGCGGAGCCTCCCCATGCGCGACTCTCCTCGCTATATTCACCATAGACACGAATGTGATTGAATGGGGCGTTGAATCTCCTCTCGCTGTTACTCTCCATCCCTCTACGTTTCACTCTCCGTTCCTCATTCACCCCTTTCCACCCCTCGACTTCTTCACCCTCGCACTCGCACCCGCACGAAAGTTCGCGCACATCTTTCTCTCACCCCCGCGAACCTCTTGCGAAAGTTCCCGGAGCACCCGAGGAGTTTACATTCTACTTCGCGCTCGGTTCCTCTTCCTTTCGCTCCGTGGACTTTCCGCAAGCCTTCCTCGCGGTATTATGACTTGATTAGGCGGTAGGCCAGCCGATCACCCGTGGAAAATCCCTCGAGAGAACGCGGGCTGAATGACGGTACAAGTGTGGACACCCCGCGGCGCGACATCCGACGCACATTGTGAACGCGTCTTTTTTCACGTCGAGAGGGCTCGTTGCTCCCCCTTTTCGGTCCCGCTCCGTCGTCGTCGATCCGCCGGGAGAGTCTCCATTCGTCGACAGAGAATTCTTCAATTCGCTTCCGAAGGACGGTGAGAATTTTTAGTTAACGATGGAATTGCGCTCACGCTTCGCTACGGAAAAAAATCTTGTCCGACGTTTCGTGGCACGCGGGCAACCGGTGACAGTGACTTAACAACTCGCGAATCCACTGACCTTCGAGCACGCAAATCCCTTCGCGGAGTTTTTACGATTCCGTGGAAAGTAGGTGCTTCAAGCCGCTCGAACGGTCCAGCAACTTTTTGAAGTTGGGAGCTTCCAAGGAGTCGATCGTGGATTCGGTGGAATTTACCGGCGCGGGAGAAAGTTCGACGGGGATCTTCGTTAACGCGACGCGAGGGAGCACGATTCGCGCGTCGTCGAGTTTGTAGATGTAAAGGAGTTTTCCTTCAGCGTCGCGAACGTAGAAGCCGTTTCGCACAATCGTTTGTAACAGTTAATAGGATCGTTATCAACGCGTGGTTAGGTAGCCCCGAATACTACGTGGATGCGTGAAAATCGAGGGTGATGAACGGTTAAAGTAACAATGCTAATTAGGAGATACGGTGGAGGAGGCGAAATGGTCGGACGATCGAAAGATTTATTCGAATTCGCCTGCTAAGCCGTATCTCATTCGTTACGATCGACGGATCGATGGATAAACGGACGAAAGGAAGTAGGAAGAGCGCGGGACGAGGAGAGCATCCTTGCGAATTTTCTCCGCCCGTAGTTTCCCGAATGCTCGTCACCCGTGGATTAATTCGGCTTTTGCCTGCCTCGGGCCCGAGGCGCTCCCGTGGCATAATTATTAATTAATGCGGGGGCGTGCTTGCGTGTGTTCACGGTGAGTATAACGATGCGGTGGTGGCGGTGGCGGAAGTCGGCGGCGTATGCGGCGGCGCGCGAGCATTTAATGCCTCCCGCGGGATTCAGCTGCGTTGCACCTACCGCGCCCGGCGGAAGGGGCTGCGCTTCGAGGGGTGGCGGTGACACGGGGGTGGGTGCCATTAACAGTGTTACGCCGGAAATGTAAAGCATAATGCGCCGGCATCGCATCGTGGATACGGAACCTATTACCGTCCCTCCTGTACTACCAGCTCTCATTGTCAGATCCGAACGAAATTTGCGAATCGACGTATCGGCGCCGAGTGAAAAACTATCTATGGCGAAATGGCGTTGCATTAGCGCGCGGCATTGTTTTCGATGTGGTAGGAAGCGAGGCAATCGATTCGATTCCAATTCGACCAGGGGAATATTCTCTCGTTGAGCGTGTCCGTGCACGGGGATTAACAAGTGCACGGAGAATTCTTGCACGCTTCCGCTGCTAATCACGATCCGATTCGAATCCGTTCGACGGAGATGGAGTTCAGTCCGAGTTTAGTAAATCGACAGCTTGGCGTCTTGTAAACACAAGCCGGCGAGATCCTGTTTGCGCTCAGTCGGGCATAAGCCGAGGTAATCCTCTTGCACAATATGCGAATGCGATGTACTCCACCCTCCGTCCTTCGTTCTCCGTCTCTCACCGTCTTTCCCCACGTTCTCTCTCTCTAGTGACGCTTTTGCCGTCGCCCTCATCCTCTTTTTCCCTCCCCGTCTCGCTCTCTCTCTCTTCTCTCTAGTACGCTCTCCCCATTCCACCCTCGCTTTTCTCTCCTTTTTGCTTCCCCAACGGCACACCTTCCCGCCCCCGTCCCTCGCGATATCTTCTGCGTCGAGGAGTCGGCCGCGCTGTAAAGGGAGAGGCGTCGAAAGAAGCGGAGGAGGCGAAAGGGTAAAGTGAAAGATAAAAAGGTGGAGAGAGGTAGCAGCGAAAAGGGGGAGAAGAAGAAAGAAAGATGGAGAGAGAGAGAGAGTCTCTCTCTCTCTTTCTCGTCGAGGAGGAGAGGCTCGCGCGCGCGCGCACGCGTCTATTTGCGCCGATGTTAATAGTGCGAACGATAATATTACCCTTGAGATAAATACGTCTCGGTGACAAAGGAACGACTGCTGGTCCTCTGTTTGCGGAGGTGGGCCTCACTCCTCTTCGCCCGCGACGAGTCGATTAAAATGACGCGCCATATACGTCAATTGATCAGTTATCGTCCCATTTGCATCTGGAGGATGCTCGCGAACAAACAAATGCTCGGTAGAGATGTCTTCATTATCGTTAGCTCTAGCCAAAGGGGGAACGAGAGAACGGGGGAGGTAAGGATCGACGGTGAATTTTTACGTCGTGCCGTTTTAGAAGCTTCGCTTATCATCGTAGACGAGAGCAGGCGCTCCTTTTTTCGCGAAAATCTTCAGGCGTTCCTCGTTAATCCTCGTGACAATCCGCTCGGGCTCTCGACCCGCGTAAATTCTTCTTCCCGGCTGTGCCGTTTTGGTATCCTTCAGCTGCCTATTTTTTACCTGCTTCCTCTCTTTCGTTTCTCCTGCCCGCTGCATCTCAACGTGGCACGCGTCGTGCTAATACCGCGTGAGCCATCGAGAGTAACGGTAGAGAATAGAAGGGAGGAAGAAGGACTTTGACAATTATCGCCATCGCGCTTTAAGCTCCAGACAAATCCACGCTTCGTTCGTTGAATTCGCATTGTCTCTGGCGTTGCCGATGCCGTCGGTTGTACTCTCAGCTACGAGAAAAACAGAAGAGCGCGAGAGAGAAGAGCACGACCCTCGTTGTACCGTGAAAAAGCCACAGACTACTCTCTCTTCCCATTGACCCCGTTCCCTTCGTCTCCTCGTTCCTGCGGGGCGGTACGCGCGCACAATGACGATTTCAGGATTTATTGCGTCCTAATTAGTTCGTTAACCCCCGTTACGCGCGTCCGCGTCTGCCGGAACGTCTTGCGCGCACACGCCCGACGTAAATCATCGTCCATGGGATAAGAAATGTATTTTGCCAGCCCGCGTACGCGAGCTTCCCGCGTAATTCGGCGTACGCATCTCCAGGCGAATTTCAATTCGATCGAATTCGATCCTGCGACAACTCGCGCGAGTCCCTTTCGCGCGCTAATTATCGTCCTTAGCGGCACTCTCGTGCCCTCTGCCACCGATTTTCTCCGCCTCTCTTTCTCCATTCTTTCTCCTCCCCTCTCGCAGATTCCCCATCCCTCGCGTGCTCCAGCCTGTAAACCCTCCTCCTGGTGTCGTGGCACCGGCGGTACCGTGGCGGAGGCTCCGAAGGGCGTTACATTTGCGAGTAGTTTACATCTTCAGCGAGCACGCGAGACCCGGTAATTACGACACTTCACTTGTCATCAATGTTGCGGCGTTCGGAGCGAGAGACCGAGCGCGTACTCGAGAGGCCTCATAGTTAGCGGAGGTGGAGGAGATGAAGCAGGAGGAGGATGAGGAGGAGGAGGTTTTGTGATGTGCCACGAGAGATGCGACGCGATTCACGCGACAGACGGCGCTGGAAGGGCGAGAACGAGGAGGACGGGAAGATACGATCGGATGACGTTAAAGTGCTCGACCGAAGCTTGCGAGGATACTTGCGATACTTTTCACCGCGTCTCTCTCGCGAACGTTCTCTTCCAATTATTCGGGAATGATGACGCAACGATTAAGAGTACCGAACGAGGACGCGAGTAAAGACTGCGTATCCAGGCGCGTTGTAATTATAAATTTCACCCCCGGAATGGAAATTCGGCGGAAGGACGGAGCGATGCGAATTAAGGCGACGCCACCGAGTTAGTCGAACGTGAGCGTCGCCGTGGCGGTCCCATTGTGCCAATGTTTGTGCGCCTTTCGAAAGTCTTTACTTTCTCTGTGCCAACAAAATGTCGAATTGCGCTTGGCCTCGTTTATTGGCCTCTTGCGTAACCCCAAGGTCGGTGCTTTTAACGTCGATCGTAGGTGGATAGAAATTGCGTCGGAAAAGTTTTCGCGGAACGCGGGGATGATGGGAGTGAGGAGACACGCAGCGGGCCGAGTTTATTTGCCGATCTTCAAGGCAATTCCCGAACACCACGCCGCGATATGCAAATCCTGCTGGCACTGGATTTACACAGGTGGTAAGGGGGCGCGCGATCGAGCATTCTTTTTCCTTTTCTCCCTCTTTCTCTCTTTTCGCTCCTTTAGCCCGTCGTCGTCGTCGTCGTCGCGTCTATTTCCGAATTCTTTTTTACACCTTCCAACGTACGAGTCTCCTCGCGAAATAGCGGGTCCTCCTTAGGAGGAAGGGGCACGATCGATAGACCTCGCGATAAATCTCGATGTCCCGTTTAGAGGGGCATTAGAGGCTACTCTCGTGGAAGTAATTGGCGCGCTTAGATGACCACGTGCAGTTGCGAGGTTACACGCCGAGCGACTCTTTCTCACTTTCTCTCTTTCTCTCTCGCATCGCAGTATCTCATCTTGTGACCTTTAAGATTGTGGCGCTCGAGAGTCTCCTCGCACCTGCACGCGTGCGTCGCGTCGGGAGGAGGGCAAGAGAGAGGAAGCGAGCAGGAGGCTGCCTTTAAAAATTGCGTTCACGCTCGCGTCGCGTATACGCGACGCATCTTGAGAGAGCACAGCGCCTTTATTTTTATTCTGCTTTCAGTGACCGGAAGTGTCCAAAGGCCCGAAGATTCTGCCTTCGCAGCAGCTAGGCGCTGCGGTCGCACCATGGCCGGGCGCCACCGGCCTCCTAGCCTCTGTCACCGCTGACGACATGGCACATAAGGGTGAGTCACACGAATCTTCCAACCAATCGGCAACCTTACGAGACATTTTCCGTATATCTTTTTAAGCCCTCCACCATAAATATATCCGTAGATATGCTCGCGCGGCTGCCAACTCGCTCTACATCACTTTCCAATCTGGCATTTGATTACGCAGGGGGGGGTTGGTCCCGCTCGCGAACGATTATGATAAAACCTTTATGGAGGATGGGGTGGTTCCCTCGTCGGGAACGTCGTCGTCCCCGTAAGGAGCATAAAAGTTAATGTCCTTCCCTGTCCTACCCTCCGCTTCCCGGCGCGATGGCCACGGAGGAATGCCAATGGCGTATAACCGCTATATACGCTCAACGAATCTCCTCTCCCTCGTCCGATTGGTCCGGGCCCTCCTCCGCCCCAAAAGGGGATCCTCCGCAGGATCCTCAAACGATAAACGTTTCTTTCGTCATGGACGTAATTGTGCACGCTTTGAATACAGAATTGGGAATCGTGGGTTCGGCTGGCGACGCTCGACGTTCGTCCTTTACCCAGGATGCATCTTGGACGAGTGAAAAATTATTACTTTCCAAAGAGGAGAGCGCCGACGATTGTTTCGCTTTGGAAATCGTCGCGCGCCGATTGCTGATAGATTGGCACGCGATTCTAAGGGGAAGGCAAATCGCGTCGGGGACGTATATAACCGGTACTTCGAATTCTGGAGGAGCCGAATCGAAACGTCCGAGAATCAAGAGGGAGACGTTCGGTGGATGGCTAAGGCGTTTAACCCCATTAGTTCTGAATGGGAACCTCCCCCTCTCCAATTTCTCTCTCTCTCTCTCTCTCTCTCTCTCTCTCTCTCTCTCTCCCACCAACACACTGTGTCTTTCTCCGCCCCCACTTCCCCTTTCACCCCTTGCCCCTCTCTCCTCCTCGATCTCTCTTAACACGGGAAGGGTCCGAAGAGGATGAGCAGACGACGTCTCAAGGCTTTCTAAAGCCTGCAGCTCGCTGCCTGAAACTGGCTGCTCACTTCACGTATTGATTTCCATTCTCTTACGCCTTCCAACACTCGCCCTTTTCCGCAAGTTCGTTTCCCACCGCCCTCCCTCCCTGCGCGATCGTCCTGTCCCCTCGATAATTTCTGATCCCTCCTACCGGAGTCGAGTGCTCTACCACACCTCCACGCGACTCTATTTACCCCCGAATAATTTAATTCTCCCTCTGGTCCCTCGTCGTTACACGCAGGTGGGAAAAATTGCGAAAGAAATCGCGGGATCTCGGGTGCACGCGTAGGCGACAATAATCGAGTTAATTCGCAGAAGAATCCGCGAAACGAGCGGTGATCCTCGGGAGGGAAGCTCGACTATTCACTGGCGGACGAGTTATCCGACACCGCCGAGTGGAGCCCAGTGGGGTGTGTAGCGTTAAGTTAGCATTAGCTCGTCGAATCGGTTCCGACGACCGAGCGAAGGAGAGACAACGAGGCGGTTTTGATCGATCATACGTACAAATCGCACTTCCGTTCATCTTGTCGGCCGAGCGTCGGCACGACGAATGCGAGGAGGACGAGCACGTTCTCTGTCCGCGAATTAATTCTTCCTTTAACGTCGAAACGTCGGGTAGCTCCATCCCCGCATTCGAAACGCACCGAATCTCGACGCCTCTTTAGAATGTTTACCACGTGCGATGAGAAAATAAGGGTAAACTGCGCGTCGCGCTCGAAACGCGGGATGGGGAGAAGCGGAGGTCTGTTGACGGCGCGTACGTGACGAAGAGGATACCGGAAGTTTGGCAAATCGTTCGACCTCCGCTCCACCGCGAGTGGAGTCAACTGTCACCGCGACGACGACGTCTCGTCCCGACGACGAGTCGACCCTCCCTTTCGCGATGGCGGCGAAGCAGGGGGGTAAACGTAGGAAGACGAGGAACGGAGTGAGAATAAGGGAAGAGGGCATCGACGCTCCTGCTACACCTAGGAATGGGAGTGAGACGACGAGGCACCGTGGAAAAATGGAGAAACGGAGAAAAAGAGTGCCAGAAAAAGGGGGTGGCCGGGTGGAGGACGAAAGGAGGAGGAGGAGGAGAAGGCGACGGGCACCCGGGCATTGATCGTTTCTGAATTCCGAGTAGATGGCAACACCCGAGCGTTTCTTCGCTCCCTCGCGCGACCATCCCCCTTTCCTCGTCCTCTTCGCCCTCGCGAAGCTCCGAATGTACGCGCCCTCGTCCTCCTCGTACGTTACCGCGGCCGGAAGGGCGGGATAAGAATATGAAAAACAGAGAAGAGAGAGAGAGAGAGAGAGAGAGAGGCGGAGAAGGAAGCGCGGAGGCGCGAGCGACTCTCCGTCGGCGAACCAAGACGGAAGGAGGAGGTGAAGGAGACAAAGCTCGAGGATGCGACACCGCGCGCTGTTTAAAGCTTTTTCTCGTCCCTTATCTCGGGCAGGAGGCGGTGACTCTTTTATTCGATTAATTCCCAACAGCAGCCGTCGACAAAAATCCCCTCGCTCTTCTTCCATCCGCCCTCGTTCTTTTTCTCACGCACGACGAAAAGGGCCGAGGGGGGTGGTGGAAAGCGAGGGGCGGCCGGTTAAGAAATTCCACCCTTCAAAGGTCGAGTTCCTTTCGCGTCGTCGAGGCGCGAGAGAACGCGGGGGTGGACGGAGCGTCTTCGTCCCTTTTACGCCCATCGCCATTCCGCTCACCCTTTTTCTCTACCCGCGGTGGCGCGTTCCTTTTTGTTCGGCTCGCGAGAGGAAAAGTGAATTCCCTCTCGAGTTCTGAAAACTAGTAATTAGCTGCGCGAATGAAGGGGACGGCGCGCGCGCGCGAGAGAGACCTCTCGCTTTCGTGTGAAATTTGAAAATCGCGCGGTCGAAATTAATCGTCGTCTGGCCGCCGCGGGCGCCAAGAACCCTTCGAACTCGCGTGACGAAACGAGAAGAGGGCATCGGGAGACTGGAGATAGTCGAACGGAGACTGTGCGTCTTGCATCAAGTGTATTCGACTGTAAAATTCCCTCTTCAAACAGAAACGGGTGGCTGGCACATTTCGGCGGGTGGCCGGCCCCCGCGCACAGGACTAAGAGGAAGAAGAAGGACGAAGGGGTGGGGAAGGGTCCGAGGAATTCCGTGTCCGACACACGGGGCCAACGTGTTCGAGCGAGAGGGAAGCGCGTGGTCCTTCCACCGAGGGAAATCCAGCACGAGTATCCGGCACACGTACGAAATGGCTCGATAGATAGCCGTAAACCCTATGGGCTTCCTCGTCCTTCGAGATCCTTCTGCATCCGAGAAGACGAAGAAGGACCAAGCTTGCCCCTCCTCTCGTCTCGAGCGGAATAGCGCGTTGGTATCGCGAGCGGACGTTGCTACTCGCTCGTCTGCTCACGCCAGACGTTTCGAGCGAAATTTTCGACCCCTCGATACCTGGACGCGACGGGCTCCAAAGATCGATTGGTTTCTTGTCGATTGAATTGGACGCGATGCCGCGTCAGCGGGAACCCCCGAGAAATTCGATCACTTTGATACGACCACGATCCTCTACGGCCACGGAGGAATTTACCCGGAGTATAATCGATTTGTTCGATTAATTATGAGAGACGCGAATACGACGCGGCGCATTCCGTCGCTCCGAGCGCGACTCGATTTCTTCGCGAAAAATATTCTTCTCTCGAGCCACCTTCGCGAAAGGTCCCGGTCGACTTTCAATATCCTGTAAGAGCCTTTTATCGTGGCGTGCCGATAATAGGGTATCGTCCGGGGAGCGTGTTGTTGGCATTAATATCGGACGGCGATATTCCCGATGCCGGGAGCGATGGAGAATCTTTTTTCTAATATTCCACATTCCTCGTCTCCTCCTTCCCCGACTCCTCTTCCGGTTTCTTCCTCACAGGTGTCCTTGTCCATCGAATATTTCGCATTCCAACGGCAATGTCTTCCGCGCATCGCCCCACGGTCTTACTCGTAGGAAAATGAGAATCGATTACGTGCGCGTGTCCGCTTTCTCGATTTCTCCTCTCGATTCTCGTACCGTGTCCGTGCGCTTATTTGTGTATCTCCGTGCGATGGAGAGAGGAGGAGGAGAAGAAGAAGAAGAAGAAGAAGTGAAGGAAGCGACTGGCGAGAGCGGGCGGTTAAAGCGAAAGCTCATTAACGCGATGGCAAGAGAGTGGCCCGCTCACGTTGGATCCCTCCGCCATTGTCAGCGACGTGAAGCTATTGCGATGGGAATTTCATGGATTCTTCTCGGTCGTCGCGTATAACGGCCACGATCGTTTCGCTGATTTAACGCCTTAAGGTGAACGCGGGAGAAGAGAGGACGGGGGTATTCGTGAAACGAAATGCGATTGGATGCTGCGCGCGAGAACACGAGGTCCACCGCTGGCGCAAGGGAACGTCTCTCTCTTTTTCATTTATCTTTTTCTCAAACCTTCTCAGCTCCTTCCGCGCCGAAGAGGTGGACTTTCGAAATACGCATGATTCACTCGAAGGGGTAGGGGCTCGGGAAAAATGCAAGATTTCGGGCATCCGGTTGGCAAATTTCTACGGGGGAAGAAATTGGAGAATTATCGCCGTCGGATGGGAGTCAGAAATTAGTCGAGCATGTCCTCGTGGAGAAAAGGCGGAAATTGGCGCGAACACGTCGCTTGGCTGTCGGGTGTAGCACGATGGCAACAATCCAAAACTCGTAGGTACCTCGAGGGTTGCGACGAAGCGCGTTACGTTTTCCATTTCTTTCCTCCTTCTCGACCCTTCGCCGAAAGAGCACTCTTTCCCATTTCAATGCGGTCATTTCCATATTATTCCGTCGTTTATTTCCTCTCTCTCTCTCTCTCTCTCTCTTTAAATAAAAATTTATATTTGTTTTGATTGTTCGAGGCCTGAAGGATCTTGGGTCCAAGCCTGTTAATAAATTCTAATTCTAATTCTAACTCTCTCCCCGACGTTTATTTTTCGTCAAATTTTCTACGTCTGTCCCCCTTAAGAGAGACAAAACTAGAAAGGAGGCGACGTAAACCGCGCCCTTTTGGCGATTTCGTGGGAGGAACGTTGGTGGCAGGGGGGGGGGGGAGGGGGCTGAAAGAATCTCGCGCTTGCGGCGAGAATGGAGAGGGTGTGAAAGCCACCGCAACGTCTCGACGACGACGACGACGGCGACGGCGGGCGTCGCTTTTGTTCGCGCAGGACGAGCGTCGAGACGCGCTCTTCCAGGGTGTTCCCAGAAAAAGGGGGCGCAAAATGTGTAGGTTGTAAATTTTGCGCGGATCCGGGGCGCGAATTCATGCAAATTATGTCGGTTACGAGATATATTCCGATGTTCGGGTATACTTTCGGGTAACGGTGCGCCCGTGAAGCGAGGGACTGCGAAAAAAAACAATCGTGCATTTTTATTCGCGGCATTTTTCACGAGGAGACGAATGAGAGACGAGATTGGGATCGATACGGATCACCGTTGATCCCGACGAGGGTAGGGTGCGAGAAGAAACGCGAGCGAGAAGGAAAAGTAGCACGTTAACTAAATATTTTGACAAATCCAACGCCGGGAGGGACGCTGGACTCGCTCGGTACGTACTCACCCCTGGGTAAGGCAGCAACTGTCGACCTAATTTTCCCCTAAACGTTTCCGGAGATTACATCGGTCTCTTATTGTAGCTTCCCCGTGTAAGTAGGTATTTGAACGACGGTACTCCGCGTAAAGCTCTTGTCGCCCGAGCGGGAACCCATGACACCAAACCAACGACGCCGGACTCGGCGATGCCACGAGTACGACGACTGTTCCATTAACGATAGAAAATAATGTAAAAATGCCTCTCGGAAAGCGAATAGAGGCTGTGGAGGAATAAAGGTGGGAACTAAGGAGATAGGGCGCGAGAAAGAAGAAAAAAATGGAGCAAAAGCGGCAAGAACACGGCGGCAAGACTGTGCGTGAGGTCGTTAGCGAGTCGAGCTCTCAGCTCCGCGATAATGACGTCATTTGCCATCTCAGGCCGGAACTGCATTTGATTTTTCGAAAGGTTCGTTTGTGCATCCATCGTTTGGCATTCCACCTCGCTTTCCTTCGCTCGTTCTTTCCTCTCTCTCTCTCTCTCTCTCTCTCTCTCTCTCTCTCTCTCCTTTTCCCTTCCTTTCCCAGCGTGTACTCTCGGAGCCCTCGTGGGACGAAAACATTTTTTCCTCCCTCTCTTTCTTTCCTTCGCTCCTCTCTCCCTCCCCCCATCTCCTCTTCTCTCTTTTTTTCCTTTTCGAAAAGAGCACTCGAGTGGTCCTCCATCTCAGACGTTGCTCCAAAGCTCAGGACCCGTCCTCCCTCTCGCGGCACAATAATAACGAATCCACCCGCACACCTGCCTTACTACCGAGAATCTCGTGAAACCGCGTCCTCGATATAGAATCTAAACCTAGAGAACCTTTCTTACCACGCGTATGTTTCCTGTGTGGGCTCCGACATTAATCGGAGACACGTTCTTCGCTCCAACCGGTTCGACGGCTCGTCACGATCGTACCACGCTTCGATTCGCGCCGATCTAACGGGGACAAGTAGATTCGCGATTTAGCATTCGATTTGCGCGATTAATCGATCCACCGTGTAATTCTATCGAAGAGTTTCGAGAGATGTTGTTTGAGCGTTTCTTAAATTCCGATCGCGGGCATCCTAGCTCGGGCATTCCCACAGCTGATCATACCGATACGTGGACTAATTATGTCAAAACCCTCTGCGGACAGGGGCGAGTCCCATGGGAACGAGCGGGGCGCCCGCGTGGGGCCACAATGCGCGCGGAGAGCAGCCGATGTCATTGTGCACCTTGTACGATTGTGGGCCTCTGCTAAAGAGGGGAGCCTTTATTTCCGCGCTTATTTCCCGATGCCTCGTGCGTTCCTGCGTACCCCGTCGTTCTCCTAGCTCGTCAGAATCCTCGCTGGACCCTTCCCAAATTTTTCCTAATAATCGGAGAAAGAGGGACCCGCTTCTGCTCGTTCCCGCCACGCTCCAGGATTCACAAGGAGGAGAATCCCTCCCCGAAGCCGCGCCACGTCGATCACGATTAAACACCCTCCCCTTTTGCTTTTTTATTTTCCACCGACGACGACGACAACGACGTCGGACACGCGGATTACAAGCCCCGAACACATGTCGCGCCTCGCTGTCGGCCGAGGACGATTCCGTATATTTTTAACGGAAATATTTCCAGCATCTGCCCTTCTCTCGTCTCCTCCGCTCTCTTCCGCGAGGATCTTCGGTCTTATCAAGCCTCTCGTCCTAGACGCCGAGATAACCATCGTCGGATAGACCTTTTCGAAGGAAGAGGCTCCTCTCTCTCTCTCTCTCTCTCTCTGTCTCTTTCTCTCCCTCTCTGCGCGCGCGCCCACACACTCTCGTGCTAGCCCTGCTACGTCGAGAGATCGTCGGTGTGCGGAGGCTGTGGACGGGGCCTTTTCCACGTAGTGCACCCAGAGAAGCGGCTCTGACAGATCCGTTGGCGCGGAATAACGCGTTTACGAGCTCTTTGTCCGGTCCGCTTTGGGCCACGACCGCCGCGTGCTGTTAGCGCCGCCGCCATTGCCGCTTCCCGAGCGTCGTCGCCGTCGAGGCCGACGTCGATCCTGATCTATTCGCCGACCTTCCAGTTCGGCGGTACAGGTTGGCCTCCAGGTAATTGGATAATTCGCCCCGGAAGAGAAGAGAGCGGTGCGGTAGAGGGGAGAACACCGATCCTGGCCACCCCCGTGAGTCAGGAAGTTCGCCTGGGATGATACTCGTGCGTCTGAATCATCGTCCTGCGAAATAGAAGTTTGCAATTCTTCTGGCGCACTTCCTCGTCGATCGACTTACGTTTTTTTTCCTCCTCTCCACGTGCATCCTCGACCTTGAAAGAGGCAGAGAGTCGCAAATGCATTCGCGTTAGATCCTCCTTCAACGCATAGGGAAGATCGAAGGGTTTCTTCCCGACTACCGTCCTCTCCAGTCAAATCGTCTCCTAGAACGTTAATTTGTTGGAGGACGAGATTGTGGCGCTGAAGAGAGGAGAACACCGATCCTGGCCACCGCCGTGAGTCAGGAAGTTCGCCCGGGATGATACTCGTGCGTCTGAATCATCGTCCTGAGAAATAGAAGTTTGCAATTCTTCTGGCGCACTTCCTCGTCGATCGACTTACGTTTTTTTTCCTCGCCTCCACGTGCATCCTCGACCTTGAAAGAGGCAGAGAGTCGCAAATGCATTCGCGCTAGATCCTCCTTCGACGCATAGGGAAGATCGAAGGGTTTCTTCCCGACTACCGTCCTGTCCAGTCAAATCATCTCCTAGAACGTTAATTCGTTGGAGGACGAGATTGTGGCGCTGAAGAGAGGAAAACACCGATCCTGGCCACCCCCGTGAGTCAGGAAGTTCGCCTGGGATGATACTCGTGCGTCTGAATCATCGTCCTGCGAAATAGAAGTTTGCAATTCTTCTGGCGCACTCCCTCGTCGATCGACTTACGTTTTTTTTCCTCCTCTCCACGTGCATCCTCGACCTTGAAACAGTCAGAGAGTCGCAAATGCATTCGCGCTAGATCCTCCTTCGACGCATAGGGAAGATCGAAGGGTTTCTTCCCGACTACCGTCCTCTCCAGTCAAATCGTCTCCTAGAACGTTAATTTGTTGGAGGACGAGATTGTGGCGCTGAAGAGAGGAAAACACCGATCCTGGCCACCCCCGTGAGTCAGGAAGTTCGCCTGGGATGATACTCGTGCGTCTGAATCATCGTCCTGCGAAATAGAAGTTTGCAATTATTCTGGCGCACTCCCTCGTCGATCGACTTACGTTTTTTTTCCTCCTCTCCACGTGCATCCTCGACCTTGAAAGAGGCAGAGAGTCGCAAATGCATTCGCGCTAGATCCTCCTTCGACGCATAGGGAAGATCGAAGGGTTTCTTCCCGACTACCGTCCTCTCCAGTCAAATCATCTCCTAGAACGTTAATTCGTTGGAGGACGAGATTGTGGCGCTGAAGAGAGGAGAACACCGATCCTGGCCACCCCCGTGAGTCAGGAAGTTCGCCCGGGATGATACTCGTGCGTCTGAATCATCGTCCTGAGAAATAGAAGTTTGCGATTCTTCTGGCGCACTTCCTCGTCGATCGACTTACGTTTTTTTTCCTCGCCTCCACGTGCATCCTCGACCTTGAAAGAGGCAGAGAGTCGGAAATGCATTCGCGCCAGATCCTCCTTCGACGCATAGGGAAGATCGAAGGGTTTCTTCCCGACTACCGTCCTCTCCAGTCAAATCATCTCCTAGAACGTTAATTCGTTGAAGGACGAGATTGTGGCGCTGAAGAGAGGAGAACACCGATCCTGGCCACCCCCGTGAGTCAGGAAGTTCGCCCGGGATGATACTCGTGCGTCTGAATCATCGTCCTGAGAAATAGAAGTTTGCAATTCTTCTGGCGCACTTCCTCGTCGATCGACTTACATTTTTTTTTCCTCGCCTCCACGTGCATCCTCGACCTTGAAAGAGGCAGAGAGTCGGAAATGCATTCGCACCAGGTCCTCCTTCGATGCATAGGGAAGATCGAAGAGCTTCTTCTCATCGTCTCTCACCCAACTACCACCCTCTCCAGTCAAATCGTCTCCTAGAACGTTAATTTGTTGGAGGACGAGATTAGCGCATCAAAGGGTAGAGATTCCTAGGTCTACGTACTGGTGGTAGTCACTACCCGAGGAAGGAATCGTGTGGGATCCTTTGACCCGGGGACAAGGGCCACATCTGTCGAGGAGACTACGCTCGATCGTTCTCCGCCTCGTGTATCGGTTAGGAATCGTCGTCGATCGTGTGGCAGAGAGGTGAAGGTACTCACGAATCTAGATGTCAATGGAGAGCCATTAATAACGCTAATAACTGTCGGCTGCGCGCTTTCGAGGAAAAAAGGTCGAGCTCTTTTTGCCAGACTGAGAAAGGAAAAATGGAGAAGTCGGTGGAAGGGGGAGAGGAGACCTGGGATAGTGAAGAGGAGCTGCGCTCTCTTTGCCACAGGTCAAAGCATGCGGCAGATTGGCTGCAAACAGCGACACAACAAATACTCGAGTCCTCATTGTATCCCTACCGTAGGACATTTCGTAGTCGTGCTCCCGGCTCGATATTCACCACGGGTGAGGAGCGTGAAAGAGAGAGAAAGAGGGGTGGAAAAAGAGTGCGCGCAGGAGGGATCCTCATTTTGAAAACATGTCCGCAACAATGAGGCTATTATGACGATCGTAGCTGTTATTCATCGTTCTTCCGAGTTTCTTCCTACTTCTGAGCACTCCCTCTTCCCTCGTCTCTTTTCACCTCGTCGCTCTCCCTCTCATCCAGCTAACATCCCAGCATCCCCTTCTACTCGTCTGCTCTCGTCTCTCAGCGGTCAGTTTCTCTGTACACGGGGCTGACCCTCGTCATGTCGTCCCGGGCATCTCAATACACGCCAATATACACGGCGGCTAGATGGAAGAGCGAACGACCAAGAGCGAGAAGGAGCAAGTCAAGACGGAGAAGAAGAGGAAGAAGAAGAAGAAGAAGGAGGAGCGCAGGGGAGGGGAAGAGTGGCTCTTTTCATCGAGCGATTTCACCGACAAAATAGACGATGCCATCCAATATACCAGTTTGTCCATTATAGGTGTGTGCTAGACCGAGGTACAAGTAGCTACCCTACCCGAGGGAGCGGGGCGAGCAACTTGTCACTGCTCCAAGGAGTGGCCCTTTCGGCATCTGGCCGAGATCTCATAAATTACCAGCCAGTGGCGTAAGCGTTCGGCTCCACCTTAACGTGAAGAGATCGGTACGGGGAGGAGGACGTGTCGCGTGAATTATGCCCAATCCTCCGGCACGGAGGCAGCCAGGCGGGGGCCTTCGATCGCTCGACGATCGAGTTCGAGACGATATCGAATCGAGTAGCGAGACGGTTGGTCCTCCACGAGATAAAACAGATTCTACGTGCCTCTCCTCGAGTTCGTTCAATGGATTTCCGGAAGTGGGAATCTTTGCGGGACGCCGATCGAGACGTCGTGCAGCTCTCGTCTTAAATGGAGCCTCTCCTCTCGTCCCTGTCCCTGTCCCACGTCACCCACCGTTCTTGGCCCCAACTCTCGGGGAGAAGTTTTGCTCGCGAGCAGAACTACGATACAATGACGCACAATGACTCGCTACAATGGGCACAATGGGGACAGCAACGACGGCGGCTTTCTCGTTGACGGCGTAGCGCGCGGGGGAGTTCCGAACCGCTTGCGTCTTATTTACCCCACGGGGCACGGAAACGCGCTCGGAAGATCCCGGGACTACTGTGTTCCGCTTCCAAACTCCTTCGCGTAATTTCCCACTGCGTCGGGGAGGAGTTCGCGCCCGATGAATTAACGGACGGGTCGTGGAATGGGATCGGATCCGATGTGCAGCTTTAGCTCCATTAATCGGGATAATGTGAGATGCGTGGCGGGTCCTCCTCTTTCGCAAAAATTCACGCAGATGTGACGCAAAGGAGCGAAGAGCCTCGTGCGATCCGGTCTTGTGCGTCGTAATCGATTATGCGTTGCCCGTAAGACAAAGACCACCCCGAAGCGAAAGAAAAGAGGTGGAGAAGACGATCGGGGAGAACGAGGCGGCGAAGGAGGCAAAGAAAATGAGAAATAAGAGGAGAGCGAAGACGACGACGGGTGGATGATGAATGTGCCGTCTCAGGCATCGCGTCAGCGAGTTTCTGTCCCCCGTTTGTAAACGAGCTTCCCTTTTTTTTTTTTCCTCCATCGGTCGTCCAACCGCGACGGAAGTCCCGATGTATCTCTCGCGGAAGGAAGAGCGAAGGTCGATTTACGCGCGCGTACATCCTTATTCGGTCGCTCGTACCAGTCGAATGTTCTGTTTTTCGAGCGAGAGAACGAAGGTCTCGTCTGGCGCGACGATGAGAGGAAGACCTCGCGGTTGGTAGACGTCAGGGAACGATTTGCGCGAGTGAGAAGGAGAAGGGAAGAAAAAAATAAATCTTAGATCGCACACGTCATCGCCTTGTTTGTGGAAAAGAACGTATTAAGATAATGACTGACGTCAACTCGGTGAGACAAAAAACATCACTGCTCACGGCTGCATCGAATGCCGGTCGGACCAGAAGATCATTCGGCTTCTCTCTCTCTCTCTCTCTCTCTCTCTCTCTCTCGCTCGCTCGCTCTCTCTCGACCGTCGCTTCGTTGTTATTCCTCGAGGTGCTCGAAGATCGGAGTACCGACGAGGCTAAGGGAAGGAGGAGAACGAGAAGGGACTCCCCACCCCGAGAGATGGCTAATGAAGTCGTAATAAACGTGAACCCCATAGACGCTCTCGCCCACCCCAACTGATATTTAATACAAACGTTACAATATCGCAACACGAGCCCAACAGAATGGCCACTCGACGGGCACCCCTTCGTAAGCGTCACGCGATAATACCGCGCGCGAGTGTTCGCCCGTGTGAATGTGGCGCGTGCGTCAGTATTTTGCTCCCGCACTTTGTGCGCGCCACGTCGGTGTTTCGTATCAGAATTAAGCCACCTATCCATGAAAGGAACATCGAGGAAACTTTTTGTTCCCCGTTATTAGTCATTGTTACGTGGCACAAGGGATTCGCGCGAATCAGACGAAACAATTTGTCCTTTCCTATTAAGCGAACACATTTCGATGAACATTTTAATCCTCCTTTCTCCCTCCTTTCTCTCTCTTTCTCTTCCCCTACAATGGACACGCGACTCGTCGAGGAGAGGACTCCACTAGGAGGAAGGCCCGACGGGTTATTTGCACGAGTTATTATCGCTCGTTACGCGAGGCGAAGTTATTCGGTGAGCGACAATTTCTTGCTCTTTCACCCCTTCGAGCGTTCCGCCGTTGGTCTTTGCCGGCGTTTATCCCCTTTCCTTCTCCACCTCGAGCTTCTCTTTTTCTCTCATCTCTCCGCCCCATCCCCATCTCCACGATTCGTCTCGCATCTTTTCACCGTCGCGTCGCCCTGTACCTGCCAATTTATGAATCACGACCCTGTTAAGCGTACGCGCGAATCTATCGGAGGGCGACGATTTTGCCTCTCTTTTCTCACCGTCCTTCACCCTTCCTTTCTTCCGCTTACCGCTCTTTCTCTCGTCTCGCTTCTGCTCCGTCTCTTCCCCTTCGTGCTGCGATATCCCGTGAATTACGACGCGTCGAACGCGCCATTGTGCCTAAACGATGAAAAAGAACAAACCGTGCCTCTCATTACCATGTACTTCAATATCTTTACATCGACGACGGATCGCGAGAATGGAGCCGTGCCACGCGGAAATTATCCGTCGGGGAGAGAGAGAGAGAGAGATAGAGAGAGGGAAAGAAAGAGGAGCAGTTTTCGAGTTAATTCATAAATTATGACGCGTTTTCGAGAGGACGAGGGATACATCGTAGGGCCTCTTGTGCGATTGAAAGATGCGCTCGTAGTTGTAACACGGACGGTGAAGCCCATGGAGGGACGCGAGAAGAGCACACGTTCGCGCAAAATTCTGGAGGTTCGCGCGGAGGCCCATTTTGGAAAGTCAATCGACCGTGAGTCCCCTTTTAGTCGATCGCGCGCTCGTAAATCTCCCTTGCGACCCTCTCTCTTCTGGGTGCCGAGTGTCAGCCGACGCGTTGAATTAGTTCCTACGGGGAGATTTTTGGAATCGGCTCGGCTGGGTTAGGGAGAGCCCCTAAAAACGTTGCTCGTCCCCGCGAGAATCGACAGCTTTTCGATTCGTCGAACGTGGACGAGGTGTCCTACCTACGCGTCCTGTGCCCGAGTAACATACCTCGTGCCCTCGTTCCTCAGCTTAAAAATCCTCCCGTCGGTTCGCCTCGAGTTTTCGTCCACCCCCACAACCAAGTTGCCCTTTCTTTCATTGTCGCCTTGAGATCGTCCCGCTTTACGAATCCTCCTCCTCCTGCCTCGAGCACGAAGAAGAAGAAGAAGAAGAAGAAAAAAAAGGTCAGGGCGTGGCAGTCTGGAGGACCTTTCCACGCAATTCGGATCAAAGTTTCGCGGAGGCGAGGCATGAAAAGAGAGGCGAGGATCTTTCGCGAGAGGTGTGAGCGAGAGAGGTGGGACACTCCGAGAAATCCACGGGCTTTGGAATATAACTGTTGAATGGTACACCCCTCTTTCTTCCTCCTTCGTTTCCCTCCCTCCCTCTCGTGCGTGTCTGACTTGTCAGTGGCACAATGAGCGGGCGGTTATCTACGATGGGATTTGCTGACGTTATAACGCCCGTGGGCCGAACCCTCTGTGCGAGTTGGCAACCTAACCCCTCGCCACGCTTCTGCCGCCAGATTCTGAAGGTGGAAGCTCCAGATGAATTCGGACCGTTTCTACGCTCTGTCGTTTTGCCTTTGACTTATCGGTGAACGCGCGTCTCCTTCTCGAATCCGACGGTGAAGCGCGTATCTTATTTACTGCTTTCTCCAATCGCATTCTCCTGCTTCAAATTTTCGCGCACCTTTCGCCAATGTAACGCGCAGTCGCTTTCTTCCAGGCCACAGCGGAGTCAATCAGCTAGGAGGCGTGTTCGTGGGCGGTAGGCCTCTTCCCGACTCGACGAGACAAAAGATCGTCGAATTGGCGCATTCCGGGGCGAGACCTTGCGACATCTCGAGGATCCTTCAAGTCAGCAATGGATGCGTCTCGAAGATCCTTGGCAGGTTGGTTGAAATACTGCTTGAATCAAATCCATTCCGATGATCGTGATAATTGAGTGCAACTCTAGCAGGAACGATCGTGTGGGACGTTGTGCCGTGCACCGGCGGTACGCCTACTAAATTGTACCGCAAATTATTATTGTTGCAGGTACTATGAGACCGGATCCATACGGCCCAGGGCCATCGGGGGCAGCAAGCCCCGAGTGGCCACTGCGGAAGTCGTAAACAAGATCTCCTTGTATAAAAGCGAGTGCCCTTCCATCTTCGCGTGGGAGATCAGGGACCGCCTGCTTCAGGAGGGTGTATGCACAAATGACAACATCCCCAGCGTGAGTACTCGATCTACCAAAAAATTCGCGAAGTTCGGCTTAAAGCGATAATAACGCTGACAATGATCACGATGATCCGCGACACGTTGCAAAACACGCGTAATGAAGCTCGAGTTTCGAGGACGAGGGAGGAGAATAAGATGGGGAGGTGGGGAAGGGTTTCTCGCGCAGGCGTATTGTCAACGTGGCTTTGTCTATTCACACAAAACAGAACCGCATTTACATAGATAGCACGAGTCGCGGTAAGGAAGAGTAGGAGACGATGATGAGGAGGAGAGAGAGAGAAAGAGAAAGAGAGAGAGAGAGGAAGAGAGCGAGTAGAAGCAGGAGTGGAGAACAGTTTTCCGAGGGGCGGCCACCGGGGGATGTTTATGCGAACCGATGTAGTCCGTGAACGAGGAAGCGACGTAAACTCCACCTCCGCTCGATCCCCCGACCAACGTTGTTGGCACGATGTCGTTAATCGTGTAAACGGATAACGGAGAATTTCATGTTAATCGCCTCCTGTCCCCATTAAACACTTTCTACACGCGCGGCCCGCCGATTACGCGAAATACCGCGAAGCTTGTCTAAAAACATGTTACTTCTCTCGTCGCTCTCGTAGTTCGACGTTCCACGAGAAGATCGCAAGACGGTTTGGGGGGAGAACGACGTTCCCGAAACAAGAGAATCAATTAAGAGATTGCTCGGAGGAAAGGAGGCGCGTAGGGTGTAGCGAGGAGGCGTGCGTTCGCGGCGGCTCGGATCAAAAGGAAATTCCCTGACGTCTCTCTTTTTTTCTTTTTTTTTTCTCTCCGATCTTCGAAGACTTACCCGCCTCCTCGTCCTCCCGAGGCCGCCGCCACCGTCAAAGTTCACGAGAGGAGGAGGGGTTGTTCCTCATGGTGGTACCCACCGCGGGCGCGTACCTCCGTTGCCATGGATATTTGCATGCGTCCAATAAACGGTGGCTAAGGGGCTCTCGACTCCCGCTCCGGGGGTAAAAAGCGAAAGAGGGTCGCTAAATTCTCTTTTCCTCCTTCTACGTCTCCCTACGGCCCTTCCCTTTCCTTCTCTGCCCTACCGGTCGGAGGCTCCTTGTCTTTTTTCCCTTTGCCGCTCCCGTCCTTTTCTTCTTTCTCTCCGCCGGCGCCGTGGCACTCTTCATCGTTCGCTCGCTTCTTCTTCTTCTCCCCCACCCCCCCCCCTTACCCTGACGCCCACTCCCTCGAATCCTATGCGCCCTCCTAATGGCTTCGAGGTGTACGCCGGCACCCTCTCCAAGTGAAAACTCGGAAAGGGTTGGGGTAGAGGGCCTCGAGAGAGCGAGCATTCTTATCGACGTGAGAAAAAAAGTGTCAAAGGTCCGCCACCGGGGTCCGCATAGACGCGGCGGAAAAGCAGGAAAATTCGTCTGCGACTTCTTTCTCTTTTATTCGAACGCCACGACCTCGCGTCGATCTTCTTACCATCCGATCTCTTCTCCTCCTCCTCCTACTCGTCTCCCTTGGGCCGTCCTTTTCGTCCGACCGAGCAAGGACTTTTCCACTGGAAACAAGGAAATCGGTTGGGCGCGAATCGATCTGCTGGCATCTCGCGGGAAACCGATTTCTCGTAAATATCACGCGAGTATCCTTGATCGTTTCGCACTCGAGATAGAGTCGATACACAGGGATCCAACAACAATATAGAGAAACCGTACGAGGGAAACGATTAACCATTAACTGGTATCGATAGGGTCAATTTTGACCCTTAGAATGTTACATTGTGTAATTTTGCTAATAAGCAGTAGAGCGCGCTGTCTCTTCTTACACGTATTCTTTTTCAACGACTGAATCACGTGACACGAGTTAAAGGTTAAACACTTATTCATTAAAATGCAACATTCAGTGTACAAAAGTAAAAAGAGTACTTTGACTATTTGTAACACCAATATTCGGTCTGTCTCCGTCGAGTGACGGTTAGAATGAAAGAGGACGCAACCTATCGCGGCAGGTGCCCAGGTAATGGTGGAAACTTTCATGCTGCATCGTCGATAGAAAAAAAAAATGGTGGATCGCTGTGTAATAATTAATCCGCACGAGAAAGAGAACTCTCCGTGGAGAAACGGATTTTGATATTTTATCCCCGATCGCTTCCTCCCTCCTGGTAAAACTCGCCGCGTGAGTTTTTCGACTAATTATGGCCAGGTGGCCCGGCGGGGGGTAATACAACTAATTAACACGCGGGTAATGAGGTGTGCCGAAGACGTACGTTTAAGCGCGTCGCGAGACTTTCGCTCTAATTCGCTCGCTCGCCGAGAGAATCCAACGGAGAGAGAGAGAGAGAGAGAGTAAGAGAGGGAGAGAAGAACGCGACGAAAACGTAGAAGTAGTAGGAGGTGGAGGAACGGAGAAGCGACTGGAGAAATTTGCTTTTTAACAAATTACACGGGGGTAGGGGGCGGCTCCTCTTCGCCACTGAAGGTTGCCCCCTTGGGCTACGAGGGAGGAGAAGGAGAACGAGAGTGAGGAGAAGGAGAAGGTGGAAAAGGAGAAGAGGATCAAAGCGGGACTGCGCACCGCCGCCGGTATAATCCCAAGCCGCGTTTGAGCATCCGTTACGAGCGCTTCTGAACTTGTTGTGGGTAAGATTAACGTTTCTTTAATGGCCCGTGTAATATTCCATTACGTACAGTTCGCCCGAGAATTATTGCGCCGGCGTCGGGACTCTGGGAACCGGAGGCGAGAAGTGGTAGGAAAAGGAGGCGGGAAAAAGAACGGCGTGGAGAAAACGGTAGAGACGATCTCGCGCGCGTCCGTAGACAGAAATTGATTTTCGAGCGGTGGTCATCGATTCTCGCGTTCGCTCCGGTCGACCATCTCATTTTCTCTTTATCTTTCCTCCGCCGGCTACTCCCGTCTTACGATGCATTGGCGCGAGCGGGTAGTAGAAACGAAGAAAGAAGGAAAGATGGAAGGGGCGGAGGAAGCTGGAGAAAGAGGTACGAATGAAAGGAAGGAAAGTATTCCAGACGAGCCGTGGTGATTGGGGGAAATTTCATTATTCTCAGACATTACCCCCGTTATTGTAATGCCATCAAATTGGATACGCTTCGTACACCCGGTGGAACGGGCGGAATATCCTGGAATATCCTCAGCTTCTACTTGCGTTTCTCCTCTTCCTCCCTCCCTTTATCGTTTCTCCTCTCTCTCTCTCTCTCTCTCTTCCTCTCCCTCTCTCCATTTCCCTCCTTCGTCTCCCAAAGAAGCTCCGACGGTAAGCTCCCCGCCGCGTCGCCGCCTCCTTCCGCGAATCTTTCACCTCGCTAGAGGAATTACAGCTCGCCTTAACGTTCCTGCCGATTCGTGAGTCGAAGGAGGAGACGTCGAACGAATCGTCGAATCCGACTATTCCAATTTTTTTATTTTCCTCTCGAAAGAAGGACGAGGTCCTCCTACGAACAAAATCATTTCTGCTCGGAGGGTTCTTTCCTTCTACTTGAGAAACATCTCGATATTCTCGAGAGCAGGTGACTCCCTCTTTCTCTTTCATTTGGCAGGTCCAAAGTGAAGCTGCTCCTTTCTCGTTCGCGGTGACCGGCGCTCGCGATCGAATCGAGCCAATGGCCTGACAAACCCGAAAAGCCCGCAGGACGCGGATAGAGAGAGGGAGAAAGAGAGAGAGAGAGAGAGAGGGAGAGAGACGGATTCGAAATGTCCTGCGGAGGCTCCGCTATCCGTTTCGTCGTCGAATACCGTTTCGGTCCCCGCCGGATTTGAATCTGGCACCCGGCGTGGCGGACACGTTATTGGTTTACTCGCGCCACTGGCTCCGGGATACCGCCAGTGGCTCCCAACCGCGACAAATTTTCCACCGACTTTCCAGGACCCCCCATACTTTTTTAATCTACAACCAAACAATCTCACACCTTCGAAATCGAGATCGATCCAAGATTCGCGTCGCGTTCCACCAAACTCACTCGCAAAACATGGAAAGTATCCTCGAGACGTCTCAGAAAAATTTACTTCACCCACGTCCATTTCAGATTCTCCTGCGTAAAAGCACAGGACCCCTACGGCCCAAGATCGTTTCCCTCCCATTTTCTCATATGTACCTCTTTTCCAAGTGATTCGATGAAAGTCGGAAAATTGGTGGATGGCGCGAGGCGAAAAGGAGCGCCGCTGGGCAGCGAGATTACATTTGTCGAGGTGGCCAGCTCGGTCCTGGACCGACGTTTTGACGGGGAGAGGGTTGGGCGGAGAAGAGGGAGGACGGAGAAGAGCGTAGGGAGTAGGGGGTGGTTTCGGTGCTACCCCCGGTGGGATTCGATGTCAATGCCGTACCACCACGAACCCTTTCGGACGTACGACCGTGGCTGATATCCACGCCGCGCCACACTCTTCTCCTTCCATTCCCTCTCGTGTCCAGGGGTGGAAAATCATGAGTGCGACGATTCGTGGAGGAGAGAAGGGAAGGAGCAAGAGAGAGAGAGAGAGAGAGATAGAGAGAGGGAGAAGGGAGGGAAAAGAGGGGCCGTGCAGTGGTCGAGCGTGTCCCCCGTAATTAATAGTCTACCGCCACGGGCGGGCGCTCGGGCCGAGTTTACACGCTATTTCCACACGTTCGAGAGAATCGGACGATTGTTTGAGCGAGTAGGAGTCTCTCTCTTAGTCGGACCCTCCCTCGCGATCGCGGTAACGTCCCTGATTGCCTGTAATCTGCCTGTACGCGACGACGGGGATGGCAGAAGAAACAGTTTGCGATGGGTATTAAGGGGTGGTGGACTATCGGATTTAGGGGAAGGTCCTGCCACGCTCGGACGAGGACGTATCTCTGATTGCGCGAGTCCTCGCGGAATATCTTGGAGAAGGAATCGGAGGAACGAAAACTTTCCTGTCCTTGGTACGCGACGCGCTGGGATCTTTCTGGCGATCGGAAGGCAACGAACGCCTCTCGCGGATTTCCTTCCTCTCGACGGACGTCGGTAAGTAACCGCAACAATGGCGTGAGGAAGGAGGCGAGAGAGGGTGGGTGGAGACGAGGGAAGGAGCGGTTAGGGAGGTGCGAGGGTGGAAGAGCCAAAGTAATGGATGGCTCCTGGAACCCGAGGCGAGTGAATTGTTGGCCCCTGCACGTCCGCCTTGGAGACACCCTCGCCTAGCTCTGGCCGCGTAAATCAATGCACCCCTTGGTCCTCTCTTGCCACCGGGCTAGCAACCCCTCTCGCGCTTCTACGTCCTCCTCTTCCTTCTCCTCCGTCGTCTGCTTCTCTCGCGAAGCTGCGCTCTCTCCTCCGCTCCGCCGAGGGGAGTGAGTTAGGGGGTGTCGGAGACGTCCGGCTACTGCATTATGTATTTCTCACCGACCCGCCACTAACTCTCGCCCGTTCCTTCCATCCCCCACGGATGGCGGTGGCTCGCGTCCCTCGCCGCTCCTCCACTATTCCTTCCTTCCCCATTTTTTCCATCCCTCTTCTCCACCTCGCCTTCCTCATCCTTCGAGCCTCGTTTTTCCCTTTCTTTTTCCACCGTCCTTCCTCCCACCTCGATCCTCAACACGGATGCTAAAGTCTTTTTCTTCGTGGCGAGTCCCGTCGTCCCTTTTAATCACCGGACCGTCGCCATTGGCTGCCGGACGATGCACCGTCGGCGCCGCGACCGCGTTCCCTCGGAATTAATTTCCTATGCCGACGCCTCGGTGCCTCCTCGTCACCGTGCGTGAAAGTCAGCGGATGAATCGTGAGAGGTGACTCGATGACGTCCTCTCTCGCGCGAGAGATTCAATTATCCCGGAATAATGCCGTTCCGCGAGCACCTGGCGCGAGCCTTCCAAAAAATCTCTTAAATTTTCCCAGTGTCCTCGCGCGGAACGGAAAAGAGGGGTCCCGTTATTCTCCCCACCGGAGGTGGAACTATTGGAACGCGTCGGTGGCTGGTACTCTCGAGAAAAGCCGGAATACCGCGCGATCCATTCTCCTCCCTTCTTCGCGTCGAGTATGAGGAACGTTGCGCCACGCAAGATGGCAGGCCCTCGCGCGCGCGTCGAGGGAGGAATGCGCGGAGAGGGAGGGCTAAGGAGGAGGTGGAGGGTACCTCTGTCGAAGCTGTTAACGTCATTTTAACCGCTGACTGCTCTCGGCAACCCTACACCGTGCCTTTCCGTCGGTCGAGCAAGTTCAACCACCGTGTACCGGCTGTCTCGTCCAATCAGGACCGGACCGGCGTCCACCGCCGTCTCTATAACACTGGGTGCCCCAGGGCCTGACGGTGTGGTGGTGCGTCGCCATGTAAATATCCCCTGGTACGCGTGAGGGGCCCGTAAGAGAGGTCGGGAGAGATCGCATCGATATGTCCCTTGGAAAGGCTATCCGATTACGTTGCACGACTGACGGGGCCCCGAGTCGGGGCCCCGATTGTCTTCGGGACATTTTCCTTCTCCGCTCGGGGTTGATATCGCCAGGCCGATCTGCGAGACTCTCTCCTCCGCGCTTTCCTCTTTTTATTCATCTCGTCGTTCTCCTCCGTCACGTCCTCTTCTTCCCACTGCCTTTCTCTCGCGAGGGAAAAATCATGCGCCCGAGTCGGCCCGTATCCTCCTCATCGAGCAAATCAAAATCCGTTCCCTTAATATTTGACTTAACCCCCCATCCTCCGACATAATCGGGCGCGCGCGCGCGCGTCGGGATTAGGCCGCTTTTTCAAACCCACCCTGGGAAGGATCGTGTCCAACTTAGGATGCGATTCAAAAGCGATGAAATAGCATGCAAAATCGTGCACGTGACGAGGGTGGGCCCCGACCGGAACAGCACCCTCGACTCGGAAGCTATCATCCGTCGGGCTCGCTCGAATCTCGAGGATCCCTCTCGACGTGGGGGCGGATTGGGGGCGGAGGTGGTGGCGGGTACCTTCTTCATCCTGCAGAACGCAATAACGGACGACGCGTGGCGTCCACGCCGCCCCCGTATTTTCGTAGGGGGAACCCTTGGCGCGTTGCTAAATACCGCACACCCTTCTTTTCTTCTCCTCCTCCTCCTCCTCTCGTCGTTAGTCCGCCGTTGAGTTTCTCGTCCGACGCGCGTATCTCCTCGTCTTCGTCTCCTTCGATCGCCTTCGTAGATCCTTCTCCTTCGGCGGATTAAAAGCTGCGATCATATACACGAGCGTCCTTCTCTTTCTTCGGGTCCGGGGGGTTTCTCGTCGTATTTGCTCTCCATTTCTACCCTCGGAGCCTGGCCCTCTCCCGTTCTCTCACTTTCTCCTTTTTTTCAGGCTCGATTAATTCTCCCTCTTTCGCTGTCTCTCTCACTCTCTCTCTCACTCTCTCTCTCACTCTCTCCCACTTTCGGGATTGCCACCCTTTGCCGCTCACTCCTCCCAGCCCGTGGGGCTCTCTCGCGGCGGCGGGCGGCTCTCTCCTCGTTTAAATTGCGAATGCCGCGCGTTCCTCGACTTCTATTTAAATGTAATTTGTATCTTGCTCTCGCGCGACCGACCATACGTCTCTTCCTCTTCCTGTTTCTCCACGCTCGCTCCCCTCTTTCTCCGTCTCTCTTCCACTCCTCCGCGTCTCATCCTTCTTCTCCGCGGGCGCGTTTGCCCTCGCCGCGCACGCCAGACTGGACGATCCTCCGCGCTCGCGGTAGCTCGATTCCTTTTTTCTTGTTTCCTTTTCCTTTTTTACCGTGAGGCCAAGTGCGACTCGCGCCCTTTTTCTCTTTTTCCTTCCGTTTCGTTTTGTTTGAATCCCCCCGCCTCCACTTCGCCACGGAATTCCGTGCTTCAAGGCCTGCTGCGGTTCGTTACGCAGTCTTTCCGTGCGCCGGAGATCATTTACAACGAAACTCGTTAACGCGATATTTAGTCCCAGATCCGGTCGTGCTCCTGATGCCCCGTTTCAAGGAGGCTGTACATTAAGGCCCATTAAGCGGGGCGAGTGAATTTCGTAATAAAAATGAAAAGGAAAGGTAACTTGTCGCACCCTCCAAAGGGATCCAACTCTCGTAAAGGGGTAACTGCTCGAATGGGGCGGGTAGAATATTAAAATATTGCTCATTATCAGATCGCATTAACGGCTTGATGTTCGACATAATAGAGACGTCGATCGTGCACGCGCGCGTCGATGTTTTTTTTCTTTTTCCTTGCTTTCTCTCCGCCAGATTCGATCCCACCCGAATTTCCCACGCAACAAGGGGCGAGGGTCCGTCACGAAATCGCCGTATCGGCGCGTGCCGGCACGGATCGGACCCGCGCTTTTTTTCCGTTCAAAAAATTCGTCACGATTGTAATTGGTCCGGTATCCCCGGAAAATTGGACCTTGAGTACCAGCGCCCCTAATGGCACTCCCGCTAAAACTTCTCATCTTTATGAAGATTGTCCATCCGTTCTCCGAACCTCTCCGCTCTGCGTGCCTTGAAAGTGTCCCTCCTCGTAGGAGCCTCGACAAATCGACCTACGAATCACGTCCGACCCCACTGTCCACCGTGGATCGTTGTCCCCCGATACCACCCCAGCGCATCGATACACGCTCATTATTCGGTAATATAGGGCGATGGAGGTCGTACCTCTCAGGAATCGCATAACCTGTGATTTAGATGCTCGCACGAAGTTCCTAAATGTGTGGTGTATCCCACGTGTGGCGTCTGTGGTGGTGGCGATGACGGTGCCCTGCCCTCGGTGTCCCTCTTGATACCCTCTACCAGGGGTGGCTTAATGACAGGTTATGACATCTCGCGCGCGCGTGCTCGACTCTCTCTCTCTCCGTGTCCGTGCGTAACCGAGACTGCGAGGGAGGAAAAGAGACCGAGACGAGAAGAAGAAGAAAGGACGAAGCACGTGCCACGTATCATCGCACCCCCGTGGCGCGTAAGCGGGAGATGAGAAGAATCGAGGGAGAGAGAAGCGAGGGTGCGGATAAAGGGGTGCCTGAATTGAGAGAGAGAAGGATGGAGAGAAGAAACGTAGCGAGTACATAAGCCACGATTAAGTCGTGTTCTCCTCGATACCGATTTAACTGGGATCCTTGATTCGCGAGTGTGTCACAATCGTCGATTATCCTGCGGAATGCGATAATTGTCGTCGCTGTACCGGGAATATTTTCGAGGGCACCGAGATGGAAGGGAACGAAGGAATCACCACCATCATCCCCCTTTCTTCCGCTTTGCGCGCTTAGCGACCGGTTTATCGCGACATCAATGGAAGCAGCCGTATAGAGAGAGAGAGAGAGAGAGAGAGAGAGAGAGAGAGAGAGAGAGAGTATCTCGACTACCGTGGACAAGGAGTCGTAAAAAAGCGAAGATAAGACTCGTCCGACACGGCATTACAATATTATGACGCGTGTTTCCGGCGCGATCCCCTTCTTCTCTTTCTCTTCTCGCACCCTTCGTGCGTCACGCTTCGAATTTTATTTCGGCCTATCTTCATTTTTCCGTTCCCTTCCTCTCGGCGTCGTCGCCTCGTATGGTCACAAAGAGCGGGAAAATTCACGCGGAGGGCAATATTATGACGTCGGCGTCACTCTTCCTCCTCCTCGATCCTCCCTCGAGCTCCCTTCGCGCTTCATGCTAATTTCATCGATCCACCGACTGCTCCTTCGTCCTCCTCTCGCGCGTCTCTCCTCGTGTTTTAAGCCCTCGCTCGCCCACCACCGCCGCCGTCGCCGCGTGTCGTCTTTTATGCAGGACCAAGGATAATATCCGAGCGTTCCTTTTGTCCTGGGACGCGCATTATGACGCCAGGGCGTCACGAGGATACGAAGAGGGCCCGTGGAAAAATCTGGCCACCCTCGTGGTGCACCGAGGAGATGAGAGAGAAGGGACCAGGGCCGATAAACCTTGGCCCTCTTTAATGCAGTGCCGCTTAATTATCAGCAGGATTATTACAAAGCGTCGATTCCTCCTTGGATTCTTCTCGTAAATTATCCACGAGAAAAACAGGAATGTCGAGAGTGATCACGATCACGATAGGACGAATTTTTTTCAAACGCTTCTGTAATACGATCGTACGAATTGCAAGGAATCTTCGTAAGACGCAGTAAACTGCCTGAGAACCGTTCTTCCTTCAATTTATACGAATCCGAGTTGTAATAATACTATCGTTTCGAGAATTCAGCCGAGTACCAACTGTTTTTACTTGTACGTTTGTTCAGAAAACACGCCTCTCTGCTTACGCAACATTACGCGAATGTCTCACTGGCTGGTGTTCGGGTACCCCTGCTTCTCCCCTCGTGACGAGAGACTCGAGTTTACAAGCCACCACGGGCGTCTTAATTTCCTGGACGAAATGGAATCGTTCCTTCCTTTCCTCTTGCCCACGTGGACGAGTAATTCGTCACGGACGAAACAGGTAAAGATAGAGGCACCGTGGCCTCCGATTTTTGTGCTTGAAATTTTCGGTGGGGGCCTCCGACGTCTCTCAACGTAGTAGGCCCCTTACCGCAAGTGGGTCCCATGAGCGCGCGACAATGCGCGCCATTGTTGGGCCTGGGCTCTCCGCAGGACAGAAGCAGGATTATTTCTCGCGACAATGAGGAGAAGCGGTGAAGGGAATGCCGAGTGGTGGGGTACCGCGCGTCATAAATATATCGAGCGTGGTTCGAGGGAGGTAACGAGCGATATTTGCGACGAGCGTCAATCAAGAAACAGTCAAACAGTCGCGAGACACACTCCACGTCACGCTTCCGCTTTGAGACACGCTGACTGGCAGCCGCCATTATTTTTCGATTGTCGCTCGGCTTTGTCGCCCCGTACAGCCTTTTCTTCTTCCACCACGTCGATCTAGGACGATTGTGGACCGTCGTCGGGTTGTTCTTTGGCGTCAAGCCACTCTCCTTCCGAAGGGTCCTCGGAACTCGGAGTAGTCCCCGTAGCCTTCGAAGTAGAGAACGACCACGAGTCCCCGATTTCCGTTGGCTCGAGATAAAGTGTCTTTGCGGAGGCGCAACCGAGACTTTCGATATTTTTAAATAACCATTTAAATTCCGTCTCCGACGACGACGGGAGAGAATCTTCCACTGGCTCTTGGACGAAACTCGCTCGACGAACACCACGGGAAAAGATAAGATTGGGGGTGTGCGGCATCGATGGTGGCACCGAGGGGGATGACGGGACGCGGTGGGTCCGAGATGTCAGCTCGTTTCAACGCCGTGGACGTCCTGACGTCGGGTCTAACAAACCCCGGGGAACGAGCTGAATCTCCCATGGCCAATCCCAGGACCCTCGCTCGTAATCCAGAACGCCAGATTTCGAGATGCCCTCTCGAAACAGGTGGTAAGGACGAACGGGACAAGGTTGTCGCGTCCGAGAATTTTCAATCGTCCAATAATTATTACCGAGAGCAAAACCACTGACTTATTTAGCGCGAAAGAAACGTCTCTCGCGCACGAGGTAAGTATACGACCGGGAATAAATTCCGGAACTATCGGCACCAGCAGCGGAGAGGGCCGCCTTAGTTTCGCGAGGATTCTTTTACGGCTTCTTCGGGATTTATACGAGCTGTAAGTGACAGAGGCAACGAGAACGGTTAGCTCGCGCGGGAGGAAGCGGGGCACCGCGACGGAAAAGCTCTAGGGGGAATAAGATGGGGAACGAGGTGGAGATTGGAGAGTATAAATAAGGAGAGCAAAAATGAAAGGAACTTTGGGCTCGTAAATTTCCCGCCATCCTCGCGTGCTCGCAATATTCCTCGATACTCGTCTCCGGTAGATTCTACAATATTATACAATGGGACCATCTACCCCAAACGAATCGATTCGCGCGAGCTGCGACTCGCAAAACGACACAGTGCATCCCATCGCGACGCGTTACCGAGATTAATGTCGAGTTGCGGCTCTCATCGTTCGACGCCACCGCGGAATGTATCGTTGCGACTCTCCTCCTCACTCCCTCTTCTCTCTCACATCCGCGCGCGTCGGTTACAAGCGCGCGAACGGGCGAACTTTACGCCCGATCGCAAGTAGCGACGCAGACGCGCTAGTTGCGTACTTACGTTGGCGTTGGCAGAAGCCAAAGTCCCCTTGGAGTGGCGCGAGACGACGAAGGGTATAATTGAAGGCAGAGGTAATTAACTCCCTCGTGGAACGCGCAACGCCGCCGCGGCACCGCATCGTTTTAATTACCGTTCTCGTCGCATTTCATCGAGCAGGAGGTTCTCTCTCTCACTCACTCTCTCTCTCGCGCCCCTCCTCTTCTTCTCTCATTCCTTCCATCTTCCCCACGCACCCTGTTCACCACCCTCTTCGCGCATCATCGTCAACCCTGGTGTCCTCTTCTCGCATCTCTGCTCGTCAAACTCCCCTCACGCGCCTCGCGTATTTATAATAAAAATCGTTGAATCCCTCCGAGGAGTACCTCTCACGAGCCAATCTCCCAAAAGGCGATGCTACCCATTAAGCGCGATGATTTTTCTCCTCGATAGCGTCGATAAATTAGTAATTTAGGATTAACGCTGATTTACTTACGAGGGAGCGGGACATCCTGTTTCAGGTCTCCTCGATAAACAGGGTATTGAGAAATTTGGCGGCGCAGAAGGAGCAGAGGCAACAGCAACAGCAACAACAGCAAGGCGTCGGTGGAGTCGGGGTCGGAGTAGGAGCTGGGAGTCCTGCTGAGAGTGTCTACGATAAGCTCAGGCTGCTCAATGGACAGACCACGGGGTGGCCGCGTCCCAATCCCTGGTAAATAATAGGAATTCGTAGTGAAGTTGTATCGTGGATTCTCGTCTTAATTTATCAACGACTCGCTAATAAAAGCATCCTTTCTGTAGGTATCCATCGGGTGCGGGGAGCCCCTTTCCATCCTTACAGCCGAGCCTGAGCCCCAGTCACTGTACAGCCCTGCCGCCCGATCCCGCGGACATTCTTCACGCGAAGAAGGGTGAGTGACGAACGACGAACGTATTAAGTTATCCTTCTCTTGATTGGACGGAGCGAATCGCGTTGAGAACTATATTCTTATACGAGTGCCGGACGACTAGGCGATCGCACGATTAGAGATTAATTAAACCGTAGGAGAGTAGCACCTGACGCGAAGCTACAGGATAAAGGGAAATGCGAGGGTGCGAATAACCGTAGGACAGAAACGTGCGAGGGCGCCTACCCCTTGCCTTTCCTCCCGCTCCTTCAACTGGAGGTTGCATACTCGCAGGGGCGGCTTCGGTCTCTCTTCCGAGTCCGCGCGATATGTGGAACGGCGCGGGCGGCCACGGCCGCGAAAGAGGACGCGGACGAGTTAGACGTGGGAGCGGGAAAGAGGCAGAGGAGGTAGAGGGCAGGGCGGCGTTTTAATTAATTAATCCGCGTGGGCGAAACGATACTAATATCAATGTAATTCCGTGGGTGAGCCCCGCGGTTTGCCGCATGCGTGTGCAGCGCTTTTCCGGTAATAATTGTAACGTTTTGAGCATGGTGCCGCCCGGGGTGGGAGGGAACGACGAAGAGGAAAAGTGAGAGGAGCAGAAGGATGGAAGTACGAAACGTTGTTATACGCGGTCCACCCCCGCCGCTTGCCGAAACCACCGCCGACTGGAAACTGTACCGACGGCGCACATCCCTGTGCTCACCCCCTAAACCCACCCCCGTTTCCCTCCATTCCTCTTCTCTTCTCTCACCCTCGCGCGCCCAGCACGCGTCCCCTTTGGCGGCACATCAAACGCGCGATTTCTTTTGCGTCCACGTTTTGCCCGCCACCGCGGCACTACGCGAGGGAAGGAGAGGAGGGATTGGCCGTGGTGTGTGTCACGAGAAGCAGTTCCCGCGCGTCGGGGGACGTAGCAAGAGAACGATTGAAAGTGCGAGAGAAGGGCACGGAGGTCGTCTACTGGGTATCGACTGCGAAATTCACGTGTCACTTTGACGCGATCTTCTTCTTCTACCCGCAGCTTGTAGATTTTGGGTGAGGCGAAAGTGGAGACGGGCGGAAATGACGGGAACGAGGCTCGTTGTTGGTAAGCGAACGTAGTGGTAGGATTCGGCGTAAGATATTACTTCGTATTCCGCAGGGGTAGGAAAAGGCCGGTCGAGGAGGATGAGAGACGGTGGAGGAGGAGAATACAATCAAATATGGTAACTGTTGCGAGCGCTCAACCGCACGCGGGCCCCGGGGCCGGATTATCCGTCGGTTCCTGACGGGGGGATGGAGGAGCCGCCGTTTATAGGATAACCCGTGTCAGGAGGGTTGTTTCTCTGCCCCCCCCCCCCACGTTTCTCTGTCTTTCTTTATTCCTCGCTGCCTCCTCTCTTTCTCTTGTGCCGCGCTCGCGTAGGCACGTAGACGTCGCCCTTAGGCTGCTCCCGATGGATCCGAACGATTCGTAGGGGCACCCGACGACGCGACGCCTCGGGGCCGCACGAGATGGTGGAGGTGGCGGCGGCGGCGGCAACGCCAACAAGCAGCAACCCCCGTGCGGAAAGCAAAGCGAAAGCAGATTACGGCGCAATCATCGCGCGAGAGCTGCAAGCGGCGGAGATGGTTGCTCCCTTCCGTGCTCGTGCCAGCCTCCAGCTCGTTCCTCCTACGGCCTCTTCTCCAAAGTTTTAAATTTCGCCAGAAGTTCGCGCAACACTCCGCCCAAGTGTATCGGGGATGAAGGTGCCCCGGGTAAAGCGCACGCGTCGTTTGTGCAAAAGGAGGCCTGAAAAAGAAAGGAGCTTTCAAAGAGTATCGCACGCGAGGATAACATTGGCCGTGCGAAACGTCGTCTGGAGCGAGGGAGAAAGGGATCGGGGAAAGAGTTCGGTGGACTTTGAAGAGCAAAGGGAATCCTCGTTTGAAGATCATCGTCAATCGAAGCTCTCGAACAAAGAGTCCTCGCTCCTTTGGCAGATGATTTTGTCATTCTCGAGTAATTCTTTCGCGGGAAAATCATACGGTCGCCTCTTGGTTCTCTATCGAACCCGGGGTAACCTCTGGGTCTCTTTTAAAGCAAGGAAGAAGAGGCCGATGCTCGTTCGACGCTACAAAGAGAACATGCTCGATGCGGGGGATTGCTTCGCTCCTCGTTGTTGACGACGTCGTCGTCGTCGTCGTCGTCGTCGTCGTCGGCGGCGGCGTCGTCCTCGTCCTCGTCGTCGGCGTGCAGTCGCTGGGGTGTCTGCTGAGACTGATCCACAATGCGTCCCTGGGTTGCATTGTGTATGAGTTGCACGAGACGAGACGACGACGGCGGCGACGGTGCACTAGCGGCATGCAGAAGAATTCCATGAGAGGGTGGCGAGTATAGATGGAGGAGAGAGGGCTGGGCGCGGATAAAAGGGGTGAGGGGGAGGGAGGGAGTAGAAAGAGAGAGAGAGACTAAAGACGAAACGGAGAGTGCCGAGGAGAAAGAAGGTTCGGCTGAATGAAGGAGGGAGGAGAGGAGGCGAACCGAAAAGCGAAAGGAGCGATAGAGAAAGAGTGAGAGGGGGAGGACAGGGACTCCGCGTACCGATCGAAACGAAAAGGGGATTCGGGTCGTGCTGGCATTGTTTTTTCGCCTCTCGGGTCCCGCAAGGGCTCGGAACGAAGAAGAGGAGCTGGGAGGAAAAAAGGGGAGGGAGAACGAGGAGAGCCCTGAATGCCTTCCTAGGATTTCAATATTCGCCGACTAGTCTCGTCTGGTCTTCTCGTCTCTTCTTTTCTCCTTCCAGTTGCCCTGCTCCGACGTATCTATAAAAAAAGATCACGTCGCGTAAGAGTAATTTTTAAAAGGACGACTCTTCGAATATCGAGTCACTTTCCTCGTCTACGTCTCCTCTGGACCTCTGTTCGCACCTACCCGGATTCTCCTCTGTCCGTGCTTCGCCGTAAGACCTCTCGATCCTCCTCGGAGGTCCACCGGAAAGATTTCGTCGCGTATTTACCGATCTCCTGGCTTGAGATAGAGAAGTAAAACAATATAATGGTCGACTACTGTGCTGCCTGCTACGGGACCCAGGGTGTAGGGAAGGTATTATTCTCGACCTTTTTATCTCTCGCATCCGATCTCTCCCTCTGGCTTTCTCTCATTTTTCCCTCTCCTTCTCCTCGCTTCCCTCCTAGGTCTCCATCTTCGAAGTCTTCCTTCTCTTCTCCTCCTTCTCTCTCTCTCTCTCTCTCTCTCTCTCTCTCTCTCTCTCTCTCGCTCTGTGTCTCTCTCTCTCTCTCTCTCTCTCTCCCCCTCGTTCATTCACTCGCGCACTCCCAGTATGCACATACCGCCGCAGCGATGCGAAACCTTTTATCGTCTACCGGGACAATACGGCCTCTGCCGCTGTTGTTGTCACCGTCCTTTTCCTCCACCTCCTCCCGCCTCCTCCTCCACCTTCACGTCGTCGACGACGTTCTTCTACGGCTCGTTGTTCTTGTCGCTCGTGGCAGCATCGAAGTGAATCCCCGGTTCACGGAAATACACGTTCCGCATATTAATGGCCCTTCGATGTAATCCACCCTCTATCACTTTTCTCTCCTCTCCTCGCCTCGAAACGCACTTTCTCCTTTTCTTGGGAGTCTATCGAGGGACGTCGCGCTCTCCCAGTCTCCGAGACTTCTCTCGCGAAAGGGAGTGCTCTACGATCGCGAACGGGGAAGTATCTGAAATTCGATAGATCGATAAGGTGTCACCCGGATGTCGGCTGGTGGTCACGCGAACTCGCTTCTATTTCGGGATCGCAAGTCGTCGTCTCACTCTCTCTCTCTCTCTCTCTCTCTCTCTCTCTCTTACCCATTCTCTCTTGGTGCACTCCAGCGATAGGTAGGGCACCTAGGCGTGGGCGTGCGTGTAAACGGGGAGAATATTCGCGGGGTTTTCCGCACGGGCGTGTTATTACTCGGACGGGCTGGGACGGGAGAAGGAGGTGCAGCCAGGAAAGGAGAGAGAAACTCTATGCATTGGATTCGCAGGTCAGTGAGTTGTCGCGTCGCGTCAATCGGCCCGGTGTCACCGCCGCTCGATTTATCGCGCTCGTCAATCTGCGAGGTCTGACCTCCCGAGGAGTCTCTGGTTACCTTCGGGGAGCGCAACTCGGCCGATCCAGGAGGACGACGGGCGTCGTTGCATTAGCCACCAGGCACGAGACATCGAGCTATCGAGGAGCCCGATTTTCTTCGACCTTTCCGACGATCCGAGCGCGCCGTTCGACGACGAACTTTACCCGATATCGTACGGCGAATCAATTGATATTTAGCACGGAAAGATTACGTAATACGCTCGCGAGTAATTTGTCGCAGAGTTGGCCGAGAAAGCCACTAGAATCGGATTTCAGACGAGGTAACCGATCGTGTCGCTTGACCACCTTTATTCTTAATCCGTCCCATCGTCTGCCTCGTGGTCACTCGAGCGACCTCCTCTACTCGAGATTCTCCTTGATTAACGCCGCAACGAGCTTCCGTCACCTGGCGCCTTTCGTCCCGGCCACCGTGTGTAACGCGATGCTCCTTTATCTTCCACCTCGTCCACCGGTATTATTTATTCCCCGATACGGTCGGCCCACTCGTTGGATCGCGCGTCGTAAAAACGAACCGTGCGATTCGGTCGAGAGTATCGTCGGCCGGCTGGATAGTCTGTGAATTAGAAAAAATAAATCGAGAGAACCGACCTCGCGCCGATATCGCGCTAAAACAGTTAGCGACCACGGAAAAACGAGCCGAGACGAGGGAACGAGCGGACGAACGAGATCAACGGGGAAAATAGTTTTGTCCGAGCTTTTGCGGTGAGCCGCGCGAATCGAAGTTATGCGGTCTACGGCGGCGGTGAGACTCGGGGGAACAGTTACAATGTAACGCGTATCACGCAACGCCACTACCACCATCAGCCATGGCGCATGTAAAAGTCCCTCCAGGCTCCCATTTGAACCTTTGCAATTCGCGCAGAAATCCACGAGGATCGGGACCGACCGCGCAGCCGGCAAAACGATTCGACTCGCCCGCGGTCTGGCATTACACATTCCCGGGAGTGTTCTCTGTAAATCGCCGGCCGAGGTGAGATTCTTTCGTCGATGTGTAGAGAGTGGGGTAGTTTGGGACATGGGGCACATTGGGACATTTCGATTTTTGCGGCAATTATTGTGATTTAGCAGTTGGCTGCCTTGTCAGAATCAGTTAGACACTAATTCCTTCAATGTCAGTCGCTTTCACAATCACAGATAAAAAGATATTAAAGTTTTAGTGTTTTCGGGTATCCACATAAGCATTTCTTGTGTCTGTTCTTAAGGTTATAAGTTGAGTAAAACAAATAATGAAGCTTTTGTTTGATGTTCAACATATTCCATCTAGTATTGACTTTATACAGTCAAGTTATGTTTATGAAATGCATAGAAAGAATTGTTGAATAGATGCGTTTTCCACTCGAAGTACCTATGGGGTAGATTGGGACAACCTAAGCGGAGCAGATTGGGCTTGTCCTCTCAATCCCGATGATCACACAGATCTAATACAAAAGTTCGAAGAAAATAGCACCCGTGAAAATACAAATAAAAAAACGTCATAGAAAAAGAGCAGAGTTAGATTCAACAGATGAGGATACTGAGACAGAGGAAATTATTTAAAAAATGCAAAAGGATGAAGCAATGGATTCAGACATCGAAAGTAATTTTGAATTAGAAAAAATTCAGAAGTATTATTATAACGTACAGTAACATTTTTAACATTCCTAATCTGTAAAAGGTAGATTATTTGTTTATTAACAATTCGCCTCGGCATTTTCCCGGCGCCTTTCATATTGTTCCCTCAGAGGGGATAACCGAATGCAAAGAATTAAATTGTGGACGTTAGTTTTTTTTCCAATAAATAGATTCTTGTGTTTTCTAACTGTAATTTCTAAGGAATTCCGTCGCAGTCCCAAACTACCCCACCGTGGGGCAGATTCGGACATTTTGCACTTATTAACAAATTACTTTACTTATTAAATTTACAAACAATTTACTTATTAACTAAATTAACAATACAGACGGTTTTTTTTTTGCCTATTAGCCGGTATCGTCCTTTAACAAAAACCTCAACATATCTTATGTTTCTTACAAATTTTAAATTGGATGAAAATTGTGGAAAATACAGGCTCAAAATCCTTAACAGTCCCAATGTGCCCCACTTTCCCCTACCTTACAAATTTCGTCCGATGAAATTCGTTCTTGTCTCCGAGGGATCGAGAGGATTTCAGAATGGCGATTATCTCGGGGATGGATAATGAAGGATAAACTGGTACTAATTATCGATGCCGCAGGCACGGATAACTGTCTCCGCGTGGGGTAAATATCTCTGAGCGTTAACGGATCCCTCGATGCGTATACGCTTTGGGGTGCGCGCGTGTTCCTGACGTGCGAGCCAGAGGTGGAGCTGAAGGTGGAGGAGGTGGAGCGTTTCTGTAGGACGCGTACGTGCGTGAATATGCGTGGTGTGCGTAAACCATCCTCCCTTCGCTCCTCCACCGCCTCCTCCTCGTCTATCTCTCACGACTTTGCTCAACGGCGCGCAGACCTTAGTATACGGGGAGGCCTTGCTCGATAGGGGGTAGCGCGTGAGAGGGTGACAAAGTGTCTCAGCCATCAGGAGGTAGGAGGCTCTGGAGGGATAGGTGGTGAAGCAGGGGGTGAGCGTGATCTCTTTTCCTTACCCGCCACTTCCTTCGACCCCCCCGCCTACCACGGAGGGGTAGTAAAAGGAAAAGGCGAGAAAGAGAAAGAGAAAGAGGAGGAGAAGATAGGGTTGGATAGGGTAAAAGATAGAGCGGAAGGGGCTTGACTGATCTGCCTCGTAATGCCAATCGATATTTACTACGGAGCAAAACCCACCCCCCCTCGTACTCTGTTCCTCGCCGTTGTCACCGAGCAACGCTCTTTTAGGCAACGCTCGCGCGAGTACATATCTAACCCCACCTTTCTCCGGGCGAGGGTGAACACAACGTGACGCGAGTATGAATAATGCCCCGCCGCGAAGACGGAAGAATCCGCGTGAGATCCGCTCGACGAGTGCCGCCTGTAACTTTCCCGTTTTTCCAAGAGGGACCGCGAGAGGGGAGAAGTCCCTGAGACTTTTCTTCCCGCTTGTATCCGGGGATTTACTCGCCGTTGACTCGCCGACTTCCGTCTCGCGTCCCTCGTTCGCGCACCACCGTGGAAACTACAAAAATTGGGCTCCTTACGACCGAAGGAAAGATCGAGCGCGCGCCGGAAGGAAAGGAGGATGATCGTCGAAGAGACGACGATTGGTTTCGTTCCGCCTCATCGATTTCAATCGACCCAACGGGGGGGGGGGGGGGGGGCTTCCTTTTAACACCGGTACCGAGTGCATCGCGTATTTTTAATCGTCTCTCTTTCTCTCTCCTCTCCGAATCTCCGTGCATATTAATTCGGCGATATTAATCAAGGGCGGAGACCTTCGCGCGTGATGCGGCAAAAGAACGATAGACGGAGGAGGAGGTGGATGAGCGAGTCCCCATTGTTTTCGGCTACCCCTTCGCTTCGGTATCGACGTGCTCCCGTGACGCAACGCGTTTGCACATGGCGTAAAATCGTACGAGGCCGCGATATCGTTGAAACTATAAGGGACATCGCAGACGCGCAGGCTGGGGAGATGGAGCTAATACAAAAGGCTCATCGTCCTTTTTCCCTCGCTCTCCTTCACTCGCGCGAGCAGGTGCCGAGTTTCGAATGAAGCGAAAAAGAGAATTCGACGTGCCGCGCCACGGGGGGTCCCCAATTACCGAGGTCGCGAATATATATCGACGGGTATAGAAACGTGAGAGCAATCTACTTCGTCCTTCGGTCCTCGTTCTTCCCACCGCCATTTTCTTCGCTCCTTCTCGTCCCCCTTTGCCGATAAAATCTTCGCTCCGAAATCGTGACTCCAGCACCGAGAGATTCTTCCTGAAAAACTCGCGTTCCATCGTGGGATTTTATTCCCGTCGTCGACTTCGGGAAACCACCGACTCGTCTTCGCGGGCGAGCGCGAGGGGGGGGTTTCTTCTTTATTCCTGGCAAGCAACCCCGCGGAGGTGCGGCGCGTTCCCACCGAGTCGACGCCGCGGGGGCCTCCCGCTATTTTCTTAATCTCGACCGAAACAAACGGTGCTGAAACGCGCGCGGAGGGAAGAGGGCGATGGATGCCCCCGCGGCGCGCGAACCTCGTACGCGTTTACTCCAAGCACTCTCTCGTGCCTCCCCTCTTCGTTCTCCATTCTCCCTCTCTCTCCATCCGCCGAGGTTACCCCAGTGATCGAGAGCAACCCCCGAATCGACTCCTACCTACCGGCCAGATGTCACCCCTTACCACGAGCGTCTTTCCTTAACCCCCGTGTCGAGCCTGTGTTTCCTTTCCTTCGATTCTACCACCCCTTCCCACCCCATCCCTCCACGACTCCCTTTGTTTTCTCATTTTCGTCTCTCGTGAATCGTTTCGGGTTCTCAGGATCCATTACTCTCACGATCGCACTTCCAAAATCCTTCCCTTCGTCTTATTTACAAGTTTCGGACAATTTGCGCCGCGCGAGTTTCTCCCTGGCGATTCTTCCATCCTCCGCATTCTCGTTTATTAATAAGATCGGTGTCGTGTTTCCTAACGCGCGTCCGCTCCCCACGCGGATGTGCGCATGAGATCCTCGCGTTTTCCTTCTGGTCGAGCGCAATCGCGACGCGCTCGCGGAATCCAAACGAAACTGCGTAAAAGAAATAGCGCGATTATTATTATCGCAACGTCGATGCTCCCTCGCAGGATGCGCAACAAGGATAATAATGGCGGACGCGTCGGAACGCTCGATTCGGTGGCCGCTCATCCGCACTGCCGATGCCGTGTCGCCGTCCCATTGTTCCGAACAATGTCGGCCTGGCGACTTAATGAGGATGCGCGATAATTAATGTGTACCCCGCGCAGTTGCTAATTCTCCTCGCATCGGCTGCGCGCCGCTTTGCCTTCCTTCGTGGCCCGATTATCGTTCGGTTTGGTCGTGCCCGCGATCGCGATCGTTCCCCGAGAAACTTCTTTTCCGATGGAATTAATTTCCCCGCCTGTTGTTCCACGCGCACGCGCGCGCGCACATGGCCGCGTCTGAAACAAGGCCGCGTAACTTCTCGGCGAACAAGGAAGGGCACGCAAGAAATGATTTTTCTGCTAATTAAACCCATCCGGAGGATTGGTCGAGGCTGGCAGGAGTGGAAAGAATAATCGGAGGAGATTTTTCGTCTAATCCGGGTCGGGGGATGTCGATGAGATTATCTGGGATTTTCCTGAATACGCGAATGATCGCGCAGGGCTGGAGGATAAATCGTTGAAAAAAATTCGGGGGTACGGCGCGGAGCCCTCCAATAGGATTACGCATCCACTTAGAAATCATTCCTCCCGACGCTTTGTGCCTTGCTCCGCGATTTACACGAAGCAGGCCCAACGAAATCGGCGAAGTTTTCGAATTAACGCGTCCCGCTTTCCGAATTCGCGCTCCAACGGACGGACACAAGAGGCCGAGATACGGGAGCACCGCTCGCGAGAATCTGCCGATTCACCGACGCGCGAGGGAGAGTTTATCGAGAATTTTCCAAAAATGAGATCGGGGCGAGACGCGAGGCCGTGAAGCGTGAGACGTGGGGCCGAGCGTGAAAAGAGAGAAGACGGAAGCGGGTGAAAGGAGGATGAGGAGGAGGAGGAGGAGGAGAGAGGGGCAAAGAGGGAGAGAGAAAAGAGAAAAATTGGTAGGCGGAGGTAACTTCCGGAAAAATTAATATCCCGTGGGTAGGAGGGTTGCGCCGGCTGGTTGGCTCAAGTGCAGACGCCTCCGAACGAGATGGCGAGGGACGTCGACGACGAAAAGGGAGGAAAGGGAAGAAAGGAGGGCTCGAGAGAGGGAGGGAGGAACGGAAACGAGGGTGTGCGAGCCAAGGTGGTGGTCGAGGATGGATGGAAAGCCGGGAAACTTTGTTTCCCAAAGCGGTTCTCCGCTCTCTCCTCTCCTCCCTTCTATCCGTTCCTTCCCTCTTCCTCCATAGTTCTCCGCTCGTTCCAGGAGAGGCAAAGGCCTGCCTGCTGGGAGGGAGACGAGGAGAAGGATGCTCGCTCTCGAGATCAAGTTCGGTAACGTAGGAAGAAACTCGGACGAACTTGTTCGCGTGCCGATCGTCCGAGGCGAATCTCTCTCCCCTTTTCCTCATCCTCCTCCTCATCCTCATCCTCTCTTCGCAAGTTCCCGCGGTAATCGGCTAGAGGAGAGACCGGAAGAGCGGGCCCGATTTAATTGGTCCTGACCGCTTGACCGGATTAATTAGTCGCTCGATCGCACCTCGATCGGCGAAATTCAGTTTCCAGCGTCGTTTCCCGATCGGTGGTGAGAAGGGGAGGTGAGAGGAGGAGGCTACTTACCCATCGGCACCTCCCCCTTCGCCTTTGTTGCCTCAAGAGATTACGGGAGGGGTGAACCGCGAGAGTGAAGTTCGCTCGACGATCCGTCCCGCTCCCTTCTTACAATTATTTCCCAGCCGATTCTCTTGGCCGCTTTGGCCCAAGTTTTTTGTAATTCGCGCAGACGATTCGACGATTTCCCTTTTATCGGTCTCTTGAAAATGTCCATTCGTTTAAGGGATACACCGGGGTAACGCGCGCGCTAGGAGGGTAAGGTCGAGCAACCGTGGAGGCACGGTAGAAGAGGGTAAAACGGGAAGCGAGCGTAGGTGCAGAATTTTGGAAGAATCCCGCGGAGACGGCGGGGGCGTCGGAGGGTTGAGAGCAGCACATTGGCCACGTCGGAGTGAACTTATGAAACCGGGGAACCCCGGCGTGGCGGTACCGGAGCGCGATATTAAATTTCTGGAATTTTGCGGTTAGGCGCGTCTACGTGCCGACGGGTCCCCGCCGATACCGGTGCTCCTCTTCCACCACCAACTTCTCCTCCTTCCTCGTGCGCGGTGCACTACACGTGCCGGCGCAACGAGAAAGGGGAGGAAAGAGAATCGGTGGATAGGAGGACGGGAATATTGTATCGCGATATCTCACGTTACAGTCACGACGACGGGACTACATCCCAACGGAGCATTGTACTACTTCTTCTCTATCCCCGAAGGACCCCACCCCCACCTCTTCCTGTTCCTCGCCGATTCGATCTTCCTCGCTCTCCACGAGCGAACAAGCGAAAACCGGCTTCTCGACTCCATTCGACAGTTCTGTCCTCCCTCGGTGGGGCGCGCCTGTTTCTTCCGCATCGGAGGAACTCGCAAATTTTTGCGAGACGCGACTACCACGCGACACAGCCTCTTCGAAGCCTAAAACCAACCACTCGTACACGTGTCCCAGGATAATTGATCTTTAATCGAGTCCTTAATTATCAATCGCTTCTTAACCTACGTAATTACAATGATTTACACCGCTCGCGCTGCTCGTTTGAGGCTACAGATTTACAATTAAATTTACAATGGAGTCTCCTTCGACTCCTCCTTCCTCTCGGCCATGGATCCAGGAGATGGATCTCGAATTACTGCAAGGTGAGAAGGTACCTGGACTCACCGGCGGCGGGCACTTGGTAATTGGCGGTGTAGGTGGTGTAAGAGGAGCTCAGGGGCGTACCCGAGAGCGGTACCACGGGGGCGGGATTGTCGTACTGATACTGAACCTGAGCGGCGACCGGTTGAATCTCCAACTTGGCCGGTGAGACTTCCAATTTCTCTGGTCTAGTTTCTACCGCGGTGCTGGTGACGGGTGCGATCGGTGCGATCGGTGCAACGGAAAGTTGAAGACCACCCGGGATTATTTGTAGCTTTTGGAGCGGGGCATAGGCGTAGATCGGGCCCCTCAGTGGCTCCACATTCTCCGCACGGATCTTGGCGAAATATTTCATGGCCTCGGCGTCCTGACGGCTCACGTAACGCACGCGCTGAAGCCGACCGTCGGGCAGGGCCACGTAATACTCGCCGGTCTGCTGCTCTTGCTGTTCCACGTCCGCGTCCTCGTCATCGAGCTCGTTCACCGAGTTTACGGGCTCGGACTGGTGTAGCAGCAAAAGAATGAAAAATCATTAGAGCGGTGAGAGTAGGTCGGACATCGTCCGTAGAAATATTTGTTTTTCCACGAGGAGCGACCTCGTGAACTGGAATTACGATCGAATGCATTACGGGTTCTGTTACGAGCGCGCCCCGCTTCGAATTTGGTAGGGGCACGCGTGCTTGGGTCGCTATCGAAAGTAAACGGCGGCTTGAATACTAATCTCGTTAGGAGGGCAGCGCGGAAGAGGGAGGACTCGCGAACGAGCGAAGATGCTCGCGGAGAAGACACGGACGATTTAAATTCCGCGGCTCCCGCCGTGTCAAAATCCAGCGCGCGTTCGATGCGACGCGCTTTTCCTTCTAGGGAGCAAAACGATAAATTTCCGCAAAAGGTAGCTCGTCGATTGCGTAACTCCGAGCACAGGAAACGTCGCGTCGATCGTCGACCGTAGAGTGCTGCAGAATTTTTTTTACGATACTTCGTTGTATTGTCGATTTACGAATTGCTTTAGTCGATAATTTCTCGGTTTAATCGTTTGCGGATACTCACCTCGGACTCGGTGGAACTGGAGACGGTCGTTGGTTCCTCCTCTTCGGTACTGTTGGGAATTTCAGTCGTGGTAACCTCTAGAGGTGAGCCATACTGCTGTTGAGGAGCAACGGGTGAACCGTATTGTTGCTGAGGAGCAACGGGTGAACCGTATTGTTGCTGAGGAGCATTAGGTGCTCCGTATTGTTGCTGAGGAGCGTTTGGTGCTCCATACTGTTGTTGGGGAGCATTAGGTGCGCCATATTGTTGCTGAGGAGCATCGGGTGCCCCGTACTGTCGCTGAGGAGCAGCCTGAGGCGCTCCATATTGTTGCTGAGGAGCAGCAGCCTGAGGCGCTCCGTACTGTTGCTGCGGCGCGCCGTATTGCTGCTGAGGAGCAATTTGGGAACCTTGCTGTCTCTGGGGAAGGGTAAAAGCCGGCCCATTGGGTTTCCAACCGGCTGCAGGGTAAGGAGCCGCTGGATAAATAGTCGTGGCTTCCTCTTGCTGACGAGCGTAATAGTAATTCCTCCGTTGCTGACGATAGCTCGGTGGTTCGGCGAGAACTACCGCCACCAAGAGGGCAAGAGCGACGAATACCTGTGTTAAAAAAATGATCGTGGCTGTTACAATGGTTCGAGGGTACTCGAGAATATTATCATTATAAACCGTAACTCTTATTTAATGCGAATATCGATTATTGCTACCTTCATTGTAGATTGCTAGCTGTTTCACCCCGCTTCTGTCTTTCGAGCTGACTGATCTCCGATGGGCCCGGTCGGTCGATTATATACACGGTGTCCCGTGGCGCGTTCCGCATTCGTAAAGAGGATCCACCGAGCGAGAGACTCGCCGTACTGACGCGGTGACATTGGCCTCCTAAAAGACCGATGAATCCTCGATCAATTGTCGCGGCGCGTCGGTTGGCTCATCGTCCGGTCGCGTTTTGCTTCGCCCGGCCTTTGTCGGCGGATGCCTTTTTTCGGACAAAAGGAACCTCCTCGAGGCGACGACGGCGGCACGCGTGTCGCACTTTGTCCATTCGATCGCGGACTCCTTTCAGATTCCGCGTTGCACCGAGCTGACGGCGGTTCCAACAAAAAAATAAAAAGGCGAAACAAAGAAACCAAACCAAGAGAAATGAAAGTGCGCACGAAAGGAGTGCCTATTAAGAGCGCCTTTCTTAATTGGGCGACGGGATTCTTCGTGTATTTTGCGAGCGGTGAATGCTTAACTTTTCGGCATTGCGCTACGTTGAATCGAGTGGTCCATTTCCTCCCCCATTCATCCATCTCCTTCACAGTAACCGTGCCTGACCATTCTCTATACTCCCCGATGAGTCAGCCTGTCTAGCCCGACATCTATTTTTTCCCTCGGCTCGTGCAACGTGCCCCGAAGAAGCGAGAGGAGGAGAGGGAGGTGGTGGAGGACGATTACGCGGCGATTACGTCGATTTAATTTCAACCAATCGTCCGGCGCACACACCGACCGCGCGAATTACCGATTCTCTTTCACGAGAGTGCGCGCGCGCGAAAGACACGCGCTCCACCATAAGGGATTCCGCGCACGCACTCGTCCGGCGTCTACGCGCGCGTGACGATGAGCACGCCCGCGCTCGCGCGCGATAATAAATTCACAGTTGAACTCAATCTGACCAGCATCCGAGACGAAGAGGGGCCTAAGCTTCTCCGTGTCACCAAGGTCGCGCCTCCGTTCGACAATCCTTCAGAATTTATCATGACGAACGCGGCTCGTGAGCGCACCGATCGGTCATAGTTTGATGCGCGAAAACGATGCGCGCGTGCTTGCCCTCGAGCGTCTTTTTACAAGGCAAGGCACCTCGCTACTAGCGCGGACGAAAGGAGACTTCTAATCAGCATGGCCACCTAAATTCTAAAATCGACTTGTGGTTGTCCGCGCGACGCGTTTGACGACGCGACGGAAAATCGGGATGGAAAATTCGAATCGTGGAACGCCCCGTTGTCGAAGCGGAGGTTTACCAGGAGGTGTAGGAACCGGGGGCGGGTTGGTGAGTGAGAAAGAGAGAGAGAGAGAGAGAGAGAGAGAGAGAAGGGATGCACGTGGGGTGGGTTGTCGAGGGGGTTACGAGGGGGAAGGTAGTCGAGGAGGGGTGGCCCGGGCAAAGCAAATTATTCACACTCAAACGACTCCATTTCAATATCGGGCCGAGGCCCAGGGACAAAAGAAGGGCGAGATGCCTGTCTCCCTTCTGCTCTAGCTTTGGCCCGGCGCGGTGCCTCTGTCTGCAGCCTGCAGGCTTAACTCTCTCCCTCTCGCGTTCTCTCTTCCTCGCTCTCTCCCCTCGCAGTCTTCTCCTCTCTCACACTTTTCCTTTCTTTCTCACTCTCGCCATCTCTCCGCCGGAGCGTCCACCACCAACCCTCTCGAACGTATCCAGCAACCACCAACCGGTCTAGAAACCACTGCGGGAGCGAGAAATGTCGGAGTCACGTTAAGAAACGGCCTCCGCCGAAGCTTCTCACTAGTTTTGCGTTAAATACGAGATTAACCGCATTCGGGTGGAGAGAGCACTTGTCGAATAAATTATCGCGGAATATCGAGAGACATTTCTCGGGAGAGGCGGAAGGAGAATGGAGAAAAGGTGGAAGGATGGAAAGAGTATACGAATGGGACGCGGCCGATGCGCTCTCTCGGCCGAGACTCCTCGTAATTGAATATATTTAAGCGCGGGAGGAACGTTTGTGCGGATTCTCGGCTTACAAGGGCCCTATGGCGTGGTAACGTCTGCGAGTAAACTGGATTAATCGTCTATGAAGGGAGAGGAGAGCATGAGAAGAGCTCGGCGGTAACCCCTGCCCGCCTCGCCTTGGCCACCGCATTCGTTTGCAATCCGATCCCTACGTTGGGAATTCGAAACAACCCGCTCTCTCTCTCTCTCTCCACCTACCCCCTGTGAGGAGGGGTAGAGGGTTCGTCTACGCGTCCTACGCTCCTCTCCTTTTCTCCGCAACTTTACCTCCACGGAGGTGGTGCGCGAGATAACGGGATAACGTTAGGAGGGTCGAACGATGCTCGATCGAATTAACGCCCGAGCCTCGTTACACGTCGAGTATCCGAGAGCTGGAGAATGTCGCGTGAGTAGGAATTTACGATATTTCGCCAATCGCGAATGGAATATTAATCGTCCCGATACGAAAGCTACGGGCAATCTATTTTTATTACATGCTTCTCTCCCTCTGGAATTCGCTGGACCAAAGCCACCACTGGTTCGTGTCTGTGCCGTGAGGGTTTGGTGGGTCCGCGCGCGAATGGCACCCCTGGGAGAAGAGGAAGAGGAAGGGGGAAGGGGGCAGCTCTCGAAAAAGCGAGGGGATGAGAGGCGCCGCGGGGGCGGACGTGGCGTAACCAACTACAAACTGTTTGGCTACCAGTTGCGCGCTCCCAGAAGGCTCATTTTGCGAGTCGTAAACGAATTAGGATCTTCCTGCGGGACTCTCGCTTTCTCTTCCTCTTTCATTCTCTCTCTCTCTCTCTCTCTCTCTCTCTCTCTCTCTTTCTCTCTCCATACGCGTAACCTCAGGGGCGGGCAACTGCCCCTGACCACCGATTTGCCAGCCCCGGTGGTGGTCGCTGTTACTTTGCGGTGTCGCGGCTAATTGCCGACTAATTGACGCCTAATGGGTGGCTTAATTGGCATTCGTCCGGTAGGGACGAGCTGGTGCGAAGTCGTGAATTGCCCTTTGGTTAACTTCGCACGCGTGTGTTCGAAGGCTTCGTTAGAATTGAAAAGATTTATTGAACCGTCGATAGAAGGATCGAGGGAGGACCACGGATTCCTTAATTCTCTGATCCGAATTCGACTCCTCGTCCCTCTTGTTCTGGCTCGCGCCACCGATGGATATAACCGTGGGTAAATGTTTGCCCGCTTCAACCGAGCGTTCCGACGGCGCGCGGAGTTTGCACGAGGCGTTAACGCGCCCGCTCGACGTCCAACTTTGGCCCTCTCCATTCGTTTTAATCGCTCTCCATCATCGCCCTTCCGCTTTCTCCTGACCCTCCGCGATGAAATCGCGCGAGGGCCACCAGCGAAAAACTCCGCCGTGCAGATATCGTTCGAATTCCGTTGTGGAAAAAAGGAACGCAGAAATAGCCGCGATACCCCGCACTTGGCGAATAAATTTCGCCACCTTAGACGTATGTACCTGGAAACTTCATAGAGATTTCGACGTCGAACTCCGCGCGGTATCTACTGCAACGAATATTCCCCCCTTCTTCCTCTCCCGTCTTTCGGATTCGAGAGATCGCACGGGTATTAATTTATCTGGGCCCGGACGTACGTACGTGGAACGAGAAAGTGGAAACGAAGAGATGTAGAGAGAGAGAGAGAGAGAGAGAGAGAGAGAGGGAGAGAGAGATCGGCGCGAGAACTAGCGAAAAGCAGTGGCGTGGTGGCTCGAAAGCCCCCGAGGAAATCGGCTGGGAGAAACTCCGCGGCGTAAACGGAACTTAACCGCACCTTCGAGAAGCTTGGAGAAGGGAAAGGGAGAGGAATTGGGGGTGGAGGTGGAAAAGACGACTACGAGGAGACGGTAGGAATCGCGGGTAGGGCGGTGGAGGAAATTTGGGCGCGAGAAGAGAGGCAGGAGGGCCCAGGAGGATAGGAGGAGCCCAAGGATGGGTAGAAGTCTCGAGGCGAAACTTGCAAAAGTACATCGCAACTCAAGAGGCCGGAAGTAATCCGCGCCGCGAGTTCTACGCCGCGGATCGCTACCGTTACCACCGAACGATTTCACGGCGTTTAGTGCCCGCCAAGGATCCGCTCCCCTCTTCTCCGCGCCACGAGAAAGGATCACTTTCCAGGGAATTAAGAATCGAATCGATGAGCCCGCCACCCTCTGGTCCATTAATTATTCCGATTTAATGGTCCGACGAGTGTTGCAAAGAGTTCCGCGAGAGATTCCTCGGATTCTCCCTCGGAGAATCAGTTCCCTTTCTCTGCTCTACCGAAGGAGAAAAGAACCTGGACCGAGTATACCGTTTTTTTTTTTTTGCGTTTGCTCCCGAAAATTCAGCGATTTTTTCTCCCCCAGTTTGGTGGCTGCGATGGATGGAATTCGATTGAGTCGCGTGTAAGAAGATTTAGCTGGGACGAGAGGGTTGGACGAGAGAGAAAGGGCGAGAGGCTCGTCTGTCGGCAAAGAGGATTGGCAGCGAGTCGAATCTACGGGGTTGAAACTGGGAAAAGGTGGTGACGGAAGGAGACGGACGAGATAAATATGACGGTAGGCGATCTCTCGAAGGAGGGAGGTTACAAATGAATCGCGTAATAACCTCCTATACCCTTTCCCTCCTCTCGTCTTCGCATCTTTCTCCATTTCTACGTATCTCTCTCCTCGTCTCTTTCCTCCCACTCCCCTTTTCTCCAACTCCGCATGAGAGCTGCTTATGTATTCCGGTGCACGGCTGGGTGCACCGCTCCTAATGGAGTTTCCAATATTTTCCTTTCCGTCGACTTGCCTCTGTTCCTCCTCCCTCCTCCAAGCTTGTCTTCCACCCGCGGCCTTGATCGATTACCGCCTCCGCCTCCGTGTCGGCCCGCTTCGCTTTCTCCTCGTCCTCTCACCCTTTCACCCTCCTCCCCTGCCTCTTTAGCGCCGCCGTGGCGTGTTAATTGTCGTTAGCTCGTTAGGTCTGTTTGCGGGCTCCTTCCATCGTTGTAATCGCTGCTCCGTGAAACTTTTGTCTCTCGCGCCTACCTTCCTTCCCTCGTTCCTTCAAGAGTTTCTCGTCTTCCTTCTCCCCTTCTTTCTCCCGCATCTTCTCATCTCTGGCGCTCATTAACGCGCGTTTCGTCGTACGGGGAAATTTCGACGACGAGAAGACCTCGGCGTGGATCTCGAATTGATTAATAAGTCGATCGACGGACGATTAAGACTGGCCATAAAACGTGGAGGAGTTCCGGAAGACATTCTCTCGCGAGGGATTATCCAATTATTTAAGTCGTTACGCGTGTACCGACTAGCTAATAAACTTGTCCGTGAGATTGGGCATTAGAGCGAAACAAATTGTATCTCCGATTGGTATCCACCCTACACCGAGAGATTATCTCATGGCAACTCCCTCGTCATCGCCCGGGACGACAGGAATTCCGACGCGAGCAAGAATGATCCTTTTCTAGCTGTATCTCCTCCAAAATCTCCGAGTCATCCTTCCGAGACGATATTCATACGCCGCTTCTTTCTTCTATCCGGAACATAAATTATCCTCTGGACCGACGGCAAAATTACACGCGCGCGAAATACGGAACGACCGTATAATGAACCGAGACATTCTCGCTCAATCCAATCTGTTAACGCACGACTCCATTGACTGCGGAACATGGAAATCAAAAGGGCACCTACAGCTCTTTCGTTCGTAATTCTCTCTCTTTCGTTCTTTCGTCCGCTTCTCACCCTCTCCCTTCCATTACGAAGGTCCCCGGAATTTTTTCATCCCTCGCATCCTCCTCTCTCAATGGCCGTTACTAACGCATCATGGCCGTCCCCATTGTCGCGAGGCCTGGCTCTTCTAGTCGAGTTAAAAATGATAATCGACCGATGCTACACGTTTTTCGGGGGGTAGAAGGGTGCGAGGTGTCACGGTGGAACGAGTGGCCTGACGCGCGATCCTCCTGATCTCTTTCCTCCACGATTCTCCCCTCTCATTTCGCTCTCTCCCTCTTTCCGTTTCCCTACGACCCTCTGTCCTCTCTCTCTCTCTCTCCTCCCTCTTTTCGCGAACCTACGACTAGACACGATGAAACGGGGAGAGGAACGGAAAAAAAAAAATGGTGGAGGGTCTGCCGACGAAGGGAGAGGGAAAAATTGAGTCCCCTTTCCTCTACCTCGGCAAATGGTCGCGTCAAACGCCATTGGGAATAATTCTTGCGAGGTAGACAGAGAGGTGGAATAAAGAAAAGGGAGAAAAAAAAGCTAGGAGCACAGAATGGAAAGAAGAGGAGGGGAATGTGACATCACCGCGTGGTGAGCATTACGCGTTATTAGTCGACCCCTAATAATATGTCAGAAACGTTTACGGAAGCAGGGAGGGAGAGGCAGGGATATTCGGCGCGTAAGTGGACACGCTTCTGCTCCTCGTTCTGCTGGTTGTTGTTCTCGTCGTTCGTGTTCTCTTCACGGTCCGTCCCCTGTCGACGATGACTTTCGGCCCCGCTCCGCTGAGCATCGCGAGAATCTTTCTCCCTTCTTCTCGTACGCTAACATCTGTATCATCGTTCGCCATTCTTGCATTCGACCCAGAAGAGCATCTGGCCTCCTCCTCCTCCTCCTCCTCCTCGCCTCTCTTTCGGTCGAGTTCCATCCTTTCCAGTGAATCTGGCGGAAGGCACGCCATTGGAGAAAAATTAACGAGCACGGCTCGATTGTTTAATGGAATTATTGAACGACGATACTTCCCCGTTGGCAGACGGGACCTGAAACAGCGGACTCCGCGACGCGTGAACGTCGTCGACCACCGGCAGGAAGGGCAAAAAAGGAAATCGAACGCATTAATGGCACTCGGATAAAATGCGTTCACGTTCGCCACTTCGCGTGCGCCACTTCGAGGGCCCTTCTGCCGAACCTCGAACGAGCACGAGCGACGGAAAGAGGGAGATGAAAATGGGCCTCATTTTGGGGGTAACGATCCTCGAGGGCCCCGCCTCGAAACGGCGAACACGCGCTATTTAGCGGACTCACGAGGCCGAGTTATTGTTACGAGCATACTGCTAAAGTGTAGCATTGTTTCCTGTTATATTATGTCAAACGGTGCCCGAAGTGTGCGCCCTACGAAATCGTACCCTGCCACAAGAGTTTCCAATGGGACTCACTCTCTCTCTCTCTCTCTCTCTCTCTCTCGCTTCCTCGACGATTCGAGTCGATTGCTCGAGTATCTCTCGAGAGAACAATGAGGGGAGAGAGAAGGAGAAAAGTGGAGTGGAGGAGGAAGGCGAGGAACTCGGGCACGCGCGTAACAGAAACTTTGCTCGAGCGTTTGACTTCTACTTTACCTTTTCTTTCGACCTCCGCCATTCTTCGCCCCTCCCTCGGGGTTCGATGGGTACGTAACGATTGAAAATAAACTAAACTGGAGTCCGGCCACAATGCAATCAGCTCGGCATTGTTGCGGGCCGCGAGCCGATCGCGGTGCCGAGAGGTGGTTCGCCAATAAGGTGGTCACAATGCGCCGCACTCCCATGAGTTCGCGGAGCAGCCTTAACGTTTAGCTAAGTGCACCGACGCCCATTATCGGCCTTAATAATGCTTCCTCCCCACCTTCCTCGTTCCCCAATTCACCCCTTCGTCGTACCTTCGAACTGCTCGCGGACGCTTCGACGTTCTCGCCTTTTCTCCTCACCTTCCTTCTCTCCAGCCGCCTCTGCGTTCGCGCAACGAAGAACAGGATAATAATGATCCACGTGGACGTTTATGCGTCGAATCGCAAGCGCATTAGGTAGCACACGAACGCGGAGAACGAGAATCGTACGAGCAACGCACGCTTGCGGGCGAAAAATTATCGAAGGAAGCTGCTGTACGTGGAGGAGGAAGGAAAAGAGTGGGGAATCTTGTGAAGAATCGCTCCGCCATCATGCTCGAACGCGCTCCAGCCATCCGGTTGGTGGATAATTCGTGGGACGAAGATGCGAATGATCTGGGTGGAACGAGAAGGTCCAGATGGGGTCGTCGAGGGACGCGAGGGACGCCGTTGGATGGATGAGCCTGGCCGATGCCTCGCCAGGATTCCCCTCCGTGCCGAGAAGATGGCTATGTCTCTCCTGCGCGGAACATCTGCTTCTACCGATTCAGCTCGTGTAAAATACAAACGTAATAATCCGGTAAATGATATTTATTAAAGAAACGAGTGAACCTGAGAAGGCTGTACCTTTCTCGTTATCGCCGGTCCTTGGAGCGTGGTATAAATCGACGCTGAAACGAATTTGGGGACTCTGGAAATCTTGAGAATTCCTTCTTCAAATTGTAGCATCGTATTTTTCTTCAGCCCGAGTTCTTCGAGATCCTCGACTCGCTTGAACCGGCTCGTTAGGTTCCATTACTTTTATAGAGCGTAGTCCCTCTTGGCGCATCTCTACCGCGCATGTCCTCAGCGTGGGGTAACCCCACCAAAATTTCCACTAGCACGCGACGAGCGAGGAGATGCTTCGCAGCCTCCGTACCCGTTGACAGTCCTCGCCGCATCGCTCAACTCACAGGTCCAGCCACGTGCTGTCCTTGGCCCATATGCCATCGACCGAATGATACACATTTACATCTAACTCGTTCACTCGATAAGTACTAGATTAATCGAAATGCAAGGGGGAAGGAAGATACGTTGAAATTGTTTTGCGAAGTGACGAGAAAAGTCCGTCGGCACTGTGCGTAAGTAGTTTTAAAATATCCCAGGACGATACTAATTGATATTACATTTTAGTGGCGAAACTATTGCCGAATCTTCGAAAGGGTGAACTCTAGGCGGCGACAACGCGCAACCTCGGTGCCTGAGGCAGAGTAAAACTTACCTCTCCTTGAAGCCGGACTAAAGATATCGTTTCGTTGTTAACTCCGCATGCGTGCCGAGCTTCCCTTTATATCCACCATTACCGTCGTTTAACGGTTACGAAGTAAAAGGGAGACGGCGAGGTCTACGAGGACAAGTAGAATGAAAGGGACAGGGAGGAGATGCTGAAGCAGGAGGACGAGGAACGGAAGAGAGAAGTTCTCCGGTCTCGTCTTCCTCCTCTTGCGAGAAAGTTCGATGTACCTAGCCCTCTCTATCCTGCACAACTCCTCCGAGAGAGTAGAGAAGTTTACTGCTAGGAGCGTGGCTGCTTGCCAGATTCTTCGAGCATCTCCTCTTCCTCTTCTTCCTATCCTCGCGTCGAAGGGAGCGAGAAGGATTATCTCTCGAATTCTCTCGGATTCTCGCTTCCGTCGATACGCAGCGGCACAAACACCAGCATCCGAGAATTTCGAGAAATGTTAAATAAAGAACTCGGAAAGGGACGAACGCGGTCAAGGGTGTAAGAAGCCCTACCAATAATTATATTCGCAATCGTTTATTAATATTCTCCGATACCTCGTCGCTCGGAGGAAAGGGCTAGGTGACGCGAGCGAAGAAAAGATGGGGATAGCGTGGGCGGAATTTATAAACCGATGAGGGTAGATGCGAAGACACGCCGAGCGATAAACGCGTTGAGATCCATCGAACGGGCTACCTTTGCGAGTCGATCAAGGGCGAAATACTCTCTCCGCCTCACTTTGCGTCTCATCCTCTCTCGTCGAGTCTTAAAATCGCATCGAAAGTCCGAGAGCTAGATGACGGAGTCTCGGAGATAATCGAGAGAGATAGATAGATAGATAGATAGAGAGAGAGGGGTGAGGAGAGAGAAGCTAAAATAGAGAAAGAGGAGGCGCGCGCGAGAAATTCCGAGAGATCGTTCCCGGACTATCCCGAAGGAAAGTGAAACTGCGAGAGCTTCTCGCGACGGGTGTGCGCGCGTGGTAAGAAGGGTCGCCGCTTGTCACCGATAGGGGATGATTCTGCGCGAGGGTTTGTCGCCGCGTAGGCACCTACACCCCCCTATCGGGTTGCCTGCGGCCTCGATATAGAAAGAGTAACGCGGTCGAGCGAGGAGGAAGAGAGAAACTGAGAGAGGAACGAGAGAAAAGGAGAGAAATGGTCGAGGAGGAGGAGAAGAAGGAGGGAGAGGGAAAGGGAGGAAGGAGCCTCGAGACGAGGGGTTGTTATCAGGTTTCCATTAGCGCCGGCGAAGGCACGAAGAAGAAGAAGGCGAAGGAAGGAGGTTGAGAGGGAGAGGGAAGGTTCGTAAGAGGGACCGAGAAGACGTGAGAAGTAAGAGGGAAAGAGGGGTGGTTCTCGCAGGGTGACAGGGGCGTATCGCACAGGGGTGGCCAGCGTCGGGACGCCCGTCGCCTTATCGCGTACTTTCCCAGCTCTCTCTCTCTCTCTCTCTCTCTCTCTCTTTCTGGTTTCCCCTCTGGCTCTCTATCTCTTCTCCCTTTTACGCTCCCGAACCCCTCCTCCTCCCTCTTCTTCTCGTATTCCTCGTCGTCGAGCCAAAACCCAGTGACGCCTCGACGCGCTCACCCAGAAACCGACGATAAGGTTTGCCGGGCGGCGCCTGCTACCGCCTGCCTACTAGTCCCTTTCCACGCACACATCGCGATCGAGCACTCGTACACGAGAGATCGACGCGCGTATCGACCCGCGAACCCACACGTCCGAGAGAAAAATGAAAAAAGTGAGAAGAATTTAAGAAGGGACCTAATGAACTTTCCCGTTCTCGCAACGGACTACGCCGATCGGCGGACCCATTCGCTCCATCTCAATCGTCCAACTTGCCGTTCTCTCGATCTCGTATTCTTCTAAGGTACGGTCTGAAGGTTTTCTTGAATTTTTCCAGTGGCAGAACTGGAAGGAGGCGCTCATTCCGACGAGACGAACAGCGGTGGCGACAATAGCAACGCGGGAAGCGTCTCGGGTGGTGCCGACGACGATCAGGCACGGCTGCGTCTCAAGCGAAAGCTCCAAAGGAACCGCACGAGCTTCAGCAACGAGCAGATCGACGCTCTCGAGAAGGAATTCGAGAGAACGCACTATCCCGACGTGTTCGCCAGGGAGAGACTCGCGGGTAAAATCGGCCTACCGGAAGCCCGAATACAGGTGAATAGCGTTGGTGGACCCGGTTCCCGGAGATCGATTGGGTGGGAAAATGAGAGAGAAGAATTGCATGTCGATTCTCTCGGCGCGACTCGAGGGAGTGCGACGGTGTAGCCTAGCGATTGACCTGTATCTTCGTCTGTCTTCTCGTTCACTAACTCAGGTCTGGTTTTCGAATCGGCGGGCGAAGTGGCGACGCGAGGAGAAATTGCGCACCCAACGGAGGGACAACCCGCAGCAGCAACAGCAGCAGCAACAACAGCAGCAACAACAGCAGCCGCAGCAACACGGGGGAGCGGGGGTGAGTCTGGTGGGCGCGGGCCATCCGACACCGCCACCACCCTCGGGGATTCTTGGAGGCCAGCCGCCCCCACAGGCGCCACCATCACCACCCAGAATACACCATGGCTTCGCGCCCACCGCGGTTTACCCGGGGATCCCCAGTATGCCCGACTCGTACAGGTAAGGCGAAATAGACGTCGTAGGAGAAACGAAATATGGGAATGCCACGAGATTCAGCCTTGAGAATCTTACGAGCGTACGAGGATCTCTCGACCAGAAAATCCCACTGACTCTTCTAACTTTTCGCTTCCACAGTCCGATGACGTCGATGCCCAGCTTCACGATGTCAGGTGGTAGCCAGCAGAATCAGCATACCACCACCAGCATGTCCTCCCTATCCGCGAGCGGGGGCATGGGCCCTATGGGCATGACCGTAGGCATGACAGTGGGCCCGAGTCCAGGCGCGTGTCTCCAGCAACGGGACAACGGCTACTCTTGCGGCGTGGCAAGACCACCCAGTTACGAACCTCTTCATCTGGGATACGGCGCGAGACCTACCTGCAGTCCCACTCAACCTTACCATGCGGCCGCGGGCCTCAACCAATACAATCAGAACGCCAGCTCGACCGGTGAGTGTCTACCGCACTCACTGCACTCGCTGCTTGCACTTTAGCCGATGGACTACTACTACGGCTACCACGGATAAACAAGCTATCAGAAAGACCCCTGCCGGTAAAGGAACCACTGTCGCTTCTCTTCGCATTCTCCATTTCGATCCTTCGACCCTGGGACCACCTCCAGAGAAAAACGATCGGGGACGGAGTCGGTGCTGGGGACAGTTGATAGTCAGCTTCACAATATTCGTTCCATTGGACGGTCCAAGGGTCGAAGGTGAAGCTTCCTCGCGGAAGCAAACGCTTTACCTACGCTTTACTCTCGCTTAAGAAGATCGGGGCTTCTTTCGCTTCTTTTAATCAGGCTTCGAGCGTTAACTGCCGCATGTTGCTTCAGCGCGTGCGCGCGCGTCCCTAACATGAAATATATAATTCAGCTGTAGCATACTTTTATGAAGTTTGTGGAGGTGAGATTAAAGTCGCCTTTGGTTACTAGGTCTGATATCACCTGGCGTGAGCGTTCCAATCGCGGTACCTGGACAACCGGCACCAGACATGGCGGCTCAATATTGGTCCCCTAGATTGCAGTGACCGTGGTGGTCGTCGACGTCTACTTCGTCCCCTTAGACCCGAGTTTTCTCGTTTCAAGGCCTCGTCGGGCCTTCGGCAGTACGATAGGAGGAAGAAAAGGACGACGACTCGAAAAGGGAAGAAACCTTCGAAATCGTTCGAGGCCGCCCGCCAAGCGAGGACCTCCAAGATATTCGATCGTTGTGGATCCACGAGGATCTACGACCCTTTTATTTCGAAACTTATGAGCCCGATGATGGTCGGCGGCATAGGAAATAGATGCGAGACATTCGCGTTACCCTATGATGCACCTTACGACTTGGGAGCGGATGTGCAAATTGAGGGTGGCCGATACGTTTTATTTTAGATAACGGCACGCAAACGATTCTCGTAGTCAACCCGATCTTCGAAAGATCACGCATGCGCAGAGCGATGCCTCCGATCCCTAAGGTTGCGATCACACACGTATGTACAGCGCGTTAATTTTCGATATTAGTTTTAACATTAGCCGTAGCATAAGAGCAAATCGTTCGAATAAATAATACCGATCTTAATGGCATTGTAAAAACAATTTTGTATTTGACAAAGCATGCATCGTGATCACAGCCCGTGGGAACGATAGAGAAATTGTCACTCAAAGATTTTATTTCTCCGCGCATTTTCATCCGCGTTGTTTTTCTCCGCATAGACGATTGAAGCGATTCCACAAGCGCGAACGATACTCCTAGGAGTGGCAGTGAACGTTTGTCAAGTCTCGGTGAACGAAATGCGCTCACAAGAACTTACGTACAATAGGCAAGATTCAGCCTCCATCGGGCAACTTGGTACAAAAGCGAAGACGTCAGACCCACACACATTGGATTTGCTTTATGCAATGTTCTACGGCATATCGATTCTGTTACAATTCCAATAACTACATGCAATTTTCTAATACAGTTTTTTATTTGACGCATGCATTGCATTCGTTCGATGTGCTCGTACCAATGTGTCCAGGGCCCCTGTCAGCCGCAAACTGCATTCAGATGCGCCTGATAAATTGAGCTTAACACTGTTGTGTTCTTTCTACGTGGTATTCTGTTAATTGTTGTGTACGGTCGTACGTTTCCGGCTACAGATGTAAACGAGCACCGATTGATTTGAGCTTACGCACAAGATACAATAATTTTGTTACGCAATCCTGCAATTTTGCCTGTAACATATCTCAGCGGTGGAAAGAGTCTCCACCGTGTCAATAACGATCTCTATTGAATCCGTATTTTCAATATTGCACCGCGTCAACCGAAGTAAAGAGAATACGCGAAGAAACATCCGATAATAATTGAAATAGTTCGCAGAGGAAAGATTAATCGATGTAGTGGAATGTGTTGACCGTCGTCAAAGTGCAGCCCCTGGTAAAACAATTAGTGCGAAAAAAAAAGAGACGAGGTAAAGAAGTTCTCACTCGCAGGTCTTGCGAATTTTCTGTCCGCAAAACATCTCTTAGGCGTAACCTCTAGGCAAATAAAGAAATAAAATAGTTTCTAAGTCGGTATTACCACTATTATTTATATTCATGTAACGAATGAAAATCATGAAGATAGTGAACGTTTGTTGTGTGTACATCATAAGAATATTGACAGTCATTTATATATAGTTGATTCTAACCCTAAGTAATTGATAAAGCCGATTCGTAATTTATATCCGGTGCAAGATTGAGGAAGGAAAGGCGAAAAAAAACCGATTGTGATTTCCCTTAGGCCAGATATGTTAAGCGTAAAATAATGCATTCTAAATAAATAGTGTGTGCATTTAACTAACGAAATACATGTCTTTGTTTACTATTCGATAGGACCACATTTGAAATTCCTGTTGCCGTGCCAAAAAGTATGAATTTTGAATAGGGTGAGTTTTGTACTATCTATCTTGTAAGCGTGAAGAAATTCATTAATTTCTAAAGGTTAATCATCTTAATTAATTATATGTGTATATACTCACCCCTACTTATACCTGCCTGCATTCTTACAGTAGCATCTTCATGATATTTCGATTATTGTCAAAGTTTACTTTAATTTCGAATGTTCAAACGGTAAACAGTAAATAAATAAACGTTCGTTGATATAATATGTAAGCGTAAGCAAGGAAAGCGTAAGCCAGCACTTTGCAAATGTAACAATCGTATATTTCTCCGATTTTAATAATTTGTTTATACAGTTTAATGAAAATTTTCTACGCGTGCATTTTCGTTGAAAAAGCATGTAATGCTATTAAGATTACGCGAAATTTTTCACGTTGGTACTATAAAGATTAGAGAAAAATATTCCGGATCTCTAATCTCGTTACGAATCAATGAAATGACTCTGGAAAGGATAGAAGTAAAATTATTGCTTCTAGACGACTATGTGAGATAAAATAGGACAATTGCTTTTAGCGTACAAAGAGAGAAATCTTACTTTTACAATATTATATCGTAAGTATTCGGCATTTTCGTCTGATGAAATTCTTCACGATATCGGGGTACACTAAAGTTTCTTCAGAACGTTGTACCCATCTCTACATTGTGCCGGAGTCTGTTAATCGGAAGAATAATGCAATCATTGAGAATCAAAATTTACAATTGTTATGGCGAGAAATGATCCACTGTTAACAATCCTTATCGTTACCAATTAATTTGTCCGCAATCTCGTCCCTTTAACATCGACAATTCTCCGCAATTGCGTTCTATTCAAAAGACAGATTATAAATAAAGGGACAAGAGGATGAAATGTTACCGCGACACTATCCCTACGTAAGAGTATGACCAAGTCGCAGTTTTCATCGCAATTATTATAATTTAAGAATCAATTACCTTCCTACTAGCAGTATTTATAAAATGATTGCTTAACGTTCCTAAGACAATCCAAACTTCGATCCCAACGTGCGAAGAGTGAATCGTATTAAAATTACCTATGTACAAATTTTTATAAGATCCGTATCCGACTCGTTAAATCGAAAGGGGAATATACTTTCTTCTACGCCTGCTATGCCATCCAGAGATCATGCGTTACAAAACACGAATTCAAATGCAAATTGGCGAATAATCAACGATCTTGGAACGTATCTAGATTTCGATCTCACTGATCCTCGGACGACTTAAACGCAAGATTTTTCTTAGAGGAAATCTCGCGAGAAAATGCATTCGTTTACCATTCAGAATGCCGCTGGTCGATGTCGCACTCGACTCTACGGGATCCAGCGATCTCGTTGCAAGAAGAAACTGGCAGAATATATTTACAAAATTATTCAACAACCGCCGCATCAAACTGACTCCACCGAGTGTTCCCAATAATACTTCTACTACACTTCAAAGACGATTCACTATGCTACCTCGCGTGGATCGCCCTTTCAAAATTTCCTCATCAGCCCAACTTCTCGAGTATTTACGTGCTGAACATCTCCGACCAACAAGAGAGAATCCCGCACGTCTCTCCCTGTCTCTTCCTATTTCCAAGGGCCATGTATACTCATCTCTGGCCTGGTCTCAGCACGACTCAGCACGTGGGCTTCTCCTTGAGCAAAGCATCGATGTCCTTGAGAATGTCATCGGACGCAGCATCCAGCATGAGGTACTCGTCCTCGTTGGCATTGAGCAAACTGTCGCAGGAGAGTTGACCGACCTTGGAATCGTCCATGGTGTCGGTACCAACGGACTTCCGGTCGTCGAGTAGAGTCAAGGTCGGACTCATGCGCGGCCCTAAAGTCACACACGAGGACCTACTCTGCTCCTCGTCCTGCGTACTACTGTCGCACAGTCTGATCTCAACGTCCCGCTTTCTGTTACCACCGGAAGTCTCCTCCCGCGATTCCTTCGAGCCATCCGAGGTAACGGGCTCGTTCTCCAATCTGCCGTGCCTTCTGCGAATCACTTCCTCGTCCTCTTCCTCTTCCTCTTCCTCAACCAGATCCACCTGCCGCCTTTCTTGCTCAATCGGCGGTGTTCCACTGATCTCGCTCCTTCGAATATTCCCAGATTCCGAGGTGGCGAATCTCTTGGGCGATCTTCTCAGCCTAACAGGCGGTACCCTGCCGCAGGAGGTCCCACCACCCTCTAACATTCTCCTCTTGGCGCTACGCTCTTCCGTCGCTGATGAGGACTCGTCCCACTGTTCGCTCTCCTCGATTCCTCTCTTCAACCCTCTGGCCGCAGTGGCCGCTCGGAGTTGGGCGAGGGTTTTTATCGCGTCCTTGAGGAAATCCTCGTGCTCGGAAGTGTCATCCGGTGGAGTAGCGGCGGGGACGGAGGCGGCAGCCTCCAAGGCCTTCCGTCTCTTTCGTCTCCTTATCTCGTCCAAGCTGAGCACCTCGAAGTCCAACTCCTTGGCCACTCCCAGCCCAGGCCCCGGCCCCGGGCCCGCCCCCGCCTGCGGCTCCTCTTCGATCGAGGAGCCTGCAGCGGTGACACGTTTGTCCTTGGGTAACCTCTGGTAAAGGCAGACCTTACGGTTTCCACGGCTGGTCACCACTCTTCTGGCCGCCTTCCCACCACCCACGTCCACCTGGTAATCGTCCGCCTCGTAGGAGTAGTACGCCGCGCTCTCCGCCTGAATCTCCTCCAGTCTGATCTCCTCGTAAGTCTTGCAGTAAGGCACCCTCGGCTGCGGCTGCGGTTTTACCGGGGACGGTACGCTTTCATTGTCAGACTCTGGAAGAAAGAGACGAAAAGAACGGGAGAGACGAGCATTATCACGAATTCGTTGGCGCCACGGTGGGTAGTAGACAGTAGTGAAGTTGGTTTTTTTTAACTGGTTTTTTTTTTTCGCTATCACGCTCGTCACTTTTTTTTTGTTTTTTTTTTTGTTTTTTTTTTGTGTGGTTTAGCTTTCTCACCGTCGATGTTCCTTTCGACTCGCTTCCCCTCGATAGAGTTTTTGTGTTTGTTGCTCCCCCTCTCTCTCTCTCTCTCTCTCTCTCCCTCTCTCTCTCTCTCATTTTACTTCGAGCTTTCCGTGAAACTTTCTCTCTTTCTTATTACAGCAATATGTACATCACCCGTCGTAACTTATTCTCTCTTTCTCTCGCCCCTCTCACATTGCGGGCACTTTATCCTTCGGCAATTATATTAAAGTACGTTTTATATACAGATTATTTATATAATTATATATGTGTGTATGTGTGTATATATATATGTATATATATGTATATATATGTATATATACAGGCACTCTAAGAGGAGAGAGAGTCCCGCTCGAATATCCTCATGGGAAAAGTCTTAGAACGAGGAGTAGCGAGGGATCTTACATTTCTGGACCTTTCGTTCTCTTTTTCCTAGCCTAGAACGCTAGCGGTTGCAAGGGAAATTTGATATTCCCTTTCTCTTATTATAGTACTCGTTACACTTCTTTTTTGCTTTTGTCAGATATATGCAAAGGATTGATTCGCTATGGGTGGCACGGCAGAACTCAGTACAATTCCAATACTTTTTCTTTCGGTTCCCTACGCACTTTCCCCTATGCGTCCATCCGCGGGCAGCCTCCTTTCCGTGGATCCTCATATCTCCACTTTCGCTCTCACCTCACAGTCATATCTTCCCCTCGCTAAATAGTGGATTTCTTTTTAAAATCGTCCTCTCTCACGTACAAACACATACACGCACATATATGCACATACATCCTCTTTCTCTCCCTGTCTCTATTCCAACGCACGGGAAGCCTTCTTGAAGATTTCGTAGGACGTAGCGGAACAGAAGAAGTTACACGACGACGAACAAACGAGCTTTTCCTCGTGGATCTTCCGTGATTCGTTTGAGCGTGATTCTCTTGAGTGCTCTCCCTTTCCTCTACTCTCTATCTCTCCCTCTTTCTCGTCTTTTTCTTGATCTTCGGAACGTAGCAAGGATAACGAAGACTCCTACGAGAGAATCTTCCGGGCGCACCGGCGAAACGATCTCACGACGTGTTCGCCAACTCGTGCGGCGAAACAAGACCACGGTGATGATAGAAACAAGAGGGATCGCACGATTCACACGCACGCGACATCGCGCCAATGAAAACGATAAGTCGTGAAAATCGACGAAGTCGGGGACGTAAGGGGAATTGTTTTATTTAGAATCGATAGGGGGAGGTGTAGGAGAAATCGGCCGATACAAAAGAAGGCATCGAGATCGATGGATCGAATAATTTTGGGAACACTGTCGCGTAAGTGTGAGAAGATTACACTATCCGACGCTTATTCTTACAATAATAAGCCTAGAAACTATCGTCTCGATTACCTATCTATTCCGATTTCCCTTCTTTGTTTCTTTTCTCGAGGTATCAAGTTTATTGAAATCCAAATATCATCTCCAATGAAAAGTATTAACTTCCATTCGCTTACATCGATTTATATTAATTATAATAATTGCGCATTCCGCGTATTATTTAGCGTATAATCCTCCGATCTCTTTCTCTCATTTTCTCTCGCTCTCGTTCTCTCTCTCTCTCTTATTCTGTCTTTGTCTCATTCACTCATGCGCTCTCACTTGCTTCTCTTTCTTTCTAAATGTGTTTCATACGGCGTTCAAATGTGCTGTAAAATACGGGCTACAGAACAGACATTCGAGACCAAGTTTTTTATAAGGTACAAGAACCCATATAATGACAAGTGTGCCTCGTACCTTGTGAAAAATCAATTGACATGATGAACATCGCAGGCGCCCATAAAAAATCCATTCGTGATAGTGGGATAATAATATCGGTAACGTTAATGCTAACAATAATCGTGACAAACATAATAACAGTTCTAGTAACAATTTAACGCCCAAAAATGAGAATGCACATGTCGTTACACAGATTTTTCGTTCGTTCTTACTCGCGCACCCTTTGACGATCCTTTGCACAGGGGGTACCATCAAGGGGTTGAAAACCAATAAACTAAAAAGAACTAACATGATCCAATGAAGGGAGAAAACAAAGAATAACGAGAAGAAGAAGAATCTGAGACTGTGTGGGTCCACGTGATGCGTGATAATAAAAAAAAAAAAAAGGAAGGGGAAAAAAACGTAAGAAGAGGAGGAATGGATGCGTGAGTTTAGAGAAGAAGGAAAAACGATGATAAATCGAGTAGTTGAAGAAATATCGGTGACAAGTAAAGGATATTGACAGACCTATACTTCGCTTAGATCGGCCAACTACCGAACTTGGAAAGTAAGAAAAATCTAAGATGAGAGAAAAGCGCTCACCCCCCCCCCCCTGGCTCCCTCTCTTTCACACCCCTCTCTTTCTAGGGATATTTAGGGCCACTTTGTTAGTAACGGTTCTTCTCTCTTAAATCACGTACGCCCGCGTTGGCGTCGGCATTTCCTTCGTTTATTCATTCTCTCTTCCCTTCTCCTTTTCTCGCACGTGCGTCGAGTCACCGTCGCGTTTCGAATTGCGGGAAAATAAAATGCATGCTCGTTGATTCCACGGAAAAGGAAATGCAGGCGCGAGGTCCGTTAGACAACGCTAGGAACTAACGAAATTGCGAGAGGGACCAACAACGCAGATCATGCGGGAAAAAGAGCAGGACAACATTTCTCTCCATTCTTCGACATTCTTTTCCCTCCTTTCCTAATTCCTTTTAATCGCGGAAAGCACGAAAGGAATTCTTCGTACGCAAAGAAACACCGACGCACGCGGACCCGCTTCGCTCTCATCGATTCTCTCTCCTCTCCTACATTTACATTTATATATTTGCATTTCTTATTTATATATTTATATATATTTATATATATAGATATATATAGATATATATATCCATATTTATATAGAATTTTTTTTCTGTTTTGTTCTATTTTGTCATTATCATCGCACGCACGCGCACATTGTCGCAACAACACATGCTCTCACAGAAACACACCCACGTATCTCCATTCTACCTGCTTCACACTTTCGATTAATCCACTTCATTCCTCTCTGATGAACCTTTCTCCTTCATTCTCTCTTTAAGACGAACACGTACCGCGCGCATTCAGATAGCAGCCGATCGATCGATCGGCCATTTAATCGATACAATTCCGTAGGTACTCTAGGTATATCGGATGCACGATCACACAAATAGATTATTCCCCCAAGTGGACACGAGCTCACGAGGCAGATATTCTTCCTCCACGTCCTTCTTGCGATCACGGATAAAAGATCGGTGCCTAGACTCTGTCTAATTCCTTTTCTCTACCCTTAAAAAAAGCAAACGAATATCTCCTCGCTCGGTGACTCACGCGGGAAAGGATGCTTATCCATTCTTAAGGCTCGTTCACACTCGGTAACTTTAATCGCGGGGAGTACTTTCCGTTAGCAAACTTGCCTCGTGTAGCCCACAATAAAATGCATCCTGCTACTTGCCGACAAGTGATAAACCAATGTTGGCAACCCGACTAGCATGCTGAGAGAAAATACTTTCCGCGACTAAAGCTGCCAAGTGCAAACGACCCTTTACATTGACATTTATCTCAATTATAAATATCGTTTAGTAGTTAAATATATCGTTATTTCATTATGCTGTACGCCCTCGTAATAAAGATTATTTAGATTCCCCTAAAGTAAACGCGCCACGTTTGGCGCGCTAGCGTACTAACAATAAGCGCACAGAACGCATATGTGATGTATTTTTCTCTTTTTTTTCTCTCTTCTCTCTATCTACTTATCCAACGTATTCCAAATCACATATATCTCTCTTTCTCTCTCGCTCTCTTTCCCTTCCTTGATCACTTAAGATCGCAGCTCCCGCGTGCTTTCTCGCCCGCGTAATATACAATATATCATATATATATATTTTTTTTTTCTTCGGTTGCAGCTATTATATCCTTCCTTCGAACGTATAAGGTCGGGATCGCATCTTCCGATATGCTGCAGCGGCTCACCGTAGCGTATGCTGCGTTTTTTTTTTTTCTCTTTTCGTTATTATTATTACCTTTTGTACGTATCCGGTTAAATGCAATGCTACGTATTACTGCGGGCGCGAGTGCGGAGAGGATCGCGTCGGAAGATGCGAAGCTGACGAGTAGATACAATTGAAAAAGGAGGAAGAAGATGAACTGAAGAGTGGAAAGAAAACGAGGAAACAGATACATCGATTCGAATCGCTTCTCCTTGGCACACACTTCCTTCTCCCGAATATACGAGAAATGAGAAAGAACGCGATCCTTTCGCTACGCGTACGTATATGTGAAAGCGCAGCGCAAGACGTAAGTGACGATTTATCGCGGTCACGGATGGCGCGCATGTTCGATCTCTGCGCAACATGCGCGCGCATCACGTGGCAGCCGCGGAATTCGAAAAGACGCGTTTTACGCGAAATGCCGTGCGACGCGTCAGCGCCTTGATAAAGCGAGTGAAAATCTTCACGAAATTATATTTCGAAACAGACGTTCTCCTCCGGCCTCTCTCGTGTCGCGCTTAAGTACCGCTGCACGGTAAAACGAGACCACTACGCGCCTCTTAGGTTTCTTCGATGTTACTCTCTTACTCTTTTTCGAGTATGCTAGCGGGAAACCTTAGGGAAAACTTTCGTAACATCCCTATGCATGCTCATCGAGCTCGACTCGAGACGTTTGCTATTGTGTACCCCTAAGTGTGTGTGTGTGTGTGTGTGTGTGTGTGTGTGTGTGTGTGTGTGTGTGTGTTCTGTTGTGTGTACGCGCGCGCGATGTGTTATCGTCGCAGCATATCGTTTAAAAATCCGTAAATTCATGTGAAGCCAAAACATATGAAGGCATATTATATTCATGCACCCGTATAAATTCAGGCTTAAAGTACGGCCAAATTTTCTTAGTTTAAAAATTAAATTGTGCTCAACGAATGCTCCTATTGTTCGTCCGACCAAGTTACTTCTAGTTTTCTCACGTAAATATCAATTCGCTCGCTATCAGCCCCTATCTATCGCATGCGTTCCTCACTTTCTCTCCCAAGCATACATATTCTCACTTCTCTCTCTTTCTCTCTCTCTCTCTCCCTCTTTCTCTCCCCCACCCCTCCCCCTCTCCATCTGAGGCGCCCACACACACAATTACTCTATACAACAATCTTCTATAAATCAATGCGGCGTGCGATGTTACGCGAGGAAAAGTACATGTGCGCGAATGTGCTTCGAGACATGTATTTACGTAAATTATACCTTTTCGTTTTCCATTGCACATTTAACGCGGCTGACGGCACGATCGACAGATAATTTGTGAAATGCCTGGTATACTGTGTCTGATGCGCAAAACATAAATAAGGTCTCTTTAAGATTATTTTACGTCGGTCGTGCCAAAACCGCGGGCGCGCACTAAATGTTCACAACTACGTGAAACTATTTACTCAACAACATCCTTAATGTCGAAGAACTCTTCGAGAAGACGAAAACGTACGTACAAAAATCTCACGGTATACTTAATCCGAATAATAATGGAGTATATAGTGTTAAAGAAACAAATTCTTCATCTTGACAACGAATACCCCACCGCAAGTAACTGCGAAGTAGTCTGTGTGAATTCAGAACGTGCGTGCAGTAAGCGACGACCCATAGCTATCTTGTTCATTGTCCAGTATTGGATTTTGCTTTCATTCTTACAGCGTGATGAATCAACGTAGCAGTACTTCGATCTTGGAGAATCGGGGAAAGATAGCCATAGGCGCTTAGAGGGCTACAGGCAAAGTTTAGATATAACAGCTCCTGCAAAAATTTCACATTCACTCCTACATTTTTCAATAACAATCATCAATGATTCAACTATATATTAAAAAAAATCATAACGATATGAAATGCTGATGCTACATTTCAATAAATAATTCCTGCAACATCTCACTGAACTGCCAATTAAATATATATAAAATATAGTGTATAAAGTTGAATCTAAATGTTGCGTGTTACCCCTCTTCGTCGTATCGACACGCGGTATACACGAATTTTAAACAAGTGGAATTAATTTTATAAATATTACCACACTGCAATGAGCACAATAATTACTGAAAGTAACGTTATACGTGCTAAGATGTATGGGCATTACTTCGCGCTAACTATAATTTTGGTATTCTAAGTGATTATAAACACTTAGAAATTAGTAGAGTAAATCTAATAATGATGATAATAATAATAATAATAAGGAGAATAATAATAATAATATTAATTGTGATAATAATAAGAACAAGGAGAATAATAATAACATTAATAGCTCGTAGATTCCAAGATAATCTTGAAATCTTAGAATATCCTCCAATAATAAAGACAAAAGCACCAACCATTTAAATGTTTCATCAATATACACAAATCCCATAAACAACAGTTTCTCTAAACATTGCAAAACTAAAATTCTTTACCTAATTCCCTATTATTAAAGGCGCTATGTCTTCATTATTGAGGAGAAATGCCGAATAATGTCGCACGAGGAGATTACAAGTCGACATAATTTCTACCATATTAAAAATCAAAAAAATCATCAAAACTGATTCAAGAATATATAACATATGACATAACACTTTCTGTATAAACTATACTTTTATCAGAATCAATCCATTATTTTACATAATAAATTAAAAGAAGAGCTGGATTAAGTATCGGAAGTGTACTAGCATTCCTGGCACCCATATTTATGGTATATACTAAGATTCACACAATATTTTCTTATGCTTCCTAATATGGTGCAGGAAGCATAAGCAATTTAATTTACACGCCTATGAACAGAACGATACTTTCGACGCAATTAAATTTTTTCGAACCAAACAATTTCAAGTAACAATTTGTTCCCTGTGCCTTTTGCACATAGCTGGATCATTATAAGTACCGCAGAATAAAATAATATCTGTAATCTAAATCTGTGGTTCTGATATCTCCGAAAATATCCTTCTGTGCTAACTCTTCAAACGTGTCATTTGTGTTATTACAATTTATACATTTCGCCACCTTCAAAATCTTCTGTATGATGTAATGCCAAGAAACGGGAAGGGAAACCGTGACGTTTGAGGTTGAGGTGTTTGCTGTGTATGAATAGGAGAATAAGAGGGTTGCTGAAGAAGTGGAGAGCTTTGCTGATTTTGCAATGGAGACAAAGATTGAGCAGGAGAATGAGAATGCAAATTGGGTGGATATGACAACGGATGATGACAAGGAGAAGACTGTGAATTCTGGACGCTTGGCTGTGGTACATTGAGATTGTTTGTTACGCTGATATTAGTAGGGATGTTAAGACTGTTAGGAACGTTATTTGGGATTGTCAGGTTATTTGGGATGCTGAGTGTATTAGGGAGATTTAGATTCGTCTGTAAATTAGATGGGAGAGATAGAGTACCTGGTGTAAGGTAATGTACGTTGAAAGATGGATGGGGGGGCTAGTAAAGCCTCATACCTTCTTCAAATTTGACGATAAGAGGGTCAACAGCAGGACTACCGATGAAACTACCAGCTTCACTGCTTCCCCTACCTTGATCTGATTCTGTGCTGCTACCGTCATATTTTGTATCATCTGAGAATTATAAAAATGCTTTGAAACCTGAAGGAATAAATGGTACATTGTAGGACTAAATACAATATAATAACTACCTTGACGGTTTAATAAATCTTGATTTAACGGTTTAGATGTTACGTCGGATGTCTTAACTGGATTAATAGGATCGCTTGTGATAGTACGTTCGTTCTTGTGGTTAAATGAACAATGGGGTTTTCTGCACCCACCGGGCTGTTCCTCCCAGAAGCATGGAATTGATTTACGGTTTTTCTGCGCATGATACACATTTGTTAAAAACAAAATGGCATTATTCCATTTTGAATATCATATATATTTACCTTTAATTCCATGTGCCTAAAGTTACAGTGCTCATTAAGGCAGTGACCCTGCTGCCAATATAAGCACATTGTCTCGCAACCCAAAGCAGATGGTTCATGTCTAAATGGACACTTATCGCCCTGCAAAAAATCCATTGACCGTAAGTTCAATTCATTGAAATGCTATTGTGCGAAATATTTTAAATTATGATTTACAGTGATATTGGATACCTGCAGTGCCCGTATGTTGTATCAGTACTACAAGGTATTGCTGAGATTCACTGTTTGCGTAAATCGATCAAATGCATAATAACTGAGAAACTTAAAATAGTCAAAGCGAGAAAATTGGAGCACAGCGAGAATATGACATCAATAAGCGTTACCAATTTCTATTATAGGTAACACAAAAATTTCTTAATAATTCACAATGTTTTTTCTGTCATTTTTTGATAGTGATGAATTGGGGTCACATCCATGACAGAAAACGTGATGCAATGTAAATCATATTTAATATTACGAAAAATTTACAAACATGCAAAACTGTTGATATCGTCTTTCGCAAATTGAAAAATTCGTGGTATAACCGAACACAAAGTCAATATCATACATAAATAAGTGATCCACCGATTTTTATTAAAAGGGGAGTATCATGCAACATGGCTTCAACATGGCCGACCTAACCTTGCGAACTCGCAAAATTCTAAGCAATATGGCAAGGATGGAGTAAAGACAAGTAAATCGGCATTGTTTTTAAATCACATGATAAATATGAATATAAGCAAGAGGAACAATAGAACATACCTTTTTACATGTAGAATAATAGAAAAAGTAGCAATCAGTGTTCTTCTGGATCGGAGCCATTTGCAAGAATTGGTAAGACGACGAGTGATCGTGTTCCTTGCTGAAAGATAGAATAGAATTTGAAGGTATTTATCGATTATGTTGCAAGAAGCTATTAACTCCAATTGTATTGATGATTGGAAAGTGCAATCTATTCTACAGATTGTTAAGACAAAACGTTACCATTTCGTACGAAACATGATTGCGTTTTGTATTCGACATTCGGTAGTCAGAACGTTACTATCGAAATTCCGTTATAACTTGGATGACGAGTGCCTGTTCGTGTTTATACTTTGCGATTACACTTTTTTCTATATATTATTAAGTGTTCACCTATTACTTACGTTTGGCTGCGATACCTTCTGACTTTTTTTTATCCTTTTGCTTTGACCCGCACACAAAATCGACTCACACAGACCTGGCAGTTTCGAACACAGCAGTCAAGCAATGGTGTCGCTTCGATCGTCGGTAGCTTGCTAGCGGAAACGTACGAAGCTGCTCGCGAATATTCGGCAATCTCTGGTACATCTTTCAAATTTCCATAATGACGTCATATATTTCTCCGATGAAGATTGTCAGTATCAAATCAAGTAAATTTACACACACGTATGTAACATACGTTATGTAACATAAAAGTACAAACTCTTTCTAAGAAAACATTCTTACTTGACTTTTTAAAAAGATACTTACAATGTATGTTAATCACTCTTATCCTTTTGTACAGTGTTATATTTGAAACATGCAATAAGAAAGAAGTCCAATCGTTAAATTGCTTCGACGTCATTTTATTTTGTTTTTAGAAATTCAAATCCTTGTACATACTATATTAAAACTTTGGTTTTCTACCTACAAAATATATGCAATATGGAAACAATATCCAAACTACATTGATGTAAAACAGAATACAATGACACTAACGATGCCAATATGAAAAAAAAAAAATTATCATTGTACGTGATGAAGCATGTTACAACGATACATCATCACGTTTAAATTTACCCTTCCTTTTTTGCAATAAATATATGGTAATTTCTTCATTGCACCGTCATTATAAGGGAATATAAAAAACAATGACCTTACTTGCATAGTTGAATATTGTATGTGATATGACATATATATCTCACATTGATTTTATAATCAACTGTGCATTTCAAAGCCATACACGTAGATGCATATGTATGTGCTCATGTGTATGTTCTACATACACATGAGATATGTATTTACTTGTATAACTCTGATACATATATGTATATTTATGTTAACCCAATAAGACTATTTAAAAAAGAAATGAAAAGTAGAACACAAGTTAAGTTAGTACAATTACATCCCTATTGCAAACATGAGTTGAAATAGTGCAACACACTCTTAGAATCCTCCAAATACCAGGACTCCAATTACAAATTTCAAACACATTTCTTCCCTAATACATGCAGATGGTATATTTCATAAATTATGGCTGCTTATAATATTTCCAACACCAATGTTTGAAAATATTACTTCTAAAAAATATCAATTTATGAAATATTGCCTTTCTTGTATTTTTTCTTATATCAGTTTGTATGCATAAGTTTGTTGTATTATTGTAAAATGTTACACTTTCAAAATGAACAGTGTACAACATTCACTTATATTACAACTTCCCATTAGCATACTTGTGAAAGCAAATTCTACTTATTCTTAACTAGTATCCTAAATAGTACACTATTACATGTATTAATGCATACCGTAGTATACTATTTAGTTTCATAATCGTAATACATCTTATTTTATAGGAAACTAAAATAAATCTAGGAATATAAAATCCATTAACGTGTACTTCATTCAAGTATAGATCACGCATAGGCATGTGTAACTTTCTTAAGAAGTTCTTCAGAAATTTTTGAGGGATATCGGAATCAGCAGAGGAACTGTATGAGTTTTTAGTAAAAAAAAAGTTTGAACTTCATTGAAATTTGCATCTAAAGCTAATAATATAAGAATTAAATCTATTGTAGTCAACATACTAAATCTTATGAATAAGCTTGTCTCACTGAAACGGAAGAAATGTAATTTAAAATGTATGGTTTGTATAGCTTTCACACTTCGCTCTTAATCTTGTAAAGAATATTGCATTTCCCATGTATAAGTTGAAAATATTAATATATAGGAGCTTTATGCTTTAACAACATTAGATGATATGAAATTTATACAATGTATTTAGAATTATCGCCTAGTTATATACCAAACGGTTTGTCGCTCAAGAATAAAAGCTATTTTACTAAACAAAAGTTACATATGTATTTATAATATCATATACTGTGATTACAAGTAATTTATCACAGAGCTGCATACAATTTTTTATAATTTACATATCTATGATATATCTCATATCTATTAACCCAGTTAGCTCGAACGAAAATATGAGCCAAGCAAAATATGAACTAAATTACTGTAGCATTTTGAGTTACACTATTAAAATTAATATATAAAGATTCATTGCATTTATGCAAAAAACTAATAAAGTTTCATAAATTGAGCAGTCAAAGATTGTATATAGTAACATAAATAACATTAGGAGCATAGTATGAAATTTAACAGCACGTTTGTCAAGGAAAAGATTTTCAGGGCATACAAATTTGTTATACATAAGCAAACCCTTTATGTTTCTTGATATGTGTACTGTAAAACACTATCCATTTCTAGCAACAACAAGGAATATTTATACCATCCTTGAATTCGCGATATATGCGCATTATAATAATTTATAATATATTGTCTAAATATTAATAAAAATCTGTTACTAAAACAGTTTTAAATGTTCCATTGCTGTGCACTAGAAAAATATGCTATTTCCTTAATGGCGGGTTGACCAGCAACCCATGATAGAAACAAAACTGAAAGTAAGTGTACAATATGGAAACCAATTATACGTCTATAATAATGTCCATTTGTGAAGGTTATGGAAAATAGAGAAAAAATTTAAGTTTTTCAGGAGTACTTAAGTTACAATACAAATTTTATCAGTATAATTCGCAAGTTGCAGTGTACAATTTTAAAGATGATGAAAAAAAAATGTTTATGGACGATACAGTCTTGTGTAAACACTTTGCATTATGATAACAATTATTTTGTATTCTTTAGCTTTTCCACTTACCGATAAATATCTCAAATGTGTTATTCAAATTTACAATTTAGGAGATTTCATATATGTTCGAGTAAGTACCATCGTATAAATTTCAAACTAGATATTCTATTAGTAGCCTGAACTAGACAGCTAATATTATAGATGTAAATCTGTCATGAAGTATATTAATTTGTATATTTATTATACATATGAAAGATATTAACGTATGTCAGGAAAAAATAACAGAAATTGTAAAAAACTTGTATTCCAAACACTACAATGGCGCTACAATGACAAACATTGCCATGAAATTAACCCCAGTGTATGTGTACTCTGACTAGCTCACATACACATATTTACATATACATGTAAATGTTGAGTATACACTTGTTACATGTAAATAGTTAATCTCACACTTCATTATTTACTTTATTACCTGTACTTTATTTTATTATCAGTACTGTATCAATGGAAATGCTAAACATAAACTCATAGTGCAATTATTTATCGCCTTGTACTTAATTGTAATAAGAAAATTCATCATTTAGCTTTTTATTTTTGTAAGTCATAGCAGCTTTAAACGGCAGTTACTAGCATAATTTCGGCAGACAAGGATAATGTTATTAGTAAAAAGGAATCATAAACACTGGAAAAATGTTATCGCTCTGTTATATAAAACTTAAAATTGGATATCAGGTGTTTCTTTAGACCATTAAAAAAAATGAACATTGTATCCTCTTGTTGGGTAAATGGAATCGCATTGTAAATTATTTTTGTTATTTAAGTAAATAAATTGATAATTTTCCATATGTACATACTTAGATCATACGAGATAAACAGTAATGCAGAACAATCTAAGAAGCATTATCTCATTTAAGACTTATTAGAACTGCAACATTTTGAACAATCAAAACAACTACTATGCTATCTTTTAGTAGACCAAGATGTTCTATTACTACTTCTTTGACCAGTTCCCATAATTTGATTTTGCAAATCTGTTATTGTTTCTTGTAATGCTCTTTTTTCTTTAATGAGGATAGCAACATCTTCTCGTGCTGCATTTAAATGTGATCTCATTATGTCAGATTCTTCCTTTATTCGTATTAATTTTGTATTTTCTGCAGCCAATCGTTCCAGCATTCCAAGGCGGCGTTTGAGCTCTTCATTATCCAATTTCAATTGTCTAGTAGATTGTCGTGAAATAGTTAGCTCTGTCTGAAGTTCTGCTGCTTCGGTTTTCTTATCATTGTCATCTGACAATACAATACAAGACACACTTTCACATGAAGCTGTTACTGAAAGAAGGGTAGTTCAGTTGCAAAAACAATAATCTTTACAATTAACTAGCTCATTATATAAAAGGGTATGGAAATATCAATCCACAAGTTATTAATGACTTCGCTTTCACAATATACAACATTGGCACACTAAACTGTATCAACATGTTTAATGAAGCTATTCATATTACGCTATACCGGCATAAGCTATAAAAAGGACGCCGAATCATTCCTTGTAGCTACGCGTTATTTAAACATGCTATCACTATACAGATGATTTTGTATGAAAAAGTTATGTTAATATATTCAACTAAATCACACATGCTTGAACATTCTAAATTCTTTAAGCAATGTACTCTGAACTGAGTGACATAATGGCAAAAGATGTCTAATAAGAACAAATTAGCAATCGATTATGAGTCATGCCTGTCATGTGCATACAGAATTATTTGCCTGGAAAAAGTAGATGCTCTATTCTAAGCTGTGCTGAGTAAGTAGAGAAATCTAAAGCTAGTTGTCTAGTTGTGTTATACCAATGCTCACATTCGAAAGGCCTTCTGAATGCACGGAACAATTACGCAATATAAAAATTTAATCACTTTGAAATAGACACCTGCCACTTGCTTGTAACATTATATTGTACATCGCAATATATGCAGTTAACTATCTTACAATATATAGATATATATGCGTGTATATAAATATGTACAAATATACATATATATTTAAACAGACGTTCAAAATAAATATTTATATACTATGCACAATATCAGAATAGCTATGTATACATATTGCATCATTAATATTTACTGATTATATAAATTTTATATAGATACACTTTAATTACCCACATCTACAACTCTTGTCATATGCATGTACACATTATTATGCACGAACGATAACAGAAAATCTAATATTACGTTAAATATCCAAAGAAAACTACAAAGCTTGCAAGTGGCAGTTAAAAAAAAAACAATGATTCCATCTTAATATACTTTGTTACCTACCCACAGGTTCAATGTTAAAAACACCACTTGCGTCTCTTGTTACATGAAGTTTGGAAATATTCAAATCTATGGGAATTGGACCTGGTGATGTTATGTTGTTTGGCGGGCGATCTTCATTTAAGCGTAATGAAATACTCTCTAGATATACCTGTCAACATAATTTTTAATAAGTTTCAATATTACTCAAACTTCTCCAAATACTATTATTAATACTAAAATGCTGTAAAATTAATAAGTTGAAACTCAATCAGGAGCTAACAAACCTGCATGGGAATTGGCTTTGGAATTATTTCATCTTCCGCCAAGTCTGTCAATCCTGTTACAGAACTCATTGATAATGCCATAGTGACATCTGTGATTTTGATATCTAATTTGTCTTCAAATAAGTTCATAACACTTTCTTTATTATGCAAGTTGATATCACCCACATTCATTTCTGCTTCAACCAGTTTGTTATGACTTTGTGATGACAACTTATGGCTTACTCTTTGACTAGCTTCAGACAAATGATGAGAATCTTCTTTATTTTTCAGACCATGATCCAGACGCAATTTGATACATGATCTACATTCGGAATCTGATGGTAACTCTATCCAACCTCTTGAGCGAGAGCTGAATTTTGTCTACCAAATAGAACAAATTGATATTACAAATCAATACAGTGGATATAAAACGTATTAGACCATATTTAGTATATGACAGAATGTAATTTTAACTGACGACAATATTTATAATTAACAAACTACACTGAGATCTATTACTTTAGTTTTTACCTTGGCTGTATGTATAAGATTATAACCTCAGTGAAAATTGACATCAAATAGAGTAAATTAATGTTATCAATATGTATTTACATGTTGTAACACAATTACATTTCACAGTGTAAGTATGAGTAGTCTAAAGCATTTTTAAATCCTTTTGAAAGCAAACATGCATGTACAATAAAATTTGCAATGCTATAGTTAATGTCCAAAAACATGTATTTGCTGAAGTACGTATAACTATGCGTAGAACACCTTACAGCTTAGCACATGTATTATATATGTATGTAGAAAATTATTCATAATCAGTTAATAATATCACTCTAAGCGTTAACCTGAAGACTGTTTTTTTTTACTCCTAATGTTACCAAGGGAATGTTTTCAGTGAGGGAGCATAATAATAATAACGTTTAACCTTTCAAGACTTCATAAAATATCAAATACTGTAAATATTACGGTTTTAAGTAAACTTCGAAATTATTAATTTTACTGATATTACACATTTTATATGCATGTATGAAAATCCCCTGAGGCCACAAACTGTTTTTGTTCACTTTTTTAAATAATTGCATATAATTGCATCAAATACATATGTCAACAAAAAATAATGTTATATAGTTGAGGCATAACTTGTTTTGTACGTAACATGCATTTTTAAAAGTGTCTACGATAAGTAAATGTATGAATGTTTTGCCAATACCTTTCTCTTGACCTGCCACAAGTGCCACATAAAAACATTCACAAGAGAAGGAGAGACGCGGGAGAGGCATGCAAAAAAGTTAAGAGACAAAAATTGTATGAATATATAATATATACGTATATATAATATTAAACGGCTTTGCTGTGACATTAGCAAATTACTGTGAGGCTATTAAAAAATATATTACGAAGAAGATATTTTATAATTTATTACTGGATCCTAATCCTGTTGGCCTAATAGAAATCAATTAATTAATTTCAATTATATGGTGCATTCACATTAAGCAAAAAATGTCTTTGGCAGAGAGTAGTTACACGCTCTGATTTATACAAATGAATGCATAAGGCTTGACTAAATATTTAATCATTTTTACATGTACAGCTTCAACAAAATATATACAGGGCTGCTATGACTGTACGGTTAATTGCCATGATATTAGTTATTTTTTAAATATTTTTTAGATCAAGCCAATTGTATATAATGCCAACATGGTTTCTCCTACCAAAACCTTCAACACAGTAAGAAGCTGAATTGTGTAAAAATAAGTATATAGAAAACCAATAAAACTGTTAATACAAAGAGGACTGAATAATAAAATCCTGGTTACACGAGGTAAAGAATCCTATATCCATATAGTAAGTTACGTTTAAAAGAGCACAACAGTATGTGGTTAGCAAAATTCCTTTGTTATGTGTCAAGCAAATAAGTCTTACCTGGAACTCGTCCCATGGAATAGATGAACACTCATCACTGCCAATATTAGATACTTGTACTTTAATAGTCGACGAATAACCAGATGATTGTTGAATAAATTCAACTTTAGATAACTTAAAAGTAGCCATTGAAACCTATTATTAAATATTTTTTTTTTAAATTACTAAATAATATTGAAAATATATATGAATACTTTTAATCACTGAAATACTCACAATATCTTTACGTTTACAAACACTATCCATGGATTTCTCGCTCTGTGTATCTGGTGTTTCTTCTACTACCTCACTAGCTTCTTCCACTGCAGTTATTCTAATTGTGTTATCGATTGTAAACACTGGATCCAGTTTTTCCTGATCTTGAAGATTAATCAAAACATAATTTTCACTATCAGAGCTAACATCACTTCTCATGGACACTGTATCACTACTGCCATCCTCTGGGGATGCTTTTAAAGCTGAGTCAATAGAAGTCATTAAGTTACTAAATCCTTTTTTCATAGAAGATAAACCAACGTTAAAATTATTCGGCATGAATGCTGCATTTGAAGTCAGATCTGCTTTATTTTGTTTACATGATGTATCTGTTATATGTCGCACTGCATTCTTTTCTTCCTCTACAATAGTACATTGTCTGTCACTTGGAAAAGTATGTTGTTCATATTTATTAGTACCATTTTGTTTAAAGGTAACAACTGGCTGGCTTGTAGTCACTGGATGAGTAAAATCCATAGATAACATAGAAGATACTTCACTTTGTGGCGTCTCAACATCATTACTTGTATTCATTCTTTTGCCACTAAAATCAACGCGTGCACTAATTGCACTGTTATGCCATGCTGCAGATGAACCACCAAAATCATCAGCAATACTTGATGATTCTGGCAGAACGGATTCCAAATCTCCTCCAGAGTTTTCTTTACCTGGTGTATGCGAAGGCATAACAAATGTGACTTCTACTTGTGGTACTAATGCACCAATAACTAATGAACCACCAGTTTCTACTTTTAATATTTTGTTTGAATCCACGACTAAGTATGTAGCCATCTCTGACAGCAGTTCCGATAATCTCAATAAAAATAAATATTGATAGTGATTGATTTGTACACTCACTAAATTGCTAATGTATGCAAGAGCATGGATATCAGCAGAGTGCAAACGTTCTGTATCCAGAGGAGTCATCTTTACATGACACCATAAAGTTAAAGGAAATGCATCTAAAAATGGGACAGGACGATTCTGTCCAACTGAACGAGCTCCAAGGAAATCACCCCACACAGGTTCTAAATTGCAACACCACACATCTTTAGCTTCCATCCATAAAAGTTCTCTGTGTAACTGGCGGATTAATTCGTTCACAGAATTGCTACTGAAATTTGGAGGAGGATGTCGAATATTATCGGTACCTAAAATTGATAATAAACATATAAACATATAAATATTAACGTATTAACGCATTAATATTAAGATTACGGAATTAATTTCTATCATTTGTACCTCCACAATGTGCTAAAAATTTGTCTGTGACAACATGAAAATCTTCTGCTTTGCTTGGAAACTCTGCACCAAAGAACATTTGACCCATCTGGAAAGCATTCAAACATTGTGCTAGGTCTGCTCTGGAAGATCTCTCAGTAGAACGGACATTTGTAATTGATGCTCTAGATGTCTGAATGTGCAAGGACCTGGGTCTATCTTTCTGATTAGGATAATCTTGTTGACTTTCAAAAACTACCTACATATAATTAATTAAGCATGATTAATATAGTTCATTTATTCTACACAACTAATTTTGCAAAAATAAATGGCATTGTGTTATTTACCCTTGGCAGAATAGCTTCAAGTTTTACATCAAAATACATTAAACGGGAACTATTATACGATACTTCTTCATCTTTGTTCATTAATGAGTGATGAAGATTTAATAGAAAGGAATTAAACCACAAGCATGAACAGACATCAAAGTTCACTTGAATTGGATTAAGCTGAACATAAAATTTAGGTGGTGGCACTGAAAACATGCAGAATGCTTAACCAGTCGTTTCACTTCACAGTAATAAACTATCACTTACTTAAAAAAAAACGAATACACTAGAATAATGAACAAAGTAATAAAGGTCAACAGTTTTGTCTTTCTTACATGGAAATGTGATATCCCCCGGGTAGTAATAATAAGTAAATTCACCATGAAGTATAGTCACATCTTCTGGAAGGCAAAATCTATCTCGATCACCTGGACACAAATTTTTAAAGCAAGCATGATTTTATATGAACACTTACACACCTATTTCTCGTTAATTATTAAAGTATACATGCGCAAATTGTCATCGACTATGCTCACGATTATTATATGATACAAAGTAATCAATTAATAATATTATCAATTAATAATATGTCCTCACAGGACACTTGTGTATCACTTCAAATGTAATAACCCCAATTTACAATAATATTTGTAATTCACATCTATCTACACTTATTAATATCAATACCCCAATTTTCAGATTCTGCTCTATTATGAAAACACTTTATTTATTGCACAGTTGCACATTATAAAAATACTTGCACATTGAAAACTATATTTATATAATAAACAAATGAATTCTTAAGTAAAACTGAAAGTGCAATATTATATTTAAACAAGCATACTACAGTTACTAATCAATTATACCTGGTGTATGCTTCTTCCTCGTTTGAGCTGTGCAATTTTTAAATAAAATAATTATTTATAAATTTTATATGAAAAACAATTATATTGAATAGCAAACTTAAGAAACAAAGTGTTGATACTTTTAATATTAAAAAAATACCTGTAACAAATTCTTTCGGTGTTGGGTTTCGAGAAGTAGCAGTTACTTTATACAAAGTAAAATCATCAATCCGTATAATGACACAAGTTGTCATCAATTTAGCAAGTTGCTCTAATACATAGTTTTTCACAGGATTGCCACTAGGATGTGAAGATTTTTTCTGTTCATTTGTCTGTATACTTGCATTTTGCAATTGATCACCCCGAACAAGATTATCTCCAGCAGCTTTTGTGATATTCCCTACACATATACACATATACATTTCGAATATGGTTCATGTTATAAATTTTTGTTAAAATCAATTATATTTAAAGCACACTTTGGAATATAATAGGAGAGTCATTATAATCATACCTGCCACATTTCCTTGACTTCTAGTCAAAGGAGAATGTTGTGTTCTACCAGAATCAATGAGATCCATAAACTGACTCCGAAAAGATGTTAAAGATTGTTGTAACCACTGACTATGAGGAGTAGCGTTTTCTCTGTACTTAGCCCAATGTTTTCTATCTGCCATTGCAAGATGATATGGATAATAATCAATTTGGAATTTTACTAATGAAATTTGTAAAGCCCCGCCATCTTTTAAATCTGGATGTAGAGATCTACCGGCTATTTTAAAAGTTTTTTGTTACAACAAACGTTACAGAACCATATTTGAATCCTCAGTATATTAAGTTACCTCCTGGATCATCACATAAGTGAAGGTCAATTCTCTGAGAAAGAAAATGATAAGAAGTTTCTTCAACGTCATAGCGTGAAAATATTTTAGATATAGCTGTGTTGTATTGATTTTTTGCTCTACTTTGTTGTGAAATCTGTGCTTGATATTCTGGTAAAACCTTAAACATATAAATAACAAGTGTATAAGGCAGACTATTACATGTCGATGTTCAAACATTTGAGGACCAACCTCTAACTTCCTCGCAGCTTTTGTTTTACGCTCCAAAACAGTTGCTTTTTCAAGAAGACCACCTAAAGAATCAATAAAGTGTAGTGCTGCATTCAATTGAGAGTCTGTGAGAACCCATAAAAGATCATCTAAGATAAGAACTAATCTTGAACCCATGACAAAACAATCTGTAAATACAATAGGTTCTGTTAGAAGTACAGTTTCATTTCACAATTACATATACTGTAAAGAAAAATATTTATCAACCTGAAATCCTTTTTTTGATAGTAATACGACAACGTGCATGATTTGTAAGCAACCGTAGTGGTGTCAAATTTTTATCTTTAGTACTTTGTGCCTCTATTCTAACAGTTTGCCATTCTAATTCTTTAAAAATAAGTAACTGTCCTCTATCTGGATCCTTTACTCTTGTCGTTCGCAAGTCACACCGTTGCCAAGTTGCTGACTTAGATTCCACAACAATACGATTCATCTGTAAAGATTTGAGAAATTAAAATTTAAATTAATAGCAGACCATCTTCTTTTGGCACACGTATTATAATAATATGACTTGTAGCACCTGCACAGATGCTGTAAATGCAGGACTCTTGAATGTTACCAACACAGTATTCACAGCAACTGTTATTCCATCAATTACTTTATGTATAAAAGAATACTTTGCCGGGCCTGCATAAGATGATAAACCTTGCGGGGAAGACATACTTCTTAAGTCTTCACATGTTTCTACTTCTATGTGAACTTCATCCAAACTCTATAAAATTTCAAACAAAGCGTAAATTGCAGATCCTTTAATTTGACATTTAAGATGGTATATAAAATGACATATTTACCAAAAAAATAGGAACGCTTTTTAGTTTGGTCCATTGTATTCGAAATGATACCTTGTTGCACCAAGCTTTCTTTAATCTTAACCATGAAGGCAATTCTAACAAATCAGTAAGGACTATTTCGTCAAGTTCTAAATTTGTCAATTCTCCTTCACCTTTAAATGTACTTAAATTTATTTTATCCGCTGACAAATTTTTGGTGAACCTATAAAAAGATTTTATAATAAATGATAATGTACGTGTGTGGCCAACAACTACTAAAGTTTTGATACATACGCAATACACATTTCTTATTATGACATAGAAAAATCTCAAAACAAGGATAACACATATCTGCAGTGCACAAATAATTTTTACTATATATAGATACTGTAACTATATCGCAAGGATTCAATTAGAGCAAATAAATTTATCAAAGCTATAATCATAAGTATGCCTTCAATACTTTTTCCATAAATTAGTTAAAAATAATAATAGCAATTCAAATTTCTGTGACATGTAAAATTACACGTATAACCAAATTGGACAATTAAAAATATTCTTATAGTATTCACATCACTTATGTGAAGGGTGGTGCAGTTTCCACTTTGACAGTATGTAATAAGATTGCAGAATTAACACGTTTATGCACATAATTTGACTTACCTAGATAAATGTTTTAATAATTGCTTTTTAATAATGGACACCATCTTTTAATGAATTTACTTAATTTCTATAGTGACTAATATGTGTCAGCATGGTTAGTTTTATGCCACATACTTGCGCCAAGCATTAAACGTACAACCACAACCACGTACAACGGTGATACATGTGTGATGCAGTGTGATGTGTGCACAATTGACACTTTTTAATACACGTAACAGCATCTAGAAACGACACAGCACTACGACTGTATTCCAGATTGGATAAGGTTTAGGACACGTTGGGCCATCTAGGAACGACGTAGCTATTACAACATATTCTGAACTGGATAAGTTTAGTTTACATGGCGCTATGTAGAAAGGAGGCATATCACCACAATAATATTGACAGTATTGTTAATGTCCGATACATTATCCGATCCCAGAAACTAAACTATATATATAGATATATTACAGACATAACCTAGTAATGAACTGATTGTGAAACGTGGATGGAAGCACCGACGAGAGGTGTTCAAAGAGCAGACTGAGTGTGCACCCTCTCGATTGAACAGCGACTGAATGCGCAGTTGCCTACTATACTAACCAAAAATAGTATCCCGCTGCTGTTAGATGGCTCTCTGTCAATTGAAAAGTTTATATGTATCACCTAGATGGCGTCAAACTACGTCCCTGATAGGTTCGTAACTATAAGGAGGGGTACCCAACAGGCAGCAACGTACCTACAGAGGGATGATAATTTCTAAAAGATATCACGCGAAGCTTAGGGCAAAGTTTTTAAATTTTTTCGCATGCATATGCAACAATTGGTCATGTGCCCTATGTTAGACTTTCTCAAATATCCGTTTACACTTTTTTTATTACTTATTTTCTTATTACTGCGAAGATAAATTTATTGCGAGTAAATAATAATTGGTCCTTTGAATTTCCGTCCACATTCTTTATATGTAAACTGTATCGCTAATAAAAAGTGTCTCACTGAATAGATATTCTCATGAACGAGGAAATGTATTTTTCCACGTTCTAAAAATATCAAATACTCTTGAAATCGAATATTAAATTAGATTTTTCATTTATGCAATCACGACTGATTTTCGACGTAGGGTGCATCTGTATAAAAACATAATCATATATAAGGAACGAGTAATGTGGATTGACGTACTATTCGTTGACGTTTAGATGCCGTATTATTACAGTCGCGCGCGCTTACTTGCTGTACATACAAAAATAATTAGTTCAAACTTACATAAGTTAATTTAAGTAAACGTTTAATACTCAAATAAGTGGGGGTTAGTTTAAGACTATAGTGCAAAGATGTACCTCCTTTACCTTTCGTATGCAGAGGCTTTCTAGAATATGGGGTCAAAAGAGAAAGTTTTGAGACGTTAATCGTATATGAATACGTTTACAATAGAAGTTGTATGTGCTTAGTGTTAACTGCCAGACGGAAATTTCTTCGTTCATGGAAAGTGCACAATACAAATATGTTAATAAACAGGATTGTTCTTGTCATGATAAAAAACAATAATACATTATCGTTATTATTGCGTAGTAAGTATGTTTCTACTTGTGAAATGCGAAAAAAATTTCATACTTGCTCAGAGAACAGATTTCACTTAAATGATCCCAATACCGTGGCAAGAAAATTGACAGCAACGCAAAAGCCGGATTGGAATAAAGCTGTTTCAGAAGCAGAGAAAATTGTGGGATATCCAACCTCATTCTTGAGCTTGCGATGGCTTCTTAGTGATGAAATAGCAAATGTTGCCTTACACTTGAGAAAGTTGGTTGGATCTAACCATCCTTTATTAAAAACTGCCAAGTAGGTTTGACACATTAAATTATCCACATTTCCATATGCGTATCTCTAGATTTCAATTTCTGTTATTACAGAAGTCTCATATACAATGGACGCAATAACATGCAAGCTTGGGGTCTTATCGTCTTGTTAATTTCTAAGGCAGCAGGCCACCTACATGCAGATGACATAGATGAAGATAAAGCTGCTGGTGTCTTGCATAGGTATAATTCTGTTTTTCTGGTAGTTGTAATTTGAAATTCACATTTGAGAATGGCATATCGTTCAATAAGCTTTGTTTAATTTAGTCAGCGAGCACTGGCGGAAGTTACCGAAATGATACGTACTAGCCATCTTGTACACAAAGGATTGGTAAATATAGAACCTGGTATATACCCTGAAGCATCTGAACTAGATGACATGACATTTGGCAATAAAATTGCATTGTTGAGTGGAGATTATCTTCTTGGTACAAGCTGTGTTGAATTAGCAGCACTTCGAAATCAAGAGGTGGGTATAGAAAATTAATAATTAATTTTCTAATACAATAATCCTTAATTAGTTTGTAGTTGAACGTATATTTCACCATCTTTAAACCTTTGTACTTTTTTACGTGTTGCACCAGCTCGTAGAATTAATGTCAAGTGCTGTTAGAGATATGGCTGAAGCAGAATTTGTTGGTCGCCGAGACAGTCAAAATAATCCTTTGCCGTCTGTACCACCTGAAGACAGAACGGGTTATGCAGTAGAAGAATGGACACTTAGAAATGTACTAAGTGCAGGTTCTTTGCTTGGAAAATCTTGTCAGGGTACCCTAAAACTTGGAGGGCATGACAATGAAATGCAGGAACAAGGCTACAAGTTTGGCAAACATTTAGCATTAGCGTGGCAGGTATGAATATGAATAAAGTATGAAATTAAATTGAGTACTGCTATATACCGGACATATGGAATTACCGTAATTCTATTATAGGCTTCCTTGGATTTGGGCCCATTTATAAAAAAAGAATCAGTCACATCGCTGAACCTTTGTTCAGCTCCAGTTATTTTTCATATCGAGCACGATCCGTCTATCCTAAAAGAAATAAATAAAGGACTTCAGTATCTGCAGAATGTGGATTGCACAAAGGTAAGGACAAGAATAAGAGCAATCAATAGCATATTAGGACGTATATCTTAATATCTAATTACATTACTTTGTGTATAGGTGTACAATAGCGTTCTAACAGGACCAGGAATTGAGCTTACAAAGCAACTTTTAAAGGAACATTCACAAAAGACAATGGAAGTTTTAAGTGTGTTTCAAGAAAGCGATGCAAGAACGGCGCTATCCAATATTATTGAGGCTATGGGGGATTTCTAAATAACTATACAAGAAAAGTATTGACTCGTGCGAGTAATTTTGTGATTAATTGCCCAAAAGTCAGTTCAACAACTCCGTCCTGCATTATGTTTGATACAGTTTCATAAATAAAATTATATTTATATATATATATCAATAAAACACATATGAATGTACGTAGTAAGTTATGTATTTGTATGTCTCTACTATGCATACACGTATATGTGCTGAAATATATGTTTACAAATGTTTACGATATGGTAGCTTGAATTTGCAATACAGAATTGATTTGTAATTATGTAGAAGATTAGGTTGAACAGATTTTAAATCATACTTGTAAAAAGTGCATCTTTAACATGGCTATGAGTATTGTCATATTGCTTGATGAAGCAGCATTTTGAATATACATATAATCACATGCATGTGTTTGCAGATATTCGTGTATCAACTGAGAATAAATGTCAACAAATATACATTTTCTATAAGTCTCTATACTGTCAAATCGTAATTAAATTTATCTGTTTCTACAGTATATTTCTTTGAGACGATATTTTTATTCATTTTATTACCGAAGGGGCAAAACTTTACATGACATCTGTATTACTGTAGTGGATCCATGGATCCAATGTACACATACATATATCTTGTGACAGATACGTTTACGTATAACTCCTACTTATATGTTCCAGCATGTCTCGAACTGGGACAAAACTTGATGCAAAAAAAGTTGTAAGTAGTTCTGTATAATTGATTAGCAAATATGTGAAATATAGTAAACTAATATTTGTACCATAAAAGAGGTACATCCGACTTGATAAGTAGTGATTAAAAGTAAGGTTATATTTTCATACTATATAAGTGTGCACGAACATGGATATATAAACGATGAGAATAATGTGTAAATATTGTGTCTCTTAAATCCTGATATTAATATACATATTTATTTCAATGCATTGAGTACACAGTGTAATAAATTTTTCTTATATATTACAGAATTCTGAGTTATTTACCTTAACTTATGGAGCATTGGTAGCACAATTATTAAAAGATTATGAGAACATAGAAGATATTAATAAACAATTGGAAAGGATGGGGTATAATATGGGGATTCGAATAATAGAAGATTTCTTAGCTCGTACAGGGTCTGGTCGATGTTATGATTTTAGAGATACTGCTGAAAAGATACAGACAGGTTTTAAAATATTCCTTGGTATTACACCAACTATTACCAGTTGGAGTGCAGCAGGAGATGAATTTTCCTTGTGCTTCGAAGCAAATCCATTAACAGAATTTGTAGAATTACCAGATAACTGTCTAAATCTTAAATACTGTAACATAATAACAGGTGTATTACGAGGAGCCTGTGAAATGGTCCAGATGGAAATTGCGTGTTGGTTTGTACAAGATCAACTTAAAAATGACAGTATAACAGAATTACGAGTTAAATTCATCAAAAGGTTAGAAGATGCTATTCCAGCGGGTGAAGACTAAGCAATGCTATTAATATTATTGGCATAATTGTAACTAGAAACATGCATTATCAATAATGATATATTATGCATTATAGTTAAGGCAACTGTGACATTTAGATAAAATACCATAGCCATTATACATATAATGTAATATACGTTAATCTAACACAAATTGTTATCGACATACACAATCAATTACTTTAGTATTGCAATACAATAATCTTATGCAATGTAATGTTTTCAGTAAGAAATATTATGGTGACAACACAGACTCTATATATAAACAGGTATATTTCGGTAACTTCTATTTTAATCAAAATACAAATTAAAAAGTTCTAGATGTAACTTATTGAACCTGGTATTAGGAAAAAGAGTCGAAGGTGTCAAGTAATTGTTAAAGTCCTGTAATATTTCCATGTTTCGAATTAAAAAGTGAAAATATTTTAATTTCATGTAATATGATAATATCATGTATTATATGTATATCATTGTAGATAAGGTATACTAAATATTCAAAAAGAAAATAATGAATAGTGTGTACGTATATCTCTCCAATGTACAGTTAAATTTAATAATTTCTATAAGACTAATAAATTGAGAAAGAAAATTTGAATTCTTGCGCATGTCCAGTCCAGTCCAGTATACTTATATATCGTCGTATAGGTGCATACGGTGCATGCATAGTGCTCCAAGAAAACGTAGAGACATTTAAAATGGTGTAAATTAATAAATATTGGAACATATTGTCATATTTATGTTAATATGCTGTTCTAGCCGACATTCTTATCAGCAGAACAAATAATGTGTAACGAAAAAAATATATAATAGGAAGAAGCTAAAAAATAAATGAGGTTAGTTAAATAGATCGCTCTCACAAAAGAAATAACAACCTCTAAATGCTGCAAATATTTTTAGATGGTAATAGTGAAATGCAAGCGCTGTTGCAAGCATATCTTCAATGAAGGGAGCACAATATTAAATAGCCATGGTGAACTTTATAAAACTATGTCGCAGGAAGATTGTGATATAGACGATTCAAATAATTGCTTGTATATACCCTTGGAAAATGTTCCTGACTGGATTGGAAGAACAATTAATCAAGTATGAATGGTATAAATTCAAGATAGTTTCTCATAAATTGAAAATAACTTCATTTCAGGTTAATTCTTTTGCGACTATCCTGAATCAGAAATTTGTTGTAGGAATCTTGGACGAAAGGTAGAATACACTGCCCATTCTGCAACAATCGCTTAGGATCATTCAATTTAATTGTGCCAACCAAATGCAGGTGCAACCAATTTACTGTACCACCTGTTGCAATAAGTAGAAGCAAAGTGGATGTATTTTGCATTCAAAAATGATTGAGACCTACACATGTCTGTACGAGAAACTTCTACCATATACACATTTCATAAAATATAAGATATTATCTGGGTTTCGTATTTATTATTTTATTATTGTTTTCTTGTGTATAAGAAAATTTTTTAGATAAGATAAAATATTTTGTATATCTAACATTTACATGTGTTGTCCTCAAAATTGTGCAGTGGTACCTAATTATAAAACATGTAGGTAATAAAAACAAAATTCAGTATTGAAACTGAATATTCCAAAGTAATTTTTTTCTGGAAGGCCAATCAGTATTAAGAGACCAACAACAATTTAGTGTACCAAATTGCGCATTCTCGACCATTACTGATTCTGTTATGACTATTTAAAATATAGACCAACCGATTACAAAAAGTGTAGACTGGAATGAATTACACATAATCGAGATATTGTTTTCATGCTCTGCAAAAATACATTACCGTAAACAAAATCTTGCTTATTTTTCTTTGCATCATAAGATCATTGATATACTTTTTAATATAATTTTTTCAAGGCACTAATGGCATATTATGCAATACGCAGCAACTTTATAGCATTCAAGAAACTAGATCGGATTTAACAGTCTAAATATGCATCAATTCAGTTAAGCACATTTTATAGAAATATAGTTAAAGTGGACAAAAAGAAGTATAATTTTGATAGATTTTTTTATTCCATAGCGCCCATTCTGTGGAATTTTATATATTCAAATAAGTAAAGATTAACATTTATTAATTTAAACTCTACATTCGTTGGATTGTCCAACGTTAATTGTTGTGTAATGTAAAGTCTTACATTAATGACCAATTTTTGTTCGTTCAGGCTCTTCAATAAATGTTCGATTGATTTTTACATACATACAAGATGTAATTGCTACAACTGAAACATTTCATCTTGCTGCTGCTGCAGCCTTTGTAACGACGTCTTGACTCTCCTACCCTGGGTCATAACAACAGCAGTTGGAAAATTATGCATATCACTAGAAGACGACGGCCTTAATGCGTCAGGGGGTGGTATTGCCAAATATGTACCACTAGCAATGGAAAGTGCATTTCGTAATTTAGCAGAGGTTCTACATCGATGAATATTTTCATCCGTGTCTTCAAAGCAAAATCTAGAACATAGGTATACAATATAATGTGAATGTCGCAAAGATAGGTTCTAAATAATTCATTTAAACCAGATAAGTAATTATTAATAAGATGTATATCTTAAAGCTTAATTTGAACTTACTCGCTGTTCCCTTGAGCACGTCTTACTTCCTTTTTTACATTAGCAATGGAAGAATCCACCTTAGCCAAAAAATCATTAACCGAGCTCTCACCATCTATCGATGAGGATATTGACGATGGACTAGACACCTGTAAATGCAATAAGTTTATATAGCAGAAGAAATTAGATCTTAGAAACTGCTATTATTATTATACCGATATCACTTACACTTTGAATATTATCATGTTCAGATTCATTAGGCATAATATTATCATTGGTCAAAGAGGTTGGATGCTCCGCACTTAGAGGAATAAATAAATGTTCTCTTAAAAATAAACTATCCGATGCCCATAATCGGTTGACCCTTCTTATCTGTTCCGTCTAAAACATAGATTACTTCCAATATTGACATCTGTTCGGAACGCAATCCAATGAACTGATACACCAAGAGCCAGTTCTGACAGATGTTGGGAAGGTAGTAAAGGTCACATCAAGATATTATTCAAAATTTATCTGTACTTGACGCTTCACAAATTATTACAGGTAATCCTTCAAAAAAACTGAAATTTTGTATTTGCCTACCGTAACACCATACTTTAAAGCAATTCCTTGGAGAGTGTCCGTGGCAGACACAATGTGTTTTACTAGACTTTCAGTTCGCGTTATATGCTTAGCAGTACTTCCATATTTTTTTAGTGCCTTGCCTGTGTCGCGAATACATCTTCGTTCCTCCATTTCTCTAGCACCATTTCGTTCCATCTTTATCTCTTTCAGGAGCTCTATTAACTGAGAGTATTAAAAACATAGTAAATATCGCGACACGTTAAACAGAGCTTTAAGTCGCCTGTGGTATCATAATGACATAACCTTTTCTAACGTTTTAAAAAGTGCACCGTTCACTTAGGAATATTACCCTGAACAATATCTGTTTACGTATAACGAAGGTTATGTACTCAATTTAATTTAAATGCCAAGCAATAGTACTCTCGTAGTAATCGAAAGTGTTTAGTACAATGAAAAAACAAATTGACGACTAGGTAGACGTTAATATTATCATAACGTAATTAAATGTGTCTTCAATATATACCATTTTCAAGATAATATAAGCTCATACTCTTTGTGTCTCGCATCTAATAACTTTGTTGTAATGACTGAACACATGCTTCGTATAAATTGGAACATGTAAGATCGCAAAACCTGTACAGTCGGACTAACATACGTATATGACGATGATCACCTGATATATAAGTGATAGCATATCTGACGATCTTGGACGATCTGCTTGATTCAAATCGAATAGTTGATAATCGTATTCTAGAGATAATAAAGAATTATTTTCGCTTGCGTACTAATCAAATAGATAAACAAAGGCAATTTAATGTATACATTTTAGGATCTATCCCAATAAGCACAAGTACGTCTTATGTACGTACAGTGGACATCCATGTCGGACATTGTGTACATCCACTGGAAGTCCATATTAGGTACGGCAGACGTACAGTGGACATCCATTGTATATCCGTCAATATCCGTTTGCAACTGCGCTGGACGTCCGCAGGACATCCATATTATTCGGAATTTATGCATCTTAAATGGACATAAATTGTTAACCTTACGGACGTACTTTGGACGTTTTATGGACGAAATTTATACGCTTTTAATTAGGGGTAATAAAGTTAATAACAATTTAATGAAAAACTGAAATAGTTTTATTTTATATAACTTTATATAATTTTATTTTATATTTTGTATAACTAAATTCTTTTATAATCTAATATTTTTATTATTATTATTATCACTGCGTTCTTTGGCTCTTCTTAACCATTTTTGGATTGCTTCTTTGCACTCTTTATTAGTGGAATCAGGGATGCTTTTTTTGACAGAACCTATAATATAAAAACAGGATAAAAAATAATTAGAAAATTGTAAATAGTATAATTGTAAATAGTAAAACTGTAAATAGTAATCGTATATTTGTATATTTAATAATCTACAAAGAAAGAATGATTTTAATAAAGAATGATACTGATGTGTCGTTGTTGGACAGCATTCATGATTAACAGGTTGTATGTACATACAATATATGAATACCAGAAATATGTATTATACATAGATGAATATTATTAGTTCATTAAAAAGTTAGTTTATTTTATTAAAAATATTATCTAAAAATATAAATTAATTTGAGATGTAGCAAAATGTATGTATATAGCGTATTCTACAATGAGACAGAAGTCAGCAATCATAAGATATAAGCGAGTCACAAGCCTATTTTAAAGCATTCATAAGTTGAAACACAGTTGTCATAATGGGACAGAAGTCACTGCAATCAGAAGATATAAGCCATACGCATAATTATAAAGCATTCATAAGTTGGAATGCAGTCATAAAAGATTGGCCAAAATCCAATCCATGTAACTTATAGCTTATAGCTGCTTCTGCCATATTGTTAAATAGACTTATATCTTTTATGAATATACATTGTACAATTATATTTTGAAGCAGATTTTCAATATCGAAGTAGAACCACATACATTTCCATAAAATATATGTATATCGATACATTTTATTTTAAAAAGAAATTATAATTGCGTTACATATTTGCTTTATATATTCTATTCTCGCCTGATAAAAAACTGTATCGTTATATATGTAAATGAAATACTAATTTCTTAGGTTATGAAACAATTAGCTAAAATATTATATATTAAATACATATAAAATTGTACATGTATACTTACATTGTTAATTCTCCGTTCAGTATGCAGTGGTATGCAGTTGTGACGACTGAGTAGCTCAACTAATTAATTAATACAAATAGAGCCCTCAACCACCCTCAACGACAAAGGAGAGTCGCCGGTGGTCGCCGATTGTCGCCGATATGTACATGAACAACATAGCTGGTGCGTGCGTGCCGCTGCTCCACCGCATTATTATTATTATAATAATAATTTTATAAACATGATGACGAAAAAATAAGATTGTTTTACGTAACAGAAAAGTGTAACGCTATATATGCCTTACAAAACTTTGTTTTAAGACAAAAAATGGAATAATGATAAGTCCAAAATAAGTCCATGTAAAGACGTCCGCTGGATGTACTGGATGATCATATTACGTCCATGGACGTATGGTAGTAGAATGGACATAAAACGGACGTCCATAAGACGTACGGTGTTATTTGGGATAATGGCCTTTGACTGCCTTTGACTAAATTCATATACAGGGTGCGCGCTTATAAGTTTACAAAACATAAGAGATCCACAGAGGGGCTAACAAACACAAAAGACAACGGGCCGTACTCTCGCCTGTACTTTAGCAGCGCTTGAAGTTTAGATGCGTTTTATAAACATGTGTGGACATGAACATGCATACGTATGCATAAGCATAGAGCCCATCTAAAGTCCGAGCGCTGCTAAGGTACGGATGAGAGTACGGCCACAGGACTTTTTTTGCTTGTTTTAAGCCGCTCTACGTCCCCACGAGAGATTGTTGGGTGGTCTGGGACACCTTGCGTACTTAATTTACACGATGTAGTACATATATTGGACTGCTCGCTAATTTTATAATATAATCCGACGTCAAAGATAACAATTTTTTTTTTTTTTACTTTAAAGTTCTCTTAAAAGGTTACAATGCTGATAATTTTTCCATGCCAACTTGCGCGACCCGATTTTTAACAGAATGTATCTAATCATGTTGATAATTCTTCCCTGTAATCGTATGTGCATTCGCCACATGAATGACTCACACATTATTGTGAGCGAATAATTTGCCTATATCTGTATATGTGAGATTTTGCCTGTATATAACTGGTCGGAACAGGCCGGGCAGCACACAACAGTCGTTGAATGCTATAACAGAGCGCATGCAACAGGTCACGCTGAAAACGTTATCCTACGATTCGCAAAATGGTAAAGTCGCGAAAGTACATTGTTGTCAATCGCTTTAAAGGTGATCCAAAACCTTCAGATTTTAAATTAGTTGAGGAAGAATTGCCGGCCGTTCAGGATGGAGGTACGTTATACTTATAGTAAACAACAAGCAATGGTTTCACTATACAGGATAATGGATGTACGGAATTAAAAGTAAACTTTACTTATATGTGTACATTCATTGTAAATCATGTCATCTTCTAGAATATATCCTCGAAGCTGAATATCTCTCCGTGGATCCATACATGAGAGTTTATACTATAAGAAGGCCACTTGGATCGACAATGATTGGCGCTCAAGTTGGAAAAGTCATTGAATCTAAAAATCAAAATTTTCCCGTTGGCAAACGAGTTGTAGGATATTTTGGTTGGAGAACACATACTCTGGTCAATGCAGCTTTACTAGAAGAAATCAGTTTTATGCCGGGGAAACCATACGTTATACCTGATTTTGGAGATTTACCTGCGTCCTTGGCATTGGGAATGTTGGGTATGCCGGGGTAAGAGAGTTTTTCCTAAATATATTCTATACAGGCTTATGTGCTTCTATTAACAGCGAAAAAATGATTATTGGCAAATTGTAATTATACATATGAACATATCGCAGAAATACAGCATATTTTGGTTTCGTGGAAGTATGTAAACCGAAACAAGGTGAAACGGTTGTAATAACTGGTGCTGGTGGTGCTGTCGGTTCTCATGTTGGACAGATTGCTAAAATCCTTGGGCTAACTGTCATTGGAATCGCTGGATCGGATACCAAATGCAAATGGCTTGTAGACGATTTAGGATTTGATTATGCAATCAATTACAAGACAGAAAACGTAGCAGCTGCTTTAAAGAAAGTAGCACCGAAGGGTGTAGACTGCTATTTTGATAATGTAAGTGGAAAAATTCTTATTTGACTTGACACTGAAATTGTGTGCACCGAAATTAGAACGGTGTAATGCATATGTTGAAACATTAACAGGTTGGCGGAGAGCTTTCTAGCACAATCATGTATCAAATGAATTTGTTTGGGCGTGTGTCTGTGTGTGGAAGTATTTCATCATACAACGCAGATACTTCATCTTTACCAAAATGCACCCTTATACAACCAGCTGTGCTTTTCAACCAATTAACAGTACAAGGATTTGTTGTACATCGGTGGATTGACCGATGGCTCGAGGGAATTCAGACGAATTTGAAATGGATCCGCGAAGGAAAACTGCGTTATCGCGAAACCGTTACGAAAGGCATTGATAACATTATAAGTGCATTTATCGGTATGTTACGCGGTGACAATGTCGGTAAAGCAATCGTTGAAATCTAACATCATATATTCAAACGTTTCTTCATCGATGTATTAATAAAAAATACTAAACGGCAAAAGTCTCATTCTAAGCTAATTTTATATTTGGCTATTAGCGTTCATTCGTCTTCACCTCTTGCGCTGGTTCGAATTATTAATTTATACGTATTTCTCAACAACGTCGTGATCGTTCGTCGCTTTATTCGAAATATGCATCAATTTTTTATCAATAGTACCGACAACTTAATATCAAGTAAATCATGTCATATGGGTAACCAGAAATGAGAAAAAGTAATGTGCATACATAGCAAGAGACATAAAGCAATAAACGAAAATGTAATACGAGTAAATAAAGAATATCTTTTTGATTGAATTACTTTTTAATTTAAAATATATAAACTGTACATATATTTATAAGTAGTATATTTATATATTCTTGTATAATATAGTACTCGTGAGCATGATAAATTAACGTGTAACATATTTGTGTGGCAGTTGAGCTTAGGGGATATTTTAAACTTTTCTGATGCACCAGTAGGAATACACGTTATTCTGTACATGTTTTTTTAGCATGACATTTACTTTAAAACTAAAAATTTCTCGTGCTTATCCTCACCGTACTCTATTCAGTCGATTCTACAAAATATAATATTGCAGACATGTATATGTTAAGGCTGTGATCACAAAAAATTGCCGTTTAAAAATATGTATTGCTTTCTCGTTGATATAAATCAGAGATACGAATATTTAATACATATTGAAATTAAAAGTGCATTCGAGCGAACATAACGATATTTGTTTTTAGCCAATATATAGATGACGTAGAATTAAGATCAATATCTTACATCGATATCCACATTACATTGCTTTATTCTCGTGTTATCCATTGTCCCTTTTCAAGTTACGTATTTAAATTTTGCAAGTAGCGCTAAATTATATTTATATATCTTTCTCGTTTACCTACGTGTCGACGGACGTGTAATTCATTATTTTATGGAAAGCATTCTTTAGTATAAATATAACACAGAGTAAATGACGGTGTAATCTATTTTGCGCGATTTAAATTAATCAAATACTCGTCCTTTTACTGTAGCTTATATTTTCACCCATTAGCCCATAGGTATCTTACTTATAGTAACTTTACGGGGATATCTCCCGACTGTACAGTGTTGTTCTTTATAAATAATTCTTATAAATTATAATTAATCTATGCTTTCGACATGACGTGAAATTCGTACACTGTACACAATGTTCGCTTACGGCAATTCACCTTTAATACTGCAGGTTCTGCCCCACGGCTATGAAGTACTCTTAGAAACACCCCTGGTTTTGGTCTGTATCTTGTTTTCACTGGTGATGCTAGCTTTGCTAGTCGAATCCATACTGTACGACCTGCGGCGACGAATTGAAAACTGTTAGACTAACTTGGTATTCTAATAGAGAGGTAAATTTCAGCTTCCTTGATAGGGCATTTGATCTGGAAGTGCGGACGAATGATTTTGGTTGGGACTTTGATGGAAATGCGGACTGGTTCCATCTTGCGATATATCACCGACCACTGGCTCCTCGTATTTGCCCCTCTTGAAGCGACCATACAGCGATGAATATGGAAGATTATAATGAATAGCCGCTTGATTAATACTCATATGACCTAATCTGCGAATACAAAGGAATATTAGGAATACGGCGGCCACGTTCTATCCTTCATTCAACCGAGTATATATTAAATTTGTACCTGACTGCTTCTAGGGCTTCGGTCATGGCATCTTCGCTCCACGGTGTAGGATTACTTCTACTGAGTTCTATGCCTTCTCTTTTGCACCTTCCATAAAGTGTCCCCGTAGGAATGCCAAATTCTGTGGATGCCCTTTGCACCGACGTCTGTCCCGATCTTATTGCTTCTAGCGCGCGATCCAGGTCCGCGGACGACCACGTGGTGGGACTGGCATTGAAGGGCGCGGCTAGCCTAATTCCTTCTCGTCTTGCAATTTTGTATAGAGTGCTGGAAGGTATCCCGAACGCCTTCGACGCTTTATTCGCCGAGATAGTCCCCGTACGCAGCGCCTCGAGCGCATTGTTTAAACTTTCGTCGCTCCACGACTTCGTGGGTCCATCCTTTTTTGGAGTGTCGATTCCCAATCGATGTGCTCGCTGCCACAACGTCGTCGATGGAATGCCAAACGTCGCTGAAAAACAACAACGGTCAACCTCGACCCATTCTAGCATTCATTCGAAGTATCTCGAAGATCCACTCCTCGGGATGCTCACCCGATGCCTTAGTCAGACTCATATCGTGATTTCGTAACGCTTCCAGAGCGGCGTCCATATCCTCCTGCGTCCACGATTTTGATCCGTGATGATGCGAGCCCGATTGCCCAGAATGTCCCCTCGAATTGTTTTCCCCGGAATCGGAGTGAACCGAACTTCCGGACGGCATTAATCCAAGAAGTTCCGGGGTGATCATCATCATGTTATCACTGTCCGCGGCATTCTTCGAACTGACACTGGCCCGATCCGACATGTGACTGTCGATGTCAATCGTGTCCGAGGAATCCATCGTGTGCAACGTCTCGAACTTGATCTTTACACTGTCACAATTTTGTATCTCTGAAATCAGTAGGAACGATCGCTGTTCAAGTGAACGCTTTTATCAGAGGCAACAGACACAGAGAAACACGTTAAGGCATACGTCATCAACGATTCCACGGCACTACCTATTTTAATGGTCGAACGACGAGTCTCGCTCGACGATCCGCGGAACTGTTAAACCTTTACCTAGAGGCTCATAAGGTACGACGTTAAAGGCAAACTAGACGCGAACACTAAACAAGCCTGCGTGGGCAGCCACGAATGGAGCAACGCAAATCTAATCACGGCCTGTTAAGATTGATTAGTCCAATTATTTTGATTCCCTCCCTGTCTAATGACCACCCATTCTTTTATCCCGCTTTACGGTTTAGCCCACCTCATTCCGAATGCGGAAACGGGAGCAGATTGGAGAAGCCGGAACTGATATACCAATGAGCCAAAGATTCACCCTATCCCTACTAACAACGTCCTACCAATCAACCCACCCAGGAGACTGAACAGTTACCAATGTCACGCTCAACTTGTCCCCTTTCCTATAAGTCCTAAATATAAATTCTATACCCGTCGAATGATGATCCGGATCCCTTAAGTGAGTGATCGTCGTACCAACTAATGTAGCGCTGGGTGGGGTTGGCTGCGTTTCCGGTGGTAGATCGACCTCCCCAGGATCTGGATGGTGTCCGTAGTGACCCAGCCCTGTGTGACAGAACATGTCACCTTTTTATTCAAAGTGAAAAGGGTCTGTCCCCGCCTTCCCCGAAAGTGGTAAACCGCCCCACACCTGGAACCCCCGGAGTGCTCGCAACCGCGTATCAGCAGAACGATCTTACGGCTTCGAACGTTAAACTTCATCCTCGCCTATCCAGAGACAATGGAACGCTTCCTATCGATGTCGACGATTCATCTCCAGATCGACTACTCTCCGTTCCACGAGAGACAACGGTGAAAAGTTTCTCGAATTTCTACATCTTTGAAGATTCACTCGTGAGACAGAATTACTTTTCCCATTCCAATCGTCCTACGATCTTCGATCAGAGAACACAGTCGACTCCCCCCCTCCCATCGTACCTCCGGGTAGGGCAAAAACGTGGTTCAGGTGTGGGGCGCAGGTCTCGGCTGATTGGCTTACCGTTATTATTGTTGTTTGTACCGTTACCGTTGTTGTTGTTACGTTGGCAGGTTTCCAGGACTACTGCTGCTGCTGCTGCCTCCGTGCACTCTTCATCTTCGGTTCGCCAGTCCCTATGGTTCTGTGGAACATCCGTGGACAAATTTAGCGACTAACCGAGAGCGGACGACGAGGAACTGGCGCGAGCGGGAGTGCGCGCTTCCGCGTCTCGAACCCGCGCGCTTATCATCTCGGAACTGGCGCGCGATTTCCTTCCTACTTAGGAAGATCTCCAACAAGCCACCACCCTCTATCAACCGTCTCCTCTCACCTCTTTGTTGTCCGGATTGCAATTCTCGTTGCTCTCCTCCTCTTTGTATCTGTCGTAGTGCCTGGAATCGGTTGCGCGTGGTTCGAACGTGGTTCTCGCCCGCTTGTACCTCGGATGGTGCCTCTTCAGCTTCGTGTAGTTGAGCCTAGGGGTGCCGGGCTCCCTTGGCGGCGAGCTCAGGCTCACGGAGGGTGGACCGTCCCTCTCCGGCAGCTCGCAGAGGCCCTTGATCTTCAGCTGGTCGGCCGTCTTCAAGAGTGACTGCGGAAAAAAGATCAAGAGTGGGATGAGAACACGCGGTGGGGTTCGAAGGTGCAGTGGGCGAGGGTAATCCGACGATTCGTCGAAAGGAGGGAAGGGCTGCTCTCTCCCTCTTTCTCTCTTTCCCTTTCTCTCTGCTCGATCGTTAGATCGATCGAGAGATCTATTTACCGATTACGCTAATTGCACGATGGAATGGCGAACGAGGGGGTTGAGCCCTGCGGAACTGGAAGATCGCGGACGAGATAGGAGAGAGTGGTCGTCGTCTCTCGGTAACCCGCTTTTGCGAAACGAATAAGGAGGCAGGGGAGCGTCCATAAGGATTTGCATATTTCTCTCAGGACCGTCACGCTTCCATCCACCGTGCCACCCTCGAACCCGTTCCCATTCCGTCTATCGTGCCAGTAGGAGAATTTCGTTTCGCGCGAATTTTAAACTCGCCCGACGACGAGGGCTCGTCAGAGGGTTCGAGAATCTTTTAAAAATCTCCATCCCCGCGCGATCTCCCATCCTCGGTGAGATGCGAAGCGGCGACCGGAGGGGTGGAGGCAAGCGGTGGAACGCGCGAGGCGTCGAGAATGGCGAAGGGTTGCTGCCCTTTCTGATCTTAACCTTGAAAATCGGGAGCCACGACGACGGGTCAACGAGAGAAAAATAGCAAGAACCCGATAACCCGGGACGGGGTGCCGGCGAAGGGAGAAGAGGAAGTGAAACGAAGGAGGAGGGAGGTGAAAGGGAGAAAAACGGGACGGAAGCAGGGATGAGAGGGAGAGAAGAGTGCGAGGGCGAGACTCCACGAGAAGAAGAGATAGGGAGAGAGAGAGAGAGGGAGAGAGAGAGAAAGAGAGAAACGTGAGCGCGCGACTTCTTCCGCCTTGTGGATCGAGAAAGTCTCGTGACTGAAGTTTCAGGGCTGCGCGCGTCCACGTGGTCGTGAAACGTCGGTCGGCGTCGTCGTTCCGACGAACTAACGCTTCCGCTTCTCGATGCTGGCTCGACGAGTGCTCGAAAAGAAAGAAGGGAAAGAGAAAGTGAAGCGAGGAGGATAGAACGAGAGAGAGAGAGAGAGAGAGAGAGACCCGCGAGGTGAGAAAAACGAAAAGAGGAAGGTAGAAGTAGAAGAGGAAGAAGAATGACGAGGAGGAGAGAAGAAGGCGCGTGGATGAATGGACAAGGGAAAGGAGGACAAAGGAGAAGGCGACGAGGATGATGATGGCGACAAGAGCGATAAAGCGGATATGGAGGAGGGGGGGGCTTGAGAAGGCGAAGGATAGGCGTGAGAGGTGAAAGAAAGTGCGTCCAAGAGAGAAGGTGAGGAGAAGATGTGGCGACGACAAAAAGAAGAGAGCGAGAGAACGAGAAGAAGAGATGACGAATGGGACGAAGAGGCAACTCGCGAAGGATGGACGAAGACGGGACGGGACGGGACGGGACGAGGCGACGCGGCCCGATGGTGGTAGCCGACCCTCGTGGTGAAGTTGAGGCTCTCTGTTCTTTAATCAAGCCAGGGGTGGCGCGATTAGGCGGGGTCGGCGGGGGAGGCTCGCCGGCGTCGGAGGCGCGTCGAGGGTGGAGGCGGAAGAGGAGAAGCGGGAGGTGGTGGTGGAGGGTTTCGTTCCAAGGGGGTTTACCGGAGGGGTGGAAAGGAAGAGGAGACGGAGGATGGGAGGCGGCAAGAGTGGAGGCGGTGGCGGTGGGCTAGGCCGGGGGTGTCGGTGGCGGCTGGGACGGGGGGGTGACTAGAGAGGGGTGGAGGTGGAGGTGGAGGCGACGGCGGCAGCGGCGGTGGTGGTGGCAGCGGCAGTTCGGCGTGGGGTGGTTCGCCAGAGTTAGGGAAGAGGCGGAAGGCTGTGAGGGTGAGCGGAGGCGGTGGAGAGACGTCGGAGGGGCGAGTAAGCGCTCGGGGGTAGCGAAGGGTGGCGAAGGGTGGCGGAGGGTGGTGAGAGTGAGAAGGGGGTGGCGGGGGTGTCGGAGGCAAAAACGCCCGCAGGAAGAATGGGGAGGCCTCCGACGCGGCTGTCGCGGCCCCAGGGCCGTATCGACCACCCCCAACCCCCCGATTCGCTCCCCGGCACTCGCGACGGCACCGACACCAATGACTTCCAACCATTTCCACACGTACACGGGGACGCGGCTTTGCGTCGTACGCCTCTCTCGCTCCCTCGCTCGCTCCCATTCTCCTTCTCGCTCTTCCAGGATCCGCAAGCGCGCAGGCAGCACGACCAACACAGAGGCGCGCCTCCACCCCTCCGCTCCTCGCTCCCCCTCTCTCATCCTCCTTCTCTTACCCTGTCACTACGGGCAGGTATGTACAAGCACGTCGAAGCGTCCGCAAATCTTCGGGCTCGACGAGCGAAGTGTCTCCCTGCATTGGCCGCCACCGCGGGATGCATGGCAATCGAACCACGCCGACGTCTACGCGGGGCCGCCGACCGTGCCCCGACGAGCCATCTTCATCCGACGATTTTCCCCTTTCGGACGAGCGCGCGACGATCGTCCGCGATTCGCGCACCACCCCGTGTCTCTCTCTCTCTCTCTCTCCTCTCTCTAACTCTCTATCGATCGCGCTATTAACGACGAACGGACGCGACACCTAAGGCGAGAGAAATCGGGAGACGCGTAGCCGTCGATCGTATCGATGCTCTCGTGAGCGTTTCGCGAAAGGTGGTCGCCACCGAAACGATCGTCCCCGTAGATACTCTCCTACGAGCTTACGCTTCGACGTATGCACGGGGAAAGAAAGAGCAAGATCGAACTTGCCGTTCGTTTATGCGAAATACGCGCGAGTTCATAGAAAATGGCGCGATTGCGGGCGGGCGGACTGGGTGGAACGCGTAAATAGAAGAATGGGGGTGGGGGCTGGTGGTGGAAAAAAAGCGTTTGGTCCGCGCGGCTCACGCACTGGGTGGTTCTCTCTAACGGCTGCGCGCCACTTGGAGAACCACGGGCATGCCGCGAGGACGAGCGAGGGATGTGGACGGGGGTGCGGCGGCGGAAGAGGTGGAGGAGGTGGAGGAGGAGGCGGCGGGGGTGGATGGCAGTCGAAGGGGGTAGGCAGCCGGCGGAGGGGCTGGTCGGTCGGTCGGTTGGTTTGGAGGTGGATGCATAGGGGTGGGGTGCCATCGCTTCGGAGCCAAGGGGGAAAGCCACCAGGCAGAATCCAACCTCACCAATCAATACTTAGGGTTCAAGGGCATCGTCCGACCAATTATCTCGGACTAATTGACGCGGGACGAGAAGGCCGAGATGGTAGGAGAAAAAATCCCAGCCGGACCACCGCCACCTCCTCTCACGGCTCTCTCCTCTCTCTACTTCCGGTCTGCGTCTTGTCTGATCGGTAGGTACCTGGGGGATGCCCGACGCCACTGCGGTCCCGAGGCCGCACGGCGCACATCCGTTCGGGTAGGAGGAAACGTTCGGCCGGCCAGGCCGTCGAAGGAATCGTCGGTGGCGGCGGCGCGTAGGTAACCTGCAGCGACGCGATAATTTCGCGTCCGAGAGAAAGGAGAGTGACCATGCCTGACACGGACGATGAGAGAGAAAAGGAGAGTGGAAGGAATGAAAAACAGAAGGGAGGATAATATCCATCGACGAGACTAAATGATATTCGGAACGGGCGAGACGAAAGGACCCCGTGTTACTTTTGAAGCGCGAGAGCCTTCTCGAATGTAACGAGCGAGTGAATTTTGCGGCAGAATCCAAGCGCTAGAGCATCCCCCAGAAGCGTCGCCTTGTAGAAAGTAATTAGAATTTGTGGACGGAAGTTCGTCGATTACCCGCTCGTGTTCGCCCACGATCGTCGAATCAAGCGGAAAACAACGGTGCGAAACGATACGTTAAAGTCAATCCCAATCGTCCCTCCGGGAAGGAGATGCCGAGAGGGTGGAGAGGCGCCGCCGCGAAGAATAAACTTAGGAATAGGAGGGACCGCTCTCGCTGAAAGATTCCCTTGCGGTGGGGTGCGGCGAGGCGCGTCGTGGCAAGAAAAAAGTACGAGGGAAGCGTGGGAATGTCGAGAAGGAGAGGAGTGGTGATGCTGCGAGATGGAAACAGGGAGGACGAGAAAGAAAGAAAGACGGAGGGAGGGAGGGAGAGAGGGAGAGAAAAATAAAGGGAGAAAGAGATAGAGAGGGAGAGAGAAAAGACGAGGGGTGAAAGAAGAATACTTCCTCAGGAAGAAATAAGGGGGCGATTGAACGAGAAGTCCAACAGGTGTAAATCCGCAAAAAGATCGACCGTAGAAACGTTTCACGAGAACGGGAAGGGCGCGGGGCGCCGGCACGCGGAAAGGGGTTGCTTTCGACGAGAAAGAAAGAGAGAGGAAAAAGGAGACTGAGAGAGAGAGAGAGGAGAGCGGCACACGAGCAACCACCAGACGGCGGCGTAAGGTGCTTTATATAGAGGAGAAGGGGTGGGGGGATGGACGGGGTGAAGAGGAGAGGGAGAGATCGTCTCGAGACAGGAAGAGAAAGGGTGGAAAAGGGGGTGGAAGGGTACCGGGGGAACGGGAAGGAGATGCCGAAGGAGAGATAAAGGGATGACGAGGGACGAGGTGGGGTAGAGGGTGGGGGTGAAGGAGAAAGAGAGATGGAAGAAGAGGGTAAGAGAAAGAATGGAGAATGGACGAGGGACGAGGGACGAGGAGGTGGAGGTGGAGATGGAGATGGAGCAGAAGGAGAAGGAGACGAAGAGAAGAGAGAGAACGAGGTGGAATCCCCGAAGACGGTCGTAGGGTCGTCTCCACTATTACGAATACGGCGCCATAACGGAATTGATAATGTAACGGGCGTCACGAGCATAACCTTCTCTTCTCTTCTCCTCTCCTCTCCTCGCTGCATAACCTACTTTCTGAATGGGAGCGCGGCCACCACGTGCTTGCTCCTCGAGTAAACGTAAGAATACGTCGGGCGGATCACGGGGGTGGTACTCCGCCTCCGTCTCCGCCACGGTTTATCTTTTCTTTCTCGGAGCGAGCTAGCATCCGCGGTCCCGCCGCTCGCCAAACGGATCTCCGTAGTGGACGACGAATAACTCATCTTCAGGGATTCCCGTCGATGCGAATTTCTCAGCCTTGCGTATCAAGGCACGCTCCACGTCGTGGAATTTGTAAGGAGCGCGCCTAGGTGCCCGCTCGAATTAATCGCAAATGTAGAAAAAAGAACGCTGCTTCGAAAGAGTTCGGACGATGGTTTAGATTCGTATTAAGACGAAGAACGCTCCCTGGCCTAATAACGCAAGATCCTAAATGAGTTTTACGCGTGGAAGCTGTGGGTAGAGAAGAGAGGGATGGATTGGAGTGAGGGAGAATAAAGAAAGAGCGGGGAAGAAGCGGGATGGCGAGGAGGGCGGGGAATGCACCGGACTGTTTACGAATGTGAAGTGAAGGAGCCTGATAATACGAATGGTGCAAGTTCGCAGACATTTTAAAGGGCTCTCGTAAAATCGCGCGCCCCTCTCTTTCATCCCCCGGGTCTTCGTTCTCGGACGATCCTTCGGGATCTCTTTACGAGCGCGGCGACCGGCCAACGCTGACGCAACCCACCCCGATGTACAGGAATTTCATACGACCTCGTTGCCTCGGTGCATCGCGAAAAGAGGAATCCCTTGTTCGCGTCCCGTCCGACCAACCGTGCTCCACTCCGTCGGAGTGGAACGCAGAGCGACGAAGAGCACCTCCAACTCGACGAATCCAAGCGATAAAATTTAGAATAAAGGACACTGCGGTGGTTCGTCGAACGGAGCGAGGGTATTTAAGAAGATTAATACTCGCGCGAGGCAGAGACGGAAATTTGGTAGACCCTCGTGTCCCAGAGGAACGAGCAACCCTGTCCGCCTACGAGAAACAAGAGGAACGTGGCGCGTGGAAATTCAATAAATCGTTTCCGCGATCGTTCCCCCAAAACACTCACGGTGAATTCTATGGAGGAGAGAACGTTCTCTCGCGAACTCACCATCTCGTTCACTCGCGCGAGAGCACATTCACGACGACGAGAGGCGGGCAGGCACGCGAGGAGAAGAGTACCGCGCACCGAAAACACTTTCGTGGACGCTGGAGAATTTCAATATGCAGCCGCGAACACGTGCTACCACCGCTCTCGACAGAGTCCATTGACACGGAACGCAAGCGAGTGAAACTCGTAGGAGGGGTGGAACGGTGTAGGGCGAAGAGCAGGCTGCGAAGATCGACGAAGAAATCGAAGGACACGCAGAATCGAGTCCGACGGGGTCTACGGATTAATTTCCACGATAACCGATCGCCGATAATTGATTCGCCACGAAGATCGTTCGTCGTGTGTGCAAACCGTAGAGGTAGAGAGAGAGAGAGAGAGAGAGAGAGAGAGAGAGAGAGAGACAGGAGAGAGATGGAGAGAGAGATGGAGAGAAAATTGCAGAACGACACTCATGGTCACAAGGCACGAGAGGCGCCGTCGATTCGGGGAGCCCAAAATACTCTCATCACCGTCCTTCCGAACCGTCTCTCCGTGCGAATTCACCAGCAGCAGCACCGTTACGAGCGGCGCGTCGCGAACAAACGAATAACAACTTTCTCGGCGCACAGGGGGAGAAAGAGAAAGAGAAACAGAAAGGAAGACGTGCCCGCGTCCAGCCGGTGAGACGCGTTTTACGAACGGTCACTTCGCGGAGAATATCAACCAAGTACTCCTCTTCGGAAGACAAGATGGATAGAAAGGAAGGGAGAGAAAGAAGAAGACACGATTCGCGGAACGCACTCCGATGACAACACGGTCACTTCTTCCACCTCCTCCTCCTCCTCCTCCTCCTCCTCGTCTTCTTCATCCTTCTCCTCCACGAGCTCCTCGACGAGGAGAGGACGCGAGCAACGTCGTGGTATTCGAGCGAAGGCTTCCCCTCTTTGCTCCCAACTAACCCCTTCGAGGTTTCTTTCACGCCGGCAGAAGCGCGGAGGGAGGTCCAAGAGAGCAATGGCCATTCGGCGAAGGTGAAGAGGGTGCCGGACACGAGGATGTCGCGACCCCAGGACGATCAGGACGAAGTTCGAGGAGGAGGAGGTAGGGCCACGTTCGCCATCCTCGTCTTTGCTTCCCTCTTCTTCGTCTTCGTCGGCTTCTTCTTCTTCTTCCTCGTGAACCTCGCGGTGGCACGCGCGCGCGTAAGGAAGTTTATATCGTTTATCACTCACCTGGCAGTAGCGTTTCGTAGACGAACGGTTCCTCGTGGAGATAGAAGAGATCGGAGGGCCGGCGGGATGGGGAGAGGATGAAGAATGGAGGAGGTGGGGGTGCTCGCGGGTGGTGGATAACGAGAAAGAAGAGTTCGGAAGGAAACGGAGGAGGAGGAGGTGGCGGAAGTGCGTGAGGAGGTGGAGGAGGAGGAGGAGGAGGAGGAGACGATGGGTCGAGGGCGAAGGAAAGGAAGAGCGCTGGGTGGTGGAGGTGGAGCGAGAAGAGAAAGAAGAGGAGGTTGACGGGGGGGTGGGTGGGGTGGAGAAGGGTGCGAAGAAGGAGGAAGAAGTAGAAGAAGAAGAAGAGGCCACGAAGAGCGAAGAACAAGAGGACGACGACGACGAAGAAGAAGAAGAAGAAAGGAAGAAGGTGGTAGCGGAGAAAGTGGAGGAACAGGAAGAGGAAGAAGGGTGGAGAAAGGAGGAGACGAAAGAGAAAGAGGGAGAGGACGAGGAGGAGGAAGAAGAAGAGGAAAAGGAGAAGGAGAAGGAAGAGGAGGAGGAGGAAGAGGAGGAGGAAGAGAAGTCACTAGGAGAAAAGGAGCTGGTGCCAGCGTTGTTCCAGTCGACGACGATGCCGTGAGAAAGCCGGCCGAAACCGTGTACGAGGAGGTTACGACCACGTAGAACGGGAGGATAATTCCTGGCAGGGCCCGATCTCCTACGCGGCGAAGCCCAACGAAAGTGAAATGGCATTCGGCGCTCCGTGCTGAGGGCGCACGGCATTCGGAGGAGCGGAGGAGATGAGGAGGACGCGGCGGTGGAGGAGGTTGGGAGGAGGAGGGTAGAAGAGAGGGAGGAGGCGGACGAGGAAGAGGCACGGCGACGCGGCGGAGGAGGAGGAGGAGGAAGAGGAAGAGGAAGAGGAGGTGGAGGTGGAGAAGGTGAAGGAGGAGAAGAGCGGAGGAGGAGGAGGAGGAGAGGAGGAGGCCGCGCGAAATTCGCCGACGCGAGGGCAACAAGGACGCTTGGAGAGCGCGCAAAGAGGAGAGGAGAAGAACGTAGCGCGCGGGGGATGCGTGTTGGACGATCGACGGAGAGCGAATGAGCGGAGGTAACGAGCGAGGGAGCGAGTCGGCGCACCTGACCAGTCTCGCGCGGCGCGATAGGCTCGGGGGTGGTCGGAGGGGTGAGAGGAGACGCGCGCGCGTGAGGAGAGGGGAGAAGCGGATCGGGAGACCGCGGTAGGAAGGAGAGAGGGGTGGAGGCGAGAGGCGAGGAGGGACGGAGGCGGCTCGGGGAACGGGAGACTGCGAGGCGCGCGGGGGCCGAAGGGGCGGAAGGGAGGACCGAGTCTGCGGTGCTCGACAGAAACGTGGTCGCCGTCGTCGTCGTCGTCGCCGTCGTCTCTCGTCGGCCGCGAGAGAGCGAGGAGAACGCGGATACGCTTCGCCGCGGAAGCGAGCGGGACGGAATGAATGCGGCGGCGGCGGCGGCGGTGGTGGCGGTGGCGGTGGCGGTGGCGGCGAGAGGCCACCGTCGCACGGCGGCGTGGCGCGTGTACGCGAGCGAGACAGATAGGCCGGCGAGGACGGGAATCGGCGATACGGGCTTTGCCGGAGGAGGGACGAGAGGGAGAGGGGAGAAGAGGAGGGAGAACGACGGCGGCGGCGGCGGCGACGACGACGTCGAACGACGCGTTTGGCGGGAGCATGACGAAGACGGATGCAACGGTGATCCCCGCCGCCAAGAGGGAGGCGGACGGAGGGCCGCCGATCTGCGGCGAGTGCGCACCGAAGAAGAGGGAGAGGGAGCGTGAGAGACGGAGGGAGAGGACAACGCGACGTGCACTCGCCTGAGCGCGACACAACGGATACTACACGCGTGCACCCTCGATGCGCGCGGTGGCCGCGCCGGCGTGCGTTACGGGTGCCCCCTCCTCACCGCTCCACACATCGGGAGATATGTGTGCCGCGGCCAAGAAGAGAAAGAGAGAGAGAGAGAGACCCGCGGGAGCGCGACAGTAGGGTATCCGCAACGTTACGATCCCGATTCTACGATTGCAAGTGAGCCGTAAGAGAATTTGTCCCATTAGCGTTAATGCGCCGAGAGACGCATATTGTCTAATTGTAAAGCGCGCCTTTCCGCCGGTTCGTCTCTCTCGTTCTCGCGCGTTCTCCACCCCGCGTCGGGCAAGCCCGCGCGCGCGTTCGCTCTCGCCGATTCTTCCGTTCCCTTCTTCCACGATGATTCTCCACTGTACCTTTTTCGCGGGCAAATCGGATGCACCCCCGCTTCTTTGATCCTCCGCGCCTCTCTGTCTCTCCCTCTCTCTACTCTCATTCATCCGCGCTTCCATTCACCCAGGCGGTGACACGTTAAATAGGAGGGCGGAGAGGATCCTGCGAAACATCGTCCTCGAACTTCATTCCTCGGCTATTAAAGCTTCGCTGCGAAGTGTATCGTCGTATTCTGCCGCCCAGCGTGGCGGCGCGATTGAGGCCTCTCTCGCTGCATCTCTTACTCTCGCTCTCCGTTTCTCTTTTACACCCCACCAATCGGGAATAGAATTGCTCCACCCTTCCTTCTCTCTCCTTTCTCCCTCCCTCTCCCTCTCTCTCTGGCCGCCCCTTCGACATCTCTCGCGCGAATCTATGGAAATTCGCTTCGTGGAGAAGATCGACCGGCGCGCGCTTTCCCAGCGTTCAGGCGCCTTTAGAATTTTGACACGACACTGGCGGCAGTCCAAGCGAAGCGAGAGAGCCACCGCCGAGAGGAGGAGAGGACCGCGTGAGCTCGCCACGGGGGAGGGAGGGTCGACTGAGGGAGGAAAGGGGCGGGGGAGGAGGGTGGAAGGAGGTGGAAGGGGGCGAGAGGCGCAGGAGGGATAAACCGAGGAGACGTTGAGTCGAAAGGTATGCGGGCGACAGAGAGGATCGATCTATTGGAACTCGACGCGGGGCGAGGATAATCTCGAGAAGGGGCAGATCGAAAGGGGCAGGTCCGGGGGCGGAGGGGCCGGTCGGTACATGAACCTTCGACGTGAGCCATCGTGCTAGTGTTGGTACGGTTAGTACGGGCTCACCGGGACGCGCTGTTGGTGATAGTAGCGCATTGCCGGCAGTACACTTTGAAACTCTTCTTTTCGAGGCGTGCCAAGTTTTACGGTACCCGCGGTACGGCCATCAGTTTCTCGTTACAAAACGCCCCCACCTTCCCTCCTTCCCTCCTCGAGCGGTGTGCTGTCGCGCGAAGAAAAAATTTCACGATTGTTACAACGCCATCGTGCCTTCGAGCAACGCTTTTTTCTTCCGCCCCTCGTTCGACTCCTTTCTCCTCCTCAGTTTCGTTCTCTTCCTCGCCGACCACGTGGCTAACGCGCACCCTTTTCTTCGGGCCACGCGGTGCTCATCGGTAACTTTGTCGCCTCGATATCATCGGACGATCGACGGCCGGTCGATTTCATTTCCAATTGCGCGGGTATCGAGGCAACATGGATTTGCGAATTTTCGGCGCGGTCGAGCCGTGGGGGCCGCGGGTGGCACGGCAGGCGGATCGAGGAGGAGGAAAGGCGCGACGCGTGGTCGATGCTATTAATACAAAATATTCTAAATTCGCCGAGAACGCTTAATGTTAAAGTTCAGCCTGCCCGCGGGACGTGGAGGATGGTGCAGGTTTATAAAAATCTCGACGAATCTCGATGGAGTCGGACGAGAGAGACGAGAGAAAAGTCGCGATCGTTACTTATCGAACGCGCCAAAATTCTTCTTTCCGGCGTTGCGCGGGAACGATTGACCGACCATTCTTCTCCTTCTATTGAAACGAGTCGGAAACTTAGTCACGTGTCTCACTCTAGACATGCTTCGCGCGAGCACGTGACGCTGCTACCCCCGTATGCCGGCATGCAGCTCGGTGAAACGAAGGAGAAAGGAACGAAGAAGAGAGAGAGACCGGAAGAGAGAGCGGAAAAGTTTGAACCGAGCGAGGAAGTCCTTGGTACACCCTACCTCCCTCCTTGCGCGCATTCGAGTAAAGGATAAGACACTTCGGGCGTGTCCGTGGCTCATTCCGAGAACGGCATAAAGAGCGAGCGGTCCCTGCGACCTGGAGGACGCGGACTTCTTATCGAGGAGGGCAGGTTTCTGTCGAGATGAAAGCTTTTTACGACTAGTCGCATCTAGGACAATTAGCTCCTAGGACAATTGGTTTTATCCGATGCCGAGTTTAAGCTCCGGCCGTTACGCGTGAAAAGCGTCCCCGATAAGGAGAGAATTAACTCCGCCATTAACTACGGCACAGTGGAAATTCCTTCGAATTTCCAATACGAAGGATGACGCGGAGACGTTTTCGATTAATCGAGTTCGAGAGTTTCGCAGTACCTCGGAAACTTTAATTTACACCGTACAAGAGGTATTAACGATGCGCGAGAGAGTCGATTCGGAGAACCGAGTCGTATCTTTCCTAGGATTTAAAAGGGGCATCTATCGAAGGCGCAAAATTTGGATAGAACGATACACCGATCGACTAACGACACCAACAACGACAAAACGGCATTGGCAGCACCGAAAAACGCGAGGCAAATCCGCGGCCCGAGGAGCATATCGTAAAGGCATAGTTTAATAATCGCAATCTTTACGGGCCGAAGTGGATATCGGGAGGAGGACGAGGAGAAGGGGAGGGAGATCGAATTACCCCTTCCGCGCCCTTGACGGGCCCTCGGAGAATCTCCTCGGTGGGTTCGGGCCGGCCAGCCCTGCAGACGCGGCGAGGAACGAGCGGGCAAGGGAGCGAGTGAAGAGGAGAGAGCGTGGATTCGGAACGTGGACGTCGAAGGGGGTGGAACAACCGGGGGAAGGGAAAGATGGAGAGAACAGGAGAGAGAGAGAGAGAGAGAGAGAAATGGTGCGAAACGAAGGGAGTCGGTGGCCGAGGAACGGATTGGGAGGAGAGAGGTGCACCGAGAGTCTCTCTATCCCTTGCGAGGGAGGAGAAGGTGAGAAGGAGATGGTGATTCGCGAGGAGAGAGTAGGAGGAGGTGGGGAGGGAGTGTACGGGCGAGCGAGCGAATTGGATGGAACGAAGAGGGAAGAGGAGAGAGGCGAAGCGTGTTGGGAGGCAGAGAACGGCGAGGAGAGGAGAGGAGAGGAGAGGGAAGGACGCAACCCTCCGCGTGTGAGTGAGAGGGAGAGTGAGAGGGGGAAAGAGAGACGAGAGAGAGAGAGAGAGAGAGAGACCGAGCGAAACATGCATTCGCGGGCTGCTGCTGCAGAGCTTGCGCGGACAAAGGGAATCTGCGGCTCCGACGTATCCTACGCACACCCGCGTGCGAGCGCGCGAGAGGATAGAGAGCACACATGCAGCCTGGAGGAGAAGGAAGAGGAGAACGAGGGGCGAGCAACTGCGCGCACGCATATACGCGCGCGCGCGCGCGCGCCACTGCAGAAACCGCGAGAGAGGTACAGTCGGCGAAGCCAAAAGCGCGCGGATCCTCCTCGAGTATCGTGCCGCGTCGGCAGCGGATCGACGACTTTAAACGTATGCTCTGCGATCGTCCGTTCTCTCTCCTCTCTTTTCTCGCTCCACGCTCTCGTACCTCTCGTACTTCTCCACCGGAGGGAATAAAGAGGCTACGGTCACGAAGTCATTCCACGACCTACAGAGAGAAAGGAAAGGAGAGGGTGGAGGTGAGAAAGAGAGAAAGAGAGAGAAAGGAGAGAGGAGAGAAGAGGCGGACGAGAGAAAAGAGAGTGCCTGCCGCTTTCCTACCCTCCCCCTCTTTCCACCAGGAGAATTATTAGTCACACGTACTCGGGCGACTTTAACGGTGGACCGGGCGAGCCGCGCAGGCAGACACCCCACGGTACAGTCATCCAAGCAACTTCTCATTATCATTCGAATTCGGCCCTTTCGGCCGCTCGCCTCCCAGCATCCTGTTCCCTCGGTCCCTTCTCGCTCTCCGCTCACTCGTCCTCAGCGTTCCCGCGCCAATTCCATTCCACGTTTATTACTGTTCGACGAAAACCGAGGAGTTATCGGTAATCGTCGTTACGCGCGATTAGCCTTGCGTATTCGTGGCGAGTTATCAGGCGGAAGGAGCGCGCGGGAATTATGATAACTGAGAAAATAAGTGGACAGGACCGAGGAACGTCCCAGAGACTGCGGAGGAGGAGGGTCGTAAGACATCTCTCAATGAATGTGGATGGAATTGTTCATTAACGATGATTGTTTTTTTTCTTCTATAGTATCTGCAGTTGATCGTGGAGCATGGGAGAAATCGCACGGGTAGTACTCCAGTCAATTATTCGCCGCGACATTCTCATCCGCGGTTATCAGCGTTATTGATTAAACCTGGCGAAATTAAAATGTCCCGCGGCCGCTGGCTAACCCGGTCCTAAACCGCCCGTATCGATTGTCCACCCCACGTCGCAACGTTCATCCAACATTTATGACGTGTCGCGCGGATTAGGCAGCGCACGTGATCCCAGACAACAATGGAACGTTCAATTCTACTTGGTGCGAGCTACCGTGCCTCCTTCTACCTCGTGGAGTCTCACGGTAACGACAATAAGCTTGTATTTGAAATACATCCATCGGGGGAAGAGCGCACCGATAAAGATAATCGTCCGCGTACAATTAAGTCGGGCGCGCGTGAATTCGTTGCGCATAATCTTCGACCTGTTCATAAAGTAAGCGTAAAGTTCAAGGTCGTAAAAACAATACGGTCTCTCCTTCGTCACCCCCTCCGTCTCCTTCGCTCGCTTCGTTCTTGATCCCATCGCGAGACCGAGTTTCTCCACCCGGTCCGTGCTCGTACAAAGGATACCGATCGAGAACGAGGTCATCGGAGAACGTTATCCGCACCTTTGCGATATTCGGCCACCAACCGTTCCCCCTCTTCTCTTCCCTGCCGCCGTTCCGACAGTCTCCGCGCTCCCGCGATATACTTTCCATCGGCCAATTCGATTTTCCAGAATTAGACAGGGCGTGGGGCGAGCCGAGGCGAAAAGCCACCGTGATTCACAACAAAAACTGATCGGACCGTGGAAGTGGCTCACGCTGCTTCCAGGCGAATCCGTCGCAATTTTCTCAAAATTCTCCGATCTCGAGGAGAGACGAATTCGGCCCCGCAGATGCGAGCGGACTCCCTCGTCTCTCGTTCCGCCCGCGTGCAACGAAACTCGAGGACACCGGAGTGCTTCGTAGGCGCAGCTTGATGCACACGAGCGATACCAAAGCGCGCTTCTTATTCCCGTCTCGTTCTCCCGTTCGATAAATATCGTTTGAACCTTTGCGCTGGAATTTTTACCGTCCTTCTCCGTCGAGCACCCCCGAGGATACTCTTTCCTCCGAATAATAACGTTGAAAGTAGGTACTTTAACACTACTTCCCCACCACGATCGGTCGAATGACCGTTTTTAAGATTTCGACTAGAATTTCCTATGTACGACGTAATTGCATCGCCTTTAAATTTCACGAGTTTTTCTAAAATATTGAAAAAGTGCATTATACGTATATTTGACAAAAATTCGTGGCATTTAAAGGCGATGCAATTACATTGTACATAGGTTCTTCTAATGGAAATCTTAAAAACGGTCATTTGACCCGTCGGTAGGAATAGCATTAGTTAGCCGATATTTGAGAAAAAGAAGTTTCGACGGAACGGTCGAGGACCAAGAATCAATGAGATATCAATGAACAAAACTTTCTTAGCTACCCTCTCAAGGACACCTGTAGAAAAGAGTCGTCTCTTTTTCTAATCCAAATAGAGCTGGACGAGACGAGGGAGATTTCGGTGACATAATTGTTCGTGAATGGAGGAACTTTTGGATAGCCCGAAGGTTACGTAGGAAGGAGTTGGAAAGTGGGCTCCCGCGTCGAGGCTACCTTCTCGTAGACGGTTCTCTCTCCTCTTCTCGTAGGTGTACGGGCCAGTACTAAATTGTGCCCGGAGCAAATCTCGGGACGACGACGCGGGCGAGTACCGGGTAAGTGCAGCACACGGACCAAAGGAGGAGCACACACCAATCACGGGCGTGAGCATCGTTGCGTGCCAGCACGTCCCGCTCGCCGGCGCGGGGTAAAAGCAAGAGGAAGAGAGGAGGAGGTGGAGGTTGGGAAAAAAATGGCAAAATGACGAAACTCGAGGCATCCACCACGAGCGACTGGCCCCTCTCCTCATCCGCGCTCCTCTCCGCCTCACTCCTCGTCCGGTCGATTCGTTCTCCTTCCCCTCTCGCACGCGCATATTTTCGCACATGCGGGGGCCTCCGAAAGACGAACCCGCGAAGGCAGACGGCAGGCAGGAGGACGCAAATATTCAATCACCCAGTCCAAACAGTGGCACCGAGACGAGAAGGTAGAAAAAGCGAGGGAAACGGTTTGACGGACAAACAAACGCGCGCCGCCGACCGCCGCGGAAAGAAATGAATTCCCCGTGTATTCATCCGCCCGGGTGTTCTCCGCAAGCTCTTGATGAATCTCCGGGCGCGCGCTCTGGCCAACCGCTCGAAACGCGACATTTAACATGTGCCCCCTCCCAAAAAGTTTGTATGTAAAATCGACGAGCGTGCCACGACAGGACGGGCACCCGTGGAAAATAACTGAAAATTCGTGCTGCGTGAGCGTGCTAACGCCCCCGTGGATAAGTAATCCGTGGAATTTGTTAACACTTTGACCGCCACGATGGTCATATGTGACCGCAACTTGTTTTTCTTGTAGCGCCACGGTGGTCACCGACGACCTCCAGAAAAATCATTAAAGAAATGATCGTACTAACCGCTATTTACAGCACTTGAAAGATCATATATTAAAAGAAAAAAAAAAAGGCAAAGTGTGGCGCCATGAACGACCCATGGAAGATCGTCGTGGCAGTCAAAGTGTTAAACGAAGCCGGGCCGATAGGTCCTCGGCCGATTTGAGATTTACCGTAGTAATTAGAAGTGGGTGGTAATCTCTTTCGACGCTTCCGACGTAGCGAGATAATCCACCGGTTGAGAGCCTCTGCTCGAGCGAGCGTAGTAGTAGTAGCCTGATTGCCGGACAATGGAACCTAACGAGACAGGGTCGAAGACTGTCTTTTATTGATCTCGCGAAGGTGGAAAGAGCATAATAGTTGCACTATTTCATTCATAAAGCTCCTTCACCCCCACCATTCTCGGTGCTCGGCAGCCCCCCTTCCCGCGCGCGATTTTCAAAAATGCGAAAACGCGCGCTGCTGGTCGCGACCGCGCGTCGCGAGCGCGACGAAAATATGTTTACCTTTTAGCGTATCGCGAGAACTCCGTTGATCGGGTACGGTGAGGAAGGCGCGGTTTTTATTTCGACGTGTATATCTCTCGCTCACCCTGGGGGAGAAAAAAAGGAAATAATCGTGCCGAGCGCCAAAAACAAGATACACGAGATTCGAGTATCGAAATGGTATCGTGCCACGAGGCTCGTTCGAAACGGTTTTCAAATTCGAGGCGTTCTCCGTACCCTCTAATATCTCTCACCGGAGAGACGCGAGGTTTGCGAGAAACATTTATCTCGTGGTCTAACAACCCGATGCGGGAGCGCCGTCTCTTTTTGCCGGCGATTTAAATTTGGCCCGTATTCAAAATACAACGTACTGCAAGTTCGTCGTCCCGACGTCGTATGATTCAAATAGCCGGGGGAGCTATCTCCTTCGTTCCATGCCAGGGGATCGTGGTGGTGGCGGTGCGCGCGTGGACAAGGGACTCCCAGTATAATTTCGCGTGCTCTCCGCCTCTTTGCCGAAACGGGCTTTATCCACGCCTCGATCCGCCACTGGACGCATACGCGTCGCGGTAAAAAAGATTTTACGCGCGATGTAACGCGGCCGATAACGGGCGCAAAATGCACTACGAGGCTGCGGGTATAGAGAGGTATTGCGACGCAGGCCGCTGCGAGTGTTTCCTAATCGCGTGGCGGATTCGTACACGCGGGGACAGAGTCGCGAGAGACTTTCTCGTCCGCGAGCATATTATTCATGCGACATAAGAAGAGTGTAGCAGCGATCGGCGAGCTTCCCGCGCATGCAAACCAAATCGATATTCTTTCCCCAAGGAGAGAACGGAATTCCCTCTCGATTACGGTGCTGCGTGAAATGGTTTTACTTTACCTTTACAAAAGGACCGTGTGGAATACGAGCGCTCGCCGGCACCTGTATATACGTTAACTACTCGTCCAGACGTACCTAACCTCTCTTACTCTTATGCACACACGGCGCGCAGGCACAGGCCGCCGCACGCTCGCGAAGGATGCAAACCCGACGAAATCGGAACTGGCCTGTGCCACGGGAAAAAAGTGGCGAATCACGTGGGGCCCGGACGCGATCCCGTGGCCGCGATTGTCCGACGAATCGCAAATTACCAACGATACCGGGATAGTACGCGGAAAAGCCGGCGTTCGCAAAAAGCGGGCATTTCGAACGGCGCACGGGATGACTTTCGGTCGCGAAAGCGCTGCCTATTTACGGAGGTAACTGAAAGGAACGTGGAGGACGGTCCGTGAGTGCGAGAACGGATTCGGCGGATAAAAACGAACGAGCATGTGGCGAAGGTGGTGGACATTGCCTCCTCTCGCAAGTTTACCATACGCGCGTAGGTGTAACCGGCGCCATCTTTCTCTGCCTCGTTCCGTTATCGACTCGTTCGCCAGTCGATAAAACAGATTCTCTCCACGAGAATCACTCCGTGGGCTATACACGCGTTCCGGACTAGATCTCGAGGATCCTTCTTTAGCTACACGGGGACGAGAACCCGAGCCAGCTCCCGACGGATGGATAAGCAAAGGTACAGGGAGCTCGATAGATTTGTCTCTACGGTCGGTAACCGCGGCCGGTAAAATTTACCTCGGCACCGGAGAATCCCTTTTCACCGGGTTAGAAGTAAAATGCACAAGTGGAGAATAATCGTTGGACGCTAGTAAACGATCTTCCTCGTCGATTTCTTGCGTACGTTACGAAAGAACGAACGAGAAGCCATCGAATTACCTCGGTAAGGAGCATCGACGCCCTACGCAAGACGCGTTGGCGATAAGATAAAGTCAAGGAAGAATTTCGATTCTACGCTCCGCTCGAGAGTCGATTGCTTTTCTCGTGGGCATCGAAACTTCACCGTGCGCGTCATTGATCCTTCCCAAACGTACGTTACTGATAGGTGTCTCTCATACCTGTAGCTCGGCCTGTGACACATGTATCTCTCCTCTGTAGACGAATTCAATGATGAATTTAAGATCGTTCAGGCAGACGTCCTGTGGCATTATGATGGTCGGATGCTTGCAGGGATTGGAGAGTAGTAGCTTTTGAAAGTAGGAACTGCACGCCGAGAGTACCACCTGCGTAAACGAAAAAGTAACAGGATTATCCTGCCGAATGATCCTCGGAATCGCAATCGCGAGAGATCACGCGTACGTACGCGATCGTGAACGAGGACGATTACGTCGCGAGCATTGAATAATCGACGCCTGACGTCATCGATCCCACCTGGGTGATCGCTCTTAGGAACGATTCTCGAGATCGAACGGTCGTGAGGTTTGGCTTACCTTGTGCGCCTTTAGAGAAGCCTCGTTGCACGCCAAGGTGACGTCCACGAAGGCTTCGGTTTGCAGCAGATGATGGAAGACGGACGTCATGTTGGACTGGTAGTTGTTCCAGCGCAGGCAGTAGTGCTGCCCGGCCATGCCGCCGCTGTAACACCAAACGGAAATGGTAAGGCCATCGGTGCTTTCTTTCCATTCTCCCTACGATCGCCTCCTCCGATCTCCGATAAATGAAATCGCAAAGCGTTCTCTCTCTCTCTCTCTATCTCTCTCTGGTCGCGGCGTTCGCGACACAACCCCACCACCGAGGTTCTTCGCGCCCACTCTTATCTAACTTCTCGACTTCGCGAGGAGGATCGATTCGCGGGAGTCGTGTCAGTACCTGTAGTGTACGCCCCAATAACGATCAGTCTCCATGAAATATTTGTTTTTCTCTGGGTGCCACCACGCTGCTACGGGATCGAGATCGGTGGCGGAGGGAGAGAGGAAGGAGGAGGAAGGAGGAAGAGGGGAGGAAGGTCGTCACGGTGCCTTTATTTGTGTACAGAAGGATACGCGGCTGCTGGGGGAGGTAAAAGAAGCGCGAGGAGGAAGTTTGCGCGGGCGGATGGAAGCCGGGGAGTGAGGTGGGGTGGTGATCGTGACTGGGACCACCGAAGTTTGCGGAAGGAAGAAGAGAGAGCGGATGGAGGAGGAACCGGAAGCGGAGGTGGCGGGAATATCGAAGGTGCTCCTGCCAGGATTTGCGCTAATGGGAGAGACGACGGCACTCACGTGACCAGTGATCGAATCGATCGGCGAAATACGGGAGCCGATCGACTACGGTCGCACGACGTTTCACCCGCGAAACTCTCGAGTCTGCGCGATGATTCGCTCGCGCTCTCGACAACCACCCGTCCGGGGCGGGCTCGGGCGAGGAAACGATATAGGAGCCGCGAACCCCGATCGATCTATCGACGTAGCCCGCGCGCACCGGATACTCCTTCACTCCTTTTCGGCGGATCTATCGGCAAGGGTAATCGATAGCGCGTGTAAACGGACGAGCCACGGGCGTTGGTCTGTCCCCGCGACATTCACCTGTTCCGTGGACCGTGCTTTATCTGCCTCTATCTATGTGACTCTTTATACGGGCCATTCCGCGTTATCTATCCGTAGGAACACGGGCTTTTATCAGTTGCTTAGACGTGCGCCGATAACGTAGAAGTTTCAGCTCGCGGCTCCTTTCTCTCTCTCTCTCTCTCACACTCTCTCTCTCCCTCCCTCCCACCTATCTTATTCTTATCCTCCTCCTTCTCGTCCCATTATCCTTCTCACCGAGGTGCTTCCTCTCCTTCGCCTTTCTCTTCTCCTCGTCACCTCGTTCACCTTCTTCTCCTTCTCCTCCTCCTTTCTCCTTCGTCCAAGTCACTGGCCACCTCCTTCTAACGCAGCTCGCAACCTCTCTACGGTTTCCCTCCCGCTTCGTCCTCCGCCCTCTCTTCCTACCTCCTCGTTTCTCCGGCTATCCTTCGACTCGAGAGGCCACGGCGAGCGCGCGCAAACATCTGCGCGGCCTCTCCCTCCCTCCCTCTCCCACCCTCAATCACTCCCTCTCTCCCTCTATCTCTCCGTCTTTTTATCTTTCCCTCTCTTCTCTCTTCCTTCCTTCTCGCCCTCTCCCTCCCACTTGCCTCCCACCGTCCCGTGTATCTCGCTCCCAGGTAAGGTGCAAGGTGCGCGCTTACCGCGCACGTGTGTACGTGTACGAGAGGCGAGGAGCACCTGGTGCACTTACCTGCCCGTCTCTACCGGGCATTCGTCGCTCGCATTCAACGCCGGACACGCGCCGTCGTCGTCCACCTGTACGCGCCGAATACCAATCCTCCTCGCGGGCACCAGCAACAACGTGACGACTCGTCGAAGAACGTACGAGCGTGCGATTAACGCGAGCGAAGCGTATCGCGCACCCCGCGCGCCGCCTGATATCACGAGAAATTGGGTTAGCCCGGCCGCGACTGGCGAAGACGAGTCGCGATAGCGCGACGATGATATCGGGCCGAAGGGAGAGAACGCGACTCGCTCGGGGAGATCGATACTCGATTTTCTCTTTCCCTTCTCTTTCCCCTCTACGTCACTTCTCTCCACCTCCCTCCTTTCTCCCTCTCTTCGTCCTTCTTCCCCTCATAACCCCCCCGCGCGCACGTCCAACCCTCCACTCTCAACCTCCTCTCTCCCTTTTTACCGTCCCTTTCTTCTTTCCTCGCCTTTCCACGCTTCCCTCCCTCTCACCTCCTCGCCTCCCGCTCTTTCCACGAAATCCTTTCGCCCGGCAAGCACCATCTCTCTCTTTCTCTCTACGTGCAATATTTTATTTCTCCGCCTTTTACGACGGTCCGTCGAAGAGAGAGAGAGAGAGAGAGAGAGAGAGAGAGAGAGGAGGGAGGGAGAGAATGAAAAAGGGAAGGAGAGGGAGAGAGAGAAAGTGGGAACGAGACAACGAGGGAAAGTTTATATCCTACGATATGAATGTCCCCTCTCTCTTTCTGATATTCATAGAGGGAAAGGGAGAAGGGTGGACGGTGGAAAATAAGGGTGAATTGGGAGACAGAGAGGAAGAAAGAACGGTCTTTATTTGCCCCGCATCGATCAGGCCCTTAGGAGAGGAACTAATGATACGTAGTGAAACCATGGTGGAGAAATATAAAACGACCGATTCGAGTATCTTCGAATGCAGGTGGTCAACACAAAAGTGAAGCAAAGAGAAAAAGGGAATTTCAAATATAAGATAATCGAAGTGAGAAATTTAAGAATAACACTAAGCGCGGTAAAAGAAAATGAACGAGTATGCGTAATAGAAGTAGCGGCTCACGGTCCTACAATCGAGGCATTGGTGCTCACCAAGGGAGAGAGAGAGAGAGAGAGAGAGAGAGGGAGAGAGAAGAAGAGGTGGTTCTATCTTCACGGACCGGGAGGATGGGGGATCCCTTAAGTACAAAACTATTAGGATACAGATAACATCCAGGGGATTGATCGATTGAGTGTCGCCGAACCAATCTCCCGTCCCAATTCATTCTCTCGCTCCCTCGTCCTCTCTCCTCTTCTAAGAGAGCCGCGCGCCTGCGCGCTTGGCAGATCGCGATCGAGCCGCGAGTAAATCCGCGAGCTGCGAAAAGAAGAGGCTTCTCGCGTCGTTGATCTTTCGCGCGCTCCTTCGCGGCTAAGGAGACGCTCGCGAGAGAACGGCGCCGTTCCGATTCCCGGTGAATAATTAAGTGAAAGAACGAAGATACGCAATTAAACGTCGGCGAGAAGGTGGGGCGGTGGCGGTTGGTGGAGGGCGAGGAGGAAATGGAAGCCGGCTGAAGAGAAAGGCGGAGAGAAGGAGAGACGGAGAGGGAGAGCTCGAAGCACGGAGAGAAATCCGGATGTAACGCGACTCGAAGAAACGGAGTGAGACCGGATAGGTCCGCTCCGTTTTCTCGTTCTCGTCCCGTTGCATTCGCGCGCGACTCGGTGCCGCTGATGCCGTCCGGAAAGGAAGGGACCAGGCGCGTCCGTCCTCGACGGAACGCGGACCGCGAATGCGAGGAGGGAAAAGGCCGCGGCTTTGGACGCGCCTAGTCGAGCGGGCAGAATTTGTCGATCGATACGGAGGGGTGGGTGGAGAGAAGCTGGAAGCTAGAGAAGAAGCGGAGGGAAACGCGTCCTCCGCGCCGGATCCTCCGTACGTGGCCGATCCTCGAGATCGGAATCGGTCGATACGCTTTCTCGACGGTGTCGGTCCTTTGTTGTTAGCACGATTTGCTCGACTACGGTAAGCCGAGTTTTACGCGGTTTTCACCGCAAAGTTACGATCCTCGGTTAATGATTCGGCGACGCGGGGTGACTTTCACCGACGCCCGGCGTCGGTGGCCTCTCCGCGGCGATGTCCTCCCGTGGAAGGTGGCAATGATTTTTCTAACGCGAGGAAGGGGATCGTCGATTATGGGGAGCGATCGTTCCATCGCGAATGATCGATTCGTGGGAATCTTTCTCGGGGATTTCTCGTACTTGTCGATCGACGCTCTCGCCGGGGGTGAGAGGAAGACGCGCGGAACGCGATTGTCGTGGAATCGAAAGGATTCTTAAGAAGAGCGTCCACGGCTTTTCTAAAGATCGGACGTTACCTGCGCGGAACGTTCTCACCGACGAGCAAGAGAAGGCTGGGATCGTTAGAAAGCACCCGCTTGGAGACTTTCGGAAAAATCTCGAGGCATTAGAATCGAAATTTGTGCCTCGCCAACATCGTCGTCGGTTTGGTCGGGGCTATGGCCTGGATCCGGCATCGAGAAGCGATCTTAGCAACCCCTCTTTGCCGTAAGAAAAACCAAAAGCGGAAAAGGGGTGAGGGGAAGAGAGAGGGTGGAGAAGGGTGGATGGCACCGGAGGCGAGGCGAAGGAAGGAGCGAGGGAAGGAGGGTATAAGCATTAGCCGGCGCTCATCCCTCAGCGTTACCGTTTTCTTTCGCTGCCTCCGAAGAAGGATACCGCATCGGTGTCTCTTCCCTTTCACAGACTCTTCCCTTCCATCTTCCCTTCCACGATTCATCTCAATTTTTCTTCGAGCTTTTTGTGTCCAATTTCACCTTGCCTCTCTGCCGTCTCATCCACACGTACCAACATACGCGCGAGCATACCCACACTTTCTCTCCTCCTCTCCTCCCCGGCTCACCCCCTTCCGCTCTCTCTTCTTTTTCCCAACCTCCCTTTCTCTCTCTCCGTCTCCCTCTCTCTCTCCCTCGTTTTCTCCCTGCCCGTCTCTCTGCCATTCGTGAAGTAGACGACGAGCTCGCTCATCTCTCTCTCTCTCTCCCTCTCTCTATCCCTCCCTCTCTCTTTTTCTCTTCCTCTCTCCCTTCCCCTCGACCTTTCCTCTTCCTTCGTTCTATCTTCTCCTCCCTCCTCCTTCCCTTCCGCGCTCTCTCGCCCTCTTTTTCACTCCTCCCGCTCAAGCTACCTCCTCCACGTCCCTCCGGTAGTATCATCGTTTCTTTCCTCCGTACTCGCTCTCCCACCCTCTACGGGCGAGCGCCTCTCGCTCCCTCTTTCTCCTCACGTTGGTTCCATTTACTTGTTCCCTCGCCACGTAGCGAAGACGCTATTTTCTCGTGGCCCCTTTTCTTCCACGGTCTCTCCGCCGCGCCCTTCTCTCCTTTTTCCTCCTCTCCTTCAACTCCGGATGGGGAGAGCCACCCTCCTCCGTTTCCTCCTCCTCTTCCTCTCCGCCCCAAGCTCCTTCTCTTGCCCGACTCTCTCTCGTCCTGCCTGCTCTCTTTCTCTTTTCGAGACCCCTTCTTGCTTGCCTCCACTCCTCCCGGCCTCCACCACCCCTCTTCGCCTTTCTTCTTCGCGTCTCTTCTTCGCCCTCTGCTCGTTGCTTCCTTCCCTTCCACCCGCCCCCGCTCCTTACACCCTCCCGTCCTCCCTACTTTTACGTTTTTCCGACGTTATCGACGTTCCTCCTCGCCTCTTCTCAGACTTTTTCCTTTCGCCGGTGCGCTCCTCCGCGACGACCACGACGACCAGGAGGAAGATGGAGAAGGAGGCGATGGAAGAAGAAGACTAGGAAGAAGAAGACGACGACGATGACGACGACGATGGCGACGACGACGTCGACCAACCAGCTCTTTCTACGGGAAAACGTAAGCGGAAACGAGCGCTCCGCTTCCCTCCCTTCACCGCGCGAGCGCCTACCCGAGTAGAATTTGAACATCGTTGCTGTCTAGTTCAGATATAGAAAAAACGAGATATACATCGGAATTGTCTATTTTTTGTGTGTAGTAGTGGGCTTGAAATGTAACGGTCACTTCTACCAGTGGCTGCATCAAAAAAACTGGCTACTATTTAGATAGAAAATTTAAGATATGTAAATGTAGTAGTAACCTAGCCTGGGCTGGACAGGAAATAGCAAAATAAAATAAACTTCTGGATAATTCTTATTTTTTGCCAACGTATCGTTGTTCCTGAAACGCCGGTAAGTAGGTGTTCAATTTGCTTAACGATTACTTGTATTTTTATTGAATTGAAAAATCCACTTTTATATACCTTCTTGGGTGAGGAGATTCGAACCTGAGACCTCTAGCTCACGGAGCCTGTTCCCTTACACATAGACCACAACTCGGATTGTTGTGTGAGAGAGAAAAGAGTGAGATGATGCACAAAACTACGGAGTTTCTTTATAAATGTACGGCACTCGAAGAGTATTTATTTATTTAAAAACAATTCGACATTGCTAGTGCCTCGAACTCTTTGGAATATGTTGTAGTATGTCTACAGCTATCCAGAAAACATTTTATTTCGACATGAACTCCCTAATTTTGCGCAGCATCTTACTTTGCGATGATAAACTATTTTTGTTATAGTTTTTTCGCCTGAACTCTTAACATTTCATGCCCAGGACGTTGAACTCTTCGAAATATCACTCCTGTACGTTGAAAGATCGAAATTCGGTGAGATGCAATCAAGCCATACGCGAAGTTCGCATCTCGTTTTTTAAAACGAGATTTTTGGTGTAAATCATTTGAACTATTGTTAAAACTTGTAAGAATTCCTTGAACTTTGCTGGATGCAAGTAAATTTGTAATTTTTTCATGAGATGCTGACAGTTGAGATGTTAGGTTCACACCGGTGTCGTCAAGCTCGTGAGAGATTCGCTGACTAATTTAAAAGTGCTAGTGGCGACTAGTAATTGGATTATATTTTCTGGGAAAGACAGCACCATCTAGTATCATATTTTCTATGTATTACTACACAACCGCTACGTCAGTAAAACTGTCTATAAATTCTTATCTAGTACTGACCTAGCTGCTAGCAAGAAAATGTAATCTAGTCAATACTATCTACCTACGAGGTTTCACATCGGACGTACTAGATTCATTTCTACTCGGGTAGTTGCGTCAAGAAAGAGAAGGTTGAAGTCTTTCAGGAGAGCTTCCTCCACCACCTTCCTTTCACCGTCTCTACGTTCTCTGGCTCGTCCTGCGTCGAACGTTACCGCGTATAGCCTGGCCCCGAACTATGAAAACGTTAACGGCGATAAAGCGAGTCAGATAAAATTTACATTCGCTCGATGGCAAAAGAACAAAGGACCGTGGACCTTTCGAATTCGTTCGGATTACTTACAATTAGATTTCGAGGCTGGACATTGCGCCCGCGCGTGATCTGGAAAAAGCGCGAGGCCAGTCGATTTCCCATTACAAATGTGAAATATGAATTAGAGGAGCCTCTTCATCGATTCTCCGCTCAGAAATAAAACATCTGAATATTTCTCCTTCGGCGGTAAGAAAAGTCGAGGAAATTCGCGCGTGCCCGGACTTTTCTCACGGACGGTTTTCCACATCTTGCACGATCCTTCGTACCGCGTCCCGTGAATTCTTCTCGGCGCGCCACCTCGTCGTTTCAGTTTCGCCTCCTTCCAACGAGAATCATCGTCGCGCTCGAGGATCTTCCTCGTCGAGGCGTTTATTTAACGAAATATTTATTCGCTCGCACGAGCTACAAGCGAACTGGCGAGAGAAAGGAGGGCGCAAAAACGAGTAATTTCCCTTCGCACGGTGTATCGCCGTTGATGCCATGGCGTGTAGGAGATGGAGCAAGAGGAGAGACAAAACGGAGCAGGGGGGGGACCCGTGGAGTTTATACGATTATTTCTTCGTGCCTGTCGATCGATTTTTCGGTAAGGGAGCGAGGAGAACGTGGGGAGTGTTTTTATCGGGAGAGAAATAGACAGGCAGAGACGGGGCAAGGGAGAGAAAAAAGAGAGAGAGAGAGACAGAGAGATGGCGAGAGGAGAGGTCGGGGTAAGGAGTGGTACTCGGAGCGCGACGGAGGACGGAGGGTGAAGGAAAGGATAGGAAAATAAAGGGAGAGATGGAGCGGGACGGGGAAGAATGGAGGAACACGGGGTGAGAGAAGCGAGGTCGGTGGGAGGATGTGGCGAGAAAGGGCGGGGGAGAGAAATAGAAAGGGAGAGAACGTGAGAGAACGAGAGAGGGGTGCTGATGGGGACGGAGAGAGAGTCGACATTAAATAAAGTGTAGCTCCGAAGGGGATAGGGGAGCATAGAGAAAAGGGAGAAATATACAAGGGACTTGGGCTTCGCTCCGTGTGTTCATAGGAACATCAACTTGTTCTTCCGAAGATTTCAATAATCTCCCTTCCCGATGTCCTTCGAGTATTCTTCTCGGGACTGTCAATATCGATTCACGACAATGCCCGATATTTGCAGGACGCGATGAATGGGGCTGCTTCTGTCCATCGACGACGGCTACGAAGTGCTCTCGAAGAAGACGAAAAAGGAAGAGGCCGTCGGTGATTTTTCTCTTTGCATCGAGAGGAGCGACGATGATCTCGTTGCACGAAAAACGATCCGTCGATCTCGATAATTTATTTCTGCCGCGAGCCGGCTCGCCGGCGCCCGCGGCCAATCCGCGATCGAGGAAACAATCTAGGAAGAATTATTTACCGTCACGGACGAAACTAATCGCGCGCTCTCCCCACCAGTGCGGAGGAACTTATTGACCAAGGATCCTGCCGGCTGGGAAAGCGCGAGCGCGTGTAGCGAGGAGAAAAAGAACGAAGGAAAACTGGGGGCAAAAAAAAGAACTATTCTACGCGCGTGCATTCTCATCCACGCGAGGATTCGATACGATCGTGCGGATCTTCCCACGTGTCTCATGCGCCGGAGAAGGCGTACTCGGGAGATCCTTCCCTTTCTCTCTCTCTCTCTCTCTCTCTTTGTCCCCCTCGTGTTTCTTCGTCTTTCGTTCCTTCCTCGGTTTAAACGCGCGCGGCTTGTTTTCCGCGGGCCTTTCACCGCGCGATTGTCGGTAGAGAACGCGGGAGAAAGACAGTGGAAAGCCACGAAGGAACCGCGGAGCGGAGGAGGAGTCGAAGGAGGAGAATGCGGCGGCATACGTCACCCTCTCTCTTTTCTCTCTCTTTTTTTTTTCCTCTCCGTCCCACCATCTCGGGCTCGCTCGAAGGAACGCCGAGAACGCGGACGGGGAATAATTATCGGCCGAAAATCACGGAATTAGCGCGTCTCCGGCGCCGACTCGTAACGATAACGGTTCATTCTCGAAAGATTCCCGCGGAGGTGGTAGTGGCCGACTGCAACCACTTTCACGGCCAATCGGGACAGCAATCGGGAGGGAATGAATCCTCTTCGCGCGAGCGCGTGCGGTCGAGGAACGAAAACGAGGACGAGGGCTCCGTCGAGGATCGTGAGAGGAGACGGAGACGCGGAGGACGACGCCGGTTGAGGAGAAGGAGGTTGAGGAGGAGGAGGAGGAGGAGGAAAAGGCGAGAGGCAAGACGCGACACGTTCTCTCGCAGTCCTCCTCCACCGTCGTTCTCCAGTCTCCCGTGAAAAAGGAACACTCGATTCTTCGGATAGTTTCGGATCTAGAGGTGGCGAGGTACCCCGCCGTCGTCTGGCCGAGAGAGGAGCACCTCTAGCGCCCGCGCGCTGGCAAACGAGTCCGCGCGGGTCCTTATTTCCGTCCTGTCTATACCGTAAGGCATAACAGTACCGCATTCCAAATGCCCTTCGTTTCTTTCGTTTCTCCTCCGTTCACCTTTACCGAGAGAGGTGCTGCTCCTCTCCACGGCTCTCTCGGCCTCTCACCTGTTCCCCTTCGCCCTACCACTGACGCGGGCTCGCGACGTATATAGCCTCTCTCGGTTGCCTGCCTTGCCTTCCCTTCCCTTACCTTCTCTGCCTTCCCTTGCCTCTTCCTACACTCGGCTTTACCTTCTCCTCGTCCTCGTCCTCGTCTCCAGCTCCTCTCTGCCTGCCTCTCGTCGACTTCTCCGCACCGACTATACTCCGCCGTAGTTTTCAAAGGAAAGAAGGAGGACGCGGACGAGGACGGTCGAGGGAGGAAGCAGGAGAAGAACGAGGAAAGAGGGAGACCGCGGAAAGGAGGAGAAGGGAGTGGAGGAGGAAACCGTGCGTACGTGTCACGGTTGAGATCGTGTATACGTGTATGCGCGCGCGCACGTGAGAGACGAAGGGGAAAGGGAGAACGAGAAGAAAGAGGCGGGTACGAGAAGGTTGAAAGATGCGAAGGGAAACGACGACGGTCCCGGAAACGTCAATTTTACCGTGGCGAGAGAGACGGGACGGGGGAAGGGATCGACACGTGTAGAGAGAGGAGAAGCAGGACAAGAGAAAGGAAAACGTGCGGTTTACGACGACGGACGAATAAGAAGGCGAGCACCCGTATGTATCCCAGATCACTCGAGGGTACCTCCGTTTCCCTATGATTCTCGGTGCGAGCCACCTATCGAGAGAAATCCTCGTACTCGTCTTTCCATTAATTTTATCTCACCCACGTTCGTACTCTTTGTTGCGCGCGCGTGAGCCTTCCTCCTCTCGACCGGTCCGCCCGGGGTAGATCGAGGCGGTGAGCGCGAGGGGTCGAAAACCACCCCGGGACAATCATGTGATCAGGCCTGCGACCCTCCGAAGGGGTAGGAAAGTGCGAGAGGGTGCTAGTGGTCTCCCTCAAGGTCGCACGTGGACCGCTCCACCGGTCTCTCTCTTTCTCTTCCACCCCTCTCGCACTTTCCGCTTCTATCGTACGCGCGTGGTGACGCGGCTAGCCTACCGGGGCGCGATAAGGGATGGAGCTAGCGGTGCTTTCGCTCTGCTCGACGAAAATCAGCTTCGTCGAATGGCGGTGAGTAGGTACGCTGGGGACATCGTTGGACGATGGACCGACCGGGTCCGCTCGGGTGGAAATGCACGGACACGGTTCAACCTCGAAGAAGCTCCACGGTTCCCGTTAAAGTTTGCTCGTTCGATCGAAGTCGATCGCGGGAAGGAAATCGGGACACGTTTCTTTTCACTCGTGGCAATTATTCCGCGCTTCTTCGTCCGCTCTCTTGAAGGAGCTCTTCGTTCCTCGGAGCAGGCACCGGCGCGGTGGTGGCGCGCAGGAGGAGAGTTCCTCCTCAAGGGAAGGAGAAAGGAGCAACCAACGCGGCAACGACGTACGACGGGGTTGGCCCCGTCCGGATGGAAGGAACGAAGAAGGGATCCGGAGAAAGGGTGGAGAGGGCGGCGAACGCGGGGATATAAGAGTCCCTTTGTGTGCCAGCGAGGAGCGAAGGGATGAAAGCGGAGGATGAAAAAGCCGGGGGGACAGATGGCCCTTTCAGACAATGAGAAACTCGAGAGATAAGGGGAACGAGAGCGAGAACGTAGAGCGTGTGGAGAGAGCGAGCGAGTGGGGAAAAAGAGAGAGGGATGGAGAGGGTGGGAGAGACGCGGGCGGAGGAAAGGAGCGAGCGTTGGCGAAGGGAGCGAAAACGGGCGAGGGAGCTTCTCGTGAGAGAAGGATGCTTGGCAAGGACGTGCGGGAGGGCGAGGGACGAGGTAGAGTGAAACGGGGACGGGAAAGAACGGGAGGTGAAAAGAGAGAAGGAAAAGGAGGCGAAACTACTTTTTCGAGGGAAGTGCGCGACGGGAGGGGTCGTAATGAACGATGGAGAAGGAGAGACGAGAAAAAGGGGAGCGAAGAAGGGGGGTGGAGTCGGAAGGAGAGAGAGAGAGAGAGAGAGAGAGGAGGGAGAGAAAAGACGGGAAACGGATGAGTCAGACGCGAAGCTGACCGTACAACCTCTGAAAGCGATTAATGACGAGAGGTGGTCTGGAAATGTGAAAACTCGCGTATTCCGCGCGTAGGTGACGCTTATTAAAATTATACCCTTACCTCGTCCGAGTATCTCGAATTTCTCACCCAACATCCCTTATCTAAGCACGAGAGAGAGAGAGAGAGAGAGAGAGAGAGAGAGAGGAGAGAGAAATTACATAGGTGCGATATACGCGGCTTCGACTCTTCTCTCTTTCTCTAATAAAAATTATCGTCCCCTCCGTCATTTTTCTCGTAATACCTGCGTAATTATTAACAGGGCCGTTAAGCGGCACCATAGGAAACTACGCGGACGAGGCGCGACGTTTGATTTTAATAGAAAGGATCGTAACCCTTTTGCCACTTTCGCCGTAAGAGCTGGGCGATTACGGTAATACGTGTAAAATTATTCGCACGTTGGAGACATTACGCCGCGGGGAACTACGAGGTTGACCGGCGCGTTTAATTTCAATGAACATCGTCGTCCCGTCTCTTGCACCTTATACCGCAACGCTAATACCGGCGTCTCCTCTTCGACTTCTCGCCCCGTGCTCTCGCAGGTGCCACGCAATTACGCGCGAGGCCGTTACGTCGGGCGACTTAACGCGCGATATCGGGTGAAAATAACGACGATTTTATCGCCGTCACGTCCCCCGGCCGTGAGATCGGCAAAATCGCGACTGAATACATACGGATCTATATTTATCTCCGGTCGACAGAAAATATCGTATAATTTGTCAGAGAGTCGAGATGCACCCGTGATTCGGCAAGGAGAAATGTTTCCCCGGGTCGATCGCGTGCATTACGCTCGACTGTAACCTTACAAAACAGCCGAGTTAGCATAATCCTCGTTATTACTAACGACGAGCGAGCGTATCGCGCGAATCCTTCGGTAAACGCGACGAATCTCGCGTCCCTCCTCCTACCTTCACCTCCTCCAACTCGCGCGCTACCGAATCCTCGAGCTTTTACCACCGAAGATCCACCGATTAAATTCATCCAGAAGGTTGCGATCATTCCGTTTCCTCGTTCCACGCGGTTCATTCGCAATATGCATGTATTGGCCGAAATGGCACAGCCGAAACCTCCTCTACCTTTTAGCTAGATTCGCGGTAAATATCTGGTAGCGCGCGCACATAAATATAGGCGAAGCGCAAGGCGTATAATCGATAGCAGTATGGAAGGTTTTTAAGTAAGTAAGCCGAGGACAAGAGAGTAGAAGAATCTACTGGTAGAGTTCTCTCTCTCTCTTTCCCTCTCGGTTCCTCTCTCCTGACCTTCCATCCCTCTCTCTTACCTACCCGCCGTCTCTCCGCACCGTCTTTCGTTCCTTTCTTCTGCTTCCCTCTCGACCGCTTCGTCGTTCGAGAAACAGGATGTGCGGAGTGGGAGAGAATGGTGGAGAAGATGAGGAGGCGAAGGAGGACGAGGAGGAAAAGATGGTTGAGGGAGGGAGGATGGTAAGAGGGTTGCCAGCGGAAAAGAGCGGATCGAGGGAGAGCCGGTAAGAGGGGAAGATGGTGAAGTAGGAGACGGTGACGAAGGAGGAGCAGGCGGAGAATGAGGAGAAGGAGGAGGAAAGAAACGATGACGTTCGAGGTGGAGGTGGTGGAGGCGGTGGTTGGAGGTGGCGGATGAAGAGAGGAGAAGCGAGAGGAGGCGAGGGGAGGGAAAGGGGGAGGCAGATCGAAACGTAAGGAAGAAAGAAGAGAGGTTAGGGTGGTAGACAGGATGTTACGGGGGAAGTCAGAGGGTGAAGAGAGGAACGGGTGGAGAACGAGAGGCATGGCAAGCGGGGTAGAAGGGCGTGGGAGAGGAAGGAGGGATGGGGAGTAGAAGGAGAAGGGGGAGGAGGAGGAGGAGGAGGAGTAGCAGCAGCAGCAGCAAAGAAAGAGAAATTTCTCGCTCCGTCTTCCCCTCCTGCCCCCGCCTTCTCTCACCACCGCCCCCTTTCTTTCTTTCTTTGTTACTCTCTTTGAAAAGATAGCAGGCAGAGAGGAGCAGGAAAGAAGTGGAATGGCGAAGATCGTTGGTTCTTCTGGGTGAGTCAAGGCGGACGAAGGGAAAGGAAATAACCGGGCGAAGAAGCGAGGTAAAGAGAGAGAGAGACAGAGAGAGAGAGAGCGAGAGAGGGGGAGAGAGAAGGGAGAGAGGTCGCGAGTGGTAGAAAAAGAGGCACGGTCGAGAGGAAAAGGGAGGGAGGGAGCTGGGCGAAGGATAGAAAGGCGAGAGGGGAAGAGAGAACGAGCAGAGAAGCCGAACTACCCGAGAGTACATGAAGACCCAAAACGGGGACAAAGAGAAAATGACAAAGGCGAGAGGGGGCGTTCGATTCGATTGGAAAGGCAGGTAGAGGGGCCCTCTTTCCTTTTACCAGCGTTTTCTCCGTATTATGCTCCGTGCTTTCCGTTGTTCTTGCGCGCGCGCGCGGCTCTCTCACCGCACACGGACGCACACCCGTGCGACCACACCACCGCACCGTACACGCGCGTACCATCGCGCCCGCTCTCATCTTCTCTCTTCGTTACACAGCCGGCACTCGCGCGCGAACGGATTCGTGCACGTATGCTCCCACACAAAAGGCGCATCTCCCTCTCTCCATTGCGCTCAATTCTCCCTCTCCCTCTTTCTCTCCCTCTCGAGCATATCGGCGCCTCTCTCTTTTTCCTCGTCTCTTTATCTCTCCCCTCTCTTTCCCTCTCTATCCGTCGCACACGCACACACACGTGTACCCGAGGGCTCTCCCCGATTCTCTTTCTCCCACCTTCCTTCATGTGCCATCTCAATTACTATACGACGTTTCACGTTATGCGGCTCTCTACGCTTATGCGGCGAGAGGCTAGCTTTATACGTGGGTGAACGGGAAAATGTCTTTTGAAACCTTTCTAGGTCGCTCTCGATGTCAGGTCTGTCAGTTATATACACGCGATTCCGCTCACGGCACTTGTGAAAACCGTCGATACCGATGTAGTTTTTCTTCTCCGAAGGAACACGGAGCAACGCGGATTAGGGCCACGCGCGTCCCGTGAAATTTTCAAAGGGCACGTCCGAATTATCGACGCCCGGTTGAAGGGTGAGTCCATCGCGGCTGCCCAGGGCTCCTCTCCCTTTTCTCCTATCCTGCGCCATACATCGACCTTTCAACCCCGTTCGAGAAAATTCAACGATGGAATTTATCGCGGATGGTTCGCGGACGCTAAATTTCAAGGACGTTTTTCGAAGCGAAAATAAAACGATCCACACGAACTTTCGTGCACGCTACGCACCTCTTGTTTTCTTTTGGCGCGTCGATTCCGCCGGTAGATCGATGAACCGAACGCGACTTCGCGAGCCCGCTAAAACCAAACAGTTACGAGAAGGACGGCGAAGCGAGGAGGAGAAGAAGGCAGAGATGAGAGAGAGAGAGAGAGAGAGAGAGAGAGAGAGAGGCCACGGAAACGGTGGAATCATGGGAAAAGGAAGGAAGGAGGGAGAGAGAAAGAGAGAGGCAGAGTGGAACAGAGGGAAGGGGCGAGGAGAGAGGGACGGAACGAGGTTGATAAGAGAAAAGGTGTCGTTACCTCGGTCCGAGTACGAACAAGGCGACAAGGCCGAGAGAAGGAACAGTAAAATTGTGGAGAATGTGTACGCGCCGACAGGGTGGCCTAGATTCAGTCAAGACCTGCTTTCTAGGCAGCATTTCTCTTTATCACCGGCAGCCCGGGCGCACCAGTGTGTGTAGGTAAAGCCCCGTTGGTAGGTACGCGATCGCAGAGAAAATCTTTGATGCACAGGCGGAATATACACGGCCAAGTAACAAGGATTGGCACTCAACTTTTGCGCGGCCCATAAGCAAATTTGTATATCTTTCGTCTCATCCTCCACCTCCTCCTTCTCCTCCTTTGCCTCGTCCCCACTTATCACCGTCCGTCCTAGTATACGCGAATTAACGTATGCAAGTGTGTTACCGAAATTGCAGCCTCGCTACGTGCGTCCGATTATGAGGACAATTTTTCCACCGATTTTCAGAGATTCGATTCCTATTTATGATCGATGTCTTTCTTTATTATGGCTCTGCTGGAAAAAAATGTAGAACGCGGAGAAACCATTTTTCTTTCCCTCCCGTTTTTCTCACTATTCGAATGCGATTTATTATCGTGTTCGAAGAACGAAGAAATTGTCGAACTTCGAGACGCGTATAACCGTGTCGATTTCGTCGGGTGCGTTTTCCAGTCGATTGAAACGGCACATCTTTGCGGGGCGTACAATTACAAAAGATATCTTTACCATTTAGAATCAATCGTCCATGGCTCTGGTAACATCCGTCAATTCTTTAATTATGGATAACTGCTCGAATTGGATGTGTGCGGGAGCGTGCGCTTCGCAACGTGTTAAACGAGTTGTTAAAGTGTTCGATCTGTTGTCACGCGCGCCAAATCGGCACGCGATCTAACGTGCACACCAATTCGATGCTACGTGTGAACGAGGTGGTCCAGGAAACAAAATCATTTCTGAGCATAATTGCCACGTAGAGGGCAGAGGTAGAGATTGCTTTCGTCGAATCACCAAAAACCAACGTATTACCTTAATACTTGTAAAAAGAATCTTTACAACACGCTTATACATTCACGCACCCTCGTGCGAATATCACGCACCCGCATACTTTCGTGATAGGAGTTAAAAAAAATAGTTCAGCCATCAACGCAGAGTATCGATATGTAGCTTGAAAATAATTTAAGAACCGTCACTTCCGGCATCCGTACGAATTACATTCGCAAAAACGTTTTACTTCGTGCTTCGACAGATAGGCGTTCTTTTTACGTGATTTTTTTCGAAAGATCGAGATAGTGAAAAAAAAACTTGACCGATTCGAGCGACAGCGGTAACGCGCGCGGTTCGACACCGATGGAACCCACCTTGCGCATAAGTAATCGTCAATTATTGGATAGTTATCATGCACGTGACCTACCGTAATCGGCGTGGACGTTTTGAACGTAGACGCGGGTACGAAATCCTCGTGGGGTAGCCACGAGCGCGCGCGTGCTAAAATGTTTTAATTTTTCCAGAGGCAGGACACGAGACTTTAAACGTTGTAGATCATCGTCACGTACACCCGCGAGTCTTGCACTCACACGCGTAGAAACGGCAAGCATCACGTTTTGCCCATCTGTTTCGAGGGCTTCGAAGCGAGACCGAGAGTCAAAACAATACGACACTCCGAGAACATATGCAAAACAAACGTACACAGAATACGTACTGGCCCGAAAGCGGGTACTCGCTTGTCAATATAACCTTTCCGCTTATTTGCGAGGCCCGAGTCGGTTCGCGCACGTTGCACGAAAACAAAACAGTTAATTGAGAAAAATGTGAGCGCGTATCGGTTCGAAGTATCGCGCGTTGCTGCTCGCGACAGGTGACTATACGTTTGAGAGGAGCGCGTAAGATCGTGGAAAGGCAATCGTACGGGAGAAAGATTTGAGAAAGGATGTCAATCCGGTCGGGATGCCGCAAATGACAGTTCGACGATATAGTTGTGCATGCACGTATCTCATTCCGTACCTTACCATGACCTGACCCACAAATCAAACTATGACTGGAGCACACGAGTCCGTCCGATACTGGCAGCTCTGTGCCAAGGTCCAAAGAAGACGGCACACACTTTTGCTTGCTTTTCCTCTTCACGTATGATACACGTCTCTGTCGTTTCTATGACGTATCGAGAGTTTCGTGTTGCCCGCGCGTATTCGGCGTTCACGAAGCGCGTATTAACGCGCTGACACACAGTCAATTGTCAGTCGTCACGAAAAGCACGCACTGCGACGACGACTGGCAGCTGTCACTCACGACTTGCCCGTGAAAACGTCGCGGCACGAAGTGGCGTAGCGAATCACGAAGTGAGGGACAGAGAGAAAGAGAGGGGAAATAGAGAAAGAGAGGGAAAGACGTGAAAGAGAGTGAGAGAAGCACACATGCACACTAGGGGGCACCGTGATGGCGGCGGACGGCCCGTGTTCCGTTGCGGACGGTGGCGCAAAGCGATTAAGCGATTTTGTTGTGGACCCCGATTCTTCCCTTCGTCGGCTCTCTCTTCCCGGCTTTCCACTTCTCCCGCGCCGCCTTTCGCCTCTCCCGCCGTAGCTGCGCTACGCGGTGAACGCGCCCCTGAACGGAAACCCGAGTTTCTCCCCACCACGTACGATCCCTACCGCCTTCACTGCCGCCATGATGGCAGACCGGCAAAACTCAGGAGCGTATTGATTCGGGCGTGCTTCCGCTCATCCGACTCCCCCATTCTAGCCGGGAAGAGAAATTTTCCGGCAAATTCATTTTTCCTGGCAGCTACTACCCCGTGGAAAGTTTCAACGAGCCGCTCGAATATTTACAAGCGGCACAAGGCGACGGTGCGTTCTACTGATTATTTTTATACGAAGGTTAAGCCGAAAAGTAAGATGGTAAAAAGATTCGCGCATTTTCATTGAAATGTCCTAAGATTACGATAGGTCACGAATAGCTTCGCTCTTTGATAATGCTGATAGATGTTTTTTATGCGCTTGTGATTAATTGGTCAGTAAAAAAACTAGAGTTGGGGTATTGGGATAAGTTCGGACGGCCCTGCGGTAGTTGGCCGTTCTCTTTGCCCCACTGTTCGTATTCCGATGCGCAGAACTCTAGTTTTCATTTTCTGCGCCGCGTCTCCCCGCGAGGGGAAGTGTTTCTGTGCGTCCCGGCTGCTGTTCGCAGAGACTAGTCGATCGTTAACTCGCAGCACCACGGCCATTGTGTAAAAAGAACCCACGACGCTCGGGTAGTGCGCGCTGAGGACCGGACGTATAGTTTTTCCAAGTTTTCCTCCTGTGATATTAAGACTGTGCCAATCTAGGTGAGTAATACGATTCACGTTACGCTTTTGCCGGGGAAGCGCGAATTCCTTGTATGCGAACGCACGAAATTCTTCGCGGAAAGCGGGTGGAAAATCAGGTCGTTCCGCCACAGTAATTCCGAGGCGGTCTTACAGACATTAGAACTAATTTTCCGGGAAAACTCTTTTTTGTGGAGGGCGTGTCCACTTAAAAACCGCAATTCCCGCGTTAATTGTAGGAAATATTGACTTTTACGAAATAGGATGGATTTCCCAAGCTTTTTCGGAAGTTTTCGCCATTTTGTCTGGACCGACTCTGCAAAGACGGCCATTACGTACATCCCAGGTTGTCTTCCAGGGCCGGTTGATGACGTTTATGTACCTATTGAAAATTTTATACCATTTGCTTACATAGGTTATTCTTGATAATGATGCAGATACATGATATATATACATTCACTGTAATTATTGCGTGATTGGCATATTTTAATTGTGCAATAGTCGAACTTTTTGCATATCCCTAATTTATTTTTTTTACCCTTTTTTGCCGGATGAACCGTTACGAACGTTTATAGATTAAGATACATCATAGTTCGTTTACCAATGACATTGTACAACAAATTTTATATTCTTACAAGAATATTATAAACGTTCAAGGATATTACAATTTTTACATTTTTATTGCAATATTTCTAGAATCGATTTTCTTCTGTTAAACCGGAACATTGCATTAGAAAACAAAATAGATGGGTCGAGAGTAATAACCATTAGAGAGCGCAGAATGGTGTAAAGTTTGCAATAGTTCATTTAATTACTCTGGCATGTCTTTGAATTGCTTCTCCAAAGGACCCGACGTACCCTTATGGGAGGGTTGAATTTCAGTTTTGCCCAACCCAGTAACGAGATGGCGCATTAGTCGCACTAAACACTATAGTCGGCTCGCACATTCTATACTAACGTCGGTTGAGCAGTGGTTGAGCAACGATAGTTCATGGTTTGCACCATAGCAAAGCAAAAATATAAGTAATTTAAAAACGGGACCTCATTAAAAATAATTACATAAAATTGGACAATAAATGTGTTTACTGATATTCATTTCATAGATGATGAGCAAATTTTTGTTGGATACCAGTTTATTCATCTAGCAAATAAATTGTAAAAGAGAATCGAAACAGTTCTCGTTTAAAATGAATTATTACACACGTACAGATAATACGATAAAAATCAGTTTATCTTGATTTTTTATTTAGGTCGCTTTCATAATAAGTTGAAATATAAAAACACAGAAATCCACAATTCTAGACGTAATTATACGATGTAATCTCACATGTAAATGAGGGCGGTACATGCGCCGTCTAGACATTGAGCTGGGCAGAACTGAAACCTCATTGCTATACGGAGGTTTGATCCCTCTGTACCAGCGTTGCCAACCTTTACGATGTCGAAGATCGTACCGTCAATCAAATTTGATTGCACTTTAAATGTTAGTTAATATCCTTTTTATTAGCATGATTTTAACAGTTAAGTAGTGCTTAACGCCGAATTTTGTCTTCGAATTTGAGTCATCTCGTGTAACGAAAATTCGGCCATTAAATACGATTGCATTTTAAATCCACTTACCAAAAACTCACTTTTCAAATCTTAATCAGATTTTAATTGAAAATTATGATTTGTAAGGTGGCCTGGCCAATTATCATCCTTCCGTGTACGATCCGAGCTTTTGGATCGTACATTGTACCACCACCCAAAATTATCGTACTTGTACGATCTTGACCGTACGTTTGGCAACACTGCTCTGTGCTGCTCTAATTGCAGTAGTCAATCACAGCGACCTCTGGTCGCGGCTTTTTCGAGTAGAGCGCATGCTCGTTGGTTTCCTTCTTTTCCTTCTCCCTCGCTATCCAATGCCCTCTTCCGGGGAAGCCTGCGCTCTCTGACGGTCGGGTAAGCAAGCAATCTAGCAGGCGTTGCGCTGCGCCATTGTTGAAAAGGGCAGCGCTCGAGGCGCACGCCGAGCTCGGACGCTCACGAAGTTTTACCACTTTTCACCGACCCCCTTGCTGTGATATTAGATTGTTTATAACCCTTATTAGGTGAGTGACTGCATTTATCACTATATCGATTAGATTTCGTGTCGTTCGCGATCGCGGGCCGAAAGGAAAACGTAAGGCGATGTGACATGGCGCGGGCGGATCCCTTCTATTCTAGTGAAAGACGCACTCCGCGTATTATTGCGCGGAAAAATGAATTTCCCGGTGAAGTGTCCGTTTGCGAATTTCGTGTTCTTGTCCTGACGACGCTTTAACGGGAAATTTCGATCCAGGCGTCGTTAGTACAGGGTGTAGCGGGGGATTGGTTTTTCTTTATGAGCTTTTCCCACATCGCCATCTTGTCCGGGCGCGACCTCACGAACGGCCATATTGTGATCCACGTCTCGTCTCCTCTCGCGGTTTCCAGGGGCGTAGCGGGGAATAAGTGCATCGTTCTCGCCGGTCAACCAGCGCGATTGGAAAAATTATCTGTCAACAATTTGTTTTCGTTCCACACACGTTGCCCGGCGCCGCCGCCTGACGTAACGCGTATACCCAGAGATAACAATATAAATAGATTACGCAATCGCGTGTAGGTAGTGAGAACTCTTTGCTATATTTTGCACTTGTGTGCTTGCATTATCGGCTGTCCCCACTCTTGATCGGTAGTTGCGCCTTGCGCATGTGAGGCGGGCAATCGATTTTCCGTTTTATTGCGCGTCGGTGATGTAAAACGTGCTGACGTAAATCGGGTTAGTTTCTTCGCGTTCTGTTGCGCCATTGGCTGTAAAAGGCGGTATACAAATTATTCTGTTATGAAGCATAATAGGAGACCGACATTTTGGGTGTATGCATTCACGCGTTCGTACGGTCCGTATTGATTTGCAGCGAGCGGCATATTAAAGTTTCTTAATCAGTCTGTCCCGCTGAATTTCGTTTAACGGTGAGAACATTCACATGTTATATAAGAAATTACATAAAGTTTGCTCGGCTTATTAAAAAAGTGAATTATAATGAGTAATCGTTTAAATCAATTTCGAACACGACCTTAAGTGGAAATTACGAATTTGCGTGCTTGGGTAATTGTGTTATAAGGGTCGGTTTTCTGCGCCGAAGCTTCGCGCTGCAGTAAGATTTTTGCAGGGGCGCCTGGAGAATCCAGTAGACAGACGCCCCTGAGTCCCAGGGGCCTCGAGAGCCTGTGCGCAAGCTGGGCGCGCAGCAAAGGCGCAGCTGCGCATGCGCAGTGCTTGCGCGTCCTCCTGCATCATCCCCACCAGATCGTCCATTACCGTTATGAGGACACGCACAAAGGAAAAGGCCAGAAGACCGACCCGACCGACGCGCTTGCATCACACGGCCATTTTGGAAGCTTCGGCGCTTCGCTGTGGAGCTTTCGCGTTCGTCGTCTTCCGGGAAGAGAGGCAAAATTGATAAATTGTGCACTGTGCTAAACAATAATCTGGCTCAATGTACGCGTTAATCGGGCGTAGAAAAAACAGATAGCAGCGGGCATATCGCTAGCAACAGCAAAGATTTTTTTTCTTTTATCTTATCCGGTTGCTCATCGCACGCTCCTTTCTCTACCTGTGCAGAAACGAGGGAACGAAGCCAGACATGGAGGATGACCAACAGTTTTGCCTCAGGTGGAATAATCACCAGAGTACACTAATACAAAATTTCGACACACTCCTCGAAAGTGGAACTTTGGTCGATTGCACCCTGGCGGCGGAGGGGCAATCCCTTAAGGCCCACAAGGTTGTCCTCTCCGCGTGCAGTCCATATTTTGAGGTGAGTCCGCCTTCAAAAAATTACTATCCATGAGATCGTTTATTTTCTACCTTTAAGTTTTGCCGCTCAATTCTGCTTTCTTAATTTTTAATTTCATTCCATTTGAATACTGCCATGTAAAATGTCATTCGGAGTGAATTCAGTAGTTGCCCTAGGTGGCAAGATAATCTGATTTTTTAATGTCGCAAGTTCATTTTATTAGTAACCGTGCAAAAATATCAATAGTCTTATAAGTTAGGAGTATTGCGTATTGAAACAATTCTGGCATTATAAGTGTATCTTTACGTTCCTTTTTGCCTCATTGGTCGGCAGGGTTAGATCAATACCAAATACAGAGAGAAAGAGTAAGACAGATTCCATAGTAGGGTACAGAGACTGGGTGGAAGGGAGGGGGAGGGGAGGGGAGGGTTTGGTGTTGAAACAAGATGGCTACGCTTGTTGAGCGTTGCCTGGGCAGAGGGAATGAGGGGAAGGGGGACAAAAGCCTGAACCCCCTCCTCGTTGCTCTTGATCAATACAGAGAAAGCAAGATGGCTGATTTCCAGGGCACTTGCCCTGGGATTTTACCCTGTTATGGGTGGGGATGTTCAGAAGGTGGGAGAACAGTATCGCATTGACTGAAATCAGTTTCACAAAATGAAATGCAATGCACTACATTTCTTACTTTGCATTAATTTTACTATTGTTTGAACTGTAATAATTTATTTTTTTACTCCGCTCTTTAATAACTCAGATATTTCAGTACAGTAATAAGTGGTTACAGGGGCTCTTTCGAAAGCACTATCAGAGCCGTAGATACGAGATTAAAATTCTACTAATCCAAATTTCTCTGTATACTTTATTGAATTCTGTTGTGGTAGATATGCATCGGCAATACTAAATATTTGTAACATGTCTAAACTGTTACTTTAAATAACACATAACAATCGTATACTAATTAGTTCTAAGTTGTGACACTTTGACACGACTTTTCTTGTAGTATTAATCTTTGATAAATATATTACAAATATGCATCCGATCTTTGGTTACAGGGCCTCCTTAGCGAGCACTATGATAAGCATCCGGTGTTTATACTCAAAGATGTTAAGTTTAAAGAGCTAAAGGCGATGATGGATTACATGTACAGGGGGGAAGTAAATATCTCCCAAGACCAATTGGCAGCATTATTGAAAGCCGCCGAGTCTCTTCAAATTAAGGGCCTTTCGGAAAGTAAAACAGGCGGCAGTAGTAAGACGGACACTAGACAACAAAAGGTCGTCTCACAACCTACGGCCGCGGCGACAGACATTCCACATGCGTCTTCCGGTCTTACAATAGAAAAGAACAAAGTTCCTAGGCAGGGTATGGCACAAGGTTCCGTAGGGGACCTGCCCGAAGACTCGGCCAGTCCCCAAGTACCTAAGGGTCTCTCCTCGAGGTGAGAATGCCCTCTTATTGATAATAGTTGTTCATGTATATTTGTTAGTACAATATCGTTAATGTATTATTTATTTTATTTATGCAGAGAGGGTTCACAAAGTCCAACAGCAAGAAAAAGAAAGAGGTTTAGAAGAAGAAGCGTTGGCGAAGACAATTCGATAGAAACCCACGAGGCCTCGAATTCAAGCGATATGCCCCAACAAATGAACGTGCCCGCGCTTGGAATCACGCCCGTAGCAGACGAGAAGGCACATGCAGATCCAACAGATTCTCTCGGCAGGTCAGCGTTAATGACCCAGCTGACTAAACCTGCCGACGAGATGCTACAGGTACGTACAAAAATTCAATGATGAATAATCGTGGAGTCGTTGACCGGATGACTTATTTGCCAACGTATAATGAAGACTGTTGCATCATTGCACTGCCTTTTTCGCTTTGTTGGTAAATAAAACTTCGTATCATATCCTGCTGTGCTGGGTATTTCATTATTACTTGTCCCTGCATAGTGGAAACGATCCGATACACGAATAATTTTCTATTGCATTATGTAACTCTATTGAAGTATATTGTTGCATTATTTCTGAGTTGTGATGTTTTGTACAGTTGCCACTCGAAAAACCCGAGCCAAACGATAGTCTCCTCGAGCCAAAGTCTGAGTACCTAGATGACCCGGAGGAAGGCGTCGAAGACCTGACGCTAGACGATGACATGAACGACCTTAATGAAATGGAGCAGGATACAAACAGAGCTGGACCGTCCCACGACCCCTCCCAACATCCTCGTAAGTCGATTTCTACAATATCGTTATCACGTTATGTCCGATCCTTGGTTCTTACGTAGCGAAATGCAGGGTTTCTTTGCAGTCCGTCTCGTGATTCTTTGTACTTGATCAGTACAGCCTGATCCGTTCTGAAGTTAACGTTGACAAACCATACTGCAATTTGGCAGATATCTTAAGTGCAGGACTCTTAAATTCGTTTGATCTTTCCCAGATACACGCTAGCGAACCTTCGATCCAAAAAAAATCCGTTGGGTCGAAGCAGAGCTTGAGCTTAAGACGGCCTTAACGATCGTCTGAGTAGACGTTTAATTGCAGATTCGGTAGTTGAGAAATCATAAATGGAATGGGATTTCTGAAATGAGATCGATTTGGTGTCGCGAACGGTTTCGTTTCTTTGCCTTATCTAATAAAACGGGACGTGTAATAATTGGCCGACACTAGCTTGGGTTTCCTCGTTGCAGGTGGGGGGGCGGTAGCGCGGTCTCGGTCGAGAGGGAATTCGGGTGGTGGTGGTGGTGGTGTTGGTGGTGGTGGAGGTGCCCTCTGGGCGTCCCATTTCCTCGATTGTAAAAAAGGGCCGAACACGAGGCGACCACGCCCGGACGTTGACGTAGGCGCGTTGCTTAAATCTCTGGCAAATAAGCAGGGCAGAAAGTATAGCTTAGACTCAGTTAAAATGTCCCTGGAGGCAATATTACAGCAGGGCGTTAGCACCACTCAGGCGTCGGAGATGTATGGCATTAATCGTTCGACCCTGCAATTCTATTTGAAAAAATTGAACGTCGTCAGAAGGAGATGGAGACAGCAACCTGGCACATTGGTTCAGCCTAGACCATCTTAGGTTGTATGTGTTATGACGTTGCACAGGACCTGAGTTTGTTCAGCGTCATTTGACCAACGAGTATCGTTATAAATGAAACGACCTGTTCGGCAATTATAATTTATTTTTTCAACGTTTTCTAAGCTCAAATATGAATTTACTTGTTCAACATATATCAATTTTGTCAGTCAAGATTTCCCACAGTCGTGTAAGGCGTACAAAATTTCAGATTTGTTCGTCAACGTGCATTCGTTCTCACGTGCAGAATTTTCTTTTCAACATATTTTGTTCCGAACTAGTCGTTGTTCGTTCTAATGAGTTAAGTCGTCTCCAATGATCGTTGTAGAAAGTATTCTTATCTGAAGTAGTCTGAAACTAATCAGTATTATTTGTTTATTCTAAGTGTCATATAGGTCACTTAAGCTAGGCTGTGTACAATTTTTTGATGTTCGAATACATGTGGTACGAGCGTGTGTTCATCTATAGGCGATATTTCGCGTTTATCAGACGAGTGCTGTTTGCTGTAACGATCTATGCACAAGGACGAAGAGGGGGTTTAATGTATAATAAACTATAAATTTTTATTCGGTTCTTCTGGTAAGGCAGAATTTCAACGCGGTTTCGATCACTGAGATCTGCGTTTCGCTACGTACCTTTACCACTTATTGAATTGTCATTATATTTGTCCTCATTTCAACAACCTCGTGAATAAAGTACCCTTCTTTCCTAATACCGAACATTGTTGATGAGGACTCTGTTGAAGCATTGAACATAATCGATATTTCATTTAACGAAGTAAGAATAAGGAAAGGATACTTTATAAATAATATTAATAACGATAATGATAATAATAATAATAAAAAGAAAACCTAGTACACGTCATCTGTGGTTTTACTTGGAACCGATTTTGGTCTTTCGAGATTTATTGGAACATGGTTGTTACTTTTTACATTAGCAGGTATTGGAACGTGGCATGTCACCAGCGGTGAGCGAAGTAACGCGGGGGGCGTTGGGTCAGTGGCGGCGGGTGCTCCGGGAGCGACGGACGAAGTCTTTCTGGCGGCGCACGAGGCCGCGCAAGCCCACCGGGATTCCCAAGGTAGGCTCGTCCTCACCATTTTCCAATCGCCTCTGGCCACTGAAACAATAGGCACTTGAAATCGTCACGATGTCACTCCTCGTGATTTCACTTAACCGAGAGAAAGGATCGGCTTGCTAAATGACGAGACGAAAGCACGCTTATCCGAATGAGATGTCGGGTGAATTTTTTGAAATCTCGTAAGAAGATTTGTTTCGTTCTCTACAGGCAAAAAGAAGTCTTTGAACTCGGATCGTACTGCGCCTCATTCGGCAATAAGTGTGTCACTCGAGTTTCACAGTATTTCGGTTCACAGTAGTTTGATGAGCCGGTGTTATGACGGTTCTCCTACGAAGGAGAGAGAGTGCCCATTGCGCAGGTGGAACAGGGCTTGCCGTTTTTTTTTCGCTGTCGGATAACGTGGTTCAATACAAATCTCCGGTTGCGTTCAAGAGTAGCACGGTCTCTGAAAGAGCTTTCACCATTTTTTCCAAAGAATCAGGGCATGTAGAGCTTTTCCGTTAATCTCTAAGTTCTTCTTTTTATCTCTATTCGTAGATGTATACTTCTCTTTGTCTATTTTTATTTTTTCAATTTGCGAGGCTCCGATGCGAGACCGACGACGGACAAGTTGCAATTATAAGTACGCGGTGAGTTTCAATAACGGTCGATTAAAGTTTCCGTGGCATATTTTTCTTCTCTTCCCGTTTCACTCGCAGAGTCACACGTTCACGTCGCCCGCGCGCTCCGTTGACTTTTTCTCTCACCTTCGTCATTGCTTTGTAATCTCGTCTTCGTCATCGGCCTCGCAACGCGACATCGCGACCTCTCTCTCCTCTTGAAGGAAAAAGATTATCGACTGTGCGGCTGGAGAGCAACGCGTGAGCCAGCCTCCCTCCGCGTATGGGGATAAAAAGCATCACGAGGCACGCCGCGCGAGTCGGTCGTGTGTCCCGGTTCTCGGTCACGTTATTATTTATCGTTGACACCGTAGAAAGGCGAAACAAAGTAGAAAGAAAGCATACGCATCACCCTCACCGTTTACGGCCTGTTTTTCATTTTTGTCTCGTCGCGGCACCAACGTTCTTTCGAGCACTGGACACTTTATACGTAGTATACGATAGAGGGAGAGAGGAGGAAAGACGTAGGATAAGATTAGAATAGAGAGAGGTTTAAATAATTAGGCGATTGCAATAATCGTAGTTCGAATAGCGCGCAGTTAGATTCGGTAACCCTTGGAGTGACGCGGACGGATATATGCGCTCGGCAGAAATCATCTCAGTGAGTCTACACGTTGGCTTGTTTTTATTGTCTGTTTAGCGACATCGCCACTAGAAGAAGTCGTAGGAAAATACTCACCGGATAGATCGGTAGTGGGTAGAGGAAGAAAGAGTTTTGGCGACGCTACGTTTAGGTTGTCAGAGAGACATTTCCCTTCTAGATATAAGAGTAAAACGGCGAAATCAAAGACCGCCTCTCGCAAATGCGTTGTCTGCGCGAAACATAAGAAAAGATCGGAATCGCGATACGAGTGTAACAAATGCGGCGTAGGTCTCTGCGTCGATAAATGTTTCGAGTTGTATCATACGACTAAAGACTATTGATTCGATTCGTGAATGTTTTTGTAAATAAATTGTAACGAATATTACATGGCGTAAAATCGGTGTCGTTAACGTTCGGAGCCTATGCTTGAAAAGTGCAATTGAAAATTATTAAGTACATACGAAGTGGTTCTGCTGCGTACTCTAAGGGTTATAGTAGGCGATTGTTTCTAGACGAGCTCTCGAAATTCCTTTCGCTTAATTAATTATTAATCGAAAATCGACATTTTCGCGATCTTCGCCGATTTCATACGGTTTAGATAGCTTCGCCAATATAAGAGATATGAGCATGGGATATATGAGTATATGAGAGTAGGTTCGAAAACAGCGTCGTGCGAAGGGAGAGCGGGCGTCTCCTCGGTTCCCAGGACGACTAAGAAAATCCTACGTGCGCGTCTTATACGGGAACACGTTCGAGTTGTGCGTGGCTACGGGAAATTCAAGCCGATGGTAACGTGAGAGCTTCCGAGAAGGAAGCGCGCAATGGCACGGTGCAAAACTCGCTTAGGGGGAAAGAGAGGGACAACAAGAATAGTAAGCGTGCAAGTGTGCGTGTCGTGTGTTGATGAGAAAAAGAGAAACTGACTACTGCCTCGTGTTCTCCGTCGTCGTCGTCGGGCGCCTCTTCCTACGACGGGAAATTCGATTCGACGGAACGGCACATTTTTCTCCATCTCAGCATTTCGCGAATCGCGCGCTCTCGTCGTATCTACCACTTCGATCCCGCCTTACCGACCGTCGCGACTCGTTTTCGACGCATTTTCCAACAGCGAAGCACGCGAACGTTAAAAAGAGTGGAGAAAGACTTGGGTAGGGTCGGAGAGAGGAATTCTTGAAATTGGACCACCACGCGTTGGTGTTCTCCACGTGTGCGAAGCTTCTGCCGGCGCGGTGAAACGTTCCCACGAAAACTCGTTGGCCTTGAGCCCCATAGAACTGCCAACTATGCGGCGTAAGCGTTCCGCGAGAAAGAGATAAAGTGAGACACGGGAAAAAACTCCGAGGGGTCAGGAATGAACGAAACACGAAGGTGCTCCTCGTCTTCGCGCGGAAATACGACGACTCGTGGAAATCGTGGATTCGAGATAATAGAACGACTTTAGTAGTAGTAGGTGAGCGGGACGTGAAAGGAGCGAGAAGTTTCTCGTCACGCGACAGAGAGGAGCAGCGACTAGATGCTTTGGTTTCGCGTACTTTTCGACGGTCGTGGACGCGCCGAACAACGACCCACATAGCTTTTGCGAATCGCACGTTCTCCTACGGTAATTCGATTCTCGGATTACATTTCCCGCGACTATAGGCGGCTCTCCTCGAAGAGGTCGTCGGCATTTATCGTAGAAAATTCGACGGAGATCGATTGTCCGAGGTCGATTGGTATCAACGATAAGGCGTCGCGCGACCCAGATATTCCCGCCACTACGTGACGTATCTCGCGGCCGTTGAACCGTATCGGGGTGACTTTACGAGAGTGGTTGTTACGTAACGATAAGAGGAGAGACGAGTCTTTAACACTTTACCGTTCGGTATAGTATAAATACACACCTGCACCTTCGTCGAGATACAGGTCCGGTAAGCGTTTGGTCGAGTGAATATTAGTTTCATCTTTGATTCTCCTTTTTTTTTTTACGATAAGCCTCTTTTTTTGACGACAATCGCAGGAAGTGTGGATTTTTGCGAAAGCACGAAATAAAGCGGCTCGCGAAGTTGCTTTGCGAGGTATCGATTAGAGCCAATTTCGGTAAAGATAATTCTTCGGCGAACAGAAAAATGTTTCTTGCGAGTAGTATAATTTAAGGAGCTGCTCTCCAAGCGCGGGGGAGGTCCTCTTGAGAGTATCGCGTGCGCCGTAGGGAGAGCGTCGAACACGCAGGCGAGCGGTGATTTTCAAGCGAGTAGGCGAGAGGGAGAGAGAATAAGAGAGACGACGATGACAGGCGCGGGGGAGGGAAAAAGTGCAGCTGCTGCTCGCTTCTCACGTTGCATCTGCCAAGGAGGGACGCAGCTGTCGGCGACAGATGCAGACGCGAAGCCGGTTCGCCCAGATGTCATTGTGGGAAACGGAAACGCGCCGTGAACGTTGAACGTGCTCGCGCGAGCTTAGACATGTAAGATGGAAAGCGAAGGAAACTGAGAGAAAGGGAAAGAGAGAGAGAGAGAGAGGGAGAGAGAGAGCAATGTAGACGAGAAATCGGGAGGACCTTGCTTACTGATGGTGGGTCTACCGTTAAAATAGAATTCGCAAAATTCGAGGGTGCGTAGGGAGATTATTTTGAGACCGAGTCGTGACTGACTCTCGTGACTTTACCGTTCTCGCGAGGTTAGAGGGTGAGAAGTAGTGGTCTGTTGATGATAGGGAGGAAGAAAGAAGGAGTGAAAGAGAGAGAGGTAGGGATGGAGAGTGCATTGTGATATTTCTTAGCTAGTTCAGGTACGCGTACGCCCGCAGATGACGATTTTCGAATTTTTCGAAAGAAAATTCTAGGGTAGACGATCGCCCAGAATCTTCGTATGGTGATCCAACGCGGGAGACAAGGTAATTCGGAGAGAGAGGAGCGACCCTCTCTGTCAATGCTAGCGCGATATACACTCTTACGTGCATATGATTCTTCCACGCGTTCTCGAAGACCTTTAGCGAGGCTGAATATGGGCCTCGTAATAAATGTAAATAGTTCTTTGATATTCAACTCAACGAGTGCCTTGATTTGACGGGGGGACGCGTCGCCGCGTGTCCCCTTCACGGTCTAATTGGAAATTGCCTTAAGAAATTCCCTTTTCCGGTCGGACGAGAATGAGTCCTCGTTCTCCGGATGAAAGGATAGAGATGATGATGCGAATAAAAGGAGAGGAGGTGCTCGCATTGATAGTCGAAGGTCGTTTTTTTCACCGTCAGAGACTTGTTACCTTGAATCGAGTTTTCCGAGTTAGCTTACAATTGCCGTGTACCGGGAAGGCCCTCGCGAACACGCGTTCGATTGTTTGGTTTTTTTTTTATTCTCTACTACTTCGCTTTTACAGTGCGACAAGCGCACTTTACGCGTGCACTTGTAAAAACCGAGCACTCGATCGCGGTGCACCTTCACGATATTTTTACGCGATATATGCTCTCTTGTTATACACATGTATATCATTGTGTGTGTGTTTTTTTAATTCATTCTACTTATTAGCTCTCTTAATCGTAGTTGAACCACGCGCGCGTGTTTTCCGTCGAGATCTGACCGTCGTATCACACTGAAATACGAACGGATCATTAGAGCCGGATTTGCGCCACGTTGTTCCGCAGCGCGTAGAGTATCTCTATATTTTTTGTTTGTTTTTTTTTTTTTTCTGGTAATTGTTGTGGAGAAAGAGAACTTTGCCGTGGATCGCTGACGGTGGCGGACGGGCGAGAAGCACTTCCCCAAAAAAATTTCTTTTCGAAATGCGGGTTGCAGAGAGAGAGAGAGAGAGAGAGAGAGAACTCTGATCGGGAGTGAACGACATCCTCCTGCTCGTTCACCCGATTTTCCTATAAACGCAGCCGTGCTTTTCCGCCTCCGCCCCTGTCTGCGATTCAGAGAGAAAGAAATTCAGCCTCGGATCCCAGAGCAAAAAAACAAAAAAAGAAGGGAAAAAGAAAAGAAAGAGAAAACAAAAGAGCAAGACAGAAATCACCCATTGTAGTAGTGTACGTGTTTTTTTTGTTCGGTGTAGAGGGGCACGCGTATCTTGGCACGGGCTTGTCGCGTGCGCCTTCGTGCAGTCTCTCTTTGTAAAGTGTCGGTAAGCAAAAGAGATGCTGGGCGCGAGAGGGGGGTGGTGGGAAGGGAAAAGAGAAAGAGAGCGAGAGAGAGAATCAGAATCACTGTGTCACGTGTGCGAAGCCACGAGACGGCTCATAGTCGTGGTAATAGCCTGTCGAAGCCCGTGAAAAGGAATCCCCGCGGTTATTTGTATGTTTTCCATTCCACCGATCGGAACAAAGGTATCGCGCGGAAGCGCGAAGATCATTAATAGGAAAATTGGTAGTAGCCTCGATTCGTCACGGCCAACCGTGTGTGTTGCGCATCGTCCGAACAGTTCACGCATCAAATGTGCCACCGTGTACGCAGGTGTTTTTCTTTTATACCTCATTCGGCGGAGTTGGGTTTGCGGTGGGGAAGGGGCGTTCTCAGTGCTCTTCTTTCCTCTCCTGTTGCACGCAAAAAGGCAAGTAAAACCAATTCCCTCGCATCGAGGACGCCCCGTGTCCCCCGCTAATGCCCACATCACCCTGCCGATTCACTGTTGATCGTCGTTCGCATTTAAACGGAAGAAGTGCGTTTTGTTGTTTTTCTTTTTACTCACGTATGGTCGTGTTCCGACGATGACAACGGTTGGCCCCCGTTTCGAGGACCATGTTTTAAAAACTGGAGTAAGTGAAGCAGGACAATCGCAACGACTGTATGGAACCGTCTCGTGGGACACGGATTTCCGCGGTAGAGGAGTGCGCGATAAGACGTGCGCGCGCGCGTCAGCGCGTTCTGCGGCTACGCGCGCGCACGCGTCGCACCGCGCGCTGCCACTGTCAAACAAATTTCAGTCGGCTTTCTCATTTCTTCTCTTTGTTCCGCAATTGCATCTCGCGATTTGGCAATTTTCGCGCGTTGGGTTGTTGCGGCTCTCTATAAGAAAAACAAAGACGATGACAAATAATTGAGAGAATCTCTCGAAAGATCGAAACAAAAAAAGCACGTGTCTTGGTCTGGTTAGTCCGATTGGCACGCGTGACTCGTGCACGTTGGTGCACACCAGCGTGCGCCACCCCGCCGCCGCCCTTCCTGTGCTCTTGGGGGATGTGCGTGGACGTGCGCGGGTGCACAGGCGTGCGCGGGACACGCGCTTTGCCCGCCCCCCTTTTTCAGCCTCTTTTCTTTCACGCGCACCAAGAGTACCAAATGATTACAATGTGTGAACAGATAACTATCTATTCTATATATACATATATATATTTATATTTTTTTTTTTCTTTGTCCATCCGTGTAATGCGTACACTCGATAGTTTTTATATAATCCATTATTGCGTTGTGCCATTTTTTGCGTAATTCGTCTTGCATGCCATGCTTCCTTCGGTAGTGTAATTTACACCTTTAACTCATGGCGGAAGTGCGCCGGCGGGATGCGTTTTCCGTTCTTACCATCGCGGTACGGATACTTATACTCCCGACACGCGCTCGCACGCGCGTGCGGAAGCCACTTTTGCGGGACATTCGTATACACACACGTAGGCGAACTCCTCGTGTAATACACTCCTATTGTACAATGGTGCTGGTTAACGGTGGTGGACGGTGGACTCTTCGAGAAAGAGAGAATGCAGGGTTGAATCCAATAGTGTGTTTTCCCTATTCCTCCCACCTCTCCTCCTCCCTCTGTTTTTGTTCTTATTTTTTTTTTCTCTCTCCATCTCACGCATTCTCGCGCGCTGGTAGAGGAAACGCACGCGCTCGCACACGTCCGGCAACAAATTTTTTTACTAACCCACGTGTACATAACTCGCTTCTTTGTTCGTAACGCATAAACATCAGATATTTAACCCGATTACATATCTATATAACTCTTCTTATATATATATATATGAAAGGAACTCCATATATATACACATACTTCGTATATATGATATGCTTAACACTATACATATATAATACTATTTTCTCTATTCGATATTACTATTATATATATTTATATATATATATACATATACCTATAAACATAACATTTATATCATTGTCAATATTGTTCATGGTATTGTACTCTTCTCGTCATTCGGCACTCGTTATTGTTGTACCATGCCATGTCACAGTTTCTCTCTTGTACATCTACTGCTCCCTGGTTTTTTTTTTGTGTGTGCTCTTTCACTCCCCGAGTGTTTAGGGAAAATAAGAAGAAACCGAAAGGGATGTGTCGATGGGGAGGACGGGTCGACGAGGTTGTGGGCGGACTCGATGCACGTCACGAACGCGCGATTTCGCGTCGGTGGTTGTTGCGCGGCCGCCTCTCCTCGTTCCCATTCCCATCGAGAGAAGATGCCTGTGGCACTAGTCGAGAAGAGAGAAGAAAGCCGAACAGCGTTGCCTTTTGCACGTTGCTCGGTAAACATTTCTGCTGGCCCTTCGCGCTTTCGTTGATCTATTTGTCACGAAAGCGACGGCGCGCCGTCTTTTCGAACACGTCGCGCTCGGTTTGCTCGATACGCGCGTAAATGCCTGGTTTCGTTTACTCGACGGCAGCGGGGTTAGTCGGACGACCATTTTGCATTACTTTTTGCTAAGGTCACAATAACACCGTCGCGCAGCAATCTCATTTTATCCGGGAGAAGGAAGAGAGAAGACTACGGAGAGGGGACAGGTAAAGTGATGGTCGATGGAAGGGGTGGTAAGTTGAGGTATTGAAAAAGGATATGGTAAGGTCAAGGTAAAAATGGTAAAAAGGTATCGAGGTAAAGTGATAAAGAAAAGGTACTGTTGAGTTTGACTTTACAAATATCATTATGACGTGTATGTATATCTCTTCGTATCACACTTGTATATCATATTTACTCTTGCACCTGCTACTTATGCAAACGTATGTTTAAAAACCTTGTACATCGCATACACTTAACCTGCATACATAACATTTCTATCTACATAATTACATGCGTAAGCAGGTTATTTCGATTGTAACGTGTGCGCGCGAGTCGTTGTGTTTCAAGTGAAGGCACGTACCCTGGGACCGAGGTAGTGGGTTTATTCTTTGGTAAGATGAATAATGCCGCAGCTCGTGACTAGTTAGACTCTGTTCACTTGAACATTATGACTATGTGGTTCTCAGAATGACGATGATGTTGGAGGTGCGACTGAGCGAGTGCAAGAGAGACGAGAAAATGACGAGTAACTTAGAGTGATCTTTTACGACATATGTTTAATGTGTAAGTGCGTACTAGCAGGTCTGTTCCTTCAGTTTCTCCCTTTCTTTTTTCTGTCTATTCCGCAAATACCTTTTTCAATCTATCGCGGAAAGATTTTTCGATTTGCTGTTACGTATATTTTTCTTTTCAGTGCAGAGAGTGAAGATAACTAATATGCATATTATTCAATCAGCGAGTCGATTTACCGTATATTCCGCGGTTTTGCGGTTTCCAATATTTCAGTGATCTCCTGGTAATCGTTTTCTAAGCTTCCTTTGAAATACTATTGCGGTATTTCTAATGCTTTAAAAATTGTTTCCGGGAAATTGGGAATGATTGGAAAGTAAACTCGGTCGTGTTTTAATCACATCCGCGATAATAGTGAGAAAAAAAGAAGATTCACACGAAGAAGAAGAATTCGAGGATCGAAAACATCATTGCTGAATATCTCCTTTTGAGATTTTCAGAAATGACTGTACCTGGAAGAAGGAAGGAGGCAATCTACCAATGTTTTGTTTGGTAGATTTGCTACCGAAAAGTAAGCTTATCGTTTTAATTCGTGGTTTATGCATATTCATGTATTCGGGCGTAATGTGGGAAGATGCTCTATTTGACTTCTTCCACGGAAATGTGAACTGGTGAAAATATTCGACCTGGAATGTTCTATTTTTTTTGGACTTTCCTGGGAGAATGCGTATATAGAATCAAAGAAATCGGGGTATCTGCATCACAAATTGTGGTAAAGTATGAGTCTCCTGACGGTATAGTATTGGTAACCTGTTTTATACTTACTATTTATAAGAATTTTTCATGTGCTCATTATGATAACAATACCCACTTTTAATTATCCATACTTGACAATCTTTTTTCCCCCCCGTCTGTTGTTTCATGTTATTGATTGATTTAATGTGTCATATTTTGTGATTAATTGTTTACATATAATCTGATATTTTTACTGAATATGTAATGTCCTCGTTATATAATGTGTGTATGTATCATACTGTTTTCTCTATGTGTTTTATCTACATATACTTTGCGATCATTCTTGTTTTCCAATATGTTTCTGGGATTTGTTAAGATTATTTTTGCAGACGTTTTCTAACGTTTGCCTATCTTCCAAATCCTTTGTTATTGGATTATACAAAAGATGCTTCGTATGCGAACATGTGGTTTTACAAAACTTGTCTAATATTTTTACAATATTTCAGAATAATCAATAATATTACTTATCGTATTTGTAATCCGTAAATTGAACCAATGTATATTTTGTTGATTTTTGTGTTTATCAATTTAAGAAAATTAATTTGTTTTACAGGAACTTTAATATTTATAGCGATATTTTATTCTAGAGGCGAAATTTTACCATCGATAATAATTACTTTTTTTTTTAAAAATGTTAACAGCGGTTGGCGTTGTCAGATGCGTGGATTATCGGTTTTTCCACATTTATTTGACCGCAACAAATATTTCGGGCTATTGACCTTGTTTGAATTAAATTTGTAAACGAAGTGTACGTCAGTCTCAAGATCGAATTTTTTCAAAATCCACTTTGATTTTGGAAAACCGTGCTTGTCTTTTATAAATTGCGCAAAGAAGATCTGCCATAGTGTTTCCAGTATCATTTATGCCATGGGAGGTTAACGGGTAAAGGTAGCACGTGTAAGTATTTTATCTTGCGTGTTGTATCGGCACGCAAGATGACCTTACTTTATTCTATACATACTTATAGTACAATTTGTGTCATTGGTACATATGATCGTTGAACTTCACTTAAATTACTCGTACAGCAACATGTGGTCAAAGGGGCTCAAAGCACACAGTTATTTCTCTTTGATAACTGTTGTCTGCGTTTTAGCTTGTAATTTTTTGCCCGTTCCATTTTAATATGTACGCAATCATTCGTGCCACGACTATAATGTGTTATAATATTTATATGAAACATTCTGTTATTTAAGAATCTTTCTCTTGCCACGTTCTTCGTTTTTTTTTGGTTTTTTTTTATTTTTTTATTATTATGATTGCTCACAAAAGCGATAAACGGGGCATGTGCAAGAAAATTTCGGTATATTACGCATTAAGATTGGAAGGTGCGACGGAGAAAAAGTAACCAGGATGAGTGAAATCAATTTTCATCTCGTGTTCCGACAGGCGAGCCTATTAAGCGCGACTGTCCGGCAACGTGTATGAAAATTTGTTTTCATCGTTCTTAGAAAATCCCTTCTTGATGAGAGGGTTTCGTGATTGCCTATGTCGTTGGGAAGAAGAGGTGGGAATCTGCGAAATATCGATAGTGGGTAGCTACTGGGCCTCCCGGGCCTCTTTACATCCCCTACCCTCTTTACATTCACATTTTCAGCTTTCGACGACGTCGTTGTTCAATCTTCTCGACTGAACGATTCCACTTGTTTGATGCGTGTGTGTCTGGCCTCGGCGACGTATGAATGCTCGATGTTTGCGCATCATGAGATTTGTGTTTTTGCTTATCGAATGAACGACGTTTCGAATGGCGGGCGAGAATCGAAATGTAAGAGTGAAGATAATGCTTGTGGGACACCACGAGATCTTTCGAAATCACTGATAGCCCGTGGTCAGCGTCCAAATCGGTCCTATTCTATGGCGCCAGGATATGAATCGATTTGTGGGCGCTATCACGTGCATATTGTGGTTTTGTAAGACTTTCTGAAGGAAGGGGGGGGGGGGGTGAATTATAGAGAGCCCTCATCGCCACGTGTTCAAAATAATGTCTGCCATTACTTGTACGATAATGTTTAGTCACTTCGTTGGTGGTTTCTGGATGACGAAGAAATTTGCATATGTAAAACTTCTCAAGATTCTCTTCGCGATTGCGGGGCAACGATTGACGAATACTACGGAATGTTTGAATGTGATGTAATTAATTTATTGATCCGATGCCTTGATCATCCGCATATTAGGCTGAGGCGTGACGCATTTTCGTATTTCGCCGACGATACTTTTGTCCACCGTGCATCACTCCTCTTCTCATGTCGGATGCTGAATATACACTAAAACATTTTCTTACGTGGTATATCTGTTCGTAGGTTCGTAATTGCGATGAGAATTTCGAGAGGGACGTTAACGTAATGGAAAATCGATAGAACTCGGGCAATTAAATTTCACAGGAATTGAAGTAGAGAGGAAATTTATGCAATTCTTTCAGTGAGGTATTTCTTTCTATGCCTTTCTTTGATAACTGCGTACATTTCTTCAATTTCGTCTTTGCGGGTCGATTTTCACCATCTCGTTGCGGGTCTCGCAGGGATGGGGAAAGAAGAGCCTCAAGTACGATGAATTTCAATTTCCATTGAAATTTGACCATTTTGAAAACGCTTGAAGATTCTCGAAAGCTCTACTGGCTTTAGAGAATTCTTCACGCGTCGGTGATATCAATTAAATTTCTTATCTTCAGCATCGAAGAAACTACCATCGATAACAATCGGCACACACATTGTCTAGTGCGAGGAAAGCAAAATTATTCAACGGAACTCATACATTCGAACCTGAAGGCTGTTGAACTTCGCGAGAAGGGAATTTCCACGAAGCTTGTACAACAATCTTCAGTTTCAAAAGTTACTTGTCAAACCAGACCAATTGCATTGTGAATTTGTTAATCATCGCTGCGTAGTGATTGTTATCAAAGTAGCAAGGCAATGAAATCTATATATACGCGAAAGATATCGATTTTTATTTAGACCAAGGGTATAATGGCCTGATTTCCAATCGCACTCCCACCGACGCGACGAAGACGTCACAAGGACACACACATACATAATACACTCCTAATTACAGTCGATGCTCCCTTATACGGTGCACGGGGTGATGAGGTAGAAAGAACTAAAATCTTGGAATTGTCCCGATGCAATTGGTGATTGGACGTGTGCCGGCGTGTGTGATTGTGGTGTAGACGATGGTGTTTCAGAATCGATTCTCGGATATTGTTGCTCGCGCTGCGGACGACGTTATTCCGTCCGTTACTGCTTGGACAGACATCGGAAGTACGAGTGCGGGGTGGAGAAGCAATTCGTCTGCAGGACGTGCTGTCGCCGGTTTACGAGGTTAGACCACATGAGGGCACATCAGAAGCGGGCCGGGCATCATCTGGCGCCATACTCCAGGGGGAGACTTACTAGGTCTTCGCAGCAGCATCTCTCCATGGCCACTTTCCAGGGCTCTTAAGAGACACGCACTCACACACACAAAAAGCGTCCGAAGCCTTTCTGTACATCAGCGGGAGACACTCGTGTTTGTCCGATTGTCTCCTCTCGTGTCTTCTGCTTGTCCTACGACCCTTGGGGCTATCTAAACGCGGGAACAGGCGAGGAAGCGGAGACGCTGATGTCACGGTGCCAAGTATGTTACCTTTTGATCAATTTTCATTTGTCGCTTTGTAAGAATTGTTTGCGTGCCGTTCGGTCTCCCAAGAGTGGCCAAACGTTGAAGCCTGCTTTCCATGGGGCGGCACGATGTTTCGCCATTCGAGGGAAACTCTTTTGTTAATTTGATATATAGATGGCCCGTCATGCGGTCCGAAGACAACTTGGTCCGTGACGTCTGATGACGAGTCTGCGGTTGTTCGGCAATTAAATGATTTTCTGTTTCACACCTTCGGAGCCGGTACTTACCTTCGGTAACGTTTCGATGATCGTTGATTGCTTTCGTTATTTTGCGCGCAGTAGCTTTATTATGTTAGTTTGTTCGTACGCAGGGTTTACAACTTTCGCGGGCGCACGCGTCACTACAACTTTGTAAATAGACCAGTCCAGATTTGTACGTAGTAGAGGCCTTCGAGGATCATACGAGACTTTACCCCGGAATTTACATCGGTGCGAACACACAGAAATTCACTTGTAAAGAGAGAGGGAGAGGCGATATTATAGGAGAGAATTAGTTAATGAAATCCGCTCGTAAAGAGATTGTTACAATAAACGAATACTTGTCACAAGAATCTAACGAAGCATGTGTTGCAGTGTAGTTTTTATTTTCTTTCTATTTCTATCGAAAGCAATTCGTGGATAAGCGCGCCGATGTACGAGTGCGCGAGCACTCGAGAAACGTCTTACAAAATATTCCGAAGAAAATAGTCCCTTGATATTGCAGCATGCAACTCGTGCGCGGATATTTAAATCTCGAGTGTCGCCCATTCGCGGATCGTGCGCGGCCTAAATTTCACATTCATCCGACACCAAATCTCAGCAGGGTTCTAGCGAGTACGATTAAAAAATCGGGGCGCAGGGAGAAAAGAAAGGTTTAAGGGACACACGGAGTTCTCTTTTTCGTCACGACGCCCTATGAAAATTAGTCTCATTTTGTATAGTCATCACATGATCTTTCCAGTGGGAAATTTATGGCGAATGACAAACGTGGCGTGCGTTCGCTGTGGGCGAGTGTACAAAAGATACAGCTCCCTTCGTCGTCATCAGCGGGTCGAGTGCGGCAAGGAGCCCGCAATCACGTGCACAATGTGTCCCTACAAGTTCTATTATGCATCCACCCTGGCCTCGCATATGAACTCCGTACATGGATATAAGATCAGCAAATGAGACAGAAAGAAATACTCTACCATTCATCACATTTTCGCGTCCGGCATGTCCTCGAAGACGTTCGCGTGCGCCGATTGGCAAGATCGAGTTATGGTCGTTCGAGCTCTAGAATTATCAATGGTAATTTTCTCATATAGATGCAACTTACGATCTCGTCAAAACGCGCATGTAACTGTCGAAACAAACGTTTCTTCGGAGATTCAGTCGATCCTCCATAGGGAACTCTCGAGGTCTATAATCGGTCGTCTATAAAATGGAGTTCTGCTGCGATTACACGAGTCCGTCGGGACGCCTACACTTTCATACTGACACGAACACACCCGCAATATTACTCACTCGATGGAGCGTTTGGGAGAAGAGAAGAATAAATAAAGAGGCATTTTCTAGAAAAGTTAATCTCTTTTTCTTTTACAATTTCCTATACCATCCTGCTTTTTCAGGTATCAGTGGCTTTTTAGAGAGAACGAGGAATGTGTGTCTTACTAACTCGAACGTGACGAAAGGGGTGTATCGACGTTTTCGCACGTTACAATCGAGCGATCAGGTTCGCAAAATCAAATTTTTCATATCTTTTTTTCTCAACTTTCACGTGTCCGGGACTATTGGCGAAAAGCATCTCTGACTTCTCAGATTGGAACCTGCGAGAATCATTGCTGGTGCGAAATTGGGTCATTGCAACTTTGGCTTTCGAAGAATCATTTTGGGGATTTGAAATGCAAACTAGATAAAACTCGCGCTATATGGGAGGAAGCAATAGAAGTAATTTGAAAGATTTTGTAGCAGCAAAAACGGTAACTCCGAAGCCAGTACATCACTTTAAATAGCAAATTCATCATTAAAAATCTATTTAATTTCTCTTCATTTGGTTTCTTGATATTAATGTGCTTGAGCATAGAAACGCGGGGTTGTATCGGTAGGCTGCACGATCGGAAATAACGTTCTCGTTGGAAATAGTGAAAGAAATGATGTCCGAAATAAAACAAAAAAATAAGAATTAAGAAAAGAATATCCGGGGTGATGGTTGGCCGGTGATGTTTGCAGCTGCCAGGTACTGTTGGCCACGATCGCAGTCTACCGAGATGCATCCGCATCCGCTGGCAGACTATCGCAGGCTTTCCTGTCCGAGTTGCGGACGCAGCTACAAATATCGAAGCGGCTTACGGGGTCACATGGCCGAGTGCTTTTCCGAAAAAGAGAAGCTGGAGGCCGCATTTCAGCAACATCGGCGGCAGCAACAGCAGTATCAGGCACAGGTGCAACAGCAACGCGTGCAAGCGTCCCAGCAGCATCAACAATTTCTCACCGCGAAGGATGTCAGAATACTCTACAAATTTTGGAAATCGTAAAAGGGAATGTAAAGAGAATGTGTTAGTGATCATACATCGTAGTTTGTACCTCTCTGCCTCCTTACGCGTCAAATATTCTTTTTCTACTGTGGTGTCTTTTCTTTCTTTCTTTTTCTTTTTAAAGTCACAACAAAAGTTTATACAAATTACCGTCCATACTTGTTAACATAGGTGATTTTTAATAGTTTCTCGAGGATAGGACGATCACGCCGTCGGATGCATATATTGGAATTTTTCTAATCTTAAATTTTTGTTTCAAATTTTAATGTACTAGGCTCCCCATTACTGAGTATTCTCAAGACGGAGAAATATCACGGTAATTGTTTTCACAAATACTATTGTCTTTTTTCCGTAAATTAGTTTGCTATCATTGGACGGATTCGAAATTTACCTTCTACGTGAAAAGTAGCGTTACATTATCTTTTTAAAGGAAGAATACAGAAACTTCTTAATTTCTTTCTGAACAATGTCTGATGTTATTTTAGATTTGCTGCAACGGTTGTGCAAATTAATTGAAGAGTGCACTCGCAATTAAGCAAGATCTGATACGCTATACAAGTCAGTCGTCTACGTAGTGCATGCTGGTTCAATTTGGCGTCAATTCGAGAAAGCGTTTCACAATTTATCAATGTAGCGCAACGGTGTTGCTGCCTAAACTGAAATAAAATAAAAGAAATTCTTCAATCTGACGGATGCTGTCTTGACAAGACCCATTACTTGCGATCATTAAACGATAATTATTAACTCCCGTTCTGATTTATTCTCATAAGCCATGGATGTGTGTTGGGTGAAACTATACAAGGAGGCACATTTTACGTTGGGTTTAATTAATTATATCACGGGTGTAAAAAGAAATCAATCACTAATAAAAGCAGTTCGTTTTTGGAGCAGCATGTAAATAACAACAGCCCGAAGTAACAAAGGCTGCGCATACCCTTCGTCATTTTCGCAAAATCAATAAGGCCATCCTTCTCCGCCTAAGATCTCTCATTCTCTCCGTCTCTGAAGCGCGCGATAATTTCTCTTCTTTTCAATCAAATATCTTCATGAGATTCGAAAGGGAATTACTTTCGGGGTTCGATAAACGTTAAAAAATTCTACTTGATTTCGATCATCATTTATCAGCACCATTGAATCATTCACTGATCCACTCTCAATCGGGAGATCTGTTGCGCAGCCTTCCTTCGGGGCGAGCTTAAAGTCCTGTATTGTCCACACGCTTGGCTCGAGCTTCCTATTCTCTTCGTCACGATTCAAGTTTGCAAACTCTTCGAGAGTAATGTGGGAATCATTGTCGATGAAGAGCGAGATGGGTCGAAAGAAAGAAAGAGAGCGAGGGAGGGGTAGGACACGGATAATGACACCTCGAAGGAACCCAGATGTAAAAGGCCTCCCTGTATGCTTACAGCCAGCCCCGCGATGGAGATCGCATCGACTGGCGAGCTGAGATTTCGATGTGTTATGTGCGGACGTGGGTACAGGTCACGGTCCTCCCTTACACGACACTCCAGGTACGAGTGCGGTGGACTAGGGTCCAGGTACACTTTCACGTGCACCCTCTGCGGCAAGTACTTTTGTCGACCGGATCATCTCAAGCAGCACATCCTTAATATCCACGGTGGCACGGTCGCTAAGTAACCCCCCACGTCCCCGTCTTCCTCCGCATCTCTTCGTCCTACCGAAGAGATCCACCGCCGTGGGTTTCTCTAATGGATGCTGTGCTGGAAGATGACGTCGTAGAGAGGGAGAAAGGGAAAGAGAGAGAGAGAGAGAGAAAGAGAGGGGGGGGGGGTAATCAATGGGGTGGACGATACAAGGAGACTTCTACCGTTTATGCCCAAAGAGTAAAGTGCCTTACGTCACGAGCAGCGGCTTTTCAACGGCGGGAGTAGACGGGTTCTCTATTCGAGAATTTTGCGAGTAGGATACGATTGGGTCTGCGTGTCGCGAATATAATATAATTACTAATTTCACTTGACAACTAACGTACGTATCGCGATCGGCTTTCGCTTCCTACGAATCATGTCCAAAGGGATACCAAAGGAGACACTTCTTGTTTTTAGTGCGTGCGTAATGTTGGGTAGATCATTGATTTTTTTTTTTTTTTTTTTTTTTTTAACTTTTCTCGTGTACGATGCATCGAATGAGTGCACTATCCGGGGAAAGATAGATCGAGTCGGATTAGAGACGTTAGATTATTCTTTATACTGTTTACAGCTTAAAGTGATTTACAATAAGATTCTTGTTTGAGGTATTCGTGTGCTTTCGAAGGTACCGCGTGATGTGATATTTTAAATCTGTAGAGACATAATGTGAGCGCGGTCGCGAATTGTGGCAATTACAATTGGGGGCCTAAAATGTAAGTGAACAAATTATTTCGACGCCTTCCGAATCTCTTGTTAGGATCTATTACGAAGTGTCGTTACACGCTATGGACGGTGGACAGTGTGGAACGATTAATCCATGACAGAAGTGCCTTTTTCGACAATCTATCGCATTTAAGAAATACTTTTGTAGAACGTAAGGCGCGAGTCACACACGGAGTCGTTAACAATGATCGACGAACGCGATATGCATAGTTAATGCAAAACTGCCAAATAAAAATGCGCGTAACATGCCAAATATAATTCCTATTTCTTAGTATAAAGATTAACTTTACTTATTGATGTTACTTTTACGGTATCCAAATAAGCGTGAGTGTGAAAGAGACTCGTCGAATGTTAATGGTCGCGCACGCGGCACAACCAGAGAGACATATCTATTTACATTGTTGATTACTTTGAAGTTTTGATACAGTTTACCTGTAAAATTTTCTTACCCTAAGTACGAAGAGGGACCGAGTGGGTTACGAGGTAATACGTACGTAAAACAATTGTAAGACGAGTCAAATCTTTTTAGATTCTTGCATGCGGTGGCGAATTGAATTATGCCTTGTCGTTGACAATGAATAATGAAATTACCAATTGCTCACTCTGTACATTGTTATTGTATTGAAATAAAAAACAGAAAACATACAAGGGGTCATCTAAATATTCCACTTCCACTGCCGTACACAGTCCTGCGTTTTGTTTTTTTCCTTCACAGAATAAAGTTGGTACTTCATCGTACGGTTAAACCGTCGTTTTCATCGGGATCGGGCATCGCTAGGGTCTTTTAGCCTTTGAGTGTTTCAATTGGTCTTTCATGGTAATGGTCGCGCCACGAACGGCTTAATTAGTTCACTAATTCAATCAACCTGGTAAGCACGATTGGATAAAAAGCATAACGGCACTTCTTCAGTTTCATTGAATTCTCGCCACGCGCCTGATTCGGTCCTCCCGCCACGAATCGATTATCGATTGTTTGCTCTTAATTCTTTCGAATCTTTTCACGAAGAGAACTACAGAGAGTAGTATACTCTGCGCGTTATTGCATCCGGGGACTGATGACATATCATTTTTTTTCTCTCGTTGCAGTTCTATCGCGTATTGCGTTGGGAAGCGGGGTCCATCGGTGCCCGGAATGCGGCAAACGATACAAGAATCAATCGTCGTTAAGTAGGCATACGAGATACGGCTGCGGACCAACCAAGTGGAAGTGCGTTTGTCCACACTGTTCAAGAATTTACTCCAGACCCGACACACTTGCCGAACATGTCGCTAGAACTCACACGTATTCCAACATGGCGACGTTATTTTGATGAAATCAGTTGATCATCATCGTTATCGCCTCCGTTGCGAATTAGATATTCATTCAAGCGATACCAATGACCTAGAATAATTTTTCACATCGGCATTTCGCGGTAACAATTTTTAGGAAAGAGTACCGCAAATTGCAGAGGACAATAAAGTTCTACATGCGGTCGATTTTTAGCGTATTTTTAGGGATTTTGTAAGAGTTTGCGGATTAGATGTATGTTTTTTTAGCAGATGGCCTAATATAATCGTCAACTGATAGATACCTGCCGAATCAAGACCAAAAGACTGTTAATTATATGGAACTATTGTATTTTTAATAAAGTATTGTTTTTATTGAATTACCTAATGTCTCGTGACATTGTTTTGCGAACGTGCTCGCTGCGCATGCTAATCGGAACGAAACGAAGGTGGAGGACGCGGTGTAAACACAGTATTATTTTCAGAATCGGTTCAGTTCTGTGCATCGTCGTCGCGCAAGTGGTCTACAACGGAAGACAGAAAAGGAAGGTTACGTTGTTAATTTAGTTATGCGGTATCGAAGATCTGCGCGTAAATACCAAAATTGTCGATACCAGCAAGAACTTGCATCGCTTTGTCGCACAGATTATTAACGGAAAGTTCAAAGAAAATTTAAGCCCCGATTGAATATCCAAGGGGAAAGATTGAAAGCATTTTCGCTCACATTCGACACTTACGAAAATCAGTTAACAAAGATCCCATTTCTCTATATCCGACTACTGTAGGCTGGCACGATCCTGAGTACGTCATCCGCTCGAAGATCGACAAAATTAAAATACTCCTGCATGCCTCGAGCCCTCGCGAGTGAGATCGACACGGTGGAAGGATATCAACCGCCGACACGATTGACAATGATTTGCTAAGACCATTTCAAAACCTTGTTTCCCTTTTGGCTTTGGTTGCAGTCTATTGGAACGAATATACGTTGCAGCAGCAACGCCAAGCCCTCGACTGGAAGAGGATGACTGTAGATAATCAGCAACGATCGACGCAGTTCCAGCAACCCGCCCATCACCACCAGCAACAGCAGCAGCAGCAGCAACAGCAAAGTGGTCACGTGTGTGAAAATTGCGGAAAGGTCTACAAGCAGAGAAACGCTCTTTGGCGACACTTCAAGTACGAGTGCGGCAAGAGTCCCAGGTTTCAGTGTCCTTACTGCCGGTTCAGAACCAAGCAGCGTTCCAACATGTACTCTCATATTAAGCACAGGCATATTGGCTTGAAGATTTACGTGATCGATCTGGAGGCCGGTAACTGAACAATCGATCCACGCTCGTGAGGATGAAGAATTTTTTTCATACCAGGTCTGCATAACTTAGTGGCTCGAGGAAAAGCGCACGAGACTCCACTGTTCTTCGTCTTCTTCTCTAACGATATTCAAGATATTTCGTAGATTTTAGGTTTACAATAAAAGAGAGAAGGGGACGAACTGCGTGGTGCGTTGCGCGTCCTCGATCTGCAGTAACATTTTCGTACGAGCCTGATTCTCGGAGCGGAATCGTTTTTCTAATTTCGTGAAAAGAAGGTACGTGTATGCGGAAGAGTTCTCGTATGTACGAGTAACTTCGATCTTGTGTAGAGAAGTTTCGAATAAAAGCAAAATCATCCATAGCATATTCATTCATTCTTCACGCCCGTACGATTCCCCCGTCTTTTAAGCAACCGCACGGTGTCCCCGTTTGAACATTCTTCTCGACACCGTGACTTTACACAATCGAACTGTACATTTATCGCGAAATCAGCGATCGTGATTTCGTTTCGAGCTTCCACTTGCGAGTTGATCGACTTTGTCGACTCGTGCCCATCGCGTTCCGCGAGGTGAGCGTGTCTCGATCGATTTTCATCGTTTCTTTCTTTTTTTCCATGTGTTGCAGCCACGGTACGTGAATACGGTGTGGAGGAGCATCGATGCATGTTCTGCAATTGCCCGTACTCGTCGAGGAGTCATCTTAAGCGCCACCTCACCCGAGGCTGCTTCATGGATCCTGCTTTTCCCATCGAGGAGAGACGCTCATTGAACATGACACACTCGAGGAACTTCGTTTGCCCGAAATGCTCGCAAGGCTACAAGAATAAGAGGACACTGGACACACACGTGCGCACAGCCTGCGGCCGGGAGCCGAAATATCAGTGTCCGTATTGCGGTCTCAAGAGCAAGCATCCTCCGAATATTTATAAGCATATAAGGCGGAAGCACCAAGGCGAGGATCTCTTGTTGATCGTGCGTCAGGACCAGGATTGCAGCGATCTCTTCAAGAATGTCGCCGCGTAGAATTAGCACCACCATTTTTCTTAAGGAATCATTTATTTATTAACTTATTTCGCGCGACGTCACTTGTACTATTATTTATATTGTATTATTAACACACATTGGTCGTTTGTATTGTTCTTTATCCATTTGCGTTTAACGACGATTTTGTATTCAGTAGATTTTCTTTCGAACCTCGACGGAAACTTCACTATAGGTTACGATGTTCATTCGCTAGTTATACTTTTTATTGCGGGTCTTTGCTCAACCGTACGCGAGTTTTTTGTGAAGGAGAACATTATTATAGGAGAGAATCGTATATACACGTGAACACTGTGTACACTGGCGTCGAAGATTATTCTTCGTATAGAGACTGTGAGAATTATTATGTAACGCTATAATATATTTGCAAATATTGTTACAATACAAATGTTGAGCGTGAAACGAATAATGAACGATCGCGTTTATTATAACAATAAGGATCGTCCATTGTTCGTTTCACGCGTAATATTTTCTGATCGAATAAACCATAACTTTGCCGAATCCAGGAGTTTTACATGCTTAATTTCTCTTCTCTCGTATTCCTCTTGATTTATTGTCGTGCACGACTGTAAAATTATCGAGAACCTTACAAAAATTAATCACGCCAAACCACTAGGAATGGATGTAAGCTGCAGTTGAATTTATCCAAAAAATCGATCCGTCCTAGTCACGTTGTATTTTTCTCATGTGGCACAATTAATGTTCGTAAAAAAGTAATTACAAGAAAGCATGCATGTTGTACATTTATCGCCAATTATCAATTCTCCATTTATAAGACTGCCCTACCGTTGTTTTCTGATTTTAGCGAATGCAGGTCGTTACAAATGTGGTGTGCTGCGCCCATTGCGAATTAAGAACGAAGGTGCGGGGTCCGTAGCTTCCGCGAGCTGTAGCACGAATAATTCCACTGACGTGGCGCAGGTTCAGGGCATCACCAACACTGAGAGTACTGAAGCAACGGAAGAGTGGGTGCTACTCAAACAAACGAAGAAGGATTGGAACGAATCGGACAACGTTGGGGAGCTTAAACCATTGATACCACTGTACATATGTGACGGTTGCGGCAAGGGATTCATGAAATTGAGCACTCTGAAATCGCACAAGGGCAATGATTGCGGAAGGACGTATAGTTGTCCTTGTGGTTCTACATTTAATTACAGGGCGAGCTTTTGTAAGCACCGTAAGAGGTGCATATCTTACGCGCAGGGGGTGCCTCAGTAGTAAACGATAATTTGAAGTATGTATAACATAAGTTAATTTCAAGAATAAAGATTCTCTTCTCGTTTCGGTACTTCGCTCGAACCTCATTGATATTGTTAAGGCGTCGACTACGGTTGATCTATGATATACGATCCAAACGAAGCTATTTTCAGAGGCCCATTGCGATCGTCTTGTTTCTTCCGACACAAGAGGTAAGTACCCCGCGCGAGGAACGAGGTGCCAATGCACCGAGCGAATCAAAATGAAATGAATTTCTTTACGCTTTTATCCCTATGTTGCAGAACTCCGCAATACCGCTCGTGCGATTGGCTCTTACGAAAGAATGCATGCGAAACCTCCTCCAAGGAGAAGTTTACTTTACCATGACCTTTAAGCGCGAGAGAAGTTACCTCGCGGGTGACTAGGAGGTTGCAAACTTCTCACCGACGAAACCTTCACCTTGCTCTCCTGCGTTTTAACATCGTTGACATATTCTCGATCAGTTGCTCGGATTCACGAACCCTCTTCATAACCCTTCGCACGGTGGACGTTAAAGAGGAAGCGAGGAAAAGATTTCATCGTGTCAGGCGTATCGTGCGCTAGCGATAAGACCTTAGCACGTTGCTTCGATCGCTCGCGAGTTTTGCTGAGCTAAGGCGGAGCTAATCGTCTCGTTGATCCTGTTACAGAGAGCCTCGCTGGTAGCGACAGCGTAACTGGCAACAGCCAGGAGCAGCAAGACGTCCAGGCTAGAACCACCAACGCCATTGCCACCACGATCGAGACCCTGTCCTCGTCCTCCGGTTCGGCATCGCTTCCATTGATCGTCGAAGACGGGTCTAGGTGCCATCGTTGTCGTTGCTGCGGCAAAAGTTTTACTCGGGCCAGCTTCCTTCAGGCCCATCTCGACTATCGTTGCTACTGGAATCCCCAATCCCAGCAGTACAAGTCGGGCAAGAGCGGTAGATTCTCGTGTACTATATGCGGTGCGAGTTATACAAGGCAGAACAACCTAATGTGGCACGTGAGGCACGAGTGCGGCAAGCCGCAGAGATGCTCGCATTGCGGCAAGACCTTTCTGCACAGGACCAGCCTGTACAAGCACAAGAGTCGTTACTGTCCGTTCCGGCACATCGTCGAGAAGCTCACCAAGTCCGATCCCAACGATCTCACGGCGCTCGAGGTCGACTCCTCGATGAAGAGCGAGCTCGTTCTCGATCCCCTTGATTTCTGAGAACGGCGTATGCGAGAGCGAATGGTAAACGAGTCCGAGGATCTTTTGACGCATCCTGATGTCGGTCTGGGTGGTGATGTCCTTCCCTTGATGGTGCTCTTGGAGGACAGCGCGGCGTCTCCAGGTGGTCAAGAACGAAGGGACAGTATCAGTGGGAGCGGTCGTTGACCCAATGAATCGGATCTCCCCGGATCGTTTGAGGTCCTTGCAGATTACCGTTCAATGCGTTGATTGTTTCTTGTGAAGGCCGCGTGGCGCGCGGTCGGAGAAATCTTTAATCGCGTTGCCCAGGTTCCTCGTGCCGCGCGCCGTCCGACTGACCGCAATGAAGGCATTTATCGTTATTATTTACATGTGTAAGGTTTCTCCTCTTCTGTTTTCTACCGATTTCCTTCGAGTGGTGAGTTTTGTAAGGAAATATTTTCACGAGAAGTGAGTTGTTTTCATTTTGTAAGAGAAGTCCCTCGGATTGCTTTGTTCCTTCTTTCTGTATGGTTTCTTCGCGATTGCAGTACGGGTAATGATGTGCTTGCACGAGATTGTTCGAATATTTCTTTCGCTCCTTCCCTTGTGTCTGCGTTACGTGGAACATTTGTCGAAATAGAATTTATACACGCATATTTATTGTTTCATTATACGAATGGGCGTAACTCGGACGATGAAGCGCGCCACTTCCTCCTCTACGGTCGCGAATTGGTCACTTCGTTAATAGCGATAAAGCTGCAGGTGTGACCTCACGCGTTTCTCGCTTCACCTTTACTATTTGTCATTCCTGTAAAAACTGTCGTTCGATTTGGTTTAACGTATCATTTGAACGTCATGCGTCATCAGAGTGCCCAGCTCGCATACATCTATTCTACGATTACATTGTAAATCACCTAGAGACTGACAATGCCCAGAAAATATTCCGATCTAAAATGATTCCCATATAAATCATCTAATAATTATGTGGAAGAATGAGTCTAGTTGGATACTACTGCTCTGTTCACTTGCCCCTTGTAAATTTTCATCGTATTCCATGAATTTCATTCTTCCACTTTACAGCTCGGCATTCGGAGATCACAGAGAATGGCGAATCGCATAATGAAAAAAACATTTGCGGATACTGCATTATCCCCTTGATCCCTACTTTTTTCCCCTCCTTTTTTTTTTTTTTTTAAATAACCTCAGTACTGTTTCCTCGATTCACAATCCAAATTTACTCTTTAATTTACCACTACAGTTAGAAAGTCTTATTGCCCATGTTACTTACACCACTATGACGATAGTTTATCCAACGGAACAACATCGAATATCTTGTACACGTATGAAAACTCATTAATAAAGATTTATCTAGATCTGGACAACCCTTTGCAATTCTGATCCTCAGAATTGAAAATCCCTCCTTCCACTTATGATCCGTTACCAGGAATTCCGAGGACCGAACCGATCCAGAGGCATGATCTTTCGACGTGAGTAGCATATCTTTTTGGCTGGGTGTAGATCGCGATCGATGGTGTTCGAATCGTGAAGAAGTCTACTGGACGCCGCAATGACGCGCGCTCTCTGCCTTTTCCAGATCGACGATATTTGAACTCTTGCAGTTGGAGTTAGTCCTCGATGATCGGTCGCTCCACATCATCTCCAACTGACGAGTCTCGTTAATCTCTGTTGCAGACCTGGAGCTAGATGGCGGCGAGTCAGGGCGCGGTGACGACTCTAAGAGGAAGTACAACTGCAAGTATTGCGGAAAGGGCTTTACCCTGTCCGGTCACTTGCGCAGCCATCAGAAGAGCTCCTGTTATTGGAATCCAAGATCGACGTGTCATCAGTTGCAGAAGATTAGGCCCTACTCGTGCGCCCAATGCGGCGCCTGTTACTCCAAGCAGTCGCATTTAATATTTCACGTGAGACACGACTGCGGGAGAACGCAAAAGTGTCCGGTATGCGGGAAAACCTTTCTCCACAGCAGCAGTCTGCGAAAGCACAGACTGCGGTCCGCCTGTAATTTTCAGCTACGCTAATAAATCGCACGTTGTACGTAGGAGGCGAAGAGAACGTTACACCTTCTCCCCCAGCGGCAAAACTTTATTCGATTACTTTTATTCATCGTATCACTTTATCTTCTCGATGCTGACCGACGGCTGTAACGGACGATTTTAGTACGTCTCGTCAGCCGAAAAGAAAATATACTGTTACGGATACTTGGCGTCAGCACGCACCGAGCGTCCCTTAAAAATGTTAGTTCAACTGTCGTTACAAACGATAATGAGTAAAACGATCGCATGCTATACTTCGTAATGAGTTCCGATTTTATAAAGCTCGTAGTGCAGGTGCGTACATATTGAAGATTTTTGTTTTTTTTTAGCTAGGCCATACCGATGATTTTAGTTTGGTCATTGAATTTATCATTAAATTTTCATTTCGTATTATCATCTACCATAACAATCGCCTATATCTTTTTCCCTCTCGTACTTTTTGTTATATTTAGCATGCTTGGTGATTTGTTTATTTTGTTCTTTTCCATTCTCTCCCACTTTTTCTCTCTTCCCTTTGATCTCCGTTCCGCGTGGCATCGACACTCGTCTGAAAGAGACACTCTTATAATCTTGTTGCAGAACATTGTGTTACGATTCGCACTTCGAGGAGCAGTGTGTCCCAGCAGCGTAAACAACCACGCCGTTGTAGATCTCGAATAATGGACATAAGTTCGGACTCAAGTACAGTAAATGATAACCTCACTGAAAGGCCGGAGATCCAGCCCATGCCGGCGGCCGGATGCCGGTATTGTGGGTTAGTGATGCGCGCTTCGAGGAGTCTGGTGACACATCAGGACCAAATGTGCCCAAAAAATCCCAATAGAAAAATAGTAGTTCGGAAGCCGTATCCGTGTGACGTTTGTGGTTCTAGCTTTTCGCACAAAAAGAGTTTAACTTTCCATCAGAGGCATTTGTGTCAATTTGACGTAACATGCACGCGTTGCAACAGAACACTTCGAGGCGATTACATCACTGAGAGACATAAGAGAGCGTGCGAGATGAGATTTATAAAGTCTCAGAATGAGGGGGTTTTGTAAGGAAATTGCTGACGGTTTTTTTGCAATTGTACCTTTTTTTATAATAATTTCTTTTTCATATAACGTCTCTTAAATTTATATTTACATTGAATTATTCTAAAGTTTATCCAGACGAACATGTGTTTGGAAGTTTGGAAAGTACACCTCATGGCTGTGACCACGCAGGTTTCTAGAAAACACTTTGTTAGTTCAATCGCAATTCAATTATAAAGGAATTTTTTTTCTGAATATTACTTTAGTATACACATATTATCATTTGTTTGAAAAAATGTTCATCTTGCGTAATAAAGACAAAGCAAATTGTATCAATTCGAAGGTGTATACGTTATTGAGAGGGGCCTTCACCTTTAACAATATTACGTTTTGAGATTCATACGGCAGATTTTCGTTACAGGTTTATGACAGGTGGTTAAAATGCTCACCCGATTTATATCCACTTATAAGGTATGCTACCTTTATCAGAACTTCTCCTTCGTCAAACACTCTTCCTCACTTTCCTCAGCGCTCAGCTCCTCTTGATCGTTCAGCACGTTAATCTTTCCCGATTCGTTCTTCTTTTTTGCAGGCCACTTCCTTCGACGGGAAAAGAGTGGAATTCCATATCGAAACAATGCGACGACGAATTCTCGATTAGGCGTTCAAGAATTTTGCCTCCCGAGATACGAAGGTTTCTTCGAAGGTAGCGAAGCCACGTTCAAGGATTGGAGCGAGCCTAAGACGACGAAATCCTGGGAGCAACATCAACGAAGATTTCGTTGCCCGATTTGCGGCAACAGCTACAAGAAATTGGGCGACATGAAGAAGCACCTGAAGTATCAGTGTGGGCAGGAACCAAGATTCGAGTGTCCCTACTGCAGAAAGAGATCCAAGGTTTCTTCCAACATGTACGCCCACGTTCGCGGGGCCCACGGCAATCAGCCCGTCTACATAATCGATATCAGTAAATGATCAACTGCACACCGATGAATCACCCTCGTACCTGACTCCGTCTTCGCTGAAGATCAACGATTCAACCGAGTGGCAGCTGACAAAATTCAACCCTCACGAAGCTCCGGAGAGAAACTAATCCGCGTCAAGTGTTCGAGAGAATGCCTCGATTCGGCACCTATTTTGCAACGAAAGCTCTCTCGACGAACATTCACGCGTATTCTATTCTTTGTTTTCCTCGGCTATTTCGCGATTGCACGTCCGCAATTTTTGTCGCAGCCGATCTCCTCGGACTCCAGCTACAATCGTTTCCGCGTTTCTACCGTTTCTATGCGCGACAATTCCGTTAAAGTATCTCTCCTAGCTACCCTAGGTCTCACCTTTAAGAGAATTTAACGTAGTTGAAAAGTCACACACGCTTACATCACCAAGCATGGAACGAAAAGAGAATAAACAGTAATGTTACCATCCAACGTTCCCAAGTTACCGAATGAACTTCTCTCCTCGCACCAACAATCGCGTCACCTTACGCTTGCGAGCACCACGAACTGATGCGAGAAAAACCGTTTCGATTCTTTTTCTAGATACCCTCTACGGGCAGCAGGTGCAAACCTCGTACGTGCGTCCTGACTTGGTAGTTCAAACCGAGGGATATCGTCGTAGGCGAGATCCTCTGGGTACCGTAAAGAGCGCCAAGGACGACTCTTATCTCTACGTCGATCACGCACGTCATCAGAATCCCATGCACACCTCGATGACAGCCGGTCACTGGCCCGACAGTGCCGTTATCCAAGGCCCCGCGATCAGAAAGAAGTTCCATTGTCCCAGATGCAACAGCGGTTACACCAGACTCTCCGACATGAAGACCCACTGTCAGTTCCAGTGTGGGAAGGAGCCGCGTTACCAGTGCCCCTATTGCACCAAGAAGGCCAAGTTCTCCTCCAACATGTACGTCCATGTGCGCAGGATGCACAAGGACCAGAAGCTGCAGATCATCGATCTGTACAAGCAACTGTCAAGAGTCCGCTATTGAGGAGAATCGCGGCAGTACAGCAGGGTGTTGTTTCGAACTTTCGGTGGGAGGAATCGATCGATCGATCGTACCGCTTCCATTTAGCTCTGGATTAAAGTCCGGTTTCTCGTAGTTCGCGTAGCGGGTGGATTCGCGCCTTTCTAAGAAGCACGCGTGTCCTAGGGACGAGATCGATTCTGTTGTGGGATGGTGTCGTAAGGTCCGTCTCGTCGCGCGAATCGTTGGAAACGCGTCGGGGAACGTAGCTGATGAATCTCTCAAAGGACGTTTAGAGGGCTTTTAGAGAGGCTGTAATTTTGTAGCGCGCACGCGCGGTGTTCTAGTCGTGGCTCGGCGCCCGTACCGGGCTAAATTTCCTTCGCTTCGACGAGTTCGTAGATTCTCGCGAGCGCGCGGGTGACACGCGATCGTCGAATCTCGAGGAAGGAGGTAGACTGTGCGCGAAAGTACCGCATCGATATTACTCAGTTACATAAATGAACGTATCGTAAATTCGGTTTTGTAATCGCTGCCTGAGTATGACTCAATAATCATTTATGTGAAAGAGGCAATCTGAATAAACATCTTTAAAGTACCCACGTATATGATCCAGAGTGTCACGTGTATCCTTCATCGGTGGATTGTACGTGTTGACATCGTATCCCTTCACTTGGCATGTTATCTGTGTAACGGACTGTACATTCTTCCTACTCCTAGACACGCGTTCCCACTAAGAGAGCGCACGGTAGACCTTCGGAGTGACCGGAGGAACGTCCCCACGAGGATTTCTTTACTTTTTCGCGGGGCTGTCCCCGTTACCCTTTCCGCTTGTGCACGACGTCTCCCACACCTTTCTACTTTTACTCTCTGTCATTCTTCCTATCCACCTTTTCTTGTATCCAGTCCCGCGAATCCAAAGGATTCACTAATTCGTATTCGATGCTTTCCAGGATATAAGCGTTACTCCGCGAGACTATCTACGCACGTGAGACGGCGTTCTCATTACGGGCCTCTGCTGATCGACGAAACCAAGTTTCCATGCAGCAATTGCACAAGCGTCTTCGGGCAAAAGAGAAGCCTGTTGACGCATCTGAGGTACGAGTGCGGCCAACCACCAAGATTCAAATGCCCCTACTGCGATCTCATCTCGAAGAAGTCGTCGAACGTGCAGAAACACATACGACGAAAGCACGAGGGCAATGTCGTCTACGTTCAAGACATCTGCCGGCTGTCAAATTTGACCGCTTGATAAGGATCGTGCCCTGGAAAATTCTGCAGGAAAGCTGCGTGCCGTTGGAATTCTTGAGTTACCCGCGAGTGGATCTGTTCGTCGATATTTTTTATTGGAACCTCTTGTATGTTAATAAAGAAGAGAAGGTACAACTATTGGTCTACCGTACGGATCATCGTGACACGTTCTCATACGATTTATTTTCTTTTTGTTTTTTGCGTTGTCCGTTCCTGTTTGCGATCGCGTACTCCGGTACTGCCTACCGTTATCGTCAATCTCTGAGACGTTGTATACCGACGGTAGAAAGAACTAGGATAAGTATCTCAGCATTTTACTTACGTGTGCGCTCTTGCGCGTTACACTTTTCTATTTACAGACCACCATCGCTCGAGACTTCACGAATGACTCCAAAGCCTCACGATCTCTCAAGAGAAGGCAAGAATACACTTACACGGAGAACGAGCAGGGCAGCTTAGGCTAGACATTAAGATGGAAAGGGAAGATTGTTGTTAAAAAGTTCTTCTTAACGCGAATGATTCTTGTAGGTAGACTATTGGCTTCCACTGATCCTTCACAAACGACCTGTGCCCCGTGACCTGTTGCACGCATAATTTTGTAAGAAAGCATTTACAATATACATATATTTCACCCTATCACAGAATGTCCTGGCGATGGTTCGCCGTTCATCATCGACTTTCTTGCATCCAATGTCTCGAGATCGAGTCGTTAACGATTGTCGTTCATCGCCATCGTCATTGTCATCCTCCCCCTCGTGTGAAAGTACTTGGATTAGTCGAGTCCGCCCGCGGTCATCGAACGCGGGAACTCGACTGATAATGTCCAATGATTTTGTTCTTGCAGATCTGGCGCACCTCGGTGATTTCAGAAAAGGCGGCAGGGGCAGGGGGCAATTCGCGAGCCTCGCCAAGGGAAGATTCCCGTGTCCTCAGTGTACCAGTACCTTCAACCGGAAGAACAATCTCTATTCCCACCTGAAGTTCGAGTGCGGTCAACTGCCGCGGTTCGGTTGCCCGTATTGCCACTACGCCTCGAAGAAGTCATCCAATATTCGTGCCCACGTGCGCAGAAAGCATTACGGGCGCAAGGTCGGCGTGATTAACGTCGCTCACAATGCCTTCAACCTTTCTCTGGACGACTACGACTCCACGAAGATCAAGCACGCGTTTTAGAGTAGGTGCGAACTCCTCGAGGTGGTGCGAGCCGATCACCACCCTAGTGTCGATTCTGGACTTCGGACTGGCGCGAAAGAGACCTTACCACTTTAGAATTAAAGCCAATTGTCTCGCATCTCGCGATTATTATTATCGTTAAGGTGACCAAAGGATACAGGCGATCTCTTGGCAGGTCGCTCTCTTGCTTCATTCGCGCAGTATTCACACCTCATAAATCTCCCCTTCGTAATGTTCGCTATTGAATATCTCAATCCCGACGTTCTCATTGATCTTATACGAATAAACTGAGTAATCCATCCAATTCACACGAAGAGCCCCCTCTCATTCCGCCTTTGGTCTCACAGAAGAGTACTCGGCGTCCTTGCCATTACCTCTCGAGGGTCTCAGCTGAGCCGACGATTTGAGAAGAAGCACTGTTCGCCGAAAACCACGGAGACGGCCTCGACCGAAGAGAAGGTTTGACATGCGCATACAGTGCCTATTTAAACGTTTCCACTTTCCAATCTTCTATGATTCGACGCGGTGAAATCTGTTGGCGTCAAACGACAACTGGGTTAGGAGGTCCTGTTACGCGAGTCACTTGCCTTATCTGTTTCAGGGTTGAGTTACTGTATGCACGGGACGACGATGGCGACCTCACCAAGGAGCTACGGCGTTCACCAACGTCCCTTCTTAACGACCTCGATGGTGCCGGAGACTAGGGTTGCCGGCAGAAAGTTTCCTTGCCCGAATTGCTCGAGCGTCTTCAGCCGCAAGGGGGGCCTCACGTATCATCAGAAGTTCGAGTGCGGGCAGAGGCCGCGCTTCAGTTGTCCCTATTGTAGTTACCGCGCAAGACACATTTCGAACGCCCGGCGACACGTGAGGAAGTGCCATCCCGATAGGGAGGTCTACACAATCGACCTCTGTCAGTTACAGCAACAGCAGCAACGACACCACCAGGATGTACCGTGAAGACGCGGTTCATTTTTTGATGAACTGTCGACGATCCGTTCCTCTACGGGACTCCCTTTACCTAAGGGTAAGGAACAAGGGCAAAATAACAAAGGTTGAGGTGGACTTTGTGTGGACTCTATTGGTGGCATGCCGTTTAGAGCGAATAAAGACTGCGAGGATACACTTACGATTCGCTTATTTGTTCCCTTGATATGTGCATCGGTGTACGTTTATCGCATTGCGCTCCCAATTTTTCTTATTTCGTTTCTGTCTCACTGTCTAGTGCTTTTTCAGGACGACGCTTATGCGAGTTCATTAGTGAATGGAGATTCAATTTTTTATTTGTTTTCAGGTACAACGAGATCTACGAGGTAGGCGATGAAGCATCGTTGCCCACGTGATTTCGAGGCAGCGTTTGTAGTTTTGCCGTGTCTGATAGGAGTGACGTGTCGGACACTTTGTCGATGATGCATTAATGACTGTACATTTTATAAAGCGGTAAATGTAGAATATATGGGTGGTGGATACGGAGACATGTGTGTTCCTACTTTCGTTCGTGACTCACACTTTCGTAGCACGTTCTCCTCGATGCTTTGCATTCTGTAGATTAATTTGATTTTCGAACATCGTGTACTAAACTTTGAATCTCTACATCTTTCCGCTAACCATCGCTTTCTTCGCTTTGTCACATTGCAAGCTTGACTTATACTTAATTTTTGCTTTTGTTTTTCGCTAATATCGCTTCTTTTATTTATTTGTCGAAATATATGTTTGTTAATTTTTTTCAGGTGTAGAGAACACGTTGCCGATCGGTTCGAATACGAGGAATATAATAGATGACACGAAAGATGCTTTTCAAGAGAAAAAGGAAATACTATACACTTGTGCTCATTGTTGGATGACTTTTGGGGTACGCGTAAATATCATGGAGCACATGAAATATTTTTGCAAATTAAATCCTTCGTCAGTAATCTCTTTAAAAGACTCTAAAGAGCCTTGTAACTACGTCAATTGTGATAGACAGAGGGTGAAAAAGAAAGGCTTAAAAATTTGCAGAAAGTAACTGAGCCTATTAGAGCTACGACGTGTCAATTCTGCAAAATGGAATTTCTTGCTAGAACCGTACCTACGAGACATTGGAATTTTTGCGAAGCTGAATGTCGGCTTTCCAAGTAGTTCTTTCCATTATAAGTATTACATTAGAGCATGGGCTGTACTCTCAACGTGATAGCAATATTCTATTCGTAGTATTAGCAGGCGCTCTTGAAACTTATTTTTACTTTTTTATTTATTTCGTAAGCTTTCTACTTTTCAAGCTTAAAATTCTACGCGGATGATCTTAAATATTATTACTTTACGTAACAAGGCAGGCCAAGCAGTCGAAAGTCTTTTTGTCTTCTTGATTTGCTAACGCTACTGTTCATTTATTTCACGATACGTTAATCGGTTCTTGCGGAATATATGATTTGATGTGAGATTCATGGCTTTCGACAATTTAATTTAACGATGTGTATTTTAATTTCTTTTGCGAAATGCAACCAAATTTAAATTTCAAAACGTAGCTCTAGTATTCTTTTTTTTATATACCATTTATCGATACATTGTATCTTCTACTTATTTTCAACGTACAACGTACGTAGTAATTTACATATATATATATATAGATCGTTTATTTTGAAAGTTGTCCAAGTCCATTTTTTAAAACAATGAGATAACACATAATTTGTGTTTAATTTAGTGTAAGCTTTTTATTTATAACCACTTAATTTTCGTTTTAAAAATGGACTTCCACCACTTTCGAAGTAAACGGTCCGTATATATACATATATTGAGAAAGGTCATGGTAGTAGTGGCAGAATCAAGAGTGCTAGAATTTCATTATTCTTTTTTGTTAACTATAAAACACATTTTACGCCATGATACCCAGAAATGTACTCAAGCCTGGAAGCAATTAAATAAACTTGTTCTTATTTGAATGCTCCGCGCCGATATATCTGCACTTCCCTCGTAAAGTGTCTTCCCGATTTGGATAGACGGTAATCGCAGTCGATTCGCGTGAATGTGTCTTACAGCGTAGATGCCATCGTCGTTGACTGTCGTAGAGAAAGAGCGAAAGAGAGACGAGGGGTGGAGAGTCACAATACTATCGATCCTCCGAATGAAATTGAATTGTCGATGATGGCTCGATCCACGTGGAAGGCTCCAAAATTGCAACGTTCCCGAAACGGAGTCAACCGCTACTGACCGAACGCTTCGCCTCTTTCGTGTTTCAGACTACTGCCTCCTGCCGATGGACTTCCCATATCTTGCCATCAGCGGAAGGAAACGACGCGCCAAATCTCATAGTGCCGTGTCGACCACTCTATTTCCTGGGAGCCAAGGAACTGAGAAACGGAAATTTCCCTGTCCAACGTGTCCGAGCGTCTTCAGCCACAAGAACAATCTCTACTATCATTCCAAGTTTGAGTGCGGCCAGCTGCCTAGGTTCAATTGTCCATATTGTCCCCACAGGGCCAAGCACGTGTCCAATGTGCGGGCCCACGTTCGTAGGATGCATCCTGGTAACAACGTCTACACCATCGACGTCTGCAAAGTGCCCGAGGAGTCCGCGTACATGGACGAGACAGGAGGCCCCAACTCAGCGTGGACCGTCGACAGACTCTGAGACTGACGATCGTCCGATTATGCGAAGTGATACCGTGCGAGGCGAGATCATTTTCTGCTAGATTCGAGCGAAAGTTGTACGAGAGTGGCGCAAGTGGCGCAACAGTCTTCCGACGACCGAGAAGATACAATTCACTGCCTTGCTCCCTAAAATTCCTTACGCATTAGAAAAGCTCTTCGAGGTAAAGCCACGTCCTTAGTATCGATCGGCATCGCACTTCCTACTGTTGTATTCAATAAACTTCTATACCCTGATAAAGTTGACTTCACAATTGTCTAGTTGGAACTCGTCATCGTGTTGGAAGCGGATAATGGGCCGGTACACTTTTACGAACCGCACTGATCTCACTTCTGTTTCTGCTTCCAGATGTCTCCTCGTGTTCCTCTCCTTCCCACCGCCCAGACGTTAATCACTCCAAGAGGATGAGAGGTACGAATCGTGCGTGGCTAACTCGACGAACTTGCTGAATGTTTTAGAAGGGAAATCGACGATGCTGAACGAGGTCTATTGGCAGGATTGGAACCATCGAATATCTGTCCAGTCTCAACCGTGTCGTCCACCTACGGAGAGAGCCGTGCACATCTGTCCGAAGTGTTCGCGCACCTTCAACTGGCGCTACAATCTTCAGCATCATCTGAAATTCGCTTGCGGCAAGTCACCGCGCTTCAACTGTCCGTATTGTCCTTATAGGACCAAGCATACGTCCAACGTGCGAGCCCACGTGCGGAGAAAGCATCCTGGTCGAGAGGTCTACGTAGTGGACATCTTGGGTAGCCAGAAGTGAAGGACAGATACCTCGAGACGAGAGGGAGAGAATACCACCTTATAAACACGACGTGCAGTGGTTCATTTCATTATTCTAGCTGGACAAAAATAGGAAAAGTCACATTCTCGGAAGTGAACGAAATTTATTTATTTGGATAGTCGAGACTTCAAAGTAGCCTCATCTGTCAAAAATTACCAACGTGCAGGTTCATGAATGATTTTTAATTAGTGTCGAAGTTAGAGTAAAGTCAGCTAAGCAAAGAAGGCATTATAAGTCACTTATATTCGATGTATAGTATAAAAGTGTTTATAGGAACACAAATGTTGAGACAACGGGTGAACCTGTTGATACGAAATTTGGCAGAAAAATCACGTATATCATGTTTTACTTACGTGGATACTTCAAAGCTTAGTATTGCCAGGAATTCTTACCAGAAGATAGTTGCGCACATACGATCCAAAATATATTTCGTGAAATTTTAAAACTTGGTTGATCGAATTCAAAATAGCGGTGCTTTACGGTGCTACATGTGCATTAGAGCTGTCTAGGCACTTATATTACAATCTGTATTACAAACAAATTTCCTTCGCATTTTTTTTTTGATTTTTCGTTTCACTTTCTTTCACGTACACATTCCAAAAATATCGTCTTTGAAACGTCCGAATGGCCTCCGGTTTGGTTTCACAAATTCATATTAATATTCATAAATTTCGCAAACATCCTCGTAATCTATACATGTACACGTGAAATTCTATTCATTTCCAACCACTATTACCAAAAATACGGTACATTTAATTGTTTAAATACTGGCTAGTGTAAATTTGTTCGACCTACAGTTTTTAAATTTTGCAAAATATTCTGTAAGGTAGATCGAAGCATAACAAATATAGCATCTAACAACCAAAGTATAGCGCGCATCATGATTTTCGAATATTGTCCGGCTAGAATCATTGATACGGACCATCCGTGCGACGTACGCATCACGTGCGTGGAAACAGTTGGGACGAAGGAGTGCTCGTTGATCTATTTATCGATCGAGAGATCGACGTTCCCGTTTTCCAACAATTTCCCTTCCTCCTGGTATCCTGGTGATGTCCATAGGTGCGCGTCCTAAAGAATTCCGGTGCCATGGGAACGCGAACTTCGCTTTGTCCTCCCAAACGCGACATCCTGCCAGGCCCTGGGACATGCTACACGAGGTAACGGTCTTTGACAGATTACATTTCGGACACTCTCGAGTTCAAAATCTCGAGTGATAATCGTACAGATTCAGCACGTATCCTTCTTCGTCTTTCTTACTACGTGCCTTCTCGAATCAATCACGCTATCTCATCATTGCACCCACCACACTCGTGATCCCAGTAACCCGTATTTGTATGTGCCCTTGGGAAGGTTCTAACGAGGAATTTAACCAAATGCGTTCCACCGGCTCTCGGTAGACGACAACTGTGTTGCGGCACGATCGCTGCGAATCATCAGATCGGTCACGTGGATCCTGCGTTTCTGTTCTCAGGTAACGATCCTCAGGCAAACGTCTATCAATACTACGAGCGAAACCAGAGATACAACCGCACGGTGGTCTACGATTGCGTCCCGGACCAGCGAGCGTTGCTGCAGAGGAAGAGCTATCCGTGCCCGAGGTGTGGTAATATCTTCACCAGGAAGAACAATCTCTACAATCATTTGAAATTCCAGTGCGGACAGTTGCCCAGATTCAATTGTCCCTATTGCTCGTATCGCACCAAACACTCGTCCAACGTAAGATCCCACGTGCGGAGAATACATCCGGACCAGAAAGTTTACGTGGTGGACGTGTGCGGCAAACCGGATAATCACGCGAGATAAAGTTCTCGTAACGTGATGTCGTCGTGCGTTGACCTTCCGGATGATGCAGGATATTTTTTATTGTGATTGTTTTTTTTTTCTATGTTTTAGCGTCGCGAGCGGCGATGCGTCGTTATTATGTGCCGATGGATTAGACGGCTGTAAATAGCCCACGGTCGTTTTACACGAGTGTTCAGCGTTCATCGAATCTCATCGGATTCGCGAGTTCGCGCTCGCTACCCCGTAAGATCCTCTGAAATCGGATCTCTTTGATCCTCATGGCAGGATAGTGTATATTCTATTAGAGAATGCGTTCACAGGGATTAAGAAGCGTGGATGTGTACTGAGCGAAAATGAATTTATGTGATACACGGAGAAGCTGGATGATTGGGATTAAGTGCACGGGTCATTGTTGTTATTAATTACTTAGCAACGAACGCAACAAGTATTATTTTATACGCAACATTAGTGCAGCTTTGTACGCAGCTACGGTGTCGTTTAATAAATTACTATTATACAGCTAGTATTACCAACTGTCTCGACTACCTCGCTGATCTTATTCGATGATATTGTAAACATTTGTTGGTTACTTTCGATTTCTACGCCATAGATCTAATTTATCCCCGACTTCTTTCTCATACCAATCGAATATGCTCCGATACTTTATCATCGAGATAACATTAAAAAGTAAACCACATCTCATTTTCCTTATATCCTAAATTCGTCGTAAAAGAATTGATCCCATTGGCAAGAAGGATTCCTTCGAACACGTCCTACGTTCTTTATAATTTCTATAGAAATCGACAATCACTCGCGTTTCGGTTGCAGATCTCAACGTCTTCGACCTTGAAGTCGCACAGCTACAAGGTCACACCGTGGAAAACCTCTGGCCGAGTGCTTCGTCGATCAACGTGCTGCCCGACTACACATTGAAGAAGTTTCCCTGTCCCAACTGTGCCTGCGCTTACAGCCAGAAGTGTTCTCTCAACAGACATTTGGCTTACGAGTGCGGCCAAGAGCCACGTTTCCAGTGCCCACACTGCGACTATCGTTGCAAGAAGTCGGCGAACGTTTACGGACACGTGAGGAGAATGCATAAAGATTGCAAGGTATACGCCATCGACCTGAAGACCGAGGTTGCAGGGAAGGTTAAGCCTGACAAAGGTACCATTGTGATAAACTCGTAGCTCATGGCGCGGCAAGATTAAATGCTCCTTGTCAATTGTCTTTAGCGCAGGCCACCTATATTTACTCGAATAAATAATCCGCCCTTTTGCGCGTTAAGTCTTTGTTAAGTTTGTGAATATATATATATGTGTAGTCAACGGTATATATTCGAAAAGAACACTCCTCAGCAATGTTCAACGAGTGGACCTCCCTACCTTCCTTTCCACTTCCTCCTGCAAGAACAATTAATCCTGAGATTAAGTTTAAGTAATCCCTCATTGTGAAAGACTTTGTTAAGTTTACGAAAATGTATAGATCAGTCGTGTATACGAGTAGACGAATCTTTGTATCGAGCATGAAATGTCACGGAATATTAACATTGTACAACGCAAACCGTAATTACCAACCAAATAGATGTGCAATTTTATCGTGTGATATTTTAAGGCATATCTCGTGATAGGCTGCAGAAAAAAAGGATTACATACGCGACCAATATTGTTCACTCAATTGACGTATCATAAAATTGCTACGTGCACTCATAATTTGTTTTTCTCGTGGTAGTCGTCGAAAGCAGTCGGATATTTCATAAATATAAAATCTCGCAAATTGTAAACTTTAAATGTATATTAAAATAACTCAGAGGAATTATCATCTTCATTTCAATCGACACTGTTCATACAAATAATTAGGGACCTGCGTCTCAATATTTCCTTATTTAAATAGGTACTCGGAGAGCGAGCGGACAGTCCAATTTTGCCGTGTCAAAGAATAGAGTAAAGATCCATCGTTTCCGGGAAAAGAGTAAGCAAGGAGTGAAAGAGGTAACGTGATGCTTTACAATTTGGAGATGGTTTATATCAATCTTTCTTCGATGATACCTTCTCCCATGGTATTCGCGATTAATTATCCGCTTGACATGTTTCACCCGACTATGATTAAATCCGCGTTTTTAATCCTTTCATCTCTCATCGTAATCATATGCCTGTGTACACTAATGCAACTATAGCAGTGCCGTAAGAAATAAATTGTCCTGCATCCACGAGGAAAATCCGAGGCGAGTCTCGCGGTGATGTCAGTACGCGAACGGAAACGAAACGAGTCGTCTCCGGTCAGACTCTTTCCTGCTGACCATTCGCTCTTCTTCTTTTCCAGGCGTCGTAGCCACGACCACCTGCAACCTCACGGATCCCCTGGACCAATTGGATCCTTACGAACCGGCGTTACCCTCGAAGAAATTCTGTTGCCCGAACAATTGCGGGAGCTCCTTCAGTCACAGCTACAGCATGACGAGACACACGCGCTACGAATGCCGCCAGGAACCACGATTCAAGTGCCCCACTTGCGATTATCGTTCGAGAAGGACATCGGACGTTTACAGGCACGTTAGGAGGCGACACAAGGACACACCAGCGCACAGTATCGTCGTACTCCGCGAATGATACCACCAGCTTATCATTCTCCACTGGATTATTTGTCTGTGATATCTCGAACTCCGTGAGTGGAGTGCCTCTTCAGGTTTCGCGATCAAGTCGCCTACTTTTTTATTATAAATTCACGAAGGATCGTCCGGGTTAGGATTTGCGGAATATATATCGAGAGACTCGCTGTTATTTTCAACGTATATCCTCTCTCTTGGTGCATGCAGCCCATTCGAGTGTTGTTGTTGAAAATATAAAAGCCTTCATCGCCCAATACTATCTATCTTCCTCTACGCTTCCGTCCTGCAAGTACCTCTCTTCACTCGACAGGAGCAGATCGTCCTTCGGTGTCACTTTTTTCTACTTACTCTTTGTATTTTGTGTAGAGAATAAGTTGTGTTTAACGATACCTTGTCCGAATTCTCGGTCTTGGATCCCTGCATTGACAAACGCGAACGCGGAACATGTGTGAAGCTTCGAATGGACGTGTGGGAAAAAATCTCATCGGTGGTAGTGTGCAACTTTACAGTCACACCATCGATGTTAATCAGTCCTGTCACTCCTCATGTGCATCAGGGAACTATAGAATTGGTTCGTCTACGTGTTTTTCAATGCTGGTTGATTCCTCCAACGTGAAATCAATTTCGCGAATAGGAGATCTTTTGCGAGAGAACGAGCTTGTCATTTCTCTTCGTCTTCATGTTCCTTCACGGATTACACCGTTCTTCGTGGTAGGATTCAAGTAAGAGAGTTTCAAGTATATATTTTGTGTTATTCATCTTCGCGATGATTTTTTATTTATTTTCGTCTATTCCCCAAAGAAGCGGATTCCTCATAATGCGAAGTTCATCAGACAACGTGCAACGTGTGATTAATAAACTGATATAGTGTATAATAAACTTATTAGCATTATAAACCGTACCCTAAACACCTGGCGTTCGTGTCCGTGCACGCAGCATCCGCATTAGATCGCATCGGAATTCATCTGAGATCCAGAAATTCTTTGTGTGTTCACAGAGTTTGGCTTAATGGTTCGTTGCAAGAAGTATTCCTGCCCAAAGTGCCTACACTTGTTCTCGCACAAGTACACCTGCTACAGACACCTGCGCGACGAATGCGGGAAGGACCCGCGACATAAAGTGTCCTTATTGTGACTATCGCGTAAAGTTTAAGACGAATGTCGGTAGACACATCAAGAAGGTCCATAAGTCGCAAAGCGTCTACGTTGTCACTGTGTGAATTCTATCACGTGGAATCGATACGCATTGATCGCATCTGATTCTATTTTGAAAATCCGACAGCAGCCCGAGTTGCAGATACTTTTACTCTTTGGTCTAGAAATTCTATTTTATATTGACATCTTTGTAGATTCCCGCAGATTATTCGTCGACAATATCTGAGTACACATTTTGCGCATACCCAAGCGCGTAACATTGTACGAATAATGGACGATAATAAAAATTGCGTTGAGGACCAGTACGATAACCAGTCAAAATCCACTCAAAATCGCAAACACATTTTTCTTATCGAGACTCTTACCAACATCCTGTATTTAAATCGTGACCCTCTTCTAAACATCTCTGACACTTTTTTCACGCTTGTTTCAGAATTCTCTGCCAGGCTGCCTTGATTCAGAGTCTCTCTATTTCTCTCTCTCTCTCTCCCCCCCCCCCCTTCCCTCCTTCCTCTTTTATTATTTTTGCCAAATATTCTCGTGTACATAGGCAAGCTGATGAGTGTTTCAACGTCCGAGCCATTTGGTAACGATTCTATCGTATAGAGCCAAGAGTGTGCTACCAAGTACAAACTAAGTGGTCACAAGTGCGATCTAACAATTCACGTATCGAGCTGCTACTTCTGACGTTGCCACAATTTTCACCTGTTCCAGGCTCTTACTGGGAAATGCAACAGCAACAGTCGCAGCGCGTGTTCACCGTGCAACAGTATCGAGGAAAGTCGCGAAGAATGTGCCGCAGGAAAAGGGACACGGCGGGCGAGACAGCCAGGAGGCGCATAAAATTCTTGTGCCCGACCTTGGGCTGCGGGAAGACCTTCTTCTGGAAGGGCAGCCTCACGTGGCATCTGAGACATTCGTGCGGGCAACTGCCGCGCTTTCAGTGTCCCTACTGCAGTTACAGATGCAAGGTTAAGGGTGACGTGCGCAAGCACATCATTAGAATGCACAAGGACAACGAGGTCGGGGTAGTAGACCTATTTGGAGCGGATCGCATGGTGGACGAGAACGGTGCCTCGTTTCAGGATGCTCTCGTGTAACGTGGCTCCTTCTTTTTTTCTTCTCGAAATGGTTGAATGCGGACCTAATCAACAGACTGAATATAATAATGCATGTGATGATTTTTCTATAGCTTCCAGGATGAACCTTAATCTTGTCAGATTGGGGATTGAGACACTAAAATGGAGGAGACTTGAGAGGAACACGGTTAACTATCGCTTAATAATCCGTGTTAAATGTAACAATAAATGTTATATAGCTTTATTCGATCGACATTGTTTTTTGATAGTTAAGCGGCGTGCACACACGTGTATTTGTGTACATCTAACCTGGCACGGTTAGATTTCGTTTAGTGGGGTCGATTATATTTGTGATCGTATTTTGTTTTTGTTGGACATTAGGATTAGAGGATGTTTATTGTAAATTGTGTGTGCTAGCAAGTGAACGGGTATTAGGGAATGGGAAAGCGTTCTTATCTACAGCATATTTATAGGACGTGTATGATATGTGCGAATAAACGTGGATCCCTCCTGTACACGAAGCGAAGATAGAATTGGAAGTATGCATCTTCGAGAGCACGTATATTGACCAGAGACTGAATAAACCTGTTCTTGTACACTGATTCGTTCATTGTCGCATCTCACGATCTGAGCAGTTTCGTCGCGAAATTGAATATTGATTATCTGCGAAACGAATACTTGCCCTTGCTACGACTATTCTTATTGTTTGTGTGCTCGTGTCGAACGGCGACCTTGTCAGTCGTTTCCTGTGCAATACTATTTCGCAATATTTATTCCAGAGCTCCCAGATATAGTGCCTCGAAGTGCAGTAATTATACAGTCTCCTGGTGTTACTCACCGTTAATTTGGTAAAGATTAGAAGCACCCTGCACTTTTCTCGCGCACCGATCTTCGCGGTCCCGAAGAATCATCTCATGGCGAACAGAGCGCTTGCTTTTTCAGGAAACAAGCTGGCGCACGGGCGGACCTTCTATCCTCACCACAGACGGACCAATTGGTTTATGAAGCCCTCGAAATATGCCTGCCCAAATCCGAACTGCCACAGCGTCTTTGCGTGGAAAAGGAATCTCACGAGTCATCTGAAGTACCAGTGTGGTCAACAGCCCAGGTTCAAGTGTCCTTACTGCGACTACCTATCCAAGGTGAAGACCGACGTTCGGAAGCACGTAAAGGCCAAGCACAAAAATTACGACGTGTGTGTGGTCGACATCGACCAATCGTGGAAGATCGTTCATTGAGGCTCGACGATGCGAGATGGTCGCCGACGATAGGGCGAAGAAATATCGCTCCACCGAACAATAACCCCCGAGGTTCAATTCGTTTCCTCGAGTTCGGACGTGCTTCTCGCGTAATTGTTTGTAAACTAAGTGACGCAATAAAAAGGACTAGCTCATTTTTTGTACATGGAAAAGTGCGCAATAAGCAGCTTGTAACAAGCAACAGCAGCAGAATCACCACACCGAATCTCTGAGGCGGTTCGCATGTAATTGCATATTTGTCACTTTCTTCTTGGCTTCGGGGTACTCATGGTCTGTACGAACGGTTTCTCGAAGGTGCTAACTAACAGAGATTAACGAAGCATTAATGAAACGATTCTCGAGCTCCTTCCTCGTAGGACGATCCATTCTCGTCCTTTTCGATCCTTCTCAATGACGAAGGATATCGTTGCTATAGAGCGCAAAGGATACTGGGGGCACGGGTGGTTCTCTGAGAATCACTCCTGGTTCGATGCTTGGAAATCTTCGTCGTCACGGAAGATCCGTGTCGTGGAAGTTAAATTATTCCTTTTTTTCTATCTTTCTTCTTTCAGGTATCAGCGGCCATTACGTTCCGAGCATCGACGGCGCGAGTGGCCTCAACAAGATGAAGAAATTTCCTTGTCCCAATTGTCCAAGCGCCTTCGGTCAGAAGCCCAGCTTGACGAGGCACCTGAAGTACGAGTGCGGCCAAAAGCCACGGTTTCAGTGTCCCTATTGTCACCACAGGAGCAAGAAGACGTCGGATGTGTACGGACACGTGAGGAGGAAGCACACGGATCTCAAGGTCTTCGCAATCGACATTCACAGTGACCTCGCCAAGGAGCTTCTCTCGAACGTCCCGAAAGCTCAGTGGCTCTGAACGGTCCTTATTCGATTGTTTAGGCGTGATCGTGGTGCGATCGTATACGATCATGCCCGCGTTTAGCATGTGATCCTACCGAAATATGTGATAGCTCGTGCGCGAGCGAGGAGACTTGTTTGTACGATGTAAGTAGGCTTATTGCATATCGACGATGAATTCTTATGTTTCTATGTTAGTCCGAGAATACTTTGACGTACCCATTGTACGATCTACGTTGTAATAAATATGGGTTCACCGTGCAGTTCGCATAAGGTGGCCCAATGAATTTACGCGATTGAGGAAAATCTGGGGAGCATGTGGGTAAATGTTGTTCGTTGTTCCTTGATTGTTCGTACACGAAACGATCGAATACTATTTCAAGACTAGACAGTTATATTTCAGCGAGTTTTTCTAAATGATATACACGTATACAAAGAAGAATATCATATCTCTTCAATACACATTTGAACTCTGTCCACGCTAAGGTGCGACGACTTGCGAATACTTAGGTTTATAAGCAAAGCTTCTACGCATCCTTTCACCAAACGCACTGACGAGTCGAGCAGTCGCTCTACCGATCTGTTTCAGGGGATCTCAGGAGCAAGAAGTACTTCTCATCGTGGAATCCAAAACCTTATCAATGCAACAACTGTCCTAACAGTTACTGGACTTGGGTGAGCTTGAAGAGGCACGTGATGAGCGCGTGTAATGGAAAGGAACCTCGTTATAAATGTCCCTATTGCAGTTATAAATCACGCTATCCCTCGGATACTTACAAGCATGTGAAGAGGCTGCACGAGAGTTGCGACGTGTTCGCCATCGACGTGCTGAATATGAGAAATTACTTTCCCCATGGAAAGTGTTCGAATGTCTCGGTGTGAAGCGGGCACGCATAGACTTTGGTTCAAGTCTCCTTATCGAGATCACGTTGCTGTTGTACATTGTCAAATTCGTTTAACGTCGAACGAGTGTCTGGATTCCTATCCGCCGTTCGAAGTTTCGGATCTTGAAAATTTTCATTTCGTTTTAAACTATGATGTTAAAGGAAGATTTTAGTTACATTTTGCTACATATTTCTGATATGCCGCGCGTGCGCTTCTGTAAAATAGAGAAACGATTATTTTGTTAATTACGTATGCTTTAAGAATTGCGGCCCAAGTATGTGCTGTCCAGGTGCTCGTGTCGATCACACGTGTAACTGTTTCAGTATATTAAATATATCTTATTCCTTGTTAACACAAATTTCCTTACCTTGCATCGTTCTTTCACGCATTCGACGTATTCGGTACTTGTCCTCGCGCGAACCATTTCAGATTGCTAAAAAAGGGATACCGAAACATTTGTTCCTTTCGGCTTTTACCATAGTTGCGAAGGAATTAATTCAGGGAACAGAAGTCTACGAAGAGAGGATTAAAGAAGATCCTTCTACGATCAGAGACGAATTCTGTAACTATATCTTGCCTTTTGGAAGAGTTTCTTGACCACGTCAGGTTTTACGATGTCTGTTTTTTGCTTGCAGGTATGCTGCCCGCGGCTAAGATTTCCGCCGTCCACCACCACTAAGCCGTACAACGGTATCAACGTTGCCAATATTAATTACGAAGATAAACTATTTTCCAAAACTCAGGGTTCATTGACTAGAAGGTCCAATAATTGAATTGCCACGTGGTTCATTGGCATAGGGTTAGTTACGCTTCCTCGAAGTGTCGGACGAGTTACCAACAAGATTATCATATACGTCAATACTTCAGGTATATGACAGAACGCCATCGAGATTTCGGGCGAGCAGCGTGCACAAGCATGCGCACCTAAAATTGGACAACGTAAAATAAACGTATTCTTTCTTGCAAACTCCTTATCTACGCGTTTATTTTTTTCATTATGGGTGTGCTGTGCGTGGGTGCTCCTGATACGAGAAACTGGTAAGAGAGGAGCATATAATTAATTTTCAGAACGTATGCTTTCAGATAGCGGAAACATCGGAGATGGAAAAAAACGGCAACGTTGAACGTTCACGATGACGATTTGATTTTCACCCTCGAAACAGTCTGCGAGTTCCTTCGGGCGGAACCTTTTCGTAACCGGAAGGGGACCTTTTCGCACACCAAGTTCACCATTGGATACGAATCCTCTGTTCTCTCTTGAGATACCCCCCCCAGTCTTCGCTTACTCACATTGTACATGGTTTAATATTGTGCAAAGTGTACGGTGCCAGTCATACGAAACTGTTGTCCCTGTTTCTTTCTCTGTCTCTCTCTCTTTTTTTTTTTTAATTTGTCTTATCGTGCCTCTACGTAGCTTTGAAAGGTGCCTCTAATTCAACCGCTTTACTCGTTTGTGTTCTCTCTACTAAATCGTACGCGTACGAGCGCACGCGTGCGCGGCCCATTCGCGTGCGCGCGTACGCGTTTGCGCGTATAATATGCGAGTGTGTGTGTCAGAGTCCATAAGCACATCTCCTTCACTTGTAACGGCGCCCGCACATTCTCTTCACCAGCGGCACGTCGAAGAGCGCCGAGTCTTCATCCTCGCCTCGCGCTCGCGCGTTCTTGACCGACGAAAGGGCATGGAGCGCGCGATAACGTTAACCTCGTGAATTCGCGAGGGTTCTCTTGTCTCGTTTCTTGGGACGATGTAAATACAAGGAAGCGACCACTCGTCTAAGGAAACCCCGGTGCTCGACGAGCGTGTCGACCTCGACATCGACCACGATCGGTAGAGGCCTACGATCGGACTGTAGCGCCGCGACACGTTTGCTGTCCATGCGAGCTAACCGGCCCCTTACGTGTTCTTTTTCAGCCTTCCTCCACATGTTACCTCTGCCTTGGCTCGACGACAAGTACACCTGTAGAAGTCCGAGAAAGGTGAGGACGCGGTACCCCTGCCCTCGATGTAGGAAGAGCTACACTACTAAGAGCGCCGTAACCGCGCACTTCAAGTACGACTGCGGCAAACCACCGAGATTCGAGTGCCCATACTGCGGGAAGCTGAGCAAGAAGAAGTTCAATATTCAGGATCACATCAGGCACAAGCATCCCTCCAAGCCGGTCGTCTGTAATACCCTCTTCTAGGAAGGTGGCCGTGGCGCTTACCAATGTCCTCGTAGTACCTCACACTCGTTTCCTACTTTTCTTTTTCGTTTGTTGCTCCTTTACCTCTGTTCTCGGATCGATTCCGTTCTACGAGATGCGCTCCGTGGAAAGTATCTCGTTGATTTCTCTTCTGGGCGCAAATTGCCATTCTCGTGTTCTCTCTTATTATTTCGATTGAATTTATCGTTTCCTTTTTCTTTTTCTTTTTTCTGTTGCGACGAGGCAGCGCGAACGAGTCGGTTGGGGTTCGTTTCAGGGGATACTTTTGCACGGTGACACTACGACGCGAATTCAAGCTGACGACGTAAAACGTCGTTCTTACGATGTTACGCGAGTATAGTTTCGCTTGTGTAAATCTGATGCTTTCCGCATCGTCGAGGGTCTTTGAAGACGAGATACTTTCAGCGCTCCCTGATAATCCTTGAGAAGTACCGGTCGAACGAGGACGGGAGGGACTCGTTTAGTTAAAGTTATTGTGGTTCTTCGTGAAGTTGTGGGTGGTCCTCACGGTGGAGAGAGGCCCTACGGTATTGGCAAGCCTCGATGCCAGCGGGACGCTTCTTCGAGCAAGAAGAGAAACAGAGTAGTGACGAACCATGTTTAGTCATGTAAAGCCCGGCGCGTGAGACGAGCCAGCCTGTTGACTTCGATTTCGAAGTTGAAAATAAAGAGTATTTCGAGTAGAAACTCGTTTTTTCTAAGCGACACTCTTTGCAGCCTGCGCCATGCGACACACACGTGTCCGGTCCCCGAGAACCGTGGGGTAAGCGATTATTCTCGCACAGACGCATGCACGTAGTTCTTCCTACTGTCCTTTCTGACACATTCACACTCTCTCGCTCTTTCTTTCTCCTGCTGTCCCTCTTTCTCTCTCTCTGCTCCTTTCTTCTCCGCCCTCGAAGAAAGAACGAATTCTTACCCGCGTGCAATACTTTCCGCAATACATCTCGCAGCTTTGTGGCGAACACTGCGACACCATCAGTTGTCCGTTGTCCTAGTCGGTGATCCTGACCCACTTGCGATTTTTTGTAGGTGATACGTTCGACGAGTACCTGTTGGGACCACCGAAGAAGGCCACGAGGAGGCGCTACGCCGAGTATAATTTCGACACGGGAAAGTATCATTGCCCGAATTGCAACACCGGATACGGAAGGCGGGACACCATGCGCGGACACTTCAGGTACGAGTGCGGAAAGGCACCGAGGTACAAGTGTCCATATTGTTCGCTCTGCAGCAAGAAGACGTCCAACATTTATCAACATATCAGGTGTATGCACTCCAACGAGCCAGTCACCTTGATCAAGCTGTACTGAGAATCTCGTGAGTGGTATCTCCACCGACGTCGAAAGACTTTCTCGTCTCAGTGCACGATGCGACGATCGATCGTCTCGCGATCAATTCAGATTTCTCAGGGAACTCTTGTAAGGACAACAAATGTGCATGTGTTTACGATTCCTTTCTTGGTCTTTATTGAGCCATCCTTACGGACGTTTTCCTTCGCCGTTTCTACCCCGAAGCGCGGTTGGTATGGTTGATTAAAGAATTGTATTCGTCGACTGCTGGCGAAAAATTATACAAAGATTATATTTTTGCGCGACTCACGTGCGACCGTTCATTGCGACACGCGACGATTAGAAGTGTGCGTTGTACATACCTATGTAAGATATCGAGAAGTATGCGAATGAAATAAAGTGGAAAAAAGAAATGTGGAAAGGTGTAGATCGTATTGTAGAAACTCTACGAAGTTTTATTCCGCCGGAGTTCGATATTATCTCAGAAGTATGTTTCACAGGGTTTAAGAAAATTAAGACTTCCTTCGGCTCTAGGTAAATAATCCGGATAATAAATTTTCATCTAGTTGGTCTTCACGAGCGAAAGGCATCGTGGGTTTAATCGTCAGATGATATTTTCTCATTTCAGCGAATCTCTCGCTCCAAGTAAGTACACGAAGAAATGCAACGCCATTGATCTCTTTCGACACGTTCGCGTAAGAGGAAGTTTCCGAATAATTCCTTGGGATTTCTTTCGAACGTTCCAAGATCTACCGAACGATCTATCGATTCGTCTCTTAACTTTTTGTCTTCTCATTAGTGCGCCAATATAATAGGGCCGGCTTCGCACGAGTTCGTGGGAAACGAACGGTTTATCGCGAAATTGCGACGGACAGCGCTTCGCCGTAGAATATTTGTTGAGTTAATGAAAGTTCACTCCCCACGAAGGGATGATCCATTCTGATTGATTCTCCTCGCGCATTCAGTTGCAGAATTTTGGTCGAGCATCCAGCAGGAGCAGCTCCAACAGGGACGTCCAATCCGAGCGCGTCTTCTTCCACACGAGCAGTGCAAGTCCGTGGAATCCTCCCTAGCCTCCAGGTCCAGGAAGCATCAATGTCCCAAGTGCAAGAAGTTCTTCTCGCAGAGCTACTCGATGTATCGTCATTACAGATACGAGTGCGATTCTCTGCCCCGTTATCAGTGCCCATACTGCGGCCACGTGAGCAAGTGGACGCACTCCATTTACAATCACATCAGGAAGTTGCATCCGGGTCAGGAGGTTATCCTCAACAAGCTTTACTAGTCATCGTGTTCCACTGTCCGGATAAGGCGTGCCCGGAAGAAGAGGAACTTTCGCAGCAGGGAGAATTTCCATCTGTACGGTTCAAAACAATAAACGCATTAGAGAAACGATCCGAGAAACGAACCCACTTGTCGACAAGCTCGCGACAGCGTGCATCCAACCAGCATCGTCCCTGCCAATTTCTTCACCCCACCCCAATAACGGCACCGTATACGTAAGGGCGCGTCCTAATGGTCTACCTCGGAGTCCCTATACTTTCGTTCACACGGATATCACGAGGAAGACTTCCTTCGTATCCTGGCCCACCGTTCGCACTCCCGTACGACTTCCAGCCAATTTGATTCCCTACCAGGAACCTCACGCAGTACCAAATTTGCGCGACTAAGATAATCGAGCTCGTCTAATCACCACCTCGTCGTTCATCTTTTTGTTCGCAGACTTCATGCCGATCGTGCTGGGCAAGTATCACGAGTTGGAGCCGAGCCCGATGGAGACATCCAAGGAGCATTTCGCTGCGTTTATAAGACGTGGCTTTCCTTGTCCAAGATGTTCGCGCCTCTTTCGCACCTCGGGGGGCATGAGTCGTCACTACAGGTTGGAGTGCGTCGACCTACCGCGCTTCCAATGTCCACACTGCGGCATGCGCAGCAAGTATACCCAAGCAGTCTACAGGCACATAAGGGCGAAGCATCAGAACATGGAGCTCAGATTCGTGAAGCTCTATTGAAGGGCGAACGAAAATTCTTATTTTCCAGTCTCCGAGTTATATACCTGGCAGCCTTCTGCCTCGTGATCCGCGGTTCACAGTCGCGGGGATGAATGTGAATGGGTGCAGGTGCATCGAGTTACGTCTAAGTCTATATGGTACCAATGATACTAGTCTGTTGTTAAGGGACGTCTGACGAGAACACTTTAGGAACGTGTTACCACTGCGTAATTCTATTCTTTTCAATACCTGTTAGTTTGTATATAGAAACGCGAGGTAGAAGTTTAGTGCAAGTGAATCTCGCCGCTTGCATAATTAGAGGGTTATAAAGAAAATATTTATACTTAAGTACGAACTGAGGCGAGATCATGTGCCACAGATTGAGAGATATTTAATGATGCGTGCGTAAAAGAAGCGTGACTGTGAAATGAAACGTGAGATAATGTTATAGATTGTCTTATTCGGAGAAAGTTGTGATGCCAATGATTTATATATAAATGTTTGGGATCGTGTTAAAATGATCAGCCGCCATTCGCGTGACGCACAAAAAAAAAACTGTAAGCAGACTACAATTGCAATCTGCTGAAAATTCCCATCGCCTTGTAACACGTACGTAACATTCCCGAGTAGACAAACTGAATTGCGGGGTCGCGAGTAAAAGTACGATTGCGATTTCGAAGCCTTAACAAATTGCACGAATGCTACCCACAGTTATTGGAATAAACGAAAGTTAAATGAAATTGGCAGAAGGCCAGCGTGCTATTCGGTTTAATTGGAAAATCGACCAGTGGCTTAGGATCAGCTGAATGACAGCATATGTTTTTCCGATAAGGATATTTGCTGTCTCGGCCTACTCTTACTGGGGTTCTTCTTTCCTTTTTCATCTTAAGGTGAATCTAAATGCGAAGCAATTTTGTGTTTTTATTTTTGACGAATCCGAAGTCGTGGAAGGGGGAGGGTCCTCGTCTCCTGTGATCTCTCTTCGACTCCAGTGATTGGAAACTGTTGCTTCGAATAGTGTTCTCATCGCAGAGGAAAAGCTCTGAAAAGAGACCGTCAACCATAGTTTGTATCGATGTAGAAATAAACTGACCATGCGTTGCAACTGGTTTCACCGAATGTCGAACGTTTTGTGCCGATTGGCCGGATTCGTCAGTCCGATCCAGTACACACGGACCCACATAGTGAGACTAATCGAGAGGCTGCGTGCCCGATATCACTCATTCAATCGAATCGTTATGTCCTTTAAGACGCATGCTGTGTCTCGTGTTGCATTCCTTTTCTCTCTCTACTATCAGTTCTCCATTCTCGCTCGGCTCATCTTTTGTACAAATTTAACAACCGTATCATCCACCCTGGTCTAATATCAAAACCGAATCCCGACGCCCTCGTGAATAACTGTTTACGCAGCTCGACGCGATTAAGCTTCGTCGAGAATTTACCGGGGAATAAAGAAAGTCTCGAGGATTATTCACATCCGCACAGACCCACTAAAGCTTAAGCGCGCGCTTTCGTCGTCCACGTACTTTCACTGACCGTCTCTAACGATTCTTCCAGGTAGGTTTGTCGAGAACGTCTACGGCTGGTACCACTGTCCACGTTGTACTCACAGTTTTCTGTCGAAAGACTGCATGGTGCGTCACTACCGTTCCCACTGTGACTTGCACGAAACCCGCTTCCAGTGCACTTATTGCGACTACGGATCGAAGTACAGCTCGAATGTCTACAAGCACGTAAGACGAGTGCACAAGCAGATGCCATTCTTCAAGCCCGATCGACTCTTGCTTCGTTAGAGAGGAAGAGGAAAACGGCGTGGGAGAATCTCGAGGGAAAACGTCGAGGAAAGATACGCTCCTGGAGAAACGTAGAAGTCTACGTTGAAGATACCCGATGATTTTGTGGTATACTGGCATCACCCGACGAAAAAGCCATTCGCGCGTTTTTTTTCCCCTTGCGCCAGCAGTTCGATGTTTCTACGATGAATCTTGGTTGTGCATCCTTTTTCATATTTTACCAGTGTGTTACGTGGTTCAAAGTTTTTCCGTTTGTGCGAATATAGGGAGAGACGGGACAAGGATGAGAACACGTAGGATCTCTTTTGGATCCTCGTTTCGTCAATTTACGAGCTCATCTCTCTCCATTGCGAGAAGCTTTAATCAATTTTTATTAGTCCAAAGATAATATTACGTCAACCCCGTTGACTTACCTTCGGGCGTCGCCATCACGCTCCGCGCAACGCGCGGTCAGCGTCTCGGAAATTTTGTCGCAAGAGCGCGAACTTTTGTAATCGACACGTTTTACGATTGAACAATAAAAATTCGTTGTTTACTAAATCATTGGGCGACTACTGGTCGTTTCTTATTGACAGTATGCATGGGCGCAGCCTAAAGGAAGCAAAGTGCGCGTGCTTTCAGGAACGTAAAGGTAAGCCAGAGGTAAGGAAAGGCACTTTGCGACCCAGGAAGGATCCTCCTTAAAGAGTAAACGTCTGTTAAAATCAATTTCCCTGCTCAATGGAGAGAGCATCCTGAAAAGTTCCGATAGGCCGTAAATTACGTGCTGCTCGCTGATCTTGCGCCTCGATCTGCTTTCTTTTTTCAGATCCCATCGAAATATCGGAGAATCATCGTCAGATCAATCCTACCTGCCACGATCCTTTGAGGTACTTCTGCCCGAGGTGCCGTGGCTCCTTCAGCAAGAAGTCGAACATGCTGACGCATTTCAGGTACGAGTGCGGAAAGGAGCCGAGGTACCAGTGTCCCTACTGCGGCAAGAGGGACAGGAAGTCCTCCAACACTTACAGACACATCAGGAAGTACCACAAGGACAGCACCATTCAGGCATACAGACTATACTAATCCGTCGGGCCTTAGAATCTCCATTCTCACCGGTGTTCGGAACCGACGAAGAGCGCAAGACGAATCCGGACGCAGCTCGTGGATATCGTGATCGAATCACGCGTGCCTGACGGAGAGAAGCGCCCTTGGGCGACTCAGTGCGTTTTAATTCCCCTAGTCTGCGATCGTTCTCCTCACGAGAATAATACAGGGTGCCCAACATCGCGCGGAGGACAGTGAATCCGGTACAAAATAATCATCTCTGTGAATCAGCTAGATTTGATTTTCTCCCTCTCTCTCACTCACTCACTCTTGGCCCCTTCTCGATCGGACGACGAGGGTGGCCTGCGTGTCGATCGTTATTGGTTATTAAAGGCTCGGCTTCTCCACGTTCGTGTCACATGATTTTCATCGGAACCACATTGAAACCGTTCTTCCCCTCTCGAACGCGCCTTATTCCCACTTTGGCCCTTCCCGTGATCTCTCAGGTTCCTTCGAAGGCATTTTGCTTGATCTTGCTCGATCGTTTGTACACGTTGATTGTTTCCTAACCCCCGTATCCCCGGTCAAGAACTCGATCCACTTCCACTTTACATATCTCTCTTTCTCTCTTTTTCTTTAACTTTCTTTCTCGACCTCCGTTCCTCTTTTACTATCCGCTTCACTCTCGACACACTGCTAGGATGAAGCCTCTACGTGGTACCCCGTGTGTGTCCCCCTTATCGCGCTAACGTTCGTCCTCCCTTTTCCTGTTCGTAGGTCGCCTGCTGCCACCCTACGATACCGGCATCATGGACATCCTGAGAGCCAACATGGAGTACAGGGCGGCAAGGAACAATGACGTTAAGCGCGAGGAGGGACCTTTCTGGCAGACCGGCAAGTTGGCCTTTCACTGTCCGCGCTGTAACGCAGGATACACGTACAAGAAGACTCTCAAGACCCATATGAAGTACGACTGCGGGAAGGAGCCCAGATTCAAGTGCCCTTACTGCAGCAAGAGGGACAAGTGCTCGTCCAACATCTACAAGCACATCAGGATGAGGCATGACGGGATGCCGGTGTTAGTGCACAGAAATTAGTGACTACGGTTCATCGTGTCCCTTCCTCGTCATCCCCTCCCATTTGCCCATATCACCACCTTTCTTTCTTCGAATCACTCTCTTTCGTCGCGTCTCACTTCTCATCTTTGCCCGCTGCCTCGCGGAGGATGTTGCAGGTGCGAAGGAAGGTGCACCGCTCGTATGCCGTCGACTCGTATGGGACGTTGAGAAACCGAACAATTCTCAAAGCACGCCTCGAGTTCCGTGTTGTTGTCGAGGAGACTCGGGCGCATTTTGAATTTTTCACGCATCGTAAGTTCCTAATTGTGTGTGCGCGTGCGTGAGTGTGTGTGTGTGTGCATGTTCGCGCGCGTATGTATGTGCGCGTGTGAGTGCATTTCGTGTTTGTGTGTGACTGCATGTGAGAGAGACAGAGGTAGGGTGAAAGAGAGGCAGATGTAATACAGTTGAAAAGCGAAGACGAAAGCGTACGGTGAATGCGATTTGATGTTTCGCAAAACTGCCCGTGTACAAATCGAACGAAACAGTAGTCGCCACGATGTATCGTTGATACAGGAGAAATAAAAGTTGTGGAAAAGTGCAGCAGCAGAATTGATTTTCGCAACGATAACGGAGAGTATACGAGATAGAGTGTGAGTGGGAGAGAAGACCTTCTAATCGTATCTGCATGCAGCAACTTACCTGCGAGTTCTCGACTTTGTACGAAATTTCGTAGATCTCTTTGGACCTGTCCTATCGATTCGGTTTTGCATCTGCTCGCTCGCGCGTAGAATATCGATTTTCATCGTGCCCATTGGAACTTTGTATTATGTAAATATCTTCGTTTGCGGCAAATACGGAGAAATCGAAGTTGATTTTTCAAGTGTCCGGTAAATCATAGAGACTCGTGCGAGCAGGTCCTGAGAATTGGCTGATTAACGTGACGCTTATTTACAGATGCACGATTGTCCGATTGGTGCAACACGACGACGGTCAGCAGCTACATATGCCCGAAGTGCAATGCGGGATTTCGAAGGATGTGGGACCTGATAAGGCATAAGTGTGGCCAGACCCCTAGGTACGGGTGTCCATATTGTCACAAGAAGGACAACTCGTCTTCTAATGTCTATCGGCACATCAGGCGCTGGCATCCCAAGCTCCCGGTCAGCGTCAACAAAATGTTCTAAGGCCGCAGGAACCTTTGAATTTGGTGATCGAAAGAGATCCTCTGGTTATCGATAGCCTATTTCCTCGTGCCCAGAGGATCTATAAACCGAGTAAGCCGGGGAGGTTCGGTAGAGAGACAAAATCAAATTGAGTGGATCACTTCCGTGAGAAAGAGACAAAGTTCCAACGTGCGTTTAATGACAAAACCTACATCGGGAGGACATTCTAGTCTATGGACAGTAAAGATGGCGATCGCTTTGTAAGAAATAAATCAAAGTTCCGACCTACGGAAGATTTTATCTAGCTATTGGCTCGTCCTTCTCCTTTTTAATGATTCACGACCCGTGTACATCCAAGTATCGACACGACGATTTACTTGGACGTGCCTTCCTCTTACGTCGCCATCGAGGATCCCATAGTTTTAATTTATTCCACATCCTCGCGAATCAGCGGATCGCCACAACGTACAGACGAGTTTCCCGCATTTCATGCATATCGTTTCTCTTATTTTCAGGCTGGTCTCACTCCAAACGGACGAACCCGTCGGCATCGAGATGCTCTCAGTGCGGCGTGTCGTTCGACAGGCACAGCGATTTGTTGCTCCACGCGAAGCACCCCACTTGTCAAAGACGCAGGGTCGCGAGAAACTTGCGGCCAAGCGGCGAATTTCTCTACTCGAACGACCTGCGTTGTAATCGTTGCGGGAAAATCTTCAAGAGACTCAAGGATAAGAACTATCACGAGAGACATCTCTGTGGCATCCGAGCAATCGAGTGTCCCTATTGCAGCAAGTGTTACACTTACACGTCCAACGTCAAATATCACATAAGGCGTTATCACAAGGGCAAAGACGTTTACTACAACAAGTTATTTTGAGCGGGTTCTCGAACTTACGGTACAAGTGTCGGGGACTATCTGATCATCTGTGATCGATTCAGGTATCGTAGATAGAAGGGTACGTGCCACTGAGTTCGCGTGGCCGAACTACGAGAATTCTCGAGGTAAACTAAAAGTGGAGTGACTTCGAGTGCTTGTGTACGGAGTGCTACGCTTAGTCGATTAAACCGTACCACCTCCGGTTATTTCGCGACCATCGGTCTGAGAGGTGTCGAATTGTGCACCGGAAAATCGTAGAGGAATGCGCTGTATGGGGTGGAAAATAAAGCTCGTCGCAGAACATCAGTCGCAATGCGTTCCTCAGGATCACAATTTGATTCTTAAGTAGTCCTTCGATGTACGCACTGTCCTGAGAAATGTGGTAGCAAGAATAGTCTTGGTCCGGTAGGACCTGCGAGCGTGCCAATTTCTTGGGTGTGTGTGTCCTCTTCCGTTTTTTTTTCTTTTTTTTTTTCTAGTCCCTCAGCAACTATTTCTGTAGCATTGATCAGCGTCACTACCGATTACTTTCTCTGAGAACTTTGTTCTGCATTGACTTTTCCAGGTGCGTACTGGTTGCCGCTGAAGTGGAACGAGCCTCAATTTACCTCTGGGCCCGCGGAGCCAAGGGACTGCGGTGCTATGTGCAAGTACTATCCAGAGGACTCTAAACGTTACGAGTGCCTGAGCTGCGGGCATCGTTTCACCCAAAAGACAACGATCGTCAGACACTTGCGGTACTTTTGCGGACGGGGCTACCGTTACCAGTGTCCCTACTGTGACATGCGTGCCTCTTGCTCCTCCAATATTTACAGACACGTTCGCACACGACATACCGGCCATGAAGCGCGCGTGGTCAAGCTCTTCGATTCTTTGGACCGGCGTAGGAACGTTTAAAAGTGATACGCACCCTCATATCCCTAGAACATTAGACGTAATGTCCGCGACGAAAGAGAATGTATTGTCATGTATAGCTGTTCCCGAGTGTTCTCCAATACAAGATGTGTGTTTCGTTGAGTGTAGTAATCGTTTAATACCACTTCACGGTGGACCCATTAATTCCAATCAACGGTCAGAAGACCTAACCCAGGGTGAAATGATTGCACGATTAAGAAGAGGATTTCGATGCTTCCTCGTGAGAGAAGATAATGACATTTCTGTACGAAGGTCCTCATCTTTCACAACTAACGTCTAACTTATCACGAACTTCTTGCTTTCAGGTATCAGTGAAAATGTTCTGGAGGCACGAGAAGTGCGAGTGGGGCTGAACACCGTGCTTCAAGTGTTGTCTCTATTGTGAACAGAGGGCCGAGTATCGATCGATCGTTTACGAGGATCTACAAGGTCGTCATTCACGTGCGTACGAGGTCACGGTGAACCTTGGTTCGGACCATCTTATGTAAATGGACAATCAATAAAGTCGATAATCCATCTGTGGATATTAGTCGGGGCAACGACAACTCAGCTACTAGACGTTTCCAATGGTACCTCGTTGACCTTTTCCCAATCAGCTTAATGTATAACAAATGCCTAACGTTCCGATTGTCCTTTATCGTGCCAGAAACTTTGACATACCTTTGATTTCAGGTAACCAGCGCATTCGAGTACAATGTGATTTTGTCCGTCTCGCAAAAATTCTAAAGATCTCTTCGTCGCTTCTTATTGCTTCACGAAAGGAGGTACATTTCACGATGCTACGAAAAGAGATATCCACGCCAGAAACTCCATGTCCCTTCCAAAAAAATGTGTTTCGTATTATAAGTGTCTCGTCGAGTTCCACGTGACTCTTGGCCTTCTATATGAAACCCTATGCCGACTGACAATCTAATGTAACATTTTCAGCTTCCTTCAGCGTGGTTTCGGTTTACTGCGGTGTACCATTGCCACCTGGACGAAGGAGACGTCGCGCCTGTCCTGGTGTACCGCCCAACGTGGACACCACTAGCAGGGGTAACTTCGAATGCACGAACTGTAAGAAGACGTACATGTGGTATCGCGGGCTGCACAGGCACTTGAAATACGAGTGCGGCAAGCTGCCGCGTTTCCAGTGTCCCCATTGTGTTTACGCGGGCAAGCACAGATCACACGTTTACTCTCACATCAAGAGCAATCATCAGAATCGTCCGGTTTACGCCATCGACACCTTGCAGTCGGATTACGGAGAGCAATGATGTTGAATGACAATTTTTCTTTTTTTTCGAGTAACTTTAAGGAGTTTACGTTGCAGTCGACTCGTACCCATGTTATGTTGATGATGCCGTTATAGTTCTATGTTCTGTAGTTTGAAAGAAACGCTAATTAATATTGTGTTCGTGATTGTGGGTTGTGAAAATGCGAGGGTGGTGAAGGCTAAATTGAATTGCATATGTTCTCGTTCAAAATAAAGATTTACAGAGTCTCGTGCGTGTTTTGCACGATTACTGAATAGTAAATGTATTTGCAACTCCGTTTAACGTCGTAGGATTTAACGGACAGTTTACTCCACCATGGCAGCTTCTCTGTTTCCTTGTAAATTTTTTAAAGACTGTTACATCTCAATATGTTTTAGGGCGCCTTTGAAATGAACGACTCAGTTGTTTCCGTTTTTCTATTACGTATTTGTTTTTATTTGAATATGCGCGAAGTACGAGTCGCACTCGTGATTTGGTTACACCAATAACTGTCGCGCAATAAGATTATATTTTTAAGGTAACTAGAAATTTATTTATTGCTTCAATCGCAGGAAGCCTACTTGTTAAAAAGTCATAGTTTACCTCAGCTCATAATCGTTTATTTTTACAACTGTGATTATTATAACTCGTGATCTCGTAAGATTTGCGTTTTATATGAAATGAACTGTGAATCGATCGGTCTTTAATTTAACTCGTAGGTATCGTGACTTCGGGGAACATTTACCCCCTGGCACTGACTCACGATACGCTTTCTCGAGAATTGTATTGTAACACGATGGTAATAAAATACAAGATACGTGCAACATCTCCCACGACGACTATCCGTACTTGACGACCATCCTAGCGGGACTCAGTCCGTATCGCCCTCCAGTCAAAGACTTTCATCCCACTCGCGAGATTTTCAGTCTCTCTCTCTCGCAAGTTCGTGGGTGAACGGGGTTCGCAGGGCGGATCATCCACATCATCCTGTCCCAATCCGACGGGACGATCGTTCGAAGACTCGAGAACCTCGAGATTATCCGTCTGATCGCCGTCAGTCTAACCGTTCTGAAATATTATTTTTTTCAGACGCCTGCCCGAAGGAGTGGTCGATACAGAGGATCGCACGCCAAGGCTACAGTTACTCCGAGCTGACTCGCCATCCGTGCCCGAAATGCTGTCGCAGTTACAAGCATCGCAGCCATATGATACGCCATTACAGATACGAATGCGGCACGCCGCAGAGATTCGAGTGTCCTTATTGCAAGCATCATTTGCGCCAGCGTACTCACGTCTGGACCCACATACGCACCTTCCATCCTAATCGTGAATTGTACTGTGTGGACATAGCGACCAACGCCAGATTGACCAGGCAGGAGCATCGAAACGAGTGATGGAAGCGAAAGGATGTTAACACACACGCAGAAGATTGACATTATCCAGCTCAACGATTCTGGCATTCGCGTTGGAATATTGTATACGGTCTCTCTGAATGTGCATCTCGCACAATGAGTGAAATTCATGATCAGCACGAGACAGAGTTTCCCAGAGGTACCTCGGTGTACTTATACGGGATCCTTGCCGGCCCTTCGTTTATCGTAGCTTGGGTAAATCACGACTGCTTTGCGTTTAATTGCCGACGAAACGATTGAATGTAAAACACGTGATTCGTAATGGCAAGCGTGACGAAGGAAGGGTCGATAACTGAATTTTACGAATATCCCAGGGGTCCTGTAGAATTTTCTTAGCCAGGCCCTAACGCACAGAAAGGAGGGCCCGTCTTTTGCGAGGGACGTGGACCGTCTTCTGTTCGCGACGCAGTGATTATTGTTCGACGAGCTTGACACGAGGGATCGCAATAAAGGAGCGTTGATGACTATTCCCTCGGTGACGAGCCTTATTATGTACAGCCTCTTGTAGATTGTATAAAGAGCGACTTAGGCAGGTGAGACCATTCCCTTTGTTAAACCGTTCATAGATGTAAAGTTGCGCATTGGCGTTCGAATCGAGCCGACGACGATTATCATTTAAGTCAAATAAAGTCGATTCGTTGTTTTACCGATGGCTCGCACTACCTTGAATTCCTGAGCACCCGATCGCACGTGTCGTTGAATTTGTGCCCTCTTAAACACGCGAGGACCCTCCACCTATACCTCCGAATGCTTTTTTAACAACAACATTAATGCTCGCAATTAACGTCGACGAGGACGCGGTTTCTCGTGATGCATCCATGGATTCGACTCGGTTTTTTTTGAGTTGGATTCGAGCCGGAGCAGTTTGAATCTCACCCGCGTCTCTTCACCACGGGGAGTCCCCTTGCGCGCGCGCGAGGTCGACAAGAGCCGATATTAACATCGCCACGTCTTACGTTAGTTTCAGGTACGGGGACATCACGTTTGCCGAAGCTACAAGTATCAGCGGCCGGCGAAGTCCAACAGCAAAGGGAGCTACCTATCACTCGTCGAAACGGGATGTACGAGTGCCCGAGTTGTCACAATCTATACAAATGGAAGAAGTCTATGCTGTCCCACCTGAGACACCAATGCAAACAACCGCCAAGGTTCGAGTGCCCACACTGCACCATGAGAAATTATCAGAAGGCTCACATTGTTCGCCATCTGTGGGTTCATCATCCCCATCTGTCGCAGATGTTTCTCGACCGGAAGCTGAATGCCTTCTTTCGCGTACGATGACCTCATCTGCCTCTGAACTCTTCTCCTTAATAAAACAAGAGCGAAAGTACCGTGCATCTCTACTACTAGACGAGACAAATGCCCCCTCGTTTCCTTCACGTGCCTTCTTAGTTTTATCTTTGTCCTTAATCCGACTACAACTGATCTCGGACATGCACGGGGCTGCTCGCGTTGCAGTCGAATGCCACGTTCAAGAGGAAAATCTTGCGAGAGAGAGGTGGCCCTTTTATTTTTTTACAATTCTTCTTTTCAAATTTTAGAGCATCGCTCCTTGATGTTATCATGCTTCCTAAATGTACTACCCCCCCCCCCCCCCCCCCCCGATGTAAAGTCCTGGCGTGTAATCACTAGGTTTCCATCGTAAACAGGTACGAATATTTATTCCGACGTATAGGTCATCGGAAAGATTAGTTCATGCGTGCGGATCTAATCGAGATCCATCTCGTCTCGATTTTTCATTGCGCAAAGGCGAAGACTTCTTCACAGTCACCTGCGATATGCAGTAAGAATCTCGACCTCTCGTCGCCACTTCGATCAACTCGACGGCACTTCGTTCTACATCCGGTCCACTTCTATGCATCAGCGTCCAGTTGTCGCAGACCAGAAAAAAAAACTCACCCTTCCAAATCCCCGCGTCGCACGTGCACGTGCATCCTCTTCAGCCCCATTTGTTTTGGGTGTTTCAGAGTACTTCTGCCCGTCTCTGGCCCCGAATCTCCTCTGCAAACACCGTCCTGGGAGCGGAAGTAAGAAGGGCGCCGCATCAGAGGGCCGCACGAGTGCGCCACAGCGCGGGCCTCGCCTAAGGTCTTGCAAGGTGAACGGTGACAAGAAGCCCTTTCAATGTCAGAAGTGCGGACGTGGATTCACCTTGAAGAGGAACAAGGATCGTCACGTGAACTACGAGTGCGGTCACGAACCGAGGTTTCAGTGTCCTTACTGCGGTCTTCGTAGCAAGCAGACCTCGCCGGTCTACGCCCATATTAGGAAGAAGCATCCTGAAGAGGAGGTCTTTATCTTCGACATGAAGCTCTGAGCCGGAAGATCCGGGCCCACGGTGGTCACGCGCTGCGTCCGGAAGATCTCGAGCGGCCGGTCAATGGCTGATGAAAGATGTGGCCAGGAAGAGGACGAGGCGGAGGACGAACATGATGTGGATCAGGATCGACTCGAGGATCCTTCGGGATCGCTCTGGGATTTGAGAACGCAATATCGTCAGCCCAGTTTCTTGCGTGCCCTCGCGATTAACCGTCAACACTAATGATTCTGGCCGGGACTGTCAATGATGCTTTTTGGCGCGTTCAATCGACTTTGAAGATAAATAGAGAGAGAACGACCACGGAGAGATTTCGAAAGCAGAGATTCCTTTAGATTTAAACAGTCGAATCGTACACGCGACCAGCTTCAATAAACCACTGGTTTGTGAAGAGAAGGACGAGTTGAAACGGAGAATTATTGTCTCTATTCCATTGTTTCAGCATTTTTTGCATACGGATGCATCCATATTGACGCGTATACACTTATATATATATACATATATATATAGATATATACAAATACATATACATACATGTGTCTGTATACTTATAGTCCACGCAACATAGGCGCGTATTGTCATCCCCCCCACGCTTCCTTCCTAAGTATACGATTATTCTTCCTTGACGATCGGGGAACAGCCAGCTATCATCTATCGAAGATTTCAACCATGGATTATCCGCCGAACGAATCGTCGATAAACGGTAGATCTCTCGATGACGTCGAACATATTATTTTTAGAGAGTAGACGCGAGCGTTGCCGCCGCACTCGCGAGAAGCGATTTAGCCGAATCCGGTAATTACACTCGCGAAATTTAGCATTCTCGTGCGATGTCATGCACGTTGCGTAATAACATGCAGTTGGTGGACCGTGACCGGTTTAGCGCAAGCATTTATCATCTGGAAGATGAGTCTTCAGTTTCAAAGGTATCCTTGCTCCACATTATCATAACTATTGTCATAATCTGAATGCACGTACTCCCGACCTTGGTGTCCCGCCGTCCGGCATCCCGAACTTTTCTTTCGGGATAACCGACAGTATATTCCCGTTACCTTAGTTATTAGGTCCATCGATTCTTTCCACCGCCATCTTTCAACCCGATCCCCCTTACTCTCTTAATATCTACCAGTCTTGCCTATCGATCAGTCTATTGGCCCATTTTTCTATTTTCTACTCCTTGCCCGAGGTCACTCCCTCGAGGCTAATCGGTCTGACCTTGAAGTTTCAGGTTTCTACGCGGCGGCTCCACAGCTGGACCTGAACTTCGTGTTACAGTCGTGCAAGGCCTTCGACGCTGACACCGGGAGCAGCAGAGAGATGTTCCAGGATCCCAGCAGCACATCCGTCTCTAGGTCCCTGACGAACTTCTACGCCCAGAGCAGAGTGAGGAACACCTATGCTAAAGGTGCTTCCTCCTTCGCCGAATGTTTCAAGAAGCCTTTCGAGTGTCCCAAGTGCGGTCGCGGCTTCAAGGTCAAGGGCAACATGACCAGGCACCTGAAGAACGAGTGCGGCCAGGCGCCGAGATTTCAATGTCCCTACTGCCAGTTCCGTAGCAAGCAGACCTCCAACGTGATGTCTCACATCAGGGCCAGGCATTCGGGTCAGCGAGTCTACGTAGTCCATCTCAAGTGTGAGAATTGATACTCGGCGAACGAGTAATTCGCCTGATCGTCACGTTGGGCATTCTTGCACGCTCTTGCGTACGATTCTACGAGGATCGGCCGTTTCGACGAGCGACACGTCCCCCACTGGTTCTCTTCGGGTGCCTTTTTCCAGCACATCGTCGTGGCGTCCGGTGAGCACCGCAGGACAATCCGTGCAAGACAACAGGAGGAGAGGAAGAAGGCGGAGAAGGAAGAAGAGGCTAATCTGGAGTGCTCGTTAAAGTGCAACAGTTTCCAGTGTTCCTATCGCGTGTTACGTAGTTAGATTGAATCGTCTATGTGATATCTCAGATTAGGATCTAGAATAGGTGGGCCCTGACCGGGAGTCCTTCCCACCCCGGCCACCAAGCACGATGGTAGCCTCTAGGTCGTTAGCGATTATCTGTCGAGACAATCCAGGCAATTCTCCCGGGAGATTTTTAGGGACTGGCTCGCGACGCCCATTTCAAATGTAAAAAAAAAAACAAGGTGTGCCAGAGAAGTCTAGGGCACGTAGTCCCGGGCCCGATTCCAGAGGTTCCGCTACCGGGTGTCGCGAGAACAGACGAGGGAGTAGGAGCAGCAGGTGATACCAGTAGAGGCTAATTTCAACGGTGTCGAGTTCACATGACTTGGCGTACTCGATGTTTCCACGAGGCGTGTGCTTCACGGTTTTTCAGGTTGTTAGACAAATTTAACGTTGGCGTTTTTAGATAGTTTTACTTAATCGGCGAATCGGATTCACGAGAACAAGTAAAAGATGAATAATATATTGCGCGCTTCGATTGTCGATGGAGAGACACGCGCGGATCCGTGTCCGCTAAACTCGTGAACGCGAAAGTACCGCTAAAACTGAGAAGATCTTCTCGTCGAATCCTTTTAACACGTTTTCAAAGCACTCACGGACACGTACGTGAGATACTTTAACTCTCCACGACTCTAGCAGACAGAGAGCGCGCCGCGATCGTCTCTCGCATTGGGAGCAAAACAAGAAATTGACGGTGAGAATGATCGTTCCTTGTTTCTCTGTTTCCGATTGTATTCAGAATCAGCATCGACGTGCCTGACGTTCGATCGATCGTTCACGAGTACCATGTATCTCTCGTTTCTTAGTGGCACTCTTAATGTTAGCGACCGACTGTTTTTGTTGCTGTGATATATTTATTAAAATCGCGTAGCGTTTAAGTATATCCATAGTTGCGGATTCGTGTGTACGTGCGAGCACTCTTGCGTGGCACGTAAGAGAGATGGAGAGAGAGAGAGAGTGAGAGAGAGAGAGTGATAGAGAGAGAAAGGGTGAGAAAAAGAAAGAGAGAAAGAGTGCGTGTCGCCACGTGAGTTTCCCGTAGAAAAAGGTGGACGGAAACTTCTTCTCTAGGTGTATCTCCGTTTACTCACTTACTTTCATCCCCACTTGTCCTTCCCCTACCCGACTTACAATTAGAGACGACCAAGTTTGCGTTCCTACGATCGACATTTATTAAGAATTGCGTAATTGGGAGAGTCAGTGTTACACCCGTGTATTAAACGGGCGAGCGAGCGAGCGAACGAGTGAGAGAGAGAGAGAGAGAAAAGAGTGAGAAAGAAAGTGAATACGAAAGAGAGAAAGAGCCAAAGAGCATCTTAACCAGCGATACTAAAATTAGGGTAGTATCTCGCCGAATGCTAAGTCGTAAGGATCGACGTGTTAATTTATGTCAGTTGTTGTCCTATTCTCCACGGCATGGTCCATGCCGAGCACACGTATATACGTCGCTGTGTGAGAATGTAAAATAAAAAATAAATCGATGTCCGGATACGCTACTTGACACAATCCAACAACCACAATACCGAATCGCATCTCCCCTGAGAAGCCTCTAGTGACTAACCAACATGGTCCGTTGGTGTGAAGGTGTTCAACCCTCGGCGTCATATTCCGTTTGCTACTTACATCCTGTCGCGAGTGTTCGGTTTGCAAGTCATCCTTGTGGCATAACTAGTTGTTCATTTTTGCGATTCTCGTTGGCTCGTGTATTCGGGAAAACATCGAGAATCGGGACACCTTGTCGCTCATTGTGTTCCACGATCATCAATCATCAAGCTCGAATGGCATGCCATTAACATCTCCTTCTCCATTGGTCACCGTTGTCCGGAACAAGAGGATTACTAATTACCTCTCACGAAAAGTCCCTTTTCTTAGGATCAATTCAGGGTCTAATACTACCCCGCGGCCAACTCCGTTCCGTACGAGATTCGTCCGTTTACCAATAACGGATATCAAATCGAGCAATTAATTAGCGAGCTCGTGGCCTAGCCATTTGAACGATTTTAAGGAAAATGGGTGGTCTACGAGCTACCAGGTGACCTTACCAACCACTCACGTGCAGACGCCTTTTGCTTTCAGATCTCTTCATGATGGACTCCTTCATGAGCTTCGTGGCTCCTGGGATCGAGGCGACAGGTGTCGAGCCACCTATTCTGCAGCCGCCCAAGGTTCTCTACTATTGTCCTAAGTGCCTCCACGGTTTCACCCTCAAGAGTAATCGAAATCGTCACTACAGGTACGAGTGTGGCCACGAACCGAGGTTCAAGTGCCCTTACTGCCACTTGCGCAGCAAGCAAACCTCCCAAATCTACTCTCATATACGGAAGAAGCATATCCACGAGCGTGTCTACGTCGTGGACCTGAAGTCATATCGGGATTGACACGATTTCAAGACGATGTGAAAAAGCTACTGCGAGGATATCAGTGAATGACTACTCATTTGTGTACGACGGCGTATCCATGTAGGACATTTCCGTAAACATTAAATAAATTTGGTCTTAAGTGGGTGTTGGGAAGGGGGCAGACTGTTAATAACAATTAGCATATACATCAAGGTCTAAGAGTGTTAATGCCTTTTTCTTTCTTCGTTGAGCGTAAGTCTCCTCGAAACTCTAGCTGTAAGGAATTACGAGAGATTGGTAGTGAACCAGTGTAGGTACGTGGTATCACAGAGATCAAATTTCGGCGCTCGATTGGTACCGGCTTTTAAGAAGACTTTTTCTCCCTACCGGTGTCCAAAGAAGTGAACGAAGAAGGCACCCGCTGACGGGGTAGTTGCAGGTAATTGCAATGCGCAGAGATGTCTCAGGCTTTCCTCCTAGTTGGCCCAAAGGACGTGATGCGCGGATCATGCGTGTGTTTTTCGTTAACCGTCGTACGACCCCTGTCTTCTATCCCGCTCGGTCTTGTGTCTAACCTTTTCGTTCTCTGGTTTCAGTGAATCGCTCGTTCCCTTTCCTCTACGCCAACTGCAATGCTGGCATTTACATCGACGAGAAAAAATCCAATGACGATCTTCAGCATCATCAGCGTTCAGCGGTAACCGCTGTTGTTCCTATGGTACGACGTGGACGGGGCAAACGGAAGACTCACGTTTGCCCGAAATGCGGAAACGGCTACACGGTTGATAAAAGTCTCAAGCGTCATCTGCGCTACGAGTGCGGCTTGGAGCCGAGGTTCAAGTGTCCCTATTGCGGAACCAGGAGCAAGCAACGCGCCCACGTGACTGAACACATACGTAGAAAGCACTCTGGACAGCGGATCTATATCATCGATACGCCCTGATGATCGTCAGGATGATGTGACGATTGGCTCATCGAAGATCTACGAAGGCTCTGCGACGAGACATTGAGAACTGTCGTTCTCTTCGTTGTCGGCTTGGTCGTCACGAACCGGAGTTGCAAAGTGGTCGATCGAAACCGTAGGCAATTAACGATTGTGATTTAATTCTTGGTGTAATAAGTTACCGTGTGCACAAGCCCTACGATTGAATTCTTCACATCACGTTGGAGTGACTTAAGACCTGAACTTTTAATTTCTAGACGTTAGAAAACTGTTTCAGTGCAGGCTTTAATCGATTATTTGCAACATTGGTTTGTACCAGGCCGTCCTGGGACCCGTGATCGTTTCTTCCGCGCGCACTCTTTGTCCCCGAGTAACTCTTTACTGTCCCTGCTCCTCGTCATCATCCTTATCCTTTACATCCGCATAGTTATCCTTATCGTGGACGCAGCGGTACTTTTATATACACGTGGTCTCTCAGACAAAGCATCGAACGATGGGTCGGGTAATTCGATCGTCGTTCAATCGTCTGCATTGTATGTTCGATGTAATAAAAGCGATTTTACCAATGCTATCTCGACTTTTGTGGCTTCTCGTGCATCGATTCCAATGTGGCTCGCCATGCGAACACGAAGTCCTCGACTTACCTCTCGATTATTCACCAACGTTATCTTTTATTTCACAGGAGTTATCATTGCTCTGCCCTTCAATTCCTGATAGAACGAAGCTTTTTCAACACGCCACTCAACCTCTTGTTTTTCTGTTTGCAGAGATAATCGAAAAGTTTTGCTCGCCCTGAAGATGCGATCGTAATGCAGTCGGTCAAATTGTATCTCTTGGACCTTAGATCGAGATCACGAGATGAAATGCTGCGACGAGATTGTGAGGCGTAATTGTGAAATGAGGTACAGGGACGCGCACCCTTGCTTTTCAACCCTCTACCCTCGATTTGGTAAAGCCCCTTGGGAAAATCACTCTCCCGTGAGATCGTTTCCATCGAGTTTCCTAGGCGCAAAAATACGAGCTTTAGCTCTGCAGGGGCCAGGTGACGGGATAACAAAGCTCGCAGTAACAGCCTCACCCACGGATGAAAGGGAAATTCAAATGAAAGAAAAAATGAAAGACACGTTATCCGGGGGTATCCCGCGGACCACCTTGCAATCGTATTTACGTTATTTTCCTTCTCTTTTTCTCTCTCTCCCTATCTCCTTTTATCTCTTCCCATCACACTCCCTCCCTTCTCTCTTTCTCTCTCTTTTTCTTTCACACTCTGGACTTCTCGTTGCCCTCTCCATCACAACTATTCTCTTCACGTCTGTTCTCTCTGTACGCTGGTCTCCACGAGTCCACGCGTAAGCGGCACGTACTAACGCGTCCCTGTCTTCATCTTTGTTTTTTAGACGTAAAGAGGATCAAGCTCGAGGAGGACCTCGAAGGCCTTTGCGCGGTGGTGATGGATGATTCGGGGGACTACGACTGTGAGGACGAGAAGCCACTGAACGCGAGGAGGCGTAGGGGTAGGTCGTTCCGAGACCTGGAGAGGCACACGTGCTCGAGGTGTTCCAAAAGTTACATCCACGCCTGGCATCTCAAAAGGCATACCAAGTTCGAGTGCGGTCAGGAGCCGAAGATCCAGTGCCCGTATTGTGCGGCGAGGATGAAGCAACGGGGACACGTTTACAGGCACATACGTCAGTGCCATCGAGGACAAAACGTTTACGTCATTGACCTCAATTGAGAGGACCTCATGGTCATTGACAAAATATGGACAATTTCTTGCGTTTCTCTAGCATTTCTCGTGCCAGTGCGAGTCCCATACTGCGACGCCGGGCGTCGCTGCGGTTGGCCTCCCTCTATAATTAAGGTACACAAGTGGGAAACGAGGTGGAGGAGGAGCAAAGGCTCGCTGTAAATAAATTTGGGAGGGAAGAGCGCGCGTGTCTTGTAAACGAAAGGATCCGCGATACTCTGCCAATCGCCGATTTCTCTTCGCAAAATCGCTCCGTCATTCTCTCCCGTTGCCTTTGCCGTGTATGTTTTGTATATTGTCGTGGTGCGTCGACGGGTGAGATGCGTTCCTGTTTGGACGAACCACTCGAAGGATGTTTTTCAATAAATGTACAAAGGTACCTGACGTGGCTTGGTGTGTGAACAAAGCCTACCTTTACGCGCAATTAAAAGCAACGGAGATGTAAAGAGAGTGGTATAAAGATCCATTCTATCTGCCACTGTCCATGGCGACTCGTCGCGTCGTAAGATTGTCGCCTTAAAGTTCTGATCGAGGATGTGATTTTAGGTGCATCGCTACGGTCCCTCGCCAGTCGACAAATCCGGAGCAGGAGGTACTACTCAATAGATCGTAGCCAATCGCAGGGCGGGCCTTCGTGTCCCAAGTGTTCGAGGAAGTTCAGCCACGCGATCTCCGCTTCTACATGCTGCTTGTCTGCGGCTTCAAGACGAGGAAAGTTTGTCCATATTGTCACTGCGCTATGAACAGCACTCGGGAGATCCATCGTCACATGAGACTTCGTCATGCCGAGCAGAAAGCAGTGGTTCTCGAATTGTACAACTTGGAGTAGGAGTGGCTTCGTGGAACGGAACGACATTTGTACTCTTACTCTATCGTTTCATGTACAATTATTTCATTCCTACTTGCTTTGCGAGCAGTAATGATTTGTCATGTTGGTCTTGGTCCTCTTTTCAAATAAAGCCAGATCTCCTTGAGCTCTCCGTTCCCGCGCGCGCGGAAGCGGCGGGACTTTTTTCTAAATTTTCCCCTTTCCGGTGTAAAAGCATGCGTTATGCCAAAGAGCGTTACAAAATCGATTCACTGTTCCCTATTAAGTTAAAGTATAGGTTAGTCAAAGGTGCCATTCTGTGGATTGCACTTATAGTAACGGAAGCGAATCTAGTAAGTCGGTCTCTCGTTCCATTGGTCTAATACCGTGCCCCACGTTCTTCTACCTTTGCAGAGCCGCGTGTGGCGTGTATGATGATGCAGAAGAGCGTCCAGAGGAGTTGCGGTTATCCGCTATCTCCCCTCATAAAGGATCTGGCTACGATCTGGCTAGCGAAGCAGCGTGTCGAGTTCCCTTATCGTTGCGAGAGCTGCGGAAAGGGATATCAGCATCGAGCCACGCTGCTCAGGCATACTAGGCACGAGTGTGGAAAAGAGCCGCAGTTCAAGTGCCCGTACTGCGTACACCGTACCAAGCAGCGTGGTAACCTCTACCAGCACATACGCACCAGCCATCCGGGAAAGAACGTCTTCTCCAGCAGCATCTAATCGGATTAGAGTTTTCCCCGCCCCCGACCCCAATCCGCTAAACTTGCCTCGCCGTGCAGCCTCTGGATCGTTCTTCTTTCATTAAAAAGAACTTTTCTTTGAGATTCCATTTCTACGCTCCTCGTCTAGTATCATCATTGCCTCGAATCGCAACAAGACGGTACGATGGGCATTTCTTTTTTAGTATATTTTTAAAAGCAGTATTCTACTCTAGAGTATACCGTTCAGCTTGCGAAAGCGAACATTATGCGTTTGTCTCTTCATTTTGTACTCTATACATCGTTCTTGTAAATCGAATGTTTAACGTTACCGTTATTAAGGAATATAATAAAAGGTGCAACACACCAGGTTGTCGAATAGATTGTGCTTGTCCTTACCATTGTACTTTTCTGTTATCGTTCCTGCCAATGTGTCTGCCTTCCATTCAGCACCGTTTTCCAACTTAGCTCGTCGGTGTGATACTAAAGAATTAACTGCCATCGCCTGCGGATATGCGCCGTCCGATACGAGCGATACCAAGTCGGCGGGGCCATGTGTCCTCGAGAAAATTTGAGAGCAGATACTAATTCGTCGATTTCTGTTCTTCTTGCAGATCCGGCCAGCTGGGAGAGTTATCATCATCATCATTATCACAATAAAATTGCCGGTTTGTACAAGGCCGCGCACCACGTGGGCTCTAGAGGGTCCCAAAGGAGCAACAGTGGGAATACCAGTAACAGCAGCACCTGCCTGGACAAGAAGCCAGGCTGCTTCAAATGTCCACGATGTGGCAAAGGATACCGATGGCTTAGGAATATGAAGAATCACCTGAAAGTAGAGTGCGGCAAGGATCCTAAGGAGTGCTGCCCCTATTGCCCGCACAGGACTAAGTACAAGAGCAGTTTGCAAAAGCATATTCTCAGGATACACTTTGGATGATTTCCATCGTTAGGCCAATCTTAGATGCCACCGCGTTTGTTGGCGGTCGACTCGTTTGTTACCTTCTTTTAACGATCACGTTGTAATGGCAAAGACATTTTGTGGAGGAGAGAGAACTCTTCGTACTTAGGGCGTCTTTAATGCACGGACACCCATCGTTAGAGAAATATTACGATATTTTTTACGAGGATTCGCGCAACGGCCAAAGTGTGTTTTTCAAGTTACCACAGTTGTACATTCGTGTAGCTAATTATTAAAATTGAATTCTCGTTTGTTTCGACATGAAGCACTACTTGGTCTAGACACCGACCCTTACCTATAGGAATGACCTGAAGAACTCACGAAGACAAAATTGAAGTCGAACGTGCCGCTCTACGGAATGAAGAAATGTAATCTCTGTTCGAGCCACGTTCAAAATATTTGGGATTTTTTTTTACTCTGACCATGTCTGAGCGACGAATTTTTCAAAAGTAGAAATGGTTTCGAAAACAAGGAGAACATTGCCATTAGCAATTAGTCACGAACAGTAGCGCGCATTATTTGTTGGGAAGCTTCAACGTCTCTCGTTACTGCTTTGTACAAGTCAGTTGCGTCCCTAAATTGTACACCGAGTTAGAAAGTGTCTGGAGTCGTTTCCTTATCAATTTAGATCGATGTATTTATACATTGTCTTACCTCTCATCATCACGCTCAGCTTCATGCAATTAGCACTACCTAGAATGTTCCCGTCGTGTGTTTAAGATTCTCAAGACAGGAACATGTGTCCTGAACTTTTAGGATTACGTTCATCCTGGTCCACGATTGTTTGGAGTCTAAAGGGACCATAGAAAAGCAACGTGGTTGCCTCGTTCAGTGGCCTTCGAAATTTTACTCTTCAACTAACTAGCATCTCTGTTTCAGGTACCAAGCACATCTGTCAGTGGTGCGGACGACCCTTCGCTCGACTATCTAGTCTTCGACTGCATCAGAAGATGGCCTGCGGCAAGCCACCCAGCTTCTACTGTACTGTCTGCGAGTATAAGTCCAAATTCAAGGGCAACCTGAAGAGGCACATGTTCTGGAAACATGGAATAGACTTGTACTGACGAGGATTGGCAGTCGTGCGACTGCGTACTAGCCCAACGATCTATGCTTCTTGTTCTTTGTGTCATTGCACGTGAAAAATTTGTATCGCAATCTACGCAACGCATTTGCAAGAATATCGAATGGCGTGTCTTTACAGTATTTGTAATTAATTAAAGACTACCAATTTTCTCATTTAATTTCAAGCCGCGGCACAGGGATTGAGAAGCAATCTGATCTGGGCAATACTCCATGTGATTCCAAACAAGGATATCCAATAAAGTGCCATTGTTAGAATATTGTTTATAGGTCGTTTGGTACTAGATAGGTATTCTGTCATAGGTGTTCCCATCTTTCGTGTTTCTCCTCTTCTCTGTGCCTCTTCTCTTCCTCTTTTCTGCGTAATTCTGTTTCAGTGCTTAAATGCCCACGAAGACCACTTGGAAGACTCAAAAATATTCCAGCTATGTAGGTACGTAGGTGCACGTGCCAAGCGCGCAGCAATTATCGTGTTTCCCAGTCGGTCGAGGTACTGCCCTCTTCGAGTATGCTCGGTTGATAGCCACGAGCCGACCCTTCGTGTTAAAACGGAGAAGATAATCGCACCACCCAGGCCCATTTCTCTCTCTCTCCCTCTCTCTCTCTCTCTCGCGTATCTTTTCCAAGGGCATCACTCGAAGAGCGCACTACCTTGAGGTTGGATCGACCAGGAAGATCTCACGCCCGGATTCAATGTGGCGAGTGATCGGGCGATTGAGGCATGTGCTTACGATGTGCTAGAGGCTATTTATCTTGCGCGCACGTAACCTTTATTATGCATCCTTTGAGAAAAGCGTCCCTCATCTCTCCCAAGGTTTCGGTGGGCCATTGTCGGTGGCGCTCCTTGAGAGCCCTATGAGATGTGCCCTTCCACTTCTTCTTCGTCGTCGTCGTCGTCCTGGTAGCTCATCTGGTACTGTCCCACTTGAAAACGGTCTCATCCAATCCCTTTGTTTTTTTTTTTTCGTCTACAGATGCACCACTCTTCCCGATTGTCAGACCTCGTCTCCACGTTTGTCCGCGTTGCGGACAGATGTACTCCTGGGCGTCGAACTTGCGGAAGCATCTGAAAATGGGCTGCGGCATGGTGACTTTCGAAACCCACTTCTCCTGCCAGTACTGTCCGTACAGATCGAGGATCGAGGCCAGCTTCCTGAAGCACCTGCTCTCCGTACACAACATCAAGTAGACTGGTGGACGATGCTGGTCGTGGGTGATGGTGGTGGTGGGGGTGGTGGTGCTTGTGGCTCGCAGAATTCTCCCAATTTTGGGAGAAACTTCTCGTCCAGGGGGTTGGGATCAAGTTCAACGCTTGAGTCTGAATCAAACGAGTACACAGTTGTCATTTGATTGGATTGGAGTAGTACTTGCAGATTACTTGATAGAATCAAAGTGGTATCGATATCTGTGTCCGTTACTATAGTCAGACCTGCCCAACGAGCTTCTCCTTGAGCTCTTCAAGGCCACCCAACCGAACGATCGTGTACCTTTCACTTTGCTTATTTATCGCGCCCCCTTCTCTGATATTCAATATGCCACGTTGTGAATAATAAACGAAAGTGGCGTCGTTTTAGGAGGGAGGAGGAGGTGGAAAGCGCGAGAGTTTTCAGTCTCCGATAATTCGGCGGAGCCAAGAAGCAGCTCGTTGGGCAGGCCTGTCGTATGGATGGGGCCAAATACTCGTTTGCAAGTAGTATCGGATCCCATTCCTATTCTTGCCATGGTCGGGTGACATCACCTTGTCAAATTAAATTGCGCGACTGTGGGTGTGATCGATCATCTTCCGAGATCGAGGGGAGCGGAATCGAGTTCCTGATCGCTACATTAAATTTCGAATATCACATATCACATCTGTCTCGGATTTCATGGACACGTGCGAAATTGGTTTCAAAGGTTTTCTTTTCGCGATTGACGAGACGTCTGGCGAGCATCTCTGGGAATAGCGTGAGTACATGTGTGAGAAAGAATGGAGGACGAAAGAATGAGAGAAAGAGAGAGAGAGAGAGAGAGAGAGAGAGAGAGAGAGAAAATGAGCGAGTGCGAGAGAAAATGTGCCCAACCAATTATCGCGAATTTTGTAATTAATTATTGCCAGATGTATTGATTAACGAAATTACTATGTCTAGTCAGAGAGGGCTGTTTGCGTTTTAATATTTAGCGAGAATTGATTTAAATTCTCGAGACTTACATAAGTATATACATATGTACGATTTACTGCGTATCGTTAAGCTTTTGTATTTGGGGAGGCAAGTGGAGCGCACGCCAACGCGTAAAGACAAAATTCTTTTTGTCCTCGGATTTCGCGGGGGTCGATCGAGAGCAGCGAATGTTAAGAGTCAAAGGGTTCATTGCACGAATGTAGTAGCGTTTATACGATAATTCAGCGAAGTGTTTGTACTACTACGCACTCGCGAAAACCTCAAATTACAATTAGTCGTCGTTGCCGATTGTGCTCTTTAGTTACGTAATGTAAGGATCTTCCCATAAGGATTGTAAGCGTATTGTAGCCGGTGCCGTTGAGATTGTCAAATTAGCCTTAAGAATCAAACGAAAGGAGCGAATGGATAATCGTGAAGGCGTCGCAATCGTTGCTGGGTAGAAGGACGTTCGATCTTGTAAAAATAAATTTAACTCGCTACGTCACGCACATTATTGTTATCCGCAATAAGGTTGTAATATTCTCGTGTGTATGCGTACATGCTAGTGTGCTTGTGACCGAGAAAGAGAGAAAGGACTAGAGAGTGAGAGTGAGAGAAAGAGCGCAAATTAATAGTAGTAAGGAGGAGTGAGCGAGATGATAGTAAGACGATAGATTTTCGACGTAGAGTTCGAGTGACTTGAATCACTTAAGCCTAGGCGCGACTATTGCATGAATCACTCATTTACAATTAACGTGTAATAAGTACCTTAACATGTCCGGCACTCGATAGATTCGTAGATCGTTAGATCGACGCGTCCATTTGTGTCGCAAATGGCCGACTAACTGTCTGTGTAACGATGTTCAGCAATTCGATTGCTTTCTAAATAAATACCCATGTACATATCCATCTGGGGAAAGAGATTTGTTCAGTTTCTGTTGTTTATGTTATTCGAACGTTATTCGCGTCGTGCGAGATCTCATTTTCTCATACTTCCATTTTCTTTCTCTTTCTTCTGCTTTACCGTCATCTCTCGACCATTTGCTTTGCACGCCTTGTACATACTCGCATGGGAATCGCGTTTCTAAGCGGGGACAGTTTATTCGCGTTCTAATCTAAGATTTAACCGAGACAAATAAATACGACGCATTTCACCGACCTTCTACGCCGATATTAACCGATGGCTGATTTCTTTCCGTTTCAGAGGATGATTCGTGGTGGGAAGCTGCGCAACGAAGAGGAGGGACTGCAATGGATTGCGATCTTTGTGGAAGATTTTTCGATTCCTATGATGATACAATGGCTCACAGAGAGCTTTGCAAAAGGAGCAAAGCACAGTGCTTGCACTGTGGATTTCGTGCGAAACGACCACGGAATATAAGAAGCCATCTTTACCACGTACATGGAATTTACAACACTCTCATTCAAATGGATCGTGACATGAGAGTCTTTGATGTGATTTAAGAAATGCTTCCGAGTTTTATTCCACTCTCAGGGAAGAAAAAATTATCGTTTTCTTTTTTTTTATGTTTGCAACTTTTATTTTCGTTCCATTTATGGCGGTTTACTTTTGTTCGATTCTTTAGACAAGGTCTGAAACTGCGTACAGTGTTTAATTTAAATTGTTTCGTTTTTTATTGTTTCCGCGCATGTATTGTGCATTTTGTGTTTCTAGTTAATTTCTCGTTATACCAAAGAAGATGATAGTTTACAACTTTCACAAAGACAAGTGTGCCATATAGCGTTAAAGGCATTATTCTAGATTATATAGGAAAAAGAACATTGGCTATTATTTTTCAAAAATTTCTTTTTGATTTACCATATCTGTACGTGTTGCTTAAGAATAAATTGATTCCTGCTTTGAGTTCACCAAAGCGGTGCTTCATTTTCACCGTGGAACGAGACTTTCTAAAGGATTTTCCTAGAATGCATGATTACAGGGGGACACTTGTACGGGCAAACTTATAAGAAGCTACCTCTTCTTCCTTCTAGCACTGGCGATCGACAATTTTTGTTCGTCGTGCAAAAAATATCACTGTAACGATTCCTCGCAAATTTTTACATCAGCGGATTTCGGTAAGTAAGCCTAAATTTCAGTTGGATATCACTCATTGGAATGCTCTATTCCGTTGAAGCTGAAATAATAAAATGTCAATCACCAAAGAATGTGTCACCAACCGTCTATGCTATTCCTCATTATTTTCTATTCGAATCACAAATGGCGGTGTTGAACTTCCTTTCGGTGTGGTCCATCGGCAGTCTTAACGTTGATTCTTTTCACTTTTCTGTTTCAGATCCTTGCATCGACTGGGTCTATGGATACCTGGGATATCTCTATGGATACCTTCAACGAGATCTACAATGTTACAGGAATAAGATTTGTGAATGTAGACGATGACGATGAAGAGCGCGCAGGGGAGTTCGAAGCTGTCGACCATAAGGTCAAGGTTGAGGATTGCGACGAGATTGAAGAGTTGTGTTTGCAAGATCCTTCTAGAGCTGCCGAGCACAGGATCCAGCTTCAAAATCGCAATGTGGATGAAAAGGTCTGTCTTGAAGATCCCTCTAGAGCTCCCGAGCACGTGATTCAGCTTGAAAATCGCGACGAGGCCGTGGAGAACGGTTTCGAGGATCCTTCCACATCATGCTTGAAACTGACGAAGGACATAAGGACCAGGTTGCGTTGCAGAAACAAGTGCGCGACGTGTCTCATAGACTTCAGGACGAGGGTCAATCTGATGAAACATATGAGGATCTACGGACAAGTGAAAAAACAGTGTTGTCCCTACTGTAAGTTTCACACTTCCAGAAAGTGGAATCTGTAACGACACGTGAATACTATTCACGCGGTGAAACATGCAACGAGGGGTCGCCACGACAGAAGATGACTAGGAAGGTCGTCTGATCGATATAATCGGTTGAGACGAGGTGAGCAAGGAGCTTTCGAACTTCTGAAGATTTTTATTCTCCCTCCCTCATTACTCTTTTATTCGGTAATAACGTTCTCCGCTCTTCGTAAACTCAGTTGGAACTAATCAGTGCAACGAAAATAACGACGAGCAATCGTGATTGGGGTTTGTGTAATTACCATGGCTTAAGGGCCGATTAAAGGCAGCTACTACACGAGAGACATTGGAATCGGAGGATATCCCGTAATCCAACTGGCAGAGACTTAAAATAATTTACTTTTACACAACGCGCTGCATCGTCATTAGAATGTAACTGTACATAAACCATGTAACTCTTTTCGGTGCAACGTGCATTTCATTTACAACCGCACAATCACACCGACCCGTGTCCCCTTGCCAAAATCGTCTACTGTCGCCATTTTTTCCCATCGACGTGTCATAATACGTTTTATAATACGTAAATATACGTAATATACGTTTTATATACGTTCCTCCATCTTCGAGCTCCAGGAGGAACGTTTCCGTTAATCCTCGGTCTCGCTAAGTTTCCGTTCTGGTGGAAGCACGAGGTCGAGAGGGAAACTTTGTTTCAAAACCTGACAAGTAAAACCTTGTGTTTCAGGTCGGTCGATCTACTGGGAGGATTATCAAATGGTCGACGAGTCAATCGATGAGACGACATTCACGCTTACCAGGAGCCGCTCCTATCATCGTGGGAATATCAACCAGAGAACCTTCTACGAGTCTGACATGAAGAGCGAGAAACTGAATAGGACGAGACATAGCACCGAACAAGTCTCGAGAAGATTCAAGTGCTCCAAGTGTTCCAAGTCGTATAGATGGAAGCGCCATTTGGCGGAACACGTGAAATCCTTTTGCGGTCAGAATAAGTTCGAGTGTTGCCCGTACTGCAGTTACCGCAGCAATAGAAAATGGAATCTCAAGTCACATATGAAGAGGATTCATGCGGAGACTTAAACACCTCATGACGCCCATGAACATTGACAGCAAGAGTATTCGATTCGCCGTAGTTCTTACATTCTACTCGTGCCCCAAATAAAGCAGTGCATCCTTGAAACTTTTCTGTTCTGGGAGTTCCCTTTTTTTTTTTTTGCACAGATTTTTCTTTTTATTGTACGTAAGACTAGAGCTTGAACTGGTGCATTCGTGAACGAGAAAATGTACCTATTGTGCTTATCTGTTTGGTTTTCTATGTAGGCAGCCTGTGCGACTTATTCCGAAAAATATTAGCTGTAATTTTCCAAACTGTCCAGAAGGTGACAAAAATAAATCGATATCACGTTCCGATAGTCGTCAAGATAAGCGTGGTGACGAGCCTTCCTTTCTCAAAAGATTCTTCGTGTACTTAGCAATCGGATAAGCGTGTTACCGCGCAAGGTGTTCGCCGATCTCAGCGAACTCCATATTGATCTGAAATTATTCGCCTTTGTTTCAGAGTTTGGATTTTATTATGAGGATGGAGCTGCGAAGGCTGAGGTCTTCTACGTGGACACTAAGGAATTTGATTCCACTTTCAATCTCCCGGAGTTTACGAACGGAGACGTTGGCGATCCTTTGGACAGTTCTCCGAATTTCTGCGTGGTGAAAGGCCTTAGAAGAAGCAAGAGGATCTTGGCGAATGTGAGCGGACGCCGCCGACGGAAGACGAAAATTAAGCCCAAGAAGGAATTCGCCGCCCCGCCTCGCGAAAAATTTACTTGCATTTTCTGTGCCTTTCAGACCTATAGACAAAACACTCTCAAGTGTCATATCATGAGTATGCACATCTGAAATAAATTTTAAGTCAGGATACGGATGATGTTCCAGACGAACGTGCAGTTTAATCGGTAACGTCGTATCATCAGCTGCGTCTCGCGCATCACGCTCATCTTTCTCTCTCTCTCTCTCTCTCTCTCTCTCTCTCTCTCCCTCTCTATCTCTGTCTCTCGCATAATCTATGTATGCATACACTCTCGTCATTTGTACGGCCATCGAAATAAAGCAAGACGGCATTGCAAGAGAAGTTGCACGAGATCACTGGATAACTACACAAACGCCTGCTCCGTGGACCAACCATGCGCAATCCTTTCCTCATTTTTAATTAATTCTTAAAGCGGAGGGAAGTACACGCAGAAAGGAGAGAACAATGGGGAGAGGGGCAAGACATTAGAAAATATTTCAGATCGCTTCCAGCCAACACCTGTGCACGTGCGTTTCCCTCCTTCTCTTAGATGTCAGGTGTAGTCCTTGTGATCCGGTCGAGTAGATCCGGAAAAGCGCGAAGTTCTCTCCAGAAGGAGGACGTGGGGGGGAGTGAAGTAGAGTCAAATGATCGAACCTAAGCGCTGCTTTCTAACCGGGGGTCTATCCCCTCCGTCTGTTTTTCTTCTTTCAGAAGCGAGGTCCATGGGATATCTAAACTGCCAGAGGGTGACCTATCCCTGCAAGAATTGCGGCAAAGTCTACAACTACTATTCGAGTCTGGCCCGTCATTTGAAGCACGAGTGCGGCGTAGAACCAAAATTCCATTGTCCTCTGTGCCCGTACAGGACAAAGCACAAGTCAAGCTTGAACACTCATCTCAACGGCAGGCATATGAAGCTACTCAACGATTTTTACGCAATGCCCAATGGGAACAAATTGTCCTCGAGTTTGGACGGTGGAAAGTGAGATGCCTTCGATGAGGCAAAGGCCTCGGGCAAGGAGAGGATCTCGAGTAAAATTCACCGCGTCGGTTCGTGGTGAACATTTTATTCGAATCCTCTTCGTGTCTTTACTCGGTCAAGGAAATAAACTCCCTTTCATCGTTTGGTGGTTCGCAAGTTATCGTGTTTTCGCGCAGTGACCGTCAATCGTATGGCGATGAAGTTCGAACGTAAACGGAGAGAAGTTGTAAATAACGTGTGCAAATAGTTTGTGGACTTTAGTGGCTTGTCCAATGGGGGATAGAAACAAGTGACGGATATTTAATCGATGAAGTGTGAGAGGCTTTATTAGCTGTACAGAAAGTTCACGCGAATGCGAACGAATTGCGGAGGACTCTTATTAATTAGCTGCCCGTCTTTTCTCGTGTTACTTTAGTAAACAACGCAATTCATTGAAAACAAGAGCCTAACTACTTTTACGTCGCATGCTGATCGCCCACGCAATTCGTTTACAATCGCGAATAAGATAATTCTCGAAATTAGCTTCAGGATCTCGAATGATCGTGAAGCGCGTAAATTGCATCGATCAAAGAAGAACTCTTTGTATCGTCGATTGCGATGAGAAACCCAGATATTTATTTCTCCCTCGAATGAAATGAAACGAGAACACTCCTAATTCTTGCGGAGATGCGCACGGATCTGTATAATATATATCGAAAATGCATTACTATCAATGGTCTTCGCTTGATTCCTAGTCAATTCGAACACGTAAAATCGACTCCTCGATATCCTCCATCGCCAACTCTTTCCCTTTGTTCTCCACTTGTTCCATCCTTCTCACTGGAAGAAGAAACAATTTTACTCTTCCCTCCCGAATCTACAAATCGAGAAAGACTAGTCGTCCAATGACGAGTTCACGTACAGACGCCTAACTTTATCAGACGAATTATACTTTCGGTGAACGGGAAGTTCGAAATATTGATTTTCTACTGGCTATCCATCGGCGCTACTCAGTTTCGCCTGAAATCTAAAGCGAAGCCTGAAAGGTTAAACGAGCAGGCGCCTCGCCTCGTCCGTGTCAGACATCGTAAGGCTTTCTTCTTCTTCTTTTTCTTCTCCCTACTCGCAATAGTCGCGAGCGCGCGCGTTCTCCGCAAAAATTCTAACTGATTCTCCAACGATTTCAGAGTGGCCACCGTATGCGTCCATCGTGCTACGTGACCCATTGGAATTGGTTGGCGGTGGACGGGATGCTCAGGAAGAAGATTTTCAGAGGAGCATCGGTGAAGGCATGCGACCCTACAAGTGCCCAAGGTGCCAGAGGTGCTACAAGGCAAACAGATCGCTGCGCCGTCACATTCAGGTCGAGTGTGGTAAGGCCCCGATGTACCAGTGCCCGTACTGCGATCATCGCAGCAAGTACAAGGCCAGCATGGTGAAGCACGTCACGCACATACATCCCAGGTTACCGTATCCGTAGCCAGATCCACGATCTCTCCCCAACGTTTTCCATCCGCGTGGGTCGTACGAAGATTCGTTCGAGCCGCGCTGCACTTCGAAGCAATCTGGATACGTCTCGAATGAGAAGAGAAGAACGAGGAAGAAGAGAAGGACGAAGACAATGAGGCACGGCGATCGGATGCCGTCATTCGGAGAAGCGAATTACCCAGAGAGAAGGTCCAGTCCACGCTTCGTTTTAACAAGGAGGATTAATTCCTGATAGGTGTGTCGACCGAGGGTAGAAGTAAACGTAAATCGATAAGATATAACCGTGTTGTACCGTTTTCAAGTGTCCATCGTGGAAGTATCTCGTCCCTGTTGCCCGTCTCCTTCTCGTTTATGATTTTCGTTCTCGTTCTCATCTTTCCTCCTCGTCGATGTCCCCTCGTTAGCACTTCCGCGCGAACACGTAAGATTTTCCAGCCATCCTCCTTTTCATTCCCAATGAAAAGTCACGAACGAAGAGAACCACACCAATCGAGGGTCTCGAGCGTCTCTCCTCGTTAACGAATGATTCTTCCTCTGGTGTTTACAGATTTCACGAAGATGAGGTATCAGACGACCATCCGCGGGCCACGGCATTCGCGGAGGTCGCGAGGTCAAGGTCGCTTTGCGTGCAGCCACTGCGACCGACGGTACCATCAGATGAAGAATCTCAGAAGGCACGTGATCAACGAGTGTGGCAAGCAACCGACGCATCAGTGCTCATTCTGCCCTTACAAAGCGACCTACAAGTCGTACCTGCAGGTGCACATGATGAAGCACGCGCGGCAGAACTTCATGCCACGCACGATTACCACGAGACGCCAACGCAGGCACTAGATTCGGTAGCGTTTGCGTCAAGTGCTGTTCTTGAGATTTGAACTAGAAACTTGGCCGCCTCATGGTGCGTTCGAAAATCGAAGCAATTGATTTCAATCGACGGAGCATCTGCGTGGCGCGTTATCTTTGAGAACTCAACCTCTTTGGCCGCCAGGAACTTTTGTGTCGCGCGACGTATTCGACAGATAAATCCATTTGGATCTTTTACCATCGAGTAAGTGCGCACAATGTACCCGACGATGCGAGTTATTTCCAACTAGTCCTGTTTTCCTTTTGTCGTACATTGGCTTTCGTGACCGGGCAATCTTGCTAGAAAATACGAACAAAGCTGGTAGCGAATATAATGGGCGTTCGATTTAGGGCGAATAGGCTTGGACGCTTCTTGCGCCACTCATTGTGTGGTATCTGTCGATAAAGTGTTCTACAATTTACGTATCATAGGTCTCCTAATCAAGGTCTAATAAAATATTGTCACATTGCATCGAAGACCACTTCTCCTGTTCTCGTCGTTGTGCTTTCTGATATTTTATTTTGTTTTCGACGTGTCCTTTATCTCTTTCTCTCTCCTTCTTCATCCATTTCATTCTTTTGTCCCTCCTCTCTCGCATTTTCCTGTGTCCCGACAGGTTTTATTACCATTTAAAGTTCCTCCTTTCCTCGGTGGAAAACTCATTTCGTTAAATACAACGCTGGTCCGAGTCTTACGTCACTGTCGCTACGCGAACAGTTCAAAGTTCCCTCGCCATCCAATGTGGCTCGTACTAACCGGCACGAAATCTTCTCTCTGTTCCAGCCGAGCTGAAGTACGCGGTTCAAGGCTTCAAGCACACGTGCGCGACCTGCGGCAAGACTTACAAGCACAAGCACCACCTAAAGAGGCACCACGATTTCGAGTGCGGAATCGATCCAAAGTTCAAGTGTGCCTTCTGCCCGCACAGGACCAGGTACAAGGACAGTCTCATGAAGCACATTTTGGCACGCCATCAGCATCTTCTAGAGCAAAACTCCCAGTATTCAGGTGCTCATCAGCAGATCTTCGACTCCTCCGGCTCTGACCTTGAACTCAATCTCCAAGTGCAAGGCGGTCTCTTCGCTGGTTACGCCGATTTCCCTCAGAACTTGTGAGAATTCTTCGAGTGCGAATTGATCGTTGAACTTTATGCGAGCTCACGGGACTAATCGTTCGGCTAGCAGCGTTCAACCTACCTCAGACACAAGTTCGAAGAAGCTTGTGGCACATTTTTAAAATAATTCAACGAATAGTTGTATTTCATGAATGCGTCACAAATCTCTCTTGACTTATCCTAAATAGGCAATTGTTGTTGTCTGGGGTGCTAAAGAACTGAACACCGTTGTTGTTCGTGTCTGTACAGTTTAGGAACTGAAGATGGCCAGCGGTTTCGGAAGCCGTGCACCATAGTTATTAATAAAAACAAAGGCAAAGGAATAATAGAATACATTTGGAATTGGTACGCAACCTCCACGTGTTTCAGATTTTTTATTCCACGAGTAAAATTTTCCGTTCGTGGTTTCTGCCATGCTTCAATAAAGTCACTAACCTTGTTTTTTATTTCCCAGGTGACAAGAATATGAAATCCTCCGCGACGAAGACAACGGATACTGTATCGTTTGATGATTTCTTTTCCCCTTAAACACGTGTATTGTCTACGTGTGTTCGTTCATGCATGTGTGTGCGCTGCGTATATTCCTTTGTGAAGTTCTCGAAGAGTTTGGATGACATCAGGGAGATAGCAATCGTAGTTATCCCGTGGAACTTCGGAAGGTCGTAAATAAAAATAGAATGTGCTCGTCCACGTCATTATCGTCAATCCATCTTCATCAGTGCCGTTTTACAAACAAGTGTCTTTCGCAATGAGACGAAAAGCAAACCGCGGCTGACGTCAGGAAAGCATCATACTCTCTCCGAATGTATCTATCTTACGACGAAGAGAGAAATAAGAGTGTTCGAAAGTGTCAGACAAGGCACGAGGCAGGGAAGCCATAAAAATGAAATCTCCCTCTAACCTACATGTCTGTTTCCTTTTTCAGGTTACAAAAAAGGCCGGTGTTATGGGCGGAGAAGCAACGCCAATCACACTCCATCATTGAACGATGTGCTGCTAAAGTGTCCTCAGTGTGACAGAACCTACAAGATGAAGCGAAACCTCATGACGCACATCAAGTTCGAATGCGGTGGCCAAAGGAAGTTTGCATGCCACGTCTGTCCCGCCCGTTACACGCAAAACATCAGCCTCAGACGCCACTTGCTCCAACGGCACAACATTTACCTGCCTCCCAAATTCTCCATGCCCAAGCGAATCTTCCTCACTTCGGGATAACGAGCTCAGGATTATTAGAATCGAGATTTCCATTTTGTTACATCATTTCCATTTCTTCAGTATTATTAACGAGTAGGGGGGATATGTTTCTATTTGCTGGAAGAGCATCATGCGAGAGAATCGACATTTGCAATCGAATTCGCGCTCTTCTTTAGAATTTAGCGAGTTTGTTTACGTGTCATGAAGCATGATTATTTACATTTCATTGAGTAGGTCTAGTACGATCGACTCGTTCGGTTAGTATTCTTTCATTAGACTTGTTTAACAGTAATTTCTAGAATATAAATAGAGTAATATATATTCGACGATTGTTCAGTGTACGCGCAAAGGATCGCAATCGTGACGCTTGAGAACGCGCTGGTTACTCCCAAACCTATTCCCTTTTCCTTCGCGTTCACTTCCTTCTCTTTTAGCTTAGATTGCTTTGAAACGCGTTGATCTCATATCCATATGTAATATCAGTGAAAAGTGTAGTGGGCCCAAACGCAAATAATAAAGATTAAACGTGTCGTATTGCCTTGTAATTGATTTGCACCGTCGAGGATGAGGTGCGGCGTGTCGTAAAGTGGCTCATGAATGTTGAAGGAAGTAAGGAGAAAGAGAGAGAGAGAGGGAATGACTGTGTGAGAAAGGAAAACGAAGTGAGAGTGAGTCAAAGCCAATGAAGAGGGTCGTATCGACCGAAGTGGAATATTCTCATCGATCGATCGTCCCACACTCATTTGTCCCTTCCTTGCTTTTCTGTTCGCAGAGATCCTGTCAGCGAGGTCCCGCAGCCACGATTGCCACCTCCGCAGAAACCAGCAAACCTTCGATTGTCATCAGTGTGGCAGATCCTACCAAATGAGGCACAACTTGGTGAAGCACCTTAGGTTCGAGTGCGGCGGACAGAAGCATTTTGCCTGCACCTTTTGCCCGGCACGATACACGCAGAACGGAAAGTTGCGCCAGCACATGCTCAACTCCCACAATATATTCGTGCCACCGCGAAAGGCCTGGATGAGATCCAGTTACAATTAGATACACTTGCGGGCCGTCCCGCTCTCGAGTACCTTTCACGCGTAAAGAGTATTTTAATACGCGGTTGTGAATGGTGGCTTCGACGCGGCTCAATTTTTTCATCTATGTGTACCGCACATTCATCTCCCGAAACAGAACTCCTCGATTACATCGAATTTTGAATAAAGAGAATGAAAAGTATCTTTCCTACGATATTGCGGATTTTGCACTGATGATACTTACTCGTGGAGCGATTTCACCGCGCCCACGAGGGTCATCACAGATCTGTTCACCGAATATCGAAGACACCAACGATTGACAGGTGGCACTTCACACTCCCAAGAAGTCGTAAGGATCTCCTCTTCAAGATGTCCCCCCGCCCTCCTCTTTCTCGAGGTGCTTTCCTCGCTTTTTAGGATCCCGTTACTAACGGAAACCGGGTCGTCCTCTTTTTCAGATCCTATCGATGATGGAGCGTTTGCCGAGGTGCAACCAGCGGCTAGGAGATCGTCCTGGAGAACGCGAAATGTCTTGGAGTCCAAGGACGACATCGACGAGGATCGCAGAGATTATCGATGTTCCACGTGTGGCAAAGGATATATGCGGAAACATCACCTGTCGAGGCACGTACGAGACGAATGCGGCGGGCAGAAGAAGTTCGTCTGTTACTTGTGCGGAAACAGGTTCACGCAGAACATCAGTCTCCGCAGGCATCTTCGACGTTATCACGACGTCGGGCTGTCTGGTAGGCGGGACCGAGCAGCCAGCTGGAAGGTTCGAAAGATCTGGGAAGGTTAATCCGTGAGATCCGTGAAGGCATCACTCGAAGATCATTTTAAATGCCGTCTTGCAGCACGTCGACGCAGATGACCCTTGTGCTCCAAAGGGGTCGAGCATTGTTCGCCAAGAAGGAACGTGCTACCTTATTGGAAGATCAGTCAACATTCATTGGAGCACCCCATGAAGATCTCCGGAATTCATCTTGAAGACCACCTTCTGGCATGACGTGCTGTCAGATCGAAAGTCATAAGTGTCCGGCGGGGTCTATCACGTCACCTGGAAGATTGCGACAAAGAGAAGATGGCGAAGATGCATCGTGCTTAAATTTGACATCCCTGAAGATATTCGGCAATTAACTTGAAGACCGCGCTTGTGAATTTATTGCAAAGAAACTTTAAACACAATCGTTAATTACGATCGCACGGTTCACCTTAAAATGCATTAGATGTCGAGGCAGGTAGCGGTGCATTTATGAGAAACCGATTGTTACAAAACTATAGATATACACATATAAATAAACGCGGAAGCGTCAAGTGCTCGAGACGCATAAGGAGTGTAAAAGGATCCACTCGGCCCTGAAGAAATCTTCCCGCATACCCCAAGGTTAATACATTCCTTTGTCGTTTCCGATAAATGTAGCACGGACCGCGAAACTTCGATTTTTTTGAATGTTAATAATAAAGAGCGATTGGATGACATAAGAGAGGGAGAGAGAGAGAGTGAGAGAGAGAGAGAGAGAGAGAATGTGCTCGCGCCCGCTCGACGCATCTAATGAAGATCCTATCCAACAGTGACGAAGAAATAAACATAAATCGAAAAAAGTTAAGTATTTGGAGATTTCCGCGTACACGGTCGCGATCCTAGAACATCCCATGTATCCTGCGATCTATGCACCATTGTCATAGATCGCGGATTTCACGGGTATTACAAATTGCACGTATCCTATATTTTTCCTTCTATACTACGGAACTCTGTGAACATCGTTCGTCAGCTTATCCCAATGATGCTTCGACTTGCGCATCTTCATTTCAGATCATAGATTTCCACGAATAGTACACACTCGTCACAGACGCATCGATCTCGATCAATCCTTCACGATACGGCACCTACACACGATCTCCAAACGAAAATCTCGTAGCCGTAAATAGAACATTCTCCATCAAAATAGTTTGAATCCGATTGACGAAGCATTCGACATGGTCAGACACTCAACCAGTATTTACAAGGATACTCGAACAACATTTTGTCTCGCTCGCGTTCACCATTAACCGCTACTGCTTTTCAAACACCATAAACGAGATCAAAAAATCCACATGCGTGCGGTCACTCACAGACACGTATACAGACGGGAGCCACACCCGGTTTAAGAAACGTCCTCTAACATTTTATCTCATACTGATCCTCGGAGCTCGTCGCTCAATTTGGCGGTTATCCTTGACCCACTTCTAACCTCCCTACGTCTTTCTCAACAGGTGCGCCAAGGAGCCGTTTCACCTGCCAGCAATGCGGACGTGGTTACACGATGCTGTGCAACCTGCGCAGGCACATGAAGTGGGAGTGCGGTGGTAAGCGTCAGTTCCCATGCTACTACTGCAGCTACAGCTTCACCCAGAAGACCAGTCTGCAGCGACACTTAGCTGCAATTCACAAGATCGACATGGTGAACGGTATGGAGCATAATCTGATGCTGTAGAATCCGACGATGATGACGATGATGATAATCGATAGATTATCCCCATCCCGACGACGATCCGCGGTGAGGAGCGCCGCATGGCGTCGAGGACGGAAGCGAAGGAGCGCCCTCGTTCATGGCCGCAGTCCAGCCAATCATCCTCGCACGTAGAAAACGGCACGCCGCATAGACCGAGACTCGCGTCTCACGATGCACAGGATCCCGGATATAGACACGCATCAGGTTCGATTCACCTACGCGCAAACCTCAAATTTGTGCTCCCATAGAAATTCCTCTACGTCGTTCGTGGATTGTTTCCGCTCGTATCGGAGCCAGGATAAAGAAGGGTGCTCTACGTTCGATCGATCCCTCTATCTCTTTGCTTCACGAGAAATGTAATCGCACCTCGGTCGACTCACTCTCCTCGGTAATGAATTGGGTACATATGTGGAATGTCATTATCTCCCGATTGATTCGCGCAGGGATCCTGTCGCGGGACGACAAGCACCGTCCGTTCTCTCCACAATGCGACAGACTACGTCGAGTCTCTCATCAGGTGACAGATCGAGGCTGAAGGGGTCTCACGATCTATCCAGGGGACGATCGACCGTCGATCTACCCCACGGATCTCTCGCGTCGACCGCGATATGCGAGTTACGAGCGCGAAGGACGGTGCCGGATGCGCTCCGTAAGCCCGCTTTACCGTCCCGCTCCTGTCACGCTAACGACCACGTCCTCTCTTATATTCTTTCAGGTTTCATCAGGATGGTTCACCACCACTCGCCCCGGGACCAGTTCTTCATGCGGACTCAACGCAGATCGAGGCACGCCAGTTACCTGCAGGACGAGGACCTGGCCTTAAAGTGTCCCCAGTGTGGTCGAGGCTACAAGGTCAGGCACAGCCTGTCGAAGCACCTCAAGTACGAGTGCGGTGGACGGAGACACTTCTGCTGTGACCGCTGCGATCGCAGTTTCACGCAGAACGTGAGCCTAAGGCGGCATCTAATGCACAACCATAACATCTATCGACCGCCCAAGAAGCAGGGCACCCGGAAGATCGTCAACTGAAGATAGCCACGGCGGAGAACTGAAGAACGAAGGGACGACCGCATTCATCGCCTCAAGATTAAACTGTTCCTCGTTCGTGGAAGATCGTCCTGAAGATTCGAGGATCGACCATACGTTCCAGGTGGGACAGTGCATGCCCGAGGGCCTGTGTGACGCCAGGACTCTTCTCACGAAGATAATTTAAATGGACTTCGCAAGGAAGATATATCGAAGTCTTAGTCTGTGCTCGAGTCTCGTAGGAATAGCGTTCGTATGAGCAGAAAATGTAGTTGAAGGGACAGATTCGTGCCCCCCATTACCCCCTGTCCCCCGTAGAGACTCCACTCACAGAAGGAAACTAACAGATCGTCGTCGGACGAATGATCGAACTTTGTTTCAGGGGGAGGATCGTGTGTCCACCTCCCCGCTTCTCACACACCCCCAAGTATCGTAGAGTTATCCCTTTAAACGTCTACGTTCGTTCGACTCCCTTAGATTATGCCAACCAGTTTAGTCGTAGACGTTGTTTGAGTCGAACAAACCTTGTGCCTAACCGAAAGTGTTTTAGTGCAACAGAAATACCGTAAAATGCAAAATAAAGTTCTGCATAATCAATCTCCGCGAGGGCGTGTACTGCTATTGTCCATCCCACTTCGTCGGATCCGGTGGCTCTCGAATTTTGTGCTGTGCGCGGCACATTGCGCGCAAACGCACGCGCGCACAAGTGTCTTCCAACTTGAAAATTTCCTTCCACGGGGCCAATGTGTCGGAACAACGAGTTAAGGCATACGGGAAACGCATAACTGATCAATTGCCAAAGATAAATGGAGATATTCGTCATTGCACGTGGCTATCAGATCTTGTAAATAACTCTCAGCCTTAAACTTCCTCGCAGTATATCTCTATATTCATTTTTACTTTTACTATTTTTATTATTGTTCTTATCCTACCATTATTATCGCAATCGCCTTTTACTATCTACATACATATTTATATATACATACATTTTGTTTATCGCTTAACGATCTACGTCCATATGATAATCGACGATTCTCTTTTTCTTTATACGACGTAAGTTCCTTCTCTTCTATAAGGAAGATCCATAATAAGGGATTACTCCTACCTGCTCAAAATGATGCGTACGTATGCAGTTATTATTATCCAACGAACGTCCTAAGTGCGACTCCACCTCCGATACTTCCATGCTCTACGCATTCCTTTCCCCTACCTTGGATCCCGCCAGTATCACGTGCATGTAACTTCGCTTCGATCTACCGTTCGTCCCCGACCTTGAACCATTCCTTCATTCCTCCCTTCTCCTTCGTAATGCTGCGACCGATTCTCGATTAAATCGCCTTCCTCCAAATTGTCCGAACGCAGCAGAATCAATTCTCCGTCATCGTTACCAATTGCGCGTCCAATTTGTAGTCGCCTACCTCACCACCCCCACCCCTATGTATCGCACCCACAGATCCCACGGAGACCAGGCGTACCCTAACGCGCGTCTTCTCTCTGTTTCATCTTATAGAACCGCCCGTCAATTACCGGATGTTCTTGGAGCCACCGCGCGTGGCCCCACCGAGTGACCTTGGGAACAGCGTGACACCCTATCCGGAACCAGGACCAGGTTGCTCCAGGGATCCTCGGATATCATTGCTTCCGAGCTCCTCCTCTTGGATGCCGGAGACCGACAAGCCCTACATGTGCTCGAACTGTGGGAAGGGCTACACCCACATCTTCACCCTGAATCGTCATCGCCGCACGGTGTGCGGCAAGATTCGAAACGCCAGCGGCAAGTGGAAGTGTCCTCGCTGCACGAGATCGTACGCGTTGGAAGGCAGCCTCGTGCGTCACATGAAATTCGAGTGCGGCGTGAGGAGGAAATTCTGCTGCATATTTTGCAATCGGAAGTTCACCCAACGGTGCAGTCTGAGGAGACACCTGCGTAAGTTCCACAACGAGAACTACGACAGCGTGGGCGGAGCGGACGACTTGGATTATCCGCCGGTGAAGGTTTGCCACCTGGACGGCAAGACCGCTGCGGAGCTACCCAGGTTGTGAGGAATTCGACGAGGGGGTGGTGGAAGGGATGGAGGACGTACAAGGATAAGATTGCGTCGAAGGGCATCGTTCCGCGGGGGTGACAGAGGGTAGAGGGTTGTAGCAATTGGATGAGAATTCTGGTGCTAATGACGGACGAGACGGGGTCTCGAGGAGATTTGCGTGGGTGAGAAACGAGAATCTATCGGTTGTATGAGGATGCACGAGTTCCTGATGGTTATGCGGGTAAACGGATCAGGGATTTTTCGTTGTACGAGAACGAGAGTATGGAAATGGGGTGGGGGCCGACGAAGAGCACCCAGATCTGGGCAGACTATTTTATTGTGGCTCGAGAAAAGAGGATCATCGGACGAGGTGCGAGAGACGTGCTCGTCGTCGATTCGATAGATTAACGCGGAGCATTACATGACAAGTGGGTCGACGACTCTTTTTGGCGTGTCGCCATCCGGGTGGTATCGGTGGTTACGGGTGGTAACGTGATCGATAGCAATAATTATTCGTGAAATCGAAATTGGGGCGTGAAACGACTGGGTGAAAGGGCTACCCTGGCGATAATCGTAGGACGTTCTAGGCTCACCGAAAGCGTCTCCATGGGTGGCGCGGTTTGCAAGGGTGGAACCACTATGACGAGAACGAAGGACTGACCGTTCGCGAGTACATCGGACTTAGGACGTGTATCGTGAACATTAGAAATTATGCTTTGTTATTCCTTTTAATGGGAGTGTATTACGTACGTAGCTGAAAGCACGTATGCGCGACGTTGAACTAACGGAGACCGAGAGCTATCTCCTTTCGTCGCTTAGTTGCGTTACTTAAGTACCGGGTCGCAGGAATATTGAGACGGGGGCCAAGCGTGTTTCCCTGAGCCTTTCTGGTGGTGACCGGGAGGTGCCCCTACCTGTATGGTTGTGAACCTTACGGCGCAAGGGGTCCGCGGAAGGGGCCATGCAACGGATTGTAGAGGAAGTACGAGTACTTCCTGATATTACTGGACGACCCCAACTCGCGTGGTTGCACGGGCTGAATTTTGCTAAGCTCCTCCTAGGTCGGAAGAAGAGAAGGAAACGTACAATCGCGCGTGGTTACAAACCTCGTGATTGGTCGACTCGCCGGTCTAGGAGGCTCATCGTGCTAGCTAGAGTTTTTACGAGTTCCGTACCTAAGGCCACGAAGAACGTGAACAATATTACGCGTAGTAATTTTATTATCTGAATTTCTTTCCCCTACCTGTCCCTCTTTCTCTCTGTCACCGCCGTATCTTTCTCCTATTCGCAGATTCACCTGGATTTCTATACAGTGATCTCACGCCGTCGAATAACCATTCAACTCGTTCTCCCTCCCACCCGTTTTCGTTATCCTTTTCTTAGTTCCATTCGTATCCCCTCCTCTCTCCTCTCCATTATTAATTCACTAATTTGCTTATTATTCTTTTTCGCTGATTCGTTCCCCCTTTCTCCTACCTTCCTTGCACTACGCGATTTGAGAATGGGGTTAACAGGATTATATTCACACAGTTTACACAGTTCACATGCAGACAGAGACACGCGCACGCACATTACGGTGCACATTAAGGGACATTTACAGTGACGTATGTATATGCGCGCTCCCTCTCCCAGATGGTGTGAAATGGGAGGGAGCGGGTGCGGTTCGAAACCCATCGAGTTTGGGGGAGGAGGGTCTAAGGGCTCAATTTCGCACACGTTGTATATCGGGATTTGCGAGAATGTTAGGCAATTTGAGTGCGCGCGGCTGCGTTTCTTATTAACTTACGATGATGCGGGAGTTCACGAAAAATTAGCCGACCCCAGCGTGTGCTCCCACCTATAAAATGCGATTCGAACGTTTTTTAGAGCAATTGGCAATGTTCGTTGTTGTCTGGGCTGTGAGAAAAAAAAAATGCGTTAGTTTAATGCCATCCGTTTCGTTTTCGTTTCATTCAATTTGTTCTCTCATTCGTTTTTCTTTTTTTATTTTTATTTTTTTTTGTTTCAATTTGCTCTCTGTTGCACCTCGATCCTCTGACCTAGGTGGATCGACGTGTTCGGAAAGAGCAAAGAGAAAGGTGCGCATATACGATCATTATGTCGATTAACGTATAGGGAACGCCAATCGTTAAGAGTGGCACGCGTTGTTTACATTCTTGCGATACCGTACCTGGCAGGATATTCGTTCGTTTATTATTAATTCTATTATTACTATTACTATTATTATTACTACTATTATTATTAATATTATTATGATTATTATTATTATTGTCGGTCGATGGAAGAGAAACCTTTTAATCGTTTATCCCTAACGATATCAACGAGTACAATTTACAGCAAGATTTTCGTCGTTCTGTAAAATGTTACTTAAGCAAAATAAATATACACGGTTTAAATGTTAAAAAATCGCTTCCATCTGTGCTTCACACCACTTCGCCCAGGTGTCTACACTCCGATCGATTGTTCCGTGTATTCCGCTGTTTTTGACGTTGGTCCAGCTGCTTCGTTACCACTTCGTTGCAGTGATACGACGCGAAAATCCTGAAGAGCTTCGTCGTTCTGTTCCTGTTGGATTGTGTACACTTCGGCGTACTCTCTCTACGGTCACGGAGAAAATCGATCTCTCTTGAAGGTCCTCCTGCGATCGTACGATTGGAATTATCCACGTTCTTCATCGCGGTCCCGCGACCGAGATTTTATCACAGACAAATTTGTCACGCATAAAACTAATTCAACGTTCGATGTGTTTCAGCCAAACAGCTGTACTTTTGCGACCACCTGCCCGACGATGTGTGGATGCGTTGCAAGCTCGATCTGCGATGTCTGAAGTGCGCGAAGAAGTACAGCGACTGGAGGAGTCTGCGAAAGCACATGAACTACTTCTGCCAGACGGAGCCCCTCTTCCCGTGCCCATACTGCACACACAGGGCGAGGATGTCGACCCTGTTGAAGTATCACATTGCGCGCGAGCATATTCCTCGCGTTCAACTCGCCGGACCCAATTGGCCGTCGAGATTCGGGGAAAAAAGGTGGAAGGGCGAGATTAATCGAATGAAATAAAGAGCCTTTTTATTGCCTCGAGTAACTTTCGTTGACGCGTTGAGTGGGAATTTGAGAAAAAGAAATAAAGAGAAATATGGCGAGAAAAGGTACGCGGAGGAGATTCAATAAAGAGATAAAATGCATCATTATTTTAGTTTTTAAGATGTTGAAGGATTGGTACCCGTAAGATTCTCGGTGATGAAATCATTCGCAGGCAGCGATTATCGTTCAGTACTGTTACCCGCTTTCGATCATCTACCGGACAACATTAAACACATTTTTCAGTGAAACTACATCGAGCTACAATTATTTCTCCTCAAGTCACACAGCAGATACACGAACCATCCTATGCGAAAACTTCCCGAGGATCCTTTAAAGATTCGTTGCTGGCTTCGACAATGTTTATCGCATAGAGCTAGGTAGAACACTACGATACACTCTTACTTCATTTATCCTCGTGCAGCGCTAGATTTCTGCTTTCTTCCCTCCCTCTTCTTGTACTTCTTGACGTCACGTCGGCGCACGCCTGGCTCCACAGATTACGCGCACTGTCGGGCAACACTTGCTAACTTTGGTAACTTGTAATCTTCTTTTTAGGAAGTGATTCGCAGACATTGGAGGATCCGCTGGCGCTAGATTCGTCGGACAAGGCGCTCTTCGTTTGCCAGAGATGCGGCAAGGCTTACACGTGGAAAGCGAGTTTGCAGAGACACTTGAGCACCGGTTGTGGCACGCCGCCGATGTGTTATTGCAGTATCTGCGGCTACAGGACCAGCCGCAAGGACATACTCTACAGGCACAAGAAACACGTGCATTCGAGAGCGTAGGTCCACCCTAGGCGGGAGATACGTAAGAGGAGACTCGAGACGTGGAGATAGAGGAAAAGAGTTTGATTAGTTTCGACGTTTAATCGAACTCGAGCTGATATAATTACCCGATGTTGCCCTCGTTCCGCGAAAAACGCAAATGTCCGAGGGATAGCGATATCACGGAAGGTAACCAGCGTGAGGCACACTCTTTCCGCCGACAGGACGAGTCGAACGATCGATTCGCCTAGAAAACGATTCTCATTCGTCGCCTACTCCCCAACATAAGCTACGCTTAGCGTACTAAGATCATTAACGCATGGCACAGTCCCCGGCTGTTCTGTCGTCCACACCTAATCCACCAGCCTGAACTGTTCCGTTGGAATGCGACAATTGGCTAACTCGAACGTAATCCTTCGGTTCCGCTCAGATGCCCTCTTCTCCACTCTCTCCCGTCCTTCTTCGTGTCGCTCTAGTATGAACGTTCTCGTCCGAATGCTTTCTTCGAATCACCGTTCCCTCGACGAGTCACCCTCCAAGTCTTCATCCTCCTCTCGTACGATACTCGACGGGTTCATATCGCTCGCGCGCATAATCCAAGGCACCCACGTCATTGATTCTCCTATTGATTGTGTTTCAGAAGCGGCCGCCGGCAACGTGCGAGACTACCTGAACAGCTACGAGCATCTCGGCAGCGTGCCCGTACCGGTCGCTCATGGCCTCGAGAAACTGAAGATGTACAACCAGACCGATCAAGCGATGACAACAAGCCAAACTGGCACCGGCCCGTATCAGATGCAGAAACGTCACGTTTGCGGCTACTGCCGAAAGGCCTATCCCCTGAAGAATCTCCTAAAGAAGCACATGCACATGGGCTGCAAGATGAATCCGAAGAGCGCACAATTTTCGTGCAGCTTCTGCCCGTACAAGAGCATGTATAAGGCCAACACCGAGAGGCACGTTCGTAACGTCCACAATACGGGCGTACTCAAATTCGGCTGCGACCTCTGCAATTTCCGTAGCAATTATTCGTTCTGCGTGAGGAGGCACAGAAAGGCCTTCCATCCCTTCGACGAGGAAGATGTGTGCTGAGTGAGAAAGGGGATAGAAAGGGGATGAAAGGAAGAATGCGCGGAGGGGCCTGTTGCATGAAAACATAGTTCTTAGGACAATAATGTTCCGGCGAATCATTCGAGGCGTAGACTCTGTTTAGGGTGATTGATAGTTGAAATGTTCGCCGAGTCCTCCTTTTCGTGACTTGAGAACTTCCTCGCATCCGGATGATGATCCTCGCGGAAGGTTAGGATCTTGATCGCTCGTATAGCAATTACATATTGTAAGGCGTTGAAACGCCACGAGATTGAAGCTTGCGTCGCGCATTCGAGGGAGAAATTATTCGAGATTAGGTCACCCACGTACAATAATAATAGAATTGTTGCCCGAAGACAAAGATATTCCGATTCGTCTTGACTGCGTCGCTTGCACGAGTAATATCGCAGCGAGAGGAGACATTGGAAAGAGATGTTAAGCGAGAAGAATGATGTTTTACGAATACGCATAAGTGGCACTCCCAGGTTAGTGTCTTACGTTCGTCCGATCCCGCAAGCTGCCATTTTGATCGGTCCTTAGTAAGCTATAATTACGTTCAGTATATTATTGTACTACTTTTAAGCTATTAACACCGTAGAGGCAGTCGGTTGCAGTTCCGACCACGTTCGTGAATTCCCTCGAGCGAGATGAAAGTAGGGTATCCCTATTGTTCATCTCAAACTGCCCATACGGGCTCGAGATTAATTCTGTTTCTGTACAGACGCAGGATATTGCGTCGATGCGACTTTTTAATAAAGCGTGAATTTCTGAATTTTTACGTAGCGACTGTCAATCGAGCGTTCACGCGCATTTCGATCTCGTTTCAGTAAGTCTCTATTCTCAGAACCCGTCGACAAAGGGATCGTGGGAGAGGAAGGGAGTGTTATCATCGACGCGGTCTATGGTATCCGTAAAAATTTTGCAGCTGGCCGAAGGACCGAAGACAAATATAAGCCCATTAGGGAGAACACGTTTAGATTATGACAGGTAGCAAGCGAAAGCTCGTATTCTTCACTTCCACCATTAATACGACTGACATTGATGTTTCAGCATCCCTGTGGCCCTTCAAGAACGTGTTCGAGGCGGTGTCCTATGGGCCTGTAAATGGCGAGCAACAACAACGTTTCCAGCAACATCAGGACCATCATGCCGAGCGTGCCTTTGTCTGCGTGGACTGTGGAAAGGCATACCGAGTCCATAGATCTCTCTGGAGGCACCGGAAGTTTGAGTGTGTGAACGCGAAACCGAAATTTGCTTGCGAAGCTTGCCCCTACAGGAGTCCGCATAGGTGGTGCGTCGAGAATCACAAAAAGAAGTACCACGTTAATTTTTACAATCAGTATCAGGCTAGATGAATTTTTTAATACTGTGCCAGCCATTTTCTCTTCGATCGATCGTTTGCCCTTTTTCTTTGCTTTATTGGATGAGTTCGTAACGCAAGCGGTCCAATGGGAAGGAGAAGCGTGTGCAATATTGTTTAATTAAATCTCGGTCATAGTGAACGAATGAAATATTAAGGCGAGACGAGTTAATTGAACCGTAGGTGTACGGTGCGTGGGATAGTCAACGGTAACGAATGGGTTTCGTCAATTGCATCGTGTGCTTCGAGTTAGAGTCAATATATCGAATAATGCTAAGTTGGGCAAAAGTGTCCCATCTACGAACAGCAAGCGGCTAGTATTAAGTATTTACGTGCAATTCTCCTCGCCAAATAAGTAGTGAGTTCATTGATCTTTGCTAAGAGAAATGAAATGGATTTTCTCAGGCATGTTTTCTACGAATCACGAGAAAATCAGGGCGAGTTGTGTTATTTAAAGTATTACGTTGGGAAGACGTACCTTCGTGCTTGTACGATCCACGATTTTACAATCATTTTTTAAATACTAGTGGACTATCCGACTGATGATGGTAAGATTACGGCAAGATAGGAAACTTGGATGGATATACTCGTGTAAGGAGGAAAGCTTATCGTTAGACATATATGTGGAATATACGTAAATGTTAATAACAATAGCTAGCTATCGGGGAATCCTAACAAGCGCAATAAAAATGTGACACTCGTGTATACATATCGAGCGTACTTGTTTTCATTTACATTTACTTGTGCGACAAAGTATCCTGCCGTGTCCTCGCACGTTTTCACACGAGGAAAAGAAAATCCTTCAACCGCACGACGAAGGGAGAAAAAAAAGTCCTCGCTCCCTCAGATGAGATAAAGTCCTCGAACCTCTCCCCTACTCTAAACCGGAATGGATATCTCAATTTTCCCTGTGGATCTGTTCTAGGTGCGAACGTAGAGTGCATCGAGTACGAAGAGGAGGTCTGTATGTCCAGTGACGAGGTCGATAACGCCCAGATCGAAGAGGAGGAGGAAGAGGAAGAAGAAGAAGAGGAAGAAGAGGAAGAAGAAGAAGAGGAAGAGATGGGAGAAGAGGACGAAGACGATACAGAAATTGGTGGGACCAAACTGGCGAGGTGCACGAGAAGTCTGGTGAATGTAATCGAGACACCTGTGGAGGTCAGTCCGGATCTATTTGAAGTCTCGAAGGAGGGCGAGATAATTCTCAGGACCGAGGATAAGTATGTCCTCGCACTGAAGGGTCCCTCCTACGGGTGCGAGTACTGCGGCAAGACTTACACCTGGGCGACTTCCTTGAGCAGGCACAGGCGCGAGTGTTCCGAGCGTTGGAAACACGAAACGATTCGTGATCGTCGATCGATCGGGAACGAAGAGACGATCGTTGGTCCGATGGAGACCGATATGGCCGAAGAAGAGGAAGAAGTGGCCCACGCGACTTCCACCATCCAGGCCGCAGGAAGGATTCACGGGTCGACCAAGGGCATCGAAGTGAGCAAGTACAAGCCACGCTTCAGGGAGCTGTACAAGTACGTGTTCAAGGATGGCGTTTACACGTGCTGGGACTGCGGCAAGTCCTACCTCTGGGCCTCCTCGTTGTCGCGACACCGTGCGATCGAGTGTGGACCCAAGAACAAGAAGAGATTCGTTTGCAACCTTTGCGACTACAGGACCGGTTATAAGGGTAACTTTATCAGGCACTTGAAAGCGCCCAGGCACATATTCAACAGTAGCGTGGAGAAGGCCAGGCTACAGGGTGCCGAGGAGGATAGAAAGCGCGAAGGTGATCCTGGGGAGGGTGAGGACTGGGTAGAGGAAAAGGACGTGGAGATCGCGGAGTAAGAGTTTTCGAGAAGTGGATTTTGGTGAGGGGTAGAGGAGGTATCGGTGAAGCGTAAGAGGAGCCATTCTCAATTCAATGTGATAAGCTTCGATGATAGATGACCGATGATAGAAGTTCATCGTGCTCAAACGAAGGTAGTGTTGGGAAGAATTTATGATGATTGTAACCGGCAGCAATGGGAGTAAAAGGGAGTTTTTTTTTACGCGAGAACGATACCAAAAACGCTTATGACTTTCTGCGAATATCACTTAGAATTATCGAAGACAATCTTCGAGTTGTACCATTATTATTGCCAGGTAAGGCTTTATCTGTTTATAATTGAATAACGAGCTGCGACGTCGCGCAAGGGAAGGTACTATCGATTTATAGTAAAGCAGACATTCAGAGCATAATGTTTATAGCGAATCTTGTGAAGCGATTTTAATAATGTACTGGTTTATGCGAGGATACGTGTATAGGTAAGTGGGTCTGCTCGGGATTTATCTCTTTTTATATTCTATGCGGCGAAGGGTCTGTATTGTATTCTTAGATTTTAAAGGCATACGAGGCAAATGATACTATCGTTGTAACTCCAGAGATGCTAAACGCATAGAACTGCTACAGATATGTAGGCGTGTATGCAGATCTATTAGAAATTTTAAATAGTTTAAACGATCCGTTGAATGAAGGATACTCGTTTTCTTCTCCCTTATTTATAAGTAACGTTATGCGAATGAGAAATAAAACAGGCAAATCTAGTCCCATGTCGAATTTTCATTCGAATCACTATTACGAATTTAAAAATTACTTCTACTTACTCACGACCGAAGCTACGAATTTCGTAAAATGGTTACGAAGGATTTAAATGTGCTCCGCTGATTCCAGACTGCTTTATCTTTCTGTTTTTCCAGGCTAATGCCGCCGGAACAGTGCTCGGAAGGAAAGAAAAAACGGAAGATGGGAATCGCCGTGACAGGATGAAATGCCGATGAGCGAATGTCGCGTTTGCATTCTTTGCAATCTTTCTGTCGCCACGCATCGAATCGCACTTCCGTCTATTTCACAGTGATCGAACTTTCCTTAACAATTAATGAATGCTCTGCGATTTCTCTTCGAGAATCCAGATGTACATAACCAGATGTATACCAACGAGGCGAATCCCCGTCTTATATCTCTTTCAAGCTTCTCTTTTTTCTCGTCAGTCGGGCCACTCTCGCTGACCTTCTACCAGGGAGAAAGACTCGTTTGCAGCACGAGGAGGCACGAGATTGTGAAACGGTCACGATCCACGTCTTCTCCGCGTAGCCAACTCCGATTGCCATATTCGCTAACGAGGTACCTCTGTGTTTCCAGCATACCGAAAGATGTACATGGGCGATCAGGTGCTCGGCTATACTTGCACAATGTGCAGCAAGTTCTACAAGATGTGGAGCAACTATCTGAAGCACAAGTGCGAGCCACCGCAGTTCAAGTGTCCGCTTTGCCCGTTCGCCGCATTCAAGGCCTTCATCCTCCACGCCCACCAGGCCGAGCAACACTTCAAGGTCACCTCGCCACACACGTGAGATCCATCCTGGACCAACCGATCGCTCCCGGAGGCGAGCCCCTGAGAAAGGAGGAAGAGTGATCGACGCGTCCCATGTTGCCTTAGTCGTCGTATCTTTTTTTTTTTTCTTCTTTTTTATTTTCTTTTCCGTTCGCAAGCACTCGCCGGTATCACTCTCGCGATACACAGCAATATATTCTCCAAGATACTCCATCGTCCCGGTGAAAATCAATGCTACCATTCTCGGACGTATCCCACTAGCTTCACGCGCACTCGCGTTCTCGTGTTCAATGCATGTCTGACTTTTTTCTTTTCTCCCACCGTTGTCCGCTATTTACTTCGTTCTTCCGCAACTGGACTCCGCTTTACTCGAACTCAATTGGGTAAGACTTCCGTATCCGACCCTCGTCCGATCTTAATAAAATTTTACTGGTACGTAGCACTTACTAAATGCAATCGAACGCCATAAGTGCGAATTTAAGGAAACGCCTGCTTTCCGAGATATTAAATTTTTAAATTACACGATTAAATCAAGAATTTTTGACATTTTCACGTGAGAGGACGACTGAAATTCCAGAAAATGTCAGGTTAGGCAAGGTGCAATGGATAGGAACGGCACGCGTAATAAAAGAATAATTTGAACTTGAGAGCGTGATAGGCCTTTCTGGTTAGATCAATCTCCATTTAGCACATTTAAGTAATAAATGACGAGCGGAGCTTAAAACCTTCGCAACATTATTCAGGGTGATGACCTTGACAACATATGTGAAGGACATTGAAATCCGAGGTGGCTCCCCATAAGTGAATAATTAGCAAAAAAAAACAAAATTGTTTTCTATATTTCTTGTTTTTAATATGTATTCTAATGATATTTCGATAAATTTGTATTTATAATCTTGCAAGATATACAATCAAACATTTCGGCGAAACATTATTGAATTTCAGTCTTCTTTTTACGTAAAAATCTAACAAATTAAACGTAAGTAAAAATTCAATGTCTCGGAAACCGGGGGTTTCCTTAAATTCGCAGTTATGGCGTTCGACTAGATTTAGTAAATGCTACTTACCTGTACTTAATTTTATTAAGATCGTACAAGGGTCAGATACGGAAGTTCAGCCCTCAATTATCCATAGAATTCTCTCGGTTCACTCACTTTCTTCCTCCTACTCTTTTCGCTTCCTCTTCTCGTCGCGCGAATCGGCCCGCGCGAGCGACGCGTTTCGCTTTAGACTGATTAATTAGCAATGTTCATTAGTCGTTCGGCTTTGTAGCGCGCGTCGCGCGGCTCGACGATCGAACGGACGTTTATATTTTTTCACGCAACCCGTGCTCGGTGCCGCTTTCCCTCGCCACTCTCGATAAGAATTCATTTCGAGGTCGAAGTACATACGTACACGATTAATTTGTCCGTCGTCGAGATTCGTCTCGACTACGATTTGGCGTCTTTATCCTCGATGCAACGAGAGCGAGAGAGACAGTGTCATAGAGTTCACGGGAACGTCGTCGAGCCGGGATTTTAACACGATAAAATCAAAGACACGATCGTGCGCGCGCGCGCACATACAGATACACATTTACACGCGCAAGCAGAGGAAGAGCATACACAAGAGCCCGTAGTATTTATAAATGCATGTATTTTCGTAATACCGCCAAATAAAGTATGAGAAACAGTATTAATTTGTGAGAGAGAAAAATGCCATTGATCGGGGTTGGAGAAGCGGCAGCTTCCTGAAGCGAACGACGAGCTCGGATTTTCTCGTGTTCGTGCTGTCAAATTTTGTTCTCTTCTACGGCGCTGGCTTCATCGCTGAATTCGTCTCTGAGAGTGTTGCATCGACGAGTTCAGGTGCCAAGTCTACTTTTCGCCCTACGAGGACAATTTCAGTGCGTCTGCCGAGGACGAAGAAACAGAAAATCTATAGTGAATCAGGTATACTCTTCGCAGAATTACACGAATTAACTCGGTTTGGAAGGTGCTTCGTGTTTCAGGATCAACCGCAAAATCCCTTTTTCCAGTTTATTTAGGGCGACTGTGCGAGGATGGGCGGATAATTTTGCTGAAAAGTACGCGAAAGAGTGTAACTGCGCACGCGCAAGCGATAGTGCCGAATGATTGATTCAAAGTGGCGAATCCTCTTACTTCGTTGCAGGTTTCCATGCTTGCTGCGAATGCGGAAAGACCTACATGTCGAAGATGGCGCTGAATCGTCACGTGCGCGAGGAATGCGGGAGGGTATTGTACACCTGCCCTTTCTGCCACAGCGTCATGCCCATGAAGTTCAACCTGCTCAATCACCTGAAGAAGGAGCACGGCTGCGTGGCGAAAATCTGAGAACCTCCTCGCGGAGAAGCAAACTGGCACTGGATAAATCCTCGATCACGAATGGAGCCCGAGGAGCCCAAAAAGGACTTCTATATCCTTTGCGTGTATTTCGCAGCTTGCCAATACGTCAGGCGATCGTTTCGTTTCCCATCGGTAAACACGGTTTGTCTCTCCTTCTTTGTCAATGAACATTCTGGACGTTACTACGCGACGATCATTGGAGAAGTGTAAAAGGACCTTTTTTTTTGCTCTTGTTACCGTATCAGCGAAATAAAGAGCGCCGCATTCGAGAATGCGCCGACCACTCCCACAAGAATTTCCACTTGGCGATCCTTGGACGAACTTTGCGATCCGTCACGCAAACTACGTTAGCTGCATTAAAGCGAGCCGCTGACTTAACCACTGCATGGGAGTTTCATCCTTATTACTGTACGTTCGTTGCAACATCGCAATACCGCTTTCCCCGTGTCACTGTCCGCGCTTTTACGCTGCCCACCTCGCGTCCTCGGTGTCGCGATCCTCGAGGAAGAGGAGTACGTGACGAGGACGAAATATTCCTCGTCGTCGGCATCTCGTCATCTTGAATTTTTCGTCAATTTCCGAAGCGACCAGCTGAACAAAATCCGACGTTCATCCGACCGGCACGTACGATCGCTCGACTCGGAGTAGAAGAGTGGTTAGAAGGCGTCTGGTATACCCAGTTCTATCGATTCTAACCGACCTCTGTGATTTCTCTTTTCAGGTTGTCTGATAGCGAGTCAAGTGCACACCTGCAAGGCATGCGGAAACGAGTACATGTATTACAGCTCGTTGACCAGGCACATAAGGGAGGAGTGCGGACAAGCGCCCAAGTATCAGTGCCTCTATTGTCCCAAGAGAACGAAGCTGAGGTGCAACCTGCTGAAGCACATGCGCAAAAAGCACCGAGGATGAAGAAGAGATTGAGGACGAGAGCTGATTCTCACGTTAGAAATGAAGAATGCGCGGGGGGCCTTCAGAATCCACGACTTTTTCTCCGTGAGCGAGAAGGTCGTTGATCGTTTGCTCGTTGAATTTGCATCCATGGCATAAGGACCTTCATTTTTTTCACAAGCATTCTATGAACCGAACACTGTGAGATATTGTAAACTGTACGGGAGTCCGGGCAACCCGCTCCGCAGACAATGTTATCGTTCGTCTCTTTCTTTTTCTTTCTCTCTACCTTTTTCTCTCTTTCTCTGTAAATAAATTCTTTAATCGACGGTACCAGCCTGTCGAGAATATTGTCCTCGTGCTCTCGACCCACCCCGTAAGCACACTTGAATCTTTACGTGTCTCTTGTTAGCTTCCAATTCTAAATTTCCAAGTATTCACCACCCACCGGATTCCAGGTCCAATTCGGATCCACGCAGTAAAATCGATGTTGAACCCCGTAACAATCGACGACTCGAGTCGCTGACGTAGGCCTGCGTTTTTTCTCTTTTTCAGAGTTCCACACTTGCCTGGCTTGCGCCAAATCATACAAATGGAGAAAGTCACTGCATCGACACGTGCGCGAGAGCCCGGAGTGCTGGCCGGTCTTGCTGTCGTCGGGTGACGGCGAGCTCATTAGGCAGATTCACTACAAGATGCTGCTCAACGTCTCCAACTGACTTCTCAGGATCGTGGGTCTTCCTCACAAGGTCGTCCTCTTCGATCATAACCTTTGATCGAGAGAAGTTCTTATCGAGACGCCTCTCGTCAAAGCTACCGTTCATTGTTACCTGGGATATTTTTTTATACGAATAAATGTGATTATATTCCGATACACCGTTGTTTTCCATGGAGGATAATACTTTATGAATGTTTACATTATGAAGTTCGTTCACTGATCCCGGAAAGGTATAATACCTGGCCAGGTGTTGAGAATGCCCTCCTGAACCTTCGTGGATATTCTATTATCACTCGGACGGGCTCTTTGTTCACGGGGTTTCCGCCATTGACGCATTTCAAATCTTTCCTCTGCCAACTTGGCGGGACCGTGTACATTTCCATTTTTCACCCGTTCGTGTCTCTCTGATCAGTTCAACTTTCCGCAGATATCCGTACCTGGCTGTACCCTGGTCAGCTCGCATCGATGATGTCGACATTGGAGTCGCCAAGGACCTTCTCTTGTGGAAATTGCCACAAAGTCTTCCGGAGAATTACATCTGTCTTCGAACACATGGAATTGCCGTGTGGTAAAGAGCTTCGATTCAACTGTTCCCACTGCAGCTACTTTACGAAGAGCAACAGTAATTTGAACCTGCACATGAGTCGCAGACACCCGGTGCGCCGACAAAGAAGTAGCAGGAAGAGAAAGCAGGAAAAATAATTGAAAATCGATCGAGCCAGGCCTGTACAAGTGTCAATTTTTTTGTTCCTGGCACAATATGTTGCCGAACTTTTTTAACGCGGGTTCCTGTAAATTGGACCTAAGATAAGCGCGTGTTCCGTGAAGTTACGTGAGACGTAAGAGCATGTGGTTCTTCACGGGCTTGAGTAGAGATTCCTTCGGGCCTAGGTCACGTATTACTGTACGATCGAAATAAAGGAAATCATTTCTTACAATATTGACAACAGTGATCATTACTCGCCACGAATGACTTCTCAGCGCATCAAGAACGAGCATATCTACCAGAGGATGATCCTTAATAAAGGTGTTCTTCGAGCAGATACTAACCCGACCACGGTTTTTTGTTTCAGATGGACCACATTCTCAAGTCGGAGTTTCCATTGAATATTTTCCTTGTCCTCGCTACGATCGCATTTGCAAGCACTACCGAATGCCCGGAAGATACGATTCGAGAGCAAGAGACAGCCTTTGATATACACTTGGAAAACCATATCAGCGACTCTTCCAATCGCTCGGCGGTTATTTACCTTAGAAATTTTGGTTTTTTGTTCAACGTCCACCATCATCCATTCCAATCGATCCCAAGGACGCGCGACAGACGAGAATAAAGAAGAGAAGGAATTGTGTCTTCGTTTATGATCCACCTACATTTTCTCCCGACCACCCCAACCACCCCGCCCCTGTGTTCGGGTGTCCTGCGTTGTACATATTGCACATTATGCGATCAGAAACTGTCCTGTGCGTCGAGTACAGCGACCATTGGCTTGTACGAGTATTCTCACGTCGTACCGGTCTGCCGTTCATTATCAGTTTCATACATTTGGTTTGTTTGTCTCGTTCCATCCACCGATGCATCCCCATTATTACTTCTTTTTTTGGGTTACATCGTTCGAGGGGGCTGGAGATTTGGCGAAACTGTAAGACTACCTTGGAATTCGGGTGAGGTGACGGAAAGAAAGGAGGAGAGGACAGCTTGCAAATCGATCGACGAATCAATCCATCAACGGCCTACGATTCGCGCTAGGTCGGATCAGAAATAGTTAGAACGAGATATTCAACGGACAATTTTACGAAGCAAATCTAGAATGCTTTTCTCTCCTTCTCTCTCGGTCGATTCGTGCTCTACGAGCGTGTCACATGCTCCCTATGGATACGGCAGGTCGCAAATCACCATCTGGCAAAATTTGATCCTGGGCGCACCTTATCTGCGGGGCTATTGGCTGATGATACGTTGTGTGTTGGGATTGGTTACGGGTCATTAATCTGACTGATCTCTCATCTCTCGCTCCTTCTGTTCTATCGACCTTAGTTTTTTTTTCTTTACTCCCGATCTCTTCCTCTCTCTCTCTCTCTCTCTCTCTCTCTCTCTCTCTCTCTCTCTCTCTCTACTCCCTTCTCTCAAGAACCTCTCAAAAACGAACATCTTCCATCCATCTGTCTCTCATCACTTCCGATCGATCCTCTTGATCGACCCTTCCTCCCACGGTTTAGTCATTACCACAAATGCCTCGTTTTAATTTTGTGATTCTTACCATCCCTCTCGCGTCTCCGCTTGCCGCTGGGACATTGTTTCAGGCATGGGCGCGCTGCTCTCGTTGCTGCGCTCGGATTACAAGCAACAGCCCGCCCAGAAGAAGAGCGGCCGTGGCTCGTCGATGGGAACGGCTGGTACCACCACGTCGATCTCCTCCCACACCAGGGGCGGACAATCGGGAACGAGCAATCGTCGCGCGAGCACTGACGACGACAACGGGTACGTGGGCAACGTGAACGAGCATCACTCGAGGTCCTCCTCCACCAGAGAGGTCGTCTTTCCCGACTCGTTCGAGGTCCTACCGCAGCCACGTGACCTCAGCGTGGTATACATGACCGGCTCGGTGCCGCACGAGCAACAGAGAAAGTTCAGATGCAGATTCTGCGGCAAGGGTTACCGATGGAAGAGCACGATGCGCCGACACGAGATGTTCGAGTGTGGCGGCAAGCCGCCAGGATTTCAGTGCCCCCAGTGTCCCTACAAGGCGCGTCAGAGGGGCAATCTGACGGTGCACTTTAAGCGGCATCATCAGAAGATGGAATACGACGAGGGTGTCTAGACAGATTGGAAGAGGGATCGTTAACTCGTTGCTAAAATCGTTTCGGTCAGGTTCGTCGTCGAGCCGGGTCCTCATTTCGTCTCCTTGCGCTTCGGATATTGTCGAGCTTATTGCACGCTTGTTTCCGCGATCGATCAATTTTACAGGACGATGAATTATGCGGGCACGGAAACAATGGATCCTTCGAGACGTGCCCATGTAGGATTCGGTTCAAACGACAACAACGCCTCTCGGGGTCGTCACGTGGCGAACATCGAAGCGTCATTTCGTGTGCGGAATTTAGTCGAAGAGAGTGGTGGCGGGTGATTTCTTCGTGGCCTTAAAATCATACGTGTTGGTACCACGTGCTTGTCGAGGTACTCTACTCATTACGTTTTTTACCTTCGCGCGAGTGCCTTCTGAGATTCTCTATTACTTAATGATGAAAGTGTTGCTCTTCGGTGGTAGTCTCTCTTCGATGCTCGCCAAACCGATCTTCGAAGGATCGGTTACCTGAGCCGTTACCTATACTTATCCGCTAGACAATAATTTTTATCGGACCTTTCGGCCTTGCGTCGCGAACGGGCTCGATCCCTATGCGCGATCACCTCGCTCAGATGCAGGAGGTGTACCTATCGCCATGACATTAAGATGGTGCGCGTAGAAATACCTTCGAGGATTTCATAAGTAATCATGCGTTGCCAACGATCGTCGTCGTTGTCGTCGCTCGCAGTTGTCGTTGCCGCACAGCTTACGTCGGGTTCGGTGAATTGGTTCTTCGTAAAGTTTAAAAACTTTCCACGGCGCATTTTACCGTGCGCCTCTTCCTTTGCTCGTAGCACGTGGACGGGCGGGTCGGTATTCGAGAACGTCAACGACGATTGTCCCATACGACGCACAGTGGTCTCAATTGCCAAAAACGTGGCCAAAAGCCGAAAACGTAATTTAATCTTTCTAAAAATCCGGATATAGGGCTTTTTGAGGTAGCTGATTTCGAATTTGATATTTTTCATCAAAGAAATTCGGTGGATCCAATATGGCGAGCTAAAAGAAATAATTCGATTTCAATTAAAATCGATATTGGGGGGTGTCCGAAGTCGCTGATTTCGAATTTTAAGTAAATTTATGACAAAATAATTTCATTCATATTTTTTATTGAATATTTTTCAGTGACAATAAATACGGATTGATATAAACACGGATTATAAATAACATTAATCTTCATCGTCAGAAGAATGTTCAGATTCGTTTTCGCTACTTTGCACTGATGAAATGTAGTAATCCGAATCCTCACAGGTGTGCGCTTTTCCGCTCAAAGTCTTGTCGATACTTTTTACATATGTATCTCGGAAAACAAGGTTTACCTTTTTATCGAGACGGAAGAATAATATGAACTTACTCAGATTTTTAAATAGGTAACAATCGTGTTAAATTCGTATTGAAGAATCTTACTAAGTCCTAAATATATATTTCCTTAATAATCGTGCAGATTTTACTCCATTTAGCCGCCATATTGCATCCGCCATTTTGAATTTTATAATTTCGATATTAAAATCGTAATCAGCGATCCCGAGAACATAGGGATACCAAATTTCATACCATTAAGGTTATATATTCAAAGAAGAAACAGAGTTTTGACCACTTTTTCGCCATTCTGCCCCACTGTGCGACGCGACGACTACATAGCGAATTATTTTCTGGTACTTTTTAATCCCCTTATTCTACTTCCAAACCCTAAATCTCCCTCCACCCTTGCCCTGCGGACTATCGTCAATTAAATGTAATTATACGTAGAATTTTGCGACCCCGGGCGATCAGCGTGTGCCAACTTTGTAAAAAAAAAAAAAAAAAAAAAAGAAAGAAAGGAAAAAGAAAAGGAAAAAATGGTCTCTAATCGATCATGCCAAGGAGACTTTTCTCCTTTAGGATCCGTGGAAAATGGAAAGGTGCGCGGTGACGCTCGGCGTCGCTTAGCACTTAAGGACCACTGTACCTTTTAAGCGAGCCAATCGCACGGAGGACGAAAACTTAAGCGGAGCTCGCTCCTCGGCCGAAGGGCGAGGAGCGCGTGCGAAGTTGCTCAAGCGAGCGAACGGGTCGAACCGTGTGCGCGATTCTTCTGTCCTTTCCTTTTTGTAAGTTTAGATCTTTTTTACGGTAAAGACGTGAGGGACGACGAGCGTCCTGGTCGCAGCACCCTCGAATTCGAAGAACACGCAATCCCTCGGTCCTTTCCCGTGTATCGTTTACACTAGGAGGATAGGTCCATAGGAGAGGGAGAATATATTTTTCCTCGGGTCGATGAATTAATCGACCCCTCGATTTCTGTCTCCAACGAGCTTCCGGGGTTCCAGAGGGGTGGCACCGCATTCCAGTATTTAATATTTATTTTCTCACGTTCCCTCCACCCCCGCTCCCCTCTTTTTTAAACGCGGCTTCGACCCACTCTGGCGTCACTCAACGTTAGGAATCTTACTCTTCTTCTTCTTCCACTTTTTTCCCTTCTCCTTTTTTATTAGGTAACGTAAGGTGCGATCGAGCGTTTTCCATTTTTATATAAATATATATATACATACGAATACACATAGAGATCTATATATATATTTTTTTGGGTGCGTGCGTACGTGTTGCGTGTGTGTGCGTGTGTGAGAGAGAAAGAAAGAGAGAGAGAGAGAGAGAGAGAGACGAGGGGAAAGGGAAAGGATATTAGGTAGTGGGAGAAAGGTGAAGAGAAGGGGAGCGCGAGCGAAGGACGCGCCAATAGTGTAAACCGCGAGCGCGTCAGTATTTTTGATATCAGTATTCGCGAAAGGTCGCCACAGACTGTTAAGCCTGCCCACGCGCAGGTAAGGTTATTACATTATTACATTCCTCATTGTTTCAATCTACCTATTACATATCCTATGCCCATCACCCCTGTCCAGTGCACCCACTCTCCTTCCCACGTTTCTCCGACTCAACAGTCCCCACTTCGTGGAATCTCTTCTTCCCTCAACGGATCCTCCACCCCAGCCCCACCCCTTTCTTCTTGGATTTTAATCGGCGATTCCTTTTTCTCTCTCTTCTATTTTTTTTGTTTTCGTTTTTTTTCTCTTAAATTTATTTTTTATTTTTTTTTTCAATTACTCTTCTTCCTCCCTATTGCCTTCTTTTTCTTCTTCTTTTTGGAAAGGTTTTTTTATCAGGCGAATTACGACTATTTTACAATGATTATCCCTTAATTAGTATGATTATTATTAATATTATTGACTTTTTATTAATAAAGAGAGACACTTTGTTGGCGGGTTATTTTCTAAAAAAACAAAAGATCTGTCTGTGTGTCAGTTGCTTTCGCGATTCACCCTCACCACGCGACGCCATCGTCGATCATCCCTTACATCCGCTCCTCGCTTTCGATCCGTGTATCGAGAAGGGAGTGAGAGACTCGCTCTACAAGTCATTTTTCTTTTCTTCTTTTTTTTTCAGCCCTGCCCCGGCGGACACCAGTAGCGCCCTTGCTTTTCCCCACGAGCTACTACGAGATTCGGGCCACAATTTATATCACCGAACTAATTGTTCGTGCTTTTGCTTTCAGCAGCTTCGTGTCGATTGCCGATCAGCTTCGAGACTTATCCTTGCAACACGTGCGGCAGGCAATACAGGAGGGTGATCTCGTTGCAACGTCACAAGAGACTCGAGTGCGGTAAGGAGGCGCAATTCGAGTGCCTGCTCTGCCATTCGAGGTTCAAGCACAAGCACAGTCTGCTTAGGCATTACAACGTTCACGTGGACGCGGACACGAGGCGATCGAAGGATAGGGGAAGGATCGCATGACAGAACGGACGATGGAGGAGGTCACGCAGAAGGAGAAGCTCGAGAAGGGACGATCGTTCGACGATCTTCGTTCTCTTACGCGAGAGCTTACGATCGTCTAAGGTGTTCCTTAACAATTGCAGATTTTCAAGGGAATCGTTCCTTGCATCGATGGAAAACGATTTGTCGTGAATAGAAAACTTTCCGATCACGAGCCTGGGGCTCGTAGATTTCCGTTCGATCTCATTCTCGAACCGATTCACGAATCTCCCGATTGAATCTTGTAGCGAGTATCGCTTCGATGCGCCGACATGCTATGACAATAAATACGTTTGATTTCCTTTTTCTTTTTTTTTTCGTCTTTATTATCGAGAGTTCTCGCGGCGATCAGACACCAAGGATATCAAGATCTACGATCATCCTGGTCTCGAAGGAGACGCGTCCAAGTGTGTCGATCCGATCCAGGCGAAGGTACGATTGCTTTTCAGTAGTTACTTTCTCTTCACTGTGTTCTCACGGACTTTTTGCTCTCTCTCTCTCTATCTCCATCTTTCTCTTTCTCTCTTATCTCTTTATTCTTTTTTCCTTTGTTTCACCCCTCACGTCACCTCACCTCCCTTTTTTCTTCGCCATCTTTCTCTCTCGAGATCACTCCAAACCAACCACGACGATATCCGAGGAAAAGAATCGAGCGACCCTGGGCGAGAAAGTGGAATTACGCTCGTCGAACTTTTGCTTCATCTTGCTCTGTTTCCTTTCAGGTTACTGGCACCAGCAGGCCATCTACCACGAAGCTACCGAATTTCCTGGACCATGCGCGAACATCGGCCGATCCACGACGAGAATAGGCAGAGAGACCCTCGACTCCATGAGAAGGTCGTCCCAAGGTCAAACGAGGTACGAGTGTCCGAATTGCAAACGCCTGTACATGCGCTCCAGTTGCCTGCAGCGACACTTGCGCGTCGAGTGCGGCCAATTACCCAAGTATCAGTGCAGAATATGTCAAGGATGGTTCAAGTACAAGCACAATCTGTCCGCTCACATGAAGCTCCACGAGGAGGAGCCCAAGTATCATTGCAGCGTCTGCCCGAAGAAGTTTTACAGGCGGGACAAGCTGATACGACATCAGAAGAAATCCCATAAGATCTATCCAACGGGATAGGGAACTATTTCGTGGCTTTCGGTCTTCGATGTTTAATGAGAGGATAATCCGAGGGTTCGGAGTATCTAGGAATTTTTCACGACAAATCGTATTCCGGTGTATACGATAGAAACGTTGGGAATATAGTGATATTTATTTTGGTATTTTTGGATAGTGCGGTGAAAAGTGGACTATGTCCAGAATCGATCTCGAGGATCTACTTAAGGGCGATTGCCCAGTACTGACTTTAGCTGAGAGTTAGGATTAGGTGTGTGCGTGTGTGCGTGTGCGTTTCCTATTAAGGAAACGTCTGCCGACTCTTCGACGGTATAATTATTTTTTAATTGTTTGATACTTTCTAGATGAGAATAAAGCGTCTCTCGTGCGCCACAGGAGTACATTTCATTCGTATGGATATTATATTACTGTCGATCATTTTTCTGTGAAGGGGACAATAGGGGTAAACGAGATTGCACACTCACGATTACGCCAAAGTAACTATTCACTTTCGTATTCTCGGAGCTTGAAAATTATGCAAAGCTCGATTGAAACGTTGGATGTCAGGAAGTCAATTGTATATGAACAGGAGAAAATGCGAGGAGCGACGTCCACTACCGGAAGACGATCGTGTTTCAAAGGAATATGGTAATGGTAGCATTTTTCAATCGAACGCACCGAGCACGAGTATATTCGTAGCACGAAGTATCTTCTTCCAGCCTCTACTTTTTAAGCACGACCTTAAAGGAAGTGACTTACTTACTCTGACATTTTCTTTCTTCGACGCACCATCCTCTCGCTTCCCACACATCTTCTCTATCCGTCTCGGTCACGCATTCATTTCAACTTCCCTTTCCCACTATTTTCCACCTTCCAGTGGATTCTCCTTCCACCTTTCTTTCTCGCTTCATTTAGTAGCTCCTACCCGATCCAGTGAGTTGACGTGTCCTTTTTGTTTTTGCAGTTTCAGTGCCGTACACCCTCTCGAGGACGTGCGTATGCACAAACGGCGCCAGCAGGGAATTCGCGTGCAGCAGTTGTCCACGCAGTTACAGCACCATGCGCGCCCTGAGATTTCATCAGCGGATCGAGTGCAATCGCGAGCCACGATTCAGCTGCGATGCCTGCAGCTACCGAACACTCAGACGGACCAGCCTGCAGAGGCACATGCTTCGCCACAAGAGGGAGAAGTTCACCTGAGCACGCGTCAATATGAAATAACTAACGATAGGTTTATCGGGTGTATTCCACGAATTATCATAATCCCCCGATGAAGTTTGTTTCGAAAGGAAGAACGGTTCGATTGTAATGAAACCATTGTTCCCATCCCCTGGAAAGCGACAGGCAATTAGCTAGTCACAAACACACTCTGCATTTCGATGAATAAAGATTACTTTCTTTCTGGAACGTGCGTGACGTTTGTGAATGCCAATAAAGTAAAGAGGAAGGCAACTGCTGGAGAGTCGATCTCATTTTAGCAGGCGCACACCTTCGAAGCGCTTCACGAATAATGTTCCATGTCTATTCGACGTACCCTGGGTTACAAAGATTCGCGTGCCTTCCGGTCATTCGACTTTACACGTAAGAATCGTCTCGAGATGCTCGCCCGCCCTAAAAACCCCATCCAGCATTTCTGTTTCTCGATTGTGACGTCAATCGGAAAACTATGCCCCCCGATTGTTGTCGTCGAGAAGAGGTGAGTGTCCACTGTCATCCATTCTCGTTCTAGACTCGTGTGCTCGTCGCTGAATTTTTTGTTCTTTTTTTCTCGCGCTGCTCTTTGGCCCGATAATAATTGTTAACGACACATTACCAAAGACGCGATCGAGCGTGAACGAGTCGAATTAACTCCCGCCTATTGGGCCGTCTTCTCTTTCTTTTCGCAGACTACTGTAGAAGGGGCCGCACCACGACTTCCTGCACCTACTCCAAATTCAGCTGTGACTCCTGCGGCAAGACCTACAGGTCGTGGGGTTCCCTCAAGTTTCATCGCACCGTCGAGTGCAGGAAGGAGCCAAGTTTCGCCTGCACCTTCTGCATCTACAAGTCTCGCAGAAGAAGCAACCTTCACAGGCACATGCAACTACATTACAAGTTCACCAGACGCGCTCAGGGTGGCGCTCCTCCGCTCCAGTAACCCGGAAGTCGCGCGATCTTTTCCCTCTCTCCTGAAAAGTGCGCGCTCGTTGATGTCCTTTCGTTGCGCCTTCCGTGATAAAAGAAAAGAAATTATAATAATAAAAAAGAAAGAAGATAGAAAAAGTGTATTGCCGCATTCCTATCGAAGTATTCTTTCCACGTTGATCATTGCCTCGTGCTCGCCGTTATATTCCAGATAGATCGAGAGTAAAATTGAAAACACGCCTTTTTCCATTTCCGCATTCTCTTCGCGGGGGAACTTCTTTCTTAATTTACGTGATACTTTTTGTTTTTAACACGGATTTGAATACAACGAAGAAGAGGACGCGAGGACAAGAGGATAATGCTTGACGTACGAGCCGTAGTACATCGTTTTTTTCACTTTTTCAGGTTCACCAGGATCCGCATCGACGTTCGCTCGCGCTCAAGACCTCATCGTGGCGAACAAACTTTTTTTTTCGGAGAAGTCATAGGCTAGAGAAGCAAGAACAAGAGGCTGACACGTTTGGAAATAAACGAATAAATCTCGAATGTAAAGGAGACTCTGGGAGGTAGCGTTTTTTATGTCGCTAATTTTTTTATCGACGAGTTGTGTTGCATCGGGCAATAAAAAATTTACGCGTGTGAAGAAGAGTAGAAGGCACAACGTGAAGTCTATCCACTAAAATGGAAATCAAAAAGCAACAGAGCTCCTCCTCGCAGACGGTGTGGACACCTACGTAACTGGATATTTGGAAAGAAATTAATTCTCAGTCGCCCATCGAAGACTTTCTCGTGAAGCTGCGTGCCGAAGAGACCATTTCATCGTAGACGATGTCAGGAATGTTCAACTCACGACTAATTATTTGGAATTTCGCAGTAAGATGCGAAAGTCCTCGTAGGTGGTGTCGACGATTCTCTACTTAAACATGTGCGTCTAAAGAGAGTGCGCGAGCGAGAGAGAGAGAGAGAGAGAGAGAGAGAGAGAGAGAGAGAGATTGATCGAATGAAAGAGTAGAATAACTAGCCTTTAAATTAAATCGATTTCACAAGAGCCGACTCTCGGAGAGGGGTTCCCTTTCGAAACTGTTCGAAAGCATAAAGACAGAAAGAAAGAAAGAAAAAACGAAAACGTAAAAAGGGGGGAGCTTTCGACAGGTGGGGTCGGGCCTAAATCTCCTTCTTTCCGATTTGCAGATCGCCGGATGAACAGCAACAGCAGCAGCGGCTGCGAGACGTTCGCGGGCTACACGATGGAGGCACCCGATCTCCCCGTGCAATCCTGGAAGATACAGGATCAGGTATTGCCCTTCGCCGAGCTGAAGATACCGAAGGCTTGCAACTACGTCGGTAAGAAAGCAACGGGACAGTTCGCGTGCAGTAGATGCGGAAGATCGTACATGAGGAAGGACTCGTTGCAGCGCCACGTGCACTGGGAGTGCGGCAAGGAGCCGCAGTTTCAGTGCCCATTTTGCCCACAGCGTTGCAAGCGTAAGGCCCATTGGCTGAGGCACATCAGGCGACAGCATTGCGAAAGGATCGGAGACGTCGAGCACAACCTCCTCTCGTATACGCCGAAGATGGAGATCGACTAAACAGAACCGTGAAATCTACTTGACGATTGTCAAACCGCGTGACCATACGAACGACTCCTCGTTCTCACTCGAGTATCCATCGCGTATCCGTGTTTAAGAATGATCAACGGTCGCAGCCGTAAATACACGATAGGTCTTACTGTCGATTCGTCACGAGACAACGAGGGTGAGAACGAGGAGTGGTTCGTGCACGCGTGAATAAGGAGTGCTATTTGCACCTGTGTTTTATCCTTTCTCACAGTCACGGTTTGCGTCGTTGTATCGGCGGCATAGGAGGACGCAGCTGTAAATAGAGTACGAGACGGGAGAAGATCGCCGAATGCGCTTGGAATTGTTTTTCTTTTCTCTCGTCTACAAGTGCGATGTTTTTTTTTTCCTCCCCCACTGCGTTGGTTTGTTTTTTATTTTTATTTTTCATTCTCGTTTGCGTACCCCTCGCTTACTTCTCGTTATTGTCGTCGTCGTCGTCGTCGTCGTCGCCCCCCCCCCCCCTCTTAACCCCCTTCAAACCACCCCTCTTGATTATACTGAGAAGAGTCGCGCGCTTCTCGAAGTCAACGGGGCGCGGAAAAGGATCCGCGTCTAGGATGGTCGATCAAGCTGACAAAGAAATACTCATTCTCTAGTAATTTAGTTCGTAAGACGGTACAAGGTAAGCTGTACCTTATCTGCGTAATGATGGACGACAAACGAGGATGTTCTTCTGCGTTACTCTACGGAGGTTCGTGAACAGCGCATCGACGACACGTTGTGTTCTTTTTTTTGTTTTTTTTTTTTACTCTCTTTTTTATTTTGAGAACGTATGACTGATCGTATTTATTGTTTCCTTAGTTAATTGCGTGAGCCTCCCGCCCGCGAAGGGCGCGGAGATTCCGGAGTTCCGTTGGGAGGCCTATACGTCGAGAGACCGATGCACGGAAGTCGAGCGTTTAAGCCTCGCGTCGGGCTCTTCGTGATCCCCGAGTTACGTAATTTACCAGTATCGTATTATACAGATCGAGTGCCTTACTGTTAGTATAGTCCACTGATAGTCAATTATTGAGGTAGGATGAGGAGAGGAGATCGACACGTTCGGGGGTCCCATGACCCTCTTCTACATGCGTACCGAAGTATTTTTTCTAACAATGCGTATAGGTGCATATTTACACGTCGATATAGAATTGCGAAGACTGATCACTTTTCAATTAGGGGCGAGTATAACATGATTTTGTATCGATTCGCATTTGACGATGTGTGCCCGAGAAGGGATTTACGTATATTTATATATATATAGAGAGAGAGAGGGACAGAGTCGGACTTGTAGAATCTCTGCGATTTATACGTAACGTTATGAAATGGAGAATTGCGCATTGAGCAATTTCGCTACGTTTTGACATGAATAAATGTGTAAAATACCGATCGATCATTACATGTGGACATTCACCGATCATCACACCACTTTTAGCCGTAAACTATTTTCTTTATAACGATTAGCTCTGTCGACTAGCAAGCTCGTTTGACTATTTCACTCTGACTGGATTGGTCTCATCTGTCGCCGCCAAAGATCTTCATAAATCTTCTCTCATCGTTTTACGCTCACTCGTTTCACCCCGTCCCACAATCTCTCTCTGCTCTTCACACGTTCCCCTCTCCGTTTCTCTCCCGGCCTTCTTCTCACTCGCCCCACTCTCACCGAATCTCGTTCTTTTCTCGATATCTATTTCCTAACGTTTCGTCGCCCTAGACGCCTGGCAGTAATAAGCGCCTCTACCCACTTTCACTGCCGCCTCTCTTTACAACTCACCCCTTTTCGGTCTCTGACTATCTTTCACTCCCCAATCTCTCATCTCGTCAAGATCGGGGAAGTAGCATGCGCACTAACATTCCATGAAACTTGTACATAGAGACATCACGACTTTCATCGCTTGCGCCTCGAAGGGAACGGGGTACACGAATGAAGATTCTAATAGAATCTAACGGTCTCGCGGTGAGAGAAGGAACGATAGTTCGGAGGTGTATTAAGAATCCACTCGAGCCCCGTTCCTCTCGTGGTACACGGACTACCGCCTTCTTCCTCGTAATGCGATTACTCATAGCTAGCTGCTTGGGGCCTCGAAAAAGTAAGAACCACACGAGAACACGCATTATTTATTCTCTCTCGATAATTCGATAACAAGCCCGCGTGAACGATAACGATAACACGAAATCTGTGGATCGCGTCTCGTTCGACGCTCTCGAGAGTATCGTCGCTCGTACGAGACGTCACGATCCTTCTTTCAGGACACACCGAGGATGAGCTTGTGCTCTCGTACAATGGCGTGAAAGGGTCCTCGCGATCCGAATTAGGGATTCGCGGGGATTGAGACGTAGCCATTGAACGAGGACACGGGACCCTCGGGCGCAAGGTACCCCGGAGGGAGAACACCAGAGTCCGGAGGAACTCACGGAGGCGGTGGACGTGTGCCGGGCGACGATCCAGCGAGGATCATCCTCGGCTCTTCTTACCCTTAGACCGCTAAGTTTTCGAATTTATAACTCTTAAGTTATCCACGAGCACCTTCCTGCATCCTCGTGCCACGAGTTCCAATATTCTTCCTGCCGCCCGTCTCATCCCCTGTTCTACGCTCCAGGCCTCCACTCGCACCTCTCCAACAAAAACCCGTCGAACGACTCTAGACCCTAAGAGAGAACACACACGTAGAGCTGGTACTAATAAAGCCGGGAATGATGTGTTCCAGCCGAGGACCTCAGCATCACGGGCCTGAAGTGGGCCGCGGCGTGGCAGAGATGGAGCGTGCCGTCGATCATGTGGCGATCGGGTGCTGGACTTGGAAAGGGCCTGGGCTCCGGTACATCCAATCCCGAGGGCTTCAACTGTCCCGCGTGCGGTAGGGTCTACAAGCTCAAGAGCAGCCTGAGGAATCATCAGAAGTGGGAGTGCGGGAAGGAGCCGCAGTTCCAGTGTCCCCACTGCGTTTACAGGGCGAAGCAGAAGATGCACATAGCGCGGCACATGGAGCGGATGCACAAGGAGAAGATCTTCAAGCAGGAGCTCGTTTAAAAGGAGAGGGAGGGGGGTTGGAGGTGGTGGTGGTGGTGGTGGTGGTTGTTGTTGTTGTTGTTGTTGGTGGTGTTCAATCGGTGGAAGATGGAGAGAGGGAATGAGAATGAGAAGGTGACGAAGAGGACGAGCCGCGCCAGAACGAAGAACACCTGGTGGGTACCGCGTGAACGCAAGAGGATCCATCCGGAAGGAATCTCGAAGAAGACTCGGCCACCTTCTCCTCCTCCTCCTCCCCCGATCCAACGTCCTCCCTCACCGAAGACGAGGACGTAACGGGGAAGAAATCATTGTGGTAGCGTGTTGTACAGTGAACGTTGAGTGATGCCGACGTACGATGAGATTCCTTCGTTGATCACCGGCGTGCGCAGATGGTGGCGCTCTTATTATCGGCCGTGGCACCAAGTGTCCGGCCCCGAGGAAGCGAGAAAGTGAGGAGTGTCGGCGCCGTTGTTGTTGCTACCACCGCCACCGCTGTTGCCGTCGCTGTTGCTGCTGCTGCTGCTGCTGCCGCCGCCGCCGCCGCCGTCGCCGTTGAAGGGCGGAAGGGCCGATCCATCCCTTCCGCTCCTCGCGACATCCCTCCGTGGGAGATATTCTGCGTTTCTCTATCCTTCTTTTCTAATACCCCCTCTTTTTGTAAGGTCCACTCCGATTATTAATTATTAATTGTGAATTCCTGCGCGTTGTACCGCGAGGCGCGCGCGAACCGCGCGCGTAAACACGAGAGAACGAGTCGATTTCCGGCAAGGGGCGCGGATCGGGTGGTGTCGTGGGCCGTGAGAACCAACTGGATACCGTCTTGGAGCTACTCTCGCGCTACTGTCCTCCTTCGGATAATAGAAGATCGTCGATGGTCGAGCCGAGGCAAGCTCGTGCCGCGAGATCGTGGTCGCGCGGCCGCGTCGTCGGGCTGCCAGTCGCCCTTTCGTCTCGAAACCTCGTCCAACGAGAAAGGGTCGACGTCGCCCGTACACACGTAAATACACGTACACGGAGAGAGATACACACTCACGCTCACACCCCGTAAACACGCGCGTCACGCATAGACAGTATTTTTTCACTAAGCACCGCGCCAATAATCACCGCCAAGGTCCCGCGGGTCTGGGACGCCATAACGCGTAACCGAAGACGAGAGAGAGAGAGAGAGGGAGAGAGAGAGAGAGAGAGAGAGAGAGAGAGAGGAAATTTATTTATGAATAATCGCGCGACGACGCAGGCAGCATCGCGACCCACGCGTTTCGATTCTTAGCGAGCGGATCGGCTCGCGAACTCGACGATCGGTTTCGTAATTAAGAAATAGTCGCGGCCCCGTGCAGGCATCGAAAAGGGGTCGCCCGAAGCGAGGACTGAGCGAGAGACTCCGCGCGCGGGGTACACCGTTGGTTATTTCGTCGCTGGCGAACCCGCCCCGTGCCGGACTGAGATCGTCCGGTAAACCGGAGCTCTTCCATAGCAACCATTCTGGTCACACTGGTTCCATATTTTTAAAACGGGCGTGGCCGTGCGCGTGTGGCTCACTGGGGACGTTGAAAAAAAAGAGAAGAAAGTGAAGGAAAACTAGGAGGAGGAAGTTGAGAGATAAGCAGAGAGGAGAGATAGCATTTATATAGAGAGTCCTTTCACCCGAATTCCTATCGTCCTTTTTACCTTGCATCCACCAAGTCCATTACAGTCTTAGCCACCCTTAGTTCTTACCCGTTTCCCTTCCGCGAAAGCAGAGAGAAGATTTATAGACTGTTCTACGCTCGCGCAAACCATGTCGGCCCGGTGCACGCACGATACTCTCACGGGACACTTACTGGACACTCACGGGACCCTCGCGACTACTTCGATAGGTCGATCTCGATCGTGAGATCGCTTCATCTTGATCCTCGGGAGAAGTCGTCCCTTCCTTAGTCCAATCTTTGGATCTCCCCATCTCGATCCAAACGCGCGACACACGGACGTTTCCTCCTTCGAAGCTCGTCATCCGAGGGGATCATTTGTGTTCCTCGCGTTTTTCCATTTCCGGTCTACCGAAGGCCGTCTAGAGCCTCGCATTTATTCTTTTTTCCTCAGAGACCACACGGACGGGAACGACGGACCAGAGAAAGTACAGTATTAGGCATCGATTTGCCACGGATCGTATTGGCAAATCGCACGGGACTATTATATTCTACCTTTTGTTCCTCGATATACACACACGTACCTACACGAACACGATCATACACGCATTATTACACACGAGCATGCACGCACACGCGTATAAGTGATGCAGGGAGGATAGACGGGGATAAATGTAGGGGAGTGGGGCGGGTAGGAGAGAAAAGATGAGGTGGCCGATGGAAGGGAAGCGGAAGAGAATAATATGGGCAAACATGCGCGAACGCGCACAGGAGTGGGTTGGATGGGCTATTATACAAAGTACAGATACACACGCACACACAACCACACGCGGTGTATTCCTACAGCATTGTGATCCTCAGACTGCCAGATACACAACCGTAGATTCCTATACGATGCATTTAAGTATATATATTTATATTATATAATGTGTATAATTAATTCCTCTTAATTAAGACTACTACTACTATTACTACTCTCGCGTTTACCCTCCCGCACCTGGGAGGGAACATATCCTACGTTTACTCTCCCTCCTTGTAACTTTGCGTTCTTCCTCTTACCTGTTTTCCTCTCCCACTTTTTTTTAATTATTATTATTATTATTATTATTATTATTATTGTAATTATTGTTTCTCGTTCCTTCGTACACATTAGCCGTCACTGCCGATGATATATTTTCCTACTACTACTACTACTACTACTACTATTACTATTATTACTACTACTACTATCACCACTACTACTACTACTACTACGACTACTATCCCTATCACTACACTACTACCTACGAAACGTGCGTGACCGGGTCGACCGATCGGATGGACCGTCGTCTACCGAGCGTGCGGGTGCTTCGTGCGTTCACGCGATCCTCCTCCACCTTCGAGTTCCGCAACCTTCCTTCCCTTATACTTTGTTTACCACTAGATCGTAGTTTCCGATTCGCATGCAGGGTCGCCGAGGATTATTACCCGCGCATTACTCCGTAGCCACACGTTCTTCCACACCCTCCGCGTTCCAATAATCGTGATACAATAGAGGGCAAACGATTAATTCCCGGCGCGCGATCGATAGATCGATCGACCCACTCCAATGGAAATCGCGACGACGAACGCACTCGTATGCTCGGCCGCAACGCACAGGTCCCTGAAGTCCCATATTCCTACGCCACGCCAAATCGCGCGCCACGGCCGCCCGTTATTTCCATACTGTAGACAATATTTATGAGACAAGCTAAACATAAAGGTAAACATAAAGTTAACGGATAAACGTAAACTCTAAACTAAACTACTACGTAAATGTCATATTATAACTATACAGTGTTAAGTGTGCATAACCGATCGATGCCAGGCGCAGAACGAGAATGCCGGTAGGATTTAAATATTGTATTCTTAATTGTATATCTCTCTTCTGTCTTTTTTTTTTTTTCTTCATTTGTTTTCCGTGTTTAATTCATCTGTTTTTTTTTTTGTGGGTTTCACTTGTTTCATCCGGGATCGTGTAGGTGTCGGGCCGAGGCGAGGGCCCACGATCGATCGAACCTCGAAATGGACGCCAGTTCGGCGTTCCGACCTTTTCTTCTCCCCTACTCCAGTCCCCAAGACCCAACCCCCGTCAGGTCGGGAGACCTCGATGCGCTCGTGGAGCGACGAGCGTCCACCGCGTTAAAAGGAAGACGTAAAGAAAAGAAAATTAAAGAAGGAAAAGGTTTAGGATATACGGCGAGGAGAACGGAAATTCTCTTTTTTCGATGTGGTTTTTGTCCGTGCGTTTATCACGCCCCCGCTTTAAACGCTTTAAACGGAGAGAGAGTCCTTAAATAGTGTACTAATCTACGACTAGATGTTAGACTGGGCTGATCGCGAGATTGACGCCGATCGGGGAGACCGTGGCGACGATACTTTCGGCACTGTGATAAAATATAAAGGAAGTTAATTATTAAAGTGAACAAAAAAGGTGACGCGACGTGAAAGGGAGGATAGAGAGAGGAGGGAGGAGGCTTTCTCGTGTCTCGACGGTCTCTCTGACGGCGCGTCTCGCAGCCCAACCGCCTCTCCTGTAGAACAAGACTCTTAGCGCGAGTCCGGTCGATGATTTTCTTAACTTTACCCCCAAAGGTCTCCCTCGCCGAAGAATCGTCCCATTGTCTCGTCGCTTTTCCGACAGTTCACCGGTGAAAGTTTCGCGCTTGAAAAAAAAACAAGTTTATCGGTCTTGCGAGAAGAATGGAGAGAATTTTGCGAGAACGAACAATTTATTCCAACGACTGGGTAAATGGTTTTTTTGGATCCGAAAGAAAGAAAACGATTGTCTGGGACGAGCATGGGGACGCGTTTCTCAGCGAATTGGTAGACCTCGACAACCAGATCGACGCATCCCTACGCTCAAGTGATATACCGCAGGCCAGATCGGACCTCTCTCCGTACAAGTGCAATAACGTTATTATACTCGTATTATTTTCCCTCAATCCCCCCCCCCCCCAAGCCCACCCTACCCTTCGAGGTTTCTTACTTCGATCGATCGAGGACACGCGTATCGTTAGCAGACGAAAGAACGGGTATAGGGTTGAGAACGTTAAGAGAGGATAGGAGACGTCGAGATTGAGAAAGTGAGAAGGAGTGGGAGAGAGAGAGAGAGAGAGAGAGAGAGACAGAGAGAGAGAGAAAGAGAAAGGAAGGAAGTGTATAAAAAATGTACAATAAGTCGTCGTTTTGACGGCCATCGGTGTTGGAGTATGACAACGAAGAACAGAAGGAGAAGAAAGTAAAAGACGAGAGGAAGAGATGACGGGTAGTAGCGAAGATCCGAGGATGAACCAAGGGTATTGTCGCTCGACGATTTATTAAGGGATGACAAGCAACAATGGACATAATGATAACGATGCTGCTGCTGCTACTGCCGATGATAATGATGATAAATGACGATGATTATAACGACAATGATAATGATTTAAAATGGGGGATAAAATCGATAATGTTGCCGACAAGATGAGACGATCGTGAGATGATAGACGTATGAGAGAAGATTTATAATGATACGTATAGTAGTAATGATTATAAGACGGTAGACGATAGCGTTTAATCGATTTAAAGAAGACAAAAAAAAGCAGATACGTTTTATGGATCGACTTGATAAACTAGTTACTGAATGATAATTCATTAAATACTACTGCCTCACGAGGCCTTGATGCATGACGGCGGTCCGACAAAGTCACACGTAACACACACACACACACACACGCCCATTCACACATAGGAAAGTTACATCGGAGTTATCGATTTGAAGATATTCGTCTAATCGGACACCCACATGAACACGGGAAGCGAGACACGCACGCGCCAATGCGACGACCGCCGTCATCGACGGAGATTATTAGATTTATTAGGCATGTAAGGATTACTATTAGATAGGAAGTAGGTTTTAATTACTCTTTTTTCTATATATATGTGTAAAGCTGAGAGACACGCATATATATACTATATATATATATAAAAAGAAAAAGGGAGAACGCGTCTTCGCGTTTTTTTTTTTTTATTTTTGTCGCGTGAAAATCTGTGGTCGGGCCGAACGGAACATAGAAGGAGAGAAAGAGAGAGAGAGAGAGGGAGAGGAAGAATGGAAGGATAAAAGGTAGACGATGGACAAAGTGAGAGAGATGGACAGGAGAAAGTGGAAGCGTGTGGATGGAACCAGGGTGTTTGCGAGAAAGGGAGAGAAAGAAAGAGAGAGAGAAAGAGAGAGAGAGAGATCGCGAACGAGACGTGAAGAGCAACTCAAGGATAAAAGCTTTTTCTTAGCAGAAATGTAGAGATGTGAGACGAATCGCGATGCGGAAAATTCGATGGGACGTAAAAGGAAAGAGTGAAATTCGTACTACGACGACGACGATGACGACGATGACGACGACGACTGCGACGTAGAAAGATCGTAGCGTAGATGGACGGAGATCGAAGTAGATAAAAAAAATTCATTCTAATTGAACTTCTTCCCGGTGACGTACTCGCTTACGAATTTTTCACGGATTCTCGTTAGGCCCTCGACCCTGGAGCGGGAATAAAAGCGTGGATGACGAACGATTCTCGTGGCCTAACGTGAAATTTTCTTTTCTCTTCGATGATCGACGGTCGATCATCGTCTGTCCAGCCACCCGGTATCGTTATCGCTGTGCCAAGATCTCGTCGATTTCTTTTCGTGCGAGCCGCCCCTTGCATCCACCTTTCGTGTGTCATGTGGTCGCTCCGCGTCGCGCAGACGAAATTAATTTATCCGCACGTGAGATCTCGATTTACCCATACGACACGCGAGCGCACGCGTCCTTAAAATTTCTACGAATTATCGGATTAATTCAGCGGCTTGCACAGGCTATCCGTTTGGCTGTTACTCGACAACGAAGCGCAACATTGACGCCGACCTCGGCAACTAACGAGGGGAAGATCGCGTAGATGAAAAACAAAAAAAGTGATGAGGAAAAACCGTGGAAAAAAAGGAGAGGGAAGCCCGATAGAATCGGCCGTACAATGTTACGTAACAAACTGTAATTGAATCTACATGTGCCTTCGAAACGTTTCAGATAAACCGATAAAATTTGATAAGCTCTAATTCGTCGGGTGGGCGCGTCTCCTCCCGTCGATGGCGTTTAATCGTCGTGATTTATATATGTACACACAGACACGTACACACATATTACGTATACATATATATGTAGAAAAGGAAAAAACAAAAAAGGTAGATGAACTCAAAGTGCCCGCCGTGAAATTTCGAAATCCTTCGAAACGCGAAAAGTGAGAAGAGACGCGAGAAGCGCGGCTTGCGGGGTAGCGGGTGGGGAGGGGTGAATAAAGAAATGTAGAATTTGAGATAAGCGAGGAAAAGAAATTATATTATATATATATACATATATTACGTATAGATATATATATACACGAGTACGTAGGTGATACGTCGTAAAAGAATGCCTTTTTACGAATTGGTCTTTTTGTAATACTTATATAGACGAAGCTTTTTAATCAGGTCTAACTCGAGTGTTGCGCGCTTATAATTGGGCTTATTGATTAATCATTTTAATTATGTTTTTTTTTCCTTTCCCTTTTTTTTAATTACGTTAAACGATTTAAAGAAAGAAGTTCGGATCGGAGAGAAAGAGAGCGAGAGATATTAAGAAAGAATGAGAGATCGAGAGAGAGAGAGAGAGAGTGGGTAAGAGAGGTAGGGAAATTTCTTCATATATTCTTTCTAGAACTTTTCTTTTTTTTTTCCTTTAGGGTGTCGGTTTGGGATTGGGACGACTCTAACCGAAAGTAAATTGAAACAAAACAAAACCAAAAAAAAAAATTAAAAAAGAAACGAGGCGACGAACAGGAAGGCGTCGAAATTTTTGCGACCGTCGGGAACGAAGACGTTGAGTCGTAAATTTTCGGGAATGCCCGAACTACGTTAAGACGCTATAATTAATCGGTTCTGTACTCGGAACAATAATTGTCTCGCGTGAGATTTAGATAGGAAGAAGACTTTCCAGGCGAACGTCTCAGTGCAGATTTTTCATTTTAAATAAATTAACGATCGCAACGGTCGAGCTTTTTTGCCCCTCAACGTGGTTAATTAGAATTAAGGCGATCAACGCTTTATTACAATTCCCTTCTTTTTTTTCTAGATCCTTATAGCTTTTCTCCCCCTTTGTTTGGGTTGCACTCTGTTTCGCGGGCGGAATTTCGGGTTTACGATTAATTATTGTCACTCGTTAGAGGTATTCGTTACAATGGAGAGCAAGGGAGAAAGGGCAAGAAAGTGAGGAATATATCGATAAAAGAAAAAGAAGGAAAATTAAGCGCGCTAATAGTGTGATATTTTAGATGCTAAATTCTATCGTTTCGCCGTGCTTGGCGGAAACTTTCAAACGATTGTAAAACGGAAACGCGTTGGCGAAGAATTTATTGTAAAACGACGCACAGTGGGGCAAACGGCATTAAAACTTGGCACAAATCGTAAACATTATTGGATTTCCACAAAAATTGGTATTTCGGGATTTTGGGGGTCGCTGATTATGATTCTGAAATAGAAATTTCAAAATTCAAACTGGCGGATGAAAATTAGTATATGTATAATGGGTTGTATAGAGGGAAAGCGTTAAACAATTCTTTCAATGTGATTTTTAATATTTGTTTAACAATCATCATGGTCGTCATTGTCATCGTCATCCTCCTCGTTGTTCTAATCGTCGTCATTATCACCATTAGGAAGGAGCTATGGAGTTGGAAATTTATACAACTCCAATGCTTCTTTCGAAAGAGCTTGCACTTTTTGGGGATCTTTCATTTGCTGGTTATGAGCAGAGCGGAGCCGATTAAACATAAGTTAAAAATATGCTCGTTAATCTTCGGAACGACCAAATTTTCTAGCATAGAACTTTCAACATTTTTTAAAATCTTGCTTGTGTATTCAGGAGAATTAATCTATAGGAGTAAATAGGAAAATTATTTCCGAACCGCGTTATCAGGTACTCTTACCAAAACTAATGAGGATACTTTTAATTTATTTTTAATCCGCTCCGAACGTCTTGTAACTAGTAAGCGAAAATGGCCAAAAAAGTGCAAGATCCCTCGAAAGAAGTACCAAAATTATCAAAATTTCCAATTCCACCGCTTCTTTCTGATGTTGACAAGGGCGACAATAACAACAAGGACGAAGACGACGACGTGGACGACGATGATTGCCGGCAGATTATTAAAAATCGTATTGTGACAATCATTTAACGTTCTATCCATTGAAAACCCCCACTTTACATACCCCAGTTTTCATCCGCTATTTTGAATTTTGAGTTTTCGATTTTCGAATCTTGATCAGCGATCAAAAAAATTCTCCAATCCCAATTTTCGTGGAAGTCCGCTAAAGGGTACAACTTAGCGTGTTGTAATGCGCGTCAGGAGCGTTGGGCATGGTGGGAACAAATGCCTCTTGTGAAAAAGGAGCAAAAACGAGGAATTTTTTTTAATTGTGAAGGTCTGAGGAAAGTATTAAAAAAAAAAACCGGTTGCTTAATCCCCTCGGAATTCCTACTTTATGTCGAGTCGTTTACATCGATACACGGAAAATTAATCATATTTCTCAATGTCACTTTTCACGAGTGCTGCAAAATTACAAAAAGTTTTTATGACATATGTCTTGAAGTATTCTATAAATGTACACCTTCGCTAGTAAAATCCTTCATGTCGATCAGTGGAATGTTGGGTTTATTACAAGATACGTGAGTTTAAAGCAGGGTCTGTTTTCCTTACGTTTCGAAACAGTCAGGCGGGCATTGCAAAACTGTCGACTTTCAGCTAATATTGTGAGAAAGGCTCGAATCAGAGGGAACTAAAACTTTTTGCATACCATTCGTCCACTTTTGTATGATCTAAAATGCGTATCATTTGGAATTCACGTGAAATTTGCATTTTCAAATTTTTGCCAAGTGTTGGAGCTATCTGCCCCACTGTGCGGCGATGAGGAAAGCGTTAACGGGAAATCTTAGGAAATCGTTGGGGAAAACATTAGAGGACGAAGTTGCTATAGATGTGTTTAACACGCGTACACATGCCATCCAGGTATTTAGAAAGTACAGTGCTTTATTTTTTGTATGATATACTATATATCTCTATTATTATATTACGAGGGAGGAAAACAATTTTTTAATTGTAGCGCATTCACGTTTCGAGTGCCCGGCGAGAGTGAGGCGGTGGTATTCGGCTTTCGAGTATGAGAGAAAAAATGAAAGTAGAAAAGATAGGAGAGGAAGAGAGAGAGGTAAGGGGCGTGAATGGAATCTCCCGGTGAACGAGAACGCGAGGAGAAGCGTGCGAGTGATACGTGTATTTATATATGAATAGTGGAAAAAGAAGATTAATACGTTTCGTTAGAAAAATTATTTCGGTTATTTAGGACGAGGCTTGAAATTATATATTCGTCGGGCGGTTATTGAATTCTTTTAAACGTTAAATTGAGATTTTTTTTATATTTAGATTTATTCGTAACATTCGGCCGTACTACTTGTCGTAAGTCTATTGTTAAATTTCGACGTTTGGGTCGTGTGCCTGTGTGCCTGTGTGCATGCGTGAGTAAGTACAAGTGTGAGAGTTTGTTTGAGACATTGAGAAGCAGAGAAGTGGAGAGAATGAGTGAGAGAGGGAGAGAGAGAAAGAGAGATTAGAAATTGAAGAACAAAAGAAACAAAATTGCTAATAAATTATCAATAGAGGCGCGTGGCAAAAGAGGGAAGGGAGATGAGAAAAATTGACGAAAACAAATTGATCGTGACGATCGGAAGGTTTTATATTCTAAGTACTGTACGGAGAAAATTGAAGGAAACGAGGACAGGTATTTTACGGACAAAGTGATAGACAAAAGTGAAAGGAAAGGTCTCGCGAGGCTAATTCCGCGATCGTGGATCGGAGAGACAAAAAATTTGAAACAATGCAGAAAGGCACTCGAGAAACAGACGAAAATTGTGGCACCGGAAATCGGAGAAAGTTGTTCAAGGTACTCGCGACGAAACCTTAGATCTTAAGGGAAATTTTAAATTTAGGTAAAGATATTCTGCGTGTAGACGGGCAGCGTCGAAAACTTGCACGAACGACAAGGAGCAACCGAAGGAGAAAAAATTCGAAGCGCGAGGATGCGCATGTCCTCTGTGTAACAGAGACAGACGCGTGTCCTACGCTACGTGGAAATTTTCGTCGAAAGAGAATTCTTATTGCTCGCTTACGTCTAATCGCAAGCGAGCGTACTCTTATCGTTAAGTCTCGATATTCGTCGCGAGCTCCTGATACCAACTCTCACAGGAAGATCAAATCCACCCTGGAACGATCCATTCCTTTCGAAGGTGCCACAATTTTTCTTTGAACGAATATATTGCACAATTGGCCCATGGGTAAGGAACCAAGGGCGCGCAGTTATGGAAGTATGAAGATAGAGAGAAAGAAAGAAAGAAAGGAAGAAAGAAAGAAGGGAAGGTGAGACAGAGATGGAGATGTGAGAACGTTGACGAGAAGGAGGCAGAAGCAGAGACAAAAAAGGGAAATGTTCGACTACCCACCACAAACCCCTAGACAGTTTTTTTTAGAATTTTCGCGGGAGATAGATGTACGCGAAAGATTGCGCAACGTGTGCGGAAGAGTAATAACGGGAGGGTATTCGGGAACGAGGAGAAAGGTGGATGTGAAACGGCAGTTTCAAAGTCGACGAGGGTGAAAGGAGAGAGAGAGAGAAGGAGGAGGAGGAGGAGGAGGAGGAGGAGGTGGGTGAATAAAGGGAGCGAATAAAAATGAAAATTTAACGCGAAGAGCATACTCTATTGCTTTACGAGGTGGGTCAAGCAAAAAAAGTAGTAAACTTCGAACCGAGACGAGCCTTGTGTTAAGTGCCTTCAAAGTACGACTTAGATTTTAGACTAGACGAGAGAAAGAGAGAGAGAGCGAGCGCGAGAGAAGGAGAGAGAGAGAGAGAGAGCGAGCGAGAGATTTAGAAACTGCGAAAATAAAAAAATAAAAAAAATGCGCGAAAAAAAACAAGAGGCGAACGATGACGAATAAGGAGAAGAGAAAGAATGAGGCGCTGGGCGCGTCCAGCTGTAAACGGATTTTTTATGGTATTACGACCGGACGTCGTGGGACGAGTGTGCATACGCGTGACGCGCACCCGGGAGCGAGTCGGCATCATCGAGAGGGCCACGCGTGAGCGTTTACAATTTTTGAGGGGTCGGCTTCGAATCGTGCGGGTGGCGACATACCCGCGAAGAGAAATTTCTTTTGTGATATGGAGAGTATTCTTTAATGGAGGATATAATATTTATATGATCGTGCGTCGGGCGTGTAGCAATATTTAATATTAAAAAAAAAGTAACAAGTGCGAGAGAAGAGTAGACGGGTGTTAAACTTTCGTACGCGACACTTTCGGAGGAATAATAAATCTTCTCGGCCCTCTTGGTCTACCGTGTTAGACTGATTCCGTCGCGCTCACCGGAAGTGGTGGTCCCGCCTATGTGACACGAACGCCCCCGCGCCGCCGCGCCGTCCGGCACTCATCTCGAGACCCAGTGATATTTTTTTAAAAATTATTTATTTACGCCGATACGAAGCAAGGATTTAATCTCGTGCACCACAGTAACCAACACACACGCGTTCTTAATACTGCCAATTATTGTATTCCGCCTTTTAAGGATGTCACTCCACGGCCTGCGTAGTAAAGGAGAAGCGTCGATTTCCATTTTATGTAAGCGTAGATCGCCAGCGCGATCGACACATCGATCTTTCATCCTCTTTTCTTCCACCCACAATCCACCCTCTTTTTATATATATATAAATATGTACGTATACGTTTATACATTTTAATATCGTTCTCGATTGTATTCCACGACTCGTAATTAATTGCCGCAATGTGATTCCTGCGCCGCGACGGATTGTGCCAAGCGGCGCAGTTCATATTTATTCCTATTTTGTTTCGTCGTATAATTACGTTCTTAATGTAATCCCTCTTTAGCGCCGCGTCCCTTTCGCACCGTTTTCACATTTTTTTTTTTTAATCTCCCCTCGGCAATCGCCATTCGCAACTTCTCATCCATTCGTTCCCCTCGTCCATTCATCATCATCATCCCACCATCCGTCGCACTTTCTATTTCTCCCGCCCGCCATCTTCCGCCTTTCATCGCGACCGATCCACGCCAGTATGCATCCCTTTACCTCACGTTCCCATTTGCACATTCGTTTTTTATCTTCCGCCGTACGTTCATGGCTTTTAATTAACAGTACAATTATAATTGTAATAAATAGCGAATTTAAAGAATCGCGCCACGAGCGCGCGCAAATCGTACGAGGGGTGGGCGAATGCGAAGCGGGTTCGACCGAGAAATTTCGATATTTTATTTTCATCCCTTCTCTCTCGGTGATACTCCTCTATCAGCACTTCGCGGGGTAGATGTGCTTCGCATTCGTTTCCCTCTCGCATTACTATATTCTTACAATTAGTACAAGCACAGTACTCGACTGTACAGAATGAGTGCAAGATTTTGAGAGAGCGCGAGAACGAGCGAGAGTACGAGAGAAATGAATGAGCGATGCGAGAATGAGGAGACAAGAGTGACAGGGTGCGTGTGTGCGTGTGCGCGTGTGAGGGAGAGAAAACGAGAGCACGAGAGAGAGAGAGAGAGAGAGAGAGAGAGAAAGCACGTAACAAGAAAAAAAAAGAAGCAAACAAGCAAAACGATGTAACCCAGAGAGAACCTTACAACTATTCCGCTCAGCGCCTCGAACGCAAAATACCAAGAGAAAAAGAAAAAAAAGCACATCGCAAATCATTTACTTTGTATTCCGCATTATTATTCATATCTGTCGCCATGTATTTGCCAATGAAACCGATGATCAATCGACGACGACGATGATGACGATGATTTATTATTATTATTATTTTCTTTTTTTTTCGTCTCCATTTTTATATTAATATTATTTAGAGATTCAACGATTATTAACTGTGCTATGCTACTATTCGACGAGATAAACGAATAATCTTTCTAGATAATTTTTTTTTGCTTGTTCTCTTGCGGCGTGAAGAGAAGAGACACATCACACGTTATTGTTAAATACGTATGCGGACATACACCACACACGATCCATACATACAGACACGTACCCACACACAAATTTACACCTACGCGTATACAAGTTGTGCAAGCAAGGGGAGAAGAACGATTACGAGCGAGAGGATATTTAATTATCACGCGGCCTCTCGTCGTTGGGCTTGCATCGTGTATATCGTGAGAGAGCGAGAAAGAGAGAGGGAGAGAGTGAACAAATTGAAAGGAAAACACACGTCGCTTGCTTGAGAGCCTGGCGGAACGATCGACCACCCTGCGCGAGCGCGCAATTCGTTCGATTCGTTCCTCTTTGAGGAGGGACGAGATTAATTCTTTCTTTCTCATCGTCGTCTTTCCACCATGCAAAATCCTCTTTCGCAAGGACGGGTGGTCGATCAGTCGTAAACTCCATTTTTCTATCACCGTGCTTCACCCCACACACATCCCCCACCCCCCGCCTTCTTTTTATTTTTCGTTCCCTTCGTCGTGAAGAGAAGCATACACATACGTACACACAAAGAGACACACATAACCAGACACGTACACACATATCGTTCTTTCGATCCTTCGACATTACGTACGAACATTCCAAAAGACAAGGAAAAAAACACGCTTGTTTCTCTCCTTTTTTGTCAATTTGTAGAGAGCCTTGTATTCGATTTAGAGCAAAAATAAAGTCTAGAAAGGCAATGAGTCCCCCCGGCGTTTCTGTCTTCGTGTGTGTGTCTGCCGAATATTTCAGTGAAGCTACGAGAGGAACAATCGGAAGAGAATCAACGACGATTCTATTGGCGCAAAGCAATTCCACCATGACCGATTCCAACGTTCGATCGGTGATTTTACACCGAAACGTAGAATCCTTACTTCCGCATACTGACCGAACGAATTTTCCACAGGTGGTTCCGGAAATGGAAGCGACGAAGAGAACCCGTAGAAATGGCCAAGAAGACTTCTAATGTGGACGATAACGAGAAGAGAATTGACCCCAAAATTCCGTTTATAATATCATGTCGAATAAAGGCAATAAAATATTTTCAACCTCCAACCTGTGCGCGGCTCCCCTCAATTTCACTTAACGTAACTTTAATAATGCAATTTTACTTCGAGTTCCAGTCGCAGGTTAGTTCCGGCGAAGATGTACCCGGAACGCGCGACAGAAAGGCGCGCCGGCTCACCACGAGGACAAAACCTTCCATGGGAGACAACAATGATCGTAAGTGGTAAGGCATGAACATCGAACATTGCGAACTGCGAGGGAAATTAACGAAAGACAAAGAGGCCACGATAAGAGAATTCGCACGTGGAGCACCGCATCCGGAAGATTATCCATTTCTCGCCATGAATAATCGAGGATGCACAGAGGGAGTAAATCTCGACGTATCTAGAATCGATCACGATCATCGTAGAGAGTGCTAGAATTGTCATCGATCGCATTAGCCACCGTTACTCCACGCCTTCGCGCATCCCATCTCCTGTGTATCCTTAACCCTCCCTCACCCCAGCCGACATGCTCGTTGTTGCTAAGCTTTTACGAAACATGAATGTCTTTTTTACCTCGAAAACCTTTCGTTTCGCATGGCCCACCGCCGCCGCGTCGTCGTCGTCGCGCTGAAACCTCGAGTGTCGAGAAACCAAAGAGAAAGAGAAAGAAAAAGAAAGATAGCGAACGGAGTAGCCCCGAGAGAAAATCAGAAGATGCGAGAGGGACTGGCGCGAAGCGAAGAGAACGCGTAGGGAGGGAATGGTGGGGGTGGTGGAAGCGATTCTTTCCACCCCTTTCACTCCTCTCTCGCGCGCCACCTCCCGTAACATCGAAATTAAAAGAAAACTCTAATACGCCCCCGATTATCGTCACGCTACAACACCTCGCTAATCACACGTCTAATCGCGGTTCCTCCCGAACCGTTCTGCTTCACGATTTTTCCAGGCTTCTTCGCCAGCTTGGGTTGGAGCTCGGAGGGTGGCAGCTCGACGAGGCGCGCCTCCTCCAGAACCACCCCCGCCTCCGCCTCCGCCTCTGCCTCTGCTGCCGACGTGCCGGCACCCCTCGCGCCCCAAAGGCGCGCCAGGCTCCATCACTGTCCACCGGGCCGTCACGGGGCCGGCAGAAACGGCAACGGCAATCGTCCGCTCCCAAGCATCTCGGCAGCCGCATCCGCTTCCGCCACCACCGGACTGGATCATCGGCGCCACGATTGCTCGAGATGCGGCAAGAGTTACAAGAACGCCTACATACTCAAGAGGCACTTGTTGTACGAGTGCGGCAAAGCACCGTCCTTCAGTTGTCCCCACTGCTCCTTCAGCTCCAAGTACGAGAGGAATCTCAAGGCTCACATCAATCATCGTCACATCGACGCGTCCTCCCAATCCTCGTCCGCCGCTGGCACCGCCTTGAACCAGAGGGCCTGAGCAACGTATAGGTGGCGGGAACATCGAGAGAGGTTTGACTAATTTTCGAAGAGAGGATAGTATATCTGGAGAGCATATTTGAGTTGTCGTTTCGTGGAACGATGATTGTTTCAAGGAGGGGTATTGTTTGTAACGGTATTCGTTGATCGAGCGCCGTTCGGGGGTTATTGGCTCGTTGAATGCTGAATTTTTGTCCTAGATGTTTATGTTGGTTCGGAGGTCAGTTTTAGGAAGATAGGGAGAGCGCGACGAGTAAGGCTCGTCGCTTGTGCCAAATAAGCCCAAGAGGCGCCAATAGACGCGGTGTTTCTGGCGTCTTTGAAAGTGTTTGATAAGTCTGGTTTCGTTTCTTCCGCGTTTAGCTGCCACTCAGGCCGCTTTCTTATTTTTGCCTGAATCCGAGGGTTACTCGAGAGCCTCGGAGACGCAGAATCAAGGTAAGGTCGCGTATCGCGAACTAACGTGAGGAAGAACGTAATATTAAGTAGGCGCGCGATGAAACGTGGCTACCTGTGGTTCGCGGCGTCACTTTCGATGTCTTCCTTCGAGACGCTCCACGTTACGTTACGTTTGTAAATTTTTCATATTTCGTTCGGATCGAACGTCTTGATCCGACTGGATCATCCGTAGAGAAGTAGAGAAGAGAAGAACAAGGGAGTAACGATACAAACAGAGTTCATCATGACAATACTTACATTTCATCCGCGAGATAAGCTTCGTGAAATTTATCTTCCAAAGTTTAGCTTTCGACCAGTTGGACGTCCTAAGGTCTGGTTTCGTTGCAGCGTCTCGCGTCCACGATCGGCCCCTATGTCCGCTCTGCTCCGATGTATTGCGGATAGCAAATTTCTCTTTTTACACGTCTCGCAGCTCTTCGGCTCAAAGGCCAACTTTGGCCAATTTTCAAAGGCTGCACCTTGACTTGTTTCAGTCGAGACGCAACCGTCGACGGTTGGCGGACGTTGGCCGGTGAGGCACCAAGTTGCAGCATGTAAAAAGAGAAATACCGCTATTTGTAATACATTGGAGCAGAGCAGGCGGACTGGTCGACCGTCGACCCGGACGTTGAAGCGAAACCAGATCTTCACGATGAGATCGCGTGGATCACGACGCAACGCGTAAAGTTGAACCTCGCGCCGATTAAATTCGAGTCGCCATTTCCTATGTGGCCGTTGTTGGATCTTCTACGCCCCCTTACACGAGGCATACGTAAATACATATAAATATGTAAAAAGGAAGATACAGAGGAATTAGGTAGTGGACGGGGTGTGTGCAAAGACACGTTGTTGACTGTTTTAGAGGACTCGAGGAGAGGGCCGAGTTGAGAGGCGCGACGAAGGAAATTCCGCGTGTTCCTTCGTTCGATTACCTCGATTCTCCTTTCATCGGCGACGAGAGGAGAAATTAATAACGTGCTCGATGAAAGAATTCGGGATCTCCTTGAGTCGTGCGGAACGCTGAAATTGCCCAGTTATTTTTATACTAGTCATAAGCGTGATAAGGGTTTTATCCGCGTGCCAGCGTGGACGCGTGCGCGAAGGACAACGAAGGGCTCGTGATCTCCTCTCGCAAGCGGCCATGATGGTGATCGAACGAACGACCGGTCGATCGTCGCGAGGATCGTGGTAGCGCGCGAACCATCTCTTTTCCCGCTCAGTCACGAATTCGCGGAATCGTAAAGATTTCGAAGATTTTCAACCGGGATGAATTTAACCCTTTGCGGTCGACGACTTTTTCGGCCGCGCGAGGTGGCAGGTCGAGGCGATTTTCGCGAATGTGTCGGGCGCTGTAATAGTGTAAAAGTAATAATACTCTTATTTTTCGATTCCTTACACCCAATACCACATCATCATCTTCATCACTGCTTTCACATGCTTTATCATTAGTTGGACTATTTCTAAACAAAATTCATCGTCGCTAGAACTGATTTCACTTCTGATATCCATTTTTCTCGGGGTTCGAACAAAATCACCCTATACAAATTTTCCAGATACTTTCGCCACGATCGTCGAGTCTCAACTGACGTCGGAGACATTTTCAGAGCTACGGTCTTAGAAGAATCTTTTATTCATTTTATCTTATCTCCGTTGAGAGTCGCCTCCCGACCGTAAAGGGTTAACGTCACCCACGAGCGGCTGCCTTCGAGATTCGACGGGGCTCGTTCGACCACTCGTCGCGGATTGTCTCGTTCGATGAAGAGAGGCAAAGATTTTGCGTAGGCGATCGCGAGAATGTCCGAGTATCGTAAGGAAAAAAGGCCGACAAGGTCGAACAAGTTCACGGAGCAACGAAAAACCCCATAATAGTAGTGCGCGCGTTCCACGTTAATTAATTAGCTCTCTGTTGACGGCTTAGCTTAGGGTAAAGTCGTTCGCGAAGTTCTAGTCAGATCGTTTCTGCGCAACGGTCCTTGCCGCTGGTCGCAATGACGAACAGTTTGAACTCGGTTCGAACGAAGAGGAGAAGAGAGGCTTTAGAATAGGATCTTCGATTCGGGCGACCCTGGCCCGTTGTTTTTTCCCTTCCTATTAAGAATTAGTATCGTCTAGCTTAGCGAGGATGAGGGCCTATTGGGCCGCCAAATTAGAGTAGAATGATCCTGAATAGAGAAGTATATTTGAATCAAAAGGTGAATATATACATATATACATATATATGTATACAGGTAAATTCCGTAAGAAATATTATACATATAAATATATATATTATATATATACAATACCTATTACGTACATAATACCGGTAACTTTACACAGTGACGTTGTAAATTGTAAGCCATATACACTGCGGTTTACCGTTGAAAAGGGAAGAAGGGCGAAGGTAGTGCGGAAGGAGGGGAACGTGGAAATGAGAGAGATGGAAGGGAGGAACATGTGTCCTCCTTGAAGTTTGTAAACTTGGTCGGGCCGACTCGCACATTTTGGATTTATTTTAAAGAGAAAACAGCAAGAGAGAGAGAAAGAGAGAGAGAGAGAGAGAGAGAGAGAGAGAGAGAGAGAGAGCAAATTAATTCGTAGACTGAACGAGCTTCCTTCGTTACCCAGCGAACTTGGGAACGACTAATGACAGGCGGATAGGACCAAAGAAACGAGAGCACATGCTTCTCTTCCGATCGTAAGGATCGTCAGTGATATTCTAGTCAAGGGAAGGCACGAGAAAAGAAAATGTCGGCCCGACCCAGTGACCAGGAGGGCTTGCGAGCGTTTTAGATAAAGAGTCTTAGAACTGTTCTTACTTCGTGTTTATTGCCCGTAGCGTTAGAAACTTTAAGATACTATCTCGTCTCTGCACCATCGTGTTTCCCTTTTATCCGGAAGAGAACCTTTCCTTACGTTCCTCTTTTCAGAGGAAATCTCATGTCCTTTCGGAGAAATACCTTTCCCGTCTTCTCTCACATTTCACTCTCATTCTTTCCACTCTCGATTTTTTTTTTTTTTTTTTTAGAATCACTAGGCTTCCTCGACAAAATCCCTCGGTCCCTTGCCACGCGGTTCTCTTCCATCTTGATAGTTTCGACATAATTAACGTCTGTTCTTCGAGATATCTTGCAAACTCTTCTCGATCAAAGGTATTTACCAAAGGTCGGGACACATTGGAGGAAAGCTCTTGTTCGCGACGACGAAAATTCGAATCGACGAATTTGATTCGTTTTGACACGTAGATTCGGCGAATATTCCAACGGCGTAAGTCGAAAATATTTGGCTGGAAAACGGAGAAGATTAAGCAACGTGTTTCTTTTTCGCCTTTCTCCTACACTTTCATAAACTACCGAACTAATGTGTCTCGGTCTTAAGCTCTAATTAGACGTTAGCGCGTCCTTTCGACGAGGTAGACCGGCCCGCCCTGGTGCGGGCCAAGCTTCGAAAACTAATGTCTCTCGATTACTGTACTCGCTCGACTTCACTTCGACCCAGTCGCTGCTCGCGTCATCTCGTGTGAGACGCGATCGCGAATCTATCAGCTTTGTTCGCTCGCTCGAGCACGCGAACACTACGACCTTCTTGCACTCCTTTCGAGACTCCGCGCTCGTCCTAAAGAAGAGGTAAAATACAAGAGAGAAAGAGTAAACGAAAAAGCAAACCACGCACGCTGTCCTTTTTCCTTTTGCAAGGAGCACCGAAGCTCTCCACCTTGTGCCAAAAGAAATCGAGTCGCGTCTTTCGTAAGCGTTTCGACTCGGTGTGCCTGAAAATGCGATCAAAAGAGAGAAAGAGATACGCGATAATGGAGTTAGAAATGCTCGAGAGCGAGAGACGGGTAAAGTCTTCCAAATATATGCGAGGAGAGTGAATTAGCCTGGAGTGTAGTGGGAGTAAGAGAAGAGAAATTACGCTGCAAAATACGGGTTTCGCGAAAATGAAAGGAGAATGGTGAAATGATGCGCGCGAAGGTACAGTCAAACTTTTAGGGGCGCAGCCGAAGGAAAAGGTGCGCGCAGATTCGTAGAGCAGCACAGAAGACTGATAAAGAAATTCGCGGGTAACCGAGAGGTATAAGTAAAATTTACCGAATTGCGATGTCGAAAAACGGAAGCTAGCACGCGCGAATCGATTTCTATGAAATTTTCGGTATTTTGGAAAGATCGTGGACAGAGGAATTTTTTACGGCGGATAAATGAGACAACGATGACGCGCGTGCTCGCGTCCGATGTATTTCTCTTTCGTTCGACTTTTGTGCCAATGAAAAATGAGGCCAGCTACGCAATACTCGTGTCGTGATGCAGGCCCCGCGCGGCTGTACACGAGATGCCTATAGAGTTATTTCGGAGCGAGCCACCTTACGTGTAAGGAGAAAAAAAATATATATATATCTATATACATACAGAGAGAAGAACAAATATTATATATATATATTATGTATTATGTAATATTATGTATATATATATATACACACTCACTCACACACATACACACACACATACATACATACATACACACCGCGCGCGCGAGTAAGATTGTGAGAGAGGGAGGAATGCCGTTCTTCGCTCGTGAAGAATATTTGTATGAAAGATGGAGAGAAGGAAGAGATAGAGAGAGAGAGAGAGAGAGAGAGAAAGAGAGTAGATTTGAAGCGTGAAGGGAAGAAAGATATACCTCTAGTTATTAAGGAGATCGATGATAATAATTAGTATGTAAGCGTTTAGCTCCCCCCACCCATCTCTTTTATTCGTGCGAGGGGGAGCCCACCGATTCGAGAATCGCAACCAAAGATAATTGATGCGTAGAGGGTAAGCGTTAAACGATGTTATTCGAAAGATCGACTTAAGCGGAAGACGCGCGTCTCGCCTGTTACCCACGAGGCGTAGCGCTTTACCGCGCATGATATATTCTTTACGGTTTACGAGTTTTTTGCGAATTTGAAGAATATTATTAACATTGTGAGTGTACCACTAATAACAATTGTGTTAGCGAGGATGCTCTACAGATAATAAAGAAGTGGATTTAATTATTCAAGTATCGGAGTCCTTATAAATATTCTCTCTTGTCGCTACTCTATCACGATGCGTAATCAATCGCCATTGAGAAGAACGAGATTCCAATATTGCAATGGTGAGTGGACAGCTAGATTTTACGAATCGAGGATCAATTTGGAGTTTGATGCATCGTTTCACTGATACTCCCTACCTGAATCTTTCTGTTTCAGAAGACTCGATGTGCCGGACGCTATTTCGTGATGGTCGCTTCTCAGTATTCCAACAACCGGGACAAGGTTTCTCCTGCAAGAAAAGATCGCCCCGTACCATAATCGACGAATCTCAAAATTCGTTTGCCACGTACTCGAGCATGTGAATTTGCTAAAGAATCATGCAAATTAGAAAAGACCCTTTGTACTTTAGCCTTTACCTAAAAAAATGGTAGGATTTTATTAGAGGCCCCCAAAAAATTCTGCTCTAAGCTATTCCCAAGCTTCCGTTTTATCGATGGTATCATCAGCTCGACCATATCATGCTTCCCTTCTTGTCACATCTATTTTCATCCCTAAAACATTTTCCTGCGCCTCCTTTCGAATCCGTCCTGTGACCTCCTAATCCTTGATTGGCACATTCTGACGCACACGGCTTTGCTTGTTCGTAGGGCAGGCCGGGCGTAGTCATAATCATCAGCATCGGCACAACTACAACCATCGTTATTCTCAATATCGTCTGCATCATCAACGCGACGAGGACAGCAAGCCGTACGCGTGCGATCGTTGCGGTAGGCGGTACAAGTGGAAAACATCGTTGCAGTGCCATCAAAGGGACGAGTGCGGGAAGGAGCCCCAGTACAAGTGCTACAACTGCCCATATCAGACCAAGATAAGGTCGAATTTCGTGCGACACGAGAAGACTCACGCCAATCCGCGCAACAGAAAGGCGCCGAATCTCGGCGTAATTTTGATCTAAGGCGCAGGATGCTTTTCGTTGAATTTTTCTCAACTCGATCTCTCGGTCGTTTAATTCGCGAATTTGATTTTCTCTCGGAGATAAGTCAAGCAAGGACACCGAACAAGGAGCGTACTTTTGTTTATGGTAAAAAAGCAAGGACTTCCTATGTTTCTACCAAGACTGCCACATTACGTTTATTTTAACGAGCCCGGGGCGTCGTACGAGATTTGACTTCTGTTACGAAGATCGCATCGCGGATCTTAACCCTTTCCTTACTAACGCCGGATATACCCGGTATCCACATGATAACCCGCGGAAACGAACGCCGGATGTATCCGGCATCCACATAATAGCCTTCAGGAGACGAAATATATTCGGCATGCTCAATGTAACCACCCACAGAGACGAGCGCCAACTAAAGCCGACAACATTTACGACGTACCTTTTGGATAGCAGCGCCTCTTGTGACGTCGCACAAATTATTTGATAAAAGCACCGACGAAAAATTGTTGACAATTGAAACTACGTGTCCACTTTCAGCGCGTGGTCCAGCCCAGTGATGGCGCGCGAAAGATCGACCCGCGATAAGGAAAGGGTTAATGGAGGACTAAATTTTCTGTTTTCATTGTAAAAGACAGAGATTTTTTTTTAGGTAAAGCTCTTTTACATTCTCGTGGAATCATGGACGATTTAATCTTTATAGACTTACAGTTGCGTGATTTGGATTTGACGAACAAATTACTCGTCGTTCCTTCTTCCTCACGCTTCCAGTCGTTAGGTACCAAAGACGTTTACTCACCTTTAGGGTAACACTAGGAGAGACTGTGGACAGTCGCTAATTAATCAATTAATTCTGCCTCATCTATGCTCAGGATTGCGGGATGTATACGTAACGCGTATTGTTACCCTGTAACATGACAATAGAGATAATATGCAAGGAGTCGCCAAAGTGATTCCACATGACCCTAGTAGCATTGACAAGCTTCAAAGCAGTAATCTAAGAAAAATATAGAGGCTAGACTTCCCAAGTGGAGACCGAGAAGCGATTAATTAAAGAATCACAGCTAACCGTAAACCAAAGATAAGTGTGTCAACGTAGAATAGCATCTTTTCTATTTTACGTTTGCCGTTTTACGGGCGTTCCTTTATATGTTTAATGAGCAGCGACGCGCTGACGCCTACTAGTCATTTTAATATACGAATAGGATACGTTTAAGTTCAAGCGGGACTTCCAGAGACGAGGTTACAATTGCGAACTTTGTAATAGCGAGTCTAGAAAGTAAGTAATTAGTCTCGAGCAAAAGTAAGCATCATAATGCGATAAGCAGGATTTTTCTACTGCCTCGATACGATCACAGCGCTGCTAATAGTACAAGTAGAGTAATAGCAAATAACTATTCCATAAATACAACGCGCGTAAGAAGTTGAAAAGTGATGCCTTTTGCGAAGAAAAAAACAACCTACTTCGAAGTATCAAAGCTTTCCGAGAATAGACATTCCACGCTTCAACTTCGAGAAAGCCATTCGCAGACCAAAGGTTTATACAATTTACATTTCTATCTTAGGATTAAGTTGGAATGATGGACACTGAAACAGGGGAGCTCAGGTAACTCGATGCTCGTGCGAGAGGCGTAATGCAATAGAAAAACGGCTGTCAAACGAATTTCAATTCAATAGAAATAAGTGTGACATGCCTTGTGTGACTTCTCATTGACACCCAACTATCTTCTGTCTCCCTCTCTCTCTCTCTCTCTCTCTCTCTCTCTCTCTCTCTCTCTCTCTCTCTTCTTCCCTTCCTCTGTTCTTTACGTTCCCTTGCGGTAAGTATTCAATTTTTCCTCCAGCATTCGTTTGAGTACTTATCCTTCGATTACTGCACAATCTCCTCGCATATCTATCATTACTAATATACTCCTTACAATCTCTCCGCGTGTTCTTGCATTTCGTTATCATTCTCTTTTCACGTACCTCGATTTCGACGAATAAATCGTTCCCATCGGACATTACGAGAATTTAAGGACTCCCTGTTGAGAATGAACAGAATTTTGGTCCCTTTCACGAAAGACCAGAATAACCACTAGGTGATCTTTTGTAATTAACCTTATGTTCCCTACTTTCAGATGGAGCACAAGGCTCAGCGACGAGACCGAGGATCGTCAACATTCTCTCTGAAGGATACGAGGTACTGGAAATGATCGATCTGACGAAGCACAGCTGCCACTGCGGGAAGATTTATGCCCAGAAAGCATCCCTCGATCGTCACATTCGCTACGAGTGCGGAAAGAAGCCGAGATTTCCATGTCCACACTGTGGAAAACACTTCAAGCACAGGCACCACGTGCTGCAACACGTTCACTGTTGTATGTTACGTAAATCGAAAGTCTGGCAAAAGACAGCACGTTGAACGGCACTATACTCTATTGCCAATAGAACAAAACTCCTCCAGAATTCTTCTTCCAATAAAGTCGCTACTGCCTGTAATCGTTCGATCATCCATCCTCCTCTCTATTTCGCATCTTCGTGGTTAAGAAAAAATGCCAAATGGAAAACCATAATGAAGAATTTCACAAGCCCGTTAGCAGGAGAAGCATATTGCTCCTGTCGCAAAATTCATTGGTATCGAGCATCCGCAAAGAAGATCGTCGATCATCCGCTGTTCTGACGGTAATTGCTTCTTTCCTCTTTCTGACCTGTTTCTTCATTTTCAGGCGGCGAGCAAGGGTGCAAGCACCCGAGTGTCGAGGGTCCAGCAACCTTGAGAACTAGAGGAAGATGCGTTAGGAACTCGGACGTTTTTCTGGACCATCGGCAAGAATCGACAACGTTGCGAAGAAAGTGTAAATCAGAAGACTGACGATCGATTCGTTAATCGTGTAAATAGTCGCACCCGCAACATTAATTGTCAGCAAATAAAGATACCTGGGGATGAAGAATGTTCAAAGGGTGGCTTGCTCGTTTTCCACATTCACAAAAGTGTCCGCCCTCCTGCTCTGTTTTAAGGTGGAGGATCTCATCCTCAGGGCCTGGTGTCCTTGACTTATCAACGGTGACCTTGTGATAACGTGATAATGGTCATGGATCCCGAAACCCTCCACGAGCCTGTCTCGTCGTTATTAACTCTGGTGGCAGTCGATCCCGAAGGGAAAGTTTAACTCGATCGCGCGATGCGTCCTCGTCGTTGTCGTCGACAATGGCGAATCGAGCGCTGCCTCAGTTAACTAATCGTCGACTAATTTCTAATCTGTTTAGAGGAACTCACGAGGATCCACGCTAATTCCCACCGGAACGACGGAACGAATCCCGTTTCCATGCACGAGGATGCCCAAGGGTGAAGGAACCATATTACACGTTACTCGGCTCTTCCTCTGTTCCTCGTCCTTCTCGTTTTATCTCTCTGCCTTTCTTTCTCTGTCTCTCTCTCTCTCTCTCTCTTTCCTTCTCTCTGTTTCCTTTTCTAAATCTCTTTCTCTCAGTCTTTCACCCTTCCATCCCCCACAGCATCCCCTCGTACGCGCGACCACTCACCGGCCAAAGTCCAGTTTCGTTCTACAGCTAGCGCTTCTGTTTTTCCCGTTTCAGCGACGAAGCGCCGAAAGATCACGAGATCGTCGACGGCTCGGAAGGCCTTCGTCTGCCAGCTCTGCGGGAAGGGGTACGTCTGGAAAGTCTCATTGTCGCGTCACCTGCGCGAGGAGTGCGGCAAGCCGCCGCAATTCAAATGTGACTCCTGCATGAAGACCTTCAAGCAACGCAGCAGCTTTCAGAGGCACATGATCACTCAGCACGCGAGACCCTCGCGCATGTGGTAGAGGAGAAGAACATTAGGAGTGTTGGAATTGGTGGGAGCTTTTGAGAGACGATTCGCGAGGAAGCGACAACTCCTTGGAGAAAACAGGTGGCGCGGGGTTTCAAACTCGTTAAATTTTCTCTAGGTTTTGCGCTTACGGGGCAAACTGCGCGAACGTTGGAGATCGAATTATTTTCTTGTTTACCATTCTCTCCACGCAAGTTCGTCTAAAGGAAGAACGGAAGATCGTCTCCGCAGGAAGAAGTTCAGCAGTACTTATTCTCATTCGCCGCTCCGCAAGAAAAGCCATCGAACGCGATTCACGAAGCTTCTCCCTTACTTCTTCGTAGTTTGTAAGAAGGATCAAAACTGACCCATTTTTCATGTCGCTCGTTCGAAAAAGAGATAATAAATAAAGCTTCGTTTTTACCTGCGCGCATCGCAGCAAGATTGCCAGCTCGAGACCATTCTTTGCGAGAAGAGAATCCGAAAAAAATAAAGGGAAGAGAATCTAAACGAGGGGTGGAAAAAATCGCAGAACTCTCGAGGTAAGCCGTTCTCCCATCATTGTCCCTTGGAATCAGTTACAAAGTGCATCGCGTAACCTTCTTCCTCCTCCCTACAATTACATTATCTTCTTCGTCGTCGTCGTCGTCGTCAGTGCCGTCGCCAATTTTCCAAGTGGACTTCTCCAACCACAATGACCACAACTACAACAACACCAGTAACAAATAATTAATAATTATCCTGTCTGCTTTACCATGCTCATCGCTCGCAAATTCTCTCCTCATCCTGTGTCCGCATTCTCGACGTCCTTCGAGATTTCTCGCTGGACTCCCATCAATTCGACCGGAAGTGTCCGCCAACGAGACCGACCAATGACTGGCCACCTCTGGCGTTCTTTTGATTTCAGAAAGTCCCGCGACGAACGAGAGGCCGTCCGCGAGTTCGCGTAGGCACTACAGGAAGCCCTATCCTTGTCACACCTGTGGCAGGTCCTACACGCGAAAGGACACCCTCAGGAGGCACGTGAGGGACGAGTGTGGGAAAAAGCCTCAGTACATATGCTACGTCTGCAAGAAGGCGTTCAAGCAGAAGTCCAATTACCAGCGTCACTGTGCGAATATTCACGGCTACAAGATCTTTATGGACACCGGGGGTGTCGCGCGTAGAGCCGGCAAGGGCCGTACCCTCCCTTGAGCCTGGCAGAGAAAGGATGGATAAGAGAGGAGTTACGCGATCTTTCTTTTTGTGTTTCTGATTCTGGCTTCGTGGTGAGGTTCGACAGATAAATCGGAAGGGTCGCGAAGTAACGCGATACATGCATCGAACTGGGGAGGGTACGATCCCCGAGGCGCTAACCAACGGATGACGGGAGAGACTCGTTGAAATAATAAAGTCGAGAGTGATACCGCAAAACGATTTCTTTCCGCATGCCAGCGCAGAGTGTCAGTTTATTTTCTCACAGACCCTCCGATCGCCAAGACTCCCATCTTTCAACTCCCACCCAAGGAGCACTATTAATGCTCTCGTCACTTAACGATCATCCGACTCGAAGATCTAACTGCACATCGAGAAGAGAGAACGCCAGAGCGGAAGAAAGCAACGAACCTTTAAGTCCACCCTGTTATCCACGCTTCATTTCAGTTTCATCGTCTATGTAGGTGAACTGTAACCTGGGATTGGAGAAGTATTCCGGGTTACGTGTGATATAAAAATAGATCAACGGATTTCCACCTTGAGATTATCCATTGGTTTCGAATCGGTATTATCGAACATTTTCACTAGTGCTGAAGGACGATGGATGGAAAGAGAAATAGAGTGATAGAGAATGATAGAGAGGGAGAGAGAGAGAGAGTGAGTGAGTGTGTGACAAAGTCAACGAAAGAATGTCGCGCGATCGCAAAAGAAATAACGGAGACGCGTGAGACCGAAAATGCCTTCGCCATCTGGAAGGAAACTCCTCGAAGATATTTCATCGTGCTACTCGAAGATTCTCCCTCCCACGCTCACACTTTTCTCGCTAAAATCACCGTGACCTCGCAAAGTTGCAGTAGCTAAGCTCGCGCTTAGCCCCGCCTCGTAGTAACCGGAAATAACCACCTGCCCGTGTGTCTAAATTTCAGATAGCTACACCGTGAATCCGTACTATCAATCGCCACGTCACCTAGAGTACCTGCTAAAGCCGTTCGTGTGCCGGCAGTGCGGCAGATCCTACAAGAACAAGACGAGTCTGAAGCGTCACCTGCACGACGAGTGCGGCAAGGCGCCCAAGTACATCTGCAGTATATGCGATCGCGGGTTCAAACAGAAGGCCAACTTCAAGCGTCACGATTACACCATACACGGCGGATTGTTCCAGATCGGACAGCGCGGCAGGCGCAGGCACTGTGCCGAATCCGCCCGAAGGTTAGTGAACCGAAACGGTTCCACTTCTCGTCCTGCCCATCCTGGAATCCATCAGGCGATTCCGGGAAGGGATGGAAAAGGACGACCGGTTATTACAAAACGGTATATCGGGAATTGTCTGTCGTCGAGTATTTATTATCATCATAATGAACATATTAATATTAATCCTACCTCTCACGCTCACCCCTACTTTCAAGCTCACCGAGCTCACAGCTCGATCCTTCGCCAATATCGTCGCACCGCATCGCGAAGTTTCACCAGGAAACTCGCGCTTAGCTCCACCGCGGGGCATTCCGGAAGGTGTCAGCCCGGAAATAACCAGGGGTCCTATCGTGTTTGAATTTCAGGTAGCTACACCGTGAATCCCTACTATCAATCGCCACGTCACCTGAAGTACCTGCTAAAGCCGTTCATCTGCCACAAGTGCGGCAGGGTCTACAAGAACAAGGGGAGCCTCAAGCGTCACCTGTACGACGAGTGCGGCAAGGCGCCCAAGTACATCTGCAGCATATGCGATCGCGGGTTCAAGCAAAAGGCCAACTTCAAGCGTCACGATTACACCATGCACGGAGGATCGCTCCAGATCGGACAGCGAGGCAGGCGCAGGTACTGTGCCGAATCCGCCCGAAGGTAAGTGAATCGAAACTCTTTCCTATCTCCTCCCATCTTCTCCACAACTCGAGCGGCCACGTTCTCGAGTCCTGTTCCAATTGGACCCGAAGGGTCGACAACCTGACTTTTGGCGCACAACCGTGAGCCTTTTGCCGCGCGAACTCGATCACGCGCCGACCTTCGCCCACCTTTTTTCAAGTTTACTCGACTTTGTAATACCTCGTCCATCCTCCTGGGTAAACTAAACCATCGGGGTCTTTGAAGATGAACGTCACTCGACGAGCATTACGATTTACGAGATAACCGCGCGAACTAAATCAAGTTCCTTTTGTGTCAGCAACAGGCACGGAGTCGGGGGCGTGCAGGAGTAGCAATCGGATGAAGACGATCGTGAGGAAGAATCAGTTGACGAAGATGAAAGAGAGTGGGGGCGGAGAAGGAGAGAAAGGAGGAACAGGGTGGTCCAGTGAGAAGAAGAACTTGGAGAAGGTTCATCGTTTGGAAGATGGCTTCGTCTCGAAGAGGAAAATTGTCGTGTGAACGACAATCGGGGTCCTTTGGGAGGGAAGGGAAGGGAAGAGAGGGAGAAAGAGAAAGAGAACAAATGAGAGAAAGAGGTAGAGAGCGAGAGAGACAGAAAGAGAAAGAGAGAGAGAGAGAGCGTAGCGTGAACGTCATTGTCTTTTTCGCGATTGTTGTCGTCGTCGACATTACCCGCCGCGCGATCGTCCCGAGGAACGATCCTTTCTTTTCTCTCTCATGTCCGCCGATTTGCGCTACGCTCTCCTAATGCCTCGCGGTCGTGTTCGTCCAGCGTTTTCTTCTGATTGTAGGCTCGCGCGCGAACGATGTAATTGTTCCGCACAGGCGATAAGTCACGACAGATCGACGATCATTGGATCAAGGGTGAAAATAATTCGTGATATTTGAAAATCGTTCGTAATTTCAAGAATCCGTGGACGGATCCGCGCTATACGATCGCTCTTTTACAGCATCGTGCCGATTGTTTTGTTAGCACGACGGGACTTGTCCTGTCCGCGTTCGCGCTTCAAGGGGAGGCAAAAGTTTTAGGACGCCACGCGCTCTTTCACCCCTTCTGGTCGCGAATGCGTATCGTCGATTGTTCCTCCAGTATGTTCCCTCGAACGTATGACTCTACGTTCTCGAACGTAAACTCTACGCAAGGGACGGTGAGTGGTAACGATGAGATCGTTTCCACTTCCTTTCGTTTCGTTACATTTATGCCCATCGCTTGCCAAGAATCGACGAGAGTCGGCGAATCGATTTCACTCGAAATCACTCGTACAAATGGAACAACCGCGGGATAAATTCCAATTGGGCGCTTAAATCTAGGGAATCCTTCGGGCGTGATCCAGAACGACGGCGAGCCGGACACAGCCAGAAGAGAACGCGCCATCGGAATATTGCGAGAGAGATAAGTAGAGACCTGAAAAAGAGGGGGAGGGAGATATTTCGTTGTCAGTGCAATTCTTAACTTACGCCATTGTCGCAGCACACACCTACCCGCTTCTTGCAATATTATTTTACGCAGTTCTTAAGGCATTTAACTACTACTTAACCCTTTTTACACGCATTGATTGTACTACTCTCTATTCAGTTTATATCCTTTCTTTTCCATTATCGATCAAAGTGTAGCCTTTTGCGCGTTCTCCCTTTCGAAAGGGGACGGGGCGTCGTGGAGTTGTAATCGTTTGTTGGTATTAGGGTGTCTTTATTAAGAAACCACAGCTTTTACAAAACACATGCTATTAAGGATAAAGATCGATGCGCGAGGAAAGCTCGCGCGCTCGTCGAAGCACCACACTCTTAAGAATACTTTTAAGCCCGGGACGCATTGGTGCCCCGCGTCCGAGCGACACTTCCTCGTCGATGTTAGATGAGAATCGCTCGATTGATTTTTGCGCGCCGATTTTCATGGCGGTAATAAGAAGGAGCGAAGAAGAAAAAATCCACGGCCCTTAAAAGAATATGATTTTAACGATTTCACGTATGCCCGCGACAATATTCGGTTCTTTAGAGAATCTATCTCGTCCTTGAATTTCCGCGACTCGTTCATTGGAATCGCGCGATACTTAGTCAACAACAAGTAAATGCGTTTACCGGTGAGCGCGATGTAGAAATCGTCCCGCGTGGTAGCCAACGCGTCCCAGGCCCTTAAGCCTTTAGCCACGTAATTAGAAGCTCAACGGCGAAGTCCGAAAGTTAACGATTAATCGAATTATCGATTATCCTTTAAGGGAACGATAGAAGTGTTGATGTAGAAGGAAGTTAAAGTAGGGAGGGTGGAGGAGCAAGGAGGGAGGCTGATAACGCGAGGACATTATTTAGACGTTTACGAAGACTGGAATTGCCATTTGCATAAAAACAAAACTGCTGGGTGATAAAATCGACTGATAGATAAGGGAACGAGAGAGAGAGAGAGAGAGAGAGAGAGAGAGAGAGAGAGAGAGAGAGAGAGACTGTGAAAGCGACTAAGCAAGGGAAAGTGAGAGTGGGAGAGAGCGAGGGAGAGAGAAACAGACGGAGGTTAAAGGGGACGTATTAATAAGCGACCTTTGAAATTCGGTTAGCGAATTTGAATTTGTAGCGAAACGCTGTGATAAGTTGAATAGTTTTTATCACTTAAAACGTTACTGTACTATTGGGTGATACTTGTTTAAAGCGGTTGGGTTGGGGGGTTGGGTGAATTCGATAAGCTGAAAGGGGGTTAGGGTGGGATACGCAATCTTGGGTACTACGAACACCCAGTTCGATCCTCATGACGCGGTTCTAATTCTGTTATAATGTTATCGATCTCGATCGTTGCCCACGCAACGCGCGACGATAAGATTATAACGCGGGAGCGTGTATGCGCGTACAATTTTATATTGTTAATAAATGATGGGGGATGTGCAGAGGGGAGGGGGCGATGGGAGGTGTTTGAAAGGGGTTGCGAGCTGGAGGAATCATTGGCTACATCTCGAAGAGGCAACATCATTCGAAGACACGCGACACACAAGGAAGACCCCACCGATCCGGAAGATATCACAAGATGACGAAGATGATGACGACTATGACGATTACGACGACGATGATAATGATCAGCCTGAGACTATTGTTCCGTTTATTAAAAAATAATAAATCCAGTGCAATGGAATCACCTACTAGTAGAGCTAAACACTAAAAGAAAAATTATTAACAATCTCTTGTTGAATATCCCAGATTTAAGTTGCATGAATAAAAGTAATCAGTACTCAGTAAATAGGAATTTAATCTGTCGTGTGCTAATCGAATAACATCATATAATTCGATCGCTCTAGCGAGAAACTCATCGTGGCTTAACTCCAAGCGCGTTCTCGCACGCGAGCGCGTATTTCTTTACTTGCCCTATCTATTCCGCGAGTATTCGCGTAACTCTCAGATTTTACAAGACCCCCATGAAGACTCGTTACCGAAGATATATCGTCGTTGTTTGTCCCTGGGTGAGACCCACGAGAAATCACGACCCTGAAGATCATTGCATGCCGACATTTACAGAAAATAAAAAAATGAGATACCTCCGATCGACGTATTATCCCACCTGAGATCGACACGCGAAGATCACGTCGTATAAAGATCCTCCCGCGGGTCGATTGTCCGGTAAGATTGAGAACCCGTGGAAGTTCTCACCCCGGATGATCACACGTGGATCCTCCGATAGCGTGGGAAAAGAGGATGAGGAAATTCGAAGAGAAGTATCGTTAGACGGTTGACCAATCAAATTGCGAGTCGATCACGCCTTCCTGTTTTCTTTTTGCTTTCAGGTCAAGCTGTCGGACGGGGTAGAAGCGCCGGTCAATCCGCCGGTGGAAATCCGAGGAACGCGCACAAGAAGTCCTATCCGTGCTTGAAGTGCACCAGATCGTACATGAACAAGAGCACTTTGAATCGTCATCTGCGCGAGGAGTGTGGAATAATGCCGCAGTATCTCTGCCATTACTGTCAGAAGGCCTTCAAGCAACGCTCGAATTTCCGACGTCACGTTTGGACAGTTCACGGATATATGCTGTGATCGCCGCTTTACGATACCATCGGCCCGCACGCCGCAGGATCTCCAGTAAGAGAGGGTGTATAAGGACGGAGCTCCAACTGTTTCCAAGGAACGAGGACGCGAGTGAGAAAGGAAGTGATTTTCTTTCCAGGAGCTCGAGATCAGGAGGACGAATTGTGGCCCGTGTAAGGGACGGTGGTGAAAGAATAGAAGACTAAAAGAAATTTTCAGTTCTTTCAAGACAGGGTGCGCGTGTCTGAAGCGGTGCGTGGGAGAACGATGTATAAATTGTTTAATGTGCTGCGATACGGAGTGTTTTGTTAAGTCGTAGTTAATCGAATTCTTTCTCGAGTAGTTTTAAAGAGCATCGAAGACTGTGAGAATCGGGGACGAAGGTTTCAAAGTCGACCCGAGGAATGCCCTCGGTCGCTTTCTCTATCCGCCGGTAGGCACGCAAGAAGAGTTTCTCCGATTCGTCGTATATCTCTCTATCCCGCGCTATCCTACATTTACGTTGTTATCCACTCCCGTGGAAATTCGCCGACAGAAGTTTCAACGAACGAGAGAATAGAATTCGAAGGAAAGGAAGAAATAAAGGCTGTATATCGAAGCTCTCACGTTATCCACGATCTTGTAGAACTTGACCCTTAAAATTCGTATTTTCTTTCACACCTCCATCCCCGTTTCCTCGACCTCGTTTCGTTCTTGCGCGAGAAACTCCTCCTAGACGTGAACTAACGAGGCCACGACGTTTCAGGGTGGCAGCTGACGACTGGCCGGAGCAGCAGGATGGAAAGTGCCGTCTACCTTTGCGGGAGCTGCGGTAAGTCTTACTACTGGAAGTCCTCCTACCATCGTCACGTGCGCGAGGAGTGCGGCAAGGAGCAGAGGGTCACCTGCAACAATTGTGGGCGCCAATATCGCTGGCGAGATTCACTCAACAAGCATCTCAAGTTCGAGTGCGGAGTCGAGCCGAAGTACGTTTGCTCGGTGTGCGGCAGGAGATTCCGTCACAAGCAGGTGCTGCAGCTCCATCTGAAAAAGTTCCATCGAGAGCAAGGCAACAGGGCAGAGGCGGCTACCGAGTAGAAGGTGGACGAACAATGTCGGGATGTGAAGAACGATTGCGAAAGAAGAGGCGAAACGTTCTCCACTCGACTGTGATGTACACCGCGCGCGCACCCCTTACAAACGCTTTTCCTTCTTTTATTCTTCCCTTGGAGGAGAAACCCCTGGGGCGTTTCACGCGACTCACACGACTCGCACGACTTTCGTACCGTCATGCGTCACTAAGAACATTCGCACCTTCCTGCACATTGTTGAATTCGAGCGCGAGGCGAAAGATCGACGACGCGTGTTTCTTAGTCCAGGCTGGGAGTGTTAACGTTGCTCTGTACGATTCGCGATCAGCTCAAAACGTGTCAATAAAAAATCTTGTTTATTCCTAAAAAAGAGAGAGAGAGAGAGAAAAAAAAAGAAAGTAACGAGCGAAGCTCGCATCCTTCCCTCATTCAAGCCTGCGTCAGCGCACACGATCGACGTCGAGCATCCTGGGCTGGATTGGAGGCGTTCGTGTTCAGGTAATCTGCACGCAATAAGTAGAAAGACTTTAGATCGTAAGAGAGCGTGAGGGTGAGTGAGAAGGATGGAGAGAGTGTTTGACCAGATTTGATCGTCGAACGAGGAGAATGTCGCGGTGGAAATGTTTGGGCGGAAACGCGGAGAGAAGATCACGCGGAGAGGATCACGCGGGCCTTGATCGGTGATCTAAACTGTCGTTCTCTCTGCGATCTGTTTCAGACCTGAAGAGGGACTTGAACCGCGTGAATTACGATGCCCCGTTCACCTGTTACAAGTGCGGCAAGAGGTACACCTGGACAGATTCGCTGACGAGGCACCTGCGCGAGGGTTGCGGCAAGCTGCCCAGGCACAACTGCACCCTCTGCGGAAGGAAGTTCAAGCGGAAGGATTACCTGCTGCGTCACGAGACCAACGTGCATAAGCTCGAGAACTAGGGGACGGTCCTCGGCGTCGCGAGTTTAGGTTCACTCGAGCGACGAGCTATATTTGCCCGGAGAATACGCGGACCGACGTGCAATGAGACTTTTCACATTCGTAATGCTCAATTTTGTTCGCCATTCGATTGGTCGTCGTGGCACTGCGATTAGGGCTAGAAGAATGGGTCGGTGGATGTGAGAAGCGGATTGCAGTCTGCCTTCTTCATCTCCGCCCAAACTGATTTCAGAAGACTGAACCGCGTCGACAAGGCACAAACGAAGCCTGCACGGAAGAAGGCTCGACTCGTTACAAAGCCCCTTCGGATGATCGAATTTTCGCGCAGGGATCGTGGACCGGCTTCTTTCACGAGTTCGCGGGGAAACACTGTCAATGCTCAAATTCGTTCTTAGTTCTCTAGTCTCGGTGATATACGAAGAAGAATAGATGGTAAATTTGGTTAAATTTACGAAAGTAAAGAGCTCGAAGGTCTACGGTTCCTGCTCTCAGCCCCGTTTTAGAAGACTGAAATGATACTGAAAAATACGTTCCTGGATGTGCGACTGGACTTAGAAATAAGGGAGGATCTTCTCGAATTGCGAGATAAACGGAATGATTTTTTTTTTATTCTGTTCGAATCGCGGAAGACGTCCAGCGTGACGCACTTCACTTTCCTTTTTCTTTTTTTTTTTTTTTGTATTCCTCGTACGGTGGACGTCGTTGCGATGTATTTCGACTGCCGCGTAGGTTTAAGGAAGAACTTTCTCGTGTACATAGAAGCACTTGATGCATTCCGCTCTTCGAGCACAACTTTTGCATACAGAAATAAGAGAGCTTAGTGAAGAACGAAGTAGTCGTTATTTTAATTATCGCGATGCGAGTAGGCGGATTAGCTTGGCTTGCTTTGTTCGATATCGAGTATCGTCCGGCCCCGATTCGATCGATGGACGATATTTGCGGGCGACTCGGCACCCCGGTGTTAATTTTCGTATGTGAACGATGCGACGTTTTGTATATGTATAATATCGATGAGCAAGGGCTGAGTTGGAAGAAGCTACACGTGCAATGCCGCGGATTCATGTAAAACTATTAAATGTTTTTTTAACGAATCATTGTATTAAAAGCGAGAACACCTCGACGTAAGAGAGTCTGGTACTTGTACTTTGCCATCCCTTGAATAAAGGTCGATCCAGCCAACTCACTTTATTTACAACAATGCAATTAGAATTTTAATGCATTTACTTTGGGCGGCAATTTCGGAAATCATAATCTATGTAACGATAAGATTCTATTTCAGGTATGCATCTGCGGATCAGGGCCACGTTGAAAATACGTAGTAATAAACGAATGAAGTTTCGTACTTTACAAATTTCAAGACTGAGGTACCGAACAGGTAACGAGTCACTTAATAATGAAAAAGAAAGTTTCACGTTGTGCACGTGTACGTTCTGTAACTATAATACTTCCGAATATTATTCGTAGGGGGTGGTTGAGGGCAGTGTAAAGGATAGTTAAACATCATCGGGTGAATGGGCAACCAATTCGAATGCATTAACGTACTCCCCCTTCTGCTTTTCTTTTTCCAGTATACTTCAGCTCGGATTATTACAAGAGACTGGGTCGTCACTTTTGCTCCGCCTGCGGGAAGGAATACAGGTGGATGCAGTCCTTGATCAGGCACGAGAGGGAGGAATGTGGCAAGGATCCTCAACACAGTTGTCCTGTCTGCGGAGCGAAGATACGACACAAGTGGATGCTGAAGAAACATTTGATCAACGTGCACCAGTGGATCATCCCAAATGGAAAAGTGATTTGAAGAATGGAACACTTGTTTTCTGAATCGAATTGAGCTTGCATGCGCGTGAAGACCATTCCTCGAAGGGCTATTTGACCTTACGATGTAAACCCGGTGGTGATAAAACGAGAAACGTAGAGATTTATTTATACCAGTGACTAGAAGAGTGTTTGTAAATTTTTAGTTATTACAAATGGACTTTGTATATCGATGTTCTGTTAGTACGGAGAGAGGTCTGCCATAGGAACTGGAAGGAGTTCCATGTGTCACTCAACGTCTCTTACAAATTATTCGCACTTTTGTTTGAAACTACTCACGCCGAATATCGCGCGATTCTTAGTTTCCATTTTTACTCGAAACTTTCCGCGCGATCGAGACATACGACTTTCAATCGTATTCAATCGATTTTGTAATTTACAAAATAAATTCTTCCAAAAGACTAACCTTCATTTTTAGATCATTGTCACCCCCTTTTTGCGTTGCACTCGTCAGCCGGTATATCGAAGACAACGAAGACCAGGATTGGGCGGAAATTAATGGAACATCGGTAAAATTAGTTCTAAGCCATTGCAGAATATACACTGATAGCAGATTCTTTTTTCAGGTTGTGCGAAATCGGATTACCGAATACGATATCGCACTGGAGCGGGCCATTTATGTTACATCTTGTACCACATCGACGAAACGAAGAAACGAACGAGTAACAACATTCAATGTACGCTTACGATTAGGTGGACTTGAACGTTAAACATCTGTGGTTAATAAAGATAAGAGGAGAAGGAAGAGGAGCAGGTTCTTTCCTTCATCCTTTGTTTCTTCTTTCTTTTTCGCATTGCAGCTTAAATTAGATAGTTACGCTTGTAGAAGCGTGGAATACCGAATTGAATATCAGTCCACCGACGACAAATGCTTTCGTTTCGGCGAGACTCTCTCTTTTACACCTTAAAAGGTAATGCTTAATCATAAATGTGATGTAACAACGTAGGGGGCGTCGAAATTGCAGGAGATCTCGATTTTGCGACTCGGCTACAAATCTACATATAAGCATCATACAGAGAAATAATGTTTGCCAATTTCTGCGGAATTATCGGAGTGAGGTGGATGTTAAATTGTATATTCACAATTGACCGTGCACCGTTATTTTTAGGTCATCGTAGGAGGCATGTGTGCGTGAATTGCGGAAAGAGCTACAAGTGGAAGGAGTCCCTGCAACAACATCGGCGACTCGAGTGCGGCATCGAGCCGCAATTCAGCTGCATCTTTTGCGGGAGAAGATTCAGGCACAAGCATCATCTGAAGGAACACTTGAAGAGACGGCACAAATGCGGAATTCCATGGTTTTGTCAACAGAATTGCACGGGCTTCGTGTGTGATTCGCGATCGCGTAATCGGGAATAAAAATTATCGAGCGAAATCGGATTGAACAGGTGAGGAATAGAAACCAGAATCTTTACCATGCGCGAACCAAAGAGGAAGATCAAAGGAGGCAATCGAATTGTCGACAAAGAGGTAGGGAAAATCTTGTCGAACAAAATGCTTTTTTTTCCAAGTCGATACGACCCCTTTCGACGAAGCTACGGCTCATCGACGTTCCCTCTTTAGGCACGGGACGCTTGAAGCGGGGTTCGATGACCTACTGCACGTGACCCGTAGTAAAACTGACCTACCGTATTACGCGAAAGAGTAGTGACGTGTTGTGGACGCTGGGTGGGAAGGAAGTATCAATGGAAGGTCACGTGGGTACGTGACTACCACGCGGTGGGAGTAAGGAACTCTACTACCGCTTAAACATATGTACACCATTTATATCGCTCGTCTTTCAGAATGATATCAGAAAGAAGGTTATAACTGTAGATAAAACAATCGCTGTCACTTCGAACAGAAAGCATTTTGAAGTTTGCACCACATTTCTGCTTTTCGATGACAATATGTAGAAACGATAGGAAGTGCATAGTCGAAATGTGAGATTGATTTGCAGAGATTTGTTGATAGTCTGGGAACTAATCTGTGCATATTGTAAACGCACGATATAAAAAAATATTAAAACTATTTATCACGCTTAAATCATTTATTCACTAGAACGAATAAATCATTTCTATTATCTTACTGCGCTTTCGGCTATAAGAAAGTTTTGATTTCTTTGTTAATGCGGTGTTTATACATTACACTGTACCAATGGCAGTTTCATAATCTAAGATACAAGTAGTCTTTCTTTTCGTAATACCGAAGAATTTCTAGAGATTTACTCATATTGTAAGTCAGATGATGCATGATACTGTCAATTTTTGTTCCGCAGAACAGCCTGGACTTACGATTAGTTTACGATTCTTGCATTCGTAGAACAGCCGATAGAAATGTCGTTCCAAATGAATTCAATTCTTGTTAACACCAGTGTGGACATCGCGCTTTACAAACAATTACGATAAGCGCAATAACAATTTGATCGTGAGTAGCAGCCATAGTAATAGAAAACGGAAATTCATTGATCTTAACGACAGGTGCTTTTAATAAAACGATCTATTTGCAAGAACGATTGTCAATCTTATTGCAAACGCGCTTCTCCATCCTACATCCTTCCTCTTTCGCTCCATTTCTCTCCTTCTTCTTTCTTTTTGAACAACGCGTTTATGAACATTTTCTTAGTACGTACACGTTAGATTAACAAATTGCATTCGTGTGCAACTTAGTTAAATCACTCTCTCTTTTATTATTATTAGTTATATTTGTATGGGGTATACTGTGTTATTAGCCGTACGTCTCTTTTTCTTCTCGTAGTCTCGCGGAACAACTAAACCATCTCTTAAACCATAATAAAATTATATTTATTTATCTATCTATCTATCTATCTACCTATCTATCTATCTATCTATCTATCTATCTATCTATCTATCTATCTATCTATCTATCTATCTATCTATCTATCTATCTATCAATCTATCTATCTATCTATCTCACCGAATCCTATCAGCTCCTCTCTTGACCAATTCTCACTTACCGTAGGTTTGCACACGTGAAAGCTGAAATCTGTTGTGTTCACAGATTCCCTATTGTGCTTCTCGCGGGCCGTTTATCCGTGCGACACCTGCACGAAGACGTACAAGTGGAAAGAGTCGCTCAATCTCCACAAAAGAATGGAATGCGGCATCGAGCCACGCTTTCCTTGCGAGCTCTGCGGGCGAAAGTTCAAGCACAAGCATCACCTCGTGAAGCATCAGAGATCTATTCACAGGATCGACATAGCAAACGCGTTTGCGGAATGAGAGACGTGCTCCGCACGAGTTTGTACGATATATCGAAATACATTCGTTCGAGACACGAACGGTCTCGAGAACCTCGAAGAATTCAATTTCATTCTCTCTTTCTCGCGATCGCTCGATCGTCCCGTACCGCTTTCCATTATCGATAAATCCTTGCATGTTCCTCTAAACTGGCGAAAGCTGCGATATACGGTTTACATGCGAAGATAGGACTCTGTTGGAGTTACTCTTGCAAAATGTATCATCAGAGTATTTCAAACACAATCACATTTTCGATTTCTTCGGGCCCTCGAAAACTTGAAATCTAATCTACGAGAGGCTCGAGTTTTACTTAAGGGGCTCCATGTTTTTCTATATGAGAGCGTCCATTACTGTAACATTAACGAATAATGGCGGCGCGCGTTTGTCCGCCGAATGAATTGGGAGAGAATTCGAAGGGTGCATATCTCTTCGAAATGAAAGAAATGTAAATCCGGTGGGACGCGCATACACGCACGATTCAAATATTTTACTTTCAGGTGAAATCGCGGTCTACCCATGCAGAGTATGCGGCAAGATCTATGCGAGAAAGTCTTCGATGTACACACACCTGCGCCTGTGCGGCAAGGAGCCCAAGTTCAGTTGCGTGCTGTGCGGGAAAAGATTCAAGTACAAGCATCGACTGCAGTCGCACCTGACGTCCAATTTACACGTGCCACGTCGATAGCGCTGAGGCGCGAAATGACCACAGGAATTCGAGAGCGACTACGCGAGGAGATCGAAGTGAGAAGAGCGAGGCTCAAAGACCAACTCGTTTATCCTCCAAATTATCGCTTTCTCGGGATCGAAGAGATTCGAGAGTCCTTCGAAAGTTCGTGATCGAGCAAAGAAACTTTTTCCAGGAAAGTATTCTACGAACGCGATTACGAAGACGAAAAGACGAAGAGAGCTTCCTCGTTTCCTACGACCCATTGCTTACTACTGCCACCGATCCTTCTTCGTCGACACCGTGTAAATAAAATTGTATACTCGTCCACGGAGGAAAGAATAAATGGCAAATTTATTTCTCTACGAAGGCTGTTCCTTGCATTCTACATTAATGTCCCATGGAATTCTTGCGCACCTTTTACGAATTTCTTCGACGAATCGCACGTGCATTTTCGCCAGCCACGATAGGAATTTTTAAAGTGACAGAGAGAAGGGTTAAAAAAAGAAAAGAAAAATTCCTGTCGAATCTTCCCAATATCATTAATCGATACTACTCCCGCCTCTTCCTCTCGTTTTCTTTTCCAGTGCTCCTTCGCAAGAGCTGGCCGTGCCTGAGGTGTGGCAGGCGTTACGCCTGGCGCGCCTCCCTCAAGAATCATATGAGGGTCGAGTGCGGCAAGGAGCCGACCTTCAAATGTCCAATTTGCGAGAGGAAATTCAAGCACAAGCATCGCTGGCAGTCCCACCTCAGATGCGTCCATCGGATCAATGCGTAGAGCCTGGAGGAAGGTCGAGCGAGGGGATCGCGTGCGCATAACGTTTCTTCTCGAGACGAGAGGAACTTGTCTCGGCCAAAGAAAGAGAGAACAATGAAAGAGAATAAAGTTATAAGTCTTTCTGCGATTACGTTTCTTCCACTGTGGCTTCGCCATTCTTCCATGCAGCTTCCTCTCGTGTCTCCGTGTTTCCACTTTTTCTCCCCTGTGTCTTCCCACGAAGCTCATCCTGCAATTTCTATGGACGCTTCCGAGCTTGCAGCGAGTCTCCTCCACAGCAACCGAGGTAAATGAATGTTTCAGACCTCGGATACCAGATCGACCTCGCGGAACGTAGACAATAACGATAATACCGTGTCGTCGAATATTTGATTCTCTTGTTTCTCCTTTTGTCACGATCGAGAGCTAACTGCTTTGTCGACGAGCGAAATGAAGAAGAGGCGATCCGCGCGACTAATTTAAGATTAATAAAAAAACTCCGTGTCTCTTTTTCAGTATCGTGGAGGAAATCGTGGAGGTGCTTCCAATGCGGGAAGCTGTACGTGCGGAGGGACTCACTGAAGAAGCACCTGAGGGTAGAGTGCGGAAAAGATCCGACCTTCCAATGCCCCGTTTGCGGAAGGAAGTTCAAGCACAAGCACCGCTGGCAGTCGCACGCCAGGCTAATTCATTATTTGAACATATGATACGAGGACAAGAGCATACGCTCTCGTTGGGCCTCGATCGTTTGTCAATGCGTTACCGATTGTTCTTGTAAATAAAGGCGATGAAAGTCGTTTTCGAGACCAATCTTGTGGATTCTGTTGGCCTTGGGATATTCCGATCGAAGGACACGATCGTCCAAGATATCATTTATTGTCACAGAAGAGAAAAATCCCTTGAGCATCCATCCACCCTTCGAATCAAAATTACGCGAGAAACTCTCATTCGTATTGTCAGTTCCTTTCTTTGGAAGGAAGAGGGATCAAAAATTCTACCGCGAATATTTTCTTCGATCTCTTGTCCCTTTCGCTTTCTTCTTCTTCAAATCATACTTTGTTCGTTTCGTTCTTTCTCTCTGACTCTCTTCCTCGTTTCCTACCTCTCTTTTATTAAAGAATACAGGATGTATTATGTTCGTGTCCTAAGAGTGACCCAGGACAAATAAAGAAAGTTTCTATTTTTCTATCTATCTATCTATCTATCTGTCTATCTATCTATCTATCTATCTATCTATCTATCTATCTATCTATCTATCTATCTATCTATCTATCTATCTATCTATCTATCTATCTATCTGTTTGTCTCATTCTTGTTCTATCCTTGTTGTTCGTCCCTCCACTCTTTCCTCTTATTTCTCTCTCTTTTTTCCCCCGTCTCTTTTTCTACCTCTTTTTAAACCATCCAATCGACAGATCTTCGTACTGATCTACCACGCGTCTTTTTTCTGTCCTCTAGGGCCTCGTCTTACTGTGAGAAATATCGAGAATCTGAAGTACGAGAGGAGGCCAGTTATACACAAGTGTACGAGGTGCGGGAAGGGCTATCAACTGGAAACGTCCTTAAGGAGGCATCAGAGGCTCGAGTGTGGGGTGGAGCCCAGGCAGAGCTGTCAGATTTGCGGGAAGAAGTTCACTCACAGATTCAAGCTGACCCACCATCTGGCCTCGTGTCGAAGAAAGAGAGAATTCTACGAGACCATCTAATCGTCCTGAGATCGTCCGGCAATTGGAGAATTGACGAATTTCACGGATCGTGCCTCGAATTTGTGTTAAGAACTCGCTCACGAGCTTTGTACATAACAACGAGTGCTCCTTTGCCTTCCCTCGTTGAGTGCTCGAAGAGTTCCATGATGTTCCTGCTTGATTCCGAGATCATGCGTTGCGAGTGCCAGTGATTCTGGCTTCCGTCGCTTTCTTTTTTGTAAACGACGTTTCCTCGTCGTTGCGCCCGATAGCGACGCACTTCCCGAGCGACGTGGGAGAATAAAGAGTGGCATGGTGGACTGTACTAAAATGCTGTTTGTTTTTCTACGGCGAAATAAATATAAATTCTGCTCTCCGCGCGATAGGAGGTAGGGGTATGTGTGCGCTTCAAAGAGGATACCGACGATGATTTCGCGAGGAAACACTGCCACGAATTTAACAAGCTAGAAAGGAGGATCCACGCACCGCATCGCGATCCGAGGAAATAGTTTTCACTTTCACTTGGAAACTTCGGCGAATCTCTTATCGTTCCATGCGCTCGCTTCTCCATTTGCAAGGCTGCTCTGCTCGGCTCTCCCTTCTTCGTGCTCTCTTCCCTCTCGTTCTTCTTACACTTACGTTTTACATATTTTCTTTTCTCATTCACCGATGCCTTTCTCTTTTCGTTTTCTCTCTCATCAACCACTCTAGTCCCCTCTCGCACTCAATCCGCCTCTGTCAGCTAAAATCTCTTCGAACCAAGACACCCAGCTGTTTTCAACGGTACAAAGAATAGCGATTGAATTCGTATAAGACGATATTTGTCGTTCGCGTGATCCGAGGACCCTCTCAAGGACTCGTCTAATCGTGTCGTCCTCTCGTTTCAGGTCTTCTGGCTAGTATGCTGCTCTCCCAGGAGATCACCGACGCCAACGGTCAACCCATTCAGGCCGACCCCATAGACTTCCTTCCGTGGGAGTCGAGGAATTTCTATCTGGCGAATCCGTACAGGGCCACCGGGACGAGAAGTCAAAGGCGACGTGATTACAGCAGGGTGAACGTCGAGATCGAGCCCAAGTATGCGTGCAATCGTTGCGGCAAAACTTACCGGGCGACCACTTCTTTGAGCCGCCATAAGCGCCTCGAATGCGGCGTGGTGCCCAGCGAGGTCTGCCCCATTTGCGATCGAAGGTTCAAGCACAAGTTCGTGCTGAACTCCCACATAGTCGGATGTCAGAGGAGGCTGCGCAGGATGATTCACAAGAGCACCGACGCCAACAGCTACGCGGAAAAGCGCGAGTGAAGGAAATCCATACGTCACGAACGCGACGCGCCCGACGTCATCGTGTTTCGTCATCGTGTTCCGGCGATACGCAAAGTACGCGCGTGACCACCAAGAATCAACATTCGTCGGTAGAAAAGATTCATCTCGCGATCTAAACACCCTTCAATTTGCAATAGATGATTTCAGCCGGGCTTCCTCGTTCAGTTCTCTCGTTCATTTTCTTTTTTTTTTCCTTTTTTTTTTTTTTTTGTTACCATATTCTCTTAAGCTCCCGTTTGTTACGTAACCGTCATAGCTGCAGATTGCGAGAAGAAGATAAAACGGTAGAGACGAATCTGAAGTAGGCGGGCGTCGATACTCTTGGAGGAAAAATTCGCACTTTCGCATGACATTTGCAAATTTCTTTCCATAGTCGAAATGCGACGGAACCTCTCCCGCATTTTTTCCACTCGTTCGGCGATCGTTCGAAACCCTACTGTTTTGAATGGAGAACAATTGCGCGGCTATTGTCGCTTGATATTGTGAAATTTGTGAATTTACGAATAAATGATTTTACGCGATCCCCTTACCGGATCGTTCAAGATTAAAGAAAGGTCGACAATAACGAGATTAGCGATAGAGCGAGATCGAAGTTGTCCAGAATCGACGTGATGAATTTTGTCGTTCTCATTCGCGAGTTCTTCGTTTCTTGTGACTGTTCATTGCGATCCACGAGGGATCGAGCGCGGATCTACGATCGTCGTAGATCGAACGATATCGTAGGATAATAATAATTGACCGTCTCCATTTTAATGGAAATCTCGTCGGGCGAGCACCGACGCCGACGGGGTAGCTTTGTACCCTTGTGTTTTATGTATACTAACGAATAAATGAATTAACATTGACACCCGTGCGTCATGGCTGGCTCGATTGAGCGCGATTCACGAAGAACGTTTAACGAAGTAAAAGAAACATTCGCGAATAAAGAAACGATTCATTTCAACAAATTGCCAGCATCTTTCGTGGACAACTGCGCACCGAATTCTTCGTCTTCGAACGAGAGACGAAGAGAATCGAGAAGCATCGACGTTAATCGCGCTCATTTGAGACAGCCTGGTCTAACCAGGGTACAATGACGTCAGAATTCTTCCAAACTTTTCCTCCCACAGGATCTTGTCTACTGTCCTAGTTGTTACGTTGTTGTAGTACACTGTAGGTAGTGTTGTCGACTGGCGAATAACTCGCGACGTTTCTCGTATCGACATTGGCGTCCGACAGCTCCAATTTGCACACATTTTCCGCGTGCCAATGATTCATTCTACGAAGAAACGTCGCGGGATTATACTCCAATGTGAATGTTTGTTCGTAAAGGGAAAATGGAGGTATACACCTATAAAAGAAGAATCAACTGCTTGGCCCAAGCAGCATTGGTCTCGTCCTACCTCTCTGTTTCTCCCTCCTGCTCTCTCTCTCTCTCTCTCTGTTTTTCTCCAACGCGAATACTCCCTTCCTGGGCCTCTTCTAAATACTCGTTACAGGATCAAAAGGAAGAAAAACTCTTTCTGCCCAGACGCGGCTCTCCTTACGCGTCCATCTTACCTCATCCCACATCGTGTGCACAAGATCTCACAAATATTTTTTTGTCACTTCGCAGGATTCGTCATAGCGAAGGTTTGGAGCATGTCGAGAATGCGGGAGAGGAAGGCTAGGCAGGATATAGTCGCGAACGATTCCTCCCCCAGAGCGTCTAAGGTGTCTGTATCGGTGGCAAGAAGAAGTCGCAAGAGGAAAAACAACGGCGGGAAGAGTGGCCAACAGAGGCTTAAGTGCCCGAGTTGCGATAACACCTTCTCCTCGCGGGATACTCTTTACCGTCACCAGTTTCACTGCGGTGAGAACGTCGCTGCGCGATTTTCCTGCTTTATTTGCTCGAGGAAGTTCTACCGGACCGACAACTTTAAGTCACATATGTCCACCCATCTGCGCAATAATTCGTCGAATAAGGAGAAAATGAAACAAATCGTCGACGAGGTTACGAGGTTGTTGACAAAGAGAGCTGGCGAGACATTTATGAGGCAAGTGATAAGAAAAACTGGGACCGAGGAATTGGGTTTTCGATGCGATTTGTGCGGGAACACTTATACGCGGCGTAGTACTTTACGCGACCATTTCATGGACTGTCCGGGCATCGACACGTCGCATGGCTGTAACTTTTGTGAGAAAAAGTTCCTCAGGCGGCGTAGTTTGATAATGCACATGCGCATTCATAAACGAAAGACCGTGTGATAGGTCTGGATCTTTGTAGCGCGTATCGGCAAACCTCTATTATTACTTTATCTTGTATTTTTCGCACAAATTTCCTCTTTTTTTTTTTATTATTCCACTTTTGATTTTCTTTTTTGTCAACTGATCCAGCGTAAACGACATTCGTTCATTTTTCGAGGAACCCTCTACGTATCGTTTATTCCGTCGACATAAAACTTGTAGTAATTCTTTTCATTAAAAAGTTTGTAATCATTGTTTATCGTCGCGCTAAGAACTATTGTTTAGATCACACGTAACTTGTAGCTCCTGCGTTACCAAAAGTAGAGCGTACTGATCCTACCATGACGGAGCCGTATTCTCATTATTATATGTTTTTATCCTGGTTTTTATCTTGCTTTGTTGCAGCAATTTGTTCCTTTGTATCCTTTGTATCTTTTATTTTAGAAAGTTAGGAGGGCGATAGATTGTACCTGCAAACTGCGTGTCCGACGAGAAATGTATACGTATAGAATAGGATAAATTGCGATAAGTCATTTTAGACGAATGCTAAATCTACGAGTTGAGTGACAGTTTCTAATAAAACCTTTTTACGACAATGTCTTTTAATACGAATTTGTTAAAATGATCCCGCAGCAATTAAAGAGCAGAATTCGAATGGAAATAAAATGATTAGACATTTAAAGCACTTTCGTAATCGCAAAGAACCGTCGCGAGCTCCTCTCTCGCTTCGCCTTTCCCCAATGACATTTCCATTATTGATTTATTCGCTGTTGCATTGCAGACGGACATGCAACCCTTCCGAGGAAAACGCTGACGGATCGTGAGACCTACCTTCAGGATCGAGTCACGAAATCTGTCCTGACCAGCTCCACCAAGCCGAAAATTCGTTTCCTCTATTTCTCGACCAATACGCTTGCGAACGCTCCATTCTAATCAGCCTGGTTTTCCTTTTTAGGGGACTAATCGAGTTTGGATCGACCATCGAGTCGACGACCTGTTGTTATGTTAGGTAAGAGACGAGCAATCTTTTCGCGCGTAAGGAAGAGGAGCTTATCGCGATGATGAAAATAATCGAGGAAGGAAGAAGCACGATGGGTAGGAGGAGACCACGCCTAGATTGTGTCAAGAACAATCGTATCGTTCTACGAGAATCGTTTGTAACGAATAATTTAATAAATATCTCGTATACCACCAAATAGATCGATTTGGCTTGGAAATCGTACATGAAGCCATTCAACCAGCTTCTCCTCGCTCATTCCCACCCTCAAAATCCCTCGCACTACCGAAACTTCCTATTTGCAAAATCTCGCGTGTTCGATCCGAACGAGTGCTTTCACTGTCTTACTTTTACCGTCTCTCTGTGCACGTGCTTTCTCTAACACAAATCTCTCTCAATTTCTTTCTTCTCAATCTCTCATTCCTCCTCGTTTGTCCTCGCGTTCGACTCGATCCTTGTCCTATTCTCTTTTCATTTATTTCACTCTTTCCTCTTCTCTCTCTCTTTCTCTCTCTCTCTCTCTCTCTCTCTCTCTCTCATCCTGCGTTCCTTCACTCTTCACGTTCCACCGCATGACGCATCCGCGAGTACGTGCCACTCTTACATGGCATCGTCGGAGCAAAAAAAAAAGAATAAGTGAAAAGAGAGAGGGAGAGATTATGTATATACTTATATCCACCTTCGTATATAATTATATACATATGCGCGTCACGACGCACGCCCATTGTAGACAGCAACATAGAACATTCGAACACGCACCCGGAAGCTCGTCTGCGCTCTCTAACCATGGGATTTCGTTCTTGGCAGGGGAGCACATGATCGGGTCCATGGATTGGTTCATAAAGCAGGAGCACGACTTCGAGATACCACAGAGCTTCTTCCAACTTGTCACGGCCAACTACGCCGATCACCATGGGACGACGGATTTCGACGCCGAGCCCAGGAGGAAGACGGCGAAGAGCAGCACGGTCGTTTGCGAGGAGTGCGGTAAGAGCTTCTCGAGGCTCGACAGTCTAAGGAGACACGAGAAGCTCTACTGCAGAGTCAAGGGCGAGCGAATGTTCTGTCGATTTTGCGGCAAGAAGTTCGCCAAGCCACTCTCGTTGATCAGCCACGTGAAGAGCGCGCACGAGGCGCGATTACTAAAGTCCGACGACGTCTTGCAGGAGCCATCCACGTAGAGGCGAGGCGCGCGTCACGAGAATTGAGAGAAAGGAAGAAAAGTTAATCTTATTTTAAAGGAACAGAGAGAGAGAGAGAGAGAGAGAGAGAGAGAGAGAGAGTGAGAGGGAGAGCGTAACGCGAACAATCCTCCAGTTTCCGTTTTAGGCACGACCGCAAAGGGAGTGACTTATTGTATTCTACGTTCGTGCGAGGAAAAAAAAGAGAATTTGCGACGAATTTGAGAAAGACGTTTTGTATCTCGACGCTCAATGTCATTACGAATTTTATTACATTGACCTACTGTAGAAGCGGAAACTTTTCGCCCTTCTCGATCACAACGAAGAGGGAAGGAACAATATTACTATTCGCGAGCAAGAGAAAAGTCGTGCTTTCTACTTTCAAATTTCTACATAGGAATAACGCGAAGATACAAAGATTCCAATAAAATTATCCAAGATTTTTTCAGTTGATTCTTTCTCTTTCTTCGCGAACATATGTCTCACTTTAATTTATATTAAACAGTCTGGCAAATTCGTGGAGTCTCTTTGCGAACCGTCTAGTCGATTGCGGAACTTCCGAAGTTACAAAAGGAGCGTGAAATCATCGGAATCAAAATGATTTCCCTCTTCGCGTCATCCAAAATCGCCTCGCCTCGCTACGATTGCAACGATTTTTCATCGATACACGTGAACACATTGTCAGAGACACGCGAACGGCCACCCACATACACAGACGAACACGCGCGTTCTCAGAATTGTCTTTTAAGATAATGTATATATATGCGTGTGTGTTTCGTACACGAAGAAGAACAACGTGCTCGCATTCTTGTTCTCCACCCCGTGTCTCCTCGCCTCCCTGGCCCCACGCGTACCCCCATTCTATTTCGTACCTCATCTGCGCTAATAAAAACGTTAAATAAAGGCGAACATTCAACCGTGTCTTTTCAGAAACACCCGAAATCGGCGCTACTCTCCTTGCTCTCGCCGCATCCTCTCGATCCCACCCTATGGAAAACACCAACCTTTACTCTCTTTCGCAGAATTTTAGAGTCCGTGGACAGGAGGGAGCCCTACCAAGGTAACCACCTCACGCACACTCACACACACACGCGCGCGCGTACACACAAAAGAGTGAGAGCGCGAGAGAAAGAAGAGAAGAATGATAATGGTAAGTGAATTGGCACCGGACAAGTGCTGGGAGAGACGAAACGAAATCCTTTCGAGAAACGTAGGGAATAGAAAACGTGAACGAAAGAGAATAATACGGGTGGGTGCCGGAGAACGAATCGTCGACTAAGCGAGTAAGATGAACGAAGCCCTAAAGGGGATAACGAGCGAATCGTGTTGTTCTTCCAGATGAGAGCGCCGCGAGCAACGGCCAAGATCCCGAGAAGAGTGCGGTGATCCAGGAGGAGGAGCAGGAGATCTGCGAGGTGCCGTTCCACGGGCAGCTCACCATGAACTACCTGCTCTGCGACTCCTCCATTCTAAACACCGTCGAGCCGAACGTATCGCAGAAGAGCGCCAAGTCGTGCCAGCAGTTTCGTTGCGACGGATGCGGTCGGGCCTACACCAGGGTGGACAGTCTCAAGAGGCATCAGCAAAAGTGCGACGGCCTTCTGGCGTCGTTGCAGGATCGACAGGAAAAGATCGAGAGGCTGCAACAGCAGCAGCAAGAATACTACTGCAATCAGTGCGGCAAGAGTTACAAGAGGTTGGACACCCTCAGGAGGCATCAGCGATTGGTCTGCGGGGACAGTAAAGAGAGCGGCGCGATTAAAATCGATAAGACGGGCTCGTAAAAGTGGCCTCGCGGTCCTTAAGGATGTTTGATCAATTGTCGCTTCACGAGTCGTGAAGTTGAACGAGTGTCAGTCGAGATTATTGTTAATCGTCGAATCGATTGTTGACTTGACGCGTCTCTATCGGGGAACTGAGCCTTGATTGACGATAGCGCGATTACCTATGGACGTCCTTGTATGGTAGCACGGTAAAGCTTAATGAAGGTACCCTGAGAATGTACCGGACATTGGCGATTTTTCGTTCGGCAGACAAGCGAGTGATCAAAAGTAAACTATTGTCGTTTCGAGGATGGACGGTGAACGCGAGAGTGTCTGCGATTTTGATTGATCGCACGTGTGTAAGATTACGCGTGATTCTCGTCGAGATCAGGGGTAGTTTTTACCGGTCGATAATCAATCCCACGATTCAGCTCCCCTCCATGTCGTGCCACGTGAATAATATAATTTTGTACTTATTTACGAATCTCTTGGGAAGATTGGGAGAGACTGAGAGTGAGAGCGTGACGAAGAGAAAGAGAGAGAGAAAGGAAGAATTAACAGTCGCGGGACGAAATTGTACAGTAGGTAGAGGCGTACGGTAACAGATGTATTCGAAAATGAGATTCTCAAGAATTGCGGATTCATAGCGATATCCCTGTCTATTCGTGTGTTAGTACCGGCGCGCGCATTTAAATAACGTTCGTCCAATTGCAAGCGGGGATCTCGCATTATTCGCGAGTCCCGGAAGACCCCATTATTAATTGTGATATAATTTCTAACGTCTTGATTAGAAACTTCCCGTCTGAAGAAAATGTCAGTTCCACGCGCCGAGATGCCACCGCGTGATTTAATATATTCCGCGATCCAAGAAGAGAACAATAAAATTTGGTTGAAGAGTAAGTCAAAGTGCGTGTGCGCGTGGCCTTGAAATAAAATGGAAACCTCCACGCATGATCCTTCCAACTGTTTTAGATTTATTTATCAATGGGACCAGATGCGACGTGAGAGTCGCAAACGAGCCTTGACGTAACAACAGGTGCGTAATTTCTTCGGACATGCGTTGAGTGCGCGTTCGCTTCTCATCTCACTCCTTCGTTCAATCCTTGTCACATATTTTACACCTTTCTGTATCTAAGCTTCGTGTAATTGTAACAGAGAATAATCGACGATTCTTGGGTTGAGGGAGTAACGCGAGAAAACACAGGAGTTCATTCCCCTTCCCATACGACGGAACGAGCATTATTAATAAATAGTTTCGTTCGTCGAGTCTCTCTTCTCGAAGAGATTGGGCGTGCACCGATTCTCTATCGATCTTTATCTGTTTCCGCAGGCGTGGAGGTGTCCGGAGAATACGACGCCCTGTGGATGCTGGAGAGGAAGGCGCAAAGCATCGGCGAGGAGTCCGAGAGTTTGTCCTTGGTTGGAAAAACCTTTTCTCCAAAGTCTCACGACGTCACTGTACCTACCGGATATCACATGGCCCAATTCTACGGGGGTGAATCTTACGTCACCGTCGCGGACGCCCCCTACGTTTGCACCGCGTGTGGAAAGAAGTACAAGTGGCAGGACAGCCTTAAGAGGCACAAGAGGGTCGACTGCGGCAACAAAGAGAAGAGATTTTCCTGTCACGTATGTGAGAGGAAATTTAAATATCGATACGAGCTTCGTAATCACATATCCGCGCTCCACAGCGCGTGAGCGGCAACTATTCGTAGATCTTTTGCCCATGGACCGTTCGTGAATCGTTGTTAAATAAGTGTCGAGGGCCACGCGTGTCGTCAAACCACAAAGGGACTCGTTCTATCGATAAATCCTTCCGGCATTCTTCAAGGATACCGATGGATCTTACTTACGCGAGCATGATGTGCGCGAGGTGAATGTAAAGAGTGCAGATAGGAACGATAGAAGATAAAATAACCGGGAGGCGAGGCTGACAATCCGTGTGAAGGTACATTGGTGCACTTCCATCCAGTAAGACTATTGTAACCGTATCGATTATTTATCATCGGCGTCACCTTCTTTCCAGACCTCTTTCAATTTATCCAAGCATTCTTTCTTCGCGCGAGAGGACGAGCATCTACGTTGTACATAAGAAATATAAATGCCTAGAAAATGCAATTCTCGTAGATTCCGTTAACCCATTCCTTGGATATCCCACCGGCTTGTCGCTTCGAGTTCAACGAAACTCCCACGCAACTCACGAGATCCGTCCTCGGCTGCACCTCAAAGGTTCACTCATCGAGTGAAATCGCTTGTCATTTCGTTGAGAGCTTCTCGGGCAAGGAGAAGAAAATCTGTTAACGAAGACTGTCCTCTTTAATCACGAGTCTCCGTGGTTGCAGGTGCGTGACGACTTGATTGATCACGAAACAGTTCTCTCTGGCGAAATGAGACCATGGCTGAAGCATTGCGAGCGAGGGGTGAACCATCGCTAGTTTATCGTTGCACCTGTGGACGAAGCTACATGCAAGACAGGAACTCGAAGAGTCGTCGATCGAATGAGTGCGGGATGAACAAGAAGAGACCCTCCTGCGAGTACTGCGCGATCACGTAATCATTCCTAATAATTCCCTTCGTTGACCCTACACTGAGAGACAAGTATATGATATATCTAACTATAATGGCATAGTAAGAAAATTATAGTTGGAAATATCATATTTATGGTAAATGTTACCATAAAGTCGGTAATAATTACGATAGAGGCATAGTATAACCATATACATGTTTCTATATATACATGTTTATATATTATGTTTCTACCCAGAATTATGGTTGTTTCAACTAAAAATATAGTATGGTTAAAAATATATAATGGTAAGAAAAGTAACTATTGTATATAGTTAATATTACCAGAATATTTCATACATAGTGATAGAACTATATTCACATACCACATTTTACTATTATACGTATAGTAACAAGAACACATGGATGCAGTTCCGAAAAACATTTACCTCCGAATGGACTGAATTTTTGAGCAAACCCCTAAAGGATTTTTAGCGAAGAAGCCTCCTTCGCCCTCTACCCTCCCTCAAAGTTTTACCTGTTTTTTTACTGTATCTTCGAAAATATTGATTTTCGAAAAAAATGTTTCAGACGAAAACTGAAGCCCTTGAAAAGCTCTATAAGTGAGCTTCATATGTGAGCTAAGGAGAACCTTTGCTCAAAAATTCAGTCCAATCGGAGGTAAGTGCTTTACGGAACTACATCCCTTAAATCATAAAGAGTTCCTCTTAAATTTCAGAGATGCTCTCAGTCTACCGAATGCTCCTCACTGTGACGATTGGCGTAATATTGCTCAGGCGCAAGAAGACATGACAAGGGGACGGAACCCTCATGGGCGGATTGTCTTCAATCACGAGTAACGACCACGCGACGTTCCTTAAAAGAAATGCTTAGGTCATGTATTATCATCTACAGAAGTATCCTCATTAAAGACACAGATTTATGCTAAAATCGTTCTATTTATTGGAGATGTAGCACCGAGGGACGCGACTGATCCCGAATACTCGAGAGTCTCCTCAAACTGGGGCAATCCTCGTTCTATGTCGTTTGCTTTTTCATGGTGTCTGGTTGTACGTGTACCTCGACTCCTGTCCCATCTATCGTTCAATGTGTACGTCCGCGCCTATCACGTCCATGTACTTACATCGACGAATCTTTCCGGACTAACCGAGTCTTAACTACTCGCGCGACCTCCGAGAAGTTTTTCACGAGAGATTCGAGAGACGAGTTGGGGAACGAGAAAAAAAAACGCAGTCGTGGATCCACGCGAACGATATTCACCCTCTCGTGTGTTTTCTAGAGAGGAAGTACTCGCCGGACCAGGCGATCGAGTGGTACTACCAATACCAAACCCTCTATCTGCGCCTGATGGCGGAGAACCAGTTGGCCGAGGCCAGCACTGGAAGTACCACGGAGGAGCAGGCCGCGAATTACCTGAACGAGCTGGTCAGTCTCGAGGGTGTCCAGGAGTCCAATCGGTTGCTGGAGTCCGGAGTAACCTTCGGGAGCACGGGGATCAGAGACACTTCGGGCTACTCATGTTCCCGTTGCGGTAACACCTACACCAGGCCGCACTCCCTTAACAGGCATATCAGGTTCGAATGCGGCGTAGAACCGCAATTCGAGTGTCCGATTTGCCACAAAAAGTCCAAGCACAAGCACAATTTGGTGCTACACATGCGAACGCATCAGAGGCCGTGAATACGCGCATTTTCGTCTCACGATTTTTCGCTTCGATTTCGCCTCCCAGAGATGACGAAGGGTCCTTTGAGCAGACTGCTCGTAGGCATGTCAAGCTCGAGTGTCCGATTTATTATAAACAAGCTCACCGAAGCTCCTCTTTACGTTTTTCCTGTGTTAACGTCGATGAAACGGAAAGATCCGCACCTCGAGACTCTTTACTTACCGTGTATTCCACCTTACCAGCTCGTTCTCGAGGATTTTTACTCTACTTTGAGTTCCGACTTAGCGCACAATTTAATTCTCATATTTTTCATATCCTTGAGCCGCCCTTAAAGAACCTTGGCATGGCCGAAACAGGGTCAAGGTCTTCCAAAGATAACGTAGGATAATATATTGATCTGCCTTAATGAGTATTGCGATAAGATTGTTTCTCCCTCGATGGAATATTTAGTCATTCGAGGTGCCATTGTGCAATTACACGGATAACTATTTTCACGTGGGAACACCTTGCAAGTGTCCCACTGTACTTACGTCGTTTGACACTCTTGTGAAATAGTCTCGTGTAAATATTAACTTCGTAGTATTACGTAAAGAAGCAGCGATTGGAAGAAGTTACTTTTTTTCACTTTCTTCATCCGCGATAAATATCTATTTTTTGTAAAGGCAGGATGATTGTCTATTAAGTTTATTCTCAATTTCTTTATCGCAATTACGCTTAGGTGGCAGCCATAAGGTCGCACATACTCCTTTCTTTTTTAATTTTGTATTGACGTAAGGTTACCAACAGTAGACTGACGCACTGCCATTGTTACTTTAATTTTGCATAATTTAATTGAGATACCGATGTGTATTATCGGAACATATTCATAATTGTGAATATGCATACACGTAAGCATACGTAAACATGTACAGGGTGGACAAAATAAAGCGCGATACATTTTTGTCCCCAATAATATGGTTTACAGAGAAATACGTTTCAATCTAAAATTGTAGGATTTCAAGTGCCGCAGTACACAGTAATATTTGTCTTGGGCACCATTGTAAATGTCACGTAAAGATCATCTTGAACTTTTTAAATGGAAATCTCTACCTTTTTACGCATTCTTATATCCTATCAAGAGCTTTCTGAAACACTATAATTAAGTTATTTTTCGTTAATTGCTTTCTTAGTTGTGAGAGTTGAAAGTTACATTTGTTATTATTATTTAAGACATGTTTCTCTACAAATCATATCTTTGGAGATCAAAATTATTCACCCTGGATATACGTCACTCAACCATTTTATTACGACAAAGAAGCAGTTCATTCAATACATATCTTTCTTAAGCGTGGTCGAGATAATAAGGAAGTTTGATCAAATATTTAGCATAAATGATAGTTAGCATTGAAGGAACGGTGTCATCTGTAAAAATGTTAAAAAACCGACAGTCCCAATATGACTGAACGATTGTATTATAAACTTAATAGAATTCAAATTCGTGTAGTTGTTGAACATAACAGGTACGACTATCACTGCGGATAAATCCGCATCCTTGAGTAGAGATTTTCTCTTCTTATAATTCTTCATAGTTTGCTCTGTTAACACTAGAAGTACCGACCAGTCAAAATGACCGAGTGCGTGAATTTTTCACAAGAATTTCTTTTTAACATTAGAACTACCAATTTTCGATTACGTATGGAAATTTCTTTTGTCGACCACTCATTTTAACAGAGAGAGCGTTTATTTTATCACTGAGCTGCCATTTACTTTTGTTTTAATATGAAAGCTTCTTTTGTTGACCAGTCATTTTGACCCCCTTGGTAGTTCTAGTATTAATACGAATGCGTCAAATAGTGCCAATGAAACAAATAGTCTGAATAATATTATATGCTTTACTGAGCAATTTAAAAAATATATACGTATACATATATTTGTATGTAGGCGGGTATAAAAAATATCTATACATAAAAGAATATATATATATATATGTATATCTAAAGTAAATGTCAAAGTATATACAGTTATGTTATACAAAGTATTGTAAAAATAAATTTGTTTATTTTTTAACGAATCTCTTTTCCCTCACTTGCATCAAATTGCTATGTCCATCGGCAACCCAAATCATTACGATAAATTAAGTTTGTTAAATTATTATGGTGTCAAAATCAAGTCCATCTGCAAAGTATATTCTGCTAATGCCCCTGATGTACATATGTGATTCTCTCCTTTTTCTTGTAGGAGTGGGTGTATTACACATGTCGTGTGTTTTGTGGCTTTACATGCTTCACTGTATTCGTTACTATCGTGTAGAAGGTGTTTTATTATGCATTTTATTGTGCCGCTGATCTGTAGTGTATACTGTGATATATGCTGTGCTCCAATTTTGTGCTGTGTTGTGATATCTTAAGAAATCTTGTGCTTCTTTTCTATTTTCTGCTAGCTCGGTGTAATAGGTAATGCAGAATATCGCGCGAAGAGTGCAGAATATATCGAAGAACATAATGTGCAACGTTGTGATTTGAAATTTGCACGCGAAGTATGATCGCAATAAGCCTGCACAGTGTATGGTACACACGCGCCAGGAATGCATACACGTGCCTTGCCAAATACTTTTTACGCAAATAATAACACTGGCCAAGAAATCTTGATTTTCTTATGCCCCTGAAATAAGTTTGAAAGAGTACCTGTAAACGTGTATTTTAGAACTAATCCCAACTTTGGATTAGCTCGAGCTTCGTTTGGATTCGAATAATGAAAGTTGACTGTGTTCGTTCAGGAGCAACGCTACGGTAAAAATGTTTTATTATTTCTTTCTATTTTTTTTTTTTCTTTTACTTTAACATCTGAAGAAGAGCCAACGTGAAATTAAAATCTCAAAAATTGACAATGTTATCGTTTTTCAAATGGATAAGCGCGCTAGCGAATACTCAGCTATACGTAAAGTAAAATCGTATTTGAGGGAACCCCAGACTAAAAATTTCTTTCTATTATATTTTTTCTTGTACCTGTTAAAGCGACCTTAGAGTATAGCAAAAAAAAAAGAAGTTGATCTGTTGCATGCAGCTCATTTAGTCTATGTTCAAATTTAGTTCTTCACTCCACACCCATTCCTTCGAGTCTTTAACTCATCGGCGCAATTATCCTTTCCGCGCCCTTCAAGCCCCCTTTCGCATATCGTCTTGAATGTAATCGATAAAGATTCGATGGGACTGATACTGTGTCTCATCACGCTCCACGTACGAATGTTTCAGTATGGAAGAGAATCAAGGAGCTGGAGGACGGTCCGCCCTTCCCTTGCACCAAGTGCGGAAGGACGTACTCTCACAAGTGCAATCTTACGAGGCATCTGCGCTTGGAGTGCGGCGTAGGACCGAGATTTCAGTGTCTCAGCTGTAAGAAACGCTTCAAGCATCGCCACCACCTCAGGGACCACCAAAGGATACATCTTTACGCCAATTGCACCTTCGAAATGCGAAATTGAGTTCAAGCGGCTCTCGTCTAAGGTCTACGGAGTTCGTCTATTTATTTGAACTATTTATTGAACTCCGTGGTATCGATTTTACGATCCAAAATGAACTGAATCTTCGAATCTACTCGTTCGAATTATTTATTTAATTATTAATCGTCCGGGGTCGATTCCACGATCCGCGGAAGAATAGTGCCAAGAGTCGACGGTATACGGTAGTGTAATTTACTTATTTAATGCGATAATCGGTGCTTCCTGCTGTCGAGCGCAAGCTCGTGCTATTTCGAACTGTATTGTTTCGATCTGCGTGTAATTGATAATTTTCTAGACTTTCCTCCGAGTGAGTGAAACTCATCCTCTCGAGAGCGAAAAACTCGGAATAGGTTGATCCTCGACTGTCGATAAAGGTGACTACAGACGTACGGCTATCTTCTTTCTGTGCAAGCACGTTTGGGCGTCTGGTAGATTATTAGGTAAGACTTCCGTATCCGACCCTCGTCCGATCTTAATAAAATTTTACTGGTACGTATCACTTACTAAATGCAGTCGAACGCCATAAGTGAGAAATTAACACTAAAGCTACCAAACGCAGGTCAAAATGACCGATTAACAAGGGAAATCCCCATATGGAAAAAATCTTCGGTAGGTTTAGTGTTAAGGAAACGCCTGCTTTCCGAGATATTTAATTTTAAAATTACACGATTAAGTCTAGAATTTTTGAAATTTTTGCGTAAGAGGAAGACTTAAATTGCAGAAAATGTCAGGTTAATAAAAAATGCCCGCGTAATAAAAAAATAATTTTAACTTGAGAGCGTGGTAGGCCTTTCTGGTTAGATCAATCTCCATTTATCACATTTATATTTCAACTTTTACATGGAATATCTTTTTTTGGGGAGGAGACCGCCAAGTTAATCAGAGGAAAAACTTATTTCTGGAAAAACTTTTTCTGTTAATAACTTTTTAATAAATGACGAGCGGAGCTTAAAACCTTCGCAACATTACTCAGGCTGATGACCTTGATAATATATGTAAAGGACATTGAGATCCGAGGTGGCTCCCCATTAGTGAATAATTACCAAAAAAAAACATAAAATTATTTTCTATATTTCTTGTTTTGAATATGTATTCTAATGATCTTTTGATAAATTAGTATTTATAATTTTGCAAGATATTAATAAAATAAAATCGCATTTCAGCAAAACATTTTCGAATTTTAGTCTTCTTTTTACGTAAAAATCGAGAAAATTAAACATAATTAAAAATTCAATATCTCGGAAAGCAGACGTTCCCTTAAATTCGCACTTATTGCGTTCGACTAGATTTGGTAAATGCTACTTACCTCTAAAATTTTATTAAGATAGGACAAGGGTCGGATACGGAAGTTCAGCCGATTATTATTTTGTGCGAGCATTCTCCTTGTTCAAGCGAGCATAAAGATCGATTGAATTTTTATCTACACGCTGTTCAAGCGTCCTTGTGCCCTGCGATGACTATAGGAAAGTTGTGCACGCTTGCGCAAAGAGATTATTCATAAACGCTTGTTAAGCACGCATTTACGTCTGTAGCCATCTTGAGATCAATTTCAATGCTCAAAACTGATTGGTTTGCTGGTACCTCTATCGTCTCACGATTGATTCGTGGGAGTTACAAGGGCTGTCATGTGCTTAATTGTTTTCACTTGAAGCGACGATGAAGCGCTTAGCACGCGTACTTAAGAGAAACCAAGGGAGGAAATATTTGAAGGCACGACGCGCGTGCTCTTTTGGGCATTCTTAAGGAAACCATCCGGTACGAGGGTTGCAAAGTTAACGAATTTTTACATGTACAAAAGAAAAAGTGGAAGAAGGTAAGATAAAAAAAAAAGAAGAAGAAAAACCAGAGTGAGTCCTTTATTGGGACACATTTATAAAGATAATTCCGATGTAATAGATTTTGGCCTGAAATATACAATGGTACTTCTTACGTTTTGATTTAAGATGATTGTAACTGGAGATACGATGGCACCCGTAAAATGTTCTAATTTCATAGGTAACATAAAAAGTGCCATATATTTCAGACCACGATCCATTAAATTGGAATAAAAATCACTTTACTTTGTTCTACCTTTCCTCTTCTACATCCAAAAATTCGTCATCTTTACAACGTTTACACCGGATAGTTCTCTTATATGTAATTCGTCGATTACTTGGAGCAGAAGGGTCTAATGGCGAGTGTAATAGATTAAGAAGTGGTCTGACAAAAGGATTGATTATCCTGACTCGGAGCAATCCGAGGACGATCACGAAAGCGTAGATTACGATTTTAATATACGTTCGATGTTCGTGATACACCTGTGTGACAGTCGATCCTGTGCCAAAAGTTATACGAGTGCGTATTATGTATCAGTAGTAAGTCAAGAGATAACGAAAATGATTTATAAATATCCCTCGATGTTTAGGCGGAGCCAATTTGCACGTTTAAGATTAACGAATGGAGCGCAATAGTCTACACTGCTCAGTAAAAAGAAATGCAAACCAGATGGCCCTAAGTGAATCCGTCTCAATTTTTGTAAACCGGTGCTTTTACCATATTGCGTAGAGTGATGAGAAGTGAACGAATAGATGGGATGGGGTGTAAAGGTATCGACGAGGGAGAAATTAATTTAGCGCTTTCCGCAGATCATTGGAGCAGAACACGAACCGATCGCAAAATACCTCTTAATCGTGCCAAACAGAACAGTCTAGTCTTTATGTTTAAGGTCCGAGTATTATACTTTTTCGATAGTGAATGAGAAAGCGTATTAACGTGCAACGCATACACGCATACATATATGTATATATAAATATTACGCATAATTCTTATATACGAGATATATTCAGGGGCGTATTTTTAGCTTGAATAACTTAGGGATATATACTGACGGCCGTATTTTTTTAGAAACTATAGTCGAATGGCCAAGCGGCAGCTAACCGATCGACCGTGTAAAAATAGAATGCCGAAGAAATGGAAAGGAGCGAATGACACCGCCGTTATAATTTCTGGGATAGCACTATTTTTTAGCGAGTGACGCTTATTATGTTCTTCCAGTGACTGCCGTGTGATTTGATTCTGGTTACGTAATTCGAGGGCGCAATTCCTCGCAAGATGCGTTGTCATTCGTACAATCTGCCGATAAATGCGCCTTTCATTAATTACTATATGCGCGATTTTTTCCCGCCACACAAGCATTTTTATTTATTCGCGTCAGTGGAAGAAGGGGGCGAATCTACGGTGATATTCGTGAAATAAATACAATTAACTCGATTCAGACAGTTCCTTTTGGGGTGCGCGACGCAAAGTTAAAACGTTAAGGAAATCCTTTGAGAACCTTGAGAATATTAAATATACATTTACACGGATTTCTCCTTACGGAGAAATGAGAATTGTCGATGCTTGACTAACACCCGCAGTGTGCAATGTTTAGTGTAATGGAAATATATAAACGAAGCAAACGAAAGAAATCCTTAATTCATGTTCATTTGAAAAAAGAGAAGTATGAGGAATAAATTAATTTTTTTAATATAAACTGTTTCCTTTCCCCGTAAATGTGCGATTAACTAACGAAAAAACTAAAATAAATAAAATTAATTTAACATGGTGATCTTGGCCATGCATCTTATTCGAGCGTTCAGTCGTTATACGGAAGAAATGGAAGAAAATGTAGCCGTAAGAGCGACCATATTGAACTAACATTGACAGCTAAAGTGACCGCCGCTTCTTTCGACTGCAATTATACTCATTTACCGTTGTTTGATCCGTCCATACGAGTGTCCTTGGCCATGCGCGAAACTTCGAGCTTTTGATATGTACACGACTCGTGGAAAAATAACTAATATAAGAGATTTAATAGGGCTCAAAATTCCTGTTAATTTCCACTATTCTTATTGGTTGGCGATTATCTTGCCTTGAGTACCATTGCACCTTAAAACCTTAGTGCGGATATACCATATATGTAATACTACTATATCGCTTATGGACTGAAGAGGCGACGCAAATACCACGGTGCAGACATATATCAACCTCTCACTCTCACCACAGTTATCTATCCTCTCACTTCGTACTTTGGCGCAATTGCGCATGCGTGCAGCTGCTAACGCATGCGCATATGTTCGAAGGTACGATGTTCTGTCTCACTTTCTCGGCGCCGGTCCCGCTTATAGGAAATATATGTGGCTAGCAACATAGGAATATTACATATATGGGATATACATAGGGCCGTACTCTCACTTTAGCAGTGCTCACACTTCAAATAGGCTTTATACATATGCTTACGTACGCATGCATGTCCACACATACTTACAAAAAGCATCTAAAATCCAAGTGCTGCTAAAGTACGCGTGAGAGTACGCCCCATAAGTATAACAGATAAATGAATCTACCGGGTAAGCGCAGGGGCTTTGACCTCCTAGTTCCTCCTTCAAGTATGAGTGGTGAAAAGTGGTGATTTTTACCTCGACTGGCGTGGTGAAATATACTTTTCGTGCGTGGCAACACTGTTTAAGAATATTCTTCAAAATAACCTGGCAACACTGCTCCTCGCTCTTACTCGATTGACTCGATTACTGGGCACGTGTATACTACACGAGATCAAATTATAGAGGACACTGTGAGAAACTATTTCTTTGGATTCCTCTTCTTTCGTCAAGTTTCTTTTAGAATGGCTGCATTTACGGTGTATGCACAGAACTGGCACCTTGTTATTGATTTTCCATTTTAATGGCTTATGTAAGCGAGGACATGAAGATGTACAAATTATTCAATCAACAAACTACAGTACAAGCGATTTGTTTCGTATCAAAGCGCGCAGGTGTGCAACGCTGCTTGCAATTATGTTCATTCTGCAAATTCGTTCACAGTAAAAGGCCTAAATGTACGTATATAATTTTTTAACACAGAATGTATATCCTGTGTAAAATTCAATTTCATTCGCGCACAACTAATATGTCTAAAAAGCCTCCTTAATTCGATAGTTATCTTATCTTTTCCCCGTAAGCTTCACATAGATGTAGGACAATATATAACATTTGGCGATAATTAGAAACTTTTCCGATAGTTTTTTTAGACATCCTAGAAGCACCCTAAGAATCACCGTAAGCAAATAAATTCAAGGCTACTTTAACATTTGGGAACCTTTTAACATTTCAAACCCTTCTGTAAATTAGCGTCTTTCTGTGTTTATCGCAGTCTTTTTAATATTCTCATTATGGAATGTAGCTCAGATACATCTACAGCTTCGACACTACGTTGCAACAATGAATTTAACGGAGCTTCAGGTATCACTGAAAAAAAAGTCCAGGTGGAAGTCGAAAAAGCATGCTGAACCGTTAGAGGGTATAAGTCTTTATAAAATTAAATTTTTCGCTAAGCCTTTAGAAGTACGAATGATTCTTAATTGTACATACCTTTGTTCAGGAACGGACGAAACAAAGGGTAGCAAAAAGGCTTCTGCAAAAGAGTTAGATGCTCTCCACTTAGTTCTTGTAGATTGTCCCGATATCTCATTAGACAAGTTACACAAAATTAATAATTCTACTATGCATAAAAAGCCAAATGTAAGAAACATCAATACTGAAGATAATGCTCCAAAGCCAAATTATTCTACCAATCGCGTAAGTCCTACTTTACCTTATCGCGTTTGTCCTTATATAAGTTTAATTAAGTTTCTTCATTAAATCTGTAGGTTTACAATACTGTATAATTGATCGGGTGACATAATTAAACACAAGTATCAAAACAGTATATCCTAAATTATTAATCAATGTCATTAATTGATCACGTGTAAAAAAGTCATCGGGCAGTCATTTTCATTGTTAAATTTATATGGATTCACACAACTGTTTATATATGAATTAACTTTTATAGCAACTTTAATTTCAATGTATCAAAAATATCCATTAGATATGTAAGCGAATAAGTTTCAAACTTATTATCTGTAATTATTCCTTTTATATTTTAAATAAACTTAGTTATAGAAATATTAGGTAAGTTCAAGGAGCAATAAACATTGATGATTGCATCAATAGCTGTGGTGTTATAGGAAGGCAATATGAATACAATATCAGCACCAGACAGTATCGACAAATCCCTGGAGGATACATGGACACTTGTAAAAGAACAGTCCCAACTGACGAATAATGAAGGAGATAAGTGTTCCCATTTATTAGATATTGCAGATGCAAGCCAAAATGTAGGAATTGCCACGAAGGATAGTGAAACATCAGAAACATCAAAAGAGTGAGTACATGTTAGAAGGAAAGACAAATAACAATGTATGACTGCGTTCGCTTTAATAATCCTTAAAGGTGTATGTCATATTACTTGTGCTATGTACAATTTACATTCTAAACTTTCCCATCCAATTTTCTTCAAACCGCTCTAACGAATCTACATACTATTAAAGAAATAGTTTCAGCAAGACTGGTGTTTTAGAGATAACGTACGGCTAACCAATTAATCTATTTGCAAAGACATTTGAATTTTATAATATTAGTGTAGCAAAACTTCACGTATAATTATCTAATCAAAAATTATCTATGTGTAATTATTTCTTACAAATTTGGTGGATATTTATTTATAGTGGCCCTCTAGAATCTGAGATGGAGAATTATAATTTATCTATCAATCTGGCAGCTGTAGAAGATCGCCTACAAACTATATTGGCTACTATATATATTTATATAAAACAAAATATGTTACAAGAAGCATATGAAATATTTATGCGTTATAGAGCAAATAAGAAACTGAAAATACATTGTACGAAACATATCCAAATTTACAATACAATACTAGAAGGTTACGCATGTGAAGGATTTCATACAATAGTTTTGAATATATACAAGATGATGAATAAAGACTTCATATCTCCTACGCCACAAACTTTTGCTTTCATCTTTGAAGCCGTTGCGAAACAAACATCATTGAGTAACGTTAAAGGTAATGTGATATTATTAGTTAACACTTATTCGGTTTAAAAAGGAAGTGCCATTTTATAAATCATACATATTTATGTTTACAGTATTATTAAAGGAAATTGAATCAGAAATGTTGAACAAAGGTATATCATTGAATGATGTTGTTACTACAACAAAATTCAAAAAGACCCAAAGAGAGGATGTCATAAGGGTCATCAGAAAATTAAATCCAGAATTCAAACCATCATATAGCTTTCCTAATGTGGACTACAAATGTGGTCTGTTAGACAACAACGTATGCAAAATACAACAATACGAAGGTCTTACCATAGGTGTACGTTCCCTTGCACAATTGCAAAAAGCACTCTCCAAACAAATCAAAATGGAGAGCCATGGTACGATTACAATAAACAGTATTCAAAAACTTGACGATGACATGAAGATTGTATCTAGTTATGTAAGTATCTGCGACTACTGGTTAAATCACTTGCTTAAGTAATACCTACTATTTAAATTTGATAATTATACCACTGCATTTGTGCAGACCTGTCACCATTATATTAAAAACTTTTCTTTATACGATGTCTTGTATCCCTTATCAAAAAGTATGTTTACTTATTCTGCATGCATTATGTTTGTTACTCAATGTAAATACGCATTCTTACCTAGAAAAAGAAAATAACTGTGCTAGAGCAAGCATGGTTACAAGCAGCTTCGGAGGCATTCGATAGGAATTTGAGTTACTTAAAAAGCAGAGACTCTGTGATGGAGCGACCATTAAAGATATTGCACCCTTTTTTCTGTGTGTTGAAAAAAGATGCGTACATGAGTGTCATTATGCAAAAAATAAGGGAACTGTGTGAAGGTTCTCAGGGGTACACATCTTCGGTTGCAGCACTCTCTTTAGAACTGGGAACGCGCATTTATAAAAAATTTGAGGTATTATATGATGTTTATTGATTTGTAACATATTACAATGTTATCCTATCTTTAAACATATGTCGTGCAATTCACTCAAATCATAACATATTATGATTTGTTTTATTCTGTTCCGAGTGACTAGGTCTGTTTTTTATTCCTGCACTGGGACTGAACTCCCCAGAAAAGTGCAGAATACATGTTTATACCAATTGTAGGTAGATACACACATACATATATGTTCTGCACTTTTCTGGGAAGTTTAGGAATAAATAACAAACCAAATATCTTTATTTTCTAGATTGAGGAACAATTGAATAGTGACAGTTTTTGTAAAACACTTGATATTTATCAAAAATATTTGGAATGGTATTCGGATTACAAAAATTCAGATAATACCAATGTTAATAACAATCGTATAGTGTGGCAGCAATATACATACGAGGCAGATAAACACGGTCCATCCATTCAACTGAATGCTCCTGAATGGTCTCATAGCATACGTTTAAGTATCGGAAAATTTTTATTTAACATAATATTGAATGATATAAAGATCAATGTCTCCTCGGGCCACTCAATACCAGCTTTTTACACACTGTTCAGATCAAATAACAATCGTTTAACCGAACAGGTAAGGGCTGCACTTATAGTAACATTGTGGGGTTTTTTTCAACATACACAATTTACTAGTCTTTCTTAAAATAATAATAAGGTTGAATTCATTAATTAACAGGTCAAACCACATCCTCTAGTATCGAAACTTTACAAAATTGGACAATTTGAGACCCTGACGTTTCCTGCAGAAGTGGTACCATTGCTATGTCCACCTCAACCATGGACATCTGTAGATAGTGGTGGATATATTCTATTAAAAGCACCCTTTATGAGATTTTGCCAGACGTCGACATATTTGCATGTATATCTGCATATTTAAATAATTTTTCTAAAATCTTAATATGTAGCCTAAACATATATAAATTGCTATAATTTATTAGCCAGCTTTGTCAATATGGATAGTTTAAGTCCATTAATGTCCTTGTTTGCTAGAATGAAGTGCAATCGTCAAAGTTCACACCAGCGCAACAATTATATCCAGCATTTGATTGCTTAAATCAGCTAGGCTCTGTTCCATGGAAAATAAATTCTTGCATTGTCGATCTCATGATTAAGGTATGGGAAGATATTTTAACTTTCTTGCATAACAGTATTATGTACGAAGTCATTTAAGTAAGGCAACCAAAATGTCTTGGAATTGCGATGCAAAAAATCTCCACTGTATAGTTTGAATGGTATCAAGGAATCAGAGTTCTCATAATAACTGCAGTTCTTCGTTTTGGATACAATTGTATTATAATATGCTAAAAAATATTTTTAACGATCTATTACCACCATTTGAATTTCATATAACAGATTTTTTGCATCTTTTACATCTGCAATACATTCTTTCTTAAATCATCTATTTTTTACATTTATCACTGTAAATTAGATATTTCAAGCAGGTGGTTCTGAAGAATTAGGCATACCAATGTCGCCCAGCGCGTTGGAACCAATACCACCTTTATCTGAAACTGCAACCCCACTAGAAAAAGCTAGATTTTCAGCTGCTAAAGGGGGAAGAAATCAAAGAAAGATGGAAATGTATGCATTATGGTGCGAAGCACTTTACAAATTATCGCTCGCCAACCATGTAAGTAGCCCTCAAAATATATGTGGCCCATATGAATTTCATATTTACTCCAGCTATAATCATATTATCTTTACATTTCTTTAAAGTACAGAGATGAAATATTTTGGTTACCACACAATTTAGACTTTAGAGGCAGGGCATATCCCATACCTCCTCATTTAAACCACATAGGACCAGATATGGCTCGAGCAATGCTTTTATTTGCTCATGGAAAGCGTTTGGGTCCAAACGGCTTAGATTGGTTAAAGCTTCACGTTATCAATCTAACTGGACAGAAGAAAATGGCACCAGTTAAAGAACGAATTCAATTTGCAAATACCATATTAGAGGATATATTAGACAGTGCAGAGCGCCCTTTAACGGTAAGTCTGCCATAATAAATAATTATTTGCTCTTACACACAGCTTTACTTTACATTATTAGATTGCAAAAATAACAACAATTAATTGATAAATGTGTATTTAATGTATGTATATATCTTAGGGTAAAATGTGGTGGAAAACATCTGATGAACCATGGCAAACATTAAGTGCATGTATAGAGTTGGCTAATGCATTAAAAGCACCTAACGCAGCAGAATATGTGTCTCATTTTCCCATACACCAAGATGGTAGCTGTAATGGACTACAACATTATGCAGCTCTTGGCAGGGACCTAGCTGGAGCAAAGAGTGTAAATTTATACCCTTGTGACACTCCACAGGATGTTTACACATCTGTTGCCAGCCTGGTACATGATATTTGTAATTACACATGGAATGAAATTAACAAATAATAACCACTGTATAGGATGCTACATTCTCCCTATTTTTAGGTAGAAAAGCAACGAGAAAGTGACGCACAAGGAGGTGTTGCGATTGCACAAGCACTGGAAGGGTTTGTGAAAAGAAAAGTAGTAAAGCAAACAGTAATGACAACTGTTTATGGTGTAACGAAGTATGGCGCACGACTTCAAATTGCTAAACAATTGAAAGGTACACATTTTACATACTTTATTACTGTCGAATATGATAAATTAAATTACGTACCAATAGGATTTACATAAATTAATGCATATTTTTTAATCTTATCATCAAATTATCCATTTATCTTATTTAGATGTACACTTTCCCGATCAACTAATTTGGCCTGGAAGCATGTATTTGGTTAGTGCAACATTTCAAAGTATAAGAACCCTGTTTAAAAGCGCAAGAGAAATTCAAGATTGGTTTGAAAACTGTGCACACATCATCACTTCTGTTTACGGCAGACAGGTTGACTGGGTAACACCGTTAGGCATTCCTATTATACAACCATATATGAAACGTACCAAAAGCAAATTAAAGGATAAGAAGTTATATGAGTTAGTACTCATTGCTCTCTATGAATTACCATTATAAACGAATTATACTAGTAGAAATAGTGTTAATTTTAACTGTATTTCAGAAAGCCTGACACACAGAAACAAGTAAATGCTTTTGCACCAAACTTTGTACACTCATTGGATTCTAGTCACATGATGCTAACTAGTTTGTACTGTCAACAAGTGGGTATAACATTTATGTCGGTACACGATTGTTTCTGGACTCATGCTTGTACCGCAGATATTATGAATAAAGTAAGTACGAAATAACCAAATATTAAGGGTTAAATACAAATTTTACATTTAAACTAAAACGTGTCTTATATCTGCAGATATGCAGGGAACAATTTGTTGCTCTACACTCTCAACCGATCCTTCAAGATCTATCTGATCATTTTGTTGGATATGGCAGACAATACAATAGGTAATAAGGACATGAATGTGCATGTGCTAATGATGGATTTACTCCTTCAAAAATTAGTATTGTTTCTGTCTAGTAGAGATTCCTCCTTATGCAAATACGTAAAAAAGAGGTCACATATTCTCATAAGAATGCTCTTATATTATGATTTAAGCGTATTAAATATCAATTTACATTGTTAATCAACGATGAACATATATTAATTATCTCTTCTAAATAATTTGCAGTAAATTGTCAAAAAATAAAAACTACAAATTTGACACATCTTCCACATTGCCTTTGAAGAAGGTGCCAACATTGGGCAACTTCGAGCTTCGGGATGTCCTGTCATCTATATACTTCTTCAGTTGAATCATTCTTATCGACACATTCACCATGTATATAAAAAATAAATTTGAATTTTTTTAATATTACGAGAAATGGGTCTCCGTCTTGTGCTTAATATGAAAAACATGTGTGCACGTCCCATAGTCCTATAGTGAGGGTGTTATAGAATGTAATACCTAGTATAGATTTTATTAGAAAAATAGTTACTAAATTGACACACCTTCAAAGTTTTATGAGACAATATTAAAACGTTACAACTTATAATACATAATGTAGAGTACATGTCAGTCTGCTTGAATAACGGCAGTTGTGGAAAGATATAGATAATAACCCTACATTATATATGTCAGCGACAAAGTGGATAATGCGGCATTGTACAGAATACCTAGGCAATCTATACAACGCGGAACGTTTTTGGGCAAGGTACGAAATGTATATGGTTTTGTACACTTTCCCTGGGCATTGTGTATAATACCTAATGGGCAACCTGGGCAACGATGAAAAATTGTTTAGGCAAAATATGAAAAGAGCTAAAATGAGATTAAAACTGTTAATAGCTGCCTTCAATATATACAGTATTTATATTATTTATACTATATCACAAAAGCCAATAATTCAATCCTAATATAACCCGAACATAACCTCGACTGGTCGACAATGATGTTTTCGGCGCGATGAACTAACTTGATGAAGTGGTAAGGCTTCCTTCATAGATCAATCTTCGTACACAGACTGAACCACACCTAATAGAACCCAACCTGGCCCTCAATAAACCAAAATTGCCCAAAGAAAGTATATGGTATAGAAAGCCACAAACAACATTACGCATTGTATAGATTGCCTAGGCATTTCGTACAATGCTGGATTATCCATTTTGCCGCGAACATATCATACAAGATCTATACATAATTGTCTTCACTCAGTTTTTATATCGATACTCGCCTTTTTGATACCAATACTTTTTTTCGATACTGCGTATATGTCGCAACTGAAAGTATTGATACCAAAGATACTTGGTATCGAACGAAAAGTATCAAATATTTACTTGTATTTACTCGAATCCGTTCACCCCTAGCGCTGATCCTCTCGGGGAATCTCTTCTCGGTGCCACTGCTAAATATGAATCGTAAAAGTCATCAGATGATCTGAAACCTAGTAAAACACCTACCAATGTGAATGCAATCGATACTGCTTTGTTCGCAAGTATCATTGCTGTGTTACTTTAGACCAAATAAGACAGTTCATTACATAAATAAACAATCTGACATTAATGAGTGAAGCGCACGCGACGCGCACGCGCCACACATGCTCGTATACAACCAGCTCACTTATTACATTATGTACATTTACTACTATTAAGCTAGGATTACTTCAGCTGCCACGTACATACGTATAATCGGTTGTTAAACCGGAAAATAGTAACACGTAACACTGTGCAGTTATGTCAAGTGATATTGGGGAAATACCGCTGAAAAAATTAATGACGGTACGTATTAGACTTTGTTCAATTGATCGGCGTGAAGTCATCAATTACGATTTTTGTTTATCCGCATGCAAGGTGCAAAATTTAAACTTCACTTAGATGCATACAGGTACATACTTCTTACGGAACTAGTAGTGGTACTTATTTGATTTTGGCAGAAAGAGTATTCAACTCGATTGTCTTGTCTCATATATTTATAGCTTAAAAGAAAGTATATTTGACAACTTACTTATACTAATCATGACGCAAATACATAATATACGTAACATACGTAATATATTTTCAAATATTATTTGACGCAATTAAGATATGTAAAAACGCATTATCCGAAACATGTAGTTTATACTGTTAGGACATATACTCCAATGATACTAGAAATGAAATAATCTTTTTGGTAGTTTAAAGTAAACATTTCTGTGTAAACGTAAAAGAATCGTTTCCGCTTTTTATGAAAAGTGTTGTCTTCCACAGACTTGCACCAATGTTTCGGAACAGGCGCATCATGTGTCTAGAGCAAAACGTGCCCAAGCGATTGGATGCATTAGAGGATTCCGTGGTTGTACAGTATGGTTAACAGGTTTATCCGGAGCAGGAAAGACTTCTATAGCTTTTCAAGTAGAAGCTGTCTTAGTTGACCATGGAATTGCTGCTTATGGTTTAGATGGAGACAATGTAAGGAGCGGTTTAAACTGCAATCTTGGTTTTAGCAAGGAAGACAGAAAGGAAAATATAAGAAGGGTGGCCGAAGTAGCCAAACTCTTTGCGGATAGTGGGCAAATCTGCTTATGCAGTTTTGTCTCGCCATTTGAAGAAGATAGACAAATGGCAAGGGAAATACACAAAAGCTTTGATCTCCCTTTTTTTGAAGTATTTGTTGATACGCCCCTTAATGTCTGCGAAGCTAGAGACACCAAAGGATTGTATAAGAAAGCTCGACAGGGAGCGATCAAAGGCTTTACTGGAATTGACCAAATGTACGAGAGACCCACTAAACCAGACCTTATTGTAACTACTGAAGATTGTACTCTAGAAGAATCAGCTTCATCAGTAATAGAACTTTTAGAAAAGCAGTGCATTATTCCAGTGCTGCCAAAACCCACAACTCCCATAAGAGAATTGTTCATTCCAGAATCAAGAGTAGCATTGGCGACAGCAGAAGCAAACACTCTTCAAAGCTTAGAGATTACTGAATTAGATGTGCAGTGGCTTCAGGTATTGTCCGAAGGATGGGCTGCTCCACTTACAGGCTTTATGCGAGAAAATCAATATCTGCAGGTAATAAACGAGGCCGACTAACTTTACGTACTAAGGCTAAATCTCCCATGAAATATCTTCAGGCCCAACACATAAGATGTCTTCTTGAGGGTGGGAAAGAAATAAATCAATCCATTCCAATTGTTCTCCCAATCAGCACTTCAGATAAGAATCGCCTAGAGGGGCATTCGGCAATAACATTACAGTATGAAGGTAAAGCCATTGCGATCTTACGCAGACCAGAATTTTATTATCACCGAAAGGAAGAGCGATGTGGTTGGCAATTTGGAACTAATGACTTGGGCCACCCATATGTGAAAATGATATATGAATCAGGAGATTGGTTGGCCGGAGGTGACATTGAAGTTTTGGAAAGAATCAGATGGCATGACGGGCTTGACATGTACAGACTTACGCCAAATGAAATAAGAGCCAAGTGTAGAAAAATGAAAGCTGATGCAGTATTTGCATTTCAACTTAGAAATCCTATACATAACGGCCACGCGTTACTCATGCAGGTAAGCCTGCGTAGTAGACCATCTTAGCTAATGGTATCTGCTTTAGTTTAGTCGAGATTCTTTCATTACAGGATACTAAAAGACGTTTATTGGAAGAGAGAGGGTTTAAGAATCCTGTTTTACTCCTGCATCCTTTAGGCGGCTGGACTAAAGACGATGATGTACCTTTACATACTAGAATTTTACAACACAAAGCAATCCTTGGTGAAGGTGTATTAGATGCTAATTCCACTTTATTAGCTGTTTTTCCTAGTCCAATGATGTATGCGGGTCCAACGGAGGTAAATTATCGGACATTTCTGTCCTTACAATTCTTTACTGTCTATTCCTTATTTTTGTCTATTTTTTCAGGTCCAATGGCATGCTAAGGCCAGAATGAATGCTGGTGCAAATTTTTACATTGTAGGTAGAGACCCAGCAGGTATGCTTCATCCAAATGATAAAGCAACCCCTGATGGCAATCTTTACGATCCGACTCATGGTTCTAAAGTCTTATGTATGGCACGTGGATTACAAAATATAGAAGTTATACCTTTTAAGGTTGCTGCATATAATATTAAAACTAAAAGCATGTCGTTTTATGAACCTGAGCGAAAACAAGATTTTCTGTTCATATCTGGGACAAAGATGCGTGGTACGTAAACAACCTATCATACCAATAAAATTACTTTTACTTTGTATAATCTAACGACACTGTCATGTTGTAAATGATACGATTTTATAATTAATAGTCATCCCAGTGTTTGTTAACTTTTGTTATAGACTTAGCTAAGGCAGGGAAGAATCCACCTGATGGATTTATGGCTCCCAAAGCTTGGGCAGTACTTGCACAATATTATCGAGGCTTGAATACACATAATTAAATAATGCAATATTCAAGTTTCTATTAAAAAGACAAAACAAAAGGGAAGGGGTGGAGGAATGAAGCACACAGAGTCGCAGATAATTTCATTATTATTACAATTGGCCAGTTATACTGCTTTGAAGACTACACGGTAAAGTGTAGTCCTCCGCCTACTTATTTTTGTGCGCACCAATGCTATATTATGCTCTCGTAAAGTAGTAACTCTTTGTGCACGTTATTATGTAGATGAATATGTACTTATAACGGTTCCATTAATTATAAACAAAAGTTATTTTTAATGAGCAAGAGAAACAGTAATTATATTTTTTTAATGTATAAATTTTACAAATATACACAGAATCTCATAAATTTTTAGGGTTTATCAACGTTATATATTGTAGGTATATTATATTTATCATCTAACAATTTCTTTGTTATCACAAGTGATACCTTTTATTTTATATGCGGTGAATAATGCTGGACATGTATACCATTGAAAAAGTTTAACGTATCAAAGAATACACACAATTAATGTACTACTCGTCTTTTCTTAAACTTTATCTTACCCACTGTCAGCAACACGCACATACAAACACACACGCGCGCGCGCATGCGCGCGCCACATGCAATTCATAGACAATAACTCTTTAGTTAAAATATTTTATTATCATATTACAATACAGGTGGAATACAAGTAAAAATGCGAATCATGACGCAGTAATATGCGATATTCATTTTGTTACTTCGCAATTAGGTGCATTTCCATATTTAAGACTCTGAACAATAATGTACTGTGATTACAGGATTAATTACATTTTAATGCAAATGTCTAAGTATTATAAGGTTTTGTGTATGATGCAGAACAAGATGCAGGGGATAGATTAACGGTCAACTGTGCATATTTATTATGAAAAAGTATGTAATATAATTTCTATTTTAAGTATATACCACAAAATATTACTTGCACAATGTACCATCTTAAAGAAAATGTACATATTTACATACATAAATAGGTTTCATAGACATGATCCCATAGTTTTTGTGTCTACAAGTGGAAAAGAGTAAGGAGGGAGAGAGGAGTGCTATGTACTTGGTAAAGGTGTATGTATGATGTCATATGTATGTACGATGTGCACATCTTATCCTGTGAACAGGAAATGTTGAATTGACGTATGCTTAATTAATTAGTAAGTAATTTCGTTATTATGTTAAATTTATCCAAATTTTCCATAACACCGCCATTTTTTATAATCTCTTAAAGTTCATATTCTATAGATAACGTACATATCTACGCAATGATAAGAACTGCTTCGGCAAACTGATTCTTTTAACATACAAACTCAAAATCGTATAATGTCAATTAAGCTTATTGGAGCAATGAAAGTTATCTTGTATTAGTAATTAAAATTTGCAGTCACTTACAGATCTGTACAGTACATTTTTCTGTAACCTGATATATTACATGCCTCTCTTCCTCATTTGTTGTATTTAGCAATTCCTTAACATAATATCCTCTTACAAACAGGATTGTAAGAGGATGTGTTAAAAAAATGAGAAGTGTCAATACATTTAGTTGGTATACGGTCATTATACTTCAATTGCATTAAATATGGACATATGTAATGAACTCGGAGAATCAAGCTCCAAAGAAATAGGTTGAAATTTCCAAACAAAAAACAAAATAAAGTATAATGACTCTTTATATCACAAACTTTCTTAAGTGTCAAACTGTGCTTGCATAACAGATACTGAAAGTGCAGATTTATTTTTAGTTATTATACATAATAGATGCTGTTGCTAAATTGACCTCTGCATTTGCATCGGATAAATCAGGCAGAGATAACATGACAGGAATTACTTGTATTTTTCCTGAATCATCTTGCTGTTGTAAATGAACCACAGTACCTGACTGCAAAATTTCATCTGTCATCATATCGTTGCCCATCATTTCTGCAGATTCAATGTTATCTGCAGTTACTTCTTCCGTGTAAACATTAGTATCCTCCATATTCATAATGACTTCTGCAGCTTCGGATGCTTCCCTCGATGTTTCTTCGTATTCCTAGTGGTCGAAAGTAGTAGCTGAGCTTTCATTGAATACTATATACTTACAAAAGGATAACTAGAATACATTACAAATTTGTACCTGCTCGTAAACCTGCTCATATTCTTCTACAATTTCTTGTCCTTCAAATTTGACTATTTGTTCACGTTCATATTTTTCTTCATAATGCTGATTTGATTGTTCTTCATACTGCTCGTCTGTCAGCTGTGCTTCTATATTTGTTAAACTTCCTTGTTCTTGTTCAGAACAGGAAGAATCTTCTTGCACTTTTGGCTGCTTAATATTTCTACCGGGTACTATCCTTTTAAATCCTGATCCACCTAAGCTCTCGTGTCTTCGTTCATGTTTATTCTTATCACCTAGATATTTAAAACGTTGTCTACAAACACTGCAAGAATATGGCCGTTCGTTCGTGTGTGTTCGTTCATGGCAAACAAGTGCACTGACTTGCTTGCATCTCCAAGGACAATACCTGCACTGCAAGGGTCTCTCATCACTGTGTCTGTTTTGGTGATGCTTGATGAGTTGAATTTTTGTTTTCAAGTTAAAACCACAGATTTCACATGTGTATGGCCTTTCTTCCGAGTGGGATATCATATGTGTTTTTAATCGAAGCTGATTAACAAAACGCTTTGGACAATGTGGGCATGGCAGCGTACCCTCCAATCTATTGTGCATCACCATCATATGATGCCTCAATCTAACTTCAGATGTAAAAGTTAATTCGCAATCTAAACATTTCATCGGATCTTTTTCCATGTGTGTATTTTTAATATGCGCTCGCAAAATCATCTCAGTTTTAAATGTTTTGTTACAGTGATAACAGGATACTCTCTTCTTTTCCAGACTCCCGCTTACTTCTTCTTTGGCTACACCAGGAAGGGATTCATTGTGTATGTGAGACATATGCCACTCCAGTGATCTTGTCGAAATCATTGATCTGTTACAAATATGGCATGTATACTGCCTGCCATCCTTATGGACACGATTTCTGTGTATGACAAGTGTCGAATGATTTGGAAATTTCTCTCCACACACTTGACACGAACATTCCTTTAATCCTCGACTATCAGTCTTTTCGTGCACCCTCATATGCAATCTCAAACCATCTCGTCTATTAAAACCTACGCCGCATGTATCGCATCGATATTGCCTTTGATCTTCATGAATTCTTACATGTTGTTTTAAAGTTGAACTATTTTTAAACATTTTGTCACAATGCGGACATTGAATTGTGTATGCCTTATGAGTATGCATATGTTTAGAAAGACTATAAAATGGAACCAACTTATGACACACAGGACATTCTCGTTTATTTCCTACTGGTTGATGTTTACGAATTCTGTGATGTCTAAGACTTGCAGGATTCTTAAAATCAGCGCCACAGTCCTCGCATAAATATGCTCTCATCGTGGTATGAACAGATTTTAAATGAAAACTCAGCTTTTGCTTAAATGCAAATTTTTTAGGACACTTGGGACATTGATATATTTTTTCCCAGCTCATATGTTGAGTTTTGACATGCTGATCTAATGTTCCTTGATGTTTAAACTTTTCACCACATATATCACAGAGTTGTCCAAACATATTATCGGAATGCTTTTGCTCATGCTGGCGCTTTTTCCCTTTGGAATCTAACATTATGTCACAGTATTTACAAAGCAACTTCTTTATGCATACCATGTTATGATTCCTCTTTGCTTTATTTGTTGGAAATTCTTCCATGCAATCATCGCAAAAATGCATAATTTTGTAATCGTGTATTTTTAAGTGCTCCTCTAATACATCCTTTGAAGCAAATGTTTCTGGGCAGTAATCACATTCCAAATAATTTTCTTCAGGAACATAATCAGCTGGTTGTGTTTCATCTATTAAATCTGGCAAACACTTTTTCAGGCATGCATTATTTCTGTCCTCATAAAGCGAAATAATATCCTCATCCTTTAATCTTGTAATCACTATCTTTCTCTGTTTCAAGTAATCTTGAAAGTCCTGCAAATTCTTTTCTTTCTCCCCCAAAATTCTGGCCAGTTTTTCAATATTACCTTCCGTGTAAGATTGATCAAGTTCTTTCTGTAAAGATTCTCTTTTCTTCTTTGCTTCCTCCCATTTTAGTTTAAGCCTTGCGAGTCGCGATAAATATTCTTCTGTGTTAACGTACGACTTCTCTCTAGTTGATTTTCCATCTGTACTTTCCATTTTTTCCGCTACATCAGACTCCTCCTTGTCTGTACTGTTGTTATGCCTATCTCTCTCGTTTTCAAAGTTGTCAGTTGTCTTACAGTCAACGGATCTGTATTCATCCAAATCTTCATTCCTTTGCACAAATCGTACGGAACCCTCGTCAAGTTTTAATGTAAGTGGAAGAGTTGCATGCCCTAAAACTTTTTCTCGTTTTTTTTTATACTCCTCTATCTGCTCTTCTATGATCTGCTCCCTAATGTCTGGCTTCTTCGTTCGTTCTGAAAATAAATCTCTCTCTTTTGTAGTTAATGTAACGTATCTTCGCAAAATCTTTTCAACAGGTTTTATGTCAAAAGACTTCTTACCAGTTGACTTTTCTTCCTTCTTTTCCAGAGGTTTGTCCATTTTTTTCACTTTGACCAATAATATTTCATTAGGTTTAGATCCTTTAACAGTAACATACATTATTCCATCCTCATGAGTACTGCTCACATTTAATGGATTATGTATATCAAGTTTTCGCATTTTGGACTCTTTCTGATCACCGCTTGTATCGGATACAATTACAGTAGTTTCATTACTCTCTCCCGTCGCTTCCTTTTTTGGTTGAAGTAATCTGCGTTTTAATATGTTCGGTTGTTTTAATGTTTCCTTTGCATTTCGACTATCTATATTCGACGCATGCGACCCACATGGATTCTCAGAATTATCTTCTATGGGGTCAACTTTAACATATGCTTTTAGGTCCATATCATATTTATATACAGTTTGATTGTATTCTGTTTTAGCATTGTTCTGTACAAGCTTTTTTGATGATGTATCCTGATGAAGGATGGATTGTAAATTTTCTTTTGTAAAACATTCTTTTTTATGTGACTGCCGCTTTTTTACATTTTGTGATTGGAGATTGTCAAATTCATCATCTGACTCAGCAGCATCTGAGCTATCAGGTTGAAATGGTGGATCATCGGGATCAAATTCTTCAATTGATTCATTATCGTCGCTCTGATGCGTAGGAACTTCCTCAAAAATATCGTGCGTTGCCTTAATTACCGACTCTGACCAAATATCTTCGGTAACTTTAGCAGATTCAGATTTTGTGATGTCTTTTAAAGAAAAAATGGCTGATATTTTTGGACCGGACACACCATTGGTATTATCTTTACTTATGGATTCGGTAATTGCACTATGTGGTTCACTTTTTTCTAATTCATTTCCATTAAATTGCACATGGGAAGAAGCGGTATCAGTTTTCCCCAATTTCATTGTTCTTGCAACAGTATCGCTCAGAGAAACATGAATTGATTTTAACTTTACTTCTGCTTTTTTAATTTGCATAAAGAACTTATAGCTCATTTTAAGGTCACATATACAGTCCATACACATTTGAGTCGACAGACTATCGTGTGGATTTATCTCTTCCAAATGCTTTATCTGTTGACTCAATCGCATTTGCATACCTTTCTCTCCAAAGATATCTACTAATGGAAGTTTTAATCCAGCGCAAGTACGGCAGTACTTTTTCAACTCTTGCTTACTTTGTTCTGACACCGACAATTTGTTTTGAATAGGTACATTACTGTGGAAAGAAAGCTTTGTCAATTCATTTAAACTGTTAGCATCGCGTCCTAACAATTTTACACGAGGAGTTATCTTCTTTAACTGATTAATATCTTTGATTTGCCCACCAAACGTGTCTTTGTTTAGTGGTGAAGCAGACTTGCCACTTTTTAATGGTATTACACTAATTTTATCATCGGGTGCATGATGTATGACGCCATCATAGCATCGATCAATTTTTGCATTAACTTCGCTATAATTATGATCTCTATTATTCATTCCAGAGCTCTGCATTTTCAAGGTCTCCTTTCAGATTATTTGCATCCTTTGAAATTGAGAATAAGATAAGTAGCAATTGAAAGCGAAATAAAAAAGGCATGGGACAGTTCATAAATATTAAAACGTTACGTGCCACGTGTACCATTTATGGTACACGATGAGATAACTACTCTAAGCAAGCTAATTACTTATGGATTGATGATGTAATTAAATATTGTGTGATAATATATCGGTCTTTAGTCAAAATATCAAATGGCCTGAGCAACAAGTCGGGCAAAGATGGCTTGGCACGGAACATATTAATTAATATTATACTAAATTGTACATCACGTGCCATTTCCTTATCCCTGATAGGAACAAAAAATTAACTAAATAATGTACCTTTGTATTCATTAGATCAGATTCTGTTATTGTCAATATTAGCTCGTATGTGCACTTCTTCGATATAAGGTGGTTAATCCTTCGCATTCATGATTTCCTTACTGAAAATGTTTTCGCTGCAAAATAGTGTCCAAAATAACAGCCGACGTGCATGTTACACTTCTTCTGGCACAATTGAATTAAATGTTACATCCGTAAACTCTTCACAATGTAAAACACCAACGCAGAATCTTGTCATTGCTACTCTAATATTGACAGTATAAATGCATCTTCTTCTAAACTCAGATATGTATCTGTAAATTTGAGAAGTTTACTTCATGCTTTCATGAAGATGGTAATGATTTTACTTAGCTTCGAAATCAAATACAGTTTCTTAGAAATGCAAGCAATCCTTTTAATTTCGGATTGAGGTTAAGTAAGACGTATCATTAAACTAAACTACTTTCGTATCAAAAATGTGATGCAAACCTTAATAATGAACATCAAACTAATTTTCAAAGTTATTAATTTCGCTTTCTTATCGACGATTATGTGTATATAAACAACGTTATTCAAAAGTTTTTCCAATTTCTCACTACTATAACTTCTTCCTAGCGCTATCCAGATGGCGCATTATAATGGCGCCCAAGACGTACGTTAATATTTTCGAGCTATCATAGTCGTTCTACAGTGCCGAAATTCATGCTTTTTGTATCGGACGCGTGCTTCCAATGTAGGGCACCCGCTGATCCAATATCTCGGGATAATGGATTATATCTACTTTTGGTATAGAAATTCAACCTTTATTCTATTTATCTCTGTTAATCTCTATATTATTTATTGCACGCTGGTAAAACGGTGCACTTGCGCCGCCGCCGCCGCCGCCACGTTTCACTCTCACGCTCCCTCATTTCCCTCATTTCACTTTGTGACGTCGTTGTCGCTTACTTGCATTCAGATGGGTGCAACGACTGAATGCGACTTCCTTGTAATGTGAGAATTGAACTGAATTTTTTTAAATACTCCACGCGGTACTCCCCGAAATTTATTCGTTACACGTGTTATGTTTCTTTAATCTCTGTATTACAACTTTTATGAATGGTAAACGATTTTACTTGGGTGCAAGTGGCAAGTGTTGTTAAAGCAAATCATAGTTACATGTGTGTTGTTATGTAGTTTGAAATATGCTTATTTTAACTCGGCAATTCGTTCGCACCCTGCATCCTGTTGCATCCCACGAGACAGCTCAAGCATTGGTATAATTTATAATTAAATCAGTTATAAACGCATTCATTAATTCTAAGAGTTGAATCTTAATTGGGCACGGAACATTTAATTAACTCTCATGGAACATAATAATAGTAAAAGATAGACTACAGTATAGCTATGTTTTTATAATTAATTGTAAGTATTCATATATGTGGCGGTATATCATCTTAATTAGAGTACATTGCAATTACGATGCAATCAAGACATATTTATGCCTTGTAGCACATTTTCTATTTTTTTTCGATTGACGTGAAGTAATGGTGTTTTAAAAAGATTGCCCAAGCCGACGCTTAGAACAAGAAGCTATTAAAATGTAAATTTCCTATAGGAAGAAAGGAACATGCTAATTGAAAACAAGTATTCAGGTTTCGCCAACTTATTTAAAAGGGTGCGATATTGTATTTATCATAATTTCCTTATATATACACATCACGTGTTCTAAGAATAAATTTTATCACGTATACAAGTTATGCCATATGACTATATCGACTGTTTATAATTACATTTGTTCAAATTAATTCTATACGAAATTAAAGTACTCATTCACGAACATATATATTTAGAGTTAGGTAGGTGTAAGGTGAAAATTATTCAAATTAGAGATAATATAACTAAATACTTGAAAAATTATACACTCTAATTGTAAGTAGAATGTGGGGGTAAGGTGTAGTTCACAGAAAAGTGCGAAAAGGGCCATATAAATTGTTTTTCATATAATTCGTACATCACAGTAATACAGATCGTAAGAATTTGGTTGCACTCGGCCCTATTTATCACAGAAAAACGAAGGAAAAGTTGTGGTATTTGTAGGTTAGAGTGGCTGTAACATGGGCGCGAATTTCAAATACGACTTTCAAATGGGGTTTCAGTTTACCCCGAAGGTTTTGAGATATTTGGGGCGTTCAAGTTTGGGTTAGATTACCTATGGCTTACAATTAGTCTATGGATAGTAATGTATAAGAGAAGCCTCGCCAAGTAATCAAATTAGAGGTATTTCTTTGTACCGATTCTCCCTGCCCGAAGATTTTCAATTCTTGGGTATTCGAGTTTGCATTAGATTAGGCGTGGCTCAGCTGTATAAGGAACTTCATCTATAAAACACTATAAAAGATGTATTACCATTTCATCAAGTTATAAGTATTTTCTTCCGCCCCTAATACTGCCGAGCATTTATTACATACAGAGATTCTGTCGCCCAAAAGTCTGACCCCCTCAAGGAGTTAAAAGGTATTGTGGTTTGCACTTTATTTGCCCCAAATTCTGTTTGCTCTGCAGGTTTTGTTTTGTTTGAGATTCATGTTAAGTGTGAGATTGGTTTGTGGCAAGTGTATGTATGAAGATGTAAGAGAGACTTACTACTTCGCGATTACTCGTATTTGAAATTGGCGCTCATTTTTTAACCTACAAATCTCAGAACTTTCTTCGTTTTTTTTCTTCGAATAAATAGGGCCAAGCGCCATCATAAAATTCTTATAAATAATATTATTTTGTTATCTTATCTACGTACACAAACCTTTCTTATGGCTCTTTTCGCACTTCTCCCTAAACTGCACCGATATAGATTACTCTGTAGCTCAGCTATAAGCATCGGTCAAATAGTCGCCGAACAAAGGTTTAATATATACATTTAAACAATTTCTATACTTCAAAAAATAGATCGGCATAGATCTTTTCTTTATTATTTCAATAATACTGTTGTACTTAAAGGTTAATTATCACTCTGTAATATTTAGCATTGTTCGTTAATGGACCTGTAACTTTGTGTTTACTTTTGTATTCTTACTTTATGCTCAAGCAGCATGTTATTCTCGGGGGGTAATGCAAGACATGCTCTTAATATGTTTTCAATAGCAGCCCTCTGTCTGAATAGAGCATTCACTACAGGTGAACCCCGTGGAACTAATGGTGCTTTACACAGATATGATAATATTGAAAGTATACTGTGAAAACTGAGAAACTCCTCGTTATTAGAGTCAGCTTGTTTAAATGTGATACGTGAACAGATCTCCGCCAGTAAAACCAAATCTAAAATGATGGGACTAGCAAGTAAAGAATCTTCACATGTATTATGGACGACGATGGTATTGTGACCACCCAGCATTATCTCTGACGTGTATTCGTCCATTGCTCTTTTACTGTCACCTGCAAGTACAAATATGTATAAGAAGAGGGTCTCTAATTATTTTCCTTTTGTTTACAAAGTTACTTGAATTGTTTAGTTATAGGAGCAACATACCAACATATGGTACATATTTGATGACAACACAATGATCTGGTTTTTCCGCTGATTTATATAAAATGTTGTTCGATTGGACCATATCATCAACCACATTACTCTTGGAAATCTAATAATTACAAGAATAGAACAAACTATAGATGTTATGCTACACATACCATGTTTATGATTATAGATTATTATGAAATTTAACTTACAAACCACATGAATGGCCTGATATAACTGTTATATAATACAATATTGGCATTCATACACAAACTAATTGCATATAGTTATTACCTCTTTAGATCGGAACTGTTGAGGTGCAGATAAATTATACCCATCATTATTCCCAAGGTGATTGTAGCTAACAATTGATACTGGCTTGATACCTGCGGAAACTAAAAAATCGACAAGCACCGATTTTAATTTTGTTTGCCCAGATTTAAAATCATCTCCACCTATAAACGTCTTTTGCCTTTCCACTAATTCAATGACTCCTGGCACAAAAGTATTTTGAGGTGAACCATTAATATAAGTGCACTATAAAGGAAAACCATCATTAATTATTGTTAGATGTTACTTTTGGAGATAACTTTCTTTTGTGTAAAATATTTTCTTCTTTTTTGTGTTTACATGTGCATACATAGAAAGCCATTACTAATGATCAATTCTGAAGAAATGTTAGATGAATAATAACATAGGGATAGAAAAAGACAAACAGCATAATTAGAGAAAATATAATAACAAAAAGAGAACTTAACGTTAACTTACACCCTCCAAAGCTGCCGCTACAGCAAACATTGTACTTGGACTAATTTCAGAATGATTCTCGTTGATGGCTTTTAATAAATTGTCAGCAGTATCATTTACACCAATAATGAGTTCAGAAAACCTTTCAGTATTTGCTGTCCATAAAATGATTACTTTATCCAAATTCTTAAGAGTCTTAAATTCTACAATATCTTTTCTAATGCATTTCAAGTGTTCGCTTTTTGACCCAAATATAACATTATTGGCTCGATTTTCCTGCAAAGAGAAATATTAACTTGTTCATGATAATCTTTACGAGAGCTTGATCAAATACTGTTATATTAAGCACTAAGTTACTTGATTAGCTGCAATAAAATCAGGGTAATAAATGCTTCTTCTCGGTTTCATTTGTATCATATGTGGCTTAAGCTGTTTCTGTAGATTGATATCAAGAACTCTGGCACGTTCCATTGCATCTGCAATATTTAAATTTGAAATATCCCAGCCATCCAATTCTATGTCATTTGGATTCACCATCGGAAGCATCCAGCTCATCGGTACATAAACATCCCCATTAATATTCGATCCTAGTCTAACAGTGGATGCCTGGACTAATGAACCATACCTAATGACAGAAGCATTTTTATTGCAGCATACCGATTGTTGTAAATATCTATTTATGCAGTTCTAAAGCAAACTTACCAATTTGGTTTCATAATACCATCTTTTGTTTCCCATGTTACATTTAATTTATTTGCTATTAATGCTGCAGTCAGTGTGGATCCATTATTGCCACCCCATCCCACTAACATTAATCCAAGTCTTGGAACTTTTGTCAGCGTCCTTATTAACAGCGTAGATGATAATGGAGTAACCTGCATTTAACAAACATTTTTTTTTTTTTTTTAGTTATGTTAATTCTACATATTAGGATAAAAATACGTGAATAGATATTACAGCAGTTTAAATGAACCTTGCACATATGCACGTCTATTTTGAAAACTGTGCAAGTACATTTAAAAAAAAAATGAGCTAGTTATAAATGAAAAGTTTACACTACATTAAACACAAATTATGTGATATCTCATTTTTTTAAAAAAATGGACTTACACCACTTTCAAAATAAGGATCCATATATTAAAGAAATTTTTCATGTACAAAGTTATATACATTGCCCACACATATATGGATATTATGTACAGTATATTATAAATCAATCTAAAGTCTGTCTAAGATTCTCTGTAAAGTCTATGCAATTGCTAAATAGTTTGAGAAGTCCAAAATAATATTGTCATGCAACAGTGCGATTTAGTCAGATATGCTGTGCATCAATTCTGCAACGGAAACCCTAAATAATAGGTGATAAATTGTATGGTATAAAACAATGAAGAAAAATTGATAATTACAACAACTTGCTCCATACATGTAAAAGATTAAGGGGCTTACTCTCATCTGTACTTCAGAGGTGCTCGACACTTTAGATACGTTTGATAAACATGTGTGGACATGAACGTGCATATTTATGCATTTGTATAAAGCACATCTAGAGTGCAGGTGAGAGTAAGGCCCCAACATTTTATGAAGAACAGTAAAACTTTTAACTAAAATTTTTATATCCATAAGTGTATAATGCAATGACATTATCAGACAGTAAATAAATGAAAAATTAACTAAGTTGATGATATTTATATTATGCTTACTGTATATTGGTCCTCGCTGTCATTGGTTACCTTTGTTGTTTGATATTCGTATTCAGCTTGAATGTAGTCATCGGTGTATTTCACCTTTGGTGAATCGACACGTACTTTGAATGCCATAGTCTACAATATTGAGTGTCCAAGTGTTAGAAAGATATGCTCAGCTTGCTATTAAAACGGAGTAGTAAGAGTGCAGTTCAGCTGAGGGCTCTCTATATTTTTGGTCATATAAAGTACTTAATTTGCGCGAGATTTATGAAACGCGAATAAACAAACCTACAAATTACAGTATTCTGAACTGTTTAGAATACTATGTGACTGGTATAGTACACTTAAGGATATTGCAAAATAGCTTAATCTGTTATGTATATACGGTATGTGCATATATATATATTTATGGCCATGTGCGACGAGTGTATAAAAGACTTTACGGTTAACCAAGAGAGGAAAAGTCGAAAATCAAAGACTGTCTTCGCTGGTCTTCGCGACTGAAACGCGAGTGTGGCGTGAATTCGCAGGCATGCGCTTTAAAAGTAATACGATCCCCCCTCGCCTTCTATCCCCTGTAACTTTAACTCCAACCTATTATAAATACATATTTGGTTACCGCCCAAATGCGCGGCGCGGCATGGCGATCCTTATCGTTGCTTATCGTGCTAATATAATATTAAACACGTGTTCACCTTTACACGTGTATTTTTTCGCAATCTAATTTGGAGTCCATATGAAAACGCTCGATTATAAATAAGTATTTGTCCAAAGTCTACATCTATACTATTCATTTTACATTAAATTAACATTAGATCTATTACGTATCCTAACACGTTTAAGGTACATGCACGTTAGATAAAGAGAAAACACATCTGATTTATACATCACCGTAACATATGTGGAATACGTAACTAAACGATTTGACTTTATACGTTACCTTAATGCGTGAGGATCAGAATGCTTCTGATTAATATTGTCTATAGTTTCTTCTTTCAATATTGATCGCCGTAAGGACAGGACGATCAATACATTTTTCCTGCTAGCCTTTTCCTTGCAAACCGATGTAAGAGTGATTGTTTGGTAAAATTTTATCTTTTATACTGGTATCAAAATATAAATGGCTTGCAAATTTGTAACAACGAAGAATGTTCGCGCAAAATGTACGGAGCGCCCAAATTTGATCTTCGTTAGCATATACTCATTCTCACTATTAAAGTTACTCGTAATGAAATACAATTGTATTTAATAACCTGACTTAAGTCTTGTTCAATTGTATCAAACGTAACTAAACCCTGAAGATTGTTTCAATCGATTAACTATGTGCCCTTGGCCCTTGGAGTGAGTGTAAGAGATGCTGAATTATTGATTTGCCAAGTCACTTGTAACACGACTGTCTAGTATAATATGATTACGAACTGTAATTTCGCTCCGTAAAAGCTACATTTTTTCTGGATGTCCGTTACCATCGCGAGAAATGAAATAGTGGGCTGCAAAATGTGAAAAACAAAGATTGATATTATGCGTCACGAGTATTATTCATTCATTAATATCATTTCAATTGACTGTAGCTTTTATTAAATCGATTCATTGACGAACAAACCGCTACTGTTCTATGATTATAGCGTCGCTATTCCATTACTTCTAACAGTGAAGGCATGATGACAGTTTTCAGTTTATAGCCTTGAAAATCCCGGGATAATTTTATCAGATAATAAACTTTGATATAATTAACGAATTGTCATAAATGAACATAATAAATATACATGACATGATGATATGCTTCGTAAAGTCCAATCGTCAGACTGGTCTAAAACAATACACGTGGATAGTGTTGGGATGATAACGTCAATTGGACACTCCCCCCCCCCCCCCCCCCCCCCCCCGCCCGTTTCTTAAAACTGACAAGTAACACTACCCAACTGTAAATCCCCGATTTTGATAATTTTTTAATATGTCGTAGTAGACGCAAAAATAAGACATACGTATTTTTTTTTATCGGCGGAGATGCATATTTAGGGAGTGAAACACCACTTTGAAAAAAATCGGTGTTTTTCTTTCGGAGTGTATACCGTGAAAACTATGCAAGATAGAAAAAAATGTTTCCAACAAAAGTTGAACTGTTTCAAGAGCTCTTAATAATAGTGTTATCGATTGTTTAAAAAATATTAAATTTTTAAACATACCCCCCACTCTCACAATTTTTTTGGCGATTTCAGAATTTCGTTTCGACAAAATGAAAGCATATTTTATTCCGAATCCAACCATATATAATAATGTTGCTTTCCGACATACGGACTTTTCGAAAAATAAATGTAAATGTCCGCCTATGCCCGTACCGCGCTGTGCACAGCGCTTATGATTCCAACTATTATGTAATGATATTACTTTCTGGCAAGTAACACTACCCAAATGTAACTCGCCGATTTTTATAATTTTTTAATATGTCATAGTAGACGTAAAAAGAAGACGGATATAAACAGGTTTACAAACCTGGGTGAAGAAAACTGGTGGTTATGATTCTTTCTATTCTGCAATCGCTTGTTTAGGAACATATTTATAAAATAGAGTAAATATAGCTTCATCTTCATATTCACAGTCACAGTCACATTCACATTCACATTCACATTCACATCCTGTTGTTCATATTTCAAAGAAGGAAGTTTCTCAAACGTTATGGACATCGCGTTGGTCGTGGGGGGGGGGGGGGGGGGGGGGGGTTAAGCGGTACTCTAATCCTGATTAAATTAATTTAAAACAAAACAGGCACGACCGTAAAGGGAGTGACTTATGATCTCGCCATCGCGAAAACTGTGCGTGTGTGTGTGTGTGTGTGTGTGTGTGTGTCCATGTATATTCTCGATTTCGAAAAAACGGCTGAACCGATCAGGACCAATTTTTGCACAAATTTGCACAAATATCGATCGAGCACCCGTCGATTTGGAGGAGGTTGGCTCTGCCCCCTAGTTTTATTCGTTTGTGAATTGGAAGAATCATAACCACCAGTTTTCTTCACCCAGGTTTGTAAACCTGTTTAAATGTGTGTGGTATAAAAGTGGGTATATTCAAGAAAAACCACCTACATGCAAGACTCCAGTCCAATATTGTTTTCAAGATTCTGCTATATCCTGCAATTATTGTGGAGATAATGTATTAATTTTTTTGATAATGCAATGTTTTATAAGTGAGAAAGTATGTTTTTCCGCTGATAAAAAAATACGTACGTCTTCTTTTTACGTCTACTATGACATATTAAAAAATTATAAAAATCGGCGAGTTACATTTGGGTAATGTTACTTGCCAGAAAGTAATATCATTACATAATAGTTGGAATCATAAGCGCTGTGCATAGCGCGGTACGGGCATAGGCGGGCATTTACAGTTATTTTTCGAAAAGGCCATATGTCGGAAAGCAACATTATTGTATATGGTTGGATTCGGAATAAAATATGCTTTCATTTTGTCGAAACGAAATTCTAAAATTGCCAAAAAAATTATGAGAGTGGGGGGTATGTTTAAAAATTTAATATTTTTTAAACAATCGATAACACTATTATTAAGAGCTCTTGAAACAGTTCAACTTTTGTTGGAAACATTTTTTTCTATCTTGCATAGTTTTCACGGTATACACTCCGAAAGAAAAACACCGATTTTTTTCAAAGTGGTGTTTCACCCCCTAAATATGCATCTCCGCCGATAAAAAAAACGTATGTCTTATTTTTGCGTCTACTATGACATATTAAAAAACTATGAAAATCAGGGATTTACAGTTGGGTAGTGTTACTTGTGAGTAGCGCCGGCGCACAGAGTGGTCGAACGGCCACTTAAACGGGACAAAGTCCAATTTGTCATTACCGGCTCGGTACCTGTGATAAAAATGATATTGAATGTATAGTACTTTTAATTCCTATTAATTCCCTTATAATAGAGATAAAATTGTAGCAGACGGGTGTACTCAACAATTTCGACGAAATTTGTCAGTCTTCATAATTTCAAGGCATAAAACTCGATTTCGCCAAGCAAACGTGTCACTCTTTAGTTGTCTAAGAGATGTGAGATGTTAAATATCGTACGCGACAGGTACGGAGAGTCGACTCCCTGTAAAGGTGCGCGGCGGCCGGCAGGAGCTCCTCTTGTGATATGGTATAAATAATATATAATAAAACGTATAATATAATACAATATAATATAATAAATTCATCTACATAAATAGATCAGTTGCGCGGGGCAAATAGAATCAACGGATATTTTCGAATTTCCTACTCCTGGTGATTAAAATGACTGCCGCGTATTGCGTACCTTACTGCGCATGCGCACCTACTTCGAAACGACCAATGGGCGAGTTTTTTCGCGGCCCCTCTATTCACCGCTATAGTTCATTCCATCCATGAACATCACTCGTTCGCGCATTTCCACTGACGCTCGAAACCGTAGCGAGTCCCGCGTTCCTCAACTCTTTTACCCACAGCACCTCCTATGTCATGTACACGGTGATACAATATTACGAATGAATAGCGAGAGCGTTTTAGAGCGAGAGCGATTTAGCACAACTGGATAATTAACATCAGAATGAAAAAACATTATACTCATTATATAAAATTTGACATACTGGTTATAGTTAATGTATATGATATACGTTCCTATAAATGGTGGATGTTCCGTACTAATGTGCCACTCGTTACGATCCACAAAGCGTCTGAATGGCGTCATGACGCTGCGCGCGCTTCTTGATGAGAGGGCGCGCAAAGCGCCAGGCAACCAATCGGAGACAACATGCGCAGAACCGAACGAAAACTGGTCGGATTCGAGTGATGTTCTTGGATGGAATGAACTACATGCATCTTCACATAGCGACTCTTCGTACCTGTCACCTACGATATTTAAGATAGAAGATTTATTGAATGGCTAAAGAGCGATACTTTTGCTTTGCGAATTCGAATTCTACGTCTTAAAATTAACAAGGTTGGCAAGGTTTAACGTAATTGGCGAGGAGGCCCGTCTACTGCAATTACTGTCTTAAGGTAAAAATTACCCAATGCAAATTCTTAATATGTATATTTTTCTCGCTTTATATTCAGAGTGTATCAGAGAGTATGGGCTCGGCATAGAGGGTACTTCTTTACTCAATCGATTCTAATAATTTGCAGAAATTGTATTATGCGTAAGAAGTCATCGATTCTTTATATATTATGTCATTTCGTACATCCTTAATAGCAAATTGTACACGGTTTGGCTCTAGGGTGGCAGCAAAAGTTAGTAGAGTCTGTTTCCAAACCCATAATCACCTATTTCCACATTTGGATTCTATTTTGGAAGCAGGATTTGTTTGAATACAATGGTCATCTGCTCTGTGTTTACAATTCTGATATAGGCTCTGCTTTCATTTACAATTTAAGTAGGATTTGCTCCTGTTTTGTTAATTATCTGATCCATAATTCTGACAACAGATTGTATTACCAATGTGATGCCAATCTGTACATAAGGGCAGATGCTGCATCAAATCTGTAGCAATTCTTTGTAAAATATCTTGTAACAGACTTTGGGCAAAGTATGACAATGGGGACTTGATTATTAGGGATGATGTGCGTAAGGAGGTATCGTTAATTATTGCCTATCATCGGTAAACATTTTGTGGAACATTTTTCACTACAGTGCCATTTTTGCTCATATTTTGAATTTACACCACATGTCTTTTTTCTTGGTATTGTAAGGAAATTAATGAAATTTGTACATGTATTGTTTTTCTCTTTCTTAATGGAAAATATGGGTAAATTTAGGTATTTGTATCGTTAATTGTAGACACATTCAGAGATACGCTTTTATTATACATGAGCACACGGATTTGTACATTTTTTGTGTATGCACGTGTGCACAGATAATGCATATACACATTTTAATACTTCACATTCTCTTTGTATACATAAGTTTACTTTATGTTAAATAGAATACACTTCCTCAGCCTTTTATCTTTTCCTCTCTGAAATATTCAGATTACCTGTGTCTCTTTATGTTTTGTACAAACAACAGTTAATGTGCGCATGCTTATTCCGTGCTCTTGCACTGTACGTTTACCAGATAAATAAACTACTATTGAATATAGGCATATGTTTTGTATACATGATAAACTAAAAATAAATAAACGCTGTTTCAAGAAACTGCACTTTCTTCAAAAAACTAGTAAACAACCCGCTTATGCGGAATCAATAGTGTAACAAATGGGTTAGTGAAATGGTACGTATGAACGACAATAAGTAATTTTACAATTATGCTAGTAGATAACCACTTATACTGTACAAGGCTAAGATGTACATAAAAAAGTAGCATTTACAATTGACACTTGATAAGTGTATCATAATGTAATCGTCAGGTGATGAGAAGGAACAGTAATGAAAAAGCAGGGGGGGGAAGCATTCAAAAGCGTCGCATTGAGAAATTGTAATCTTCCGTCGACGTTCCTCAGAATTTACAACACTGATCAGAGAATAACTGTACTTATTATAATAGACATTTGCTTCCTTTGTGACATGATTACGTATAAAAACAAAGATGACTATAAAGGTACAGGATAGAAACAATGAAACAAATGAGAAAGGAGCCTTAAATGAATAATGAATAAAAAAAGCTATAAATTACAATGGGTTACAATACTGATGTGGAATGCTTCATATTTCTTTCAGTTATGCTTCGTTGTGCATTATTGACAACACACAATTCACTATTTCCCTGAATGTGAGTATACTCCTAAGTCTCTGCACAATGAGGATCAATCGTAAAAACCCTTTGCTTAATTATATTCTCAGAAAAATTATTAATGCTTCCATATTCTTTCACTGACACCATGAAAATGATTTGTAATCTTGAATACTTGCGAGACTTGCAGCTATTAAATTCCTTATTCTTAGTTATTTTGCCTAGGCATGTTAACATGTTATCTCATGATCCCTTACAAATTAGCAATGCAGAAAATAAATACTATCTACGTGTTGAAAATTTTGCTCCACCTTCCTAATATATTTACTGGGTGCCAAAGAGGAAAATTTCTTATAGATTTTGCTGCCATAAAATCTGATTGTACTACAAATTTTATATGGTCTACTTGATTATATGTATACCTTCTTTTTTCGGCTAAAATAGAATGAACAAGGCTGCTAATACGCATACATTGCGAAGCATACAATCATAATTGTAATAATAACAATAATATGAATAATAAAAATAATAATAATGATGATAATGATAATAATAATAGTGATGATGATGATGATGATAATGATGATGATGATGTAATAATAATAATAATAATAATAATGTAAATAATGAAGTGACACTAATATTAAATTCGATATCACTTAAGGGCGTTCACTTATGAAATTCTCTACGGCGGAAAAGAATATCACCTTGGAGATAGAAGGGAAGCAAAGGATATAGAGATTTACTCTTTCACCTCCTCATGCTGGACTCGGATTATTTTTTGCGGGTGGTTGCCCTCAAGTCCCGTGTTTTACATGAAGTCAACACTCTCTGCCAATTGATCACAGTCAAATGGAATTCGAATGTATTGGGTGGTCATCTTAATATCCCGATGATTGTTTGGGGTGTATAATTTTTTCTCTTTAGGGAGTCACGCTTGGTGGTCGTTGCAGATACGGAATCCGGCCGTAGGGTTTGGCCGCATGTCCTCTCTGTAAGTTCGAAGATTACAGGGAGGACCTGACGGGTGATAATTTAAATGATGACAATGATAGTGACAATGATAATGATAATGAAACAGCAACAACAACAACGGCGACAATAACAATAACAATAACAACAACGATAACAACAGCAATAATAATGCGAATGTCCATACCAATACTATAATAATAATAATGACTAAAACCACTACTGTCAGAACTAAAGCTAGTCCGAGGATAAAAGATATAATGACAATGATACTGATAAAAAGAAGAAAAAAAAGAAGGAGCACATAATTTAGATAGTAATAAAAGTCAATGTTGTGAGGTTATTACAGTAGACGACAAAAGCTAAAATAAATCAGTTTCACATTATTATGTAAATTATTCTCATAATGCGATGGCAATACGTTAATATTACTGAATAGTATGAGAAATATACGACTTTGCAAATTAGGAAATATTCTATATTTAGTCTTCTGTAATATCTTGTATTTAGTAAAAGAAGCGGACTATTTTCGTGAGGACCAAGCAATTGTTCTGTTTCTTAACTTTCGCCATTAAATAGATATACGTCTGGCAAATTTCGTTGTTCATAGTAGTATTTGCGCAAACGAAGCCAATAATATTTCTTTAATGCATCTATTTGTCAAAAGTTTTGCGGAGTGTGTATAATTGAACCATAAGAACATTGGTAAATTAATAACAGCGTGTGCAATATGGTACGAGAAATAGTAAGCAGCAAAAATATTTGTAGCAATAGTAGCGCGAATGGTAATAATAGCGGTAATTGTAATGGTATACTGTCAGGTGGTTCTAATAGTTACGTCAATAATAATAGATGGTAGTACCGATGGCGATGGCAGTTGCAGAAGCAGCAGAAGTAGTAATAATAATACTAACTAGGATTGATAGTCGATGATGTTGTTGTTGATGGTGATGATGACAATGACAATGCAATGATGATGTCGACGTCGACGACGACGACGATGGTGATAGTTATTAATAATTAAACTAACGTCAACAATAACAACTGTTGTTACTATCGTGCGCTGGTAAACAGCGTATACTAACAATTTATGATTTGTTAATAAAGAAATGTGGTGCTCGAGCACAGATAGCTGTCGACTAGAATTCGTATAGCCTTACTGTATCGGTACGACCTCTACGTATTGAAATTTGCAACTTGTCATTTCGTGCACTCGTTCATTATCGGAGAAACAACGACGCGATCTATGGCGCGGAAGGGAAGAATTCAATAAGTCATTCGGTTTTCGGTCGTGCCTAAATAGCCTTGTAGTTCTTAAATCTTCCAAAAGGCACCTCGGATTTATCTATCAACAGTTCTCCATCATCGACATATACATATGCATGCATGGACAACGGCAAATCTTGTACGCCTATGTGTGCTCGTCACTAATATTCATTTAAAGTATTAAATTAACACTGAACGTACCGAAGATTTTTTCTATATGGGAATTTCCCTTGTTAATCGGTCATTTGACCCGTTTTTCGTAGCTTTAGTGTTAAAGTTGCAGGTAAGACAAGCAGGGGGAGGCGATGTTTGTGAAATCTAATGTCCTTGACGAAAAAAAGTATCGTGGCATTACCAATGATACGAGTAAAATTCTATTGTACGTATGTTGCTTTTGCCGTTGTGTATTGTCATGTAATGAAAAAAACAACCTGGCATAATAGTTTCGTATAGTAACATATTGTCTTAAGGCCATATTTCATTACGGCGTATTCATTATTCGTCGAGAAGTTTTGTATCAGTTGTAAACAAGAGTTCCTGAATATCTTATAAGTACTTGTGTGCTGAATAAATGTCGACTTTTGTATTGTTTTTTAACATACGATTGTTTCATTTCTGTACACTCAGAATTTTTATGTGATTCAGATGGGATTATCAAGCTATGGTCAATATTCCTGACGATGTATCTACTATCATTGAATATTTTCTAGTCTTCAATACATACAGTTGTTCCTTTCTTCCACAACGAACCCTCGTAATGGGACATATCTGATTGAAGAATTGCAAGTTCCTCGGCTTTTTTAAAAGAAACCAAAATTGTATTCCAGTTTTTTTCACGGTAATTGCACCGAGTTATTTTAAATCCTCGGCGCTAGAAGAATACTGATGCGTTCTGGTTTGTGGTTTCGATGATTGGTGTAAACTGTAAGCGACTTTGAGTCACCATCGAGTATCTTGTTTTCTTCAGTGCCTGTTATTTCCTTTTTCACAAATCTTTAGGATCCTGGTTGTATATCCTCGATGAAGAACATAAATCCAATCTATTCTTCCGGCGCAGAAATGGTCGTCGTGATCCCTCCGCATGATGCGTTTACGTGTGTTCATTCTACCTCTTCGTGCCTACTTCTTGCGACCTAAGGACTCGACCATCTCTTCAAATTTTTCTTTCTCGTCTTCAAGCAGCAGTGCTTGGATGCAGCTCGTGAAGTATGGAGTGCTGAAGCAGTCTTGCCTAGGGAAAAGAAAAGTATAGATGGTAGGATGATAGAATTGAACGGTAAAATCGCAAAAATAAGTCGGAACCTTTCAATTTTAATAGTATCCCGGTTCGAAATATCTTTGTAGATTGTTATTTTTGCTCGGGCATGTAAAACAAAAAATTGCGTTATGGCATAGTATAGGAAATTTGCTTTACATACATATCTGTTTTTGTACGAAATATGCACCTCATAGTGCTTCAAAAGAAGGCATTAAAATGTAAGTCACTTGTTTGATGGACTAATCGTAAGTACAACTGGTTTAAACTAAAAGTTAATCTTTTCAATTATTAAAATATCAATTCATTTTCATCTTAAAAAAGATTATTGTTTCATTTATTTTATCGCGCCTATAAACAACAGACATTTCCTTTTCTATTATCCAAAAGATCTTTATTAAAAATTACGATAAAAGTATGGAATAGCAACAAAATGGTTTTTATTCGATGCGACATGGGAACCGCTTGGCGATATTTCTTTCATTTTTTACATATACTATGTTCAACACTAGAGGTTGTTATAGAGAGGTAGTGTGACTGTGAAAACTTTTGCTGATAACTTTTTATTTTTCATTATTGTTATAATTTTTTAATCAAGCATTTTTCTGCCTACGTTTATATAACACCTTTTCCTTATTTCTATACCTTGAATTTGTTGACATTATTTTGGGGAGAGTAGGAACCAGCTGAATTTGAAGGGATACGCTGAATATTCGACATGGATACATCTACGTACATGTATATGTACCTTTTGATGCAACCCTAAATTGCGGAATCACTAGCAAATGATAATGATGAATACTTACGAACTGTGTGTGCTGAGATAGAATTACGTCAGAACGTACTATATGTACAAGATGCAGTTTGTTGGCTAGTAGTGCTGCACAATGATGAATTACTCGAATGAACTGTACCAATATTGACTAATGTCATTGTTTTTTAAGCCCCCAATGTTCGAAAGAGTAGATCCAACAATATTACACTGAACTATCCATTTTAATATCATGTTGTGTAATTCTCATCAATTAGGCACTATCTTGCATACATTAAGATCGCTACGTGCTTTCCGGTGCAACGGCGCAGTGATGACTTTATGCAAAGTGAAAAGACATTGGTGTATATATAAGCAGCAATGATTACGGTTCTAGTACGTCGTAGAACACAATTACCTATGTTTTCACATTCAAGCACTCTCGGGCACGACGGAGTATCTCGGTCCATAGAGACATTTCGGTCGATACTCGAGAAGGTACACGACGACACCATCACCATGATGACGACGCCGATGACCAACACCACCACGGAGTGGAAAGATACCCGAGGGGGTGTCAATGTAATATAGCAATGTAAGAAAAACAGTTGTTGGGGTAAAAAAGGAGGGTATAAAAAAGGAGCAAATGCCCAGTAATTTTTAGTAATGCGTCGCATTCGAATACTCATTTGTTACGTATTACGAACAACCTTTTAGAAAGACATTCTGCGGAAGTGGATTCAAATTTTCCAAGAAATTGAAAACCCTATACGTTACATCATATAATTAGTTGTGCTTCCTCTTTCTTGTTAGCGCAGAGATAAGCGCAACGAATTCACGCAGCAAATGAGAATAGGAAACGTGCAAGTAGCAGGTTACATACCCTTAAATGGCTATTATATCGGTAGCGTAGGAAGGGAAGGCTCGTGAGGAGAAATCATAAACGAAAAATAAAAAGCTACCTAAACCCCGGGGTCAGCTCCGTGGATATGTTTGATCCACGTTTGTATTTGCTCCATCTCATCTTGCAGCAGCAGCACGTCTAAGCATCCTTTGAAATAGTCCGTCGTGAAGCAATTTTTTCTGGAAAAAATTTAAGCATATATCACGGATACGGTGGAGAGATAGGAATCCTACTTTGCTTTCTGTAAGTAGTGAAGTGCGATCCTACGGTAAAACTGTAGTATTTTTCATTAGACAATGGAAATGCGAAGCAACTGTACATCGATTTATGAACAAGCATTGGCACTTCTCCAGTTTTCTATCATAAATAGAAAGATAAGCTTAATTCATTGCTATACGTGTACAGTGGTACTGTACTGTATGGGATGTATATGAGGTCGGCTCTATGAATAGAGGCACTTTTACACCACAATGAATTTACTTACCTGTGTTTCTCTTTATTTATCTCGTTTTGCGCTTACGTATCGTCATGTTATGATGGAACCGCGTATTTCATGAAAATGGAAAGTTGGTTACTGACCTTGAATGGCGTAAATCGGACAGATAGCTAGATAGATTCAGATAGAGATAGAGAGAGAGGGATTTCATCAGAAATATAGCTGCCATGTTTGAAAATGTTTGATCGAAATTAAGTTTGTGGTCTATTGTACATCAGACGAATCAATGGAGCATGTGCGAAGTGCTTGCTATAAACTGTATCTCCAGGTGACTGTGCCTATTGCAAAAAAGTGCAGCTTCTCTGGTACATCTTCTGCACATTACAAGCTATCAGTGAATTTGGCACTTCGTAAAGCGAAAACGCGGAGGGCTTTGCCTCACAGTTATTCCAGCAGTGATAGAGCAAGGTGCTCGTTTTAAGTGTGCGTGGGAAGGCATTCCAAGATGGAAATAGGAAAGATTAGTATTTAAAGGATTGTGATACTTTCTTTAAAAATTTGTTAGTTGCGGTGAACTGTACACAGTGTCCGTTGTAAAGTTTGCATTAATTGCAATAATAGCTTGCTAAAGGTGCACGTTTAAAAACCTAAAGTAGGCTACTTGGACTCTACAGGCTATTTTGATTTTAAGGAAAATGCCGCCTGTGGACATTTTGAGAGCTGAAGAATATTAATATATGTAAACAGAAAATGATTTTTTCTGAAACTTGTGTAACACTAGTTAGATCTTCGCCAAATGCGATGGCACATGTGAATTAAGAAGAGTTTTTTCTACAAATTGTTAAATTTGAACGAATTACAACAAAAATAGAAAATGAAGTTCTTTTCATTCGGTGCGAACTTAATCATGGACACTGCATAACTTCAAAATTATATCTAGAACGATGCATTGTCACACAGCAGGGTAAATTGACTGAAATGATTTGTAATAGCATTTGACTCTCGTTTAGCAATTACCTGCAAAGAGAATGCAGCTGTGGCTCTCGGAAGAGATTATAGCAGTCCTCGCATATACGATCCAGTCGGGCAAAGATACTTCTGTCATATACCCCTTTACATTGAAGGTCGATGAAAGACCTTTTGCCCAGCGGATGACCCATTAAAACGCCCGCATCAGCAATGCCCAAAGAGGATGAGATGAGCAACAATGTCGCCGACCATGTCAAAACAGACAGTACAGCAGAGGATGGATAAGGAACGGTTAGCGTGGACACCAGTGATCTTGATCCAGCTGTTGCAGATGTGATACATGACGACCTACAGGTGCTCGATGAATGCAGGTTGGCTACCACAATGTTCAACGATGGCGTTTGAGATTGTTCCTGCTGGTACATCTTCTGCAAAATGCAAAGTTAAACGTCAAGTATGTCAATGATTATTACACAATGAGTATCGTATATCAAATGCAATTAACCGTTGTATCAAACGAGATTTAACCATCATATGAATATGGATATCTATTGGTGTTGATACTTTATAAGTGTACACATATGATATTTGTTTTTTCTTTTCTCGAGATACACGTATAAAACGCGTTTTTAAAAGAGCATTAGATTTGTCTGCGCGCGAAAGAAGTTGAACACGAAACAACTCAAGAGCTTCAAGGGAATCCAACAGATCGAACACAACCCGGTTTGCAATGAAGTGTTAAACTCGGTGCCTGCTTACGCATATTGTGCTGTACACTGGCGCTACATCGTTTGACCTTAAATTTTCTGCCATCGATATATGTTTTCTGATACGCTGATGATGATTGCATATTAAGATTGTATGATAATGCAGAACAATGCAAGCAGATTACACCATGTCATAATAGTGATGTTACAGCTTATCAGCGTGTCCTTAATTAAGTGGAGATCATTAAGTATTTTATGATTTATACGAAAAGAAAAACGAGCTTATATCTTTCAGTACTGGGCAACAAACTGGTTAAAAGAAAAGAGTGAAGATGTTTCGATAAACTGTCATGTAGCTCACGCACAGCGTGGTGCAGAGGAACAATTGATTTATACATTTATTAAGTACCTGGTCAGTACGCATGGTTCGGGTTTTTAGGTACAGAGCACAGTTTTGCTAGTGTTGTAAAGTAAACAGTATCCAACCACCGTAGGTGAATCTCACCCACATCATACTTAACCGACAACTTTATTAACAGGAACTTGTCATTATCATCGTCATCTTCATCCTGATCCATATCCTCACGTTGTTCGTCCTTGTCCTCCTCATATTCATGCTCACACTCATATTTATGTTTATACTCATGCTAATGCTCATGCTCAATGCTTGTGCCCATGCTCTTACTGGTCCTTGTGTTCGTATAGGAAACCAGGGTTACTTCGATCGATTTTTGTCGGTCTCACATTTTTGCCTATGAATCTCTTAATTTATATAGAATACATAATAAAATACATCGAAATGATAATTTTCGATTTCTCATATTACAACGCCGAAACGCTCCCTGGTTAGAACGGCGGACGACCGGTGCATTGAGTGGCGTATTCCTTCAGAGGAACATGGTCTTTGCACTAAACATAAACTGTTACAGTGAAGAAGGGCATCGAGAAAAAATAGACGTGTAACAAGTCTTTAAATTATAGCTTTCACAGCTTCCCGCATTGGCACTTTTGGACACGGCGCGCAAGAAGCGCGATCGCACCTCTGCTTTGAACAGTAGAAATATAGGTACATACCCTCACTGTGACTTTAGAGCGCTCGTAACTTTAGATGCGCTCAGTAGGTATCCATAGGTATGTGTGTCACGTGTACGCATGTTTATCAAGTACATCTATAAAGTTATAGGTCAGTCTGAAGTCGTAGTGAGAGTACGGGCCACAGGGTTAACAGTAACCCCGGTCGAAGTGGAAAATGCATCACCAATCGAATAAAAATCCACATGAAAAGAGTCTATCACTCTATTAACATGACATTAACGCACAATGCTTTTGTATTATATTTACAGAAACTTACCTTTAGAGATACGGAATTTTGCACACGTATCAATCTGAACTTTTAGCTCCTGACAATGTTACTTTAAAGACGCCAATAGAACTGTAACTTACCACAGCCATGCTGCGAATCTAGCCTTCAAATATTTCTAAATAAACCTAATGGCAGACTCTTTAACATAATATTCAAAACGATATTGGGGAATAAAGGAATTTGCGATTTTGTTTAATATTGCCTCACAGTTCAAAGTAACCCTGGTTTACGGTACTCATATTGGTGCTTCTGGTCATGCTCATGCTCGTACTTATAAACATGCTCGAGCTGTGTTCGTGGCCGTGCCCCTGGTCATGGTCACGGCCACGGCCACGGTCACAGTCACGGTCATATGGTCACGGTCGCGGATACGGTTACGCTCACGCTCACGGTCACGAATAATTGTGGGCACGGGCTTGAGCATGGTCGTCCATGGTTGCTATCGTAGCTATGCTCGTGGTCAGGGTTAAGTGGTCATGTTGCTGATGTTCGTAGTCATGCTTATCGCCATCCTTAAGGTAGCTACAAATGTAACTCCATACTTGAGTTTTTTGTGTGAGCATGCTAGAGCGTTTGGCATAAAAGTAAATTGAATTATCATCTGCAAGTTTGAATAAGTCGCGCGTGTGCAAGGAAAGCATGGTGAGAAAACTTGTGCAGGCAAACGTTGGTCGCATACAGGAGCTCAATGTTCAGAGACCTACATGCATGTATCTGAATCGCACGTCATGGTAATCTTCTAACAAACAACCGAAAATTCCCGAGTAGAATTTGAACATCGTTGCTGTCTAGTTCAGATATAGAAAAAACGAGATATACATCGGAATTGTCTATTTTTTGTGTGTAGTAGTGGGCTTGAAATGTAACGGTCACTTCTACCAGTGGCTGCATCAAAAAAACTGGCTACTACTTAGATAGAAAATTTAAGATATGTAAATGTAGTAGTAACCTAGCCTGGGCTGGACAGGAAGTAGCAAAATAAAATAAACTTCTGGATAATTCTTATTTTTTGCCAACGTATCGTTGTTCCTGAAACGCCGGTAAGTAGGTGTTCAATTTGCTTAACGATTACTTGTATTTTTATTGAATTGAAAAATCCACTTTTATATACCTTCTTGGGTGAGGAGATTCGAACCTGAGACCTCTAGCTCACGGAGCCTGTTCCCTTACACATAGACCACAACTCGGATTGTTGTGTGAGAGAGAAAAGAGTGAGATGATCCACAAAAGTAAGGAGTTTCTTTATAAGTGTACGGCACTCGAAGAGTATTTATTTATTTAAAAATAATTCGACATTGCTAGTGCCTCGAACTCTTTGGAATATGTTGTAGTATGTCTACAGCTATCCAGAAAACATTTTATTTCGACATGAACTCCCTAATTTTGCGCAGCATCTTACTTTGCGATGATAAACTATTTTTGTTATAGTTTTTTCGCCTGAACTCTTAACATTTCATGCCCAGGACGTTGAACTCTTCGAAATATCACTCCTGTACGTTGAAAGATCGAAATTCGGTGAGATGCAATCAAGCCATACGCGAAGTTCGCATCTCGTTTTTTAAAACGAGATTTTTGGTGTAAATCATTTGAACTATTGTTAAAACTTGTAAGAATTCCTTGAACTTTGCTGGATGCAAGTAAATTTGAAATTTTTTCATGAGATGCTGACAGTTGAGATGTTAGGTTCACACCGGTGTCGTCAAGCTCGTGAGAGATTCGCTGACTAATTTAAAAATGCTAGTGGCGATCTAGTAATTGGATTATATTTTCTGGGAAAGACAGCACCATCTAGTATCATATTTTCTATGTATTACTACACAACCGCTACGTCAGTAAAACTGTCTATAAATTCTTATCTAGTACTGACCTAGCTGCTAGCAAGAAAATGTAATCTAGTCAATACTATCTACCTACTAGGTTTCACATCGGACGTACTAGATTCATTTCTACTCGGGTTACTTCAAGATTTATTCGTCCATTCGTAGATAATTATAGTAGACTATCGCATAACGCGAGTTCCTGCAAGGTGTAACATGTTGACCGCGTTATAGGGGAGTCTACTGTATATCAATCATGAGGATATATTTTCAGTTCGCTTAATAACATAATGTGAGAATAACGTTTCCTTTTTGTCAACTGAAAGTCAGTCTTTACTCCACGGCCTGCGTTTCTTTTTTCGGGGGGGTTCTTTTTAAAATTACGGCGAAGGCAGGGGCCGCATCGTTCTTGCCCGAGCACGATATAGTCCAAGCACGAACTGGTGCTGTTCAAACATGCTTGTGCCGTGTGGTGCCTACAGAAGAGTTGTTCTTGCTGACGATAAAAGTTTGTTCATGCCTGTTTATCAAGCATGCAGGTACGTGTGTGGCCATCGGTATACGTATTACCCATCGTATATCCATCTCCACGAATATCATCATCGTGATGGTCGTTGGGATCACCATCGCCATCGCCATCTCTTCCCCATTTCCTACCTCTATCCCGCCCCGTTCTCATATACATCTGTGTCGCTAACTTTCATTTTCATTATAGCGTAATTGCATTCGTAGCCCTAGGCCCCATCCCCATCCCTATTCTCATTTCTATTTCCATTTTTATTTCCACTCCTATTTCCACCTTTATCCGCACACTCTACCGTTTTCATACATACATCTCGACTTAGACCTCATTGTTCCTGCACCGACATCCTCTTCATGGCTCCACCCCACATCCCCAGTGCCTTTTATCGTTGTTTTATCTTGCTCTAGTCGCCACCTGCACACGCAAGGTAGGAGAAAGAGCGTTTCGTCCGAGTCTTCTTTTTACGAAACATAATCACTGCTCCCGGGTGGGATCTTATTTTTAGCTCCTGCCGATTCTCAGAACTCTTGCGACGTTGCGCCTGTATATCGGTGGCTGGAGGTGGGCCTCAAGGGTGGCGGTTGAGGACCCCCCTCCTGGTAATTGCCTGTGGGCCGATAATTTGCCCTTGGAGTCGTCCGACTCGTGGTCGTTAAAGGCTTTCGTACAGATTTTCAAAGCCTGCCGATGTCGCGTTCCAGGATCCTCTCATCTTAATATTCCAATTTCTCGGAATAAGCGTGACGTACACGGTGAAATAGTGGGGCGCATAGACTGTCTCTTAAATGGGCATGACGTGTATTGCAGTTTGTGTGGTGTGTTTCTTGTATCCATGGACGGGTAACGGGGATGGATTCGTAAAGTACGGTATAAGTAAATATTATGCAGTCGACATAAACTCGGATGTATTTCATTTTCCACTGATTTCAATTGTTTATTTACTAATCTGCAACGAGCATAACAGTTGAGATTGACACTACTCGTGATATCCCTTGAAGTTAAGAAATTGGTTTAGCAAAATTGTTGACGATATGCAAGGGATTCCATTGTTTACTATTTTTATGTTGTTTATTTATTATTATTGCTCACTGAGGCCAGGCGTGCACTTAAGATTTTTAATCGTAAAATTATGTAGTCGCATAAATGGAATACACAATTTTCAATGAGACTCCGCGCACATGCGAGTAAAAAATCGCTAGTCGCATATCGGCGGGTTTCTTGAAAATTGTGAGTTCTATTTATGCGACTACATAATCGCGTGATTGAAAATCGCAAGAGCACGCCTAGCTTAGGGGGTGCCTGCGAAGGTGTTTCTTTTTAAACACCGTAGGTGTATCAATGCATTACACCGCAGAGAAATGAATTTCGTTTATTTCAGTGGCAACGTGTGTTCACTGTTATCGCGCAACGCGGCTACACCGTGATTAGAAATTTTTGATCTAGCATAGAAAGCGCATTAATATTTATCAGTTTTATATACAGTAGAGCTCCCCGTATTCGAACACCCATAATCCGAACATTCTACTATTTGAACATTCTATGTAAACGAATAGATGTAAACATTCTGTTTGGAAAGTAGAACATCGGCATAGTAGAATATTCGGATATTACGATAATTCGGATAATAGGTGTGCGGATACGGGGAGCTCTACTGTATTTACTTTGTACAATGTGAATATATGTAGAACGTGGAGGCGTTCTAGCATCTAGCATACGATCGTAAAGTTTCAAGTTTGAACATATATTCATAAAACCGTCCTATTTCGTAGTATGCGTGTAGAACATATACATGTACATCATACGTGCGAATGTCGAAGTTACTCAATAGTATTGCCTATATCTATATAAATGTACGTCTGCACATGTGTGTATCGGTACATTGACACGAGGGTCTATTATTTATATTTGTGCATAACGTGCCTGTAAATATCGATGTACGTTTATTGTGGCACACATGCCTGTGCACTAGTTTGGCATCCTGATAGGGATATGCGTTTACGCGGTGAAGGTATCTCTTCTCCACTTCGGGCCTCGGGAAACCAGGGAAGAGGGCAAGAAGCTGTAGACGGTGTCGAAGAGAAAGGTGGGATACGAGTAGGATTGGTGCGTGGAGGGCGAGAAGAGGGTGGAGGTAAGATGAGAAGAGGGGTAGAACGTGCGGGGGGAGGGGTATATAAACGAAGAAAAAGTCAATGGAGACCGGTTGCTCGACAGGTGAGGTCTTTCCACGGCTTGACCACGCACAGGTGTGCAATCTGCAAATCGCCTATGGCAAAAAGCCACATATACTCTTGGCAATCCTGCACAGCTAATCTACGCGTGTCGTCTGCCACTCACCAAACGGGAGAAAATAAGAGATGCAGAAATGCAGAAATAGACAGAGTATTAAGCCGGCGATAAAGGCATAAAGATGAACTGGGATATTCAACTTGAAATAAGAGGGTATTGTCCGTTGTGGGTTAATGTTTTCCGTAATAAATGTTCTTTCGTTACAAACGGAGCTTTCCATCGTCCGCTTCGCATTATTAATTATTACCATAAGGTGTACTATTACACAGAATTTCTTCACATTTATTTCAATATTTGGAAATTACTAAGCTTTCGTGAAAGACCTCACGACGTTTAAACGTCGATTAAACATGAAGAATGTACATGTGGATATACGAAAAGTCGTATGTTACATTAACGGTGATGAGATATTGTGTTGTGTTAGTCGTTCAAGAACAGTTGGAACAAAATTTTCATAACTCATTGCATCCGTAAAACTTTCGTGCATTGTACAGTGTACACGTGCACTGTGTACCACCAGAAATGAAGTTTTGAACGTCGCAGAATTACCCGTGGTAAGAAAATGGTAGCAGAGTGGTAAATTGGCAGTCATTGATTCTCCCTCTCTTTTCCCCCTCTCTCTGTGCGTACGTGCGTGCGTGCGCGTACGTGAGGATCAAGTCGAAGATGGGCAAAAACTAAAAAGGCTGCACAACTCAGAAGGGTAAAGCGACGTATCGCAAGGTGCATCTGTACATCTTGCCAGGTGGTCCTTTTCCTGTGCCGGATGACTCAATCGCGAGGAGTCGAGGGAAGGGCCGAAGAGCAACACCGGTGACGTCAAGTCGCATACAGATTTTTTGATATGATATTTTATGTATTATACTCTGGGACCTGTGGTCCCTTAAGAACATCGAAATAACATACTTAAACTAATTTACAGATTAGTGACAAAACTACTGACGTGAATGAGAAAAACTTAGGATGCTTGAATTCAGAACAACTTATTCCATATTCAAACACGTGTTATTTTCTATAAAACTTTATCAATTAAAATGGATCACTCGTTTTGCTGTCGTGCCTGCCCAGCTGTTGTTTTCGGAAATCATGTGTTTTGCGACATTTTAGAAAGATTCTACGTATCGGGACATGATTGTTGTCGATGTACGGAAAACCCAGAGGACATATGGGCGACTGAAAAACGTAGTTTTGAAGCAAGAAGGCTGAAGTTTGGATTTTGAGTTAATCAAAGAAGAGGGAGGATTAAGAAAAAGAAACGGCACGACAGAGAAGAAGAAGAAAGAAGGGTGAAGTGAAATTGGTAGAGTCGCAGAGAAGTGAGAGGAAAGGGATGCAGCGAGTTGGACAGTGAAGAGACGACAGCGGCAGCGGAAGGGATTACAGTGTCACGGGGTACCAGAGTAGAACTAACGATCACTTGGTCGTGTTCAAGATCAAGACGATGATAATTTAATACACGAGATCGTCACCCAGGTGTGTCAGGTGTATTACAGATGCTGAAGATGGAAGAGTCTGGTCCGAAGCGAGGTGGGGATGTTACGAGGAAGAGTCTAAGGCTAGTACAAACCGGCGCGGTAGTAGGATAGTGGTGGGCGCGGTCAATTGTTTAGCATGAGATGAACGATCATTTCTTCGCATGTTGATCAATTGGCCGTGCCCGCTACCGTCTTACCATCGTTTCTTTTCGGCCAACAGTTCAATTGGTATATAATTCACATTGACTAAAATCAGAGTGTATATTGATGGAAGAAACCTACTTTCATTTATTGTCGTTCAAAAATGATTTCAATATATTCGAAAGTAATGGCGTACGTTCGTGCTGTAACCTCAATGACACCTCCTCGACCTTACGTCACTAAAGTATGTGTGGCAGTATATCTTATATAGTTACCATTATACATACCATGGTGTCTTTACTCGTCGTAAATAATTTAGATATTAAAAAGGAAAAAATAAGTATTCGATTCATCCGACAAATGGGGACAAATTTCATACATTTGACCGAAGTTTTTTTTGTCTGTTGCCGTATGACTGATGGTATTGTGCATTTAAATGTTTTACGGCGAGTAATTTCACACAAGCGCCATGTATAAATTCCATTAAGAAACCGACAAAATGAGAACGACAACGTGGTATCGCAGACACTAGAATTTTACAGCGACGCTTTCGCATGTTTATCGCTGCGATATTGTCTGAACTATGTACGTAGTCTAAAGAAGCCACGACACGAGAGCAATGGCAGCACGTTGCGTGAAAGTCAAATAAAAACGTAGAATGGAAAGGGCACGCGCGTTTACTGTGCCAGTGTCGGCGTCGTTGCGCTTTTATTCCCTCTCCCTTCTTCCCTCTCTTCTCATTTGTCTCTCCTTTTTTCCTCCAGTTTGCATTTTCCTGCTATTTATGCCGTGTCTTTCCCTTATTTCATTTTTCTTTTCAATTTGCTTTCGTATCTTCCACTTCACCCTTATGTTTCTTTGCTTTCTTATGAATTTAGAAATCTATGAATGGCATGTTTACAATTAATAATGAGATTAAGATGGTTGGTGAAGATGCAATTTGTGACTGATATTACTTATTAAATTTAGGCCCGCATTGTGAGTCTCATTGTCCAAAAGCCAATAACTCAAAGAAATGCAAAAGAACAAAATGATACAAGCTTGTATTATTATGAAGTTTTTGCGACAATGCGATGTTATATTTGTAGCAAGATTAAAGAATGTTTAGAAGTGAACGGAGACTGTTAGATGTGTTAAAATTAATTGAATCCATAGATTTCAATTAAAACGAATATTTCGTAAATTGGAGATGACGACATCAATTAAACTTCTCGTAACTTTATTTGTGTGGAGTTTATCCAATAACGTCACGAACAAAATTTATTCTTATTAATGAAATCTCTTCAAATCTGTAGGACATTCTTTCTCATAATATTTTGAAAATTCCGTAGTTATAGCTCTCTGCTGTCCTTAGATGGTATTGTTTCGAGTACCCTACGAAAGACCATTCGTCTTCAACGATACACTTTGCAAGAAAGCCATCTTAAGGCAGTTGCTGCCTTTCTTTTTCACACATTGTTCGGGGAATATAAGAAACATCGGCTTAACACGATTGCTCCTGTTATTGCCCGCACTTTCAGCAAGAACGCGTCGGTCGTTCGAATTTCAAAGAATTGTTTGGTGCACATGTACATCGATAATAACATATGTTATTTATTTAAGCTCTCCTATAAACAACGTAGTCGCAAATGGATAGATCGCAGATATATCGTATTACGCTATATTATATGAACAACTCATTTCCAAGGTGCACGGTTCGCTTGGGAGATCGTAGTAGCGTATACTATCTTACGTATGTAGGCCAGCGCCGAGTTTGTGGTATGCTTGCCATTCCCCTTCTTTGCCGCACCCCTGTAGCTCTCTGTACGCATTGCCGATTATGTATGTCCTTTTTACACCGTGTGCACGATGCGTCCACTCATTTTAACGCGCGTGTACAGCTACTATCATACGGTACGATACAATCATCGCCATTGTCTCTCACCGCCAAGACTATCAGGAGTATTACCAGCAACACCGAGACTACTACCACCACTGCCTGCGCGACCATTGTGGATTGTAATACTAGTGCTGATGATAGTGTCCCAGCAGTATAATGGTAGTAGTCATCTTGGCGATATAGCCGTGGTGGGGTGACGCACTGTGTTGCCGCAGACAGCTTGGCGTCCTGCGGTTCGCATTACGAGAAACCGTAGCCTTTCTCTGTCCGTCACTTCTTTTGCTTTACGCTGTTACGTGTTACTTGGCTGCATTCTCGGATATGCGCACGGTCATTTTTAACTTTGTTGTTATTCTTCGGTATTTGTTAATCGCCAACTTTTCCCCACTACTAATCCCCCTAATATTCGTTATTCGTCGATCTAGAAACGATTTCTCCCGTAATTTTTATCGTTGCTTTTCGCATTGCAATGTTTCCATTATCCGTCACCACAGCTTCTCTCGCACATCTGCCTTTTTATTATCTAAAACTTCGCTTTGGATATTGAAAGTGTTACTTCCAACGAACGTGATGTACAGCTATCAAATTTATTAGTAGAATCGAAAAAATGATTCGAGAAAAGAAGGAATGATTATTCAATTGCCTCGTCTATTCTCCCAATCATATGGATTTTGATCGCGACATATGGGTGAAACGTGTTTGTTTGCACTGTACATATTATAACTTTATACACATATGTATATGAATTTCTGCACATGTTTCTATAACATTGGAATACCCGATACTTGATTCGTTAATTGAATTTTTGTGCTCACGTAAGATTTTGCGACAAGTGCTGCTAAAGGCTGCGTCCAGTACCGTAAGTTGCTATATTATGGAATTCCTGCGTTAAGAAGTTCCGCACAAAAGTTATTCCTTTTTGCCATTACAATCTGAATATTAAAGCTAAAATGCTTTATTGCTCTAAATACGTTATTTACTATAGACTTGTAAGCGGAGTTTCTTAAACCTTCGCTTTCTTAAATAGCCGTTAATATTGTAAAATTTAAGTTAAACGGTGACTTTACTGACTACGGAATTAACCGCAGACTAGGCTCCATGTGGCATACGTCGTTCCCGTCTTTGATGCGTCTTCACTTGGTTTATTCCGTAAAGCCATATCTCTCTTTCTCCCTCTCTCTTCTCCTCTTTGTCGCTCTTTTTAATTCTCACTTGTATGCTCACTTGCTCTCTGTTGACTGACTGCCTGGCCACCAGGCTGGCTAGCTGACTGGGCTGCGTGACTGGCTGTTTGCCTCCCCTTCTTCCTTCCTGCATCTACCGCCTCCATCCTTCTCTGTCTTTCTCCCGATGTTACTCTTGTGCTCTCTTTGCTACTGCTCCCACCAGTGTCTTTAGTCTGTAGAGAACACGTGGTCTCTCACGTAAAAGATCTGGAAAGCTCCAATGATAGGACTAGGGATTTCTACATCCAGTCTGCTGGAACACGCACAGTCGATGGACGGCTGTGATTGAAGACATGCCACAGGTGACACATGCTTTTTTTCCTTCTCACAGTCATTTTTTTTGAGCTGATAGATTTATATGCCACTTTACAAGCAAGAGGGGAATAAAACAGCTAGGGCTTTGTATGAACGTGGATAGACGATATTATCATCGAGTGGTTAGAAATGTTAGAAAAGTTTCAAGATTGTTGCAAGATAAGAGTAAATCTCATCATCTCAAGTAATGTTTACGTTTTTCGAATACGTACAAATTCGAACTTGTAATTTCCCCTTTTCAATAAGCATTCGGATACACATACACTTGCAGCTAGCGTGTCGCTGATTCAGTATACGTGTAATGTCCGTACGAGAGTGAGTCAGCCTATGTCTGACCCTTGCTCGCTGCAGGCGAGAGATTCTCTGAATGAATTCTAAAGATAGTTCTCTTGTAATTTGCTTGCATCAGTTCTCTTTGCTCTCCTTCACCTTTCTCCTTTTTAGTTATTACGTTAAATTTTTTACCACACGAAGTGTTAATAACGCGAGTTTTGCCGTTATGAAGTCTCGTTAGGATATAATGCCATGAGTGTAGAAGAGCTTGCACAGAACCGGCGCGGCGCGGTGAAGTGATTAAGTCACTTCAATAGAATATCTTTATTAGATTCCATATGGCAACGTTTTTATCATCTTCCTACGTCAATGTGAAATATTCCTGCACATTTCCGCGTACACATGACGGTAGTTTCTTTACGTCACACATTAAATCAATAGACCCTCCATTCACTTTTCTTAGGATTCACCTTAGTGCGTGGCGTTGTTGTTCTACATGGGCGTGGTATGGTATTTGAAGTCAATAGCCGGCTAGTTAGTAAAGCACTGATTTGAAGTAAGTATACTTTGCTTCTAGTTATACATGCACATATTGCTCGAGACGCGAAGAACTGTACGTTTAACCGCAACCGCAAAACGACTGACTTATTAGTTTTTCTTTATGCGACGATCGCTCGTGAGAGTGCTGAAAATGCAAACTGGATCAGTGCTAATGCCAATACTTATTATGAAATAAGAAACGGGAATTTGCAGCAAACGTCTAGAGAATTCCTTCGCACACGCTGTAGTCTTAACCATCTAGTATGTACGTAGTTAATTGTGGAGTGTTCATTGAAAGTCTGTTAAATTCGGAGCATGCACCTTTTCCAAGTTCGTTCAATCGTGGTTTTCATGTAGGCCTACTGTAGGCTAAGTAGGAGTGACATTTCATTCCAATTATTCATACTTATGTGTCTTATATCGTCGAGCTATATTCTTTTTTGTTACGGTTGAATAATTGTAAGGGTTAAAAAAATATAAACGGTTTTGCACTATCTGAATTAATCGAAAAGGTAAATAAGATTCCTGTTATTTCGAAAATCTAACTGGTGTTTTAGTTAGCAACCGATCCGGTATACATATAATGTAACATATTTTTTTTCGGACATTATTACATCTTCTTAAAAGTTGAGTTTCAAAAATATTTCATTGTCTTGAATGGTACTTTCATATACACCAATGTACAATTCGGAAAATATTCGCTTCGTATTTTAGTCAGGCGCAGTATATCTTACAGGATTGTAAAATATTTATATCAAGTTGAAGCGGTCACAGTAAATGGGAATGGGTTTCGGTATTTTCCTGCATTTTATATAACAATGTGGTAGTAAACTTTGAGATAAGTTCTACGTATGATGGTTGGCAGCTCGTTCTGTCAAATCGTCGGTGTGATCTCAAAGGTGGAGCAGGTTACACCGCTAAATGAGGTTGTCTAGCGCTCAACCACCTGTTTGATTCTCACCGATGATATACGAGCCAGCTGGTAAAGAGATGGACGTGTCTATTTATGTGGGAAGCAATGTTTCTTTTGTCGACTACGATTCAATCAAGATTTATAAACTCTCTCCACCTCCCACCCGCCTCCTTTGCTCGTAAACCGCGTCTACCATGACTTTTTTCTATAAGCATGTAAACACGCGTACCGTAAAATACCGTGAATATGCTTCTTTCCATAGGTAGAAACTCTACGGTTACGATGGTCGCACGCAAGGACTTTCGCGAACAACATTAATTTCTATTTATATAATTGGATAGAATTTCGACACACTTACATTATTACGAGTTCTCCTGTCCTCTTGCGTTTTCTATTGTATCTTCCTGTTTTATTTTCAAGGTCCTAAACCCTTGATTTGGTTACCGTCTCCGTTGTTCAACGAATCACGCTGTTGCTATATATTGCGAAAACTGCTGCTTCATTCGATGCTGCCTTTATCCCCCTTGCTTCTGTATTTTTCTGTCACTATACACTATTTCTTCCAAGTGTATCTTCCTCTTTTCTTTTCCACAGGCAACACTATTCGACGAATTATCAATCAACCGTGCAATTGTCTACGAAATATCGAGCAAAACTTGTCTACTAGGACTCAAGCGGAAGTCCAGATGAGAACTGTTTTCGTATCGTTGTGAACCAAAAAGTACGACGTGGTGAAGTGTTTGCAAATGCAAATTTAAGAATAGTCAGTTAAAGAAACCGTTCTTTACCAGGGCAATGTCACTTCGTGCTTGGCTTAAATCCGTGGAGAAGCTCACCGATCTCTTTACAACTCGGCTGCGCGTATGAACCGTATATAGGTATATGTACATATACGTATGTATATAGCTGCATGCACGGTCGCGCGTGTGCAATCTGTGTATGTGAGATGGACGAGCGCGCCCGCGCGCGCGCGAGCGTGGTGCTGTGTACGTTGCGTGTTGCGCGCGCGTGCGTATACAAAAGAGAAAGAGAAGGGGAGGGGAGGGAGGGTCAGAGAGAAAGAGAAGGAGTGGGGGAGGGAGGGGAAGAGAGAGAGAGAGAGGGAGGAGAGAGAGAGAGAGGGGAGAGAGAGAGCGAAAGAGAAGAGAAGAGATGAGAAGGATAGAGCGAGAGAGAGTTGCGTCTCTCCTGGAGGTTCGAGCTAACATTAACTAGCGCGCACTGCAGCCGCTTATAATATGGCTGAGGCGCGAACCAATGGGATCCAGCGCTCCTGCGGACGCCCCACTTCCCTTCGCTCCATGTTCCTCAAGCCCCTTCTACCTCTTGGTCCTCTCCCTCGTCCTCTCCTCCCGTTTCCCTCGGGTCTGCTGCCTTCTTCTCTAACGCTGCACCCTTCTTCCTCTTTGTCCCTTTCCCCGTTACTACTCCGAACTTGCGAGAGTTGCAAGACCCCCCTCCCATCTTATTCCTAATTATCATTCTACCATCTTTTTCTATTCTTTGTCATCGCGTAAATCTTATTCTTGTTACACTCCGTCGCCTGCCTTTTCTCGCATTCCTCCGTCAGTAATTCTTCCTCGCTGGCGTCTCTATGTATCACGGCCTTCCCTCGGTCTTTCGTATTTTTCATTCGTTACCATCGTGCTGTCCCCGTATACTTGTTTTTTTTTTTCTCTCTCTCTCAGATCAACTTTGTCTCTTCTTTCACACACGCGTACTCCTCGTTTTACACTTTGTCGCCCTCCGTTAATGTACTCTTTTTCGCTTCGTTTCCGCTTCCTTTATGTCTCCCTCCCTTCTTCGCCCGTGCCCTTTCGCTATATTTCTAGAACCTTTTCCACGTGGCACTCACACTTTTTTATATAGAAAAAGTAACTCTAGTCTTATAAATAATTCTCACTACGTTATGCTGTTCATTTAGCGATTTGAAGTGTTGACTGTTTTTACACAATGGGCGGAAGCACGGCACGCTAAAGGTGAAATATATGTTGTTATTGAAAAACATAAAAGTTTGTTAGAAAAGTTGAGAGAAAATCGAGAATTCTCAAGTTTTGATAAGAATAATAGCATCCATATGAATTATGCATATTAATACCATATTGCAAAAATGCTAGTTGAGGATTCATGTGCATTTATCTCGAAACACAAAATACAGGTAGTTGAATATCACCTGGAAACCATTTATTTTGGATGTTACACGAATGTCGATGATGTACAGAAAATTATGCTCACGGAAAAATACAAGAAAGGATAATTACCTTACAAGAAAAGTGTATACCCCGTTAGACTGTTTATGTGCGCGAATAAATAACTACGAATAATCCAAAGGAATGAAGAAGACCTAAAGGGGTCTAAAAGACTTAAAAACATCAATTGCACTTGCATCATTTCATCATCATTTCATTTTCGCTTGGAGACGGAAAATAAATTATTTTTTTCGAACACCTCTAATAGCAATTATTGTTTTAAGGGATGCGTACCTCCACTCTAAGGTCTTCGACATAATTACTCAGCTAAGGAGGATTTATTTTCGTGTGCGAACTTGGAAACTAGGCGATGAATAATTTTATATCCGTCCTTCATGTACACCAGTAGCTCTTTTTCGTCGCAACGCATCTTACAATAGATTGTTGCATCGGCCGCGAATAAAACTGCAATTAATTAATAATTTCTAAATTTGTGAAATCGCTTGTATCTATATGATTTCTTTATATACATAAACTATAGACCTTATCCCTGGTGTACTTTCTGTTAAATTCCCATGATTACTCAGAAGACACAATCAGACTTTGATAAAAGAAATGTATGCATTTGTAAAGAATGCAGATGATACCGTACACTACATTAGTAGTGTACAAACGGTTCTAAGTATGTACAAAGCGCTAGAAAGTCGTAGCATGGTACGTAGAAAGTCATTCCCACATCGAATCTAACCTAAGAATTGTGATTGAAACAAAGAAGTAAAGGTAAAGGGAAGCATAAAAAATAGCTATATTTATAGTTAGACGAGTAAAAATAGAAAGAGAAATGGATTGAGAAAGAGAGGAGTGAGAGAATATAATTAGGAGACGTAGATCTTGTTCCTCGACTATTTCTTTTCTTTGCTCTACCTTTCCTTCCCTTTGTATTTGATCCCCCCTTCCCTTCGTTATTATATAGTTTTCGTTTTCTTCTTTACAATTAAAATTACAAATTTGTGCGTTATGCGAACTGCTTCACACTCTAGGTTAATCTCCTGTCACGTTTTCTGTATGACAGCGCATCTATGCGTGGCCAATTTTTGTTTGTTGTGACGTATGTTCATACCAGTGCATAAATATTAAATACGTTCGTTATTTTGTCCCGGGGAACAGTTTGCCTGTGCATACCAAACGAACATATATAAAGGAACATGCGTTTACCGCACACTTGACAGCATGCATGAACAATATGTTAAGTAAAATATGTATATTTATTCCGTTAAATCCTGTAGTATCGATGCGGCAACGTCTACCTGGATACGAAACCGTTCCGTAAATCAGGCCCTTAATATGGAAGTTCCTTTCTCTTAATATAAAAGTCACAGCAATTATAGCGACCCGCATGAGCTTGCCGACAATGTTTAAAATAAAGCTAATTGAAATGAAATGAAACATGAACGTAGAGAAACAGAATGTCAAACCTTGCATGTTGCAGCATGAGTAATTCTAAGTAATTTTCTTGTGGAATCATAGGTGCTCTAATGATTTCATATCAGTGATCACACATAACATGAAATGACGACTTTAACGTCCGTATTCGTTCAGGTCGATGTACAGTAAGCTAATTTTCTCTCTTTGCTCCATTGTTATTTCGCAAATATTATTATACCATCGCAGGTCAATGGATATAATGTCTTTCAAGTCATCTCCAGATACAGGTTACATCTTATTTATCTTATTCACATATACGTTTAAGTCCTTCATTATCTGCTTCATTGCATAAGTTTAATGTGTTGTTTCAACTCAAGTGAATGATGTACAGAAGTCTGCTTCAGAAGAATCTCCGATCACAAAAACGCTGTACTAACAGTTCTTAGTAACGTTCTCGACTGTACATGTGGAGTTGCACGTCACATATTTCATTTTATTTGAGTTAACGATTTATTTTGCCTTTTACGTGTATCGTTTTGTTTCCAATCCATCGTAGAGTTTCTAATGGAATCGTACGTACGGCTTTTGCATATTTCTCTGCGTGTAACATTAGGGACTGCAACATCGACTAGTACAAACAGAACTTCGTCCCTCAGGGTATTTCATGTGGTAGAAATCCTTATTCAATCCGCATCATACTATGATGTTTAAAATTGGCAATAACAATTGCAATTCTTCCCTTTTTAATTTTCTGTTGTTTCGGCTGTGCACGTAACTTCTACATACATTCCTCCTGTCAATACATTCCAGGTCACTGGTGCACATAAATCAATGAAATGTCTTGATTTTAAATCGGTATGAATGACGGCGATGAGAGCTCAGTAAACCTGTTGATCGTTAACCACTAGTAGAACAGAACATCGGACGACAGAAGACTCGCATCTCGGCAAACGCGATGTGCACTGACGACTTTGTCTGTCATACATGGTCGGGAACGCTGGCTTATTGTTAGATTATTTTATGCGTGTGTGCTTATGTCCGTGGACACCACCACACGCTTCCAACAATTTAAACACCCTTCTGTTGGAGAGCAATAGTGCTGCATATATGATGACGAAACAAATAGCTTCATGTTGCGTACGTTTTCCAATAAGATGTTTCGTTACGTCGTCGTTTCTCTGTTAACAGGTTGATTCCCACGACACCTTGAATTTTGGTGACTATTTAGTTAACTATCTGAAGGGTTAATTATTCTTCCAAATATCTATTTTGATCATTTTACTTAGGCATTCAAATCGTCACTCGTATTTGGGTGACGTGGCAAATCAACGTATTACGATTAAAAAGTCTCGCCCTGTATAACAGTAGTTTGCATGATTTTACTTAAAAGCAAATGAAAAGCTGTTTCTTATGTATTGTTTGTCTACGTATTTTTATGTGCATTTGCAATTGAATTTAAAAACATTCTATGACGCCATGAAATGCGAGCTTACTATCCAATAATATTTAAAGAAAAAAATATTTCATGTTTAGTTTCTCCATCCTTCAAATAAATGTATTAGGTTTTTTTTTACAAGGCGTCAACAAGATATATGTGTATTGTGGCGGGCATGCGTGCGGAAAAGACATGCACTGCAATGCATTTTTGTTCTTATTAAATTAACCTGTGCCTTTACCGTCCTAGCACAGCTTTATTGTTTACAGCAGTGTTGCATAATTAATTATAAATTATGCTGTTCGCGATCTTGACCCTATAAACTGACGATAAACAATGGAAGCTTCTGCTTTCTTGCAAGTTTCGGCACTATCTAGTACTATAGTTTAAGGGTATACTGCTTAGCGCTCGAAACGAATTAACTAAATTGAGAAGTACAAAAAGCAAAGAGAAAGAATAAAGGACAGGGTAAAAGTAACAGGAGTTCTGTTAAAAGTATTGTGTGACATCGATATCATGCTTTTTTTGTATAGAAAAGAGAGTACCTATCGTATCTACATCGCGATGTTGTTTAGCTATAAACTTAGTGGGTGGTAATGGGAAGCATCAAGAAGCAGCGCATCACGGCCGGTGTGTTCATGGTGCGTCTACTACATCACAAATGTCGAGGAAATTCACGTTTTTTCACGTTTTATCCAATAATAACGAATAACTAGTGCTCCCCCGGTGCAGTTGTCAATGCGCTAAATTCCTCGCATTGTGTTTATCGCAACGGCCACACACCGTGAAACGATATCTCGTTGATGCTCCTCGTTAACTGCCGATAGAATTTGTTGGAAAGTGGTGGAAAATTATGGTACATTATCATAACAGCTTGAGTAACGTACTTTGGCCATTTGAATGGCATCTACGCTAAAGTAGAGCGTTTAAAAAAGATCATCTTTCCTTTGCCGTTGATTCATTGACTGTATACAACTACATACCTATACTCGTGTTTGTCGTTAATATTGCACAATATTGCCAATGCAACAAGTATCATGGCTATCCATCGGATGTGTTGCGCAGGTATCATCACATATATGAACAGAAAGTGGAGATCAAAATCAATAGCCACTTCTTGTACATTTGTGCGCTTAGTTGATGAAATTGTAATGGTGATCGTGCATGCTATATTTAAAAATAATTACGTATTAAGTTATACCCAAGTTATGATTACGTATTAAGTTATACGTTTATTTATAATAGAAATTAGCTAATTTGTTCCTCAACCGCAATTATAGTGTATGTTCCGATGGATAGACGCAGGAAATCTATTTTGTACTGTGCACAGGCAGTGTAACGCGACGTTACCTGTATCTTGGTTTGTTCTTAGAATGGCGGAGGTGAAGAGAATTTCCTTTTGCAGGTTACCGCAACGGTGAGACGCTATAAATAAACGTAATAACCTCCATGAGAACGGAAAGTAGCTCGCCTTCGGGTTCCGTAACGAATTCTTGGGATTACTTTCTGGATCGGTAGTTGCGCTAGCCTGCTCACTAATTAATGAGGCGAAAGAGACCCGCTCAAGACTTTCGTTGCCTCGCGGACCCCCCCCCCCCCCCAATATTTGAATACAAATATTTGAATTCTCATACCACTGGAAAATATTCACCAATTATTCAAATCCGGCAATTCTGTTACGTTTCTTTACAAAACGTATTATTTCAGGATTTTCCTTTCCAATAGACGTTTCTTAAGTAACATACAGCTACGGTCAACGTAGAGATAGGTATATGCGAAATGCATACGTAAATGTATGACATACGTAAGTGAGCCGACATCATCTTAATAAGGAAACTACTTTAGGTTATCTCTTTCGATTTTAATACAGTTGAGATATGTTGTAGAGGGGTCAAAAATAAAGGACACGTATTTTTTATACGTGACCGATCACAGTTTTAAGTGTGAAAATATCCCCTGAAGGATAACTCACCCTCTTACTTTTCTTTAAACATCGGCTGAACTATTCATGTAAACGGAAAATATTTCCAATAAAAGTTGCATACCTTCGAATGGTTTACAAGGTTCTGTAAACTGACAGTTGTAAGAAACATTTTTTTTTTCAGGAATTCAATAATGTAGAAATATATAAGTTTTGGTTTACGGCAGATTCTGTAGACCATTCACAATTGTGCAGATTTTATACGAAACATTTTTCGTTTATGGGTGTAATTTGTCCGATATTCAAAGAAAAGTGAAATGCGATTGTGTATCTTTGCTTATATACAGGGTGTCCCGCAATAGGTGTAATCCCCGCGAAAGGGTTGTAGCTGAAATAATTCTAAACAACATTTTCCTTTGCGAAAAAGTTGGACGAGGCTTAATTTTTGAATTACTAAGGAAAAACATAGGCGAATGAGCGCGCCCGTAAAGCCCGCGCTCAGGGCCGTCATGCTCGCCACTCACCGCGGTTGTAGACGGGCGCATCGCAGTGGTAAGGCACGAAGCGTTGGACAGAAATTATGTCGAATAACAAATTAAAATTCCAGAATAACTTCAGATGGCGAACCCCAGAAGGCGACGGGATGCCTAATGCATTTCCCGATGCAAAAAAATTAGGATTAGGTTAGGATTAGGTCAGGGTTAGATTAGGTTAGATTAGGTAGATTAGGTTAGGTTAGGTTAGATTAGGTAGATTAGGTTAGATTAGGTTATGTTAGGGTTCCTGACCTAATCTACCTAATCTACCTAACCTAACCTAATCTACCTAATCTAACCTAACCTACCTAATCCTAATTTTTTTGCATCGGGAAATGCATTAGGCATCCCGTCGCCTTCTGGGGTTCGCCATCTGAAGTTATTCTGGAATTTTAATTTGTTATTCGACATAATTTCTGTCCAACGCTTCGTGCCTTACCACTGCGATGCGCCCGTCTACAACCGCGGTGAGTGGCGAGCATGACGGCCCTGAGCGCGGGCTTTACGGGCGCGCTTATTCGCCTATGTTTTTCCTTAGTAATTCAAAAATTAAGCCTCGTCCAACTTTTTCGCAAAGGAAAATGTTGTTTAGAATTATTTCAGCTACAACCCTTTCGCGGGGATTACACCTATTGCGGGACACCCTGTATATGTATATGTTAGAATTTATCACGTTTTATAAAACTTTGAAAGAAAACAAGTAGTTGTGCATAGACCTGTACTGACATTAAAACTGCTGGTTGACGAGTCTGACTGCACATAGAATAATTTATGCACGATTATAGAAAAAAATAGTTCAAAGGGTAACTACACCTGTCTCTTTTATCTGTACTCTAAAGAATGTGTATTAAACTTCCATATTGCTGTCATTATACCTAACCCTAACCCTAATTACTAAAAATTTTGCAAGATTGGAAAATTGACATCATGTGGAGATTGCGTATTTACTCTATTATATTATACTATTATTTATCTGTAACATTAAAAAATTGTTTTATGTTAGCATCTTTTTTACTCTTGCTCCCTCCTCTCGCCTCTCCGGCCCAACTGTGTGGACGTTTCTTGTCCTGTCTGCCTGCCTATTTATTGTCATTTTACTTTCTCACCTCATGAGACGAACACAGCGTTCAGCGATTATTTATTAATATTGTTGTACGGATTACTGTGTATCACTTAACGTTGTATTCTTTATTCGGGTTCTTATTTAGGCTATGGCTCAATATTACATAATTTGTTATTTCAAAATCATTTTTTTCTGTTTTAGTGTTGAGTTGTACTTCGCGTTCTTTTCTCGTTCATTGCATTTTCGACAATACATATACATAACGAGACGTTTCTAAAGAAAGCCTGCACATTACATCAGCTGAGCGAATACTCCTTCATGTGATATCATCCTCTGGCGACTACGCCAGAAGCAATTGAGGCAAATTAAAAGAACAATTAGACGGCGTGATCGCTTAACAACTAAACAGCTGAACGCACTGTGACAACTTCGAAACATATCTTTCTCGTAGTTGACTAGGCAACAGTCGTCCGAAACACGTTCTTATTTTACTGTTACGTCATTCTAACTATAAAATACCGGCGTGGATCGTATAAGTTCGTGATGCACGTTACTTCACATTTTAAATAAATGGTTTCCGCATAGGACTCTACACTGTGAAATGATATGAAAACATTGCATAGTATGGTGTAACATACAAATTATAACTTCTTGGGAAAAAAATAAAGACACAATGTCAAACTGACTTGATATGATTCGTATCATGAAGGATAGTATAACAAGGTATATACAACTTTATAAGTGAAGGTAATTTCTTTCCTGACGTAATAGCGAAATTGGTTAGTAGCTGGTTAAAAATATTTTTACTCGGATTCGATGCAACGATCCTTGAATTCTTTGTTATTTCACAATGTACTTTCTTTTAGATTGTTTACTTTTTATAAGTATTCACTTCTCCACAGGCATTCGGCCGTGTTAAGAATAAAAATCATATTTACATTTTGTACAATTTACAGTTTAAGACTTTTGCAGCTTAGTGATTAGTATTGCCACATGCCTCTTAAAGCTCAAAGTTGTACCCATAAAGAAACAACTTTGCAGAACAAGTAGATACGACTTTAAATTTTAAGAGACACGTGACATTACGAATAATCAAGCTGCAGAAGTCTTAACTAGAAAATCGTGAAAATGTAGATACGACTTTTATTCTTAACACGGCTATATTATTCGATGCACGAAATTACTCTTATTGCTGTCGATTTTATGTTAAGGCAATGTCATTTACGTTGAGAAGCCAATTATCGTAATGATGAAAACTTGCAATGCGTTTACAATATAGAAATGCGATTTTTTTCTTTCCGAATACTAACACTTGTATTCAATCTATACGACGCCCAATTGCACAATGAACATCTCTGTCCATCGTAGTTCACTCGTCTGCCTTCGTAAAAAGTATAAAATTCAAGATTTGTCCCAAGTATCGCGTTATAACTGTTTTTCACGGTGATCGTTATGCAGTGAGTTTAACTTGTTATCCTTTACAGAATGGGATTATAGAAACACAGGCTCGGAAATGTTGCACCCACCTTGCAAATTGATGAAAAACCTAGTGATGTCTGGCCTTACAGGGTCCTCGGATAAGGAATCGCAAGCACGGTGTGCGTTCTTCTGAGCACAGCGTTGAGATGTCCTACCCCTAATATACACCACTCAGCGGGTGTCCCCTTCATCCTGTTCGTACACAGAGAACTCCTCATCCTACTCACCCTCCTTGCTTTCTTCGCGTACACCCCCGCGAGAAAAGTTCGCAATGGGGTATCTTTGTTTGGCACGCTGGCGATTTTATTTCATCTCTCATCGCTCTCGATTACGATGGTGGACACGCGCTCTCGGGCGTCTAATTGTGTCAGCTACACGGTAGGCAGAAATATACTCTGTAATCTACATCTTCCTATAACGAATAATATGGCTGCTCTTTTTCATTATCTTTTTACTTCGTTACATAGTGCTTCTCAGCGATGATCACTATATCTCCTTCCCTTTCCTTTCCCTCCATTCCTTTTCTTTCATCATTTCAGATATCCTTTCATCTTCGCCATCGTCACTAACAACCATCTCTACACGCTCTGCTTTATGATCTCTACTCTGTATTAAAGTCAAAAGACGGGCATGTGTTTTTTCGTATAGGAAAAGTATAGCATACACAATACGTAATATATTTCTTCCTTTGCATTGCCCATTTTGTTAACGTTGTACTTGCGTTCCATGTGATGTGGTTTAGTAGTAGATTATTAAATATTATGCTTATATATATGTACCGTAAAGTTTACAAGATGTTGACCGAGAATGCAATCGGAAGAAAGACAAGTATTGATTGTTAGCCTCGCGATTGCTTTTACGTAGGCGTACTAGAAATGTGAGAAACGCGAATGATGAGTGGCAATTTTAGGACGCACGTGGAACCAGGCACCATGGAAAATTGGCTCGCACACGTGTCGGTAATGATGGAGCACGACATTTTGTACTGCGATAGCTACAGGCAAGCGAAAGTGGGTTATCTCAGAAGATGATTTCCGAAACTGTTTGTACTATGATGTCAGTTCCAAGAATTTCGGCAGCCTGATTATTTTGCTTTGCGTATTCAGAGATCCTGCAGATTCTTTTTTATCATACTTGTAAAGCATAACCGCATGTGTTGTTAGTATTACTAGTTCTTACTTAACTTCCGTAATGTCGCAATGTTATTATATGTTATAATGTACATATATACCATGCGTTGTAATTTATGTTGGTGTATAATAAACATAATTATCAGTGTCATTTTGACACTAAGCTTTTTTTGACACTTACATTACACATACAATCGCATGAAGAATAAAAACGCGAAACGGAGCATAATATGTACTCTGTACAATGTGTGTTTGAATCTTTGGAAGAGATTTCCAATGGTTTGCGCGTTAGTATCAGCAGTGTATTAGGCGTGTTATGTGTTGAATGTCCAATATACTGCAAATCATTATGAAGTAAATTCTGTAGCACTGACCTACATGTGGATTAATGTAGTTCCATTTTCATTGCTAAAAGCCCAATCTCGGCAATGCTATACATGTAGACGTCAGAATTTTTAGGTATTCATAAAATATTGTGTAGAATATTATAGATATACATAGCATAATATTCTATTATACATAGTATGACTCATCCGTAAAAATGATTATGAATGCCATACCTGTTTGATGGGGGGCGGAAAAACAAGAATCATTAAAATGTACCGCTGTTCCAGACCAGTTACGTGCATACGTGTTCTCTGGTAGACTCTCGTTTTATTTCAAATACTTAGTGTTGCTGCCACGCTGTCTAGTCAGTGAGCTTGAGCAACTGCACTTCACATTTGCTCTCTCTATCTTTCTGTTCGGTTACACTACCAGAGACCCACTATAACCCTACGCTTCTCACACGCTCTCTCTCTCACTCACTCACTCACTCACTCACTCACTCACTCACTCACTCACTCACTCACTCACTCACTCACTCACTCACTCACTCACTCACTCACTCACTCACTCACTCACACACACTCACTCACTCACTCACTCACTCACTCACTCACTCACTCACTCACTCACTCACTCATTCACTCACTCACTCACTCACTCACTCACTCACTCACTCACTAACTCACTCACTCACTCACTCACTCACTCACTCACACACACACACACACACTCTGTCCCTCTCTCTCCATGTGGCTTGCCTTTCCGTCCCTTCTTTTCTCCCCTCGGCATTACAACCTTTTCCCCTTTCCCCTACTCACACTTTTCTTCGTGGTTCTTTCCATCTCTCTCATCTGGTTTTCTCTACGTTTCTGCCTTCTGCGGAACTTTCTCGGCTTCCCCTTTTCCTCCCGCCAACTATAGCGGCACTCCTTCAAGGACTCCACGAGAATAAATTCCTCCCAATTCAACGTAATACGCGTATGAAGGACTTAAAGAATTCGCAAACGAGCGTTTCTGTGTCGGCGCTCATTTCAGACATAGACGATGCATGATTCATTTCATTAAACATGTACTGTTGTCTGAATTTTCTGCTGTTCTTAATCATGATTCATATAAGTTTCTTAATCATTTGCGCATAGCAATTTATTGTCGGGTTTATTTCGTCGAACGTACGGAACGCACATTATTTCTGTCTTAATGGATGCATTGTATAAGTACACGGAAATAGTCGCTTCAAATATTCTTTACTTCACTTTCGCGTTTAAAACAAATCTAAGCATAATTGCACACTGTAAAAGGGGGTTCAGTATTTCAGGTGATAATGTTAAAAACAAGCTGTCGTGGAATGCAATGCCCGATCGTTAATGTTAATGTAGTTAGATTTTTACATGATCTTCATTTCTCCATGTTGAATCTCCATGTTTATAATTTCATGTTGGGATGTAGAAGTCTTTTTGCCTTCCTTTATTAACCGTGCCCCTCGCACATCGCCTCTTTTATCGTTTCCGTTCGTTATAACGAACTATTAGGTGACTGTTGACCATTTATTGAAAAGATGAAAATTATGCTTCCATGCTCCCACCTCTCATCTTGCTCCTGGAAAGAACCTATCAACTATTCTTGTTACACGAGATGAGTACAAAAATGTTTCAAATGTTTCATCAATTTTCTTCGTGTCTACGCAAATACAAATAAAACCTTTCTCACGTATTCGAAAGCAATCTCCGATAGATTCCACGTCGTCTATATTCCATATTTTAAAGTGAGGATTTGTCCTCCCATTCTGATGATTTAGATTGTTGTGGACAGTAGTTCTTCACTGCGGCCTACTGAAAATGAGGTCTCTAAGCCTTACTTTTGATCCCATTTCCTGTCTTATCAATCTTAAAGTTTACTCAATATTACTGCTGTGTCGTCGTGAGTGTTAATTTTCTATTGCACGTTCCAGATACAATCGAAGTTCAACGATTAGTCTTGCGATGCGATTACCTGTCAAAGCTCGTTGTCCGTTATCGTGCAATTATTTACTTCATCGAACCGTGGGAAGAACCTACGCACAATTCACTTCGCGAAATCAATAGTAGCATCGCACGTGCAAAGAGAAGATGTCGCCTACGTAATGCGGTAAACTGCGATATATCGAACGCATCACTTCATCGCTCGAATGCGCGTTGACCAGAAAAAAGCGAGGCGTCCCGTTGGCCGCCTAATTGAAATTACGTACGCCCTGACGGAGTTGGTCGGTGGGTAGGCACTCGTATAGACGCACGGAGTTAAAAAGGAGGAAGAAACGAACCTACCCAATAGCACGATCATATGATTAGCAGGGATGGAACAAGAATGGACAAAATAACAAGGTCGGACGATCGATCGTAAAACAATTGTCAATGTGCAATATCTTTTATGGGAACTCCTTGAGGATCATGAATGTTTCTCAAGAATTGTAATGTGAGAATCATTCATGGCGTGCATTTAGGTTTTTCCACTGCTTACGTTATTCGTTCATTACACGGAATGACGTAGATTTCTGAGTGAGTGCAAGTCATCATTTCCACCGACCTCCTTCCCTTTCCTCGATAAATGATCTCCGATCTCGTTCGTGCCAATACCGGCACTGCTTCGGTGCTACGGGCGTCATCGCTGACATTCTACAAGATCTGGGGCAGTAAGAGGTGATTCACGATTACATTGCAACAACCGGAAATACACAGTGCAATTTGAAGAAACATTGCATGTGATTTTGTACATTCGTGACATTCACCGATTACATTTCGTAAGAGAAGGCCAGATGAGTACTTATTGTTACGTTTGTTACCAGGTGCAAACGGTTCTATTCTCTTTTTTCTTTGTGGGTATAATCGCACGTTCTGTCAGGCGCGTTACTTTCCATATGACTTTTTGTTTATACGCGTTAACAAGGGGCAAAGAGGAAAGCAAACGAGGATCGTCTGAACGCATGCGTTTTCGTAAAACGCAAAACCTGTTGATTTTTGTCCATGTAGTGTTGAGTCCACATATTCGTAACGGAAATGTTTTTCTTTTTCCAACTGGGTTAGTCCTATATATTTAACAAGCCTATTCATTCTAAATAAGCTTCATAGCTTCGTGTGTGTGCAGGTTATTCAACTCAATCATCGGCAGACTGACATCCCGTAGAGATGCCAATGAACATGACCAGTGTAATGGTATTAAGCGTTCATTTGGTGGAACCAGTAATATCATCAATGCGACGTAGTTCTGGCATTCTAATATCAAAAGAATGGGTATTATGTCATGGAACCATACGTCGACCAATTATCGAAAAAAATACCGATGTAATGGATTTTATATTAACATTAATCCCAGGATACGTTACAGAAGCGCCTACATTTCTGAGAGAATTATTGTCATTCCGAATATATCTGAATGCGCAGTCGGTTAAAATCAGCCCATCTTTCAATGGCCTCAATTCTATAATCACAGTTAATCCCGCTCGTCTAATAGCCATATGGATTTTCCCACTTCTGTGGAAAACAGTCAACGAGCTTTTTGTTTCTTGGATATTCTATAAGCAACGCGAATCTATCAGTCGTGTTTTCTTCTCCGTATTTCTCTTGATGAAATTGACACGAAATAAGCCAAACGGCATGGATGTTGTGACTACTGTCAACCGGATAAGCATCTGCGAGGAGAATACGCCGAGATATAATCGTCTCCTTATGGGAACCCCGTTTTCATTGGTTCAGTTTCACGTGGTGTCATCAGGAACGTAGTCGGTAGCGACGGATGCGTCATGCTTACGGACGCAAGTGTTGTCTTTGGGGGAGAGGGCTCCTGTTTACTTCAAGAAAAATGTGTAAGGAACTTTCCGGGTCAATTATTTTCAATGGTTTGAGTAAATTTTTACTGATACTAATTGTAACAGCTTGCAACGGACACTTACATCAGTCGCGCCTATACTACAGAGTAATATTAATGAACATTTAACGCTCGGTGAAAAGAGCACTAACAATCTTGTGTGCAACATACGCCAAATATTTCCAAGAACCAATTTCATGGTAAGTATGTTTCCATCGTATTTAATAAGCCGTTAAGTTGTTAAGAGGGATCCGTAAAGGCTAGAACCCAACATTTTAGTCAGCTAAAACCCTAGATGACCCTAGAACTCAAGTAGTATTTACTTTCCAAGTTTTCTCTTTATTGTTCCATCCAATG